>OX493405.1:2507500-3757500 GCA_950371165.1 Lacanobia oleracea
ACTTATCATTACAAATCACACTTAACATCTACAATACCAGTTGCAATTAACCCACGCGTCATTCCATTGCATCAATCGTTAATTTATTGTGAATCCACTACGACTCGTACTCGTCGCATTCATTCATACTTCACTAATGAAGGGGTCAAGAGATCAGTGGGTACACTTGCAATGGCTTTAATGAAGTGCACACACCCACGGGAAGACCGTAATCCCATGAACTGGGGGTTAATGCAATTAATAGGAGTTGCGCAAGGTCGAGAGACAGAGAGGTTGGCATAAGTACTTTTTCTGAGGGTTTTCTTGGTATGAAGGTTAAAGGGGGTTTTGGAGAACTACTTCATTATCACTCTCCCGAAAGGTACTTCAAATGCCTATAGGCCCAGTAACTCGATAATTTCTAGTGTCGAGAATTCGGATTACGCCGCAGGGTCCCCGAGTCCCCAAGGTAGCAATACTCGCAACCCATGATTTCGGACATTGGTGCCACAGAATATTTGCGCCACCCTAACTACGCCACTGGATAGACCCCTAACAAGCATCGCCACAACGATCTCATCCATCATCCGACACCACACTACACTACGGACTATAGGCTACGGACCATAATCCCCAGAAACGAGGGTTGATACGAACTATAGGCCAACAGTCTACTGCTTAGCTAAAACGCTTACAGTTGTGGGGTCGACGTCACCTGTCATTCAAAACCTCTCCCGCTCGACTAAGTCACCTCTAGCTGCGTCTTATTTAAACGATAGGACTTTAGGTACAGACGCCAGCTAATCAAGGTACCCAAAACTGTCAAATTATCCCAATCAACCTACTGCTTATAGCGATAAAGTCGAAAATCCATAGAAGAAATTTTACAGATTGTTGTAGCTTGATGTTCTGGCGTCTGTACCTTCGCAAGGTTGTACAGACATAGGTAAGTACTCTGGTAATATACAGTTTCCTGAAAGAAACATGTCAAAACGTCGTCTAGTCTATGTCATCTCTGACATAGACTAGAGTCAAGAGCAAACCCATTACAAATAAAAAAAAAAGAATTCTTGGTAACATTCATTATTGAGTTTCTGAAAACTTTTGGAACGTCATACTCATAACTTAAGGGATTCGAGTTATCTGTAAGTGGTCATTCTCACAAGTAGGCACTGGCGCCATTTTCACATTATCTAGAAAAGGCTAAAAATAATTGACTATCGTTCTGAAATATCAAGAGAGAGCTTCGAAAACATCCGGGTTTCTTACACTATTAAGGCGTATTACCTTTTTTTTTTTTTTTTCTTGTGGACTATTAACCAAAATCTCTTCCAAAGCGGTAGGAAGTGTCAGACTCTAACTAAAACCCACCCCTGTTCTCCATAATGCACTTTGCGTTCCAAGGCAGCGGTAATGACTCCGTAACCCTGGCAGGCACTGGCCCGAACGGGCCCTTATTCTAACTGAACAATAATAAATATGCAATGTTTCGCAACGATGTTTGTCAAAGTTTGAACAAACATTTGGCAAATTTCCACCCCGTAACATCGAAGAAGCCACAAACAACATAACTCTAACCAATAATATATTAGATTATCCAATCCCCATTACCAGGACGCCATGTTTACCAAGAGGTCCCGTGTGCGTCTCAACGTGACCAATTAACTGATGGACGCAATTAGCACAATTAGCAACCTGGACAGCTAATTATTATGGGTTAAGGTTCATACTAAGTACTCAGGTGAAGAGGGAAAAGTGATTCAGGTCAATTGATTCTTTTTATATCGAGGGTAGTTAGCAATTTTTATTTGAGTGTCCCTGCCTACTCTGCACTAGGGAGTTTGCTTTGCGCTCCTATTCGTTATGTTGCAAAATTGTACGTTGGCCATGGCGACCGCCATCGTCACAGCCGACGTCAGGTCTACTCACAGCCCACCGGAAATGTGTCGGACTTGTTAATTTCGTTATATTTTAAATTCTTGTTTATTTCGCATATTTCATCTGACCAAAAGAGTTTGCAATTAATAAGCTTCGCGGCTTTCTGGGTCACGTTCATGTGACCTTAGCGTGGAATTTCTTAAAGGGTCTTATTCGAAGGTCAAAGATTCTGTACCTAGTCATTAGTTTCCGTGCTTTAAATTATTCTGCAAAGTCAGAAGGAACCTTAGTTTTCCTCGGGAAAAACCGACACTAAATAAGGATAATTTAGAAAAACTAAAGTACGAGTATTATATATTTATTACAGTTTTATTAGTCTATCGTTTTTAGGAACTGTCACGTGTTGGGCCGTATAACCATCCATAATCAAACTCAAAACTGTACTTATAACATTTTTCTTTTAATTATACTGTTGATAGGCATACGTTTGACCACTACCACACCTGATAGCTGCGGTCGGAGATGGAGCACGCTTGCCTTACCTATTCACTCTTGACTTAAAGACTCCCAGGTTGTAGCTATGAGGAAACACATACTCAGGCAGGGAATTCCACTACTTAGCTGCGCGTACAATGAATCTTCATTCCATCACCTATCATGCCCCATACCACTCTAACCTACTTCCACCAGGTCAATTGTTTAACTCCCAATACCATTTAGCATAATTATCCGTAGCTTTTCTAAACGAAAATACTATCTAAGAAATACAGTCGTTCCCTTAAGTAAAGGCAACAGAGTAACACTTAGTTTATAGTTATTAACTCGTATATCGTTTTCGTGATCCGTCAAATCGATTCTACTTCATGGCTCATTAACATGTTTATAAATACATTTCATTATATACTTGTTCTCGTGTCTGGTGTCCAGTTTACGCGGTTGTCGATCAACCGCATTCAGTGATCATAAAAAATATGTGTTATAAATAATTCTTCGAAACGAGAACACTTTTTATTTTTCTAGACGGTCAGCGTCGAGATAAAAAATACAATTTAAATGGCGCCTGAATGCTTAGTATACGATACGCTGTACCTACAAAAGCGGACTTAAAGACTGGCATTTTCTACGAGTCAACCAAGGGTGGAAGAGAGATAACATGGCAAATGCATACAAAATAATAAGTATTTTTAAATGAAAAAAGGCGAAAAGTATACATACTTAGTTAAAATAAACAATTAAACTTATTTATATTATTTTTTTTTTTTGGCCACCATGATATCAACCTCATAGAGAAGTCAAGTAGACCAAAACGTAAAAAAAAGAATTTCTCACTAGCAGCTCAAGTATTAGATTTGTAAGTATCCGGTTTATACTCGTATTTAGGTATTACATAGTTATTACTTGGGAAACAATACATTATTGCTAGATAGGTACTTGTGTGTTCATCAACATCTGCCTAGCCTTTTCCCAACTATATTGAGGTCGACTCCCAATCAAACCGGATTCAGCTGAATACCAGTATTTTATGTGGAGCGTGGATATGTGTGTTATGTTACGTATATTAAGTATGAACAATCAATTTTATCGAACATTCATGCAAGTTTTCCTGTAAATAGTTCCTGTTTTGTTTAACTATGTAGGTATGACAGTGGTTAATCACGTGCCGGAAATTTGAATAGGTTTATTATTTACATATTAGTTTGTTCGTTTGTGGACGATAGTTCGAAATGTTCCTGGTAATCAACCAGCTATTAGAACCTTACCTTCCTCGATAATGAAGCATTGTGCAGCTCATCAAGCGTTGGTCGAGGCGCTGCGTGGAGCGATAAAACGTTTCTATAGTTGTCCAGCCTTGGCAAAGCTTCTCGGGTGAAATGTCTGTAAAAATACGTTAGTACATTAATCACTTTTGTATTGACAGCCCCGATCAGTTCCTTTTAGTCGATGCTAATAAAATAAAACTGATTTATTGGAGTATTCTACATGTATCGCATGTGTATTAGCACAACTGCACGATGTTTCTAGATTAAGTGTGTCAAGTCTAAGTGTCTAATTCCATGTACCATGCCACCACCAAAATTCCATGACTAAAATCCTCAAATATTATTAAAAGCAAACCACAGTTGAGCAATTGCTAGTGTTATTATGTCCACCAGCTTATGAAGGCAGCTATTTATGTTATGAAAAACAACTTTAGACACCCAAGACCCAAGCCCTGTTGGGCGCCAAAATGTTACCTGAAACTTTTCCCATATTTAGTATCAGTACACGTAAGGGGGTCATCGCTGTCCATTCCATCGGAGTCTGTATGCTCCTGATCCTCCTCTGGGTCTACCTCCATCTGAGAACAAAATTGATATTCAGATTTCAGATAGAAACAACCTCGGCGTTTTATCAGTTGCACTTCACGGTTCTTATCTTATCCAGCTTTGGTTAAGTTCGCTATGACTTTGATTCACATTAATGTACTGTTATCTACTGACTGCTCATGCCAATACTTGTCTCTAGATGAATTATTGAAATTTTGCGAACCCTAGGCATCCCCAGGGTTTATGTGGGCGATATTATGTCGACAACGATGAATTTGATGAATCCCTGGGGTTTTTTTGCCATAGAACGGCAAACAAGCAGGCGGTTTACCTGATGATAGGTGATCACTGCCCCCATTTGTAGATCTGCAATATCAAGGTTAACATGGGAGCATAGTCTACACTTTTAGCTCTAACATACCATCTAGCCTTTACTATCCCATTTTGCTTGGAGCTGTCTCGGTCTAGTATGGTTTGGTTTTTTAGAAGTAGATACTAAAAGTAGCTTAGTATAGACACCTACGCAGTAGTGATGTGAAGATCTATTCCCATCCCAAACCACGTAGTTACATTCAATACTGTAGATCACATGATACATCGCATAAAATGCAATTTTAGCTATCAATAAACTTGAAAATCGACTAGAACGGCTAACAATGAAGCGTTTCGAGAGATTTACAGCAGTTTCTCGTTAGTCATAGCAACGATTGATCCGTTTACGATCCAGCGGTAAATCATTCAACAAGACATCGTCTAGTTATTGTGGGCAACACATTTGTGACGTCATATGATTCCAGATATATTTATGGATATAAGCGTCTGATAAAGCCGACGGTGTGGGATAATGGGGACAAGTGATGGTGCGCAGAGGTCAGAGGCCAACGATGGGTTGTCCGTCATAAGTGTATAGCCACAGGTACTCCATAAGAAACGATAGATAGCAATTCAAAGAACTCTTCAGTACTGTTACTACTGTATAATCCTGAAAGTAATTTAAATGAGCAGCGTTTAAAATTCAATGAAACGAAACCACTACGACATAAGGTGTAACCTAACAGAACTTAACTGTATCGCACATTTATCGTCTCTATAGGACGGTACCTGAAGACCTACATCAACGTATGGCCGTATTCGTAACTAGGTATGTTTTCTGTACAATACCCTGCCGAACCATTCATGCATAGTCAAACGTGAAGGTTGTAGTGTTATTTTACGTATACTCTGTTTACAAACTGTGTAGACCAGGAAATAAAATATTTGGACATATGTCACACACTGCAGAACATGACTTGCATTATTTTATCTAGATGATTTAGTCCAAGGCTCTACGGTCAAAGGATTTGCTATAATGCATTAGACAACCCTGACATTTTGGCAGTCTAAAACCAAAAGCTAAGAGAAATATAAAACTGTAATGCTTTGTTGCAGAGGATTGACGTTCATCTTATTTATACTTCATGCACACAAGCAAAAGGGCGGACTTAATGCCCTAAACATTATCTACCAGTAAACCAAGGAAGGTGAAGAGATAACATGGCAGATGCATTGTTTAATCAGTTTGATGTGGCTCGAGTTGCAAAAATAGTAAGTTGCAATCTAGGTTCGGGGCACCTGCATTATTAAACATTTTTTCTTTGCCGTTTACATTCGATAATGAAGCAAGCCAAGTTTTTACTCGTCTAGAAAATATTAATTCTACGCGTCTGCGCGCTATCTTCCCATACGAAATGAGAAACACCATAACATAGACTGGCGTAAAATAACAAACCCATGAGACTTTACAATAATAAAGCACAGTAGCGTCAGTTTCCATGCTACTCATAATAAGCTAGATATATTTAACGTGGAGAAGTTTAAACCATATCATTACGTAATATAAATACCATGGCCGCATTCACATGGTTTATGATGTAAATATGAACTTGGCAGCGACTGAGCTGTGGAAATGACGGATACAGTCAAACCAACGACAAATGGTGAAGGTTTTATGCAGAGCTGGTATTACTGTAGGAGTTAATTTTACCCAGTATTTAGGAAGTCCGTTAATCCTCATCACATCATCGCACACTACACTGCTGGATATAGGCCTTCCCCAAAGGGGGAGTTCTGAGTTCACCATAATCGCCACGCTTGGCAGGTGGGTTGGCGATCCCAGTGTATGGTGTTGCGTTTTACAGAGAACACTGCTGCCCATTCTCTGGTGAGTCCCTTAGTCGCCTCTTACGACACCCACGGGAAGTGGTGGGATGGTATTATTCTTTTACGGCACCATACGGCCCTTAATCCTAATCCTAATATAAAATTCTTCCGTTACTGACTGACTGAGTGACTGACAGACAACGCACAGCCGAAACTGCTGGTCGTAGGAAGCTGAAATTTGGCATGTAGCTTCGCTACACTCCGTAAGGGAGCACTAAGAGAGGAATTCACAAAATTCCTAAGGTAACGGGAAAAAACGGGATATGCACGTACGAAGTCGCGGACAAAAGCTATCCGCCTATAATGTTCAAACAATTCGGACTCGAATTTTCTCTCTGTGAAAGCATGCGATTTTAGTAAGGACAATGCGGACCGCACGCTTTTATGACGTCACAATTGGCCCTACACCGAAAACAACTCGCCAGGCTATCGGCTATCTTCAGGAGTCCATTTGCTTGTATTTCTTGTATGGTGAGCTCGTTCGCAAACGTTCGGAAGACCTCATGTTTACTATTTTTTATGGGTGGATGCAAGGATGGTGGGAATATCACATGTGATATAATTTCTGGTTGCTGGCTCAGAAATACAGTCTAGGTCAGGCTTTGTCTTAAGGACAACGTTTACACGTGGCTGTGATATAAGCTAACTTTATTTACATAGGTACCTAAGTATTACGTTTATCAGAAACCTTGAACTGCCCGCCAGTACTTCCGATAATTTGGTTTACCTGTATGTTTTCGATTCATGTAACTAAAATTTTGTTTTTTGTTACTCAAGAAAACCAAGGTTTTGAGTTCATTGACCTATCAACCTGCTTCATCCGACCTTGATAGGCAAACGCTTCCTCTATGACCGTTTTGTGTCATCCGGGGCTTGAGTAGACCATGTTAGCACTGACTACAGACAATTTTTAGAGTAAATAGCTTGTGGCTAAATAAAAACAGCCGCACGGGTCGATCTTTAAGGTTAAGCAACGCTTGCCAAGGTTGGTCTGTGGATGGGTGACCATCTTAACATACCGAGTTTCCTCCGTGCCTCGGAAAGCACGTTAAGCCGTTGGTCCCGGCTGTCATTAGTAGATCTTTGGCAGTCGTTACGGATTGTCAGAAGCCAGTAAATTTGATTCCAGTCTTGCCAAGATGTACCGTGTTACCCAGTTAATAGGTTGTGGAGGTCTGGTAGGCAGCCGCTCCACGTAAAACACTGGTATTCAGCTGAATCCGGTTTGACTGGAAGCCGACCCCAATATAGTTGGGAAAAGGCTAGGCAGATGACGATGAGTGTAGGTAGCTATAATGAGTAAGGAAAGCGACTAGTTTTCAACTTTTCCAGAGCCCTTAATCTTGGACCGAAACTAAACGGGCGATCACGACAAACGGCACGTTCAAAGAGCAGTCAATATTCCTAACTAAACGACTTTGAAAGTTAACTTCTAAACCTACTTCCATGTATTATTTTACATTGAAAACCAGTTATTTACAATACCTTGAAGGATAAATGACACCTTTATCATGATCACATACTTTACATAGTTTAAAACTCGTAAACCGCTAAAATATAAGTCACGAATCTAATTTGAGTCAATGCTTTTTCCGCCATAAATTTCGTAAGGCATCGTGTGGAATTGATTTAAGCCAAGCTTCCCGTTCAAAGACCCATGCCTAACGCCTACATACGGACACTTGACCAAAAAATACAAAATGACGGCAACAAAATTTCCTAACTTGGTAATTAAACGACGAATCTTCGCTCAGCAACGATTCAATTACCAAACAACCCAGTCTAATAAATAGAATAGCTAGAACAGGCTCCTTCTGGGTAGGCTCGCTCCATCGTAGACTTTGTCTCTGTCATTTCTGACATAGACTAAAGTCAAGAGCAAACCCATTACAAATAAAAAATAAAATAAAAATAAGTAAATGAAATTATAAACCAGTCATGGTCATCAGGTTGCTACTAACTTTTACATAAGAACATGTATATTCAAATATCTAACAACAATGGCGAGACAAAATGGACAGTTTCTTGATGTCGTCTGCCCTTTCAACCTTGGCCTACATTATCAGAAAAGTATATGAAGAACTACAGCATAGATAATATTGTGTTTATTCCAGGTTTGCATGAGGTCAGTGGGCCCTCCAATTTTCCAAAAAAATTACATCCCAAATTGTAATCAATGTTCCTTAGCACACATCCAGAATTTATCGTATGAGGTAACTACAGCTGTTTGGGAGTCTGTCGAATTTTGTCGTCATCAAATCATCCAAGCAGTTATATCGGGCTACAAACTTACAAAATCTGTTCCAAACCATTCCATAGCGGAGGAACCTATCAGGAAACAAACGATGGCTGCCTGCGTCTTATTCGATACACCGTACTTCTAAAGCTGTAGGCACAGTCTTGGCTCACAACTCTATAAAGATCGTTAAACTCTCAAGCTTTGATTCGATCAGGCGGATGTCACCCACTTTGTTGTGTCCACGAATCCGATCAAGAAATAACATTTGGCAACGCAGGTGCGTTGAAACTCAATTAAATATTTAGGAAAACACGCATAACATATGCATGTTTAGTAAATACACTGATGTCAATGTCAATGCCAGTGAATATTAGTTTAGTTCTGCGGCATAACTAAACCAATATTCACTAACTGAATCTACCGCGATTCATTATTTTCTTTTTTAGCCTGTTGTGTCCCACTGCAGCGCAAAGAAATTTCTTCGTGAAATTCCTTCCTTTCATTCCTCCCAGCTATGGGCAAATGTGGACCAATCTTGCTGTCAAGCTCGTCTCGCCTTCTTCACCTGTGTGTCCCGTGATTCCGAAAATTCCCGACGACATGTCGGGAATTTTCTTGATTTCTCTGAAGCAACCACAACGTACATACATTGTGGTTGCCCATAGACCACAATCCACCGCTATAGTCAAACTAAAATAAAACCTCGAAATAATCATACTTTAGGCGCAAATGCGTGACGAAATTCAATATGCATACCGCAGAAGTCAGCGTAGCACATTAGTTACGGAACTACAGGTAAACTAAACAATGCGAAACATTTTCAATGGCAAATTCATAGTTACATTGCAATACAAGAAAAACCGTATTTTTCAGCACCAATCATTGCTACAAGCTTGTGACATACTTCTAAATATCCACGAGAAGGTAGAGGGAGGAGTTGACCCTAGAAACAGTTTGCTGGGGTCAACTTTTCGCGGTCTAGAAGGTATTTTTCCTCGAGTCAGATGACTTTTCTTTTACGTAACTATGTAGCTCATAGTTATATTTGAATCTGATGTTGCCTATTACAGAACCCTTCTTGGGCCACAAGATCTACTGCTAATGAGGTGTTGTCATGTGTCAGAGGCATTCGTACGAAATTAGTTTTTCCAACGATAAGAACATAACTGTGTACTTCCAGTCACGCTCAGATTAACAATGCCTCATTAAATGTTAAATAATTCCAAATTATTTTATGGAGCCCACGTGGTCCGTTTCGACTTGTAACGGTACAACGCCTATGTAGCGTTCATAAAAAGATTAATAACCATAATACTTAAAAGACAAATTATTGATGTCTAAGCTTTCTCTCTGATTTATCATATGGAATACTGACTGACATGTTTATGGGGTTTGATCAATGACAGAGCAGGGGCATGCATCAGTCGTGCATTTCGTTAAAATTCCAAAAGAGCTTAGACAGTTCTAAGTCTGGAAATTGAAATAATAAATGGAGTGATATCAGACAACTGCTCGGGAATTTCTAGCGCTACTACTTATTTCCAGCTTGAAACATTGACGTTCGAGTATTTTGGCGGACAATACCTAGTTATTTTAACGCCCAACAGGGCTGATTCTCAGACTTCAAGAGCTCTCATTTCTGCAACAAGCTATAAATTTAAATAAAACAACCTTCTTCTGTGTACGCAGTAAAAATCCCATTTTCCTAAGAGCACTACAAATGTAGGTCAAGAATGATACTAAGACTGCTTTGCTCATGGAATATTTTCCACCACGCCTAGTAAGATCTCAAGTATTTAATGGCGCAAGCGCAAATTAAACTTGTTCTAGGATTTGCGAGAGCTGTGTTTACAGTGCTAGTTTTAACTGCGATAACTATTACGTTGATCCACTTAGTTCTAGCTTAACTGGTACAAGATGTGAATCAGATAAGACATTGCAGATTAAAACGCAATTTCACCAATTTCTATCAGATATTATATAGATGTGCAACTCTCTACAATGTATGAGCAAAAACGTTATTTTAATTGCGAACTAAATTGAAAGGCAAACCAATATCAACCACAAGAAGTTTACATTGGCGCCGCGCATCGTATAAAATACATCTATTATTTTTTATATTAAACTGCAGTAAAATTGAAAGTAACGACATTTTTACGGCCTTTCTGTGGCCACAACTAGCGGTGGATCCGCAAGTTGCTTGCTGGCTGTAATTCCAGCCTTTGTTTGTTACAATTAGGGTTTAAACTTGATTGTTAAATTGGCTGTTTCTAAATTTAGCCACCGCCTCCGACATCATGCATAAAGTGAATGGTTCTGTAGCTATTTTCGTCCTTCTTTAAGAGGATGTCTCTTTAATGTGAATCAGTGTGCTGAACTCATTGCAGCAAGATGATGAGTGTTTGAGCTGATGCGATGAACTCGTTGTGAGTCAATGTTAATGGAAGCATGAGAGGAATGTCCAGCGTCATGTTATCCAAGAAAACTTGAAATATTTGGCCATCTTTCAAAACGTGGAACATAATCGTTTCAATGAGGAAACTAAAATAATAGTGAACACATTAGTTTCAAGTGCAACGAGCTACAATTTAAACTGATACTTTTCAAAAGATCTAGGTAATGGACTGTGAAATGTGCTGATAATTTCTAAGGTTGTTCGCTTCCATAAGGTACGCGTTCTTTAAATAATGCTCAGAATATCGACAAGAAAGATCCAGACCTCGTAAAGCTTAACATTTGGTTCATTAGATTACAATCAGATGTAGCTTGAAAAGTGAGTCCCCTTTCGAAAATACTTCGTCTAGAACCACTTGTAGTTTCTCGATATTTCTCTTCCGCAAATGTGAGTTCCATACGGCCTTCACATTCGGGTTGCAAGTGCGTTTTATTGAACGTTGTTTCACGTACATGCACGTGAGCTGACTCATAAAATGCAGTAATATACGTCAAAGCATTTCGGCCTGCACTACTTTCTACACTTTACTCATAACGTAGCAATAGTTCGGTCTTTCTGACAAACATAGTTTTTGCGAGAACTTTAGTAGCATTCTAAAAACGGGACTTGAGACTAGAGATTTAGTTAGTACCTACGATAATTTTTTTACGGTTAAGCCGTGATCCATCTTTTCCCATTTAAAGACTATGGTTACTATCTCTCACTATCTCTCTCTTTTGTGTTTACTCGGGTTCTCTGGTTTTTGTTTCATAGTTATTATTGTTTAATTTATCTCATATATATGTATTCATTTATTATGCAGAAGACTTACAGTACTGTATTTGCTTGTCGCTTTTAAAATAGAGCTCTTAGCAATAATGATATGATAATAAGCTTAGTTTTCTTCATCTATCTTTTCTGTAACTTATCCTCCTCCTCGCGTTGTATTCCTCATTGTTGAGGGTCGTGAATCTCCCAATGATTGGTGTTTTTCTGCTTTACACTGTCTCTCCACCAGTAACTTATATGGTGTACATAAAAGAGAGTATTCTATTATATTATCTTCTAAAGCCATAATACCTGCTATTATATCAGTCTAATAATTATGATGACAGACATCATTATTTTCCAATGTGTTGTGATGTTTCAGCATTCACGTGCAGATTTCAGGGATGCCCGTAGACCCGTACTCTCAGTCATAAGTCATACAGTTTTCGCGTTCGGTAGCAGGGGGCTACTTTCGAAGCCTAAAGTCCGTAGTTTCAACCTTAGTTAAGGGCATTTCCTACTCCGTATCACCTAATCACTAAGAATGAATGGCAGCACGATTTAACAGTAACTGTCAAATCGTGTTGTCATTCATTCTTAGTTCGGGTTCGAAACTAATCGTAAGTCCGTAGGTGATACGGAGTAGAAAACGCCCGCAACTACGGACGACGGACTTAGAGAGGAGTTAAATGCCCCTATGATGCTAAATGCACGTGATTGAGTCGCAAAAACTGTTATATAAAAGACATTAAAATCACGTAACGTAAAAATATTACGTGTATGAGCTGGTAAAGTTAGACGTCTACAGGGTTTCTCTACAGACTACGTCATATATAACGCTTTGATTTACTACTGACCGACAGAAGCAATTAATAAAGAAAGGTAAAATAAACTGTTACTTTCGAAGAATAGCTGCTGTGTAAACAGTTTCTGTTTAACATTTTATAAACTGGGAAAACATTCCAAGGTTTTTGTCAAATTCTAAGATCCCATGTTAATTTGGGAGGATATACAAGAACGAATTATTCACCGTGATTAAAGAAGGAACTACAAATTTGATTAATGCCATGAAACTGTACACCTGTGAGTCCTGTCTGAATATACGCTCATTTTACGGTCTGAGTGACATCAGGACCACTTAGGCACATTTATTACAGCTTCCGACTTAACATCCTCTAGGAATGACTGGACCACATCTACCAATTCTTCTTCTTTTGTGAGTGTCGCATCATCACCTCTAGGAGTCCTGTTAATACTTCTCGGCAATGGCCAATGCGTAAGGGAAGAACATCAGCAGCATAACATAAAATCACGTCAGTAGTTATCGGCGACATCTGGTGTGAGATATATTATAAAGACGATTTACTTGGTCAGTGCAATCTGAGAATTGTCCAAGGTAAATTATTTCATCCTTAAACGAAGAGTAATACAGACTGAATCATCCAGAATCCTTCCGTATTGACTCCACTAGAGCAATCGTAATCTAATGCGTCCATTCTTACCGGGGCCCGTAAGACACGGGCACGGACGAGGCAAGAGGAAGCTTGCCGCCGCTCGTGCACTTATCCAATTTGTCGCTATTATGATTTATTGGTAGCGTACAAGTAGGCGCCTATGACCTAGACCGACTGCTTCGCGACCGAGCATGTCAGCGTTCAGTTACACATTATCGGGAAGTAAAGGGAATTGGAAGAAGTAAGCCTGAAGTACGCATTCACTATTCGTCGTCTTTAACTTAAGATGATTCACTTTCAAGGAACCGTCCGTCTTCACGATAAATTGATGGCATGTTCATTCGTTTGTATAAACTAGAATAGGCGTTTTTACTAGAACAAGGAGTTTTGAATTAAACTGGAAAACAGCCAAAAGCCGCTTAGCGGGAATGGTTCTGGAACTTTCTCAGAAACAAGGGACTTGTCAAAACTAACGATCTCCATACTGTGGTATGTGCTACTTCAAGGCCATCAGTTCATCCATAATTGAAAATACATGATGACGCCAATATGAGCATTCCGATATTAAAAATTTGAGGATTCGCACCAAAACTGATCGATATTCTTAACGGTAGGCATGAGCGTAAATATTTCCTACCAGTCCAGCTTTGAACAATACTCCAGTACAAATCCAACCAGCTCGAACCGGATTCTATTGATTTCAACTTATACGGTGGAACATTTTACTAGGGATCTCAAGGTCTAGTCATGCACACAAGAATACGTACCCACCTATATACATGATCCTGTTTGGATACGTAGTAGGTACGCAATATAGCGGTAATGTTCAGGCCTGTTTATAAAACAGTTGATTTATGCTTTCTGGCGAAATTATGCTCCGGAAGTAAAATTTTGATGGGATGCATAATTAACGTTTTGCGTCACAATAGTGAAATTTATTGATGTTTTCAGCAACTGATTGAGCTAAGGACTTAAAAATTACCTGCCCGAAAAGTGCGCTGTTAGTGAGTCATGCGCAATAACCCCTTGCATAGGTATGGCGTTCAAACCATGCGCAAGCAACGTATCGTGTAGTGTAGCGCATGTCCCGGCTTCCCGAGACCCGAATAGTTATGCGTCGTAGTATACACTATCGGGACTTCTCGGGACAGAGAATTGCAGAATGACTAATGATTTGTATGTCAAGCATGTGCCGCATTTTTAACCGACTTCAAAAAAGAAGGGAGGTTCTCAATGCGGTTGTATTTTTTTTTATGTGTGCTACCTCATAACTCCGTAATTTATGAACCGATTTGAAAAATTCTTCTTTCATGTGAAAGGCTATACATACTTTCCGATTGGTCCCATTTAAATCTCATCAAAATCGGTTTAGCAGTTTGGCTTTTAACTCAAAATGGCTGGTATTTGTTTTCTCAGATGACGTATTTGGTTTGTCATCCAAGTAAATGTATGTATTTTGTTTTCCTACGACTTTCCAGTGATGTAAAAATAAAAACCTTTTTAACAAAACAAATACGATGTACTTTAATTTCGGATATAGGTATTTTTGGTTGTATCTTCGTTTTATACACTGCCTTCCGAAATTAAAGTTATTTTATACTTTGTAGTTTTTTTTTATTTGGAAGTAGATTGTACTTTTTTGTAAAAAAAGGTGTTGTAAAACACATGGTAGCCCAAATAAGCAATTCAAATTTTTTTTTTCGTTGCTCCGGTAATCATTAATGGCATACAACCAAATATTCCCAACGCAAGTTAGAGTACCAACTTAGAGAATTTTATACGCCTACAAGCTTTCATTAATCTCTGTAAGCCGTTGGTACTAATGCCTGTTTTAATACGTAGTGATAATTTGTGGAGATACCACATTGTATCCAAACAACCATGTTTAACATATGCCATGAATTACATTAAAATTACACAATGAAGATTTTATCTGTACATTGTTTCAAAATATTGTATGTGTAGTACCTAGCAACATTGTTTGTATATTTGTTTTATCTTGTCTGAATGGGTCATTCATTGCTTATTTTAGTGATTATGTTGCCCATACAAACTGCACAAGTAATGAATTATTTATTATTACAAATGAATGCTACATTATGATTTTATTTATGAAGTTGAACGTGCTATTTATTGGACGATAAAAAAAAGTGTTTTGAATTTGTTATGCTGCAAACAAGTTTTCAATATTTTTTCCACATCTAGTAGGTATTGTGTAACCGTCTTGGAGTTTTTTTTTTTTATTTCAACCCACTGTAAATTGCTATTTTCTAACTTAGTTAAAGAGGATTATAATTTATTTTTACTGTTTCATTATAATAATTCTAATACTGAGGTTTGAAATTAAAATATTACCAGGTTGGAATTAAATAATACTTCCACTCATCATCATCATCTGCCTAGCCTTTTCCCAACTATATTGGGGTCGGCTTCCAGTCAAACCAGATTCAGCGGAATACCAGTGTTTTACGTAAAGCGGCTGCCTACCAGACCTCCACAACCCATTAACTGGGTAACACGGTACTTCTTGGCAAGACTGGAGTCAGATTTACTGGCTTCTGACAATCCGTAACGACTGCCAAAGATCTACAAATGACAGCCGGGACCAACAGCTTAACGTGCTTTCCGAGGCACAGAGGAAACTCGGTATATCAAGATGGTCACCCATCCACAGACTAACCTTGGTAAGCGTTGCTTAACCTTAAAGATCGACCCGTGCGGCTGTTATTATTTAGCCACGAGCTCCTCAAATAATACTTCCACTGATAAAAGTAATTTTTATGGCAATGGTCATGAAAAAATATGTTTAAAAATATCTTATGATTCTTTACCTGAAACCTAGTAGCAGATGGTTGATCTTTGAACCTGGAGGGCTTCTCCACATCTCGGAAACTACTCTTAGTGACGGGCGAGCGTGACTGCGCCGTGATCGAGCCGTTGGACACCCCCTCCGGCAGCAGCAGGTCCTTTTCTCCCGGGTCCCGGGTCTTGAAGTGAAGCCCGGCCTCCACATCCTCGTTCCGCGACGGCAGCTCAGCCGCTGTAGGGTACTGGATATTCCCATTCGTCGCCGCCATAGACTTCGCCGAACTTATCTTTCGAAACCTCCCGATAATAACATCCTCCTCATCGTTTACTGGCACATTTAACTTCTCCGGCGCAGTGCTCGTGTTAGCCTCAGACTTCACAGGGCTCAACTCTATATCCTTCTGTGGCGTACCCATCTTTGTAGTCAGTTTAAATTTAACAAACTATTATTTTAGCACATTATTTTTAATTTTAATAACTGTACTTTCCGTTATAAACACAAGACGCGTATCAGAATTCGTCGGCCAAAAGCGTTGATCGTGTTTAATAAAACGCGTGCAAATTCAGAGCATATTAAAAGAATGCGGTTTTCTGTTACGAATATTGTAAAATAAGTGATAGAAATAAAAGCACGCGGACAGCGCGTTGGAGCTATTTCGAACAAACGCCCGCTTTGCCGTCTATTTGACAACTAACTGAATGAATGAATGGAAGCCATTTGCGGTTCCGTTGCGTTGACACTGTCAACTTGACAGCATGGGTTGACAGTGACTGAATGCTGCATGAAACAAGCAGACCGAAAAAAAAGTATTTTGGAATAATTTTTGTTACAATCATGTTTTATTAATAAAAAAAAATATTTTTATATCAATCGAACACTAAAAACTCAACCTGTGGTTCATCTGTTGTTGGGCTGCCAGCGCAATAAAATATTTACTTTTTACTGTCAATGTCAATGTCGCCCAATGCCAGAAATTTGGCATATTTGCATTTGCAATAACTGTCAGTCAGTTTTATTCAGCAGAGGGTGGGGTGTTGGTGTATTTTTTGATGAAATTATTTTTATATATTTGAGATGGGATTCGATGATGGTCAGATAATTTTAGACAGTGAAAATGGTGCTTATTATGCCGGCCAAACTGTTCGCGGGCGAATGGTTTTCTCCCAAGATAAAGTGAAAACTATTCATGGTATGTGTTATCGCCTGTATCTATAACACACTGTCCAAAAAAAGATCCTCATTTGAATTAGCAAAAATTTTATTGCTGTGCCGGTTTCGTGTGTAGGTTATAAATGTTTATCACAATGTCCTCTATGTGTGTATTTTATCTTTGGTCAATTTAGACCATTATTGTAGTTTGTTTGTGTGTTTTAATGTCTATTTAACCGGCTAAGGTCATCAGCCAAAAATCTATCCTCGTGTGTGTGTGTGTGTGTGCTATTGTCATGCAAATTTTCTAGGATAAACCAATAGAATGCATAGAAAATAGTTCATTGTATTTTGGACTACCTCCTAATGAGTAAATTGAAATATGTTTTACCCACTACAATACTGCAATTGTACCCATTTAAGCCTAATTAGTACCTATTGAAAATAAAATTTATTAGTGTTTTTTCCAACACAAAGCTGCTTTTTTACTTATAGTTTCAAGTCCTATTACATATCAAAGTTTAAAAATTGACTATCATCTATGAACAGCATTATTTTTCCATTTTCAAAATCAGATGTAACCAGTCATAAACAACCTAATTTAGTAGAAGACTTTGCAGCACCATAGCAAATTGAATAATGATTGTTATGTCTATACATGTTTTTTTTTTATCTTGGTGTGTGGCTGGCTGTTTGACCTTGGCTCTAAAGATTAATGCTTGCCATGTGGAACCAGTATCTATTTATAGTAATATCCTTTGTCTGTTCAGCTTTAAAGTAATTTAAATTTTATTTTATCCACAGACAATGTTTAGATTTTTTGTGTTGTTCATTTGAGATTGCCTGAAACTTTGTGGTGATGTAACGAAAAGCAATGTGTTGACTAAATGAGATAACACAGTATGTAAATTCAATATTCATAATACAGTTGTAGCCAATGTGTAAAATAAATAGTAAACATAAATGTTTGTATAAAACTTTATGGAAGGATTTGAGTTTAATCCATGAACACTGACTATGACATGACCAACTTTTATTACATTTAAATTCAACCTATATACTGTCTAACCAAATTTTATTGTACTTATTATTAACTACAAATCTAGTCAATACCAATTCATAAAACCTCTGATAATGATTGCAGTGTAATCAAGCTTTATCATGAAAATGATGATCAAACTTTATCATGAAAACAATTTTTACTAACCTGACCTAACTGGGAAATCTTTAATTATCTAAGTTAACTAGCTGGCCAACAAACTAATAAGTAACTTGTGCTAGTATAACTGAAGAAAAAATCCAAAAAGTACTTTAAATACTTGATTTTCATACAATATGACATCAACTGATTTTTTGATTGACTTCATCATAACATTCCATTATAATCTAACTGTTTTGTTACATTTGTACTGAATTTCAGGTTTATCTATATATATATATATAGATACATATAATAAAATCGTAGACTAACTGTGTCTGTACATTGAATATTTTTGCATAAAAATTACATAGAAAAGTTAGGAAAAAGATATAAAACACAAAAATTCAATTTTTGAATTTTTTGTCTGTTTGTTTATGTGTTTGAGGGAGCATTACGCATAAACCACATATTGGGTTCCAAATCTTGGTACTTGAAAATATTGAGTGATAACCCAAGTAACAACTAGCGTTTATTACATCAAAATCAACCCACAAAATCAAAAGATATTGAATTTTTAAGTTTAGTAAGAAACTTCCCAATGTATTTTGAATAGTCAAAGTGCCATCTATTGAAAAAGATAAAATGCACGAAAGCATGAATATACTACTCTGTCAAGAAAGTACCGGGAAAACATCAATAATACACAAAATGTCTGTTATTCATCCAAATTTATTTTATCACCTTCAAAGTATGCTCCTTTAGAAACGATACACTTGCGCCAACGAATAATCCATTCATCAAAACATTTTTTAAACGCTGCTTCCGGAATTGAGTTCAGTTCTCGCCGCGAATTCTCCTTTATGTCTTCTATCGATTGAAAACGGGTGCCACGAAGTGGTAATTTGAGTTTAGGAAAAAGAAAAAAGTCAGCAGGAGCCATATCTGGTGGTTGCTGGATGGTATTTGTTGAGTGTTTGGTTAAAAATTCGTTCACAATGATAGCCTTGTGCGAAGGCGCATTGTCGTGGTGCAAAATCCAAGAATTTTCTTTCCACAAATCTGGCCTTTTTCGTCGAATTTGCTCTCTTAAACGCCGCATAACGCTCAAATAATATTCTTTATTTACCGTTAGACCTTCCGGTAAGAATTCAGAGTGCACAATAACGCGATAGTCAAAGAAAACAGTCAACATGACTTTGACTTTTGATCGACTTTGGCGTGGTTTTTTCGGTTTCGGTTCAGTTGGAAAGCGCCACTCCGAAGCTTGTTGACTAGTTTGCATGTCAAACTCGTAAACCCACGTCTCGTCACCAGTAACAATGCGTTTCATGAATGTTGGGTCCGAACTGACTCGTTCTAGCATGTCCTCAGCGACTTTCATGCGATTGAGTTTTTGGAGAAAATTCAGATCTTTTGGGACTAGCCGAGCAGCAACATGTTTCATACCCAAATGATTAGTTAAAATGGTACAGATCGACTCGTTAGATACAGAAAGTTCGGCGGCTATCTCTCTCAGAGTTGAATGGGGATTTTCAGTCACTATTTCCTTCACTTTTGCGATGTTAACTTCAGTTGCAGACGTTGACGGCCTACCAGAGCGAGGCAAATCTTCCATCACATCTCGACCGCTTTTGAACGCTCTGAACCACTCATAAGCACGAGTTTTTGATAAAGTCGATTCACCGTAAGCCTTCTGTAACATTTTCAGTGACTCCGAACACGAAATTCCATTGGCGATGCAAAATTTAAGACAAACTCTTAGTTCGATATTTTTGTCCATTATGAAATTCGCAATACACACTATACAGAGTTGATACGACAGAGGGGCATTAAATTAAACTACGTATACTATACGTGTTCAGTATTAATTCGATACGGTACAAAAACAAAAAGCGCCATAAATGAGAAAATATTTTTTTCAAACAAACTAAATAGCTTGCAAATCCGAATAAAACGCAACCACCCTTTGTAAAAAAAAGATACTGACCTTAGATACCGCTAGGTAACAAAGCGGCAACGTCGCGCGCGCGCCGGTGCGCGGTATTTCGTGTGCTCGGCGGGGGCCGGGCCGGGTGGCAGCCGGCGACTTAGGCCTCCGCTCGCACTGGCTTTTATGTTAGGTAACGTTTCGAAGTACGCGCACAAAAACAAACACACAAAATTTTAAAATTTTCGATGTGTCCTCCATTTACATTGATGCACAAATTATACCGACGGAGAATATTGTTATTTATTTTTCTAATTAGATCACTGTTCGTCGCTAAGCACTTTAATTTGTGAAATGCTAAAATAATCCTATTTTTTAACTCATCAATTGTATTTACCTCTGAGGCATACACTTCACCCTTAATGTACCCCCACAAAAAGAAATCCATGGGAGTGAGGTCCGGAGATACTAATACTAAATAATAATAATCCCAAGTTACGTGTCCTCTCACAATAACATAATAAAATCACAATTGTTTGCGCGCGAATTCCACAAACCCTACGTTCCGAAACGACAGCGTCGGCGTCACTGAGCAGGCCCCACTCCACTTACCGATCGCAAAAAAACAAGGATGCAACTAACTGACCTAGTTCTGTTTCTTTCAAATGCGCTACGTTTGTCGCTTTCGTAGTGAAAGTGCAAGTGTGTGTGTATTGATTGCTTCCTTGTTTGCATTGCCAATTTTTAGTGAATGTCCTTCGACATGCGTCAGAGCGGTAACAACGCATCGTAGATTCATCGTTGTAAGGTGCATGACCTATGCTTAGACGATATTCAGCTGTTAGAAAAGATACATCGTGTTCAAACCGTGCAAAAACTTTAAAAATCATTTGCGACTAAACTACTGCTCCTAATTAATTTATTTTTGGTACAGAGCTTGAAAATGGTACCTAGTATAGGCAGTTTCAAGGAAAGCCCCTCTGTCGTATCAACGTTGTATATGATATTACTAAAACCAGCACTGTATTTAATATAAATAACAGATGCAACTCAAACTCCGCGCCAAAATGGAAAACAGTTGTGCCAATCTAACAACTACAAAAAAACAAAAATTTGAATTTGGAACCATAAACAAATCATCCATTCCCGATACTTTTTTGACTGAATATATAACAACAAAACAAATTGTAGAATGATGTGTAAAACTTTTAATCACATATTAAAAGTTTCACACATAATTCAACAATTTGATTAGTCAGAGCGCCATCTATGGAGAAAATTTAAATTACACGAAAGCATGAATATAACACCAAAACAAACTGTTATGTGTGAAACTTTTAATATGTGCCAAAATAAATGTGAACATTTTATACCTTATCGGTATTTATCGTAAAAAGTCGTAGCTCGTGGCTAAATAATAACAGCCGCACGGGTCGATCTTTAAGGTTAAGCAACGCTTGCCAAGGTTGGTCCGTGGATGGGTGACCATCTTAATATACCGAGTTTCCTGCGTGCCTCGGAAAGCACGTTAAGCCGTTGGTCCCGGCTGTCATTTGTAAATCTTTGGCAGTCGTTACGGATTGTCAGAAGCCAGTAAATCTGACTCCAGTCTTGCCAAGAAGTACCGTGTTACCCAATTAATGGGTTGTGGAGGTCTGGTAGGCAGCCGCTCCACGTAAAACACTGGTATTCAGCTGAATCCGGTTTGACTGGAAGCCGACCCCAATATAGTTGGGAAAAGGCTAGACAGATGATGGTATTTATCGTAAAAATTGACCCTCAAAATCAAAACATATTTTATTTTTAAGTTTAGTAAGAAATTTCCTAATGTATTTGATTACTCAGAGCGCCATCTATTGAGAAAATTAAAATACACGAAAGCATGAATATAACACCGAAACAAATTGTTATGTGTGAAACTTTTAATATGTGGCAAAGTAAAAGTGAACATTTTTATACCTTTTCGGTATTTATCGTAACAATTGACCCACAAAATCAAAATATATTGTATTTAAGTTTAGTAAGAAACTTGGCAATGTACTTGATTATTCAGAGCGCCATCTATTGAGAAAATCAAAATATACGAAAGCATGAATATAACACCAAAACAAATTGTTATGTGTGAAACTTTTAATACATGGCAAAATAAAACATTTTAATAATATCGTTGTATATGGGCTTCTTATTTCACGTCTTTCGCGGCTAAATATTTTGTCAGTTTACGACATGATCGATAGATTGCATTGCACTGATGACGCGTTTATAGGGTTCTGTACCAAGGGTGCTATCGGGACCCCATTACTAAGCCTTCGCGTGTAAACCATTCGAACGAAATCGATTTTTATAGGGGTATATTTTTAGGGGTTGTACCAAGGTTGCTATTGGAACCCCGTTTATAATAAGTAACCGCTGTACGCTAATTTAAAAATGCCGTCTAGAAAAAGGTCGAATCTTTCACAATATAGCAAATATCTTAAAATATAAAACAAAGTCGGGTTCGGGGATTTTTGTGTTTTTTAATTAGTTTTTGTCCGGAATAGCATAATAAGTAAGTTAAAATATTAAAAAGATTGGTTGGCTCGAGCGCTCCCATGGTTTCCTCTCATTCCGTCTGGTGCAGGTGTTGTCAGGCCATGGCTGTTTCGGCAAGCACCTGCACCGGATCGGGAGGGAGGAGACCCCGGCGTGCCACGACTGCGGCGCGGCGGAGGACACGGCTCAGCACACCCTCGAGGTGTGCCCGGTTTGGTCGGAGCCGCGCCGCAATCTAACTGCGGAGATCGGACAGGACCTCTCACTTCCCGGCGTGGTCAACGCCATGCTGGGGAGTGAGGGGTCCTGGGCAGCTGTCGCCTCTTTTTGCGAGGATATATGTCATCTCGCAAAAGAAGGCGGCGGAGCGCGCGCGGGAGGACGACCCTCTCGCTGCGCTGCTCCGAAGGCGAAGAAGAGGTCGGAGAAGACGTCGTCTTCTCCCTCCTCATGGTGGTGACGGGCGGGCGATAGGCGCGGGGGCGCCTCCGCCCGCATTGCGCTCCACACCACCTTCGCCGGTCATTCCCAGCCCTCCCCCTTAACGGGGAGGACGTGAGGGGCCCGCCGTTTTAGACGGGTTGTCGTCGGAGGAGGACTGGACGCCCAGGCTGCGCCGATCTCCCAGTCCTCTTCCACTCGGACGAAGCGGGAATGCCGCTGGGTTATTTTAGTGGGTATAACACACATACCCCTCCCATTCCCCCGATGGGCGGGTATGCGTAATGCATTTTTTCCCAGCGCAAAAAAAAAAAAGTAGGTAGGTAAGGTAGACGTACGGTAGCCAGTTGACGGGAACGAATCCGCGCGGGGCAGCTAGTCTTAGATAAAAGTGCAATGTTCTAATACAATACACATGGCAATGCTTTATCTTAGACAAAAATAAACTTGTCAAAAAAAAGAGATAAAATAGTTCTTGAATTAGACTGGTAAAAGGGTTAAAAGCTAACACAGTTAGAATACTGAGTTAGCAATGAATCAGCATTGGTATAACTGGAACAACTTTTGTACTACATAAATTATTTAAAATACATAGTGTCCTCGAAGTTACAGTAGAATAAGATAGAGTAGGGGCTCCATTTTCCGCACTTAGACTCCCATTTGGTATATTGTGCATATCATAGGTGTCCTGGCTAAGTAAGCCAGCCACGGCCTCGCATTCCAGGATGACGTGGGCGGGTGATCCTTCGGCGTCAAAGCAGCCCCTGCAGAGTGCCTGTCCGTGGCACCTATTTATTCGCATCGGCGGCCCTGAAGTTACTGACACATATACTTCCCTCTATAGATCACACAGTGGAATGTGTAATAAGGAACATGCAACAGAATTTATGAGAATGTTTTTTAAAATGATAAAAAGTATAAAATAAAGGCCACGTTTTATTTTAGTTAATATCGATTTTTAACAAAAATATTGAAGTACATTAATGTGAAACGGAACATATTTAAAAACTACAATCAGCGTTTAGTGACGTCACTGCTGTTATGACAACGAAAAGGCATCCTTATGTCTTTGAGTTAGGACAGTTCATGACTAGTGGCAGACGAGAGTGACGTCATCGTCCGTTTTCGCGCAAAAATTTAAACTGTAGGTTTAAAAACGCAATTTTGGCAATAAATTAGAGCGTTTTCATTTCTTATCATGTGGTGATCTATTCTAGATGGAGTTTTTTGAAATTAAAAAGCAATAATGGAAATATTGCACGTTCCCTATTAGCTTTTCTTTCTGAATGACCAATTTCTTGACAATTCATAAGTGTTTATGCTTTAAATAATTTTTTTTTTTTTTTTAAAGCTGTTAATGAATTTGGTACTTTTCTGTTCAAGACGACATTAAAATAGCCCATCTGCTCCTTGCTGTCTGGATAACTATGGACAGAGCTGATACATGCATGTGTCAATATTAAAGAAAAGACGAGACCACACAGTCCTAATTGGAGCCGGTAAATTATTTACTCACACCTCACTAGGTACTTACTACAATAAATTCTTTATCTTAGCTTCTCCTGCATTGATGTAGCTTGCCCTTAAGCCAACAACAGGATGCGCCCATGAAGAATCATTATGCATAATAATATAATGTAGCTCATCATCTGCCTAGCCTTTTCCCAACTACTACTCTGTCAAGAAAGTACCGGGAAAAGATCAATAATACACAAAATGTCTGTTATTCATCCAAATTTATTTTATCAAGTATGCAAAGTATGCTCCTTTAGAAACGATACACTTGCGCCAACGAATAATCCATTCATCAAAACATTTTTTAAACGCTGCTTCCGGAATTGAGTTTAGTTCTCGCCGCGAATTCTCCTTTATGTCTTC
Organism: Lacanobia oleracea; assembly: GCA_950371165.1. Taxonomy (NCBI): domain Eukaryota; kingdom Metazoa; phylum Arthropoda; class Insecta; order Lepidoptera; family Noctuidae; genus Lacanobia; species Lacanobia oleracea. Next base: position 2,532,635 of record OX493405.1, read on the forward strand.
TATCGATTGAAAACGGGTGCCACGAAGTGGTAATTTGAGTTTAGGAAAAAGAAAAAAGTCAGCAAGAGCCATATCTGGTGAGGTGAATATGGTGGTTGCTGGATGGTATTTGTTGAGTGTTTGGTTAAAAATTCGTTCACAATGATAGCCTTGTGCGAAGGCGCATTGTCGTGGTGCAAAATCCAAGAATTTTCTTTCCACAAATCTGGCCTTTTTCGTCGAATTTGCTCTCTTAAACGCCGCATAACGCTCAAATAATATTCTTTATTTACCGTTAGACCTTCCGGTAAGAATTCAGAGTGCACAACACCGCGATAGTCAAAGAAAACAGTCAACATGACTTTGACTTTTGATCGACTTTGGCGTGGTTTTTTCGGTTTCGGTTCAGTTGGAAGGCGCCACTCCGAAGCTTGTTGACTAGTTTGCATGTCAAACTCGTAAACCCACGTCTCGTCACCAGTAACAATGCGTTTCATGATTGTGGTGTCCGAACTGACTCGTCCTAGCATGTCCTCAGCTACTTTCATGCGATTGAGTTTTTGGAGAAAATTCAGATGTTTTGGGACTAGCCGAGCAGCAACATGTTTCATACCCAAATGATTAGTTAAAATGGTACGGATCGACTCGTGAGATACAGAAAGTTCGGCGGCTATCTCTCTCAGAGTTGAATGGGGATTTTCAGTCACTATTTCCTTCACTTTTGCGATGTTAACTTCAGTTGCAGACGTTGACGGCCTACCAGAGCGAGGCAAATCTTCCATCACATCTCGACCGCTTTTGAACGCTTTGAACCACTCATAAGCACGAGTTTTTGATAAAGTCGATTCACCGTAAGCCTTCTGTAACATTTTCAGTGACTCCGAACACGAAATTCCATTGGCGATGCAAAATTTAAGACAAACTCTTTGTTCAATATTTTTGTCCATTATGAAATTCGCAATACACACTATATATGATATTACTAAAACCAGCACTGTATTTAATATAAATAACAGATGCAACTCAAACTCCGCGCCAAAATGGAAAACAGTTGTGCCAATCTAACAAGTCTACAAAAAAAAACAAAAAATTGAATTTGGAACCATAAACAAATCATCCATTCCCGATACTTTTTTGACTGAATGTATATTGGGGTGGGCTTCCAGTCAAACCGGATTCAGCTGGTAAATACTGGTATTTACCTGTATTTTATGTGGAGTGGCTGCGTACTAGACCTCCACAACCCAGTAACTGGGTAATACGATAGTTCTTGGCAAGACTGGAGCCAGATTTACTGGTCTCTGACAATCTTCTGCATATAATCTAGGTGCTATGTCGTAAGACGGGACCGCTAGGGCACTGGCCCTAGCGGTCCCGGGCTAGGGAATTTGTTCGAAAGAGTCACCGCGGCCCAGGAACGCAAAGGGCATTTCGGTTAAGTTTTAGTCAGCAAGTCTGACACTCCCTACTGCTCCGCCCAGAGCGGGAGGAGTCATTTGATGAAATCCCATTCTTAAAAACGAGGTGCTATTTCGTAATTACAGGGACTACAATAATTCTGACACATCTTAAAACACTTTTGCGTTGTTTCAGGAATCTATGTGGACATGAAAGGGTTCTGCAAGGTGCACTGGACCACGACGCGATCCCGGCGTCAAAACAATCGCACGCATTACTATACGGTGCACCACGACTCCAATGAGGAATACTTTAGGAGCAAACGCTTCTTATTCGGCAATGAAAGTGGTAAGGGGTACAAAAATGTCCTATATTTTCACCTCCTTTTTGGGTCTATAACTGTAATGGCTTACGGGGACAAAATATGGACCCTCACCATAGGCCTGAGCCACAAATTCAAGGTTACTCAGCGTGCAATGGAGAGAGCAATATATAATAATAGTAAATAAAAGTTTAATTCAGACTACAGTCCATAATAATTTTGTTCGTATTTTGGTGTTACTCACAATGGTGCTTACTGAGTAGGTTAGTTTTGTTAGTTTATATAAATGATCTATTTAGTTATACCCATGACTGTTCCAGCACCCAGTGTCCCTGAAAGGGACAATGATAATGCCGGAATGATAGCTGCCGGTCTGGCAGCTATCATCAGGGCTCAGCTCTTTTTTGTAAAGTAAATATGGATACAATGTCAGCAGCCCGACCCCACAGCAAAATACCGTAATACATAATGCTGTGGAAGTAGCTAAAATAGACCAAACGTGCGGTTTCTATGTCTGTTAGCTGTCTTATCTTCCTAACAGCATAAGCGGCTGAGCTTAGACGCCCCGCTAGAGATGTTATATGAGGTTTCCATTGTAATTTCTCGTCTAAAGTTATTTCCAGGAAAATCGTGTGGTTAATAAACTCCAGTTTTTCTTCATTCAATATGATGTGACATTCGCTACTTCATTTCACATTTGGTAAAGTAAATCTCATGTGTATTTGTATTTTTTTTTTTTTTTTTTTCATTTAATACCAAGTTGTTTGCCGTAAACCAATTTGGGACCTGAAGAATAGAGTTATTGACGACGTCAAGATTTTGTGACCGCTGCTCTATTTCAAATATCAATGATGTGTCATCCGCGAACAATACCATCTTTGGGTGATTTTGAAACGAGTACTTCAAATCATACTTTCAATCATGTCTATGTGTGTGTAAACGGTACTATAAGCGAGTTAGATATTATTTTCGTGAATTATGGCGAATCAGAAGGGTTTTTATGCCGTATTTTGACTAATTTCGATAAAGTGGAATATCCGATTGTCGCACCATTATTTCTGCGACTTAATATTGTTCCAATTACACTCGAAACAAAATAAAACTGAAAATGTTGACTTCAGCGCCATCTCGCGGGAAAATGGCAATGAGCAACCCGTAACATTCACCTTAAGCATTAACTTTTCAAACACCTTACTGAGGACTGGCAGAATTGACACAGGCCTATAATTATTGGGTTCTTGACTATCACCCGATTTGAACAAAGGAACTAATTTACTATGCTTCATAAGATCCGGAAATACTCCTTGGTCTACACCAGTGTTAAATATGACAGCTAAGTAGGGGGCAATAGTTTCAATAACAGATCTACAGACTTTGACAGACATTCCCCAAAAATCTTATGTTTATTTAATTTTAAGATCGTTAAAAGCTTTTATAATGGCCTGGGGTTTGTATACTTTGTATGTTAAAACTTAAATTCGGATGGACATACCTTCACATTCTTTCTAAGTAAGGCAGCAGAGAGTGCGGGTGACTAGTTGAGAGTTTCTGTAGTTTTAAGAGGAATATTAGCAAAGAAATTTTCAAATTCCTGAGCTACCTCTGCATCTGAGTTTATTGGGCCATGTACAGTATTTAGATTTAATTTAGTTTCACGTTGTTTCTTCCTACCTGTTTCATTAATTATTATTTTCCAAGTAGTTTTTATTTCGTAGTCAGCTGATTTTATTTTATTACCAATATGCAGAGCTTTTGCTATTTTATTTACATACAATTTTATAAGTTTTTGAATACTTCTCAACATACTTCAGGAAGCTTGCATTATTCATATATTGCTTTTGGCCATACAGTTCATGTTTTTCCCTGCTTATGCGAATACCTGGAGTTGCCCAGTCGCTAAATAAGAACTTAGTATAAATACTTTTAGACTTTAGAGGAAAAGTGTCATTAAATTGCGTGTTTAATAATGAAAAAAAACTCGGCGTAGAACTCATTTTGGTCATCCATGTTATTAAAGTTATGATCACCTAATTTGCTAGCTAAATTGTTATTTGATTTCTCTATTTTTTTATCTGTAATTGGTCTACATTTTATTTGAATTTTTTGTAGGGTTATGTATGTGCAAAACGTTATTGTTTGCCTGCTGTGATCTGATGGCAACTTACTTGCAATTTCTTTATATAAGTAATCACAATTACAAAATATGTTGTCTATACAAGTGGCAGTAGACTCTGTCACTCGCAAAGGTTCCATAAATACATTTGGCAGCGGTTGGATGTGGACTGCTCAAGACCGGGATGGTTGGCGCTCTCTAGGGGAGGCTTATGTTCAGCAGTGGAAGGCAATTAACTGATATGATGATGAAATTGTTCACCTAATAGCCTCAGCCAGCGGCTTTGCCTGCGTGATTGTCGGAAGTTATTGATATAAAAGTGTGCCAAATTTGCGTACAGTTAAGGAGTGGAATGTTCTGCCAGAGTGTGTTTCCTGATAGCTACAACCTGGGAGTCTTTAAGTCAAAAAGTGAATAGGTTACTTCTAGGCAAGCGTGCTCCATCTCCGACCGCAGCATCGCTTACCAACAGGTGAGATAGTGGTCAAACATCCTAGCCTAGCAGTAGTAAATAAAAAGAAAACATCCATCGATCCAGCTCAGAATAACTACTTAATAAATTACTCAAAAACTAAATCCAAAACTGCCTGGCAAATAAAACTTCAAGAGAACCCATTTCTCAAATAAAAAAGGAAAAGAATTAACATCAAATCCTAATGAAATAGCCGAATCTTTCAACAATTTCTTCATAGACCAGATTTCGGATAAACCAAAGCATACGTCAGGTGACAATCCACATAAATATCAACCCGCATTCAATATTTTTGAATCCAGTTATTCCTCAAGATGTCACACGTCTAATAAAAAACAAAAAAAGCTTTGTGTATGATGTCATCTCAACCACAGTAGTAAAATTTATTTCTGACTGTTTAACTGCGCCCCTTGCTCATATCATTAACGCAAGTATATACTCTGGAGTATTTCCAGAAAGTCTAAAAACTGTTATAGTTAAACCAATATATAAAAAGAACGATAAAGACGAAATGGCAAACTATAGACCAATTGCTCTAATTCCCATCTTCTCTAAGATCAGAGAAAAAATTGGGGTTTGAGATCTTTTAAAAATTATCTATAGATCTCTTTACAATTTTTTAACAAAACACCACATACTTTGTGACGAATAAAAGGGTTTTAGAAAAAATAAAAACATTAACATGGCTATTTTCGACTTTCTCCATAAAATAATGCCAAAAGTAGACTCTAAATTTCCTGTATGTGCAATATATGCAGATATGTCGAAGGCTTTTGACTATGTAGATCACGATACCCTTCTAACCAAACTTCACGCATACGGCAATTCCCTTAATTTAATAAAAACGTACCTAAAAGGTCGTAGACAATGTACGAAGGTATCGAGCCTGTGTTTGGAATCTAGAAGGGAATTAAAATTTCTATCGTCTTTTAGAGAAATAAAATATGGAGTCCCGCAGGGAAGCGTGCTCGGACCTTTATTATTTTTATTATTATATAAATGACCTGCCACGTCATATACCTTATCCGATGGTATTATTTGCAGATAATAGCACATCAATCGTCTTATATATCAATAAAGATTCATATTTAAGTGACATTAACAATACAATTAGTAGCTTAATAAAGTTGCTTGACAATAATAATTTAGATTTTAATCTCCTAAAAACTAAAATCATGAACTTCTGCTAACGAATATCTACGGGAGATATGGATATAAACTATAATGGTCAAACTATAGAGAAAGAAAACAGTACAAAATTTTTAGGAATCCCAACTGACAGCCAGCTAACCTGGAAGCCGCAAGCAGAAGATATGTAATCGTCTTAATACAACTGCGTTTATGTTATACATATAATCTATCGAAAAAAGTAAATCTACCGACAATATTAGTAGCTTACCATGGTCTAGTGATTCCCATCTTAAGATTTGGTATAATATTTTGGGGTACTGTAGTGAACGAGAAAGTATCTTCAAAGCTCAAAAGTGCTGTTTGAGAGCTATATTTACTCTTAAAGTAACAGACAGTTGCGTACCTATATTTAAGTCTCATAAATTATTAACCTTCCCATGCCTTTAATTACTCGAATTAGCAATATTCGTAACAAAAATCGATGTATATTTGCAACTTTAATAGAAACTAGAAAACGAAGTAGGTACAGCTAAGAGATCTCAATACCAGAATCTATTATGCACGGGCGTATTTAAAACTAGCTTATTGAAAAGAAATGTGATTTGTATGGCTCCTGTAATCTTTAATAAAATACCTGTACAAATTAAAAACTTACCATTACAAAAATTTAAAAAAATGCTTCACAGAATTACTTGTAAACAAATGTTATTATTCTATTCTGGATTTCTTAAGTGATAATTCTTTGTAATACCTATCTTTATTATCCTCTGCTATGTACTACTCTGTCAAGAAAGTACCGGGAAAAGATCAATAATACACAAAATGTCTGTTATTCATCCAAATATATTTTATCACCTTCAAAGTATGCTCCTTTAGAAACGATACACTGGCGCCAACTTATAATCCATTCATCAAAACATTTTTTAAACGCTGCTTCCGGAATTGAGTTCAGTTCTCGCCGCGAATTCTCCTTTATGTCTTCTATCGATTGAAAACGGGTGCCACGAAGTGGTAATTTGAGTTTAGGAAAAAGAAAAAAGTCAGCAGGAGCCATATCTGGTGAATATGGTGGTTGCTGGATGGTATTTGTTGAGTGTTTGGTTAAAAATTCGTTCACAATGATAGCCTTGTGCGAAGGCGCATTGTCGTGGTGCAAAATCCAAGAATTTTCTTTCCACAAATCTGGCCTTTTTCGTCGAATTTGCTCTCTTAAACGCCGCATAACGCTCAAATAATATTCTTTATTTACCGTTAGACCTTCCGGTAAGAATTCAGAGTGCACAACACCGCGATAGTCAAAGAAAACAGTCAACATGACTTTGACTTTTGATCGACTTTGGCGTGGTTTTTTCGGTTTCGGTTCAGTTGAAAGGCGCCACTCCGAAGCTTGTTGACTAGTTTGCATGTCAAACTCGTAAACCCACGTCTCGACACCAGTAACAATGCGTTTCATGAATGTTGGGTTCGAACTGACTCGTTCTAGCATGTCCTCAGCGACTTTCATGCGATTGAGGTTTTGGAGAAAATTCAGATCTTTTGGGACTAGCCGAGCAGCAACATGTTTCATACCCAAATGATTAGTTAAAATGGTACGGATCGACTCGTGAGATACAGAAAGTTCGGCGGCTATCTCTCTCAGAGTTGAATGGGGATTTTCAGTCACTATTTCCTTCACTTTTGCGATGTTAACTTCAGTTGCAGACGTTGACGGCCTACCAGAGCGAGGCAAATCTTCCATCACATCTCGACCACCGATTCACCGTAAGCCTTCTGTAACATTTTCAGTGATTTCGAACACGAAATTCCATTGGCGATGCAAAATTTAAGACAAACTCTTTGTTCGATATTTTTGTCCATTATGAAATTCGCAATACACACTATATATGTGTAAGACTCAGAAGGGAAAAGGGCAAAAATCAAACATAGAACAGATTATAATCAGTATATTTATAAAGAAATAACAGAAACATCACTTACACTATTGCACGCTCGGCGATCGTCGACTGACTGAGCTCTTTGACACTTTGACATTGACATTCGGAACGAATGAATGAGTGTTGGGATCGATATGCTAATCGATACCAACTTGTTAGTCGATTAGAGCAATAAAATTATATCTCAAAGTATACTATGTGTTACAATCGGCCATCCTTCGCATAACGTGTCCTCACGTTAAATTGACATAGATATATGTATATTATACTATATAAAAAAGAGAATACATAAACTCTGTAACTGAAACTTAAGATCTAGTTATTCAACTAACCGCTATTATGATGCTATGCAACAACTCCTGGGCGGCACAATGCTTGCCTCTCATGCCCGCTACACAACACACTCTAATACTACTATAGTGGTGCGGGGTGAGAGCTACTTCCTTCACTGTCAACACGCTGCCACTGTGATGCCACACAACAACTCCTGGGCGGCAAGTTCATATGCCTCTCATGCCCGCCACGTGACATCCGGGGTACTTATCTATAGTGGTGCGGGGCGAGAGTTACTTCCTTCACCTTCACCACACAACCACTGCGATGCCACGCAACAACTCCTGGGCGGCAAGTTCATATGCCTCTCATGCCCGCTACGTGACATCCTCGCTTGTCACTTGGTAAGTTCACTTAATGTATTTCTCGCTCATTAATTATAATTCGCTATTTAATAACATAAATACTCGTAATCATTTTGCACTTTCAATTGTTTTACTAATTTGTAAGATCTAAGTTATTACATGTGATGTTTTCACTGCTATAACGTTTGATTACATGGTAAATATTGTTTTTACATTCACTTCTAATCACATACATAATTCATATACCTTTTTATATAACATTACATTATTGATTATTATTTCGCTGTTGTTTTATTTATTCAATCAGTATTTTCACTATCACTACATTCGCTACTTTCGTGGGAATGACAAGCGGTTTCACCAAAGCTCAACCATGGAAATATTTTGTCAACTGACATGACATTTTCATAACGTTGACCCTTTCTGGTCAACGGAGTATCCTCTACTAAATAGCGATCGTTTGGTAAAACCCTTTTAATCCTATAAGGCCCTTGGCATTTTGCCTCTAGCTTTTTGGATTGACCGGGGCCAGTCACGACTGCTCTTACTATACGCACTAGGTCGCCTTCCTTATATTTCCTACTATCCTTCCTACGTTTATCATACCTACTCTTATTGATTTGTTGATTCTTCCTTATACGTTCCCCTGCCTCAGAACGGATGTCATCTAATGTCTCGCTACTCGTACCTTCACCTATATCATCGACTATATCATTAAGCAAACCTTGTGCTGGGTTACTGACTTTCCTACCTAAAAGTAGCTCGGTCGGAGTTTTCTTAGTGACCTCGTGTATAGTGGTATTGATACCAAGTTGTACATCGGGCAATAGTTCGTCCCAAGTATTATTGCCTTTTCCATGAGCCATGGATCCTAAAGAGGCCAAAATCGTGCGGTTGTACCGCTCGACTTGGCCATTTGCCCGGGGAGTAGCCACAGAGTTCAGGATATGTTTAGTTCCGATTGAATTAACAAATGACTTAAACTTTTTACTGGTGAAGCTAGTGCCTCTATCCGTAATAATACGTGTGGGACTACCAAAGTAACTAAAGAGATTTTTAAATGCTTTAATAGTCTCTTTAGTTTTTGTGCTCTTGACGGGGGTCAAGCTCACGTATTTGGTATATGCATCAACGATGACTAATATATAAACGTTACGTCGTTTGCTTCGTGGGAAGGGACCAAGATGATCCGCGTGTAGTGTGTGAAATGGGATCTCGATTTTGGGTATTGGATGGAGAAACCCTTCTTTAGCTCCTGACGGGAGTTTGTGATGGGCACACTCAAGACACGCGCTGACATATTTTTTAATGAATTTACGCATTTTGGGGAACCAAAAGAGTGACCTCACTCTTTGCAAGGTTTTATCAAATCCAAAATGCCCAATGTCATCATGATTTGTCTTGAGCACTTGCCATCTAACTCCACGAGGTACCAGCCATCTTAATGTACCATCACTGAGGATACGGAATACCCGACCATTTTTGATCTTGTATTCCTTGTAAACACCCGCAATCTTCGGGGTTTCAGGATCCTCTAGAATATCCTTAATTCGTCTTACTTCCTCATCAGATGACTGTACTGTAGCGATCCAATCTTCGGATCCCACCGACAGAATGTCAAGTGTATGTACGGCTTCAGCACATTCACCTTCTATAGGACCTCTGCTGAGAGCGTCTACATGGGACATTCTTTCTCCTGGTCGATATTCAATACTGCAGTCAAACTCCAAGAATTGAATCCACCACCTAGATATCCGAGGAACTAAGTCTCTCTTTGTGAATGTAGAACGCAGAGCGTTGCAGTCCGTGACAATAGTAAACTTAATTCCGATGAGATAAATACGGAACTTATTAAGTGTACTAACAACAGCCAATGTCTCCAGTTCGAACGAATGGAGTTTCATTTCGTCTATGGTGGTCTGCCGACTGAAATACGCTATTGGGCGCCAAGGGTCATCTCCAGTTCTTTGCAGTAATATCCCAGCTACGCCAAATTTGCTGGCGTCAGTGTGTACCTGCGTTTGTGCGCTATGGTCATAAAGAGCTAGTACTGGTCTATTAACTAAACATCTTTTAAGGGTTTCAAAGGCATCAGACTCCTTCTTTTCCCATTTCCACTGTACATCCTTCCTCAAGAGATTTGTCAAGGGTCTCGCTATCATCGCAAATCCCTTGACAAACCGCCTAAAGAAACTGGCTAGTCCAATAAACCGCCTAACTTCGTGCTGATTACGTGGTTCAGGAAATTTAGCAACAGCCTCAACTTTTTGAATCCCTGGCCTAACACCGTTTCTATCTATTTGAAAGCCAAGGAACTCTATCTGTTCCTGGAAAAAACTACACTTTTCTATTTTTAGAGTAAGTCCAGCTTGTTTAAGTAGGTCTAAAACTTCTTTAAGTCGTAATAAACCCTCTTCAAAGTTTTTGGAGGGGATTAAGATGTCATCCATATATATAATGACGTAACTAATCTTAGATTGACTTAAGATTTTATGAATTGTACGTTGAAAAACTGCAGGGGCATTCGCCAACCCAAAAGGCATACGAGTGTGCTCGTACTGCCCATCAGGTGTAACGAATGCCGTTTTCTCACGAGACTGCTCCGCTATAGGTATCTGATGATACCCTGAAGCCAAATCTAAAGACGTGAACAATGATTGTCCTGATAATTGGTCTAGTAAATCCTCTATCCGAGGTAGCGGATAGTGGTCTCGTTTGGTGCGACTATTTAGGGCCCTATAGTCGACACAAAGACGTTTTTCCCCAGACTTCTTCTGTACCAGCACAATTGGGCTGGCATACGGAGAGCTTGATTCGCGAATGATGCCATGGGCCATCATCTCACTCACCATATCTCGGACTAATTTTCGCTCAGAGTATGGTAAGCGATAGGGTCTATAAACAACAGGGGTCATATCTTTAAGACATATTTCCATCTCTGTGACCGTTGTAAATCCCAAGTCGTGCATACCATTGGAAAAGCAAGCTTTATACTTGGTTATTAAATCGGTACATTGTTTTATTTGTATATCAGTCAACTGCTGGCCATATTTAATGGTCACATTTTCAAGAGAACTACCTTCGTCCGTGGAAACTCTATAAATAGACATATCAGACCCAAGATAGCGTGCTCTAGTGATAAGTGTATCTTTTGTGATCACTACAGGTTTACCACCTACATTCTGTAGTAGCAATGAGCAAGTGCCGTTAACTATGTGGTACTCCCCTCATCATCTGCCTAGCCTTTTCCCAACTATATTGGGGTCGGCTTCCAGTCAAACCGGATTCAGCTGAATACCAGTGTTTTACGTGGAGCGGCTGCCTACCAGACCCCCACAACCCATTAACTGGGTAACACGGTACTTTCTTGGCAAGACTGGAGTCAGATTTACTGGCTTCTGATTATCCGTAACGACTGCCAAAGATCTACAAATGACAGCCGGGACCAACGGCTTAACGTGCTTTCCGAGGCACGGAGGAAACTCGGTGTGTTGAGATGGTCACCCATCCACAGACCAACCTTGGCAAGCGTTGCTTAACCTTGAAGATCGACCTGTGCGGCTGTTATTCTTTAGCCACGAGCTCCTCAATGATCCTCATGTGGTACTCCCCTGGCAAAAGATAATATTCGTTGCCAATACTGCCCCTAACTGTACCATCTACGTAAATGTTTCCACTCAGATTATCAAGAGATTTGACAGGGATACACTTCATTTGGCCAATACCTATTTCTGTTTTTTCTTTGGACAAAAGAAATAGTTTAATTGGTGTCACTGTTACACGTTCGAATTTTAGATCCGTATTTGTCTTAATGATTTGTAAATTTGGCCGTTCAGTAAAACTATGCCCGAGTAAAATGCTATAGCTAATCAATGTGTCATCTACTATAAATACTTCAATATCCTTTTCTATAATACCTTGAACTTCAATATCTACTTTAGTACGACCTCTAGGTAAATATGGGATATTTCCTAACCCCCTTAAGAATGGACCGTCAACATATTCCCATTGCAAACCTATTTTTTTAGCGTCACTTTCACGCATAACTGTCGCTTCGCTACCTAAATCTACCAAGCAATCTATAGGATTCCCGTTGACCTTTATGATTAATTTATACTTGTTACTGGAATCGTTTTGAAGTGAAACCTTAAGGACACTTTTGTCTTTCTCACTTAAATGCTGTTCCTTAATTTTATTCGTACAATTAGAAGACGTGTGGCCCATAAGGTTGCACTTTGTACACTTTATAATTGGTTTAGGGCATTTAAAACTCGGGTGTCCTACCTCCCGACAGTTAAAACAAGTCATAGTTTTTGCCTTTTGATTGTTTCTGTTCGGTGCACTGTCACTGGAGGAATTGTTGGTGTTACTCGATAAGCGAGTATCACGACTATTGCGTCCTTTTGAATCAGACTGTTCTCGAGAAAAGGACTTAATAGTTTTGAAGAATTGATGTATTTCTTCAGGTTTTTCAAATTTAGCCGCCTGGGCCCCTACTCGAACACCCCTATCCTCGATCCCGTGAACCAAACAGTCCACTGCTTGTTTATCGAAAATCTTACAACGGTTGAGAAGGTTTATTTTTGCAAAATAATAGATTTCTAAGGACTCCCCGGGTTGTACTCTTCTATTAAGCATTTCCATGAGTAAGTCCGCGTAATTCTCGGTTGCTGGGAAGGACTCTTTGAGCATGACTCTCCATTCGCTCCATGTATGCTTAATAGAAGGCAATCCCTGATACCATGTACGGGCGTGACCAGTGAGTTTAGGCAGGGCATAGTGAATTGTCTGTTTTTCATTCCAGCCATAGATTTCGGCGCATTCCTCAATCTTGTCGAGCCATGCGTTAATAGTTTGTTCCTTGGATAGTAGATCATACTCTGGCACGACATTATTGAGGCTGGAAAGGAACTCACGATCCCCTGACCTACCTTTCAAAACATTTAGGAATTCTTCAAAGAATTCTGAAGGTTCTAATCTAGGTTTCTTAGGGCTAGGTTCTTCGTCCATTTTCGGATGAGAAGAATCCAAACGAACATGCAATCCTGACGTACCTCGCTTGCCCTTTGAAGGACTCCGACGTAAATCACCCGACGCTTGTCGGCGGTGAACCTGGTCTTCCAACAACCTCATTCGCTTCCTGGTTTCCGACAGTTCTCGTTCCGAGTCACGCAATCTGCGATCTGGCGTGCGATGACCTCCACGATGAGGCCTATCACGACGTGAGTTGCGACTTCGACTGCGAGTCTCTCGGCATCGAGAATGACGATGGGTATTTCGGCTGCAACAACGGCTGCGGCTGCGGCTACGCCTGCTACCGTGCCTGGTACGGCTGCGCGATACTCGACTACTTCGCATCTCGTGGTCCGAGTTGGGGCACGGTGTAGTCAGCCTCTTTGGTCTATTCGTATTCGCTCCACATTTGTCGCTCATTGTCTGAAACTTACAGGTTTTGATTTTAGGTTTTGATTAATGAATAACTAAATTTACCCGGATTGCAAAAATCTTTCAATTAGGTAGGCACTAAACGGGTAATTTATATAACAAGTAAAAGTACCTAAATAGATATGGGGCAAGGTCTTAATATAATCTGTTCAATTAATTTCACTATTTTGCATGAATACTAACGTTTGACAAAATAAAATATGATGGTGGGTCTAAATAATATAGAAATGAAATCCGATTTCATCCGCAAAATCCATAGCTGTAATTCTAAATTGACGGTTTTAGGGTGTTCAGGGTCATGTGCTTTGTTAAATTAAGTTCATATTTCGATGAAATAAACTTGCAATACCTGTATATATTATTTTCAAAATGGCGGATTTCTAGGCTTTTAACTGAAGTTAAATCCAATTACATCCAAATAATCCTTTGTTACAGTTTGAAATTAACGATTTAAGAGAACCATGGCCCAGTATTTTGTTGATTTGGGTTCATATTTTGACAAAATAATAGGCTTGCAACCCGTTTTTGTAGTGACGGTTTTTTTTTAACAATCAAATTTAAATTAAATCTATTCGCATCCATCTGATTCTTCCTCGAAAGTTAATAATCTACATTCCATTGGATATCTTGTTTAGTGTTACACTAGATTTTGAACGGTTATGATCAAAATGGCCGCGCCGTTATGTTCTCACTAGTATGGCGCGTAGGTTATTTATGCAAAAACTATTCGTTTTCACACCGATCCCTCTTCTGAGATGTAAGACTCAGAAGGGAAAAGGGCAAAAATCAAACATAGAACAGATTATAATCAGTATATTTATAAAGAAATAACAGAAACATCACTTACACTATTGCACGCTCGGCGATCGTCGACTGACTGAGCTCTTTGACACTTTGACATTGACATTCGGAACGAATGAATGAGTGTTGGGATCGATATGCTAATCGATACCAACTTGTTAGTCGATTAGAGCAATAAAATTATATCTCAAAGTATACTATGTGTTACATATGATATTACTAAAACCAGCACTGTATTTAATATAAATAACAGATGCAACTCAAACTCCGCGCCAAAATGGAAAACAGTTGTGCCAATCTAACAACTACAATAAAACAAAAATTTGAATTTGGAACCATAAACAAATCATCCATTCCCGATACTTTTTTGACTGAATGTATTACATTTGCATGCTATATTAAGGCAAAATGTCCATGGATCCTAGTATATAATTTCCCACCTTATTTTTATGTACCTACTTAAATTCTAAGCAAATAAAGATTATATTTTATTCTATTCTATTCATCCATCCATCTCAACTTTCACATTTATAATTATAAGTTTTTACGCAGCTATCGGCCTATGTCCTGTCATTATAGAGTGCCATAACTTCTTATAACTCCAAGAAGGTCGAGTCACAAGCTCTACTGTACCTATATCTTGCTTGGTACCAAACAAACTCCTTGAATAATGTTTTTACCCAATTAAAAAAGAAACAAAAAAAAACTGCCAAATTAAATTAGCTTCAAAGGGGTTCCCAAAAATAGAACCGTTTCATTGGAATCGGCCCTCAAGCATGCCTTACAAGGAATGCCGTCTGAAAACAAAACCAAGAGGAAAGAAACCTGTTTGATTACATAACAGTTTGCCTGTTATGTTATGCGGCAGAGTGCAATAATTTTTGTGCACTAGCCGACGTCAAGCGGTTTCACCCGCGTAGTTCCCGTTCCCGTGGGAGTATGGGGATAAAATATAACCTATGTTACTCGCTGATAATGTAGCTATCCATTGCTGAAAGAATTTTTCAAATCGGTCTAGCAGTTTTTAAGTTTATTCGTTACATGCAAAAATACAAATCTTTCCTTTTTATATTATTATATTAGTACTAGTTGACTCGCGCAACTCCGTTTGCGTCACAATTTTCATTACTGCTCCGCTCCTATTGGTCTTAGCGTGATGATATATAGCCTTCCTCAATAAATGGGCTATCTAACACTGAAAGAATTTTTCAAATCGGACCAGGAGTTCCTGAGATTAGCGCGTTCAAGTAAACAAACAAACAAACTCCTCAGCTTTATATATTAGTATAGATAGGTATAGATTAGTATAGAATAGATTATGTTGTACTAGCTGACCCGCGCACTCATCTGCGTCTCAGTTTTCATTAAAGCTCTGCTCCTTTTGGTCGTAGCGCGATATTATAAAGCCTTATAGCCTTCCTCCATAAATCGGCTATCCAAAAGTAAAAGAATAAAATTATGCTCAATCAGATTAAGATTTTCAGTTTTATCGACTGTTGTGTTGACTATACATAATGTATGGGTGGATGGAAAAATATTACCCACATCAAATAGTAACGTACCTATTCTGGTCTAGACTTGAGTATATAGGTACCTACATAATAATAGATCATTGATAGACATCATTTACCTTAAAAAAGCGTGTTAAATGATCATAGTCACGCATGAGCTGATCACATCCCGAACTTGAGAACATCATAAAGATAGATCATTTTATGATTGTTTCATTTTAGAGCTACCTATTTCTTCTTATCTGCATTTTTAGGGTTCCGTACCAAAACGGTAAAAAAGAACCTACTGTCACACCTTATGGTGTGACCTACTGTCGGTCTGTCACAGCTGGATCTCTGAAGAACTATTATGAACTGCTATGAAATTGAAATTTGGAATAGTTTTAGATGACGTTTGTTCAACAATTTTGAGGATGTATGGATGGATAGAAAGATATTGCCCACATCCTATATGAGCGTACCTATTAGTGTAGACTTGAATAGATAGGCACCTACATAATAATAGATCATTGACAGGCATAATTGTACCTTAACAAAGCTTGTTGAATGTTCATAGTCACGCATGAGCTGATCAAATCCCGAACATGAGAACATCACTATGATAGGCCTGCTTCCTCCATTTTTTAAGTCGGTTAAAAATGGGTCTGAATAACGTTGCATTATCCATTTCAGACTCGTCCATTCCCTCATCTAGTGCCCGAAATTCCGAAGCATAAGGTGCTTCAATTGGCTTGATTAGTAAGATTACTGTGACAAAAGAATGTACCTTCTTTACAGTTTTCCGCCTTAATTTATTAATGTAAAACTTCGTAAATATACCTTTATTAATGGGTATTTTTATGTATCTATTGTAACATTACGTATAATAATTTAATTTTTGAATTTTAATATTTATTTATTATATTTTTCTATAATTTTAGCTTTTTAGTCTTTTTTTATTCCTTAAAGGCTATAAATGCCTATGCGATGCTAAAACCAATATGTTATTAAGAAAAATATTTTGCTTATCTACTTACTTACTGCAACTCTTCTACCGAAATCAATATTCAAGCGCTGTGTGCTCAAAGCATGACTTAAATATTAGGTTCTCATTTAAAAATATAATATCTACTTATCTGCTTTTAACTTCAACCAAAAAAAGAGATGTTAAAAGTTTGACTTGTACATCTGTGTGTCTGTGGCATCGTAGCTCCTAAACAGATGAACCTATTTTAATTTAGTTTTTGTCCCCAGGCGAACACCACCTCCAGCCGGGTAAACACGAGTTCCACTTCGAGTTCCCCATCCCAGCCAATTGCCCCTCGTCTTTTGAGGGGTCATACGGCCACATCAGATACCGAGTGAAGGTGGTCATGGTCACCTCAGGCATATTCTCCATGAATAAGGACAAGTGGGTAGCGGTCAAAGTGCACGCTCCGATGGATCTGAACCAGAACCCTTATTGCAGGGTAAGAGAGTTGAGAATTGTTTAGCGTGTTCTTGTTACAGCTGCTACATTGAAGGCGAGACACCTGAAATAAACTTGTCTTTGACCTTGTTTATGCCATACTTACGATTTTCGACATTTATGCGTACAGTGTGAGGCTCATTTTCGTATGTGTTAATCAAAACATGAACTGTGATACTTACCTTAAAGCTCCAAAACTACGCCGTTTATTGTGTCGTGTCGTGTGTGAGTTTAAAATTGTTTAATTAGATAAAAACCAATACAACCATCGACAGGCCGGTCTTAACTATTTTTTTAATTGTATCTCTAATTGACGTCATCTCAATAATCGTTACATCCATTCTAGCGTTATCATCTTCTCACAATCCTTCCAACGCATCGTTATTTGGTGTTTTTCTACAAAGCGTGATATGTGATATATAATTATATAAAGCTATACCAAACGTAAATGATGTAGAAAAGTATATTTTGTAAATAATTTAAAATACACTTTTACACGTCAATCTTTTTGGTGATTTTAAAATAGATGAGGCCAGTTCTATTGTAAATCTGTATCTGTGTAATCATATCTACGCGGGTACTGTAAATCTGTCGTTTCTCCAAACAGGAGCCGATGGAGTTCGACCTGTCCAGCACTTACTGCTGCTGGTGCATGAGCGCCGGTGCCTCGGAGATCATGGTGAGGATGCCCATGTCCGGGTACTGCCCCGGACAGGTCATACCCATGGAGGTCAGCTGCCAGAACGACAGTAACGTCGAGATTGATGAAATTAAATTCGCTATTAAAAAGGTAAGAGCTGTGACACTGGCATAGTGAAAACAGGAATAAATGAAGATCTCTACCTCGAAAAAAAATCAGCTGTTTCATACAAAATGAAATATTTAGCCGATGAAAATGTATGAAACAGCTGATATTTTTTCGAGTTTTCAGGGTTGGTCTCAAAGTAAAAGTTGTTATAATCATGTGTACTTTCACTGCCTAAGAGGTTGTTGGTGTTTTACAAATAACCCTGTATATATTACTATAGATATAGATATTATTAGGATAAACCATTTATGGACACTTTTGAAATGTCAAGGTCAGTCTGTCAAAAATATGAAGCTATTTCCACGTTCCCAAGCGTAGACTTCTATGCAGAAAAACGTCTAAGAAACTCCAAGGACACAACTATATTATTCCGTTTGGCTCGAGTCAGGCGTAACAAGGTCAAATATACTTAGCCAACAATATTAATACTAGTGTGATCAAAGTAGTGGAGCAGACGACACCGTCTATACATACCGTTCATTGACTAAATACTGCATTTTGTATGAAACAGCTGATATTTTTTTCGAGTTTTCGGGGTTTTCTCAAAATATAAGTTGTTTATAATCATGTGTACTTTCACTGCCTAAGAGGGTGTTGGTGTTTCACAAATAACCCTGTATATAAAGCGCTGAAGAGTTTGTTTGTTTGCTAGTAGAACGCACTAATCTCAGGAACTACTGGTCCGATTTGAAAAATTCTTTCAGCGTTAGATAGCCCATTTATAGAGGATAGGCTATATATCATCACGTTAAGACCAATAGGATCGGAGTAGATGAAGTTGCGCGGGTCAACTAGTCCTAATATACAGGGTTATTTGTAAAACACCAGCAACCTCTTAGGCAGTGAAAGTACACATGATTGAAATGAAATCTCGAAAATAATATCAGCTGTTTCATACAAAATGCAATATTTACCCAATGAAACTGTATGGGACAGCTGATATTTTTCTCGAGCTTTCGGAGTTTTCCCAAAGTAAAAGTTGCTTATAATCATTATTGTGTACTTTCACTGCCTAAGAGGTTGCTGGTGTTTTACAAATAACCCTGTATAAAATTCCGTTACTGAGTGAGTGTCTGAGAGACAATGCACAGCCGAGTACTGGACGTGGAGAGCTGAAACTTGGCATGTAGGTTCCTTGGGGAGTCGAGGGAACACTAACAGAGTATTTCCCGAAATTTCTACGGGAACGGGAAAAACGGAATATGCATGTACGAAATCGCGGGCAAAAGCTAGTTAGAAAATAAATACTTTTAGTTTGAAACGATTTACTCGTTCATTCTCACATATTAAAAAAAACTATGTCCCAAAAACATAAACAACCTTGCACAGTTCTATAGGGAATATGCATGAAAAAGATATTTATCATCTATACAATTGATCTAAAAATATACAAAAATATAATACTAACAGTGAAAATAGAATCAAAATTAGTCGAAAAAAGAAGGAGATATAATTATTTTAAACAAATATGTCTGCCCCTCTCGCGAAAACGCTGTTTTCTATGGCGACTGTATAGGCGTCATGGACGATGACGTCAAAATTTACATCGGACTTCTCTTTCTAATTGTAATCTTTGAAGCTTTATAACTTCATCGCCGATGAAGGTATTTGAAAAATTATTTCATGATTGTTTACTAGAGCTGATAAGTATTTCATTTTGCAAATAAAAAATCGCATGCATATTCCCTATTACAGTTCTTTTTTTTTTAATCTATTGTTTTAGGGACTTTTATTCTATGAACATGTCAGCCCCGTGCTATTACAGTTTGATACGTACTTAGTACAGAGAGCATTTTATCTTATTTAATTGTTTATTCCGCGGTATGCAGGACGTGACATTCATAGCCGCATACGAGCCAGGCCAGCGCAACGAGCACGACACGGTGGCTGAGATAAAAAAAGGCCCCATCCCAGGCCACACCACTCGCAACTGGACGGTCGAGATGGAAGTGCCTGCCCTGGACATGTACAACGTGGACGCGTGCCGGTACATCGATATAACCTACCATTTCAAGGTGAGAAACATGTTACTGTGCTTATTTGTGTATCCAGGACGGGATGACACAGTATACGAGATAGGCTAGAGCAAAGATCCTATAACTCATGGACTTCCTTCACACTTACTAGCTCGGAAACTAATGGCACTCTGACAAAGGTTAGGTTCGACGGTTGACGGGGGCTAGAGAGAGCGAGCAAAAAGAGCGAACGAAACTCCCGTCATCCCCTTCGCATTAGGTTCCTTTAACCTTGAACAAAGAAATAAAAGCCGCGTAGCGAGCCTGTCTGTTATGACTTTGTAAGCAGCTAGTCTATTCTGTAAATAACTATTTCGATATCGAGCTTCACCTGAGTGACAAAGTGAGCTTTATAACACACAACATAAAGGTCTTATATTCATACGAAATTGATAATCACCTAGAATTCCGCTGTCGAGACACGAAAATGTTACAGAATAGCACTACACATGTTTATGGCCATCATGAAAATTTTTGTTATCGTAAAAGTTGTTACTCAAATAGTAAATTGTTAGCACAAGAATTATCGTACTGCACGATAATTCAGGATAATTTTCAATATTTGTGTCACTCACAAATTTATTCACTTAGTATTTCGGAATGCGATATTCAGTAATTTTCATGCCTTTTAGGAATTTACTGTGGTTCGTTGCTTTACTTTGTTACAGTTTGTGTTTTTGTGTAACCCAGGTATCTACGGAAGTCGGTGGTTGCCACAGTGGTTCTGAAGAAACGAAACCTATCATCTTTGGCACTATACCCTTAGTTGGCTTCCAAGATACTGTACAGAACCCACTTCAGGATCAACTGCCTATGGTTCAAAATATCCCGGTTGCTAACGGTTACCCTCCTCCGCCCATCATCAACCAACCCCTGCCTAATTCGCCTTATCAAAATGGGAACGGTTACCCCAGTAATACTCCTTACCCTGGCGGTAATCCAGGCTATCCAACTACTCCTAATCTTGGCGGTAGAACTTCTCCCTACCCTCCAGCTCCAGGCAATCAGCCTTATCCTAACGTTACTCCTTACCCGCCAAACCAGCCTTACCCGAACCCAGGCGTCAATTCTCCTTTCCCGGGCGCAAACCCGCCTTATCCAGCTGGAAACTCTCCATATCCACCAGGAAACTCACCTTTCTCTTCAGAAAAATCTCCTCAGGGGTCTAACCCGAACCTTGCCCCACCATATCCTGGACCAAACCTGGGCGTCGCCCCGCCTTATCCTGCTGGGAACTCTCCACATCCACCAGGAAACTCGCCTTTCTCTTCTGTAAAATCTACTCAGGGGTCTAACCCGAACCTTGCCCCACCATATCCTGGACCAAACCTGGGCGTCACCCCGCCTTATCCTGCTGGGAACTCTCCACATCCACCAGGAAACTCGCCTTTCTCTTCTGTAAAATCTCCTCAGGGGTCTAACCCGAACCTTGCCCCACCATATCCTGGACCAAACCTGGGCGTCACCCCGCCTTATCCTGCTGGGAACTCTCCACATCCACCAGGAAACTCGCCTTTCTCTTCAGAAAAATCTCCTCAGGGGTCTAACCCGAACCTTGTCCCACCATATCCTGGACCAAACCTGGGCCCCGTCCCGCCTTATCCCGGAACTAATCCTAGCTCCGTCTCGCCTTATCCTGTTGGTAGACAGAGCCCCATGCCGCCATACCCTAACGTGACCAGAACCACACCGCTGAAGACTGGCACCATCGGCTTCGGGGAAGCTGAAGGTGATGGAACTAAAATTCCGCTGTTACCCCCTGGTGCTGGTGTGCCATACGTAAGTTTTTATACCTAATTTTTGGGGTTTTCTTTCCGCACTTAGTCCTAATGTTGGACCATTCTGCCGGAGCCATGTTGGTCGCTCATGGTGTCCACTACAACCAGCTTACCTCCCCCCATAAACAGATCAGTATTTCCAGTGTGTTCGGGATATCTGTGAGCGTATGCAAAAAAAAAAGAATATTCCGGTAGCGTGGTTGTCGAAAGACAGCTTATGTAGGTATCTTGTCACAGATTTTTTGTCAATAATTTTGGATAATTACGTGCTCACGAATATTTCAAGATTTCGCTCACTCCACCAAGGTCTCTCAAGTAGTAAAACCTGAAATTTTAATGTAATTATGCAATTTTTGGCGCACAAAAATTTGAGTACTTTTTGAAGGTTTTCTTCTATTGATAGAAGTGCCTATCAATAGAAGAAAATGTAAGTTTGTTGATCACTATCTCACCGATGATAAGCGATGATGCGGTCAAAGATGGAGCACGCTTGCCTAGAAGTAACCTATTCACTCTTGACTTAAAGACTCCCAGGTTGTAGCTATCAGGAAACACAGACTGCTGTAATCCTATCTTATTTTTCAAACAGCCAACAAGTCCGGCAGCGAACCCGTTCGCGACGGCCTCTGCGCCCGAGCCATCCACTCCCGGCGATGATGAACGTAAGTGTGTCATTAGTACAATAAATTAATTTATAACAACTTGGCGATATGGGGTCTATTAGGCTTGTTTGATACCCAATGTGAATGCGGTACCCTTATTTTGATTTATTATATTATACTATTCTATTATACTTACTGCCATGAGTCACACGCTGGAGCCAACTCCAAAAGAAAGAAGAATTTAAAACTGTTAATCGCTAGTGTCCAATAACCAACAAGGTTCGTTTTTTAAATGAGCATCCTAGAAAAAAATACTAAACAACCATAAACTTTCAATTTTGGTGGAAGACTAAAACAGACTAGGCATTTTTAGGGTTCCATACCCAAAAGGTAACCAACGGAAGCCTATTACTAAGCCTCCGCTGTCCGTCCGTCTGTCTTTCCGTTCGTCTGTCTGTCAGCGGACTGTATCTCAAGAACTGTAATAGGTAAACAGTTGAAATTTTCAGATTGTGTATTTCTATTGCCGCTATAACGAATAATAAAAATTAAATTAAAATCGTACGGAACCCTTCGTGTGCGAGTCCGACTCGCACTTAGCCGGTTTTTTTTTTATTGAAACGACCCTTTTAATCTGTTTCGTGTAAACTAACTAAACGCTCTTACTGAATACAGCGACAAGATATTCTTCTCGCTGTTCCCAGAAGGAGCGAAAAGATATTCTTGTATTGAGTACAAAGAACGGTTCCGTACCGTCGTATTTTTTTAACCGACTTCAGAAAGGAGGAGGTTTCTATGTTCGGTTGAATGTTTTTTTTTTATGTATCTTCGCCGATTTCTCCCTCAATTGTAGACCGATCAAAAATCTTTGTTTAAAGCGGCGACAGAAATACACACTCTTTGAAAATTTCAAATGTCTACCTATTCGGTTTATAAGATATAGCCCGCTGTCAGACCGACGGATGAACGGACAGCAGAGGCTTAGTAATACGGTTCCTTTGATTAACCCTTATAATATAAATTTATAATATTTAGGAGCCCTAATAATATAAACACCGACTAATACAAGATTTTCTATTATGTACTGAGTGAATCAAGAAGAAAAGCCACAAGTGACCAATCTCATAACATTTTTTTTTTGTCGGTTTGCTCTTGACTCTAGTCTATGTCAGAGATGACAGAGACAAAGTCTACGATGGAGCGAGCTTACCCAGAAGGAGACATAAAGACTGTTCTAAAGACTAGATCACGTTTATAAATATTACAGTCCAAATCCTCCGCCCCTAAGACGACCCACTGACCCAAAGTAACCATAAAATATTTTTGTTATAGAAAAACTACCTCTAGATGATAACTCGCCATATAACCCAGAATTTATGAAGAATACTGAGAAAAAGGAAGAGAAACAAGACGAAGAAGATAAGAAAGACGAGAAGGAACCTAAATAATAACGATCTACCTCAATTACTGCCTCATCGTGTCGTACTAAGTGCAGTGATAATAATCTAAACTTCCTACAATTTTTAATCACGCAACAATCTGTCAAATTTCATCTTTATCACTAACTTATTAGGTTTAAAGTTGATTGAGAAATGTTGACAGTGACAAGTAGCGTGATTTTGCTAGAGTGGCCTTTTTAGACCCGCTGGGCGTGCGTATCGTCTCGAAAGATGTCACCGGGTCAGTGCAAGCATCGTATATTCACCTCATTCTACTCAATATGACACGGATATATCGAGAAAATTATTGAATTCGGATGTTACGGTGTTTACAACCATCCATTCGTTCGCTTTGACGGTCACCATCATCATATCAGCCGAAAGACGTCCACTGCTGGACATAGACCTCCCCAAGTGTCGCCACAACGACCGGTCCTGCGCGTCTCGCATCCATCGACTACCCGCGACCTTCACCCAGGTCATCGGTCCGCATTGTGGGACACCAATAAATTCAGTATAATATAGTAAATAACTATCACAATCATAGCAGATGGTGTTCTGTAGGTCATGCCTACCAATATGGGGTAAAGGCATTTTTACAGAGGACGAATGGATATTATATAACCGCTTGCTTTGATAAGAGTTCTAGATAGTTGATTTTGCAGCACACCTTATTTTGTTGACTATACGGGTATTATCACTGCATACACACTACTTCACGATCTTTGTATACTTTGGTCAGCGCAGTTTTACGTCGATTTTAACCTTAGGACAACGTTTTAAAGTTGTATTTCAACTGTCAATTTATACATACTATAAGTTGTCTGCGCTGGCCCCTTATGTCTTAGTTATTCTGTATGTAATAGTTTATATAAGTGCATCAGGTCTTGAAGCTTGAAGAATTATTCATTGTTTTTAAACCATTAATCATTGTATACGGAACATTTTAACAGTCTAGAAATAACTTTACAGTCATATTTTTGAACGTTTACATAATAAAGAGTACAAGCGAATGTGGTGCCCTCTGGTGGAAATTTATAAATAGGATATGATCTCGTCTGCTTTAATAGAAAAGAAAGTTTGATAGTGCTGCATTTGCCCTAATTTATCGATCGGATATCTTGCGCTTAGTGTCAATCGAGAAACGGGGTTTATTTTGTGGCCATACACCGCATCCAATGCAAACGAGGTAGCATTTAAGAAATAAAACTTATTGTATAAATATTTTTACATCACATTATAGTACTTAAGGTTTCTACATAAAGATCTGTTTAAAATGGCCCTAAAATCTGCTCTTTTGAGAAGTAACTTAAGACATGTATAACAAAGAAATTAGCGTCTCGCTGTTGTCAAAATTATAAAGAGGATTTTTCTCTTATTTTTAAGATAATGTGCCTAAACATACGTGCCTAAATGTTAAGAAATCTATACGTGAATTCTTCCAACAACCTCGATTTTTTGTTATACTTATCGTTTTACAAATAAATAAATTTATAACCACAGGTATATTTGCGACTAAACTCTTTTATTTTAAGGAATAAAGTTATAAATGTTACAAATTAGATTTACTGTAGAATAAGAGCTTTTTATATTTTTCAAATTATACTCGTTTAGATTTTAAAATTATGACGTATTTTACAATTGTTATTATCTATCCAGCTTTTAATATTATACGTACAATTAAGCTTAAACCATAATGTAAGAAATATTTTTAATGTTACAAATTATTATAATCTATGCTCTAGGAAGTTTCGACAGATAACAAAAAGAGAAATGAGTTTAATATTTTTTATTAATTTACAAATATTTATTATTATTTTAAAGTACTAACTTCTCTTGTTTTTTTTTACTGTCATTTTATAAATGTTGATGGTGCTTTTATAAATTATAATAATGTGGCTTTTTGTCTACGACACAAAAGTAATTAAGTTCCGTATTATACCAACATTATACTTCTTTTTTACATTTATATTCCAAGTCATAGTTTTAAGAATATATAACATGTTATGTTTATTCTCATGTAGAGTATCTAGTCTGTAGAAAAAAAAATATGAACGTCTTTTACCGGGATGTGCCTTACCACAATACGACAATATACCTATAGTTCGCGTCATGTAAATTTTCTGCTCTGAAACCTAAATGGCTAAAATGACGCAGTAGTAAAACCACAGTGAAAGCGAGGTAGCGGGAGTGATCAGGTAGATGAACGATCGTTCAAAGCGAGGCCGTTTCGTCCCGTCTCGCATCTGGCTAGACGGGACGGAGCGGCCTCGCTCTCGCGGGACGAAGCGGAACAAATGAAACGGAGCGGTTTAACTTGTTTGTGGCTTCGCGACTTCTTTAGCAACCCTCGTAAGCTCTTCACCATATCCAGGGCTGCGCCACGGAAAGCCTGGCTTCAGAGTGTCAAACTTATGTTGCGCAAACTGTACACTTAGTCTTTTTTATTTTAATGAGTTTAAACGCATTTATTGATTTCTCATTTCAGTAAAGGATTAAATCCATACTGTTAAACCGTTAATTAGTGAATAAGAAAACTAATTTAATGAGAATATTGGAGTAATAATGATGCATTTTATACTATACAGAACCTCTTTTGTAGTTTTAAATCTCGAATATTTTTTATGTTTCTTTTGACTTAAATAAAGACGTGTTATAAATTCATTGTGTTTTTATTAATAAAAATCCAGCGGAAGTCTTTTCTTATAAGTCTGGTAAACAGGACAGCCAGTATATGGGGGGAGGGGGCGTCCACCTAGTGGGTAAACCGGCCTGGAAGCAGTGTTGGGCAAAATTTAGTTTGAATTTAGTTTAGTTTGAATTTAGTTTTAAGTTTCCTTTTGTATTACTTTTGGTGTATGTACAATAAAGCGTATAATAAATAAATAAATAACGATTAAATAGGTCAATCATGATTGATGACTAATAATTGATTACTTGAATCTTAGTCAACAAATCATGATTGATTTATTATGATTTGTTTTTTTAACTACTGTCAAATAAGAAAAGA
Organism: Lacanobia oleracea; assembly: GCA_950371165.1. Classification (NCBI taxonomy): domain Eukaryota; kingdom Metazoa; phylum Arthropoda; class Insecta; order Lepidoptera; family Noctuidae; genus Lacanobia; species Lacanobia oleracea. The sequence goes on from OX493405.1 coordinate 2,559,478, forward strand.
TATTGAGTGGGCATTAGTTGATTTGTATACTGTTCAATTAAGAGGAAATGCTGGCGACATTGGAGGAGAAAACAGTCGAGAACCAAACCTCGAATTATGACTACATAAGTCTCGCCGCCAGCATTTCCTTTTAATTACAGTTTTACATGGTGAAATATTAATTAATTAGTGACCGATGCGCTAAAGTGTGTTGGAGGAGAACCTTCGGTGCATTGGAGTAAATTGTTCATAACCTTGTTCGTAATAATCGTAAATACCTTGACATGTCACTGATTATATATCGGTATTTCATCCTGTTTTATATGAGAAAACAAACTTCGGGTTTCTCTCTCAATCCTAATGTCATGATTGAAACTAACGATTAAATGATTAGTGACTAATTGATTTAGTCATGATTAAATTTGTCATGATTGATCAGTTAATTGAAAAATTTTGTTGATTTGTCCAACACTGCCTGGAAGTTATAACCATGCCCGTTTAATAAGTTTCAAGTTTTAGTAAGCTACAGCAGGAACAAAATGTAACGAGAGGTTAAAGATGTAAGTACATGCGCACTAGACGAAACTCTGAGAGGCAATGACTCATCTAACTGCCAAGTATTATCGACAGACGGTGCCGTGCGGTATGTAGAAACAAAGCAGAAATTAACACTGCCTAAAATAGCACTAAGCGCGATGAACTGGTATAACCTAGCAAATAAATCACATGAGGATGCTAACAGAATAATAAACAGGATTGCTTCAATAAAACCACGTTAATTCTTACGGTAACAATTCTTATATTTTATTATCCGCAATAAACACGTCAGAAATTATACATTTTGTTAGACAAATAAAAAATTCAACATCAAAAAAAATTATTAGTACATAAATAAAAAAATATTGTTACTTATAACAAAGTTTGTGTTGCACACAAAAGATTATATTGATATTAACTTGTACAAATTTATTATCCAAAACTTTATGCCTACAATCCTTCTATTTGCTCATTACAGTATAAATTATTTTCATAAATTTCATGACAGTATAAATTATTTTGGTTGATTCCTATATTTTGTAGTTATGATCATAAAATTTTTAAGTGTTAATGTATCATTTTTTTATTAAGAAAATAACTAGCAAATATCAATCATTTAAATGCAAGGCAACAAATCAAACGAAAGTCGACACAAATACTTATATTACTTAGTTTATAATGTATATATGTTAAGATTATTTAATTATTTGCTTTTAAAAGCCCAAAGTATAAATCGACTGTCGCTGCTGACACTACAATCATGTTATCCTTAACTTACCTTTCATTCTCATTGTCGTTCAGTACCTCCATCCCTTTTCTTTTTCAAGACTAGACCCAACATCTTATCCTACTATAGGCACTTTTGGAACTAAACATTTATTTCCTCGGTTTGTTAATCATTATTAAAGTAAGTAAAAATCATCATCCAATAATATAAATTAGATTTATAAAGAAACATAAAAATCAATGCTAATCTTTGTGATGAATAAATTTAACGGTATACAATCGTGTATGGTAGTATATTTGTTATTTACATAATGAATTCCTATTTATAGATCTACAGTAATAACCTATATAAAATTATGAACTCGTAAATTAATACATATATAAGCTGAGGCAAATCACATTTGCTCAAATGTCTGTAGGTATAATTTATAAATATTATAATATCAATGTATGTATTTATAACAAACAATAGGTATAGTATGTATACCATGTCTTATTTACTAATCAATAGAATACCATGGATATAAAAATCGTTATATTATAATTTAAAATATATGAAGACATTGGTAATCTTTGAGGGGTTGAAAGTACTCGTAACATATACCTACACCTTTTACTGGTATACTACTCGATATTGAAAAAATAACAGCTGTTCAGTACGTCTACCATGAGTTTTATCAAACTATACTCGCTAGCGACTGTAGTTAAAAAAACGTAAACGTAATTTCCAAAAGCTTACAACCCTAATCTCTTTAAAGTTAGAGTGAACAGGCTCCTTCTGGGTAGGCTCGCTCCATCGTAGACTTTGTCGCTGTCATCTCTGACATAGACTCGAGTCAAGAGCAAACACCCATTATAAATAAAAAATAATAAAAAAAAAGTGTGAAAAATAAAAAAAAAACCACATTCAAATTTATTTTTTTAGTTAAAGTTTTAGTTGTAACTTGCTTGTTTGTTAGTTAACAACTTAACAAATAAATTAGAAAATTGTTTTTTAAAGCTTTCATATTTTTTTTTACCTACAGTCGCTAGCGAGTTCATGTTCACATTTAAACTCGACAAAAAGTAGGGAAGAATAGAATAGAATACTCTTTATTATGTAGGTACACCATATAAGTTACAGAAAAGATAGATGAAGAAAACATTACAAAGGGTTCCAGTTATTCAATGAGTACTTTTACTCCTTGAAAGATTACCAATGGGAAGTCAACTTGCATTGTATAGCTTCTAAACATTGTCACGATCGACTTATGTTTGTCTTTATACAAAAATATCTTTATTTCAGACAAAAAAAAAGTTAGTTATTTTATATAAGCTTATAGAAAATATGGCATTTCAGTGTAAAATATCTACAGCAGATACCAATTTCATTTGCTAAGAGGCACCTCGAGAAAGTTATAAAAGCACCGTTCGACCTGCTAGGCCGAAGTTATTTATTAGTTTCATAAGAACTGTTTACACATAAGTACAGTATAAGTAGTAAATATTTTAAGCTAGTTACAAGAATAGGTATATTTTTATAAAGACAAGGCCGATAACTTTTATTATTCTCGTACTTATTTTATATCATTTCAGAAAGTCTTAGCAGTATTCAATATTATGTGCTTATATCTATATTATTTTTATAAAATTTATAAAAGTCATTTAAATGCTTAATAGTAAAAAATTACAAGAATTTTGAACTCAATATAGTTATTTTCTACAATTATTTTAATAATAGACACATATAAAAGTTTTTGCGCGTTAGTACCTACTTATGTTAAAGTTGTATACTGTAGAAGACATTGCCTCTAATGGCTGTATAAAAACTTATGAGAATATTCATTTCAGAAAGCATAACTCCAAAAAGAAATAAGTACGAAAGGATGGTTTCCGAAATATTAAGCTTAGCCGAACAATTCAAAATAGTTGTTTACTTAGTACATGATGTATTGGAATAACAAGAAACAAATATCTGACCTGTGCTGTCTCTTTACAACGCAGTATTAAGATAAAGTAGGTACATATCAAATATCAGAGTAGGTAATATGTTAAGCGTTATCAAGAAAAATCTGGTTTTGCACAGGATCTTATCAGCGGCTGGTGCATCAGGCCGTTAGTACGTACTATAATCTACACGTCTCAGAATACTTGAAATAAAAAAGGCCTTTATTGCAGTGCAATAAGGACGCTGTCAAAGTCACAACAAACGTGCAGTTGTATCATCATCCTGCTTAGCTGCTAGGGGGCGGAGCGGATGGCGTGAATCCGCCCTGGCCACATGGCTGTCCGCTATTATTACTTCCTGGATTGCCCGTCGGATAAGGAGGCTGGATGCTAGCATACGATGGAGGATTTGAAGCGTTACTCGGGTAACCGGGACCGCTAGTAGGGTAGCCAGGCCCGCTAGTAGGGTAGCCAGGCCCGCTAGTAGGGTAGCCAGGCCCGCCAGTGGGATATCCAGGCCCGCCTGTTGGGTAACCCGGTCCACTTGTTGGGAAACCCGGCCCACTAGTTGGGTAACCAGGCCCGCCAGTCGGATAACCAGGCCCACCACCTGCTGGCGATGGTTCCGGTACTTTGAAACCAATATCAAAATCTTGATACGGTCTCGGTTTCATTTCGATTGTCACAGGAGTTTCTGTTGGATAGCCAGGGTAAGGAGGTGGATTGTTCGAGTACGGACCTTGAGGCTGGTTATTCTGGTATGCTGTGGCTTGAGCCGGATTGTATTGGACTTTGTGAAGGCTAGTATGGGATCCTCTAAAGCCTGCGGTGGGGGGTGGTAGCAAGAACTCGGTAGTACTATTAGGGTCGGGTATGGGTACCGTGGGCAGGCTGTGGGCTAGGGGGTGAACGTACTCGCCGTTTGTAAACTCTCGAACTGGGACCAATCCTAGGCACATTTCGGCCTCGTCTTGTAAATCGTCGTTACAGCCTGACAGTTTAATTGTTATCTGAAATAGAAGAAAATATAGCTTACCTTCTTTAGCTTCGATTTGACCACGTCTTCACTTTTCAGACGTTTTATGCATGCAGTATGGAAGAAAATAATGTTTTAATAGATTGAGTACGCATCAAGACCGATGGGCTTGGATCGTCACGCAAGGTGTCTGAGAACGGGCATCGTAGCCGAGGCAGGCCAAAGAAACGATGGCGTGACAGTTTAAGACTCGTTCCTCGCGGATTGCTCGGAGATGACAAAGAGCGTTGGAAAGCAATAGGGAGACCTTTGCTCAGCAGAGGGACAATATAGATCAGGAAAAAAAAAGATTGAGTACACAGGGGCCGTTCAAGTATTACGTAAGCACCAGAGGGTGGGGGGGGGGTCTTTACTATTCTTATTTTTGATGACGTGGGGGACGGGGGGTTTAAATGGTGGTTACGTTAGCAATATTTACTTCCGTTTTTTTAACCCCCAACCAAAAAGAGGAGGGGGTCTGTCTGTGTGTCTGTCTATGGCACCGTAGCTCTTGAACGGGTGAACCGATTTGGATGCGGTTTTTATTTATTTGAAAGCAGGTTTTCTAGCGGTAGTTTTTTTTTACTATTGATAGGCACGCGTTTGACCACTATCTCACCTGTTGGTAAGCGATGATGTGGTCGAAGATGTAGCACGCCTACCTAGAAGTAACTTATTCACAAGTTCATGAAATCTCTCATCAGTCCAATATTGGAGGAAAAAACAGGCGAGAGCCAAACCTCGAATTATGACTTCTTACATACAAAGTCTCGCCGCCCATGTTTCCTCTTAAAGTACTGTTTATCTGTGTGTACTGACGCCAGCACATCTAGCTACCCGAAACTCAATCAACCTTGAACCTAATACTTTGGCGATAGAGTTGAAAAGCTATTAAAGAAATTTGACAGATTGTTGTAGCTTAATGTGTTGGCGTCTGTACATAAACAATGAAATAAGTTGGAAAAAGAAATAACATATTAACCAACTTACCCTGAAGAAGTAGCCCACATCGATGATGCTGCAGTTCTCGAGGTAGGGCGGTATGATCTCTGGCACAGCCAGGTCCACAGTAAAGCGGCGCTTGCTCTTGCCCATTACTGCCCCCTTTTTCTGCGTGACCAGCACTTTCTCTGGTGGTATGTACTCGGACGCCGGGCGCTGGCTTCGGTATAGTTCTTTCTGACAAACAATATTTTCCACTCAGTTGCTATTCTTATAATACCTGGATGACCGAGCTTTGCTCTTTTTTACGACGTTTTCTAAAAATGAAACCTTGCTAAAGTCTGTTTTTTAATCTCGGAGACTAAATTGACAAGTACAAATGGCAAACTGACACAGATTTCAATAGTATTTAAGTCAGTTTTGACATTTTCACTCGTCAATTTAGTCTCCGGGATCAAAAAACTGACTCTAGATCGATTTATCGCTCCCTAAACCACCTGCATAATAAATTTTATAGAACAGCGTTGGAGCCGTTTTCGAGATTCAGTTTATACAGGTGAATTTTTAAAGTGTGCCTTCATGGCCAAATCCGAAACTATGAGGAATATCTAAAAACACTAAAAGGAGTCTCGAGCCCGATTTTGACGAAAACTTAAACTGCATCTTTGGATTTTTGAAAAATCGTTTGCCTGAACTAGGATGAATATTAAGTCTACTTCTTATCGTGTGGGCGGTAAGGTCTAACGACCCCACACGATAAGTAAGCTCGTCCTCTTGCGCAAGCATCGTTTTTTCTGGTTTATTTATTTTATTTTTTTGTTTGGTTGTTATTATAGTTTAATTAAGATAGGTAGGTATTCATTTCCTTAGTATTATTTAAAAGGAAATCCTTTTACAAAGTTCAGAATCAAATAAATCATAAGCTGCTAGTAGTTAGGACACCACTGTTCTATTATGTCTATAAATTATATCAAAGAATGAAAATAAAAATGTATGCGTTGCGGCGATCGATTTACTCGGCGAAACTAACTGGCCCAAGGAGATGTACTCATCAACATTATGTATTTCTTGCTCATCTACCTCGACCTTACGCTTCGTGCTGTTGGTCATTAGCTGAGGTTTAGACCGATTCATCGCAAGTCCCACCTTGAAGTTAGCTGTGCTCAACTCTTGGAGCAATGTCTGGAGTTCTAGAGCTGTAGGAGCGAAAAGGACAATGTCGTCGGCAAGTCAGAGGGTTTCTCAGCCTCGTTTTGCCATTATCAAAACCTTTGGTCTTCCATGCAGCTGCCAGTGTTTTAAACATCTCCTCAAGTGTGCTCGTAAATAATTTGGGAGAGAGTCAATTGTTCTGTTTAACACCCGTTTAACGGGTAAATTTTGAATCAAGGGCCAGCAGTATTCAGTTTTAAGTAAGCTATTTCGGTAATTGCTTATCCCAAAAATATTCTGTAAAAAACTAGGTAAGTCTCGATGGAGCTGCTTGTTTATCTCTAAAAAGTAATGAAATCTAGAGTCGTGCCAAGTCTAAGGTTCCTTACTGGGATTTCTTTATTATTATAGTTAATGTTGTGTGACTCTTGTGTTTTCTAATCAGGGTCACCAGGTACTCCAGATGTTCTTATGTGGCCATTAAACCCTAACTCTGTACCAAATTTCAGCTCTCTGAGTTTATGGGAAGTACTAGTTTTATTCTGATGATCATGAGTGAGTGAGTGAGTGAGTGTCATAAATGCGAAACTTTGCTTTCGCTTAACTTCGGAAGTAAATGACCTATAGACTTGAAATTTTGGATTTTAAGTATGTGATTATAGCTTACTGGATGACGAAAATTTCTGCGTTCTGGTCTTATCCAAAGGTTCTCAAATAGGGGCCTGAAAATGCGGCGAAATGGTTCCAGTAAAGGATGGTACGACAGTGTTTGCTTCGCGCTCGACTTGCCGGGGGCACTGCCGTGCCGCCCGATTAATCTAACCTATTAAAAATATACAGGGTTATTTGTAAAACACCAGCAACCTCTTAGGCAGTGAAAGTACACATGATTATAAGCAACTTTTACTTTGGGATAACTCCGAAATCTCGAGAAGAATATCAGCCGTTTCATACATTTTCATTGGCTAAATATTGCATTCTACTTTGAGAAAACTCCGATCCATACAGAAAAATATCAGCTGTTTCATACAAAATACAATATTTCGCCAATGAAAATGTATAAAACAGCTGATATTCTTCTCGAGATTTCGGAGTTTTCCCAAAGTAAAAGTTGCTTATAATCATGTGTACTTTCACTGCCTAAGTGGTTGCTGGTGTTTTACAAATAACCCTGTATAGATAATATAGTACGATATATTTATGGTACTATATTATCTATATATTTTTCTAATTTTATTAACTTTAACTTTTATATAATTGCGCAGTCTGTTATAAGTACTTCTATTAATATTTTTATCCTTGCGGCGATGGACTGGACTACTAGCCGCGTTCCGTTGGCCACTCCTAATGTAGCAGATATTGCAAAAGTGTACTGGATACTACTCTCTATTGTGATCTTCCTGTATCACTCAAAGGTTTGCTGGTGGGTGGAAAACTCAATTTTGAGTTAAGCTCGCATTTGTTCATGAACTTTTTAATTAGATACTATAATTAATATACTATAATTGTTATGGTGTAATTAAGAATTAAATTAAACCTACTTAAACTGACTTCGATTGGAAAATAGGTGTTTTTTCTGTAAATAAGAAGCATGCGAGAAATGAAATTTATGTAAATAATCTATATGACGAAATACAGGCGCTGCTGTCAAGGAAACCAACTTAATTTAATAAGCCACGAATAGTGATTATTGTGAAACATTTAATATTCATTAAATGTTTGTAGGCGTGCTGTTATTTAGTGGCTCAGGGAGCTGAACATACCTAACATGGATTGTTATTTACACATTATAAAGATATCATAAAAGACAAAAAAAAATCCTTATCAAACTTTGTTGTAATTTTTTTTGTTGCAATATTTTTCATTTTTAGCTTAAACAAATTTAATTAATTAATATGATTACTTTCATATCAATTAATTCATTTATCTAAATACCTATCATTTATTATGTTTATAATTTAATCTCTTTACTCATATCATATTTAATTAATTTTTCAATTAATTGTTGTAATCGAGATCGGCAAATTTTTATGTGTAGGTAAACTTTTTAATTTAAGGCTTGTATTCATTCCAATGACCTTGTGCATACAAACGGACCTAACTACCCCTCTGTGCGCCAGTCTGCCATCCGCAATTTTAATTTTTTATAATAAAAATAACAAGTTTTTAAAAAGTAACAAAACCAAATCATTTTCGTTTGTAGAATATTGACAAAGATAAAACGCAACAAAACTCGGGAGTGGGGGCTCGTGACGTCATTACGCACTAAACATTATACCACTGAGTGACGTACTGAGAATTTTAAAAGCGTAGTATCTTCGTCAATTAATTTTGGTTTACGTAACAAAAGAAAAAAACGGGTCAAATATCTTTTGTCGCTTTAACTGACGGGTTAATTACATTTTTTCAGTGGACAAGCCTATTCTATTCATCATAACGATAGGAAAATTGGAGAAAACTCGTTTATTATACGCTAATTACGGGTATTGTCGTCTGCGGTTTCCTCTAACGGTCACATAAAATCACTGACATCGTTTTAAATCCATCACTCATAAGGAAACATGTTATTTTATTATTTATTCTATTTATTTATTTTAATTAATGATCGAATACAAGAATAATGAGCACAACTAAGGAGCGGGAATCTGCGGGATTCAGTTGGTTATTTCGGATTTTCTTTAAGGAAATTCTTAGAGAATGAGTCCGAATCTATGTCTAGAGATGTGAAATACCTAACATTGGCGGATCCAGAGCGATGGCTAAGGGGCTCAGCCCTCCCCCCCCCCCCCCTACCAAAAGACCTGATTTTTTGTTAGTCGAAAACCAAACGAAGTGATTGAAGATCTTACAAAAGCAGGAGGCTGTCTGTTTGTCCGTCTGTCACAGCCAGTTTTCTCTGGAACCACTGGACCGAAATGTGAAATTATATGTTGAAATTTGGTACACATATATTATGGACTTCTGTTACCCAAACACGAAAGCGTAACGTAAATTATTAAATTTTTAGTACGGGGTAAAACTAGAAAATTAAAAAAAAAAAAAATTTGAACAATATCGTGTGACATATCAAATGAAAGGGCTTGTTGTGACTGTGAGGATTTTAATTATATTTTTATCATAATTTTAAAATAAATGGTTTTTATGTTATTCAAGAAATACTAAGCCAAAACTTTTGAGAAAAAAATGGAAATAATAGATCTTTACCTTTTGTTTACAGGATAATCTATAAGAATTCTATAGTGTTAAAATAACATGTTGAAAAAATAAATTCGTTCGGAACCCTTTGCACGCGAGTCCGTTTCGCACTTGGCCAGTTTTTTTTGAGTTTGCTTTGCTAATCCCTCAGCGGGGTCAAGCCCCCCCCCCCCCTTCCAAACGACAACTGGACACGCCCCTGACTTACGTTACGTTAGGTTACTAGTGTTACTACTAACACAAACCATTTTACCTGTCAAATGATAAAATTCTTACCGAAAAAATTTCGAATATCATCCTTGTGATTTCGACACTGCTGTCGTTGTCCACTTCAATGGCCACCGGTATGATCTGTCCGGGGCAGTAGCCCGACACCGGCAGCCGTACGCGGATGTTGACGGGGTTGGAACCGAAGCAGCATCCATACACCTCTTCGAATTCCAGATCTATCGGTTCCTGTGTATGGAAAAAATTATGTAAGAAAATGACAACAGTTAGCTGTTGTCTGAATATGTGATTCAGTAGTCAATCACCACAAAACAAAGAATAGTCAAAACCCCTCCTCAAGCAGAAATACTTAGCAGGGAATACCCACATAACATCAAGAGTAGGTAGGATACTTACTTTAATCCTGTCACTCCCCAAATTCAAATCAAATGGTGCTATAACTTGGAAGTCCCTTGTAATCACTTCGTGTGCATGTATTTGTTCCGGAGTCACCAGGTGAGCGGTCATGGAGTACGATATCTGACCCTGTTCCCCTTTGAAAGATGAGGGAGCCGTGAACGGTATTTGGAATTTAAAAGGAATAGTCTGCCTACCCGTTGGAAGATGGAAGGTACCTGAAATGGATGGCGAAATGTAACATATGTATCGTAAATGGTGGTTAATTATTATTTTTTGACTGATATTAGTTTGCAAAAAAAGGAACAGTAAAAAAGGCGAAGACATATTTGTCTCACACATACACAAAACTCAAATGTGGACGACACGGTTGGCGCAGTGGCTGAGCGATCGGCTGCTGCGCTGCGTGTCGCAGGTTCGATTCCCGCACGGAACAAATATTTGTATGGCCTACAGATAGTTGTTTCGGGTCTGGCTGTTTGTGTATGTGAGTTTGTATGTTTGTGAACGCACCCACGATACAGGAGAAATTCCTAGTGTGGGGCAAAGTTTAAAAAAAAAAAAAAAAAAAAATAATAATAATATCAAATGCTCCAAGGTTTATGAATGATGCCCAAACAATTTTGAGAGGGAGATTCTTCAGTGGAAGAATGGACCTCGGCAACCAATATCCACACAAATGACCTTCTAAAGGTTTACAACAGATTGCATGTATGGTTGCAGACACCAGCCTGACTTACATGCATGCTTGTATGTAGTAGTATCCAGTGCTGAATTAAGATCCAACTTAATCCTAGATCTATGCATTAGTTATTTAGGTTTAACTGTCACAACTATGCTGTATCTAAGTTGTAAAGGTTTGTGAGTAAAGAATTGTTGTGTTGCTGGAGAGTTTGTTGGCTACTTCTTCTCCACAGCTAAAACACTAGGAAGTGATGACGGAAGGGGGTTTGGGGGACTGTCTATTTGTAAATGTTGACGTTCAATGTGCTGGCACTCGGCATAATTTGAATAAATTACTTTGACTTTGAAATAAAAGGTTATACCTGTCCCACCCCCTGCAATGTTGTAAGTGTAATTGAAGTATTCCTCACGGCCCTCATACTTGACCATTTTATGGTTTTTAACACCACCAACAGTCTCTACTTCAGTCTCTGTCCAGGACACATTGGCTTCTCCGAGGAATTGGATGTAGATTACTGAAAACATTTCACAAATCAGTACTTGTAGATTAAGCAATAAGAGCTTTTTTAACTGACTTCCAAAAAGGAGAATGTTCTAAATTTGGTGGGTTTTTTTTTCTGTATGTACACGGATTACTCCGAGGTTTCTGATCTGATTTCTGTGGTTCTTTTTTCAATAAGTAGCTTAACCTGTATGAAGAGGAAACATTGTTTATCTGTTGAGATAAAAAGTACATACTAGTCCGTAACTCATGCCGAAATCTGCCTAGATTTTGGCATGAGTTAGGGACTAGTATACTTATATATGTTCCAAATGAAAATGTGCTCAGCCAAGGCATGATTGACAAACAAACATTCAAATCCACATTTAAGGCTGTAGGTTTGGGTGTTAAAATATTCAAAACACATAAGGAAAATAACTAGTGTTTGGTTTAAGTATGAATGTTATCTGATTTATGTATCACTGTATTTCCTACAATAATAGGTAATCCAATTAAATATGTTCTAATGATGTGATTACATAAATTTTTATTTTCCTTGAACATTATTCTTTTGTTAAAAAATATAATATAAGGAAAAACAGGCCTAATTGCCTACAATTAGTCATTGTTGAGTGGGTAAATCATCCTACAAAACCCATGAGTATAATAGAGTACCTACTTATAATTTTGGAAGGGTCATTTTGGGCTGCTGATCAATATTTTTATGAAATGACAGGCTATGCATGTTTTTTGATGATTATGTACGTAGGTATAATAATATAAATAAAAAAAAGATACATACAGCCGAACATAGAACCTCCTCCTTTTTGAAGAAGTTGGTTAAAAATATGATGAGATGAGAATTTATTTGACTGAGATTTAAGTAAATAAGTGACATAAAATCTATTTTGTTTTACTTGTTTACATTTTATTGCTTGTAACTACACAACATAATATAATAATAAGATTTTCTGAATAAAATAGACTTCATTAATAAATGCACTTTTTTAAATTTTAGTTTATGAAAGAAAAAATGTTTATTTGGGACTCGCACACAACAGACAGATGTAAATTTAATTAAAATAACAGAATTAAGTAGTCTAAAAACATTTTAGTCAACAACAACAATAATTCATGTCTAAATTGTTTGAGTTGTTTCAGTTGAATGTTCAACAAGCGTTATACTATGGTACCTTTATATTTAATTTATCAAAAACAATATTAGAAGTTTAAGTAATTTTTATTAATAAAAAACAATCATCTTTCTTTGGAAGTGCATTTATCTAAAACAACTCGGATGAATTGAGTCAAATTTTTATAATTTAAATCAAGTTTAATATGTTTCTTTGTAATATCATTAATTAGAAAGGATTCTAGCAGGTTGGGGCTATTATAAAGACCACCACCCTTATGTGGGTCGGTCCCCAGTATTAAAAAAATGCTCTCTATTTGTCTGAGGCTAGCTCTCTTTTGCTGAATGATAGACCCGACCTCTAAGTTCATTTGGTTTATCTAACTCATTTTTGACAATATTGTGTGTTGAGTCCTTTCTGCTAATCTACGTCCAAATGAGAGAATAACAACATTATAATAACAATAAAAAACTCAAGTTAGGAATGTTGCAGCAGGTATGATATGTAGAAATACGGGTATTTCTACATATCAGTCATCAGTCAGTACTCACCAGAAAAAGTTAATGGTTGATCCAGCTCAAATTGTATTGAGCCTGACACAAGCTGGCCAGCATAAAACACGAATACTGGAGTCGTATCCAAATGTATAATACCATTGTTGAAGGCGCCAGCCATTATCTTTAATTTGCATAAACAAATTATCACCCAAAAAAATAACAAACTAAACTGTTTTACAAAAAATACACATGTACTAAAAAAAGTACTAAGTTAGACGCGAATATAACCGTAAAGCCACTTTATATAGCAAATCAATATGTATTATTCATACTGCATTATGGGTTACAGAAAAAAATAGAACACAGACGCCCGTCTAGGAATTTGGGCGACGCCAAACAGAGGCTCTTTGCAGAGGCTAAAAGAATAATCGGCGCATTGGCTAAATTTGTTGACTACATCAGAAAAAACTAACTCTTATGCCTTTGCAATAGAGTTGTATGTAGCTTCACAGCTATCGTTATCTCTATTATTGCTTTGACCTCGGTTTCACGTAAATATGTGTTCTGTGGTTTCACGTTTTCGCTTTCATTCATTACTCTGTGGAGGGCTTCATTCGAACTTTGATTTCATTCATTCCAATCAGTTTTCGCGTTCTGATATTGCAAAACTGCAGATTATTTTATGCGTTGATAAGTTAACAGGATTAAATGTAGAATTAGATCTGAAAAAAATCGTTGCATAGATAGTATGTCAGATTTTCATAAAATATCCAAGTTTATAATAAACTTTGATTAGGAGAGTAAGAAAGGTAAATAAGCAAATAAAAATATATTTTTTTTGCCAACTAAACGTAACAAGAACGTCACTTTGTTTGTCTTGTCTTGTCTCGGTCCAGCCCACGTTAGTGCACAGTGTGCACACTATAAAAATTTAACATTCGACGAAAGTTTATCTCTTTTTATCACAGCAAGTTTACAAGAGATAGGAAACCATTTGAGATGACAATGATAATCTAATGACTTTGACATTTAACTGTGCTAGCTTTGGTGATGTGATGTGTGATATTGATCACGTTGTTGGTGTTGGTTATCGTATTATGTTCGAAGAAAACTGAAATAAAAACAACTTTTCAAGATGGGAAAGCTAGATGTAGCAATGTTGCGTTATTTAACTGCCGAAGACTTCAGAGTATTGACTGCTGTAATGTATTTTTCTCAATAAACAAAAATTTAGTAACCTCTAAATTATGGTGTTTATTTTGTTATAAATTCTCTATATTTCTAGGTGGAAATGGGTATGAAAAACCATGAGCTTGTACCTGGTTCTCTGGTGGCATCCATAGCAAATCTCCGTCATGGTGGTGTCCACAAATTGATGAAAGAACTATGTAAACATAGATTGTTGACATATGAGCGTGGAAAACATTGTGAGTTAAGTTATTATTTTGGTCAGTGGGTCGTCTTAGGTTAAAGTTTGTGTTATTTACCGTTTACTTTCTTTATCTAGATGATGGGTACCGTCTCACCAATTCTGGCTATGACTACTTAGCTCTAAAAGCACTGACAAACAGAAAAGTGATTGCTTCATTTGGTAACCAGATTGGAGTAGGCAAAGAGTCTAATATTTACACTGTGGCCGACGAAGATCGCAATCCTTTGTGTCTGAAGCTACACAGGTAAATTTTAATATCTTTTTTATTTTTACTTTTTTATACTCACTTTGAATGTTGGTTGACCTAATATTGGCGACTATTGGCCTATTATCGGCTAATGCTTTTGTTACCTATTCTTAAGAAACAATGTAAACATGAGCTGTTGGTTTACCTATAATGAATAAATATCAATGTTAATAATCATTATTATCTGTTAATAGTGAAAATTAATGACAAAACCTGCAAACCCATTTTACGTAATGAATGGTAAACATGGACCATATCTGTTTTTTGTAGTTTGGGATATAAGGATGTAGATACTATAACTATACTAGGAGAAGGAGGTGTTGGGGAGGCAACCACCTCAATGTTTAAAACACCTAAAACCCGCCTGCATCAAGATAAGTATGACTCTGGATCACAGGCATTCAGAGTGGGGATTTTATACACCAACCAAGTGATCCTGAAAAGACGCTGGTACAGTGATCACGTGCTACCATAAACAGCGAGGCTCAGGGGAACCCCTACAGTCTCCCCAGGGATGTGCCATAACAGGTGTTGCAGAGACGGACTTTCGTAGTGGCCTATTAAGACCTGTCCCGCATCACATCCCGGGCACTGCCCCGCACCCTTCTGACCACGGATGCGCACCACTTCCGCATCACAGTATAAAAACAGTCAACGTGAGCTTCAGCAAAAATCTCCGATGCACTATAGTATCGGGGCAACCCCATCGGCACCCTGAAAGCGTCATTGTACTGAACTCGAAGGACGCTGTATGATTTATGAAATGAATGGGTTTTTATTACTATTTCAGACTGGGCCGCACATGTTTCCGCAATATAAAAGACAAGCGAGACTACCATGCGCACCGTAACCGAGCATCCTGGCTGTATCTGTCCCGTATCTCTGCCACTAAGGAGTTTGCTTATATGAAGGCACTGTATGACAGAGACTTTCCTGTACCCAAGCCTATTGATTTCAATAGGCATTGCGTTGTGATGCAGTTGGTGAGCGGTGGACCATTGTAAGTTTGAGTTTGTTTTCTTTTTATTTTTGTCTACAGTTTCAAGCCATACCAATTTGTGAAAATCAAACTTTAAAAATAAGGATTTTTAAAGTGAACAAACAAGATTAACAATTGGTCCAATGTGGTTGTATAAATGTGGTTCATAAAAGCATTTGACAATATCATTCAGTGATTTGTTGACATCATTGAAATGGGGGAAATAAAAATAGTACTTACATTGTAAATAAAGCTAAATTCTACCGTATCGAATTAAAGTATCCAAATTGGATCTAACACTACAATAGTATATACTACAAGTTCAAGTGTTCCACAAGGGTGCACTCTAGGTCAACTTTTAACTGCAAATATTAATGAACAAAAAATGTGAAATATGAATGCTTCTTTCCTTGCTTATATTTATTGGTTTTCATACTTCCAGGACCCACGTATCTTCAGTAGCGGACGCGGAAGGTTTATACGACGAACTGATGAACCTAATAGTGCGCCTGGGCAACTGCGGCGTCATCCACGGAGACTTCAACGAGTTCAACATAATGATTGATGAGGACAATCATCCCATCATCATTGACTTCCCACAAATGGTCTCCACTTCGCATCCTAATGCTGAACTGTGAGTATATTTTTTATGATTTTGATCAGCATTGGAATGACTATTGTGTGAATCATCATCGGTATTTAAAAGTTATTTGAATGCGTCTTGAGTTTATTTTCGCTTGACCCAATAGGGACTTACGACCTCTAACGGTTGGTAACGATTATGCCCCCTCGGGGGCTGACGGAACCTGACTGGTTATCAGTCTACTACTAAAGATACAACAATAGGCACTTGTCTCACCGCCCGCCGGCGAGGAAGCGAATAGCTGTCGAT
The DNA here is from genome assembly GCA_950371165.1 of Lacanobia oleracea. Taxonomy (NCBI): domain Eukaryota; kingdom Metazoa; phylum Arthropoda; class Insecta; order Lepidoptera; family Noctuidae; genus Lacanobia; species Lacanobia oleracea. The sequence continues at coordinate 2,575,919 of OX493405.1, forward strand.
CATTTACTCGCTGAGGAAAGATACAAAAAATATAGATCTCGTGTGAGTAAAAGATACACATACATTCATAGTCGATAGCTGGCTGTTCACACTGCCGGCGAGTGGCTCTTAACTCTAGTTAATCGCAGCGAAAAGAGCTGTCAAAGATTGTACTCGCTCAGTGACACTTGCTCGGCGATGCTCGCTTGGCGGTTGGAACTCACGAAACAGCGGTAATTTCTACCTATAGTGCAGGCCGGAGCGAGTATTGCGAGTAAAAGCCCGTCGCAGAAAAGCATTCACTCGCTACTCGCTGATCGTCAACTGTTTCGAGTTTGAAGCTTTACTCGCTACTCGCTGATCGTCAACTGTTTCGAGTTTGAAGCTTTACTCGCTACTCGCTGATCGTCAACTGTTTCGAGTTTGAAGCTTTACTCGCTACTCGTTGATCGTCAACTGTTTCGAGTTTGAAGCTTTACTCGCTACTCGTTGATCGTCAACTGTTTCGAGTTTGAAGCTGTGAGACAAGTGCCATAGTCTAGTCCTCGGCTACTCTCTACTAGCTACTATACCAGACGTTCAAAAATTGTAGCTTATTTTTGAACAACTTCAAAAAAAGAAGGTTCTCTATTCGACTCGTATGTGTGTATATTTGAATGTCCAATATTTTCTCAAAAAACTACCGATTCGATTTGGATGGGGTTTTTTGTTATTTAGATGCATATTTTTAGGGAAAGTTTTATTGCATGAGCAGTCTTATTCAGTTAATCTTTATTTTAAAACATTCTCGTCTAATTTACTTCAATTTGCGTAACATAATCATGTCATTGATTGATAAAGAACATCCCTATTATTTCCAGATACTTCGACCGCGACGTGCGTTGCGTTCGTGAGTTCTTCAAGAAACGTTTCGGGTACGTGAGCGACGATTACCCGAAGTTCAGTGACCTCGAGCGAGATGACGAGCTTGACACGGAGATCGCATGCTCTGGGTACAAACGCACCAAGGATGTTGATAATGAACTGCTTCAGGTAAATTGAGTAGAGTGAATAGGTTACTTCTAGGCAAGCGTGCTCCATCTTCGACCACATCATCGCTTACCATCAGGTGAGATAGTGGTCAAGCGCGTGCCTATCAATAGTAAAAAAAAAAATGGTATCGTAATCCCGTGATAGTTTTAAACGTACACACAGTAATTGGCCGCAAATGTGGTAAAGTTATCAAAATCTAAGAAGTCCGATTTGACAGCTGAGTAGAGTAGAGAGGGATAGAAGATTGCTTTACCACTATGTGTGAAAGAGATTTATTTTTGTCCCTTTCATACTTTTTTTTTTTGAGGATGGGAAATCATCAAATGACTCCTCCCGCTTTGGGTGAAGCAGAAGTGAGTGTCAGACTCTTACTGACTAAAACCCATCCGCGTTCCTCCCAGTGCCCTTTGCGTTCCAGGGTACGGTGACTCTTTCGAACGAAGTTCGCAGCCCCAGCAGGCACAGGCCCTAGCGGGTCCCGTCTTTATGTCTCTTTCATACTAACTAGTAAATAAATGTAGCATCCTGCTATCAAATCGGGCACCTTAGATTTTAAGATGAGTTTAGAAATAAAAAGCGGCTTTGTTTCAGCTTCACGACTCTGTCACCTCATACCTGTGTCACAGTTTGTTTATAAAGATTGCTTACGTCTTGGTTACTACTATACTTATTTTTGGAGTCTGTTTAGGTCACAATACAGTCCAACAACAAACTAAATGAAATTTATTGCTAGTTAATAAAACTCGGCTACTCAAGTTTAAGAATAATTAATATCACAAATAGGTCTGCTTTGATAAATATACTGTTATTTTCCAGGAAATGGGCATCGTACTTGAAGTAAGTGATGATGAAGTGGAATCTGATGATGATCAAGAGACGGAAGGCAAGAACAAGATGACAGAGCAAGATCTAGATGAGCTTAGGAAAGAGGTAATACAATCAATGATTGTATGATTTTTTTTACTAGTTGTTTGCCTTCATCAGTGTTCAAAAAGCTTGTTCTTTTGAGTGTATGTTTAATTTAGATAACCACAGTACTTATTACAGAAACTACATAATATCTACACAATGTATTAATATTCTCTTTATAAAGGAATGTTTATAAAACTTTCAGGTCGACGCCTCAATACAGAACGACGAGCGCCCAATTCAACAGATCACAACAAAAACTGTAAAACTAACTATAACAGACAAAGAGACGACGAAAGAAGAAACTAAAAATATAGAAGACGATGAAGAAGTACCAACTCTTGTAGACCCAACAGAAGACGACAATGCAGATCTAGACAAGAACTCTCAAAAGTACAGATTAGCGATGATTGAGAAAGCTCTATCAGACGTTCGATCAATGAGGACATACACATCAGCCAGTACGATAGCCCCAGAAGTAGTAAAGCAGCAAGTCAAGAAGAATCTAGAAGTAAGACAGAAGAAGATGGAGAGGAAGAAGGCTATTGCGAAGGGAGAAGCGAGTGCTGTCACCAGATCAAGGAGAGATAATAGAGAAACTATAAGGGAGAGCCATGGCTTGTGGGGATGGGATGAATAAAGATATTGTCATTGTTTAAATGTCGTTTTATTTGCTGTTAGTCTTAATGCCATTAGTGACGAATGAAATACACAGACTATAATTAATTATCAAGAATTAAGTTCGAGACTAAAACCAGATGGCGCCACATGTGACTGTTCCTTCGGAGGAAAAAGACAGTCAAAGGAAAAGCAATTTTTAACAGTTTGTATGGATGTTAAAACAAACAAACACTTTCATTTTTGGTGCCTATTTAGTCCGACATTCACAGCGCATTCTTCGACTAAATATAAACACTATCGGCATAGCGAAAGGTTCATATTTATTTGAAATGGTAGCTAAGCGTAGCCAAAGTGCAATCTGTGATTGCTCAACTTCTTACAGTTTAGTAGTCTTCATCTTCGACTGTTGTTTGTTGTGTTGTTTTAGGGGACGTAGTTATTCGATCATCAGTATTCTGGACCCAGTCATGATTCCTCTTGTAAACTAGTTGCAAGTAGGTTTCCACGCAAAATATCTGGAAACAAATGAATAACTACACTACATACAAGAGGAGACTACATCTCTGTTAGTGCCTTTTCATACGCCCCGGTTGCAGGGGAGCCGGTTCCGGGTACCCTGCGGCGAAGTGTAAAGGCATGCCGGACAAATTACGCCGATACGTGTGAAAGCTAACGTATATATACACTTCACCGCCGGGTAAAAGATTTAGCCACACAGTGATTTTTCATACGTTTTGGTTCGTTCACTTCAGTTTGGCAAGAGCTTTAGAGTCAGTACTTCCTAACTTCTTACCTTTTTTCGATCATGAGTGTAGCCATCCAATCGGAACGTGAAGCCGAACACGCTGGTAGATATTATCGACTCGAACACCGACACGTAATCATCTTTGCTATTGAAAGGATAATTTCGAAACTCATAGCGTCCAGCTTGAATGGGGCATTTCATTCTGTAAGGAAACTTCAGTCAAATGTAGGTACCTAGATAGTGTATAAGTCGCAATCAGTAAGGCGGAGCTAATCTGTTTTAAAGAAAATAAGATCTAGGTATCATCATAGTAATCAATTCAGCCTATCGCAGTCCAAAGCTGGCATAATCCTCTGCTAAAATGTGCCAAAGTCAATGTCAAAAACGTTTATTTCAATTAGGCCATAAACGGCACTTTTGAACGTCATCATTACATTTAAAATAACATAGTGACTCTACTGTCCATTCGGAAGGGTAGATTCTTATGGAGAATATTAACGGGCAAGAAACTCCATAGTTACTCTTTTCAAATCAATGGTTTACATGTGCTGTGGTATACAAAACTTTTGTTAATATATGTGAGGACCATGAACCTAAAGTATGCAGAGGTAGACTTATTAATTTTCTAAATAAGTACATGGTACTCACATATTTACAAATATTGGAACCATTAATTAGCAGAGTGTGAGTGAACAGAAAAATAAAATCACAAAAATTAAACGTAGAAAAAGTACCTACTCTGTGAATGAAACAGTAGGTACAAAAGTAAGTACATAAACCAACCAGTTTGATCTTGTCTCCTCCATTGATTGTCCTAGGGAGCAGGACCAGCATGTTTCCAAGCATGCTTATCCTGAATGTAATCTTCTAATTTGTGATTTGCTTGTTTACAAAGTGTGCTGTAGGTTTTAAATTTTCTTTCATTTAGTTCTAATATGTCACAAGGTATTTTATTGTAACATTTAACAAAGATGTGTGTACTTTAGCTAATCTATAAAATGGTTGATCTAATTTATCTTTATTTCTAGTATTAATATTATGTCTATCACTAACTTTACTAAAAAGATGACGATTTTTCCGTACATACATAATATTTTCATATATGAATTGGCAAGAGACTGTCATAATATTAATCTTTTTAAAAACTTCCCTTACAGAATCGCGCCGACGCAGATTATAAAGGGCTCTGACAGCTCTCTTTTGTAAAATAAATATGGATTCAATGTCAGCAGCCCGACCCCACAGCAAAATACCGTATGACATAATGCTGTGGAAGTAGCTAACATAGACCAAACATGCGGTTTCTACGTCTGTTAGCTGTCTTATCTTCCTAACAGCATAAGAGGCTGAGCTTAAACGCCCCGCTAGAGATGTTATATGAGGTCCCCATTGTAATTTCTCGTCTAAAGTGATTCCCAGGAAAACCGTGTGATTAATAAACTCCAGTGTTCTTCATTCAATATGATGTCACATTCGCTACTTCTAACATTTGGTAAAGTAAATCTAATACATTAGTAAACACATAGTAAATTTAATACCATGTTGTTTGCCGTAAACCAATTTTGGACCTGAAGAATAGAATTATTGACGACGTCAATATTTTGTGACCGTCGCTCTATTTTAAATATCGATGATCCGCGAATAACACCATCTTTGGGTGATTTTGAAATAATTGGGGCAAATCATTTATGTAAACTAGAAAAAGGAATGGACCCAATATTGAACCTTGCGGAACGCCCATTGTCATTTCAGACCCTAGTGAGTTTACACCGTTTACCTTAACTTTAACCTGTCTGTCAAGTATGACCTAAGTAACTCAAGGGCTGTATTTCTAATCCCATAGTGCTCAAGTTTCAACAAAAGTGTTTCATGGTTAACGCAATCGAATGCCTTCGAGAGGTCACAGAATATTCCAATGGCGTCCTGCGATTCTTCCCAGGCGGTAAAGATATTCTTTATAAGGGTAACACCGGCGTCAGTTGTACAACGCCCTTTGGTGAAACCGTATTGTTGTTCATGAAAGATGGAGTTTTTATTAAAGTGTAGTAACATCTGATTAAGCATTAACTTTTCAAACACCTTACTGAGGACTGGCAGAATTGACACAGGCCTATAATTATTGGGTTCTTGATTATCACCCGATTTGAACAACGGAACTAAGTAACTGTGTTTCATAAGATCCGGAAATACTCCTCGGTCTACACTAGTGTTAAATATGTGCCACAATACCCTTCCACATCTGCGGGTTAAAAAGGCCACTTTAGCATAATCAGAAAGCAAATCACGCTACCCGTCACTGTCAAATTTTCTCAATCAACCTTGAACCTAATGCGTTAGCGAAAAAGATGAAATTTGACAGATTGTTGTGTGATTAGTATTATAATTCTCCTAAAGTGGCTGTTTTAGCCCCCTGGTGTTCCATTCTCTGTTTTAAAATACAGTACCTACACTTCAGGTTACTATAATTTTGTAGGTTGTAAGTATTTTTCAAATTCAAATTCAAAGCATTTTATTTCACATAAACCAGTCACAGGCACTTTTGAAACGTCAAGGTCGGTCAGTCAAAAACATGGAAGCTATTTGCACGTTCCAAAGCGTAGATCTCTATGGAGAAGAACGTGCAAGAAACTCCACGGACACTCTTTTAAATCATGTTCTGTTTTACAAAATTCCAAGTTACATATACTTGTTGCTTCTGCATGTGAGGACAATGCAAAGGAAAAAAAAGGGCTTATTATAAGAATTTAAAATATAAAGATTAAAATATGCCAATGGCAGTTAAGAGATGACCAGTCTCAACCGACGGCGCCTGTTCACGAACATGACGCGTATAACGGCACCTTTCAGCTCAACCATTTCGAAGGGAACCGAATGATCAAACCCACGCGCCGCCATCAGCGAGACATTTGAGTGAGCATAACATGCTCTCAACCACCATGCTCGTTCATGTCCAACAAGTAAAACTATAACTACTCACATAAAATGTAAATGGTTTCATGGTACTCACATTTACAAAATTTGAAAAATATGCTTCTACTTTACACAAAACTATGGTTGTCAATGACCAAATAAAAAATAAATTAATAAAGACAACGATTAAGTTCTTACATCAAAAAGAATAAATAAGTAATTATAATAATAATATAATTTGTATGTATATAAGAATAAATAAACGAAATAATGTAAGAACATCTAAAAAAAAAAGGAGTGAGCATCTCTTCCAAATATAAAAACCTAAAAAGTGGACCTAAGCAGCTGTGACTGTGGAGCAGGACCAGCATTTAGCCAAGCGTTTTTATCGAGGATATACAGGGTGTAAGGGAAACGCTTCCGAAAACGAAGACAGGTGATAGGGCTAGTGATTCTCGATACGATACCATCAAAAAATCTGAAAAAAAAATATAACAATTTTACCTATTTTTTTTTAGCATTTTTCGTACACTATGCTGTGGGAACAGTTAAATGAAACCATTATTTGCGATTAAACAATTTTTTTTTCTTTACAACTCTAACAAGCAATATATTCGTAAATAAATATCATCTGACGCTCGCACATGACCTCGGGGTCAAAGTACGCGCGCGCTCGCCGACAGCCTCGCGGCCGACGACCCCAAGTCCACGTGACGCGCGACGGCGCGACGCGACGGCTGACGGCTGGCTATGTACCTAGTGCGGCGGTGCTATGTGATCCTACCTCCTAAACTAGGTACTAACCTTTACTCGATCGCCTGAAGCAAATGTCTTTTCAGTTCACTTCTACCTAGTTGTGGCATATCTGCTTTCGGGTTCCATTCGTGCAAGGATCGTAATGATTTTCCCCTTGAACAGGGTTACAATTTTATTTTAATCTGAATGTTCGCAAATACTTACAAATCTGAAAAATCCAGTTTACTTTGCTTAACCTTGAGGCCCATATCGAAGGTACTTAGATACCTACTCACTACTGTGATTGGGAAAGAAACGTATAAAAGTTGATTATGTGCAAAGGCATTGACTTTACAAGCAACTGTTAATTCGGTCACTAAAATTTTGCATAGCAACAAAACTGAAATGCTTACCTACCTACATCCCGGTCACATTATCTCTAGACCTGGCGTCGATGACTTCATATCGGCAAACTTAACAATAAATATCGAAACAAAAATAACGAGACGCCTTTAAGCAATGAAGAGGCTCACCGTACTGACTAAAAACCCACTCCTGTTCCTTCTTTGCCTTCATTCCAGGGCCCCGGGTTTCATTTTCACATTACCCATGGCCCCAGTAGGCTTCGACCCTGCTGGGCCCCTACGATTTGCTGACATCTCCTTGAGGCGCGCGTGGAACAATACGCGCCGTCGAAGACTTGGACTCGGTCCGGACGGTTACCGGACGGTCGGACAGTGTCGTGGTGTCCGGACGGTTACCGGACGGTCGGACAGTGGTGTGACAGCTGTCCGCAAGCCCGACGCGACGCTGCGCGCGACGGGTACGTGGGGAGGTGAAGATGGAAGCGAGATGGGTATCGCATTCCAGCGAGGTACAGAGATATTGTGACCGTGTTGTAGCTGTCTGAACTCTGCACGACGTGCTCAAGTTAGTACTAATAACCTTCGTTCGAATTCTGATAATAACGGTAAATCACCACAAAACTCATTGGTATAGGACGAGGTTTGAACCCGGGCCACCTAGTTTGAGAGAGATGCGTCACGTCGGCTGCGCCGCTACTGCTGGCACGGCGCGGCTGTGGCCATAAGTATCCTTTGTAAAGCGCCGCCAAAATAAATAAAAAGAAACATTACAGAGGCGTCAACAGTTTTAAATTTGATGCACTGTGTCGTGCATTTAATAACAGTTTTGTATTAAGTCGATAATCGATAGAAAATGAAATAAAGTAAAAGATCGCCGACATCAGCTGTGATTGACTAAAAAATGTTCATCGCATGTACAGTTTATAGCGCGCGTGAATCAATTGAATTTGAACTTCATTATTTAAAGTCAACTGGATCCTTCATTTAGTAAGTAAACCCAATCAATTTAAAGTGGATAATTAAATTAATTTAATCTAAGAAACCCGTTAAATCTTATTTAAAAATTAGAAAATGAAAATAGTTTGAAATAAAGCATAAGTACAATTTCCTAACAATTAAAATAAATTGGTTTCTGATTTATAATTATTCTTTTAACATTTTCGCCTCTGTAAATTGTTGATCTTTGCACATCAAAAGACACCGCTATGTGACTCCGCGGACATGCCGCCATGAAGATCAAACGTGCCGCCTTCGTTTGATGCGTACCGCCGAGCGGCGGTAGCGTTTGTCGGTAAGTAGGCACATGTTTGATCTTCATAGTACTTCTTTAGTAAATAATAGTAATCTAGTCAGTTCCTTTCCGACTCGGTTCGTGAGCTAACGTGCGTTACGTTTAATCGATCGATAGGTATTGAATCGTATTTAATTATTGTTTTGTTAGTTTAAATTTGTGTTTAGTTATTATTGTTACGTTTTTAGTGCTGTTTTATTGTTTTTTAGTTATTACTTTTTGTTGTTTTAAACAATGCCTGAGGCATACGTGTACAGTGCTCGTGAATACGGCAACATGTTGATGTGTTTAGGAGAAGCCCTTGGCAATGCTTCTCCAGCGTTGAGAATTTACCGAAACAGATTTCCGAACGTCCGACATCCGTCTGATTCTCGCATGATAACGGCAGCTTTTCAGCGAGTCTTAGAAAATCGACCGATTGCTCCGATAGCGACAGGTGGTGGACAACAAGTGAATGTTCAGACCGAGGAGCGTATTTTAAATGTGATTCGCCAAAATCCACGCCTGGGCACACGAAGTGCGGCGAAATTATTGCGGCGGCGGCGGGGTGTACCGACAGTCTCTCACTGGACAGTTCACAAAGTCTTGCGCCGGAACAGAATGCGGCCCTACAAAATACACAAAGTATAAGCTTTGCTGCCCAATGATCACGTTCGTCGTCGTGCGTACTGTCGTTGGCTGCTAGATCAACAACAACGTGCGCCTGGCTTCATTGAGCACATTATCTGGACGGACGAGTCCACATTCACGAGAAACGGGATGTGGAACAGGAGGAATGCCCATGTATGGTCAGACGGGAACCCGTACGCCACTCAAGAAACCGGCCATCAGACCAGGGTGGTCCGTCAACGTATGGGCTGGTGTTTTTAATGGACGAATTCTAGGACCAGTGTTTCTACCGCAGCGCCTCAATGGATCAGCATATCTTAATTTTATAAATGGACATTTAAATGATATGCTAGACAATGTGTCGCTGGCTGAATTTCGTCGAGCATGGTTCCAGCACGATGGCGCTCCACCGCATGTTACGCGTCCCGTCCGCGAGCGTCTCACTGAGCTTTTTGATGACCGCTGGATCGGAATCGGAAGGCTGGGGCCGCACGCCTGGCCGGCTCGTTCGCCCGACTTAACGCCGTTGGACTTCTTTTTGTGGGGGTATGTGAAAGAAAGAGTGTTTGATCGGGAATGTGACAGTGCTGATGAAATGCGGGGCAGAGTAGTGAGCGTTTTTAATAAACTACGTGAAGAATGTGTTGAGGATCCAACACTAATGCCTCGTGTTCACGGGTCGACACAGCGACGGGCCCGGCTTTGTATTGAAATGGATGGAGCGCAGTTTGAACCAAACCTCATAAGGTCGCAAAGGATTTAGACAGGTACGTAAAATGCCTCTGTCAGCTTTTTAACAGTGGACTACAATTGCGATTAAAATTCATAATTTTGTGAAGTGTTGTAGGGGTGCGGCCTAGGCATTTTGAAAGTGATGTTTGTAAATTCCGTATAAATCCCGTGACTCGGCCGGGCCGTACGGAGAGGCGCGCGGTGGCGCGAAGTTGCCTTGCGTGTCAGTGACCTCACGTTTTGTACGGTTTCCATTGCGTGTTTACGAAATATGAAGTCTTGCAAATAATCAATATAAAGCGATAGGTTATTGGTATCCGTTTGCATTTAGGTTGTATTGGCTTCGGAAGCGATCTCCTTACACCCTGTAATCTTCCAGTTTATAATACGCTTGTCTACATAGTGTGCGTTTTATGCATGCTTTAAATTTTCTCTCATTCAGTTCGAGAATATCGACTGGTATTTTATTATAAAATTTAACACAGTACCCCATAAAAGAAGTGTGTACTTTGGCCAATCTGAATCGGGGTTGATCTAATTTGTTCCTATTTCTAGTATTAAAATTATGCCTGTCACTAATCTTGCTAAAGAGATGAAGATTTTTCCGAACATACATAATATTTTCGTAAATGTATTGACAAGGTACCGTCATGATGTTGATATCCTTAAACTGTTCTCTTAGGGAATCACGCCGACGGAGATTGTAAATGGCTCTGATGGCTCTTTTCTGCAGGATATATAGACTCGATGTCTGCAGCACGTCCCCATAATAAGATACCGTAAGACATGATACTATGAAAGTAACTAAAATAGACCAGCCTCGCGGTATCTATATCGGTAAATTGACGGATTTTTCTGACAGCGTATGCTGCTGAACTTAGCCGTCCCTCAAGAGATGTTAAATGAGGACCCCATTGTAGCCTTGAGTCAAGCGTAATCCCCAGGAAAGCCGTGTTTTCGACGAATTCAAGTTTCTCCTTGTTCAATACTATGTCGCAATCATTTCTTTTAACGTTCGGTAAGGAAAATCTGATGCATTTAGTTTTTGCCCCATTTAATACTAAATTATTAGCAGTAAACAATTTTGGACCTGCTGTAGGGCGTTATTTCCGTCGTCAAGATTTATGGAACGTCTATCTAAATTTGAAAACCGTATCTTAAAAACTTTTAAACCCCGTGAATTGACACCATTTATTCGATTGATACCTACCTTCAATTATAGAGAAGTATTCTTACTTTGGAGTAGTATAGTTGAAGAGTGTGCTGTACAAGTTCTGCTCGTTCTGGTCTGCGCCACAACCGTTGTCCACCACGAAGAATGACTTGAAGAAGTCACATGTGTCTATGTTTCGAATATCCACGCACTTTTGCATAGTGGCCTAGAAATATAACATTTGCCAACTATTTAAGTAAGCCCCCTTATAAGGCGGGTCATTTGGTATTTTGTTACAATCCGCCATTACAATTAAGGACCATAAAGTAGACCTGTGTTCAGCACTGGCTGGAGGTCTTTCGAGTGAATGATAACGAAGGCCGACGGCAGTAGTGTCCGAACGAATGTAGGCTTAAGGCCTAAGAATGAAAGCTCTTCTCAACTTACCTTTATCTTCCAGCCATTACTAATGTCTTCGGAAATATAGATCACACCACTTAATTTCGAATCGTAAGTCTGTGTTGTAATGCTAAACTCAGAAATCTTTATGATGGTCTTCTGCGGTTCGTAACATGGCCCTACGCGTGTTACCAGCAAATGCGTTGGTGCACGAGTATTTTCTATGATAACGAAATGAGAGATTAGGAGGACTACTTGAACAAACATTTCTGCGGTTGATGTGTCGCATATTAACTTATTGCGTGAGTATGTAGGTAGGTAAATAGGTGCATGATATTATCATGTGCAATGATTTTTTAATGCCTTTATAATGAAAGAGTCACAGATGTGAGCACACAAGTTGATTAGTAGTATTAAAGCACTACAATTTGACGATAACATCATATTTAGGTGATTTGATGTCAATCCAATCGGATTCTCATCTACGTTTATGATTGGGCACCACGCGTAGTTGCGGCGTTGTAATGAGAGTTGTAGGTTTAGTGAATCAAGACAGAAGTACATATACGAGCGGTAAGTAGCTAACAGCAACACATAAATCAACTTCAATCTTGACAAATGTACGCCTTGGAAAGGCGGTTACGTAAAACCGCGTTTACGTTTACGTAAATAGAATGCGATGTCCAATTATGTTGTTTTGGTTGGCACATTTATTTGACGACCTTGCTCAAAAGCCTTGCAATTATTTTGATAAAAAAAGGAAGTAAGTTGCTCGATAAATGGATGAAAAAGTATTTATTGTGTTTGTTTGAGTCAGTCTGTGCAGTCTGTGGATGACTGACATTGACAGATGGATGGTAAACAAAAACAAACGTAACCTAAAATTCTTTTGAATCTTTCAGTTTTAGTTAAGCAAAATATTACACACTTATATTCATATAGGAACCATTTAAATGTGAAATTGAATAACCGAAACAATAAATCCTTGACAATGTCTCACGAAGACAGTAAAATCGATATAATTAAGGTTTGTTAAGTTCCACTATTAGCTATCACATTTCACAGAATTTTAATCTATGAAAATGTGACACCAATATTCCCAAAAAATGTGTGTGACATGTTGTTTCTTATTTCATGCTTTCAGAAAAGAAAAGAAGCTACATTCATAGCCAGCGAATTAGACAATAATGCCCCAGTTGACAAAATAGTTGGTTATCTAGAAGAAAATGTCAAGAAAAAGAACAATGTTTACACACTGTACAGTCAAACTGTGAGACAAAGGCGGACTACAGCCGGCAAGTACCGAGATAACAAGCATTTCCTTCTCGTCGGACATCCATTGAACGTTTTCAGTGAGGAATGGGACGGAGGTCTTACCAGCTCTGGTTACTTTGAAACATTCTCTCACAAGAGTCTGCTGCCCAAAATGATATCACTCATAAAGAATATTGATAAAAAAGATCCAGTAACAGAGTATATGAAAAAGAAAATGGTTTGGCAGGACACTATGCAGGATTACAAGAGAATTATGAGTAAGTTTATAATTATTTCATTTACTATCTTTCAACAATGAAATCGTCCCTTAAATCAAATCAGTTTTGATTCAAGGGATAATAGACAAATTCAATGTTTAGTTTCAACCTAAATCATCCACCTTTTAAGGCTTTTTAATTTTCTACCACTTAATAATTGTGATTTCTATCTAAAATTAAAACTATAAAATTCATAATATGTATAATTTTATCTTTCCCAGGTTTAATGGGCAAAAAACGTAAATATGAATGGTTGAATGATGAAGTGTTACACTGCCCGAAGCAACTGGTCGACATAGCAGCATATTACGAACAGAATCCAGACCCTTACTTCGAGAGCAGCTACAACTGGTACTACGCTGGTCATGGCAACATGTTGCTGCTGAGTTTGAGTGGACTGGATTATTTGGTGCACAGTGAATTTAGTTGCTTGTGTAAGTAGATTTTTTATGAACTATTTATGTATAAAACTGAGGACTGTAATAAATCTATAAAATTGGTTCAGGCTGAATCTGAGATTCTGTGTGTTTCAATAATCTGCCTGTTAAACTCATACGAGAAGAAAATGTTTCTGAAAAACTGTTACTGTTTGACAAGTGTGTTTGACTAAGGTTATTCTCATAGTTCTTGTGTTTGTTTTCAGATATTTCCCACTTCATGAGATACAATCTGTTGATAGAAAACGACACCGTAGTAAAGTTTGACTGTGGAGAAGACCTCAATATCCTTGAAACAATATCATCACAGAACATTATAGCATTGAGAACTAAAAACAAGATATTTGTATTGAAAATACAAGAAACTGATGGTAACATACAAATAGAGAAACTTAAAGAAATGGAGTCAACATTACCATTCACTGGAATATCATTTGATGAATATCATAAGAACATATTGTATGTGACTACTTTAGATTACAAACTGACTATTGTTAACATAGACAGGATGACTGGACGAAGCAGACAGCTACGAGGAAACATAACAAGCTTGATCGACAATTGGAGCACAGTTCTTGGCTCTGAAAGAGGTTACTTCACCCATGTCTCGAAAAGTTCCATTACACTCTATGATAAGAGAACTAATGCTGCCTTTCAAAGCTGGAAAAACCTAAGAAGAATCACAGACGATGTGGCATGTAACGACATCAGTGCCGCTAGCCACGCAACAGACAAACGGTTACTGTACTTCGGGACTGACCATCATCTATTCCTTATGGATTTAAGGTACAATAAAAAAGAAAAGAACAAGCTAAAAGTTGTGCAAAGATGGACACATGGTATGCAGTGCTTACCCACTTACATGTCTGTGTGTAAGTTTGATTATAACAAAGAGCTGGTTACCTTGAGCAGTCAGTGGTGTGAGGACCTGTGTGTGGTGAGTAACTATGCCGACAGACTTACCAGGCATACAGACATCAGTAGTGTCACAATTCCTTATCGGCCACCAAGTATATTACAAGTTTTAAATGAAGCTAGAGAGAAAATGCTATGCTGTGATTTGAATAATCCTATTGAGAATAGGCTATGTACTTCCATTACTGGGTTATCAGTATTAGAACAAGATGATAAGTATAATTTGCTCATGTTAAACTCGTTAGGTGATGTCTCCTATCACACTCTGTGTCCACAATATATGACAGCCTTTTTCGACGATAGTAGCACGGAACTGCTAAGCGAATGGGGTAAAGCTTATAAGAGAGAACCAAAAGACTTGGAAGTATCGTCTATAGAAGATATCAGTAACATTTGGAAAAAACTGAAGAGAATACCTGACGATTTTAAATTAGGAGAAAATAAGTTTTATAGGAAAGAGAGCAAGTTCAGTGAAAAGGAAATATATGATGCATTTGAAAACGAAGAGATCGAAGCTGGACTGTTAGACATTTGGCCCAAGACCCAATTTGAGGATACTAAAAACGAATCCTCCTTCAGTTTATTTTTCTGTAATGACGACAGTGAAATAAAACAATAATTGTATTTATAAACAACTATATTTACTACCTATATGACTGAGTTTTTACAAACAACCTTGCATACATCAAATCAACATACAAACATATTCACAATAAAATTAATTCATGAAAATGGCGACGTGGATGTAAACTTGCGCGTGCGCCGGTAAGTACAAGTATTGGCAAGTTTAGAACTACGTCGCCGTAAAAACCAGTTGGGAACTATCAACCATTCATACTAACAATTTAATTGGTGTTGCGTGAGGCAGCGTTTACTTACAATGCATGTACATGCACAGTTGTTAAGGCTTATTTTTTTTACAAGAGCATCAGTAGGTATCCCGCAGAGGTATTCTTTCAGTCTTCGGGTACATCGTCGAGTACTGTAAAGATAAGCACACAGTTGATATCTCCCAACCAGAGGAAGCAAGCAGTAAGTAACAACCATAGGAAACTATTTAAAAAAAAAGTTGCCCCACACTAGGATTTTTTCCTGTATCGTGGGTGTATTTACAGACATGTAAACTCACATACACAAACAGCCAGACCAGGGTGCTTACTCTCGAATATAATTCCGATAGATCGACATTGGAATTGTCAGTTAAACGGCAGGGATTGGCTAGACTCACTGAGTCTAGCCAATCCCTGACGTTTAACTCAACCAACTGACGTTTGACCAATGTCGATCTATCGGAATTATATTCCAGAGTAAGCACCCTGGAACAAGTATCTGTAAGCCATACAAATATTTGTTCGGTGCGGGAATCGAACCCGTGACACGCAGCGCAGCAGTCAATAGGGTATTTTACTAAAAAAGACATAATTAGTCCGTCTGATAGATTTTCAAAAAATATTCGACACGTATTTTTTCTTTTTAACTCGCTGTATCCTCTTTATTTACGTGAAAAAAGAACAAATACGTGTCGAATATTTTTTGAAAATCTATCAGACGGACTAATTAGATTTTTATGGTAAAATACCCTATTGCTTAACCACTGCGTTAACCGTGTCGTCATCATGTGATAAGTTCATAATAATAATTTGAGCATGCCATAAACCATAACATAACAAGAAATACATGGATATAGTTTGTTTAAAACTTAACGGCGGTTTGGGGGCGACAAAGGGGCTGATGGATGAGGCCATTTAGTTCGAATAGAACTATGCTTTCTAATATTGAATAGAACTAAAACTCGCTGTTTTTTATTGCCAAACAAAACAATGTTTAAAGACAACGATGAAAAACAATAATTTTATAACAATTAATACATGATAATATTTTACTAATTTCATTCGCAACATCATATTATCATCAAAAAAACATCATATTATTATAATAATTATATTATAAATAATATGTTGTTAATTTGTTATATTATGTATTAGCTAATCAACCTTATATTATTAGCTACAAAGCCTAACAATATGGAAATTTGGTACATTTTAATAAGTACACATTTGAATACATAATTACTATAGTTAACAGGCAATCTAAAGGCAGTGTTGGTTTTTTTTAATTTGGCTTGAATCGTTAAGCGTCTATGGCCACACAATTTGTGAAGTAGTATTGCAGCGACATGTTTTTGAGTTTTATACGCAAAATGTTGGCAGACTAAAGCCCGGATTCATACTAAAAAGCGATAGAGCCTTTGTAGCAAAGCCCCCCGTGGCCATCTTGATTTTATTTAAAAATTACGGCGCGCGATAAGGCATGTGTATATGTGTAAAGGACACTTAAACAAATAAAGTTTGCAACGTGGTGCCCTAAAGTGTCAGGTAACCAAGATATTTGAAAGTAAAAATCGCCAAGTGAGAACAGTCTGCTACATATAAGCACGTGGTTAGTTCATTTTTAATGATTGTCATTGGATCATTAAAAATGAACTAACCACGTGCTTATATGCAGCAGACTGTATTCAAATCATAGTTCCCGGCTTGATTTAAAACATTTATTTAATTGCGATTTCGATACGTTCTTAACAACACCAAAACATGTTGCTGCAACATTTGTTTGACATGAATACAAGGTTTTGTGGATGCTTTTATGTGCTCTATGGCGTCACCTCTACGAGCGAGTGAATAGTCATCATCATATCAGCCGAAAGACGTCCACCGCTGGACATAGGCCTCCCCCAAGCGTCGCTACAAGGTGGAACGATGACCTGGTCAAGGTCGCGAGTAGCCGATGGATGCGAGACACGCAGGAACGGTAGTACTTTATTATAAAGTTACTCTATGAACGTGTGTCCACACGGCGATGAGACGTCAACGACTCGCAGCGCACTTGCTGTAAAACAAAACAACTGTGTAACGATTTACTGTGGATTTGCGACAATCTATCGCGATTTGTGATGAATCGTAGCAATCACGCGGCGATCCGTTGCGATTCGCGACGATTGACGATCGTCTCATGGAGATCAGTCGAGCCCGACAATAGCTGAGCGATTCAATCGCTCCTAGAGGAGGCGCCTATCAGGCGCTGCACAAGGTGTGTTCTGTAGTGCGGTGCTAAAACATTCACTGTGAATACTTGCGTCAAGTGATCTGTCAATCATCCTAATGCTATAAATTGACTTCAGCCAAGTTTCCATGGTTAGATTTTTTAAATTAAAAACTTCTTTAGCGGCGTTTGAGAACTTTTTTGTGATGGGTTCAAAATATTAAACTCGCGTCAGGACACGTGACCCTGATCGAAAATTCGTAAGACGGTCAAGTGTCCTGCAAACTTCTTTAGCAGCGTTGTGCACTTTTTTGTAATAGGTTAAAAATATTAAACTCGCGTCAGTATATGTGACCTGATCGAAAATTCGTAAGACGGAGGGAGAGAAGCACGCTTTCAAGTTTTCATTTCTGCCGGCACTCCCGGAGTGCAACCCGTTGTTTTTTTTTTATTTAGGAATGGGCTTGCTCTTGACCAACAATGAAGATGAGGTTTATGATGGAGCGAGCGTGCCCAGAAGATGCCTGTTCACTCTTGATTTGAAGGCAGACGGGTTATATGTTATGTAATGTTATATGACAGCTGCTCCATGAGGTCACAGCGAGTGGTGTGAGGTGTGTAGTGGCCACATACCTTCAGGCACGCTAGCGGCGCGTGAAGGTCCGCAGCCAGGAGCGCGTGAGCGGCTGGTCGGGCCCCTTGTGCTCGCGCTCCTTCTCCTCCAGCTGCTCCATGAGGTCACAGCGAGTGGTGTGAGGTGTGTAGTGGCCACATACCTTCAGGCACGCTAGCGGCGCGTGAAGGTCCGCAGCCAGGAGCGCGTGAGCGGCTGGTCGGGCCCCTTGTGCTCGCGCTCCTTCTCCTCCAGCTGCTCCATGAGTTTGCGCTGGTTCTCGCGGAATGCAGCGATGGGGTCGTCGAACTGGCTGTAGTACATCAGCACTTCGCGGACGTCGATCACGTCGGAAATCGCTATCGCTGTGGGGGGAGGGATAGTATATAAATAAGATTAAATTAAATTAAAATTAATTTATTTTAGGCCATGAAACCCATAGACAATTAATACAATAATTTTGATAAATAAAAATAGCTCATATTAATTATTATGAATTTACATTTAAATTTTAGAAACATTATACCTATATTATTCAATTGATAGAATAAAATTAAAATAGAAAATAATATGGCAATATCAGTCCGTACATGTACCTTGCAACAGTGGTTCACGTACTGACAGTCAAAGCGATCAGCTAAAGCGCTCAGGATACTGTTGCGGCCGCCCCGCACCCTATGCAATAGGGATGTGCACCGCTTGCGCATGATTGCATGGAAACAATCCACACGCGCTTCGGCAAACATCCCCGACGCGCTACAGAAGCGAGGCAGCCCCATGAGCATCCTGAACGCGTTGTTGTATTGGACACGTAGAGCGCTGTACTGTTCCTGCGTGTAACCACCCACAGACTGCCAGTATAAAAGGACGTACAAAATGCCCTAAATAGGGTTATTTTGACGGCCCTCAAACACCGAGCAAATCTGCGAGCTATCATATTCGCACGAACAGACAGCGCCCTACGTTCCCTTTCAACGTCTGCATCGTCTTTCAGGTCAGCGGTTAGTAAATGCCCAAGATACTTAAACGTGTCAACTGTATTGAGTGGGCATCCGTTGAGCTTAATTGATTGTAAGTAATCTGGACACCCCCCTCTGGCCCGATAGACCATGCACTCGCTCTTATTCGTGTTATACAACAAACCATGTTCTTCAGCATACTTCTCACAAATGCCAATCAGCCTTGACACACCACAGTCAGAGGCGCTCAGCAGCACCATGTCGTCAGCATAACTGATATTGTTAAGGCACATACCTCCAATATGGCAACCGACATGCGTGTTGCTGAGCCTCTCTATCAGCGCATTAACATACAGGTTGAAGAGCTTCGGTGAGGTTAGCCCCCCTTGCCTCACGCCACACTCTAACCTATATGGGGTCGAATAAGCCCCCGACCATCGAACAACATTGACCTGATTGCTGTACCAGTATTGAAAGATCCGGATCAGTTCATCTGGCACTGACGCTCGCTGCAATTTTTGCCACAGCAGATCATAGCAAACCAAGTCAAATGTCCTCGATAAGTCGAGGAAGCAAGCAAAGGCAGGTGTATTTCTATCAGTGTAGTACTTGACAGCCTGCTTTAAACACAATATCGCTGCTTCTGTAGAGAGACCGGCTTTGAAACCAAACTGGTTATCATGTAAATTTAAATATTTATCCAGCCTAGTGTTAAGCAAACTGTCAAGCACTTTTGAAATAACAGTAGCCAAAGAAATGGGCCTATAATTATTCTTATCACTAACATCGCCGGTTTTATTCTTAATAATTGGCACCACCACAGATTTCATCATCCGCTCAGGCAGATACGAATGTCCTATACACAAGGAGTAAAACATCGCTAAGACTCTGGGCAGATGATGACCAGCATGCTTAAGGTGTTCAATACTTAAATCATCGTGGCCTGGAGACTTGCCCCTCGACATAGACATAATGACATGTCTTACCTCCTTTGCCGTAAACCGGACACTGAACTCTTTACCACTACAACCAGCACTGCCTGTAAACTGTGATGGTCCCAACGGCGACGAAAAAGCGAAATGCTGCCTAAATAGCTCGGCAATCCCTGTGACATCAGCAGCGCCACTGACACTCACGGGCAGGCCTGGCCTACCATTGAGTTTATCGGTGGACTTCCAAAAACCACGGAAGTCACTCTTAGAACGACGCGACGCCAAGATGTCCATTTTAATTTGGTCCCTATTGTCTTGATACCATCGTAAGCGCGACTTAAAAATTTTCCGACTTGTTTGCATATCAATCCAATCCCGCGGCCTGCCGTAAGACACCCACTGCTCAAACTTTAGCCTGGCCTGCCCGTGAGCATCACTCACGTGCTTATTCCACCCCATAGCTGGTTTCTTATTTCGCACCATATTTACTTCATAGATTAGGAGGCTGGCCACAATAACATACAACGTTGATACGACAGAGGGGCTTTCCTTGAAACTGCCTATACTAGGTACCATTTTCAAGCTCTGTACCAAAAATAAATTAATTAGGAGCAGTAGTTTAGTCGCAAATGATTTTTAAAGTTTTTGCACGGTTTGAACACGATGTATCTTTTCTAACAGCTGAATATCGTCTAAGCATAGGTCATGCACCTTACAACGATGAATCTACGATGCGTTGTTGCCGCTCTGACGCATGTCGAAGGACATTCACAAAAAATTGGCAATGCAAACAAGGAAGCAACCAATACACACACACTTGCACTTTCAATACGAAAGCGACGAACGTAGCTCATTTGAAAGAAACAGAACTAGGTCAGTTAGTTGCATCCTTGTTTTTTTGCGATCGGTAAGTGGGGCCTGCTCAGTGACGCCGACGCTGTCGTTTCGGAACGTAGGGTTTGTGGAATTCGCGCGCAAACAATTGTGATTTTATTTTGTTATTGTGAGAGGACACGTAACTTGGGATTATTATTATTTAGTATAAGTGTTTTATTTTTTGTGATTGACTGTTTTTTATGGTGATAGGACACGTAACTTGGGATTATTATTATTTAGTATTAGTATCTCCGGACCTCACTCCCATGAATTTCCCCTTGACGTTTCAAAAGTGCCTGTGAATGGTTTATTTGAAATAAAATGCTTTGAATTTTGAACTTTTCTTTTTGTGTGGGTGTACATTAAGGGTGAAGTGTATGCCTCAGAGGTACAATTGATGAGTTAAAAAATAGGATTATTTTAGCATTTCACAAATTAAAGTGCTTAGCGACGGACAGTGATCTAATTAGAAAAATAAATAACAATATTCTCCGTCGGTATAATTTTTGGAGGACACATCGAAAATTTTAAAATTTTGTGTTTGTTTTTGTGCGCGTACTTCGAAACGTTACCTAACATAAAAGCCAGTGCGAGCGGAGGCCTAAGTCGCCGGCCGCCCCCCCGCCCCGGCCCCCGCCGAGCACACGAGATACCGCACACCGCGCTCCGGCGCGCGCGCGACGTTGCCGCTTTGTTACCTAGCGGTATCTAAGGTCAAAGTCTTTTTTTTACAAAGGGTGGTTGCGTTTTATTCGGATTTGCAAGCTATTTAGTTTGTTTGAAAAAAATATTTTCTCATTTATGGCGCTTTTTGCTTTTTGTACCGTATCGAATTAATACTGAACACGTATAGTATACGTAGTTTAATTTAATGCCCCTCTGTCGTATCAACTCTGTATATAGCTTAGTACTCAGAATTAACCGCTAGTAGCGGCATCTATGCCTCCATTCGAACTAAAACCTCACGTTACACAAATCCTACATCGCCGATAAAACATTCTCAGAGCTATTCGAACAAATACAGCCGCCAGAAAACAACTATCGAGCAGTTGCCCACCAGACATACAACCGAACTATCGACCAGTTGCCTACCAGATATACAACTACCCGAAAACAACTATCCACCAGTTGCCTACCTGACATACAACCACCCGAAAACAACTATCCACCAGTTGCCTACCTGGACAAAATATCCGTCTGGTTGTAGAATCCACCCTTTTCAATGGAGGTTTGCGGGACTTTACTTCTGTTCCTCATATACACGAATGTCCATTGGGAGTACCCAATGTGAACATAAAAATGAATTGGGACCGTGCACGGCGTTGACTATGCCATCTAGTGTCGCATATTCGAAGTTTTCAGGGTCAGAATACTTGACATCGACGCTTCTGTGCTGCCACCTGTTGTTCCTGCATGCTCAGTTTAGGGGAACGTGCGCGAAGAAGACTGTGCCATCTAGCGTAGCTATTATAGCTACCTATAGTTTCTGCACGCTGCCTATAGTAAATAAACTGAGAAAACTGCCAAACGGATTTGAAAGGGATACGTGTGATAGTCATCGTAGTACAACCAAATAGTGGCGTGTTATAAACAGTTTTACATGATATTTTTAATGATTCCTGTTTTTTTTTTCAAAACTGGTTGCGTAACTGCAGCACATCAAGTTATTAAAAAAGTTTGGGCACTGTACGAGTATTACAGGACGGCGTTTTGAAGTTTCTCCCAAGTCCATGGGATAAAGGCGAGAGTGAATGTCTTCCTGTAGCGGCATCCATAGCGCCACAAAAAAAAAAGCTAGGTAGCGAAATATGTACCGCAACAAAAAGTAACGCAGCGCCATCTATACCGCTAGCGCCGAACTACTATACGAAATCCTGCATCGCGGTATCAGTTTTCCGTGCAATTTGAACACATACAACAGTCCGGTTATCAACTATCGGGCAATAGCCCACCAGACATAACAACCGTCTGCTCGGAGGATCCCTCCTTTTTATTGGAGGTTATTGTTTTTGTTTTATGATTTTTTTTTGTTCGCGGGACTTTACTCCCTGTTCCGCATAACATCTAAACTCCTATACGAAACTTCACAGACAAAGGACATAAGTACTAGTAGTATTCTTACTCTGTAGCAGATTGGCCAGGTCCAGCAGAGCGGTGTCTTCGTCTGCGCCCTTCCACTTCTTGAGGATTAACGAGTTCTGCGGATGGAACTTTGTGGCTTGCTTGTTCCAGTCGATTACTATAACCTGTAATTACAAGACATCGTTTCCAGCTAGTATAATGACTCAATTAGACAAGCTTACCAAGTGAAGTTCCATTGTAATTATTAACCTCTCGCGCGTTTCTCGTACAGTTCCCGTCACGCAAGCTTGTCTCCGCAAAGTACGCCGCAATCGGCTGCGCAGGACGTCAATTTGACAACAAACATACATTCACACACCTTCATAGTCATAGTCACATTCACACACCCTCATATTCACATTCACACACCCCTGCTCTCACTCACGCATTTGCATGCTTCTTGTCTAGTTTTAATTTTTTCTTTTTATTTTAAATCGCCTGTTTTTATAACACTTAAAACAAGTAATTTTATGTTAATATTTTAAGTTTTGGAAGAGCGGAGTCTCCTAACACAGGCTTTTTTGCTTAAAAGGAGGCTCCAATCACTAGTTGTTAAGTTTACTTGTAAAACAAATAAAACATTTTTCATTTTTTTCATTTTTCATTTTTTTTTTCATAGTTTTATAGGTCAACGGGAAATACCCTATACATTTTGATTCCCTTGAGAGTTTCGAAATATATGTTTTTTTGCGGCATAAACAGCTGTACGTACGTGTAGCTGTGCGTGTGTTCTACGTTAACTTGGAACTTTTAATTTTTTTCACACTTCAACGAGCCGCCGATTTGAGTATATGGTTTTAATTTCAACTCGATACCTCCACGCGTTCCCGAGATGAAGGGTCTTGACAGACAGACGGACAAACAACTTTAGTAACGCACTGTAGCAAGGTTTTTCAGGTACCCAAATTATACTAAATTTTATACCAATCGATTTAATATAAAACTCTTCCGGGACTGAGTGACTGACGGACAACGCACAGCCGAAACTAAAGGTCGCATAAAGCTGAAATTTGTGATGTAGGTTCTACTATCTCGCAGGTGGTACCTCGATTTTCGAAGTACTTAGCCCTGTAATCAACGACTATCGGGCAGCTTAGAAGCATATGTGCTACTGTCTCGTTCTCCTCCATGCAGGTGGGCTGGCGATTACTGATACACACCTTAGAAAGGTCCCGATTAAGTCCCTCGAGATTCTTCACGTGGACACCATCAATGAAATGCGTGGAGTCTCTAAAGAGTCTGTACGTAATGTACTTGTTCTCAGGATCTAGTTTGTCCAGCACCGGCCATATCATGAAGGCATTCTCCGAGGTGAAGATCACCACCTCGTAGTTTGAGCTGGCCACAGTTTGGAGGAACTGGTCGACACCTGGACGCTTCTTGAACCTGGCGATGTGAGAGACAAAATTATTGTACCTAGATTTTTCAGAACTGTGTTGGCAACTATCAGTCTTAATTCTAGTTTCCTGATAGCTACAACCTGTGGCCTTAGTGAGAGTTTTTTAACGTTCTCGATCGCGTTCGCGTAAACGTCAATTTGTTTTGAAACTAAATAAGCGCCGTCTGGTGACAATAACGGTATACCTTTGTTCTATACAAATTGACATAAGCGAACGTTTACGTTAACGCGATCGAGTGCGTTAAAAAACTAAGGTTACTTCTTCTAGGCAAGCGTGCTCCATCTTTAACAACTCCATCAGGTGAGATGGTAGTCTAACGCGAGCCTATTATTAGTAAAAATGTATGTATGGCGACATTGGCCTTGATTAACTTGTGCGTAATGGCCCTGACCATGCGCGGACGTTCCTAGAAAAAAAAAAAGTAAAGTTTGCCAGCTAACTAGCCAGCCGAGACGGTACGTCGCTTAGATCGTTATGTAACGGTTAGGTTTGACCGTTTAGGTCTAAATCTGCAAGTATGATTAAAGAACATACCTCCATCCGGTTTGGTACGACCAATCGGGATGTACGAGGACATCAGTAAACTCTAAGACAAGCGTGTAAGTAGGCTGGTAGGGAGGCGGCAGTGGGTCGGGCAACAGCTTCTCACGGGACGGCTCCTTTATCATCTGTAAAACAATAACATACGTTGTTGTAGTATACTAGTCTGTCAAGAAAGTACCGGGAAAAGATCAATAATACACAAAATGTCTGTTATTCATCCAAATTTATTTTATCACCTTCAAAGTATGCTCCTTTAGAAACGATACACTTGCGCCAACGAATAATCCATTCATCAAAACATTTTTTAAACGCTGCTTCCGGAATTGAGTTCAGTTTTCGCCGCGAATTCTCCTTTATGTCTTCTATCGATTGAAAACGGGTGCCACGAAGTGGTAATTTGAGTTTAGGAAAAAGAAAAAAGTCAGCAGGAGCCATATCTGGTGAATATGGTGGTTGCTGGATGGTATTTGTTGAGTGTTTGGTTAAAAATTCGTTCACAATGATAGCCTTGTGCGAAGGCGCATTGTCGTGGTGCAAAATCCAAGAATTTTCTTTCCACAAATCTGGCCTTTTTCGTCGAATTTGCTCTCTTAAACGCCGCATAACGCTCAAATAATATTCTTTATTTACCGTTAGACCTTCCGGTAAGAATTCAGAGTGCACAACACCGCGATAGTCAAAGAAAACAGTCAACATGACTTTCACTTTTGATCGACTTTGGCGTGGTTTTTTCGGTTTCGGTTCAGTTGGAAGGCGCCACTCCGAAGCTTGTTGACTAGTTTGCATGTCAAACTCGTAAACCCACGTCTCGTCACCAGTAACAATGCGTTTCATGAATGTTGGGTCCGAACTGACTCGTTCTAGCATGTCCTCAGCGACTTTCATGCGATTGAGTTTTTGGAGAAAATTCAGATCTTTTGGGACTAGCCGAGCAGCAACATGTTTCATACCCAAATGATTAGTTAAAATGGTACGGATCGACTCGTGAAATACAGAAAGTTCGGCGGCTATCTCTCTCAGAGTTGAATGGGGATTTTCAGTCACTATTTCCTTCACTTTTGCGATGTTAACTTCAGTTGCAGACGTTGACGGCCTACCAGAGCGAGGCAAATCTTCCATCACATCTCGACCACTTTTGAACGCTTTGAACCACTCATAAGCACGAGTTTTTGATAAAGTCGATTCACCGTAAGCCTTCTGTAACATTTTCAGTGACTCCGAACACGAAATTCCATTGGCGATGCAAAATTTAAGACAAACTCTTTGTTCGATATTTTTGTCCATTATGAAATTCGCAATACACACTATATATGATATTACTAAAACCAGCACTGTATTTAATATAAATAACAGATGCAACTCAAACTCCGCGCCAAAATGGAAAACAGTTGTGCCAATCTAACAACTACAAAAAAAACAAAAATTTGTATTTGGAACCATAAACAAATCATCCATTCCCGATACTTTTTTGACTGAATGTACCTTGAATATGCTTTTAATATGGATTCTGGTATTCAAGTAGACTCAGTTTTCACAGACTTTCAGAAGGCTTTCGACAAGGTCGACCACAGTCGGTTTGCGTTTTTATATGTGGGAATTTGTTGAGGTGATTCTCGTCGTATGTTACCAACAGAACACAGCGTGTTGTAATAAACGGCTATCAATCGGGAAGTATATTGGTGACGTCAGGTGTTCCCCAAGGATCGATTTTGGGACCTCTTTTGTTTATACTTTTTATAAACGACATAAGAACATGTTTTCAAAATTCGAAAAATCTTTTAAATGCTAACGATTTAAAAATATTTAGGCAAATTAAAAATGCTCATGACTGTTATGCTTTGCAATCTGATTTAAACAGATTATCTGAATAATGCGTGCGTAATAAACTCAAACTTAGCGTTCGTAAATGTTGCTGTATAAGTGTCACTAATAATAAAAACGTCTCCAAGTATTGTTACTCCCTGAATGATACCGTATTAAATAAAGTTAGCTTGGTACGTGACCTGGGCATAGTAATTGATGATAAGCTCCATCTGGATACACACGTCAACACAATAGTTAACAAGGCCTGGCGTATGTACGGTTTCGTTATGCGGTCAGCAAATAAATTCGTACGCCCCCAAACCTACTAACTTCTATTCAAAGCTTTAATTAGATCACAATTAGTTAGAGTATGCAGTCGCGGTGTGGAACCCTCTCTACAATAAATACTCTGAATGTCTAGAAAGGGTACAAATGAAATTTCTAAGATGAAGACTTTCATTCCTCTGCGTCTTACATTGATCAGCTGAGGAAATACAACCTTCTCAGCCTTGCTAATCGACGAAAATTTCTTGAAACTATGCTGCTGGTTGTACGACCTTTGCAATACTGCTTATGACTATTCTGAAATATGCAACAGGATTTCTTATTTGGTTCCCAGAAGAGCACATATGCGTGCAATGCGTAAGCAATAATTTTTTGCAGTGAGAGCATGTCAGAATAGAAGAATAGAATAGAATAAAATTTATTTAGCACATTCATGAAAACGCGTACAAAAACAAACATAGAAAATAAAAAAGGTAAGCCAAAAAACTAGTGTGTGTCTCACGGCTGCACTAAAAAGATCCATTTCAGCAATATGTCAGACTGACTGTTGTCTGACGCTGATTTTCAAATGAACCTTACAAAGGACGAGTGACGGTTCATTTTCATTTGTGACAAATTTACATGGTTATTATTATCGAAAAAAGTAAATACAAATTTTATATATAAATAAAATAAAAGTGATGAAAATATTTTACATATGAGTGTAGGTATGATTGTGCGTGTAATGCGTTCATAAATAAAAATCACTGATTGAGACGAATTATACGAGAATCAACAATAAACGTACTTCACTAAAAACATGTTTCTAATATTTCGATGCGACATTGTAATATTCATGTCGAACAAATGCTGGTGTGCGAGCAGTATTGCGACGTCTGACCGAGAATTATAACAAAAATACTAGTTGACCTGCGCAACTTCGTCTGCTTCGCTCCCATGGGAAAAACTGAGTCTATGAGTATCTATGAAAATGTGGTTGTGGTGATACTAAGGGAAGCCATGGCATACACAAGTTTGTATTGTTATCTGTTTTTAAAAATATACTAGATGACCCACGTCACTTCGACTGCTCCGTTCCTATTGGACTTAGCGTGTATGATAGCTTCCTCGATAAATGGGCTATCTAACACTGAAAAAATTTTTCAAATCAGACCAGCAGTTCTGGAGATTAGCTCAAAATTAAATCTATACTAATATATAAATATAAGTCGGGCACATACGTTTATATTTCAAAGCAATTTGCTGATGGATAATCCTGGCCACGTGGTTGTGCCTGTGCAAGTACTCGCCGTTAGCCAGACGAGAACAACCAGAGATAATATGTCTGATGGACTCACCCGGACGGTGGCC
Source organism: Lacanobia oleracea (assembly GCA_950371165.1). Lineage (NCBI taxonomy): Eukaryota > Metazoa > Arthropoda > Insecta > Lepidoptera > Noctuidae > Lacanobia > Lacanobia oleracea. The sequence goes on from OX493405.1 coordinate 2,604,204, forward strand.
CGGTGGCGATGCCCGACACACGTCCACCGTCCCATCTTTCATAATTGGCCTCCGGTATTTATTCGTCAAGATAACTTCAACAATAATCGCACAGACAAAACCTTCAGTTTCCCTGAAGAGATTACTGAAACGTAGCCAGGCCACGGATGCTGAAAAATCTACATCAGACCCATGAAGAGCCCGATAGAAGCGCCCGTGAAGCTCCTTGCCTTTCCATACCTCCTTGCGGTCATCCGTAGTAAGTATCACAGGTTTGCGCCAGTTTCTTCTTAGCCATGGACAACGGGGTGAGACCCTTGTCCACTGCGACCACATCTCGGTGCATACCCACATCAGCTTTGAGGAAATATTCTCTGAGACTGCACATCTCGCGGTTTTAGAGAGTCTTGGCGTTTAAAAATCCTCGACCTCCACACTTCCGCGGAATGTACAGTCTCATCACCGAGGATCGTGGGTGAGGGTGATGCATCCGGTTTGCGGTCAGCAGTGTACGGACCATCCAGGGTGTCAAGCTCAGTTTGAGTCCATTTGAGTATGCCGGAAGAGTACATTAATACCGGCATGACCCAACCGTTGAAGGCGCGCACCTTATTTCCGCCCGACAAAAGGCTATTCAAAACGTTTTTCAAGCGGCCAAAGAAGCGTTCCTTCAACGATTGCTTCATATCAGTAACATTAATGCCCAACGCTTCAGCCATACCCAAATACTTGTAGGTTTCGGTTGAGCTGAGAGATCTAACCTGTATGGAATCCGAGAGTTGAATTCCCTCCGATTCCATAATCTCCCCTTTCTTTACATGCATGACTGCACATTTGTCCACACCAAATTCCATCCTGATGGCACTACTGAAGGTTTCAGTTACCTTCAGTAGCTCCATCAGTCGCGAATTGTTGGGGGCAAAGAGTTTCAGATCATCCATGTAAAGAAGGTGAGATATGGCCTGACCACCTCTTCTCAATCGATAGCCTAGACCTGAATTCTCCAGCAATGTGCTTAGAGGATTCAGAGCTAAGCAAAACCAAAGCGGACTCATACTGTCGCCCTGAAATATTCCCCGTTTAATCCATACAGGCTCATCGTTCCCCTGAATCGGTCGACATTCTGGATAGCGAAGGACTGTCTTCCATTGCCTCATACATTACTCAAGAAAGGTGCGTACAGTTGCATCTATTTTGTACAACTCCAACACCCTCATGAGCCATGTATGTGGCACAGAGTCGTAGGTCTTCTTGTAGTCTATCCAACATGTCGACAGATCCTTGCGAGATCGACGAACCTGTTGGCTTATGGCCATGTCTATGAGGAGAAGCTCCTTAGTGCCGCGGGACCCCTTCCTACATCCATTCTGAGAGGCGGACATAATTGAGTTAATTTCAATGTGCTCATTGATCTTCACTCTCAGTATGGATGTAAGAAGTTTATAGACAGTCGACAAACAAGTAATTGGTCTATAGTTATTGGGTTCCGCGGGTCTTATGGAGCAGGTGGGTAACGCCAGTTGTTAGAAACTGTGGTAGCGAACCAGACTCTAAGGATGACTGGAATTGACATGCCAGGAACGCGTGTGAGCTGCTATACCATTTGAGCCAGAAGTTATGCAGTCCGTCCGGTCCCGGAGATTTCCAGTTCGGTAACGGACGGACTGCTTTAGCTACATCTAATGGAGTGATGTTATTTTTTTAAAGTGAAACTTTTATTAGATCGTCTCAAACTTTTTGGTCTGTGTGTTGCATGTCGCGTGACGGTCGGCCGCGGAGTAGGGATAAAGTGAAAGGCGCTCGCCAGAGCAGCCAAGGCCAATATGGCGGCGCCTATAGTTCGCAGCAACTGACCGTGTAGTGTATAGACTATTACTCATTTGTGCCAGTGATCCACGCTATTTTGTTTGTTTTTGTTTTTTTCTATAATGTGAAAAAAAGTTTCACTTTTACCGTGGTTTCATAAAACCACACAATTTTTTCCATTTCTGGTATAGCTTTACACACGCGCTCGACATCGCGCATCCAGGCATCCTCGGTATGACAGACGTGCACCGACCAGATGCTTCGCCAGAATGTACTCGTAGCGGTATCATCCGGGCGGTATACGCCCGTCACACTCTGTTCAAGTCGCTCCCAAGCTCTATATACCTCTCATCGCTCTGGAACATGCGATTCTGCGTGTATCGGTCAACCCGCCGCTTATACCGCCGAATACGGTTTGCCCATGCACAAACTTTCTGCTTCAGGAAGTCGATGCGCTCCGTGACACGGGACGTGTAATCTCGACGGCTGATATCAGTCCCTGAAAACGCCCGTCTCACAAAGCGCATCACGCGTGGCCGTGTGTTGCCCTCCCTGAAGCAGTATAGTTTGCCGATGAGTGCCCTAGCCTCATCAATACGCCGCTCGATCCTGCACTGCCAGGCTGGTGCAGCAGGTTTTGGTCGAATAGCTTCATTACAACTACTAAACTTGACATTTGCCAAACGACATGCCGCAACAGCCCCGCAATACAGGATTGAGTGCGTATCAACGAGGCTCTCGCTGCTTTCAAAGATGCTCTGCAGCAGCGAGTCTAAGGCACACACCAGCGCCCTATTTTTTTGTGCATAGGTAATCGTGGTAAACGGGGCCTAAGTTCGGTCGGAATTGATCTATACTCGCGAAGCGCATCCTCCAGTGCGCTTCTCAGTCTATCGTTGCACTGGCTACTTACCGTGACAACCCTATCATCTACCTCATCACTGACGTTGTTGGGCCGCGCCTAATTTTCTGTATTGCATATTATGTAATTGTTAGTTATTCCTAATAAATAAAAAATAGACACCAGACCACAGGAGGACCAGACAGATTTTATATTATAATGAGCATAATGCATCATTTTGACGGAGACATAAACACGACCTTCTAAGTAGGCAATAACATTTAAGCTCCTCTGTGTATTCTAAATACCTAAGTAGCGCCGAGCTAGAGTGTGAGTGAATCAAATTTTAAACCTAGTGCCTGAAGAGATAGAGGTCATTTTGAAATAATAAAACATGTTAGTAAAGTAATATTCTTAATCAAATAAATGCTCCACTTTCTTCATAGTTGTTACACACAGTACAGACTTTGAACTCTGAATAACAAAAATCTATTACACGAACATTTGCCTACATAGCTTTGTTGCAGACAGAATTCTACAGAAGATTCTGGAACTCTGCATGGACATCTGTATTATTTGGACGTTCCATACCTAAGCATTAACCAAAGAAAATATTTGTTGGGAAAACCGGTGGCGCCCTCCGTCGGCGCGCCAACGCGTTCGTATTTTCCGAACACAAGAACGTTTTTCGAGCGATGTCGCTTTCTATTAGAACGACGCTACGCTTCGCGTTTCGAATAGTTTCGAAGATAAAATATATTTAAAAGTTTTTAAATGACTTAGAATTTTATATTCATCGTGTCCTGAAGGCCATAACACATAACCACGCGCGCCGCAAACCGTCAGACTGCCGTAAAGTGAAGTGATCATTTTTCTAAGTCTCCTGAATGTCTGTAGTGTCACAATATAAGAATTTGTGGCGCGTTTCACATTGCAATTTTCTGTATTGCGGCGGGCGATGCCGCCAATTTCGGTGGGCGGTGCTGCAATGAGGTTATGTGTGCCTTAAGTACCTTTTCATAGAAGGTGAGTTCCTTCCACGTGCGCCGTAGATACTGCAGCACGATGGGCATTTTGGAGAACTCGTCCTCCAGGATCTCCCCGTTGTCGCCGCGCCGAGGAGCGCCCATCTCCACCACCAGGCAGCTTCCCATCACCGTCATAGCGCCACCGAATACTGCGAAACTGAGATAACATATTTAAATGTTATGTAAACAATACATGCATAGACGTGAACTACGAAAATCGTGAAGGTTAAAGATAGGTAACTCAAGACAGACAAAATTAGACCTTGTAGTTGAGTTTACAAGTCTCAACTTTAGGGCTCATGCAGACGAGCGGCACTTTGTCAACGGTAGATACCCCTGCAGCTGTCGCCGACTGTCGATGGCTGTAGTCGACGCATCGGCGATGCCACAGGGATGCCGAAGCTGCAACCGTCGACGCGTTGACGAGTGCCGCCGACAGGTGACGACGCTTGCAGTTGTGTCGACGCCTGCAGTGGTATCTGCCATTAGCAAAGTGCCGCTCGACTGTATGAGGTGTAATTTCAATACACAGCGATCATTGTGCAAATATGCGAAAAATAAAGCTTATTTTACAATAATAATGCAGTCCTGAGACACTTGGAAAACGTCGTAAAGACGACCTTTTCCTGCTTAGGCGTAGTAATTAGAAGGTTAAAGTTTCATACTTTGTTGGGTAAAATTGGAAGCGCTCTGTCGGCGCAACGAAGCGTAATGAATTTGACGATCGCGTTTCGCGGACGAGGCCTTATGGCCTACGCGGAGCGGCGGAGGATCTTTAATTTTTCAATTAAATTGAACTGAATAGTTATCCAATCGAAATAAGGTAGGTATATATTTCAATGCTCAGTGATCAGTCTAAAACTTTGTTGTGATGCTCCGAGGCCGATCACCGATCATTGAAATATATAATCCGAGTACCTTATTTTGATTGGATAACTATTAAATTCAATTGATAAATTAAATCAGGCCATTAGTATCAGTAATACTGATTCAATAACGAAAATCAGGCAGCCTGAAAACAGATACTAGCTCGATCATGACATACCCCATCTTCATCCGTCTCCAACTCTTCTCATTTTCTTCTGTCTTCTCCTTATTCTCCTGTTCAAACTTCTCTTGTTCCTTCTTAATGGCCTGTGCATCTTCTGTGGATAGCGGGGATTGTGGGAAAAAGCGGCCCAAGATATCTGGTTTTTCAGTTTGGTTTTTGTTTTCTGAGAAAAAAAAACAAAAATTCTATCACTATACGTGTTACTGAGTTTTAATCATGTTTGTATCATTATTTTAGTATGAGTTTGTTTTATTGCTTTTTTTCTATTTGTGTAACTGTTGTGAATTTTTCAAGTACTTATATATTTAAAAGCCTAAATTATCAATTATTTTTTTTTAATTAATTTAAAGAGCACAATTTGTGATAGTTATACATATTTAATATTCTAAGTATACTTTGGTTGGTTTTTTTTTTAATTTTTGCTTTATTGACTTCACACACTTCTTTTGCTCTTACACACTATATCTACATTTCTTTTTCATTTCTCTTTTCCAGGTCTGCAGAAAGAAATTTCATTAGAAATAAGCATTCATTACTCGGTCGTTCATTACGGTCATCTATTACTGTTTTTCTGTGTGTACTTGATATCTATACTAACTTCTACGTGCACCGGTGGAATCAAAAGGTTCCATTTGCGATACAACGGTGGGGCATTGGTGAGCCAAAAGGCTAATATATAAAGCTGAAGAGTTTGTTTGTTTTCTTTAACGTGCTAATTTTAGGAACTACTGGTCCAGTTTGAAAAATATATTTCAGTGTTAGTTAGCCCATATATTGACCCTGACCAATGGTTTGTTTGAATGAAATAATGGTTCCAGAGGGGTGGCACACAGGAACAATATAAGTAATTATTATTTATACCAATAATATCTAACTTACCTTGGATTTTTGGAAAATATTTTAGAATGATTTAAAAGTACTTACAGTATGAAACAGTTACTTATGATTTGCTCCCAAAATGAAATTGAGATGGGACAAGACAACCATGTGACATGGTTTCACTAATCTCTAATTTCTGAAATAATTTGGTATATTTAACCCTTGGTGAAACATCCAAGGGTTTTTGATATTTTAACGAGGGGTGGACTTATTAGGGGTTGACTTATATTTTAGGTTTTTGATTTATTTTCGTATAAGTGTTATCTTTTATCTTACGAGTCTGCTTCACTATAATAATTTTAAATCACATGTCTCAATGATTTATGAAAATATTAGAATAATAATAGTAATTGATATGAATGTGCGAAATGATCTAATTATTTTTAATACAATTCTTTACACGCTTTCTTGAATGAACACATTATTGATTCAACATTTGCCGGGTGTAAGGGCGAAAATTAGATACTAACCTACATTTTTTGTACTGTACAATTTTGGCGCGTTGGCGGATAGTAACCATATATTCTGCCTCACAAAATTATTAGATTGCAGTTTTGCTATCTTACAACACGCAGTTCTTGTTAGAAAAAGCACTTTTCTGAGAGACATTATTTCATTTGAAAAATCACATTCACAACAAATGAAGAAACGTCACTGAACTGTCACATTTTTTTTATGGTAGTGTTGGTTTGCAAACATTTCTTACTAAAATTAAGTTCGGCTAGTTTTCGCACGAAAATTATTTATCTGTGATTGCTTGCAAAACATTCCATTCTGTAAAATTAACTTTTTTGACATAATTTGAGTTGTATTTTAGGAAAGTCATGTTTAACTCTTAGCGTTTTGACAAATGGTCAAATTGTTCTGGAACGTAATATTGTGAATTTTGAAAACTAGAATTCCACCCACGAAAAAGTACGGAAAATCACAATTTATTCTTTACAATGATAAATGAAAAGGATAATTCTGAATAACTAAAACGATGTCATCTCAAAGTAAACAATCCTCTTTGATGAATTTTATCAAGAAAACAACTGGAAATTCGAATTCAAACAATACAAGTACAAGGTAAAAACATTAAACTTTTTTATGATTCGGTTGTATCTTGTCATCGTTTCTGTTGATAATCTCCTATTTACTAACAAACCACTATTTTAAAATAATTTATTTAATTATAGGCAGTAATTCAGTATATTTATTTCTCACTTTCTCTCAACTTGGTGTGGAGGGTACCTAGTGATAGGTTCGCTGTCTGTTGTTTAGAAGGACTTAGCGAAATACAAAAAAAAACATCAAAGTATTGATAATTTTGCCATAAAATTCATTTCACAACCTTGTTTACATGATTCCCATAATAATCATCAGCTGTTGTCGGACAATTCAATAAATTATTATCATCAATGATAAGAATAAGGAAGAGATAGGGTATCTTCTTCACATTCTACACAGAAGAGCATGTTTACGCCAGTTTACACTCTCAAAAACAATCAGTGGAAAGCTCATCTTATTTTCTCAATGTAATATATCAAAAACAGTGACAAATAACATGTCTAAACATGTTCTCTTTGAGATCAACCTGCACTGCTGTAATTGTTAAGCCACACGCTCCTCATCTGTTGGCTTTACATATAATAAAATTTTTCTTTAACCCCTGAGGCACCAAGCTTGCAGACAATTGAAAGACAATACCATTTGGCCTTGGGGCTTACGGTCCTTAAAACGTAAAGCAATACTTGTTTATTTACAGTGGCAGTAAAAATGAGCAGGTCTCAGAGAAGAAATCCAGATTTGTATTTAAATCAAAGTCCTCTGGTACTACAGCAAACTGTAAGTATGATTAAAGTCTTAAATATTTCATTGCTACTTATTTTTTGCCCAGCATTGGAACAGAGCAGATCATTCACAAAAAAAAAACAGGCTATTTTGGGCACAGTTCATCATAAAATATTACAGGAAATAATTTTTTAAATAATATTCCGTTTTATATTTTCAGTCACTCCCCCGTTTAAGACAACTACAGATAATCAACCACAGACAACGGCAAGTATCACATTTCTCCATTTCCAAATCTCTTGAGATTTGTGTCCCCTGATCTTAAAGTTTTACTTACGCCAGAGACAGAATATGCAACATAGCCAAATGCTACATAATGTAACATTCAGATACTTTTCATTAAATCAGTCCATGACAAAAATTATGAGACCGTAATAACCTAATAAATAACTAAGACTTTGTTTTCTATTGCATATAAGGTTGACTGGTAAAAAATGCCTCAGGCATTAAGTCCGCCTCTGTACATCTGTGTGCGTAAAGTGTTAAATAAATAAATAAATATATATCACTACATATTATCACTATCACTACAACATATTATAAAACAAACTCCTCTGCCACGTCTGTCTGTTTGCGATAAACTCGAAAAACTACTGCACCGATTTTCATGCTGTTTTCACCAATGGATAGAGTGGTTCTCGAGGTAGGTTTAAGTATATACGGTTGAAGCCGTGGGCATCAGTTAGTGGAATAATAAAAATTGGATTTCAGAGCCCAAAGATATGTAATGGCTATCAAGAGTCACCACCACTCCTGCCTACCCACAAAGTGAACCAAGTGAATAAAGTGATAAGGAATGGAGTCAGTCCAATCACACGCAGCAATAAGATGAGAGATGATAATCAGAGTAATGACATGTTTGAAATGGATGTGGTAAGTCAGCTATTAAAAGCTTTTATTTAACTTAATAAAAAATTGTTTAATTCTCACCATTATAAAAATTACAACTTATTAGGTACATAACAAGCTTTAACAATTGTTGGTTTTTATTTTTCTGCGGTGGTTAAAATGAGGTACACAGAGCAGGGGATAGAAACTTGCAATGTATGTACGTTTGTTTGGGTGGAATCCTGCTACTCAATTTTGAAGCAGATATCTTCAACCGATTGAGCTGAAATTTTGTACACACGTTTAGCTAGTATGACAAAACACGTGTATCTGTGTGACGTCATTCTAAATCCAATATGGCGGACCATCCAAGATGTCAGAATAGGTATTTTTATTGCATTTCTACAATATGGGTATCAAATGAAAGGACTTGTTGAGAGTAACTCGAAAAATAATGTGACGTCATTCTATATCTAATATGGCGGAACATCTAAGATAGCGGAATAGTTACTTTTTTATGCACTTCTACAATATGGGTATCAAATGGAAGGCCTTGTTGAGAGTGACTTGAAATAACTAAAAAATTAACTAAAAGTAAAAAAATCTTTAAAAAAAAGCTTTTATTTAAATTCTCTGAAAAGAAGAAAATATTTTTTTTTTATCATAAAAGCTTGTCGCGAGGTTTGCGTAAGTATTTAATTAATGAAACATGGCGAGAAGCTTTTATGATCAATTTTTAAGGAAAATTTTATTTTGTTCTTTTTCTAAAAAGAACAAAATAAAATTACATTTAAATAAAATCTTTTTTTTTAAGTTTTTTTATTGCTTTTAATTTTGAATATTGGTTTAGCTGCTTGGCAATGAATGACTTTTAAACCAAGCACAGAATCTATACTCTATATTATATGTATCTATACTTCTTATATAAAGCTGAAGAGTTTGTTTGTTTGCGCTAATCTCAGGAACAAAGGGTCCGATTTAAAAAATTCTTTCAGTGTTAAATAGCCCATTTATTGAGGAAGGCTATAGACTATACAGGGTTATTTGTAAAACACCAGCAACCTCTTAGGCAGTGAAAGTACACAAGATTATAAGCAACTTTTACTTTGGGAAAACTCCGAAATCTCGAGAAAAATATCAGCTTTACAAATAACCCTGTATATGATAGGGCTGAGACCAATTAGAGCGGACTAGATGAAGTGACGTGGGTCAACTAGTATATCTTTAAAAACAGATAACAATACAAACTTGTGTATGCCATGGCTTTCCTTAATATCACCTCAACCACATTTTCATAGATACTCATAAACTCGTGTTTTTCCCATGGGGGCAGGCAGAAACCACAGAACCACTATACATAATTATAATCTTTACATTTTTTTTGATGGCTTATTGTGACCCACTGCAGGGCAAAGGCTTCCCCATATCTTTGCGCCACCTCGAACCTTAATAATAATAATAATAAGAGGTGATCAGGTCATATCGCACCTCCTTTACATGGATGACTTGAAACTCTTTGCTCCTAACAACTTGCAACTGATGAAGCTACTAAAGGTAACAGAAACCTTCAGTAGCGCCATCAGGATGGAATTTGGATTGGACAAATGTGCGGTCATGCATGTAAAGCGAGGGGAGATTATGGAATCCGTGGGAACCCAACTCTCGGATTCCATACACCTTAGGTCCCTCTCCTCAACCGAAACTTACAAGTATTTGGGTATGTCGGAAGCGTTAGGCATCAGTGCTGCTGACATGAAACAATCGTTGAAGGAGCGCTTCTTTGGCCGCCTGAACAAAGTACTTAACAGTCTTTTATCAGGCGGAAACAAGGTGCGCGCCTTCAACGGTTGGGTCATGCCGGTTTTGATGTATTCTTTCGGCATACTCAAATGGACTCAGACGGAACTTGACGCCCTGGATAGGAAGGTACGTTCACTGCTTACCGCAAATCGGATGCATCACCCACGGTCATCGGTGATGAGGCTGTATATCCCGCGGAAGTGCGGGGGTCGTGGTTTCTTAAATGCTAAGACCCTGCACAACCGCGAGGTATGCAGCCTTAGGGAATACTTCCTAGAGGCCGACGTGGGTATGCATCGAGATGTGGTAGCGGTGGACAAAGGCCTTACCGCGCTCTCCTTGGCTAACGAGAACTGGCGCAAACCTGTGGTATTAGATACTAACGACCGCAGGGAGGTATGGCAGAGCAAGGAGCTTCACGGACGCTTTTATCGGGTCCTACATGGGCCCGATGTAGACTTCTTAGCGTCCGTAGCCTGGCTTCGTTTTGGTGACCTCTTCGGGGAAACCGAAGGTTTTGTTTGTGCAATTATGGACGAAGTTATGATGACTAATAACTACCGGAAATACATTGTGAAGGACGGTACGGTTGACATATGTCGGGCATGTCACCGGCCCGGGGAATCCATTCGCCACATTATTTCCGGTTGTTCTAGTCTGGCTAACGGAGACTATTTGCACAGGCACAACCTTGTAGCCAGGATTATCCACCAGCAACTTGCTCTTAAATACAATCTTGTGGAATCGGAAGTACCGTACTATAGGTATGTGCCCGACCCAGTTCTCGAAAGTGGTAGTTGCACATTGTATTGGGATCGGTCTATCATCACTGACAGGACTATTGTTGCCAATAAGCCTGATATAGTGGTGATAGACCGACCAGAGCGTCGCGCAATGATTGTTGATATAGCAGTCCCTCATGACGAGAACCTCGTGAAGTCAGAGAAAGATAAACAAACGAAGTATCTTGACTTGGCTCGCGAGGTTGTCGACATGTGGGATGTGAACACAGCAGTTATTGTGCCGATAATCGTGACGGCCAATGGCATTATTGCCAAGAGCCTCGACCAACATCTCAAGAGGCTCTCGTTGGGCAGCTGGATCAAGGGCTTGATCCAGAAAGCAGTACTCCTGGACACGGCGCGCATCGTTAGGAGGTTCCTCTCTCAGAAGCCCTGACCACCGGTAGCTTGGACCCTGTTCCCGATACCGGTGGGCTACTATTTTTTATATTTTTAAATGTTTTTTTTAATCTATTTTTTTTAATGAAATATTTAAAAATGTAAAATTATATGTGTAAAGAATAAATATATGAAATAATAATAATAAATAGAAATTTTACAAACAATATAAGAAGCAAACAAAACATTTGTGATAATTATTGTGAACTATGTGAGAGACTGGTTTCTGTACTAGGAGACCTGTATGACAGATTACCAGCCTCTCCAGACTCCAGAATTTATAACAATTTCAGGATGACATTCAAGACTTTCCAGTAGCATTTCGCAAGAAATCTCGAACACCAGAGAAAGTAAATAGATCGATTAGGATAAGCTCAACCCCAACCCCACCAAAGACTAAACATGGGACACAAGTAAACAGTAAGAAGGTTCTGAAGACTCCTGAGAAACCGCGTCACAAAGACAAGGACCCTTTGAAGAATATAATGGTGGATGAGACTATATCAGGGTTCTTGAACACCGTGGCCAAACATCCAGCAATGTCGAACAATAAGGTAAATAACATCGTATTTTTAGCACATCCTAAATCGTGTTACATCTAGGTGACGCATAGTTCTGTGCATTGCTCAGAGCAGAATAAATGAGGGGCGGCATAATCGATGGCGGTTGGCACCTTCTAAAAAGTCGGCGGCGGCGGTGGTGCGGCGCGACCAGCGGCGCGTTCAAATGCATAGATTTATATGGAACTGTTCACGAAGGCAGCGGTGCGAGCCTGACGAGCGGTGCCCGCGCGTCTGTATGTATGTATGTAAATCGGGCTGGTTTCCGCAACTCCACGACTAAGCGCGTATTTTGCGTGCAGGTGGGACAAATGCGTCATTCGATCCACCCCTGCTCCCCAAGGAAGGCCAGCAACGCCTTGGTGTTACTAACTATCTCGCAGAGGGTATCTGGGTTTCCGAAGTACTTTGCCCTGTAATCCGCAACTACCGGGTAGCTTAGAAGCAGGTGTGCTGCTGTCTCATTCTCCTCCATGCAGGCTCTGCATAGCGGGCTGTCAGTGACTCCTATAGCATAGAGGTGTTTATTAAAAGACCCGTGGCCAGTTGTTACGGCTGTGACTGAACGCAACTGTTGTTTAGTCAGTCTTAGGGCTTGTTTTGTGAAACGGCCATTTATAGAGGGAAGTGCCTCTTTGGCCTGCCTACACTCACTATGGTCAACCCATAGCTTGTGATGTTTATCTCCGGTGCGTTTCCTTACCAGATTGCGTAAGTACCCGAAAGGCAGCGGCACGATGGGCTCAGGTCCCATTGCTGACCAACTCGACCCCCTTCGGGCGAGTTCATCCGCAGCGTCGTTGCCTCGAGATTCACTGTGTCCCTTGATCCATTGAATGGTTACTTTGTTGTGTCTACCAACCTGGTTGAGACGTTGGTGACACTCGAGAATCAACCCAGAGTTCACTGTGTGGCTGTTCAGAGCTTGCAGGACGGCCATGCTGTCCGAGAGTATGCGTATTGAGTGGTCCTTAACTTCCCTGGTTAGGATGGCTGATGCCGCCAGAGAAATGCCCATGCATTCAGCCTGGAACACTGTGTTGTGGACCCCCAATGGTGTGGCTATGTGGATATTGAGATCCTCTGAGAAGATTCTCGCACCAGTACCTGTACCTATTTTTGATCCATCGGTGAAGATCCGCAGCTCGGCGAGGCAGAGCCCCTCGCACCGATGATCCTCATGCAATTAGATTTTGTATTTTTTATCGAAGATAAATTGCTTGGGTACCCGGTCATTGATTGCTTTTGTTATGGTGAGTTCATTGTTGAGCTCCTCGAGCAGAGCGGTGTGTCTTGTGTCTCTCTTACTCCAGAGACCTAATGTTTTAAGGCGTACTGCTGCCATCGTCGCTTCCTGTTGTATAAACAAGTGTAGCGGAGGGAGCCCCAGCATGGCTTCCAGCGCTGCAGTTGGAGTAGTCCTCATGCAGCCCGTCGTTGCCATGCAGGCCAGCCTTTGCATGTGTTGTAACTTGTTTACGGCTGTAGCTAGCTTTGCGCGTGGCCACCACACCACGGCCCCGTAGGTTAGCATGGGCCGAATGACTGCGCTGTACAGCCATAGTATTATTTTGGGAGATAGGCCCCACTTCTTCCCTATCATTTTCCTGCATTGCCAGAAGGTAATGCAGGCCCTGTTTAGTTTGTAGTCTAGGTGATTACTCCAGCTTAACTTACTGTCTAGGATGACGCCTAGATACTTTACCTCGTTAGACAGCTGGAGCTCTGTGTTGAAGAGCATAGGTAGCCGGTAGTGGCCTAGTGCTCGCTTTTGAGTGAACATGACTAATTCAGTTTTCGTGGGGTTTACCGACAGATCATATTCGTCGCACCATCTTTCCACGATGCGTAGTGCTTGTTGAGTGAGGTTGCAGATCGTTCCAGTCACTTTCCCTGACACTAGGATTGCGAGGTCGTCAGCATAACCTATTGTGTAGTAACGATGTGCGTTGAGTTTGGTGATCAAATCAATTACCAGATTCCACAGAAGAGGGGAGAGCACACCCCCCTGCGGGCAGCCTCTGGCTATCAGAGTCAACTGCTGCTCTTCCTCAAGGCAAACCACTCGTTTGCTTAACATATTAGTTATCCAGTCAGTTAGTACCTGTTCCACGCCGTGTTTGGAGAGAGCGGCACTAATGCTGGAAAAGTTTGTCTTGTCGAAGGCTCCTTCGATGTCTATGAATGTGCCCAGGCAGGATCCTTTCTGGTTAATCGCTTCCTCAATCTGGTTCACCACCAGATGAAGAGCGGACTCTGTCGACTTACCCGAGCTGTATGCGTGTTGGTTACCATGCAGTGGTATTGTTTTTAAAACGCCATCACGTAGTTCCCTTTCACACAGTCTTTCCATTGTCTTTAGTAAAAACGAGGTCAGACTAATAGGTCGATAGGATTTAGCGTTTGTGTAGTCACTTTTACCTGGCTTCGGAATGAATATGACTTTCACTTCCCTCCATCCTTTAGGAACGTATCTAAAGGCCAGACACGCTCGCATTAAGAGCACCAGTTTTGTTGCAACAGCGGTACCTCCCCACTGTAGTAAGGCAGGAAACACACCGTCGGGACCTGATGCCTTGAAAGGTTGGAAGCTTTTGATGGCCCACTGAAGTTTTTCCAGCGTAATCATCTTTTCTGCATAAAGCCAGTCATCATCTGATGGTGTTTGGATAAAGTCAAGCCATTCATTTACCTGCGCGAATACGCTGCCTGGGAAGTGAGTTTCTACTAGGAGACGTTGCGCTTCTTCAGGTGTCGTGGTCAACGTGTTATCGGGTTTCCGGAGTGTGGCGATCTCAGGTGTGTTCTGTTGCGCCAGTATTTTCCTTACCCTGTTTGCTTGTTGGCATGATTCAATGTTACCACAGAATTTACGCCACCCTGTAGTTCTTCTGAATCTGATGCATCTCTTGTAGCTCGATTTGGCCGCGTAATAAGCGTCCCAGTCCTCATCACTACATGTGTTCATGGCTCTGTTAAGAGCCTTTCTTACCTTACCGCGTTTGCGCTCTAGGTCTGCACCCCACCAGGGTTGTTTACCCGGTGTGTCGCGCGGAATCGTTTCTGGGCAGGCGATTCGGTCGCTGTTTATCAGCGATTCGGTGAGTAGTGTTACTTGCGCATCGATCTGTGCCGTGTCCGCAAGCAACTCCGAATCGCATGATGGTACAAGCCTTGAGGTAAGGTTGCGTGTGTACACCGATATATCCGTATTGCGAGGATTACGCCTAGGTTGTTTGGGTGGTATACAGACCTGGATGTCGAAGCGGATCCACCTGTGGTCTGAGCAGGAAGCCTCATTCGAGACTTGCCACCCAGTGATTAGTTCCGCTGCTCCCTCCGTAGCCAGAGTCAGGTCTATGATTGTACGACTGCGTCTGGTCACGAAGGTTGGTTCCGAACCCGTGTTTAGTAGGGATAGGTTAGTAGTGAACAGATAATCAACTAATGTCTTACCCCTTGCGTTTTGCGTCTCCATCCTCCACAGTGGATGGTGTGCGTTTGCGTCGGTCCCAATGACAATCTCATCCCTGCTGTTTTCACAGTGCGTGATGAGGCGGACCAGGTCGTGTGGGGGCGGTTCCTCCGCCTCAGGCATATATACCGAGGCGAAGACGATAGCCAACTTAGTGGCTCCCCGCTGTATGTTCAGCCTAGCAGCAGAGACATCTCTGCAACAGAAGTCGTTTAATAGCTGTGCTTTAAGGTTACCTATGACATAGATGCACGATCTAGGGTGATCATGGTCCGCAGTAACAAGGAGCTTACCACCAAGATTGGAGAGTCCTCGTATGTGGCCGCCCCTAATCCACGGCTCTTGGATCAGGGCAATGGCCGTGTATTGAACCTCCAGCCACTTGCGGAGTTGAGCCGTCGCGGTCTGGCTGTGGTGGTGGTTAGCCTGCACGACTTTACAGGCCGACAAAAGGGACGCCATCGCCGGCGAGACCCTCCTCGTCGCCCTCAAGTCGCAGCCCGGCAAACAGGTCGCCCTCGTCGAAACCGTCCCTCCCGGGTCTGAAGCCGGGGACAACATTACGTCGTCCGGCTCCCCCCCCGATGAAGGGACGGCATCCACGGTGGCGGCAGGGGCGGCTGAGTCTGCTGCTACAGCAGGTTCGGCCGCAGTTGCTTCCGGGTTGTTTGGCGGAGAATCGGTGTCCTCTGCGTCTTCCAGCGGCTGTTTCGTGATCGGGTCCCAACCCCGAGGGACGTCGACGAACCTGCCGTTCGGACCCTGGAACTTGACGTACACCGCTCCCAAACCAATTGAGAGACGGCGCTCGGCGCTCATCAGGGTCGGAACTTGGTCCTCGGGGATACCCAGCACCACGAACCAGCAAGCCTTCTGCTTCTCGGCGTGCAGCACTACCCACCTCCTTACGTCGACCCAGCGATTCTGGTACCAGAGGGCTCGTCCAATAAAGGTTGAGTCCTCGTAGACTCCCTGGTCGTCGGGGATGGCGATGCCGCAGCGCACCCGCTTCTGGATCTCCGTCTGGCTCTTGACGACTAGCGAGGTGCCAGCCGGGAGAGCCAGGCTGGAGACTGTTTTTTTCAGCCAGGCTAAGGTGAAGTCGTTACCGCACCACAGCTTGAGGACTCCACCGGTGAACAGCGGCTTCGCGTTGAAGGTTGGTCCCGGTGTATCCTGCATAGCAGAGCAGGCCTCGCTGGTGATCCGCTTGTGGATAGCAGCCAAGACCTGGTCCGATACTCCCTGGCTTATGATGCCCCTCCGGTCGCAGGTTATTGCGACGTTTAGGGACGCACTGGCAGCTTGGGCGTAGCTTCTGTTAGCAATCCTCTGGGATTGGTCAAGCCGCGGCCGCTTGTGCTCTCCACGGGGCGAAATCGTCTCGTTGAGAGCCCGCTTGGCCGCAGCCTGGTCACTTCCATCGGATCGCTGCGTTGTGGTTGCCTCCTCGGCCGGACCTCCTGCGGATTTAGATTGCAGTGTGCTAGGCGTTGGTCGGCTAGCCTCAGCCTGCGACCGCTTCCCCTCAGAGAAGTTCAGCTTACCTTGCTTGGTCGGTTTAACCGAGCTGGTGGCAGCAACCTGCTTGTTTTGGGGGGCTTTGCGTCCCCGCCTGCGTTCGTGACGCCGCTCCTTACGCGTCAGTCTTTCCCTCCTCTTACCCTGGCTGAGCTGAGCTGTAGGACCCGAGGGGCCCGAACAAGAGCAATGGGCTTGTGGAATGGATTTTTTACCCTTGCCCTTGCCTTTACCTTTACCCTTACGGGTAGGCACCTGCCAGGCGCTGGTAAAAACGTCCTCGGTGTTGCTGATCCGGTCACACGGAGGCGGCCGCGACTTGGGAAGCGGCTTGAGGAGCCACAGGAGGAGCGGGAGGGTGTTTGGGAAGGCTACTTCCGGCAGAGGTGTTAGCCGTCTCCGTTTTCGCCTTTGTGTGTAAAGGATCGGTACTGGTCTCATGCAGCGCCGTTCTCCTTTGCTTGGAGTGGGACTTTTTGGTCTTAGCTGCGGTTTTCGCCACAGCCGGACCAGCGCCCGCGCTGGCGCCCACGGCGTGAGCCGCAGGACATCCAGGGGCGAGCGAGGCACCAGAGGTACCTCGCTTAGGAGCTCTGCCAGCTTTCGCCGACTCCACTCCTGCGGTATTCTTAGTTGGCTTCAATCCGTCCATACTAAAAATTTTTGAACTTCATCTTCCTGGCTCCCACCCACCATGGAGCCCGCACCTGGGAACGTCGCACTACTGTGAGTGCGAACGTTAGGACTACCAGGAAGATATAGGTGCGCAAGGTTTACAGCGCGACATCGGATGCTCGATCGGGTTGGCAACTAATCAACCCTCACTTACACCGTCAGCATGGCCTTTACCTACCGCTTCGGCCGCCCAAGGATGACCTTAGCGGACCCCACGCACCTCGCCTGTGGCCCTCTGACGGGACACTTTGGCCATTTCCCTACCCTTGGCTAGAAGATAGGGCCACCGTTTTGCTTGAAATCCAGACCAAAGGGGGCGTGTTGCCTCACGGACACATTACCGCCAGTGCCGATCGGCTCAACCCCCCAGGACTCCTTCATCCCCGCTTACGGCGCTCGACTGCGCAGGTCCTACCGCGCGTCTGTAGTGACGTAGTCCTAGATAGGCAATTTCCCACAACAACCCTACGCGCGCCGCTCTAGCGCTGCGCGATCTGCCCGCTGGCTTCGTGAACGGGTTTGCGCCGCCGCGCCGGTGCCCTCGCCGCCGACGCCGTCGCCGCTCGAGTTCGTGTCCGCGGCCAAAAGTTGTCATTGTAAAGGGCGGAAAAAGTTCAGTTTACCCGGAGACGCTGGTTAGCTAGATCGGGCACTGGTTGAAAATACCTCAAAATTGCTTATTTTTCTGTTACAATATTACGGGAAAGAATGAAGTTGCAGACTGAGCATTTTGATTGTAATTTTGAATAATTCCACCTATCAATAGTATAAATAAAAACATGCCTGTTGTGTATTTCTGCAATTTTGATGTTCTAGGATACAATAGAGCCTGGGGACAAGGAGCAATGTAAAGAACTTTATATAGACTTACTAGAAAAAATATTTCACGCCTTCGACAAAATACCGAACTGTATAAAGGAGAAATTCCCAGGTTATGACAGGAAAATATATGCTAAAGTGAAACAATTACAATACAAACTAAAGAAAATATTAGCTAAACCTGATAGTATAAGTTCCAAAACGTCTATCAGTGGAATAGACGATAGACTTAGTAATGGTGATCATAAACTCAATGGTAGTCATAGTCCCTCCCTACTTGATAAATACGATGATGATATAGACGACTTTGACCTCGTATCTAGTGGAGTACATAAAAGGGTAACGGAATGTCTTCAAAAAGCCGACAATCCTGGAACTGCAACATCTACACCAGACTTTGTTTTCAATAGTAAAGGACCAAGAAATGAACTACCGAAAAAGTCTTTAACATTCGACGCGTTTTCACCTCTCAATAATTCATCTAAATTGGAGACAAGCTGTCAATCTGAATCAGAGATCACAAGTACATCTGAACAAGTTAAAGGGAAGGGAAAATTTGTGTTCAAAAAGCCGTCCAGGCTCACGATAGAGGAGAACAAATCGACGCCGAACAAAGACATACCGTCATCTACGGCTGAGAGGATAAGAAACGCTTCGGAAAGACTGAAACCTTTGGTAGCCACAGAAGCACCTAAATGTATACCAGTAGAACAGAGTTCTGTAGAGTTCCAACCACCACAGTTGAGCAAAAACTCTCTACTAAACATCAACAGGCCTAGCACTGATTCTTCCAAAGACAATGAAGAAGACAGTGAACCAATGGATGACTATGAAGTGCCAATAGACATGGATGATGTCACAGATATAATGCCAGAAGCAACTCAAGCAAGCATCATTAACATCAGCGATTCTGTCGCCAGTACTAGTAATGCAGAAGCATTGAACAGTGCTATAGACATACCTGTTGATGAAGATGGCTGGCCGGAGTATAGGCCTGAGGACTTTGAAGAGAATCTTGATGATGTGAGCAGTCAAGAGCCACGAGTGGTGAATCTGATGGATGATTCGGTTGTGAAGGAAAAGCCGAAATACGAAGGGATGGGTGACTTTCATGCCGGCACGCAGAACGATGGCATCACTGGTAAGTTACAGTTTATGACAAAATAATCAGTTGGGAATAAAAGACTCACAAGATCTCTTTTTGAAGTTTAACCTAATAGGGTATTTTACTAAAAAAATCTAATTCGTCTAGTAAAAATATTTTTTGAAAATCTGTCAGACGGACTAATTAGATTTTTTTAGTAAAATACCCCATTATCAGGATGCACTTTAACTTGACTTAGCATAAGTAACTTGGTTGAAAAGGAACATAATTTTATTCGTATCACCTATGTTCATATCCGTATGAACCGATTCTTCACATCCGCTATTACGAATGTGAATATTATCGGTAAAATATAAGGTTTAAATTCGTATGTACTTGATTTACTTAGTAAAGTTAAAGTGCTAACGGTATGTTTGACAGATTCCGTGTTTAAGTTAAGTCTAGGCAGTGATTTGGTGTGGACTCTTGAATCGCTTGTATTGCAGGCGAGTTCGACGGCTTGGACTACCCTCACTCGGTACCAATGATGGAGGTGTTCCACGAGCGCTTCGGGCTGAAGTCGTTCCGGCCGAACCAGCTGCAAGTTATCAACGCTACGCTGTTGGGGCACGACTGCTTCGTGCTCATGCCCACTGGCGGCGGTACGTTACCACGTTCTGTTCGAAATTTGAATTCTGGGTTCTTACTAACTTATTAATGGAATTTAATCTTTGTCTTGGTGTAAATTAGGTTTATTTCAGAATGACCGGTTCTTTTGAATACGTCAAAAAAAATGTAGTGCAATCTGAACTTTATGTGTGGGTTGTAGTTATTTTTTTTTTTTCAATATTTACGTAGTAGTGAACGTAAGAAGGCATGTTATATGGGCAAAGAAACTTCGATCATAAATCTGATTTTTTTTTTAATGGATTTACGTCCGTAATTAGCAGTTGACGTGTATGTGCCTTCATTTTCTTGCCCTTATTATAAAAAATGTTGGCTTTACCTCGAAATATCTCGGCAAATTGACACTTTAGGGCACCATGCTCCTAACATGTTTTGTTTATTGAAGTGTCCTCTATCCATATAATTATGCATGTTAGATCGTGCGCCGTAACTTTGAAAAAAGAACAAAATGGCGGTGGGTTGCTTTGCTTTCATTCATTCATTCTTCTTGGTTTATTCGTCGTGAGTACGGAATGATGAAAATGGTGCTACATGATTAACGTCTGCAGGTAAATCACTCTGCTACCAGCTCCCTGCGATATTGATGCCCGGCGTTACCATCGTGATATCCCCGCTCAAGTCACTCATCCTGGACCAAGTCAACAAACTACTGTCGCTTGATGTAAGTCGAAATCTATTGAAGTATTTTATTTTACTTCATTACAAGGAAAATTGGTTTACCCATAAACCGTCAATCTGGTTAACAATTGATTTCAGGTTACCCTTTAAGCTTGTATTAAACTCATTGGCTTGTAATTTTTTATGCCTTCTGCATCATATGAAAAGAAAGTTCTAGGGTCCAAAGACACACGCCTTGGGCGTCGGGAGTCCCATGGCGATTCTCGTCCACCGTAGGCGCGGGCCTGTGGACGACGAGCATTGGGTGGCTCGTCGTCCGATCAGAACCAGGCCCGGGTCGACGGCGCGCTGTGTTATACGCGCGCCTCAAAGAGCTGTCAGCATGGGAGACGGGGCCCGCTAGGGGCAGTGCCTGCCGGGGTGCGGAAACCGTTCGAAAGAGGCATCGTACCCTGGAACGCAAAGGGCATTAAGAGTAACATGGATGGGTTTTAGTCAGTAAGAGTCTGACACTCCCTTCCGCTCCGCCCAGAGCGGAAGGAGTCATTTGATGATTTCCCATCATTAAAAAAAAGGGTCCAAAGACACAACAATCATTGATGACAGTACTACACATTTGGAAAAATATTTACCAAATAGTTTTCCAAGTAGTTTTTTTAGACTTACCGCTGACAATGTTTAAAACGATACTTTTCAGACTTTTATTATTTAAAACTTATTATACAGTTAAGGACTATTTAGAAGACAATTCAATAGAATCTGTAATTTCTAAGTTTCGTTAATTGACATTGCTGATTGTACCTCTAAATACATTTGCACGCCAATGTGCCATGTAGGATATACTGACACATTTTTCTAAAATATTTTGATTGATTGATTGAAAGGCAAATCGAATTAGACCTACCAAACGGCGTAAGTTTGTCGATGGAATTAGCGGTCGTATTAACATTTGGTTCTGTAATCTACGATCTAAGTGGTTTTATACGGGGTCGTCAGAAACTAATTCCCTTGTGATATTTCGTGATTTTTACCACATCCTTCCGCCCCTTTCGCATCACCTGAAAAATGGGCGACCCCTAAAAGTAGTGGTACGATATAGATCCCCGCCGCCCACATGTCGGGCGACGTGTCCCTGGCCACGTGCGACGAGATCTACCACAAGCTGTCCCTGCGCGAGCCCGCCATCAAACTGCTCTACGTCACTCCCGAGAAGATCAGCAACTCCTCCAAGTTCCAGTCGATGCTGAGCATGCTCTACTCAAGAGGGAAACTTGCTAGGTAATGTTATTGACGTGATATAACGTCTTTTAAATCGATGAACGCCGCCTGCGGGCACGTCACAAGCGAGAGCGCGATACAAGCGAAAGAGAGGATTTATCTATTATGTATCTATACCAATATATAAAGCTGAAGAGTTTGTTTACTTGAACGCGCTAATCTCAGGAACTACTGGTCCGATTTGAAAATTTCTTTCAGTGTTAGATAGCCCATTTATCGAGGAAGATTAAATATCATCACGCTAAGACCAATAGGAGCGGAGCAGTAATGACAATTGTGACGCAGACTAAGTTGCGCGGGTCAACTAGTTTATATTTATATAAATCGAAAACCTAAGACTACCTACAATGCTGTCTTTCCATTATCTTTGCAATCCATCCAAAGGTTGTCTTGAAATGATCGCTTTTAGCGATAAGGCCGCCTATTGTGTCACCCTATGTAATGTTTTCTTCATCTATCTTTTCTGTTACTTATGTGGTGTACATAATAAAGAGTATTCTATTCTATCGGCCTAAGCGTTCGGCTTGTTTGTTAAGAATTCAATTGTTTTCTTATAACGTTATCACGTAAATTTGTCGTCCGTAAACCGCCTTTACAGACAACCAATTTTTTGCATAGGATTTTAAATTTGTCACCTTCATCTATCCATAAAAGACCACTCATGAAGTTGCCGTTTATTTTAGAGCCATTTTAACTTCGATTGGACTGTGAATTTTAAATTCAATAAATTAAAGCACTCACGCCATTTTGTTTTCAAAGTCGCGGCGCGCTGGTATATATTCGTTTCCAATTAAATGTTTCTTTTCACGGCCAAGGCCATGTACTGAATATTTAACAAAAACAAGTGAGTCTCACACGAAGTCGATTAAGGTTTATGATACACGCCGTACTATAAACCTTAATTTTTATCGTTTGTTGTCATAGCGGCAATAGAAATACAAAATCTGTGTTAATTTAACTGTCTACCTATTACGGTTCTTCAGATACAGCCTGCTGACAGACAGACGGACGGACGGACAGCGGAGGCTTAGTAATAGGGTTCCTTTGGGTACGGAACCCTAAAAAAGCATAGCAATCCGGCTCGAAGGTCCATTAACGCTGAGTAAATTACAATGAAAAGTGTCAAGTAAAGAACTATGCACTTTGTGTGCCCTGCAAATAACATTAACGGATCTAGGTTCGTAATCGACGAGGCGCACTGCGTGTCGCAGTGGGGCCACGACTTCCGGCCGGACTACAAGCGCCTGTCGCTGCTGCGCGCGCAGTTCCCGCAGACCAGCATCATCGCGCTCACGGCCACGGCCACGCCGCGCGTGCGCACCGACATCCTGCATCAGCTGCAGGTGCGCTCCTGCAAGTGGTTCCTCAGCAGCTTCAACAGGCCCAACCTTGCATACAGGATATTAGAGAAGAAACCTAAATCTGTCAACCAGGAGATTGCTACATTGATCAAGGAGAAGTTTTTCAGGTTAGTTGAATATTATGTATGTTTGGTATAGCTATGCAGAACAGGGTGTAAAGTCCCGTAAACCTGCATTCAGAAGGGAGGATCCACAGACCAGGACCTTGTGTCTGGTGGGCAACTGTCCCATGGTTGTTGTTGTATATGATCAAATCACGCGGAGAACCTTGATAACGCGATGCATGGTTTGCGTGACGTCAGGTTTAATCGTATGTTGCGGATAGATGCCGCTATAAAGCCAAATCATATTCAAATGTGTTCTCTGAATTCCTGATGGGTTAGGCTTAAATAAATTAAATAATTGTACGAAATATTTTAACAGAAATCTTTCGACATACATTTGTTCTGTGTGTTAATTGATGTCATTTTAATTTCTTTGTAGAGTATCTGGCATAGTGTACTGCTTATCACGGAAGGAGTGTGAGAGTTTATCAGCAGACTTGAGAAAGTCAGGTATTCAGGCCGCGCCTTACCACGCGGGACTTAGCGACAAGAAGCGAGAAGAGATCCAGGCTGGCTGGGTCGCCGATAAGTATAATGTGGTAAGTCAGCTGGTACTATTAAGTATAATCTATACTAATATTATTAAGAGGAAAGACTTTTTGTTTGTTTGTACCGAACAGGCTCCGAAACTACTGAACCAATTTTAACCATTTTTTCACCACTAGGAAGCTAAATTATCAGGAAGTAACATAGGCTATAATTTGTTTTCTATTTTGAAAACAAATTATAGCCTATGTTACTTCCTGAGTGTAAGAAAATTGCACCGCGGGCGAAGTGCTAGTGGAAAATAAATATGACTAATCAGGTTTTGAAGAGAATCCATGAAGTTTCTTATTCGTCCTTCTTCATAGAAACCTAAGTTACGGCTTGGAACGGCTAACTAGTTTCATCTTTTTGATTTACCAAAACTTAAACAGTGTCCATAGAGTTTCTTACTCGTCCTACTTCATAGGTAGGAAGCTAAGCTACGGCTTGGAACGGGCTACATCTATCTGATTAATCAAGTTCTTGACAGTTCGAGTGCTTGCAAATGGTTCATTATTTGTTTTGGCCACACGTTGGAGTGCCCCAAGTGTTTATACACCACCTACTGAGCCCAAAAAATCTAAGAAGCAACCATCGACTCGAAAAGAGTCTTTGAGTGCAGAAGGGGTTATGTATAATTCAGCAGACTGTTCTGCATGAACTTGCCGTGTAGTAGTCAGAGGTGTGGTAAGTAGTGTGACAGTTCTGTTTTCAAATATATTGTATTGAGTTAATAGTCATTTTATTGAACAATTCAATTCCCTGACTAAAAAAATCAATTTGCAATTTTCAAAGTTGTGACGCACGATCTAACATGCATATTATATGGGTAGAAGACGCTTCTACAAAAAGGGACATGGTGCTCTAAAGTGTCACGTTGCCGAAATATTTCGAGGTAAAGTCACTATGAGACAATCAAGACTATCAGTAAACAACAACTTTGTTTGATTTTAGAGTCATTAGGGCAAATCATTTGGGTAAACTAAAAAAACAATAATGGACCTAATATTGAGCCTTGAGGAACGTCCAATGTAATTTCAGACCTAAGTAAGTTTACACCGTTTACCTGAACATTAACCTGTCTGTTTATCAAGTATGATCTAAGTAAATGAAGGGCTGTATTCTTAATCCCATAGTGCTCAAGTTTCAACAACAGTGTCTTATGGTTATCGCAATCGAACGCCTTCGAGAGGTTACAGAATATTCCAATGGCGTCTTGCAACTCTTCCCAGGCGTTAAAATGTTTCTTTATTAGTGTGTTACCGGTCAGTAGTAAAACGCCCTTTGGTGAAACCGTACTGTTGTTAATGAAAAATGGTTTTTTAATTAACGTGACGTAACAACTGATAAAGCATTAACTTTTCAAACATCTTACTAAGAACTGTCAGAACTGACACAGGCCTATAATTTTTGGGTTCTGGACTATCACCCGATTTGAACAACGGAACGACTTTACTGTGTTTTATGAGATCCGGAAATACTCCTTGGTCTACACTAGTTTTAAATATGACAACTAACTAGGGAGCAATAGTTTCAATGACAGATGTCCAGACTTTTACAGATATTCCCCAAAAATCTTCTGTTGATTTCATTTTAAGATTTTTAAAAGCTTTTATAAATGGCCGGGGGTTTGTACACTTTTCATTGCACCCTAACGTGTCGCGATATTGCCTGGTTAGATCTGCGCGACGATCGCGTTCGGCATGGGCGTGGACAAAGCGGACGTGCGTTACGTGATCCACCACAGTATGCCCAAGTCCGTGGAGGGCTACTACCAGGAGGCGGGCCGCGCCGGCCGGGATGGAGAAGCCGCCACTTGTCTGCTCTACTACTCTTACTCTGACGTCGTGAGGTATAGGAGGCTGCTTGAAAGTAAGTGGGCTCTACATTATGTTTCTTTAAGGAAAAAAAAACGGTCATCTGTTCATCCTAGGCCTAGTTTCCACCAGCCAAGACATTCTGGCGCCAGTTAGAACATCCACAAATATTAATGTGTAGAAGTATCTAAAACGTCCTTGTGTGGTCCAAAGAGGATTTCCTTGAGTGATCAAGGAGATCCTTCTGAGTCCTACTGAGTCTTCCGTTCTATCCACGACACAAGCGCAGTGATCAATGCCTTCTCGGAATGAGATGAGGCAGGCCGTTGCCAAGCAATGGAACTATAGTAGGCTGGTATTACTTACAGTGGAGCGCAACACAACGGCAGAAGCCAGGGGGGTGCACATAGCGAACCTGCTGCACATGGTGGAGGTGTGCGAGAGCGTGACGGAGTGCCGGCGCGCGCAGGTGCTGGCCTACCTCGGCGAGCGGTTCAACCGCGAGGAGTGCGTGCGGAACCGCAACACTGCCTGCGACAACTGTCTCAACGCGCACGACTACAAGGTAGCATACTAGTACACATGGTGGAGGAGTGACAGAGTGCTGGCCTACCTCCTACGCCTACCTTTGCCACCGCTGCTTGGCAAAGGCTCTCATATCATTTTAGGTATATTCTCATCCCGAGCCACTTCCTATGTACTAGCCAAACTACAAGTATGTGTGTCAAAATTGTTTGTGAACGAGGCTTATGGTCAAAGTTGTTTGTGAACGAGGCTTATGGTCAAAGTTGTTTGTGAATGAGGCGATTCCTACTGACTGAAAAGAATATTTATTTTTCGTCCACTAAATTTTTTTTTGTATGTCACTCATTAATTATTATTGTCTTCCATAATTTTGACTAAGTTACCAACCAACCAATGTATTTGTATTTTGCCTCGTGCCGTAGCCTGTGGACGTGACAGAGGACTGCAAGGTGCTGGCCCGCTGCATCCGCGACAGCTGCAGCGGTCCGCGCGCCTCCTACACGCTGCTGCACATCGCGGACACACTGCGCGGCTCCAACCAGGCTCGCCTGCAAGCGCTGCAGAAAACGCCTTTACACGGACGGTGAGTTTCTCACTGATTTTGTCACCATCCATTTTTTCCCCAGACTTGCCTTACTATCAAAGACAAAAACAATTTAAAAAACCAATTCTTGACATTTCTCTCAACATTTTCAGTTTTTCAGTACAATTTTGTTCGAATGACTCGACAAAATGGTCCCTTCAAGAACTATTTTTTTTTTTCATGATGACGTAAGACTTGTGTCGTGCAGCGTTAGGTGGTCCTACCATGTCTTGTGTTGCCGCCTGACGTTATGCTGAGCTGATGCCTTTTCGCACAATGTTCTATTTTTACTCTGCAATATGTTTTTCGTGTTTTTTTTTTCAAAACGAGGTGCCGCCGCGGCTCCGACCCCTGTATAAATTCTTGCCTATAAAAGCTATTTTATTGTAAGGTTTATCAAAATCCTTTCAGTCGTTCTTGCGTGAAAGATTTACAAACATATATCCAACCATTCATCCCCATAAAGTTGCGCGTTTATAATATTAATAGAAGTAAGATTTACAATATGAGTAGAAGGATAGTTTGATTCCTATATTTCTCTTCTCTTTTGCGTCGTTCTCTCACTGCTGAGGATCGCGTATGACACTTACGACGCGTCTTCGAGCCGTACGGTCTTCTGCAGTGTGGACAGCCTTCTTTATGGCGTCGGACCATCTTGCCGGTGTTCACCTTGAGCGCGTTATCCTTTGACCCGTTATCATGAGCCTTTCCGGACATCGGTGAACGCATAATCAATATCCTAATACATACAATTTTTCCATTACTGAATGATTGAGTGACTGACAGACAACGCACAACCGAAACAACAAAGCTGAAATTTGACATATAGCTTCCCGAAATTCCTACAGGGCAAAAGCTAGTATGTTCTAAAAGGGCGAGGGCACAATCCTGGCATGTTACAGAAAGCCGTTTGTCGAAATGAGGATATAATGTAGGTTGTCAATAAAAGTATTTATGCTTGTTATGTGCAGCTGCAAGTCGTGGCACCGCGGGGACCCCCTGCGGCTGCTGCGCCAGCTCGTGGTGCGCGGGCTGCTGGCCGAGCGCCTCGTCGTCAACAACGACATCGCCAGCGCCTACGTGGTGCTGGGGCCCAAGGTGGACCAGTACGTACCCACTTTGTTATCACTCTACAGCTGCAAGTCGTGGCACCGCGGGGACCCCCTGCGGCTGCTGCGCCAGCTCGTGGTGCGCGGGCTGCTGGCCGAGCGCCTCGTCGTCAACAACGACATCGCCAGCGCCTACGTGGTGCTGGGGCCCAAGGTGGACCAGTACGTACCCACTTTGTTATCACTCTACAGTCACTTTGTGCTCGTGTGTTAAAATATCAGCTGTTTCATACAAAATGCAATATTTAGCCGTATGAAAATGTATGAAACAGCTGATATTTTTTTCGAGTTTTCACGCTTCTGTGCTGCCACCTGTGGTTCCTGCACGCTCAGTTTAGGGGAACGTGCGTGAAGAAGACTGTGCCATCTAGCGTAGCTATGTGGAATTTTGTACTTGACAGTGACATTTCTGTGCTACCACCTATAATTTCTGCATGCTCCCTATGGCCCCCGATCCACCAAGAAACTTTTTTTACAATAAAACTATTAAATTGTTGTTGCGTCGCGACGGTGCTATTGCGCCTAGGTGATCACAGGTTAACTAAAAGAAAAACGTTGCAATAGCCTTTACTTTATACTTATTTATAAAATAAGATATTTATTTTGCAAATATGGGTAAAAAACACGGTGATATAAAAATATAATTAGCAACAGCCATATTTTACCAGATGGCTTGCAAAAGTACAAAATACATTAATTATTCTAATTACATAAAAATAAAGATAACAAAGTCAATATAAAGATTAATTAATACGATTAGAATTTCATTACAATATAATCAAATTAAATAAATGTTACATTTTCCTATTTTCTAGTCAAAATATACATGTACGATTGAGAATTCCCGTGGTGAAACAGTATCGGAAATAGACTGTCAGTCCTTATATCTAGATGCGCAGTCACATTGTTTCAATGAAACTGAACCTAACGAGGGTGAGCTAGAGCCCCATATTATGAAAGACGAGGTCAGGGCAGCAACTAGCATCTAAAGAGGGGAAAGGCCACCGGGGGAGATTTTCTACCCATTGAAACTACAAAAGCTTCGGGAGAGTATCGGGTGCAAATCTTTCCAATACTGTGCAACAAAGTGTGGCAATCGGGAGTCTGGCCCCAAGCATGGGCTCATACTGTTTTCGTTTTGGCTTCACAAGAAAGAGTCCACCAAGAAGTGCAATAATTATTGCGCTTGTTACACGTGCAAGTAAAATTCTGCTTCACATTATAAAAGAACATCTCAAATCCTATTTGTCCTAAGAGATTGCCCCTGAACAAGCTGGTTTCGTGAAAGGGAAGGGTACTCGTGAATCGAGAAAACCCGGGAGTTCAACAAACCGATCTTTATATGTTTCGTTGAATTTTCGAAAGCATTTGATTCTGTGAAATGGTCTAAACTCTGGAAAACTCTGCTGGAAATTGGTACCTCAAAACATCTCATACATCTCTTAAGGCCTCTATGAGAACGGGACTGCTTCTGTTACAAGAGATGAGATAATGTCAAGTACTTTCCATCCTGCTGCAGGAGCACGACAGGGGTGTATTATCTGCCCTCTGCGGTTCAACATCTACACAGAGCTTACAGTGAGAATCGAGACAGACGGTGTTGCGATTGGTGGTCTAAAGATATCTAATTTGCGGTATGCGGACGAGTGTCAGTCACATCGAAAGCCTGCTCTATAAAATGGAGACCGTCAGCATCGAGTTTGGACTCAAAATCAACCGAACAAAGACCAAAATGATGATTGTAGATCGTGTTAACAACAACTTACCGGAAGTTACTGAAATCGCGAACTGTGAAGTAGTGCAATCATACATATACTTCGGAGCGTTGATCACCAACAATGGAGGATGTGCTGATGAGATTAAACGACGCATGACTATATCAAGATCCGCCATGGATAAGATGAGAAAAATTTGGAAAGACCGCAACATCACCAAAGCCACTAAAACCCGGCTTGTGCGAGAGTTAGTGTTCCCGATTTTCCTCGACGCTACAGACACGTGGATCCTACGAGAAAGTGAGAAGAAGAGTATAGATGCTCTGGAGATGTGGTGTTGGAGAAGAATGCTTGGAGTAATCGCGTCGTGATGAGTCATCGATTGAGCGCCTGGTAGTAAAAGGACATGTTGAGGGTGTACGGGCCAGAGGCAGGTCACCCATAAGATGGACGGACCAGATAAAATCGGCACTGGGTGGACCTCTCCATGAATGTTCCAGAAAGGCAGCGATGCGCGACGAGTGGCGAAGCATTGTGAAACGAGCCACTACCCCTTTTTTTTTTTTTTTTTTTAAGGATGGGAAATCATCAAATGACTCCTCCCGCTCTGGGTGAAGCAAGAGGGAGTGTCAGACTCTTACTGACTAAAACCCATCCGTGTTCCTCCTGGTGCCCTTTGCGTTCTAAGGCTACGGCACCTCTTTCGAACAGATTCCGCAGCCCCAGCAGGCACCTGCCCTAGCGGGCCCCGTCTTCCACGCTGACATCTCTTTAAGGCGCGCTGGAATCGCAGCGCGCCGCCGACCCGGGCCTAGTTCTGATCAGACGGCGAGCCACCCACTGCTCGCCGTCCGCAGGCCCGCGCCTACGGCGGCCGGGTATCGTCCTGCGACTCCCGTCGCCTGGGGCGTCTTCTTCTGTTGCGGCGACTGGGACGTGAGGTTTCCCTCTCTCTCACACGTTCGGCCTCTTCCTTTGCTAGCATTACTGCTTCGCAGAAGGAGGTGATCGCTTCCCATGCCTCCTCGCTCCGGACCAAAGATTGAACCAAGGCCGGTCGCGAAAGGTCGCCGCCACCGATCGCCTCGACGAGGACCCGGCGGTGCTCCGCCCAAGCAGGGCAGACCTGCAGACCTCCACCGTATGCTCCACCGTGTCCTCCGGGCGATCCTCGCAGTGATGACACCCGGGCGCGTCCTCCCGCCGAATCCGAAACAGGTATCTCCCGAAACAACCGTGTCCGGTGAGTACCTGTGTCAGGCGGAAGGTGAGGACGCCGTGGCGCCGCTCCAGCCACTCCTCAAAGAGGGGACTTATCGCCTGGATTGTTGCGTGCCCAGCGCTGGGTTGCGACAGTCGCTGTCTCCATATCGCCATGAGATCTTGCCGGTGCTCCGTCCGCCTTGCTGCGATTTGCCGCGGCAGAGGTGTCTCGCCCCGGCGTTGCGCCTCCACGCGCCACTCGTAAATGTGCGCGAGGGCTCTCGCCTCCAGATCCCATGGCGGCAGTCCGGCAAGGAGGCTCGCCGCCTCGCCAGAGACCGTGCGGTATCCCCGGGCCAGCCGGGTGGCCATGACCCTCTGAGACGCGTTGAGGTAACGGGCAGGTCGCTTCCTCAAAGTAGGCGCCCATACCGGCGCCCCATAAAGGGCCATGGACCGCACGACCCCCGCGTAAAGCTTCCGGCAGGAGGCATTTGGACCCCCTAGATTGGGCAGAAGCCGCTTGAAGGCAGCCCCGGCTCGTCCCAGTCTGGGAGCCAAACGTCGGAAGTGTTCAACGAAGTTCCATCGGCTGTCAAGGACGAGACCTAAATACGTCATCGTCGACCCCACGCCGATGTGAACCCCTCCCACCGTTATTTGAGATCCCGATGGTGGCCTGCTCCGAGAACCATGGAAGCACATGGCTTCGGACTTGTGTAAGGCCACCTCGAGACCCAACTGCCGGATCCTCTCAACGACTATCGCAACCCCGCGTGTCATAGCGTCGGTCGCCGCCTGGTGCGACCTCCCCTGCGCCAGGACCAGCGTATCATCAGCATAGCAGACAACGTTGACGCCGCCAGGGAGGTCGGCGCGCAGCACCCAATCGTAGCCGACGTCCCACAGAAGCGGCCCCAGAACGGAACCCTGTGGAACACCGCACGACATCTCTCGCCGGTTCCACTCTCCCAGATGACCGGGGTAGATGACGGCTCTGTCCGTCAAGTAAGCCTCGACTACGCGACGGAGGTAGTTCGGCACCCGGTGATACCGAAGTGCCTCCCTGATGCAACTCCAAGGCAGGGTGTTAAAGGCATTGGCGATGTCTAGAGACACAGCCAAGACGACCCCGCCCCGGGAAACCGCGTCCCCCGTCGAGAGGGCTCTCACGCGCATGATGGCGTCCACCGTAGAGCGGCCCGTGCGGAAACCGAACTGGTTTTCCGCCAGATCCGGCCCCACCCTCACTAGGTGCTCGACGAGGCGGTTTGCAATTACTCTTTCAAAGAGCTTGCCCACCTCATCAAGCAGCACGATGGGCCGGTATGCGGACGGAGAGTCCGCAGGGCGCCCCGGCTTCTTAATGAGGACCAGTTTCCCCGTCTTCCAACGAAGTGGGAACTGGCCCCTCTCCAAGCATGCGCTTAGGAACCCTCTTAGTCGAGGCCCGAGAGCCTCCAAGGCCAGGACCCAGGCTTTTCCAGGTAAGCCGTCGGGTCCTGGGGCGGTATTTTTGGCCTTCAGCCTATTAACCGCCACTCTAAGGTCTACCTCAGTCACCTCAGGGGCATCGTCATCGTCGTCATCGGTGCAGTCCGCATCGGGCACCGCAGGTGGCGGAGCCATAGGCGGGGGAGTATGCTCCCCTCGCGAGGGGAACAGAGCGCTCACCACGTCGTCCACCAGCTGGGGCCGGAGACTCTGCGTCAACGGGGGGGCCCAGGTGCGGAGCTTATTCCGCACCATTTTGTAGGGTCTACCCCACGGGTCCCCGTTCAGAGACTCCAGCATCTCCTTGCGAGCCAGGTCTTTGGCCTGCTGGATCCCCGCTCGGAGGGCAGCCTTCGCCACTTTGTACTCCTCGTATAGCTCCGCCTCTCTGACCTGCGCATCTGGAGGGCGGATGCGGAGCCTGCGGTGCCTGGTGTACCGGCGCCGTGCGGCAACGCATGCCTGACGCAGCGTCGCCAGCTCTTGCGTCCACCAGTACACCTGGCGGCGGGCGCGTCCTGGCTTAACCCGGGGCATTGCCACATCGCAAATATCGGACATGGCCTCCCGGAACCACTCCGCTTCGTCGTTGATGTCAGCAGGCCTGTCCGGAGGTGACATCCAGGCCTGCACGATCGAAGCTTCCAGGAGGAGCTCCCGGTCCAGCTGCTTCAGCGCCCACCGCGGACCACATGGGGCCTGCCGGACTGGCGCGGTTGAGGTCTGGGTGGAGACGTCAAACCGGATATACCGGTGATCGGAATAGGTCTCCACCTCCTCTAATACGCGCCAGTCAATAACACGCGGTGACAGAGCAGGGCTGGCGAACGAAATGTCCACCACGGACTCCCCCTGCATCCGCACACACGTGGGGACAGAACCCCGGTTTAGGACGACCAGGCCTGTCTCCAGAGCCCAGTCCTCCACCATCCTGCCCCGCGTATCCGTATAACGGGAACCCCAAGCCAAGTGCTTGGCGTTGAAGTCCCCGAGAACAAGTACGGGGAGGGAACGGCACCCGACGACGACGACGCCCAATTCCGTAAGGGAGTTTTGGAACTCAGCGAGAGTTCGGTTCGGGGAGAAGTACACTCCTACCACGACAATCTCCCCGAACCGTGCTGCTACGCACCCCTGTCCTCTCCTGACGCTTTCGAGGGATGGGGTACCGGCAGCGGCCGACGAAATTAGGGCCACTGAGCCGTTCAGGTCCTCCACCCAGTCATCCCTGGGCGGGACAAAGTAAGGCTCAGCGACCACAGCGATATTAATCAACCACTGTGCCATGCTCTGGACCAATAGGTCCTGAGCGGCGGCGCAATGGTTGATGTTCGCCTGAAGGAGGCGTAATGGAGCCGTTATTGGCACTCCATTTCTGCCTCCTCCTGAGTCCCTTGTGACTCACTCGCGACAACTGAAGCGACTTCGGTGGCAGTGACGGCGGTGGTGGTCACGGCAGCGGCGACAGCAGTGGCGCCTGCGGCGGCAGGGACGGCGGCGGCGGCAGGGACGGCGGTGGTGGAGGGCTTCTTTTTGCCCCCGGCTTTGGCGGGTGGGACGCAGGCTTTGCCCCCAACCCAGTGATCGGCCGGCTTGCCAGCTGCCGCACATACAACGCAGTGCGGCTTGGCGTCACACGAGCCGGCCTTGTGTCCGGGCTGACCACAGCGAAAACAAAGATCGCTGCGGTCCACCTCCGAGGTGCACTGGACACCCACGTGGTTGCCCACTTGGCAGCGGAAGCACCTCAGAGGTCTGGGTTCCAGCAGTTTGACCTGCGCAGATACCCAGCCCACCAGGAGTCTTCGGCCGTCCGATATTTTCTTACCCACCGTCACGGGGCAGCTCACCACGACGGTTCGCATGCCCGTGCGGTCAGGACGTATGGTGCCTGTCTTCACCTGCTCGGCAGAGCACCCCCCAGTCCTGACGACGGCGGCCACCACCTCCTCCTCCGTGACGGAGTCGTCCAGGCCTATAATGCGTATATCAACGCACTTGGTAGGCCTGGACACTCGGACCTCGTCCGCATTTAAGGACGCTCTAAGCCTTTCAGCCAGAGCGTCAGCGGTCGGGCCACTGGCTGCACCGGGGATCTCCAGCATTCGGGCCCCAGTCATGGTCATCCTGTGTCGGAGGCCCCCAGTAATGCCGAGCTCCTGGAGGTTCACCGCCTCCTTTGCCTTTATGAGCACTTGGCTGTATGTCACGCCCCTCTTCTCCGCGTCCGGCTGTAGTGTGATCACTACAGCTGCGGTCTTTGGGGCACGGAGCCTGGCTGCGACGCTTCGCTCTTTTTGTCGCCGCTTCCTCTCGCGTTTCTTGGCCGCCTTGGTTGCCTTTCTCGCCTTCTTCAACTCTCCAACTATTTGCCATCCAGCTTCGGCCGCCGGAGAGTTTGAAGACGGAGGCGCCTGTTGCACAGCTGGAGCTGGAGCTCGCGCTGCCTGTGCAGCCACCCCACCTTTCTTCGGCTTGGTCTTTGCCAGTCCAGCCCCTTGGTTGGCCTGACCGGATGACCCCGGTTTGGCAGCCACGGTGG
Source organism: Lacanobia oleracea (assembly GCA_950371165.1). Taxonomy (NCBI): domain Eukaryota; kingdom Metazoa; phylum Arthropoda; class Insecta; order Lepidoptera; family Noctuidae; genus Lacanobia; species Lacanobia oleracea. Next base: position 2,639,125 of record OX493405.1, read on the forward strand.
CCGCATACGAGGCCGCCTTCTGCTGGCCCGTCGCCTTTTGGCTCGCTGCCAGGGGGGGGCGCAGGACGATGCCCTCCAGTACAGAGAACCGTACTGCGAAGGCAGCCAACTCCTGCCGCACCAGGTCCAGAACCTGCTCCTCCACAGGCACGGGCTGGCCTTGCCCGCGCTTGCGCCCCCCTTGAGGTGCCTCCTTGGAGCCGTCTCCTCGGAGCCTGGCCAGGTCTGCTTGGAGCTTCTCGTTTTCCTTTTGGAGAAGCTCCGTGGCGGCCGCCAGGCGGGTGACCTCCGCCCGCAACTTGGACATTTCGTCCGATTGGGGCCCGCGAAAGTTGGCCTCTGCTGCCGCCAGAATGGAGGCCGCCGCCGCGCTTATGGCCTTGTTTTTAGTGGCTTGCTTCCTCTTCAAGGCCACATCGCGGACGGCCGCCTCCACGATCTGCACAAACCTAGCCTTATTAGAGCAGCCAGCGGCGCCTGTCTCACTGCCAGAATACCCCGAGATAGAGGCCCTGCGACTGTTTGCTCCTGGGTGTCGCCCCTCCTCAGCGAGCTTTGCGGCTCGCTGGGTAGCCTCCTGGGATGCGAGCCCCCTCCCCTTGCCTCCGTCTCGGCCTCTACCCCGCGCACTAGTGGGGATCTTACGGGCTGAGACCGCCTCTCCGTTGGATGACGACCCCTGGTCATCCTCCGGCCTGGGCCGCTTACGGAAGAACTTGGAGTTCTCCGAAGCAGCCCCGGTTCCCTCACGTCCAGAGCTCGCCAAGCTGATGCCAGACGCAGAGTCGGAGTCTGACCCCGCATCTCCTCGGCGCTCAAGCGAGCTCTTCCTCCAAAGATTGGAGGGAGCCTCCGCGCTACGCTCGTCCGACACCTTGTCGGGCGTACTAATATTAAAACCGATCATTTCCTTACAGGACGTTGCGGATCGGGAGCCTCCTCGGCTCTTGTTGCCACTGGCAAGCGGTTTAAGACAACCGTTGCCCCCCCCAGAATACGAGGGGCATGACGCCTCCGAAGGAGACGTGGCGGATTCTCCAGCTGCTGAGCAGCTGGTACCGCCCTGGGGTAGTGTTTTTCCGTGTGTCTTTTTTATCATGTTTGTTCCTTTTAAAGGGTGTGGTCCCTATCTTCTCCTCCCTTCTCCTCCCTTTTCTTGCTCACTGCCCTCACAGTCACGTCTGATGAGCAGACGCGTACCAGAGAACAGTGAGCAAGATTCCTTCCTATGAAACGCACACCGTCCGAAAACCCGAACATTGCTCAAGTCTCCGAACGGTGTGCCCTTCTGGTGTCCCTCTTTGTCTGGTCTCTCACTTGAACCTTTCCGGCATGAGTAACTCTACCGGCAGAGCTCCAAGATCACTGAGACACGCAAGCCCCACCACGACGGCAACGTGGGGACACTCTCGGTGGGGGAGCCACTACCCCTGGAGATACGATCACGACCACTCTGTCAAGAGTGTAACGCAAGAGGAGAAGTCAAAATATAAGTAATCAAGAGGTTCCTTTCTCCATTAAAAATTCTGTCACACTATAATACGCTTGTACTAACAAAATTCTCATAAATTCTGTATTAGCAAGTTTTCTATTCGTATCCTCCCGCAGACTGATGCGCGGCGGGCTGCGCGTGGTGTTCCCCATGAAGGTGTCGCGCGCGGCGCCGGCCGCCCCCGCCGCCGCGCCCGCGCCCTGCGACAACTCGCCCGTGGCCGTGCTGCTCAAGAGGCTGGAAGAACGGTGTTACGCCGACCTGGTGGAGGCTTGCCGGTAATGTACAAACACATTTTCATTCTCATTGTATTTAAAAAAAAAATAGGTACGTGGTCATTTTCTCACGTTTTTACTAAATCATGACTACGACGGCACCGAAAGTCTGAGTGGTCCCAGATAAAATCACCACACTGAAATGACTACATCTCACTTTAACGATCTCCACACCACAACATAACGACCTCCACACCTATCTATTTATTGAGATACTTAATGTTAGTTTGTAAGGCACCTTTGTGGAAGTAAAAATATTTTTTTTCATGTTATGTTATGTTTTCATACTCATTGTATTTAATTTGGGGGCCGAGTCACCCGCGTCCGTAGGAGAATACCCAATGCTAGACCCTACACGTGGCCCCCGGGTGGTGCTAATCAGGTGACACTAACTGGTGGTAGGCTTCGGCCGATGGCTTGTGACCACCCACTGGGCAAAGGCGTACCGCCAAACGGCCTAGCCGTGTTCCGGTACGATGCCCAGTGTAGCCAATACAGAGGAGTTGGGTCGAAATAGTTGTTCCAATGCAGGCAGACCGACCAGGCTCGCGTTGATATGGGCGTATCGGGAGACTAGTCGCGGAGGGCTAGCCACACATGAAAGGCTGCCCCGCCAACTGACGAAAAATCCCGGGGTGCGCCATCGTGCTGGTTGGCGACCAGATGGGGAGGACCCGATGGACATTCCCGGGGGGGCTCGGGCGTCCCCGCAGTCTCCAGACTAGTCCCCCAATGATATCGTCCTGTCAGAGCGTGCCTGAGGGTAGCAGCTTGGAACCTCATTTCACTTCCTTCTCCTCAACAACCTTCACTCTCAACATGACGAAAAGGAACAAAACAAAAAAAGCTGTACAGCGGCAGCACTTCCTCCCCCACAAAGTGCACCTCAGCAATATTCGAGGTCTGCACTCAAATCTCGCCGCAGTCCATCACCACCTGGAGACTGAGAAACCAGCATTCCTGTTCCTTTCCGAGACGCAGATCAGGTGTCCGTCAGACGTGTCTTACCTTTCGTACCCAGGGTTTACCCTGGAGCACCATTTCAAACCACGTGCGGGCGTATGTATGTACGCCCGTGACGACATCTGTTATCGGCGTCTCCGTAATCTTGAGGACTCCAGGTTCTCAACGCTGTGGGTTTTAGTGGACACCGGCCTGGATAAAATTGTCTACGCTTGTGTCTACCGTTCGCACAGCGGTGATTTGGAGACAACTAAGCTCACACAGCACCTGAGTGAGGCGGCGGATGCGGCTCAGCAACGGTACCCTTCTGCCCAATTGGTGTTACTGGGGGACTTCAACGCCCACCATCAGGAGTGGCTATTCCCATACCAGTGTACAGACCATGCTGGACGAGAAACGAGAAAGCTAGCCCTAGCGCTGAATCTTACCCAGCTGGTCCAGGAGGCAACTTACCCAGCTGGTCCAGGAGGCAACGAGGGTGCCGGATGTTGATTCGCACACTGCCAATTGCTTGGACCTTTTGCTGACAACGGATCCGGACCGCTATTCGGTGTCGATTTCTTCACCACTGGGTAGTTCCGACCACTGTCTGGTGAAGTCTGTGTCCGTTTACTCCCCGCCCGATCCTAGCCCAAGAGGCACACGGCGGGTATGGCGGTACAGGTCAGCAGATTGGGATGGCATGCGATCTTTCTTCGCATGTTATCCTTGGCAGCCTACTTGCTTTTCTTCGACTGATGCTTCGTCGTGCGCAGACGCCGTAACGGATGTGTTGCGGAGGGGAATGGAGTACTACATTCTCTGACATAACTATGTCTGGCGAAGCTCGTCCATGGTTTAGTGCCGAGTGCAATCGCGCTGATGCGCTTAAGCACGCGGCTTATCTGGCATGGGTCGACGCACGCACGTGCAAAGCAAGCGACGTGACTCGGAAGAAGAGAGCCTTCAACAGGGCTGCCAAGTCCTGCAAGAAGGTGTTGCGGAGGGCACGGTTTGACCACATCAGCCGAATAGGGAACAAACTTGCTTCATACCCAGCAGGTAGTAAGGCTTTTTGGTCCCTGGCTAAGTCGGTCGAATCGAACTTCTGCCGCCCCTCACTACCACCACTGCTGAGACCCGACGGGACGCTGGCCCACTCCGCTGAGGAGAAAGCGAACTTGTTTGCTTCCTTGTTTGCGCAATCTTTGCGTCTGGATCCCGGTGAAGATTAAATTGAGCCAATGGCAGTTAAGACATGACCAGTCTCAACCGACGGCGCCTGTTCACGAACATGACGCGTGTATCGGCACCTTTCAGCTCAACCATTTCGAAGGGAACCGAATGATCAAACCCACGCGCCGCCATCAGCGAGATATGGAGTGAGCATGACATGCTCTCAACCACCATGCTCGTTCATGTCCAACAAGTAAAACTATAACTAATCACATAAAATGTAAATGGCTTCATGGTACTCACATTTACAAAATTTGAAAAATATGCTTCTACTTTACAAAAAACTATGGTTGTCAATGACCAAATAAAAATAAATTAATAAAGACAACGATTAAGTTCTTACATCAAAAAGAATAAATAAGTAATTATAATAATAATATAATTTGTATGTATATAAGAATAAATAAACGAAATAATGTAAGAACATCTAAAAAAAAAGGAGCGAGCATCTCTTCCAAATATAAAAACATAACAAGTGGACCCAAGCAGCTGTGACTGTGGAGCAGGACCAGCATTTAGCCAAGCGTTTTTATCGAGGATATAATCTTCCAGTTTATAATACGCTTGTCTACATAGTGTGCGTTTTATGCATGCTTTAAATTTTCTCTCATTCAGATCGAGAATATCAACTGGTATTTTATTATAAAATTTAACACAGTACCCCATAAAAGAAGTGTGTACTTTGGCCAATCTGAATCGGGGTTGATCTAATTTGTTTCTATTTCTAGTATTAAAATTATGCCTGTCACTAATCTTGCTAAATAGATGAAGATTTTTCCGAACATACATAATATTTTCGTAAATGTATTGACAAGGTACCGTCATGATGTTGATATCCTTAAACAGTTCTCTTAGGAAATCACGCCGACGGAGATTGTAAATGGCTCTGATGGCTCTTTTCTGCAGGATAAATATAGACTCGATGTCTGCAGCACGTCCCCATAATAAGATACCGTAAGACATGATACTATGAAAGTAACTAAAATAGACCAGCCTCGCTGACAATCTAATGCATTTAGTTTTTTTCCCATTTAATACTAAATTATTAGCAGTAAACCAATTATGGACCTGCTGTAGGGCGTTATTTACGTCGTCAAAATATATGGAACGTCTATCTATCTTAAAATTAAGGACGTATCGTCAGCAAATAATACCATATGAGGTTGATTTTTTAAATATATACTAGAAAGAGGAAAGGACCCAAAATAGAGCCTTGTGGTACCCCCATTTTGACTTTTAAACCCCGTGAATTGACACCATTTACTTGAACTTGCTGCTGTCTATCATTTAAGTAAGATTTTATTAGACTGAGTGCAAGTTTATCTAGTCCGTAATGTCCTAGCTTTAGGAGCAAGGTTTCGTGATTTACACAATCAAATGCCTTGGAGAGGTCACAAAAGATTCCTATGGCATCTTGTGCCTCTTCCCACGCTGAATATATGTGTTTTAACAACGTGGCACCAGCGTCAGTCGTACAACGACCCCTGGTAAAACCATACTGTTGATCGTGTAAGATTTTATTGATGTTAAAATGATTGAGCATCTGATTGAGCATTACTTTTTCAAACACTTTGCTAAAAACCGGCAAAACAGATACAGGTCTATAATTATTGGTGTCTTTGCTGTCGCCCGATTTAAATAGTGGTATAACGGTACCTTACTATATTTCATTATATCCGGAGAGACTCCTTGGTCCACACATAAATTAAATATTAAAGCCAAGTATGGTGCTATAGTTTCAATTATGGACGTGCACACTTTAATAGACATTCCCCATATGTCTTCGGTCAATTTGATTTTGATTTGCCGGAAAGCTTTTATGACTGTCACAGGGTTGATATGTTTGATTTGGAATTCAACCGTACAACCTGGAACGTTAGCTTTTAATAAATTATATGAGACCTCAGGTGAAGATTTAAAATAGAGCTTGAATTGGAATCCGAATCACAGACCTTGAAAGGTCAAAGTTCCTCCAACCGGACGGTTGTTGTGTCCAGTGGGCAATTGCCCGATAGTTGATATTAGGACTGCTATATAATGTCCAAATCGCACAGAAAACTGATTCTGCGATGCAGTATTTCTTAAGTATTTCGCTGCTTTTGAGATAGTTGGCGTTGCTGCTGTACAAATTTCGCTTCGTTAGGTTTTCTTGTGGCGACATTGATACCGATACATGTACATGTATTCCATTTCATAACATCATATGAAAAGATACCATTAATTATAATTTTGGTATGTCGTGCAGTGAGATGGCTTCAGCTCGCGGGGTTTCGCTAGCAACAGTACTACCGCAAGCAGCGCTGAAGGCCATGGCGGCGCGTCTGCCCGAGCAGCAGGAGCACATGCTAGCGCTGCCCTACGTCACGCGCGCCAACTACCACAAGTACGGCGAGCAGCTGCTCAACATCACCAGCGCCTACGCCATCGAGAAGATGGGTGAGTCATATACATAGTACACGAGCACATGCTAGCGCTGCCCTACGTCACGCGCGCCAACTACCACAAGTACGGCGAGCAGCTGCTCAACATCACCAGCGCCTACGCCATCGAGAAGATGGGTGAGTCATATACATAGTACACGAGCACATGCTAGCGCTGCCCTACGTCACGCGCGCCAACTACCACAAGTACGGCGAGCAGCTGCTCAACATCACCAGCGCCTACGCCATCGAGAAGATGGGTGAGTCATATACATAGTACACGAGCACATGCTAGCGCTGCCCTACGTCACGCGCGCCAACTACCACAAGTACGGCGAGCAGCTGCTCAACATCACCAGCGCCTACGCCATCGAGAAGATGGGTGAGTCATATACATAGTACACGAGCACATGCTAGCGCTGCCCTACGTCACGCGCGCCAACTACCACAAGTACGGCGAGCAGCTGCTCAACATCACCAGCGCCTACGCCATCGAGAAGATGGGTGAGTCATATACATAGTACACGAGCACATGCTAGCGCTGCCCTACGTCACGCGCGCCAACTACCACAAGTACGGCGAGCAGCTGCTCAACATCACCAGCGCCTACGCCATCGAGAAGATGGGTGAGTCATATACATAGTACACGAGCACATGCTAGCGCTGCCCTACGTCACGCGCGCCAACTACCACAAGTACGGCGAGCAGCTGCTCAACATCACCAGCGCCTACGCCATCGAGAAGATGGGTGAGTCATATACATAGTACACGAGCACATGCTAGCGCTGCCCTACGTCACGCGCGCCAACTACCACAAGTACGGCGAGCAGCTGCTCAACATCACCAGCGCCTACGCCATCGAGAAGATGGGTGAGTCATATACATAGTACACGAGCACATGCTAGCGCTGCCCTACGTCACGCGCGCCAACTACCACAAGTACGGCGAGCAGCTGCTCAACATCACCAGCGCCTACGCCATCGAGAAGATGGGTGAGTTATATACATACTCGTGTCTCATTAATGTTCTTATCATTTGTCAACTATTTTGAGGTCAGCTTCCAATCTATGACAGGTTTCACTCGACGTCACGGTGGCAGCGTCGCACCGTGTTCGACGTCACTGCTGTACACGCCTTATCGCAGCATGTAAAAAATAAATGTAAAATTTGAAAAGGGGTCATTGTAGTCATTATTATAAACAACTTTTACGCGAGTGCTCTCGCCTCCAGATCCCACGGCGGCAGTCCGCCGTGCGGTATCCCCGGGCCAGCCGGGTGGCCATGACCCTCTGGGACGCGTTGAGGTAACGGGCAGGTCGCTTCCTCAAAGTAGGCGCCCACACCGGCGCCCCATAAAGGGCCATGGACCGCACGATCCCCGCGTAAAGCCTGCCGACAGGAGGCATTTGGACCCCCTAGGTGAAATCCGCCCTAACTGTCCTAAACATTTATGTGTTCAAATAAAATCTACTTACTGAACACTTCTTAACGCATTATATGTTTAATTTATAATTTTGAAAAATCTTTAGGCCTCCTCATGCAGTACCAGGATGAGTTAGAAGAGGAGGAGTCGAAGGTGATAGAAGAGGACCCGGAGTCGGGCTCCGACACGGACTGGAGCCGCGCGGCGCAGGACGCCAACACGTCGCCTGCGGGCGCGGGGGGGCGGCGCAGGGGGCGCGGGAGGAGCTTCCGCGGGGGGGTGCGCAAGAGGTGCGTTTTATTTTTGACTAAGTTCTGCCAGAGGCTGCTCCCGCTTGAAAATCAAGTGTTCTCCAAAATATACATATTCTCAGGATGTTTTTTTTTTTTCTAATTTTTCAATATTTATTACAATCTGTCTCCTTTGTGGGACATTCAGTAGTATGTTGGTTGGTGCTTTCGCTGGCGCGCTTGGTATGTGACCTGTGTCACATCCTCATTGTTAAAACAGTAGCTGTGTTAACTGTGATTGTATTAAATCTTGAGGTATTTTACTCTTTAACCGTCGCGCTTTGTTGTGGTTTGCCATAAGTGGCCCGGCCAGAGTATTAGGGTGTCGTTCGATGCGCGCTTAATAGGTTTTGGTATGGCGTAGAATTTCCTGTTTCACAGTGGGCAGGCGCAGATCACGGTGCAATAATTCGTTGGGTACGAACCAGGGGGCATTGGTTATCATGTGGAGTGCTTTATTTTGAAACCTTTGTATGATTTCAATGTTTGAATGGGATGCAGTACCCCACAGTTGGATTCCATACGTCCAGACGGGCTTCAGAATTGCCTTGTACAGAAGTATTTTGTTAGCGAGAAAGAGTTCAAAATTTCGTCCAATGAGCCAATAAAGTTTTCGCGTTTGAATACCAAGTCGCTTTCTCTTAGTGAAAATATGTTTTTGCCAGGTAAGTCTTTTGTCCAAGTGTAATCCAAGGTATCTCACATGATCTGCCTGTGGGACTGCAATGTTGTTGAGTGTGACTGGAGGACAAGAGCCTCTTCTTAAGGTGAATGTTACGTTGACTGATTTTGTTTCATTTGCTTTTATCCGCCACTTTTTGAGCCAGTGGGATATGTCATTTAGCCGTTTTTGGAGTAATTGTAAGGCTATTTTTGGGTCGCTATGTGTAGCGGTAACGTCAGAAAAGGTTCCAGTAATTAAGGATTCAGAAGTCGGCAGATCCGCAGTGAAGAGTAAGTTGAGTATAGGACCCAGAACGCTGCCCTGCGGAACTCCTGCTTTTATAGGACAAAGATCAGACAGTGCTTCCCCTTGTACTATGAAATGGCGCTGCTGGAGAAATGATTTTAGTATTCCGTAAAGGTGTTCCGGAAGCATATTCTTCAGTTTGAATAACAATCCTTCATGCCACACGCGGTCAAACGCTTGAAAAACGTCCAAGAATGCACTGGCGCAGTAAGATTTACCTTCTAGTGATTCCATGATATGTTTTGTTAGTCTGTGCACTTGGTCGGTAGTGGCATGCTTACTGCGAAATCCAAACTGGTGATAAGGAATTAGCTTATTCTCTTTGAGTATAGACAAGATTCGTTGCAGCAGTAAAGATTCGTATATTTTGGATGGAATAGGTAACAGACTTATGGACCTATAAGATTTTGTTTCCTCAGGTGGTTTCTCTGGCTTCAACAGCAATACAATTTGTGCGACCTTCCACTCTAGGGGAAAGAACAGGGCCCTATCCAATAAAGCTGACAATCCGACAAGTCCGACATATGTCAAAAAGTGACAACTCGACAATTTTTCTGTTTAATAAAACTTACAGGCGACAAAATTGTCATGGTGGAAAATTCACAAATATGTCGGACTCTTTTTTTTCTTGACATTTTTCTGTTTTATAAAACTTTATATGCGACAGCTGACAGGTGACAATTTGTCGTGAAAAACTTGTCAAATCTGCTTTATTAAACAGAAAATTGTCGTGACATGTTGACATATTTGTAGAATTGTCCGACAATTCTGACAGGCGCGTTACCCTCTGTCGCGAAATCATATTTTGAATTTTGAAGGTGTAAAAAAGTGTATTGAAAAAGTTTATTACAAAAAAATGGTACTTACATCAAGCAGTGAGAGTAGTGATGATGAATACTTGGAACAAATACAAACGAGGAGGCAACGACGATCATTTAAAAGCAGAATCATAAAATCGTTTCCACATACACAATGCGAATATTTCATACATACCTACACAATATAATACATCATATCTAATTGATAACTTCTTTATTGGTTAACGGTCTAAATAAATAAAAAAAAATTACGGATTGATGATATTTCCAGTCTTTATTGATAATACCTAATGTTCTTAAGTTTTCGGCTATTTCCTTCCATTTATTTATTTTTACATCGTGGGTCAATTGGTCACTAAACTTCCCAAAAAGTATATTTTTACTTTCGTAAATAAGGCCCTAAATGGTAAGTTTTCTGTGCATTTCCATCTTACACGCGATCATAACACAATCGAAGTTGCACTAGTGATTGTTTTATTCTTGTACTTTGATAATATCTTTTTCAATTTTACCCTCATCCAGCTTCATAAAACAAAATTCTTTGCAAATATATTATGTCAAAAGTCGACATAATTGTCACGACAATCCGACAATATTGTCACCGACAATTGTCAGAAATATTGTGACTGTGGTTTTTTGATATGTCGAGTTTTATTAAACGTGTTTTTACATTAAAAATATGTCAAGATTGCACCTGTCGATTTTTGACATATTTGTCACGTTTATTAAACAGCTTAAGCGCGACAATTCTACAATTTTGTCATTTTTTGACATATATGTCGGATTGTCAGCTTTATTGGATAGGGCCCTGCAGTCTGGTTAAAGCATTAAATAGTGACGTGAGGAAAGTTATGCCACAATCGGGTAGTTCTTGTAATATACGATTTGTAAGAGGTCATATCCTGGAGCCTTTTTTGGGTCTGATTTTTTTATAATCCGGGCAACTTCTGTTTTTGTAAATTTAAGAGGCATTTTCTGAGTATCTTTTGGACTATTTAAGTGGTTAGTAATTTCTGCTGCATCTACTGGTGAGCCGTCATATGGATGAGGAGTGAAGACGTTTGAGAGATGTTCTGAGAAGGTTTCGGCTTTCTCTTGGTCTGTCCGTGCCCAGGTACCATCAGATTTTCTTATAGGAGGAGAGACATTTACGGGCCGTTTTAGTCTTCCATCCAGGCCGGTGAGGTAATTATGAAATCTGTCATTACGATCTTTCTCTAGAGTACGCTTTAGATTGAGCTGTTTCTTCGCAACAGGGTCTCTGGTTGTTTGCCAGCGTTTCCGTATTCTCCTTTTTTATTATTTAATCGAATATGTGTTTTGCTACGTAGGTGTCCATGTTTCTAGATGGTAGAGGTGGGGTAGATGACCAAGCTGCATCTTGCACACTCTTGTTGTAATATTGCACCGCTTCTGTTATTTCGTCTTTCGTTTTTAGACTAAGTGATTCTTGGAATGCTTTGTCTGTGAGTTCACGAAATAGGGACCAGTTAGTTCTATTGTTATGCAGAACGCATTTTCTAGCACATTCTTGGGGGTAGTATGCAGTTCTACAATGATTGGAGAGTGGTCTGAGGATAGGTCCCAGCAACTCTGGCACGATATGATGTTCTTTGCGATGCCTTTGCTGACACAAAAATCTATAACATTTGGGATTTTTCTTTTGTCTGTTGGCCAGTAAGTCGGTTGACCAGACGATACCACGTTCATATTTCTTTTTGTATGCATTTAAGGAGTTCTCGTCCTCTGGGTAGGACAAGCCTGGAACCCCAAAACGAATGCTTGGCATTATAATCACCTCCTGCAATAAATCTGCCTCCAAGTGATTGAAAGAAGTTACTGAACTCTATTTCCTTGATAGTAAATATAGAGGGCCGATATTGTAATGTCACTAATCCAGTCTGTTATCACGACGCTTGTTGCCTGGATGTTGTGTTTGCACATGGTGCTTGATGTTTGACCTGATGAGAACGGCCGATCCACCATGCGCTTTGTTGTCTGGGTGGTCAGTATGATACATGTTGTATCCTGGCAGACTAAAGTGGGTTTTGGATGTGAAGTGGGTTTCTGAGATTAGTAAAACATCTATGCGGTGTATTTTAACGAATATTTTTAACTCTTCCGAGTGGTTTGACAAGCCATTAGCATTCCATACACACAATTTTAGTGCTGTGAATGTGATGCCATTTTTGAAATTAAATCGGTTAACGTTTGGGTCGTAATTAACATTTGGTTCATCAGGGCAACAAGTGTCTCCGTAATGGTTTTGAGTTCATTAGTTTTTTGGTTTTCATCCTTTGTGTTCATTGTTTGTGTCATAGGTTGTTCAGGGACTTCTTTTGTGGCTTTGGCGTACGATTTTCCATTTTTTTTAAAGATTTGTTTATAGGTTCTTGTTCCTTAAAAACCCTGGATACACTAGTGTATCCAGGGTTTTTTCTGACTTTGGTGATTGGAGGGGGATACCGGACTTTCAACAACTCTTTGTAGACTGTGCAGCTTTTATAGTTAGCTGGGTGGTTTCCCTCGCAAAGGACACATTTAACCTCTTTTGATCTGTCTTACCGTAAGCAAGCTGAAGTGTGATGCGAACCTGCACATTTGGTGCTTCAAATGATATGCGACAGTGTAGTAGATATTTAACGCTATATATTTCTTTATTATTTTCACGAGGCTCTAGTTCGATGTTCCACATTGATAACGCCTTATATAATATATATTATAATTCTCAGGATGAAAAATATTTTATGACCTTTTACGACATGGTCCACCCGTGATACAAGTTTCATCCAAATCTTTCCAAACTTTTGTTATATTAGAACGTAGTATGGATTAAAAATTATGTTTTTTTTTTTCAATTTTTCGTCTGCTATATATCATCACTCTAAGACCAATAGGAGCGCAGTAGACGAAGTTGCGCGGATCAACTAGTTTTATTATATGGCATGATCGAAGGTTCACCATAATCGCCATCCCTGATCTAAACTAATCAAGTTGTTGTATTTCAGGTTCAAGCGCAAGCCGACGTCAGCAGCCAAGAAGAAGGCAGTGCGCGGAGCGTACGCCGCCCGGGGCGCCGCCCGGGGCGCCGCGCGGGGAGCTTCCAGCTCGGCCGGTCAGTACTCACTTCTTCTTCTTCTTCTCGTGCGGGTAGTAAGGTCTAACGACCCCACACACCCTAGTGTCCGAGTGCACTCACTAGCTGCACTGCTTATATTATCCCAGTAGCAGAAGTTCTACTGTAATAATAAATTACTATATATTATTATAACTAAACCTAAAGACACAGCGTTAGAATGAAGAAGCAGTCTATGATTCTGGTTTCTAGGAGCATAGATATTGTAAAACATACCTGATTCTCTTTGGTTTTACGTTGTTACCTCTAATTTCCGGCAGGGGTCGCCATCTCCGGTTCCGGCGGCCGACCGTTTAGTTTTCATAGCGTTTATGATTTTTGTCGTGTTAGGAGCAAAAGTTTTTCAAAGTTCAAAAAACTGACAAAAATCTTATTGGATTCTAATAATTCATTGTTTTCGTCTGAATAACAGTGTTTATACAGTGTTCAGTGTTGTGTCCTTGACGGCGATTCGGTAAGTACGTACCTACCATTATGAACTCTGAGGATTCCGTCCCTGAACCTGTAGCTCAAGTCGCTGCTCCGGATGGAGAGCGAAGAGCTGTGAGCTCAAGCTCATCGCAAAGCAGTTCCTCGTCTTCGGAAGACGAAGAAGGTTTTGCCTCGCCGCCACCTAATAAAAGGTCTAAGCGGCGCAGGTTCAAACAAGTCGAAACTTGTTCGGATCCTCGCATGGACACTCTAATTAATCAAGTTACATATTTATCAAACTGTGTAGCTCAAATGCCGCAGATTTTCACTGCTATTAGTACGAGTTTTAATAATAGTAAAGAAAATGTCGGCAGCCATTTTAATTCCGTGAATTCTAAGAATACGATTAATAATCAGTTTCTAAACAAACCACAAGTTTTAAATAAAGCAACTAATAATAATAATATGTGTTTGGGGAAGTTGAAAATAAGTTATGACGAATCTAAGATTGTACCTGTTGCTGATCTCGTTAAACTAGCAGAGTTAAATAGTCTTCAACAATTTAAGAGCCTATACTACCTCAAATGGCTTAGCAAAATCCTCTGATACGCCGAAAATACTGCAGCATTAATTTTGAAATAAATATATGGTAAAGTTGAGCATTAATGTTAAGCCCTATGTTTGGCGAAAACACGATTACATAAAATTTTCTTGATAGAAAAAAGTCCCGAAGTTACCTCTAAACTGAACAATAAACCGCTGGCAATCATAAAATACTTCAAATTAGATCATGAAACTTTTTATACTTACTGAATTAACTATAAAGCAGGTCTTATGTTATTTATTTTTTTGAATTTCCTCCCAAATTAAATAACTTAAAATATCGGCCTTATTAAAGTTGGTTCCCTGCCGTGCGCCACCCGCGCTCAGTCCTGCTCCGGCTTTCGTACGGGAGGGTTGTGTCATTTTGCGCTCAGGACACATTACGCGACGTAAAATAAAAATATTGAATTGCGTGAGTTTTTAGTGTTTGCGTAAAGAAACAGGCAAACATATGATCGAAATGAAGTAAGTATCTACCGACCTATCTATTTACAGTATTAGTGATTACAAACATGCAGGTAAATATGTAGTAGGTATACACGTTTGGAGCAGTTTCTGCATGTGTGGGTAGGCCAGGTACTTACCGTACATACCTACTCATATTTTTTTTATAACTTTCTAAGCGCTTGGCGGCTGCAATACGTGTCGCGTGTTCGATTCCCGCATCGGAACATGTGTTATTATGTGATAGCCTACAAATAATTGTAAAGACTTGTATTTGTAACCGCACCGTTCACGTTTCAGGAGAAATCAGTATACGGCAACATTTATAAAAAAAATTAAAGTACCTAAATAGGTTTGTTTTTGTTTTGACGCAACAAAATATAGGTTTTATATTTTTATAACTCCAATACCTATTTCTCCGATTACTCCTGAAACAGACGGTGCAATTACAAACTCAAGTCTTCACAACTTTTTATAGGCCATATAGCCCATAACATAATAATAAATGTTCCGTGCGGTAATCGAACCTGCGCCCCGAATTGCAGCCGCTAAGCGCTTAGAAAGTTATAAAAAATATATGTATGTACGGTAAGTACCTACACTAGCTGCAAGAAACCAAACTATTGCTTGCTTCACACACAATCGGACGTGCGGTGCTAGGTACGCATGTTGTAAAATACATAAAAAATATGAACTTACTGGGCGTACTGTAGTAGATTAGCTAAATAATAAATATGATGATCTTTCCAGACGACGTCGATTACACACTACTGAAGATGATGTTGATAGAGAGAATATTCCAGAAAATTCGTGAGTATCTGCTACCTATTTATGCACGTAACTGATCTGTTATTAGAACACACAGCTTTAAAATAAGATATAATAAAAGCAATATATTTCCAGTATAAACTGATCTCGCATTGTATAGGCATTCAGCACAATGAGAGGTCAGCTTATACTGGAAAACACAGTTTCATATATGTAGCCACGCGTACCCGCACCTGTATTTCTATAATAAACGTAGGTAAACAATAATAATAATTACGTAGCTATATAATATTATTCATTGTTACATTCGCAATTATGATTTTATGGACGATTTCGTCTTCTTTTTTTTATTGCACAATTTTAGGGTTCCTTAGCGAAATGATAAACAAATATATTATTAATGTAAGGTCTATCGGCCAGTATTATTATACCACCCACTTGTGATTGTTACAGGACCCAAATACCTCCGATAGAAGTAGAAATGAATTCGGACGAAACAAGTGTTCATACATTACAAAATATTGAATTGTAAGTATCATACGTATTTGACCATCAAGATATTTTTTTTCTGTGCTTTGCCACATGGCATTACCGTTTTGTACTAACGCGTAACGATTACTATCACGAAATTGGCGATTTCACACACTTTTCATATTTTTGTACTTTTTAGGGTTCCGTATTGTTATTCATATTGATATAATTATGCTTTCAGGTGTAAGTACTTTTATAATGAATGTTACGTTTTCTTGCAGATCACAAGTACCACCTGAAGACACAAGCTGTTCAATGAATACACATAGTGACGAAAGAATATTGGATCCGTAAGCTATTTAATAATAATACTCTTGATTTTATTACTGACTAGCTTGACTTTGCCCGCGACGTCGTTTGTGATCCAGGATAAAAAGTAGCCTATACCCGTTTCCAGGCCATGGTCTTTTCATGTGCTAAATTTTATGCAAATCCGTTCAGCTACTTTAACGTGACAAACAAACAAACTCACCTTGCACATTTATATTATTAGTTAGGAAGTGAGGATTAAAATTTCCTGATTTTTATACTAAATAAACCTCTTTTTTCAGATATTCACATAATCTTCCGCAATACGGCACACCAGATGATGAATGTGATGATGATACTTATTGGTAATTGCTAGATTTTTTATATGAGAAGTTTTATGTGTATCATGTATCAGTTTAGCAAGAATTCATAAAAAAAATATTCTGGTCATTTCAGGTGCAAAGTAAGTAAGTAGCAAAAAATAACCCTGTGGAAGAGAAAAGCTGTTTTTGTGTAGAAGGGCGGAGAATGATTGATGTAGAATATTTTTATAGATGACTTCAAGAAATATCCAATCATAATCAGGCATTCGGATGTACATTGAACAACGAGCAAAAATGTATTTTCAGAGTATGGTCTGGATGCGACAAAGACGGTTGAAATTATAGAGAGAGATGACCAATATTGGCAAGAAATGGAACCAAAATTAGTACAGTTTTATGACATGCATGTTGCCTGAGCTATGTGATCCCAGACATGTTCGAAATATGCCAATAAGAGATTTAAGCGAATTAAATGTTATGTAATTTTGACAATGTGTAATAACAAACCATATCTACCCTACCTACCTACCCTATCATACCCACCTTCCTATATACTTACCTATTCTACATCCTTGCCTACCTACCTAACTAGTACATAACTACATACCTACCTAAGTATACTACTTACGTACCTACCTACTAATAGATAACAAGAAAACGCATCATATTTTTCACATACATGTATAGCTACATAACCAACTATCCTACTTATCTACATACTTACCTACCTATCTAATATTCATAGTAATACAAACCATGCCTTGAGAATAACGAACAAAACAAAAAAAAAAATATCCAATATGTTGCAGTCCTTCGGAAGTTACGTGCAGTCGTACATTTCGGTGATTTATTTTGAAATTTGTATAATGGCAAAGCGTTTTACTACCACGCCAACGTACCCACAGAACCCTGACTGCAATGGTGACTCGCACTTGATTAGTTTTTTGTAACAGTAGAATTTATGCAGTGGCACAGAATCGGTTTAAAAAAAAATCATATAGGTAGGTATAGTAATAATATATAGATACATTTAGACCGACTACTTACATAATTACATACAAAAACGGCTGTCACAAATACATACAAGGAGAAAACTATAAAACTCAAACTTACTACAAAATCAATGTGCGGAACCCTCACCGTAACGTTGGCTCGTCTATTATTTTGTAGCAACTTTCCAGTATAAGTTGATCTCGCATTGTATAGGCTTTCCGTACAATGAGGGGTCAGTTTATACTGGAAAATTTGATAAGCAACTGTCAGTAGGTACATTGAAATTCCTGCCGGGGTTGTGGTACTGTCCAAAAGGGCTATTGAGGGTACACGAGTCTGACAGTCCCGTCCGCTCCACTCAGGTTGGGAGGATTTTACCACGATAAAAAAAGTACCTGCATTGAAATTAAAGTGATACTTATTAAATTTTATTTTGATAATAGTGACTTATTATTAATAATTTTATTACTTTAGAAGTTTAATACTTGTCCGATAAATAAAGTAGTTTAGTCTAACAAAATTGCATCGTACTCGCGGTGTGCCCGCGTAACCGCGAGCAGCAGTGTGCGAGCGAGATAAAGAGTTAGGCGGCGCGGTGAAGTGGGGGCGAAATTAGAATTCGAGCTGAGGTTGTATAGGCTCTTAACTCACAGGCCTGGAAGGGCATTCGGTATAAAAAGGACTTGCAGGCTCTTATGGCAACACCAGGTTTTATAGGCCTAAAATTGAATGAGGAATTATGTCACCTTAATAAAGGACCAGATTATTTAGCTAGTACGGAGCAATTGTTAGCGGGATTGTCAAATGCTGTTTTGGAAAATAGGAAACTTTTAAAAAATGGTTTGCAGGTGGTTGTAAATTGGGCTGCTAGTTCTGACACAGAGCTCAATGCAAGCACTCTCTATGATAAATTATCTGAAAAATTTGGTCCAGCTTCCCCGTCATATAAAAATATGGAAACTTGTATGCAAGTCATATGTGGCAAGCGAGCTGAATGTATTGAGGTTAGACGTGACCGCATTCTGAAAGAAGTTAATAATGTTAATCTTAAATTAGCTTTACAAAATATTCCACCTAGCGCTGAGTATCTCATTAACAGAGAAGCGCTCATTCCACTGGTAGACTCTTTAGGAGGCTCGCAGGTATGGCTTAACATGCCAAGTTATTTAAAAGATAAAAAGAAGGTCAATAATAGTATTCAGGTTAACAATAAAAGTTTCAAGCCATCTTATAAAACTAATTTCAATAAGAAAACTAAGTTTAACTCGGACAAAAAATCCAAAAATTATAAAAAGCATTCCTTTCGTCGTACAGGCACCCAAGATACCTCCAACGTTAAAGATAAATGACAATCAAAGCAGGCAATTCAAAGGGGGTTGCCTAAAATCACATGTTCAGGCATGGGAACAATTGGGGGCCAATCAATATATTCTAAAAATAATAGCGGAGAGTCGCATACCATTTTCAACAAAACCTCCTTTACATTACCCTTACAAAAGAATATTAAACAAGTTTGCAACAAAGCCATCCAAGAAGATGACAGAAATCATACAACAGTTAAAAGATGCAAACATTTTAGAAAAACCAAAAAACATAACACCCGGCTTTCACTCCAAAATGTTTTTAGTCAGGAAACCAGATGGGGGAATACGCCCTATTTTTAATTTAAAGAGCCTAAATTTACATGTCTCGACTCGACATTTCCAATTAATTTCCCGACAGGATGTAATTCAGTTCCTACAGGACAGGGACTGGATGACAAAAATAGACCTGCATCAGGCATATTTTCACCTAAACATAAAGGAAACTCACAGGCGTTTTCTGCGCATAATATATGGAGGCGAAATATTACAATTAACGGCCTTACCTTTCGGTCTCTCATCAGCTCCTCACTCCTTCGCCTCAGTGACCAATTGGATTGCGGAAATCCTTCGGAAACAAGGCATAAGAATAGTAGTTTATCTGGACGATTTTCTAAAAGCCAGTCAAAATCAGACACAACTCGTAGAACACACCAAAATAACCATACAGACTCTGGAAAAGTTGGGTTGGCATGTAAACTTTCAGAAATCACTTCTCACCCCAACCCAAGAAATAGAATATTTAGGCATAATATGGAATACAAAAACAAAACTAATTTCACTTCCTGTAAAAAAAGTAGAAAAAATCCTAGAACTATCAACAAGCTTATTACAAAAGAAAGAGTCGTGTCTCCGAGTGATGCAAAAATTGCTGGGTATGTTAAATTTTGCAAATTTAGCAACCCCAAACGGTCGTCTCCATTGTCGCCGTACTCAGATTTTTCTAAAATCGTTCAGAGGAGCCAGACCAAGGCAAAAGAGGGAGTTACCACCTTTAGTGACTCAAGAGTTACAATGGTGGGTAAGAAACGTAGGGAAAAGTGCAAGACCAATGCACACCCCCAAGATTACCCACTTTCTCACCACAGACGCGGCGGACGCGGGCTGGGGAGCACACCTGAACAACACCATGTTGTCGGGCAAATGGAATCGCCGCCAACAAAAGTGGCATTCCAATGTGAAGGAAATGTTTGCCGTGTATGCAGCCTTAGTAAGACAAGGTGCACACGTGAAGGACGCACATGTTCTAGTGCAATCGGACAATCGAACCCTCATAGGAACGAGGGGGGAACCCGGTCCTTAGCTCTGTTGGGCCTAACAAGCAAACTCCTTCACCTAACCGAGCAGCTCAACATAACGCTGTCGGCATCATACCTCCCGGGGAGGTTAAACGGGATTGCAGACCGCCTCTCAAAAGGAAAACCGGTCCCCGAATGGCAACTACAACCCCAAGCCAAGAATATAATATTCCAAAAATGGGGCGTCCCAGACGTAGACCTGTTCGCTTCAAAAGAAACAGCAGTGGTCCCCCAATACGTAACTTGGGACTCAACAGATGGGTCAGCAATTTTTTGCGACGCCTTCAGTCGAGATTGGGACTTTCAGTTGGGCTGGGTGTTCCCTCCACCCAACTTGATCCCTCGGGTGCTCCATCATTTAAACAGAGCCATAGGGACATACATAGTAATAGCACCACAGTGGGATCAGTGCTTTTGGCAAACCGATCTACAAGCCAGGGCCCTGTCAAACCCAATATCGATAACAGATCTGCGGAAGAATCTGATAGATCGATCGACGGGGCTCTGTCCCCCACAAGTGGACAAGTTATCCCTCCAGGCCTGGAAAATTGGGGGTGGTCAGATCAAGTAGCAAACTGGAGTAGGGAGGAAATTGAATTAATAAGTAATAGTTGGCGCAAAAGCACTCTAAATACTTACAAAGCCCCTATAAAAAGATGGCTATCTTTTGTGCCACAAATAATATTAATAAAAGTAATCCAGATGGCAAAGACGTTGCAAGATTTTTAGCAGATCTGCATTTAAAAAGAAATTTTTCAGTGAACACAATTTTATTACATAAATCAGCTATTTCAAACTTTTGTGCTGCAAATGCAGATAATCTATAAAAAAATTTCTTTGTTCAACAAGTTTTAAAAGCCATAGCATTAGCAAAACCTCCACCTACAAAATCCCCTATATGGGACACAAAATTAATTTTCAATTGGTTGAAAACAGTTCCAAGCACAAATTCACTTTTTGACATCTCAAGATGAACTGCAATTATTTTATTGTTAGCATCAGGCAGAAGAATACATGACCTTACCTTGTTGGATATTTCTCAAAACAACTTCATAGAAGAAGAAGAAAAAATTATATTATGGCCTAAATTTGGATCAAAAACAGACTCAAGCAAATATAGACAGTCTGGCTGGTCTTTATCAAAACACCCAGATGCAAATATATGTCCCTTGAGACATATTTCACAATTGATTCAGATTTCACAGGATAGACGACTTAATAGTAATGTTACAAGTCTATTTGTTTCTTTAAAAGGCCAAATAAAACCAGCTACAAAAACTATCATAGCAGGTTGGATTAAGTCTATATATAGTATAAAGATTTAAATTTAGAAGCTACTCCTGGAAGCATCAGAGCAGCTGTAGCATCCAAAGGCTGGTGGGAGAATGTTCCTGTAGATGATATATTGGCTAGAGGAAACTGGAAGAGCGATAAGACTTTCAGAAAGTTTTACTGTAGAGAAATTATTAAAAATACAAATAATGAAGAGGAAGATTTATTAAGATTAAATTTCTCAAGTTTTAATTAGAATTGTTAAGTTTATGTGCCAAAGTTGATTGTTTAATTTGAAGTACCTAACAAATTGTTCAGTTTAATATTAAATAATTATAATTATTATCAGTATTATTACTTTACTGATTATGGTATTTGATAATAAATGTTTAATCTGAAATGAATTTCTTTCATTCTTTAACACATTTATTTATTTCACATAGCGTTTATTATGTTACCTTCACCAGCAGATATCAAACAAGTCTTCATTCTAACGCTGTGTCTTTCTGGTAGGCATATAATAGGACTGTTTTACACTAAAATAAAACAGTCATTATGTGCCGAAAGAAAGACACAGCGTTAGCTCAAGGCCCTTGCTGGTATGAAGACACTATGAAAACTAAACGGTCGGCCGCTGGAACCGGAGATGGCGACCCCTGCCGGAAATGAGAGGTAACAAAGTAAAACCAAAGAGAATCAGGTATGTTTTACAATATCTATGTTCCTAGAAACCAGAATCATAGACTGCTTCTTCATTCTAACGCTGTGTCTTTCTTTCGGCACATAATGACTGTTTTATTTTAGTGTAAAACAGTCCTATTATCGAGGTGGCCACGACTTCAGCCACTCAATATTAGTATAAATACCAGGTTTTGTTTTAATTGGGTCATTGTCTTTGAACTATCGTCAAGCAAACAACTCAATCGAGTACCGTGCCGTAATAAAGTTCCTTACCAAGCAAGGAAAGTCAGTTCAAAACATACTGGAAGAGATGGAATCCGTTTACGGGGACTCTTGCCCGGGTAAAACCATGGTTTACAAGTGACATTGTCTTTTTAAACAAGGCAGGACCTCACTTGAAGACGACCCGCGGCCCGGACGGGCGATCCGGGGAGGGACCGGGGAGCCCAGACCTGGCTCCCAGTGATTATTACCTCTTTCCAAATCTGAAAAAAGAACTTCGTGCAAAGAAATTTTCAACTGATGAAGAAGTGAAGGACGCGGTTTCAGCTTATTTTTCGGACAAAGACAAAACATTTTTTTATGAAGGTATACATAAGCTAATTGAAAGATCTGAAAAATGTATTAGGGTAACAGGTGAATATATTGAAAAAGAAAAATAATTTAGTATTTTTATTTTCACTCCTTGCCCTCCATTCCGCGACCTTAAAAACGCCCCCTCGTATGTGTTTACTTTTATTCCAGGCCTTTGTGTCTTGTTTTGCGTTGAGTACTTGTATTTCCTTCTTTGCTACGCGTCATAACTGTGATTCCTTGTATCTTAGTTATCAGTGTTCACATTTATTCTACGTCTATGAGTCCTTTTACCGTGGACTATAGTGTTCTCCCCGTTTAATGTGGTTCTTAGTAGGTGCATCAGTATTAATATGTTGTCTGTGGTTGTAGGAAACCGCCTGGGCAGCATGCCGCTGCCGCGCGGCACGTCGGCTCAGCTGAGCGCGCGGCCCGGGGTCTACAACCCCTCGAGACTCAACCTCATATGAACACACCGCACTGAACCACCGACTAATAGATTCAACTGTGTGATACCATAGATTCGTTATGATTGAAAGTTATTAGGGGGGGGGGGGGGCAAACTGCGGCGAATCCCGCGTTGGATGCAGCGATATTCGAAAAAGGGTGGGGACTTGGAAATTTTCATTAAAAAGGGACTTCTTCCAACCAGACGGATGTCCGATGGTTGTTTTTGATTGCTGTTGTATATGTTTAATTCGCGCGGAGAACTTTGATAGCGCGATGTAGGAAATTACAAATGATATCAATTTTTTGTAAATAGGTTAAACATAACACTTTTACACGTCAATCTTTTAAGTCTCTTTTAATCTCCATACAATACAATCGTACTGCGGGGCTAAAGAGGCCACTGTAGCAGAATCAGAAGGCAAATCACGCTAACCGTCACTGTCAAAATTCCCCAATCAACCT
This sequence comes from Lacanobia oleracea, assembly GCA_950371165.1. Taxonomy (NCBI): domain Eukaryota; kingdom Metazoa; phylum Arthropoda; class Insecta; order Lepidoptera; family Noctuidae; genus Lacanobia; species Lacanobia oleracea. Next base: position 2,662,546 of record OX493405.1, read on the forward strand.
TGAACCTAATGCGTTAGCGATAAAAATGAGAATTAAATGTGACAAATTGTTGCGTTAATAATATTATAATAGGGAAGATGCAGATTTAATATTTATCAATATTTTGTTAGTAAAATTTAAAAAAGCATCAGAGAAGGGCCAGTGCAACGTTTTTAATCCAGTTAATACTGATTTTTAACAATAATTACAAATTTAAAGTAACGTGAAACGCTATCGGGAAACACAGACTTCGTCAGGGAATTCCACTCCTTAGCTGTACGTACTATGAATGTGTTCCCAAAACGTTTTGTGCGTGTGGGTGGGATCCCAGACGTTACTTATTTCGCAGTATCAAAATATTTGAATTGAGTGTTGGCTAGTGTAATTTATAAGCCAGTGTAATTCAGCATAATAAGTATCTGCTAGCTCCATCCAATGGACAATTTTTTTTTTAGTGATGTATGTAGGTATGACATATTTCATAAGTCTATAGGAGGTAGTTTTGCAGTTTTCTTTTTATACTTAGTAAATAAACTATGTCCAAAAGATACTTGTGAATATTACAATGACTAATTAGTCTTAAAATTTTTACTAAATTACTAATTATTTAAGAATATGTATTTTGTAAAAATCGTGAAAATTATCTAGTCGTTTTATAGCTAGCATCTGATGATGATACTTACTTACAAACTGGCGGTCGCGTCAACTCGAACTAGCAGGTAAGCGAATGTTCAAAGTACCTACATACTAACACTAATCTATTCCACACATTTTGTTACTGAGCAAATAAGTAAGTTCTGGAAGCACTGGGATCTTGCTCTATGACTTTGATTTATATTTGACAGTTCTTGACCAGTGACAGACATGAGTGACGTCATCGTTCGTTTTGGCGCGAAAATTTAAAAAGTCTGTTTAAAAACGCAATTTTAGCAATAAATTAAAGCGTTCTAATTTTTTATTTATATGGCAGTCTATTCTAGACGGAGTTCTTTAAAATGAAAGCAAAAATAGAAACTCGCATGTTCCCTATTCTCCTGAAGTGGCCTTTTTAGCCCCCCCTGGTCAAATTCGTGGCGTCAGTTCCTTTTTTGCAGTTCGTTAGTGGCGATATAGATGCCGCTACAAGGTTACGCGACTAAGTATATGCGCCGTGTAGAATACCTCTATACAAGTTGATTGACACAATTGTTGAAAATTTCGTCCCGTATCCCGCGCTGGATTCGCCTCAGTTACTCCATAGCTTAAACATTCGTTTGCACGAGTATTGTTTCTCGTCTACGGTTCTCATACTGATATCCTCATACCTCGATGGACGAGAAACTATCCTCATGTAAACGGGCCTGAAAAATGATCTTACTTTTGTTATTTCTTAAAACGATTAAATTACTATTCGACTTAATTAATTAATTGAATAAATAATCCAATGTGCCTGTTCTATTTTGTACTGTAAATAAATGTTGAAGTTCGTGTTAGTGTGTTGTTTTATTAAATTATTATCTAATCGCATTTATTACGTTCATTTTTACTGATCATTGTCGAGTGTGAAAAATTCTCAAAATAATGAATTTTATCGCGCAAAGTGTGCGGTTGATCTGCTTTGGTAAACCGTTTCTAGATTAGGATAAACCTGATTTATCATCGCTTAAGTTTTAACACCGCGGATGTGTGCGTCTATAACTTTTTAGGAGAGAAAATAAACTGTTTAGAAGCACAACAGCTCAACAGTTCAACAAAAACAACAGCAATAGCTCAACAACAACAACAACAACAACAGCAACAGCAACAGCTCAACAGTTTTGTGAAAAAACGGCTACGCTCTGCTATGTAACGTCTTTCTTTTTTAAATAACGTTTCGCCATTGGTCCAAACTCACGTGTTTGATTCGTCAAACCATGCGTCCTGCGATTCTCTAAGGGATCGTGCATGGCGTTTAACTATGCCATCTAGTGTCGCATATTCGAAGTTTTAAGGGTCAGAATACTTGACATTGACGCTTCTGTGCTGCCACCTGTGATTCTTACACGCTCAGTTAAGCGGAACGTGTCTCCCTATGGTATGACATACGAAACGTATTTCGTTCAAAATTTGACTTCCGCAGTGTTTATGGGGTCGCCTTCCCACTGTAAGTAGATGATTGCATGCTGACCAGTACAGTTCCCGTCACGCAAGTTTGCCTCCGCAAAGTACGCCGCAATCGGCTGCGCAGGATGTCAATTTGACAACAAACATACAACCGCGCATGCGCGGATAGCTCGCGCATGCGCGGATTATAGCAAGCGCGCGGGTGTAATGGCATCACACTCGCTCGTATACGTTCGATGCATAAGCGTGTCCCGCTTGCTCAATGCAATACGACTGTAGATGCGAAAAGTGTTACACGTTGTTATTGTTTTTAATGATTTATTTTGGTTATTTGTTACAGTTTGATTTGTTTTCTTGTGTTGTATGTGTTTGTTGTGTTACTTTTGATGTTTTATTGTTACTGGTAGTCTTTGTTACTTGTTTATAGTATAATACGTATAAACAAAAAAATATTTTAGGGACGTAACACTTTTTTACGCGATTGCACCGGCGCGGACTTCACTCAAACCTAATTTCCGAGGGGCAAACCACGCTGACGCGAACTGTAATAGATTTTTGCTGCAGCTTTTATCGATGGCCAATCCCAAAGAAACCGGGCATTCTTCCGGGATAGAAATATGGCACTAAGCGACAGTGTAATTCTATCAATAAAATAATTTTAGAAATTGGATCAGTACGTCTAGAGATTATCTGCTACAGAGTGGCTGACTGCCCAGGGCATGCAGGATAACGGTCACCCTTTCTTCCTCCAGGCTTTGGACAAGTGTGTGCCAATCCTGTCGATGGGCGTCAAGCTCATCCCGCCATCTTTCCCTGTGTTTTATGGGTGTGTGTAAGTAAAAGTCAATAACTTCTGTACATGTATAATGATCTTCATGGCGTGGCCCGACTTGGCGAGGTCCAGCGCTTCCTTGGCCCTCTCCAGCGGGAAGTGGTGCGTGATGAACTTCTTGAGGTCGATCGCTCCGGATGACACTGCTGCGATCGCTGGCGGGTACCTGCGAAATAAAATTGTGAACACTTTGATTACTTCGTCAGTCTCATACCATGATTCATAGGCCACACTTCGACTTTGCTTTGCAAAAGGTGGTTTCACTGACCCAATAGAAACTAAATGTGAGTGCGGTGCCCTCGGCCAAAATATGGCGCACTTGTTGGAGTGCCCCAAGTGCCCATACACCAGCACCATTGAGAACCTTTTGAATACCACTGATGTCGCTATAAGCGTGGCCACCTACTGAGCACAAAAATGATTAAGGATCAGCTCGAAAATAAGATTCTTTTGCATAGACTAGAGTCAAGAGCAAACCCATTACAAATAAAAAAAAAAATGCGGATGGGACATTTTCAATAATAATCAAAGCAGCAAAGACCAGTCCGCCATTGGGATCCTGATTCCTGACTTTTCCAGGTCAGGTGGGTATTTTTGGTGTGTCTATCAGCCCTCTAGGAGAAATCCGGGGTCAGGGTTCAATGTGGACTCTAGTTGCATGGGACTGACATTTGCCTGGCAAAATGTAAGTAAATGTCTGTCTAACCTACGAAGAATTCAGGGTTAATGTATCTATGTAGCCGTTTAATCGTCGATACAGAGACATCTGCTTCTCCTCACAACAAGAAAGGGAGACGGCAATGGCCTAGTCACAGGAATATAGTGGGTTCTCCACCATTCGAAGAGAGAGCAATAAGACTTACGTGTTTACAATCCTGAAGGAGCCCCTCACGTCGACCTCCCGCAGCAGCGCCTGCGTCAGAGGCACCTCTACTTTACTGTCTCCGATGCCCACCACAAGCACTACACCGGCCGTCTTCGTTACCTGTCATTCAAAAAAACATGTTCATTAAGTCGTTAACTTACCATCATCATCATCTGATAGTACAGGTTTACCTAGTTTCGGAATCAGGTGTTAATTTTAGTGTGCCACACTTTTTGCTCTTGTTTACATTTTAAATAACGAGTGTCTGTATTTTGTAAAACTACAAATAAGAGTTTTGTATCTAATAGAATAATTAAATAAATTAAATAAATATCAGCCGAAAGACGACCACCGCGGGCCATAGGCCTCCCCCGAGTGTCGTCACAACAACCGTTCCTGTGCGTCTCGCATCATCGGCTACGTACGCGGTCGCCACTCCAATACCTGTTTGTTAACTTGAGTTTGTGGCCAAATCAATATATGATCGAAATATCTCGGAATGTCAGTACCCACGTGAAAATTATGTTAGTACCTACACATTTCTTTACAGAAGATAAGATTCACCTGTGGCCTGATTCGCCACAGAGACAGAATTCTACAATATAGCTTTGTATAATATTCTGACAAATAAATGCATTCTATTCTTCTTCATTGAAGACGAGGGGATTGGTTCCAGAGAAAAAACTCAAATGTGTCATGTGATCTAGTTCACAGGTTCCCTTGGAATCCGAATTCCAGAAACGCTTTTAAATAGTTAGGGTTCCTCGCGAATTTAATTGTATCCCGACGCCTGATTGATGATAGCGGCAAGAACGGTGGTATTTTAGTCTTTAGGAGTCCGATAAAATCCTCCGTTGTTTGTTTGCTCCTCCGCTGCTCATTCCTGATTGTTTTCGTTGCGGGATCCAGACAGTTGAATCGTTTCTCAGGAACTCGTCGAGCGTGGTTTCCACTGTTGATTCTGGCTTTCAGAAGATGCAGTGTTTGGAAATAGAATGGTGGGCTTGTACAAAAACACTCGTTTCTTGCCTGATAGCATAGAATATTGATATGTCGACCACACAAAAGAGAAGGGGTTTTTTGTTTTTGGATGGGAATTCCTCAAATGTTTTCTCTGGCTCTAGACGGAGTGGAAGGAAGTGTCAGAATCTTACTGACTAAAACCTACCCGTGTTCCTCCTAATGCCCTTTGCGTTCCAGGGCCGCTGACCTCTTTCGAACAATTCCGCAACCCTGGCTGAAGTAGGGGTAGGATACGTTAAGATTTACCAGCATGGCGACTCTCTGCGCGGAAGCGAACGCGCAGGCGTCGATGGTGACGTCAGGCTGGCAGCCCAGCTGCGCCACGATGCCGTCCACCACCTCCTGGTCGGAGTAGTCCCTCTTCACCAGCAGTGTGTAGTCGGCGCCCAGTTCTCGCGCTGTGTCCAGCCTGGATTGGACCACGTCTGTCGACACATACATGGATTCTTAAAAGATAATCGTATTACAAACATTTTTACACACGTCAAACTGAAAAGCATGAATAAAATTAGGTGACGTCAATGTTTTATATCCACAGCTACGACCTACCTCTTAAGTACAGATATTTTCTGGGTCAGACTAGAATGTGCATACACATTAGTGTCTCAACTGAACCGAACCCGGACTGAGTGATGGGGAGACCACCCAGTCCGGGTACTTAAACACAGAACACCACAATTGGCATGCTCATTTGCGGCTTACCAACGAAGCAGACTTTAAATTCATTTATAACAATCACAGAATAAACCGAGAGCATCATCAATTTAGTATGTGCTAATGAACGTATTTTCGTCCTTTCTCCATCAAGTTTCATAATTCCTCTAGGAACGTTACCAGTGATCAGTATGATGCTGGCGCCCATGGCCCGCGCCGTCATGGCGCACAGGATGCCGATGGGCCCCGCGCCCAGGACCAGCACGCGCTGGCCCAGGCGGATGCCGGCGCGGTTGCAGGCGTGCATGGCAATCGCCAGCGGCTGTACCGCCGCGCCTTCCTCCATCGTCAGGTTGTTTGGCATCCTTGTAAAAAAGTATGCATCATTCAAATCTCCGATCGCATTCGCCATACCACAATACAATCAAAGACAGTCTTTGAGGCTATAGTCGAACTGAGCGGGTGGAAAACTCATCATCATCATAACAGCCGAAAGACGTCCACTGCTGGTCATAGGCCTCCCCCAAAGGGGGGTTTGCCATAATCACCACGCTTGGCAGGCGGGTTGGCGATCGCAGTGTATGGTGTTGCGTTTTGCAGAGAACGCTGCCCGTTCGCTGGAGAGTCCCTTAGTCGCCTCTTACGACACCCACGGGAAGTGATGGGATGGTATTATTCTTTTACGGCACCCTACGGCACCGGCCCACACCATTCGGCGCGCCCATGTAGGAGCAGTAGTGCGGCGCCACGCACAGGTTGTAGCGGACCAGCTTGCAGAACTCACTTGTGACAGATGACAGAACTCACTTGTGACAGAAGTCGGCGACATGCTTGTAGTAGCGGCAGAGGTTGCCGGGCGTGCCCATGGACGAGCAGTAGTGCGGCGCCAAGCACAGGTTGTAGCGGCCCAGCTTGCAGTACTCGCAGGCGCGGCAAGGCTGCGTCGGCTCGATGGACACGCGGTCGCCCACGACTAGGGAGGTCACTCGGGAACCTTTCTGGTGATAGAAAGAGAAATTGTAAACATTCTGTCATTGTTTATTCCATAGCAGCCCCTTGGTTAAGCTCCGCTTAAATGGTATCCGTTTGTGCTGCCGACCTTTGTACATAGCTTCGCTTTGTATCTACGTGTAGGAGGCAACCGATTGCCCACTGCGATCCACGGTAATAGTATAGAGTGACTGGCAAACAAATTTACTGAACAATTAACGTGGCAAACCTCTTCTGCACATTCATACTCCTCGTCGATGTTTATGGCACGTTTGCCTACCTAGTTCTTTAAAGAAACTATCATTGGTATGATTGGTAGGTACAGAAGAGTCCCTACAAAGAACTTTTTTGGCTGAAAACTAACTAATTTTCTAGTTCACAAGCTTACTTTGACAACAACGCCTGCCCCGTCGTGGCCGATCACGATGGGTTCCGTGACGACTTCCATCCCGCAGGTCCCCGTGGTGTACATCTTCACGTCAGACCCGCAAATGCCTACGCAATCCATCTTGACCAGCACCTCTGTAACAAATACACCACTGAGATAGATAGCACTCAGACTCGCTGTTTCCGCAGTTAGGAATCAGGCCGCTAAACAATGGGAGAAGTCCAGTAATAAAAAGAAAATGACATTGTCAAAAAACCCGACCGCTAAAAACAACTAAAAAGTTCGAAACAAGTCGCTTTTCAAGCATTTTTTTTTATTTCCTACTTTTTGGTGAGTTACATTTTTGGAATCCTCGAGCCCTTTATCTCGATACCCCAAGATAGGTTTTGAAAATTAAAAATTTATTGAAGGCGTAACATGGCGCCAAAAATTGGCCACTTTAATTTTTATATACCCAGTGTCACCACTCTCACAGTAAATACGAATCTAACGACACCTCTCAAGCTAAAATCCATCGAGCCGTTTAGGCTTTAGAGCGTGCCAAAGAAATATACATACCTACATACTATACTATACACTCAAAAAACATAACCCTCCTTCTTTTGCAGTCGGGTAAAAAACGCACAGGGCTCGCCTGTGCGTTTTTTAACCGACTTCTTTAAAAAGGAGGAGGTTTTATGTTCGGCTGTATGTATTTTTTTTTATGTTATGTTCACCGATTTCTCCGCCAATTCTGGACCAATTTTAAAAATTCTATTTTATTCGAAAGCCTATACTCCTGAGCTGGTCCCATTGTCACCAAGTTAGAATCTGATGATGGGGTCCCATGAAAATCGAGGGAAACCCTCAAATTTTATAAGCACATACAAAGGTTTTCATAAACTTTCTAACGCAATTCAGATATTTGTGCCTGGTAATCATCATCTCATGTTGCTGAGCTGATGATGGAAGGTATAAGTCAGGATCTGATGATGGGATCCCAAGAAAAATGTTTGTTAACGATATTTTCGCCAATTGTTAACCGATTTCATTTTGATTCTTTTTTTTTTTTTTTTTGTTTGGAAGAGTATTTTCTCGGACTGGTCCCATTTAAATTTGGTGAAGATCTGATGAAGAACTTCGAAGTTAGGCAACGGAACTCTTTAATAAATGATAGCAAATGGATCGGGATTTCTGAAATCGCATGTCTGTTGATTGTTTACACCAGTTTATAACATAACATCACGCCGGCACGCTGTGTTTGTTGTTGTAGTGTTTGGAAGTCGGTTATATTTTTTTGTAAAAACGTTTTTTTATTTGTGTTGAAAATGCCTGTTTCTTTTCTCATTTCACCACTTAAGAGCAGTGGTAACTGGTGATGCTGATGACAGAAGTTACAAAAGAAGAAGGACCCACGATCTTCAGCTGTGTAGAAGAGGCTTGGACCGATAGATATCACTGTTTTTGGCTCTGGTATAATGTATGTTAAATCATGATGGGCTGAGCTCGTGCCTCCTCTTTATGATGATGAAGCCCTGAAGCGAGTGTGGTATCTTGCTACAGGACAGATCCCTTATCTGCTCATATCGAATCTAGGTGTAAAAATTGAAGATTTTACCTACCGTCATCTTTAATTTCAGGCATCGGAATATCTTCCTGAAACAAGTTGCAACAACTCATAAAGTTTCATCACAGATCACTTTCAGGTTAAAGTTCACTCGAGATCAAAGAAAAGATAAACGCTGAGAAACACGCACACTTCTGTAGGTTCCAATTGATTAGGTACCTATAGCTAAACTTTAAATTAATTAAGTCCCCACATTTATTTAAACAAGTAGGTAATACAGGTTACACACTTTTACATGAATTAATTGTCTTCTTATTTCAATGTAAGCTTCCTATTTTGCAAACAGTTGTATCATTAAACTCACAATTCTGACATCGTAAGGTCCATGTAGGACCGCAGCGCAGTTGGCAGCCATTTCCGTCAGATTCCCTGAGTACAGTGGTACGATCATTTTAATTACTTATGTAATAAGATTTGTTTTGTTTAACGTTTGTTGTAGTATAAACATGTGAATAATAAGATAATAAATGTTATCATGATGTTATGAGACCAAAAGGTCTACTTTGTTATTTGTTAGTTTAGATACTACTAGTTTAGGCAAATGCATAAGTATAGCTGCAGAAAACTTTTATGTTTACAGTTTAAGCCGAAAGACGTCCACTAATCGTAATCGCGTAATCGCCACGCTTGGCAGGTGGGTTGCCTATCGCAGTGTATGGTGTTGAGTTTTACAGAGAACGCTGCTGCCCATTTTCTGGCATGTCCCTTAGTCGCCTCTTAAGACACCCACGGGAAGTGATGGGATGGTATTATTCTTTTACGGCACCCTACGGCACTGGCCGACACCATACGGCTTAAATTAATGACAGTACCAAGAGACCAGAAACATCAAACGGACATCAGACGTCCCAAAGTCACAGTAATCAAATAAAAAACAAAAAGTTTAAAGATAAGTGTTAATTTTATGTTTTCAAAGTTAAAATGTACTCCAACTTTAACACACATTTGTCACAAAACGGTGATTCATTTCATTTATAGGAAAAGCAAATAAAATTCTAATTTTGTATTTTAGCTTATCACTGTAATGGCCAAACTGCCAGCTATAAGTACAATCATGTAAACTCTTTAGGACATAAAAACGGAAGTGTTTCGATTTTTCTAATGATAAATGTATTTGTAATTAAATCATAAAAATTTAGCCTTTATTGAAAGTAATTTGTAGAAGCTAAAATTTTGTACGGAACACTCGGTTAGCGAGTCCGACTCACACTTGGCTGGTTTTTTTTATTAAGATCTCCAAGCCATAGCAAGAAAAGGAAGAATGAAAACTTTTTAATTTGGCACACACACAATGAAAAAATATGAAGGTTTTTCAGTTCAGCTAAATACGAGAGAGCTAGAAATTGCCTGAAGCTGGTTTACGGCAGTTACCTCTGTCGCTTTACATATATGTCTTCAGTCGCACGAATTAAGTAAACGACTACGAAAGCGTTCAAAAATAAACTTTATTTGTACTAGTTACAACATCCTTGGCTCCACTAATCCATATAAACATAATAATCATATAATCATTTTATTTGTCAGAATATGGTACAACAGTCTTAAGATTAGTTAGTGGTATCATCACATTCTACCAAGCGTCAATTGTGGCGTGCAAATTTTAATGTTAGGTACATACAGAGGGCTTTTTAAAATCCTAAAATACAACTACAAAATCCTTTATTCAAATAGAACCAGTTACAGGCAGTTTTGAATACTCAAGGTATGTCAGTCAGCTAGATGAAGCCAATTCTGCCGCGCTAGTAACAAGAGCAGCAAGTTGCTTTGCAGCAAAATACACTCACCGACCCTGTCTTCAGCGCGGCAGCTGCACGTTCCGAAGAGTAGATCCTATGGAGAAGAACGTACAAGAAATTCCATGCTCTTTTAAATCAGTGTAACTTACTAAATCATGGTTACCTACATGGGTTCGTTATGAAATAATTAATGGTAGAATGCAAAAGAGATTGAGGCTATACTACTCTGTCAAGAAAGTACCGGGAAAAGATCAATAATACACAAAATGTCTGTTATTCATCCAAATTTATTTTATCAGCTTCAAAGTATGCTCCTTTAGAAACGATACACTTGCGCCAACGAATAATCCATTCATCAAAACATTTTTTAAACGCTGCTTCCGGAATTGAGTTCAGTTCTCGCCGCGAATTCTCCTTTATGTCTTCTATCGATTGAAAACGGGTGCCACGAAGTGGTAATTTCAGTTTAGGAAAAAGAAAAAAGTCAGCAGGAGCCATATCTGGTGAATATGGTGGTTACTGGATGGTATTTGTTGAGTGTTTGGTTAAAAATTCGTTCACAATGATAGCCTTGTGCGAAGGCGCATTGTCGTGGTGCAAAATCCAAGAATTTTCTTTCCACAAATCTGACCTTTTTCGTCGAATTTGCTCTCTTAAACGCCGCATAACGCTTAAATAATATTCTTTATTTACCGTAAGACCTACCGGTAAGAATTCAGAGTGCACAACACCGCGATAGTCAAAGAAAACAGTCAACATGACTTTGACTTTTGATCAGTTGGAAGGCGCCACTCCGAAGCTTGTTGACTAGTTTGTATGTCAAACTCGTAAACCCACGTCTCGTCACCAGTAACAATGCGTTTCATGAATGTTGGGTCCGAACTGACTCGTTCTAGCATGTCCTCAGCGACTTTCATGCGATTGAGTTTTTGGAGAAAATTCAGATCTTTTGGGACTAGCTGAGCAGCAACATGTTTCATACCCAAATGATTAGTTAAAATGGTACGGATCGACTCGTGAGATACAGAAAGTTCGGCGGCTATGTCTCTCAGAGTTGAATGGGGATTTTCAGTCACTATTTCCTTCACTTTTGCGATGTTAACTTCAGTTGCAGACGTTGACGGCCTACCAGAGCGAGGCAAATCTTCCATCACATCTCGATCGCTTTTGAACGCTTTGAACCACTCATAAGCACGAGTTTTTGATAAAGTCGATTCACCGTAAGCCTTCTGTAACATTTTCAGTGACTCCGAACACGAAATTCCATTGGCGATGCAAAATTTAAGACAAACTCTTTGTTCGATATTTTTGTCCATTATGAAATTCGCAATACACACTATATATGATATTACTAAAACCAGCACTGTATTTAATATAAATAACAGATGCAACTCAAACTCCGCGCCAAAATGGAAAACAGTTGTGCCAATCTAACAACTACAAAAAAACAAACATTTGAATGTGGAACCATAAACAAATCATCCATTCCCGATACTTTTTTTACTGAATGTATAATGTAGAGAACCCTTTTTTTTTGCGTAATGCAGAGAACCCTAAGAACCTTACAATGGGATCCCTTCTTTTTGCATGATTTAATTTTTCCTAATATACATGCATAACCATTTCGTTATAATGCGTAAATAATGTTATACGAAAGTATAACTAGGAGAAACAGAAGTACCGAAGCCAAGGTAGGTATGTTAAATCTTTTTTTTTTTTTGTAAATGGATAGGGAAACGATATTTTCATAGATATATTGACAAGGGACCGTCATGATGTTAATTTCTTTAAACATTGGGTTAGATAATCTCGCCGTTGGAGATTGTAAATGGCTCTGATGGATCTTTTCTGCAAAATGAAAATAGACTCAATATCAGCAGTCCGTCCCCGAGAGGAGCTCGTGACTATTAACAGCTGCACGGGTCGATCTTCAAGCAACGCTTGCCAAGGTTGGTCTGTGGATGAGTGACCATCTTAACATACCGAGTTTCCTCCGTGCCTCGGAAAGCACGTTAAGCCGTTGGTCCCAGCTGTCATTTGTAGATCTTTGGCAGTCGATACGGATAGTCAGAAATCAGTTAATCTGACTCCAGGCTTGCTTGAAGTACCGTGTAACCCAGTTAATGGTGGTAGGCAGCCGCTCCGCGTAAAATACTGGTATTCAGGTAAATCCGGTTTGAATGGAAGCCGATCTCAATATAGTTGGGAAAAAGCTAGGCAGATCAGCAGCCCGTCCCCATAGTAAGATGCCGTAAGTAAGTAAAATATACTGTCTCGTTGTTTTACGCATCTGTTTCGGTAACTGGCGGATTGGCGAACTTAGCCTTCCTGCAAGAGATGCTAAATGAGGACCCCATTGTAACTTTAAGTCATCGAAGAATTCTAGTTTCTCCCAGTTCAATATTATGTCTACTAGACTGACCGACTGACTAAGTTAGCATTAACATTAGGTATTGCTTGAATTAAAATTACAATAATTATTTCGATGATTTAGTGTCGATATGTGTCGGTCAAAAATGGTATCATAAAACAGTCAAACAAACATTAACAATATATTTCACAGTATAAATTAGTACGATTCAATTAGGATACTAGGTCACTTTTCGTTTTTTTTAGGGATGGGAAATCATTACTTAATTGACTTCCCTTTCGCTCCGCCAAAAGCGGAAGGGAGTGACAGACTCCTATTGACCAAAACCAACCCGTGTTTTTCTGAATGCCTGTTGCGCCAAACAAGCAGTCCTGTGCGTCTCGCATCCATCGGCTACCCGCGACCTTCATGAGGTCATCGGATCGGAAGTGCTTGAGCATCTCTAAATAATCTTATTATTGTTTTTTCTGCCTAGCAAAATAAATAAGTGGGAATTAATACATAGACCTGAAATAATATTGCCTACTTATTTAAACAACTACTGACATACTTATTTTTTTCTGTTTGTTTGGTGACTCATTGTAGAAGAATGCCGCTGTGGCGTTTGTGTTGGGTATGGAGTTAATTTTTTATAAAGCGTGATTTTTCAGTCCAGTCTGATTTTTCCTATACAGCCAATTGAGGAAATCTAATTTGATCTGAGTAGGTAATATAAAATTAGGTAGGTAGGGTGCATGTGAGTTTGTGTATGGAGGGATGAAACGCAAGTAACTAGAAGAGTTATGAACATAAATGTGGATGGATGGAGAGGGAGAGGAAGGCCAAAGAAAAGATGGATGGATTGTGTGAGGAGCGATGTGAAAGAAAAGGGAGTTAGTCATAGATTGACGGCTGATAGAACAGAATGGAAGAAAAAAACGTGTTGTGGCAACCCCAAGTAACATGGGATAAGGGCAGGGAGATGATGCATGTGAGTTTGTGTGGGTAGGTTACCTAATCTCCGGAACTACTGCACCTAGGTATTTAAAAATGCTATAATAATTTGAAAAAGAAAGGTAAGTTTGTCCAGACGTGAGACGAATATAGGCAAAGCTGGAACGGGCCGCTATTTACAATAATAATAATACAACATAAGTCGGAAAACATAAATCTTTATTTAGATAATATAAAAATATTTTATTTTCATTTGTACTTATTCATTTAGATACTTTTATTCTTATAATTTGATGATAATAATAATTTAGTCTGAAATAAGCACCTCTAAATGATATTTTTACCGATGTGTAACCAAGCACACTTTTTTAATAACAAAATTTTCAAACTTAAATCTAAACAACGAAGAATGTTCCTTCTTAACAAATAACAATAACTTTAAAATAAAATGTAGGTATGTATAAATAAATGAGGGTCCTACATCCAATAATTCGTTTTTTTTTAGAAAGTTTATCCTACTCAATAACTTTACTAATGTAAAAAGACAGAATAGTTAACAAATGGAATACTAACTCGACACTACAGCTCAGAGGTTCCATCGGTGACATCGAGCACGATCCTTTCGAGACAGGATTAACCGGAGCCGAACGAACCTCTAAGTTCGTGTCGTACTACGAGATAAGGGGCTGTATTATGAAGATTTTACTGCCACCATGGCCCCATTGCGCAAATGATAGTGCTATCAGTTATGTATAGCTCCGTCTCTTTCTTGCACAGGAACCACGACATCAATACAGCGTCATCATTATCGCAAGCGACATGTTCTTGAAAAACCTTTTGTAGGTATCATATAGATGTAAAAAAAGCATTTTCAGCTAAATGTCGTCTACGATAAATTGTCGGAAAGGGCTCGATATGTCACTAGTTCTGATGCGGATGTCAAAGAAGGTTAGAACTTTTTGGGGTTGTTAGCGTCCCGTGGCTGCACGTGGATCATGACCTTGATGCCGGCGCCCTGGCGCGCCACCTCGTAGGCCTCCAGCGTCTGCTCCAGGCTGAAGTGGTGCGTCACCAGGGGCTTCACATTGATCTTACCGCTCGCTACCATGTTCAGAGCGATCGGGTACCTGGCGACAGCATAGAAATTCGGTATAAAAAAACGGTAGGCCAAAAAACCAGGTCTGAAAAATTGTAAGCTATTCAGTCGCCTATATATCCGAGTCACTGAATCATTAAACCATAGATCTGGGGGTCTATGTTTTAATGATTGTGGTCTACTAAAGTGGCCTTTTTAGACCCGCAGGAGTCATATTTGCGTCTGGGTATCCTCCAACTAAAGGGTTCTATCCCAAAAAAGTCAAGATTGAACAAGTTAATTCTAGGCCAGCGTGCTCCATTTTCGACCACATTTTGGCTTTTCATCAGGTTAGATTGAATAATAAATTGTAAATACAATCATGGCGGCTAAGGTACATACTCGTTGACGTATCGGAAGATGCCGCGAATATCAACCTCGCGGGCCAGTGCGCCGGCGAGTAGCACGGTCTGCTCCACCGCGCCCATGCCGACCAGCACCGCCACGCCGCCGGACTTCGTCGCCTGGAGGAAAAGAAAGAAAGAAAATACATTTATTTAGCTTAAAGTTAAGGCACACAACATGCTTACAGAATAAAAAATAAACTACTTATCTCGGGGGATTCACATACCCGACTATCTCACTTTTGCCTAGAAAGTGACATTTGGTTACTTAGAAGCTAACCGCCCCTAAGACGACCTACCGACCTAAAGGAAGTATCCACCAATTGAACCGCACGCTTGCACCACTAGGTATTATAATGAACTCTGTGCTCTGTGATTTTCTAAGCTTTTGTAGACTGGTAGAGATGAATGAGGTGATGAATATGCGTGATAATAAATAAGATGTGTACTATGTTTGGACATTGTACATAATTATCTCATTTGTCACTTTATGTTTAGGGGTGAAACTCGAGTGACAAAACCAGTCAACGATCGGTTGGGTGTCACCCCTAAACGGATGTCACCCGGTGCGGGCCGCCCCCTCCACTCGCTATGCTACTGATGTCTCGGTTTATATGATGACACTCCCCTCCACTCGCTATGCTACTGATGTCTCGGTTTATATGATGACACTCACCAACAACGACACTCTGACGGTAGCCTGCGCTCCGCTGGCATCAAACGACACGTCGGGCTGGCAGCCGAGCAGTTCGTGTATCTTCGCCACCACTTGCGCCTCGTTGGACTCACGCGTCACCAGGAGGGTATGGTCAGCACCCAGCTCCTTTGCGAAGTCTAAGCGGGCTTGAAGCACATCTGCGTAAGACCCGAAATAAAGATAAAGGTGAGTATAGACTACAACATTTTCTGGAGCATTTCTGTGTAATGTAACGTTCTTACGAATGGTACAATACAGGCAAAAGCTCAGTTTCCAAAGCATTTCCATGTAATGTAACGTTCCTGCGAATGCTCGGCGTTATGTTAAGGGTAAATGCTCACAGCGAGTGTGCATTTACCAACATTTCGTTGTACCTTGCGTTCATTCTTTTTTGAAATGTCGGACCGACAAATGACTAATGACCGACCGAACGACCGCGCGGACCGCGTGCGTCTTTCGTCCCTCTCCCTCCGCGTCTCCCCGCAACCGCGCATCGCCCGCACTCGTGACTCGACGAAATGTTACACCAATATGCTCTTTGGTTTGTAACAAAGAGGCGAGCGTGCTCGACGTTTAGTTCGTAAAAGGATGATACACTAGAACATATCATAGAGCGGCTCGTTGTTCTGTTACAAGTAAATGTTGTAGTCTATACTCACCTTAAGATGCTTTTCGCCACACTTATTATAATGAAACACTCACATACAGCGATGTGCTGGAAGCAGTTGCATGCAGTTGGTGGCATCAAATCGGTGATTGAATCATGCCACCAATTGCATCCGACTGCTGAAAAGTGAATTGTTTGGATCTTTTTAGTTGCTTGTTGTGGTTAAGTTTTTTGACATAAGTATTAGCGTGACGGTATTTCAAAACTGGCTGTGTTACCTGTGATGAGCACGGTGCTGGCGCCCATGGCCTTAGCGGACAGCATGGTGAGCAGGCCGATGGGGCCGGCGCCCAGCACCAGCACGACGTGGCCGCCCGTGACGCCGGCGCGCCGACACGCGTGGATGCCCACCGCCAGCGGCTCCAGTAGAGCGCCCTCCTCCATCGATACGTGGTCGGGCAGTCTGCGGACAGACGGAGACTAGATTTACATGAAGTTTCATGTTATGTTTCCCTTTCTTCCCTATAGTATAACAGGATACCGTCTCGGAATGGTGATGCGAGTTTAAACTTTTTTACTGATTAATGGACGGTGTGATAGTAAGTTTTTTCATCCAGTTATGGCAATTTTGGAATCTCTTTTACTCTACGGAAGAGCGAATTCTATCACTTTTGTTCAGATTTGCACGTATATAAAATAACGTAGGAAAAAGACAGAATAAAAATCTAGATCATAGTGGTGGGATTTTTGTTCTGTTTTAAACTTATTAAAGTTGTTTGTCTACTCTTCATGTCATTTGTTAAAACGTTTCACAGTATTACTATGTCAGTATTACTCAACCGATTTTCAGTATCATATATCGGATGGTATGTATAAAGCATGTACCTATATTACCTCTAAGTACTTACTTGAAACAGAAGTCAGCAGCATGCTTGTAGTACCGGGCGAGGTTGCCGTGCACGGGCGGCGTGGCGCAGAAGCTCATGTCGGGACATAAGTGGTAGCGGCCAGTCTTGCAGAACTCGCAGTAGCGACACGGCACGCCCGGCTCGATGGCCACGCGGTCGCCCACCTTCAGGTTCTTCACTTTGGCACCGAGCTGTGGACGA
Source organism: Lacanobia oleracea (assembly GCA_950371165.1). NCBI lineage: Eukaryota > Metazoa > Arthropoda > Insecta > Lepidoptera > Noctuidae > Lacanobia > Lacanobia oleracea. The sequence continues at coordinate 2,679,897 of OX493405.1, forward strand.
AACGTGTGGTCAATTATACATGGTCATCATTCAGTTTGGTGTAGGCAGCGGGAATTCGTTGCATGTGAGAAGCAAACTATTTGGGGTGGCGAACCTTCGAGCGATAGGAAATAATCAGTTTGACGAGGGAGGTCTCTGTAATATACAGTCCGCCCTGGGACTGTAATTTTCATTAACCTTTGCAGTTAGGTACTGAAACACGACTGCGTTACCAAGAAGAACTACGTTGTTACCAAATATTAACTCAATGAAAAAAAATTGCGTATAGGTAAATACAGACTATTAAATAAAATAAACAATCTATGAAAATATGTATCTTATCTTATCTTATGGCAATTCATCAATGAATGATTCTAGCAAACTTTATTAATTAGCTCGCAATCAATACGATACTAGGTTTATCAAATTAAATACGTTAAGGTTTTCATAGTAAACATTTAAAAGGGAAAATCACACACAAAACTTTTACACAGGGAAAGGCTCTTATTCGCCAAAAAGTATTCGTAACAATATGGCCCATTTACAACCGACCTTGTAAGCTGTTAGTGCATTATGATCAGTTCTATCATGTATTCTTGGCATTCAATTTAGTTCGCTAGTGGCACATCTTAATTCTGAGCATCTTATGTCTCGCTCTAGTGATGTGTTCAGATCTGCAATGAATTTTTGAAACGACAGAATCGGTTGCACGGTTCTCGCCGCTTGCACTGAAAATAATGAAGGTAGGGATAGCAAGTCAATTTTTTATATCATTTCAATTAAAACATTGTACCCATTTAAAAGTTCGAGTATTAATCAAATTAGAATCTATATAAACTTGATTATTTAAAGTTTGGAATTCTGAATTATAAATGGATTCCACCAACCCACAATAGGTACCCATAACTATTATTACTAGCTCCTTTATAAATCTTCTTCTTTATGTGTCGATTAACTCATGCCAAATTTTGTCCGACCAGTATTGAGCAATTTGTAAAGCTTTCTGATTGGCCTCGTTAATTCTTGGAGGTGGTTGTGAACGACGACGGGCAATAAAGGAGAATTTTCCTATGTCCCTTCTAAATATCCTAAATCCTAATTTATAAGGTAGGTAAGTAGGTACTGTAAAGATTAAATAAAAATTGTTCCAAATTTCTTGCGTGAATGAGTAGCACACATCTATCATTCCTGTCACGTTTTTAATACGTAGTATCTTTAAAAGAAGACTAAAAACTCTTTAAAGCAAGATAACAAATGCCTACTACGTTTGTTGTTATCGTGTTATCTTGTAGATAATATTTACCTACATCATATCTACGTGTTATTATGTTTATCATATCAGTCTATTAAACCGCTAAGTACATTATAATAATTATAATCGTAAGTCGCGGAAAAGCAAATAAACAACTCGATTATTTTGACTGAGCACACCATCATGCATTATTTTATATAAAGTTCAATTTATTATAGTGAAGGCGGCATTATAATAATGTTTTCCTTACCTTATGAATAGAATTGCATAAATAAAAACCCAAATTACTGTAGGTATCTAATTGTTTCTGCCATTTTTAGGATTCCGTACCCGAAGGGTAAACCTACCGAGCCCTATTACTAAGCCTCCGCTAATATGCAGACAGATAAAATTTTCAGTGTCTTTCTATTGCCGTATATCGTAATATCGTATTTAATAAAACTATAATACAATTAAAAATTAAAGAGAGATCCCATGAAAAGTGTTTTTTTTTTCGGCTTATGGAACTGAACCCTTCGTGTGAGAGTCCGAGTCGCACTTGGCCGGATTTTATACATAACTATGGTACCCATTACTTGCCCGAGTGCGCAGTGCGCTAGCTACAATAATACAATTACTGGTGATTTACTCGAACTACATATTAGCGACTAACACCTACACAGTAATGTCGTAGGATTCATTGTGGCTGAGCAGTATTTCTGGAACGAAGATCATTTATGTGACAAACTGTCAGATGTGCCTATTAAGGCCACTTCACGCACTTTTGAGCGAGCAACTCGCATTTAAATGTTAGTAAATTACAATATAAGTAAGTTAAATTTTAATTTACTTACATTGTGGGGCATGATCGAGCGATTGATCTCATTAATTGTTCCTCATTAGTAATGTAACGCAACTTGCATGCGAGTAGTTTTCAGGTGGAAACGTGGCCTAACCTAACTACTAAGAATGAATGACAACACGATTTGTCAGTTACTGTAAAATCATGTTGTCTTTCATTCTTACTTCGGGTTCGGGACTAATCGTAAGTCTGTAGGTGATACGGAGTAGAAAACGCCCGCAACTAAGCCCGAAACTACGGACTTCGGACTTAGAGAGTAGCCCCGTAGACTGCCGGCGAGCTGGCTCTTACCACTAGTTGATCGCAGCGACAAGGGCTTTCAAAGATTGTACTCGCTCAGCGACACTCGCTCGGTGACGCTCGCTTGGCGGACAGAACTCGCCAAACAGTGGTATTTTTTACCTATAGTGCGGGCCGAAGTGATTATTGCGAGTAATCGCACGTCGCACAAAGGCACTCGCTTAAAGCCGAGTGACAAAATTATCGAAACTTTTCACTCGCTACTTGCTGCTCGCCAACTTTGTTCGAGTTTCAAACTTCACTCGCTAATCGCTGATCGCCGGCGGTGAGACAAGTGCCGTAGCCACGAACTATTGCGTCAGAAAACGACAAAATCCTTTATCAGTGTCAGTGTACCTACATAATGAATAATCACCGTGAGTTTTAATTGTATGATTGATTGGATTGAAGTCGCTGTGTGCTTTGAAGTGGCTTTTATTAAACAAATTTTAGATAAGGATCTTCGCAAAATTTCATCATAATTTCAGTTGCAAACCAAAAATTGCTGGGATATAGGCCATACCTAAGAGTCGCCACATTGACCGGCTTTTTGGATCCATTTGGACTCCCACGGCCTGTACCAAGTCATATTTCTAATTTGTAGGAGGCCTCGCAACGCTGCGTCTTTCAGTTCGCTGTTGCCACTCCAGCCAGCATAGCTATAATTCACTGCCATTCGATTCCAAATCCAAATAAATGGTTGTGTTTTTGTAAGGTTCGTATTGGGAGAATTCTATATTCTAGCCTAAACGAAATTTCTATTTTAATTAATTATTGTCTAAGTACTCTAAAAATTACCATGTTGCATCATAAAAAAGAAACACAATCATTCGCTTCGGGATGACACCAAATGGTTGTGTTTAGTTAGACTGAACATTTAGACACCATCACAAAATAATTAATCTTTAATTGATTATTGAAATAATTTTACGAAGTATTCTCCTTTTATTTTTCCAGTGTTTTATCGCTGTATAGACCAAACAGGTCAAATAACAGGCTTATTTATTGATAAACCCACGGGTGATAGTGCACTGACGTTGGTAAGCATTATTTACATATTTATCGTGTGATAATTATTATTGTTGCTGAGTTAAGTCACCACTGCGTTACCACCGCGATCCGGACCGGCGTTCCGGTCGCGAATGGCGAAGACGCACAGACTTCAGAATTATGTTCGTTCTAGTTGACCCGCGCAACTTCATCTTGTCCGCTTATATCCGTATCAGCGGGATGATATATAGCCTATAGCCTTCCTCGATAAATGGGCTATCTAACACTGAAATAATTTTTCAAATCAGATCAGTAGTTTCTGAGATTAGCGCGTTCAAGTAAACAAACAAACAAACTCTTCAGCTTTATATATTAGTACTAGTTGACCAGCGCAAACTTCGTCTGCGTCACAATTTTCGTTACTGCTCCGCTCCTATTGGTCTTAGCGTGATGATATATAGCCTATAGCATTCCTCGATAAATGGGCTATCTAAGATGAAATAATTTTTCAAATCAGATCAGTAGTTTGAGATTAGCGCGTTCAAGTAAACAAACAAACAAACAAACTCTTCAGCTTTATATATTAGTATAGGTATAGAAGATAAATTAGTACAGATTGTTACTGAATTTAGCCACTACTGCGTTACAAACTTTTTATTCGATCTTGCATATGAAGTCAAACTTTCATATGAAAACTTGTAAAGCACAGACCCACTTTCTGCTGTAGCATTGCGGTAAAGTTTGTGAGGATCAATAACTTCTGTTCTAGCGACACACCTCTTCCGTTGAGGTCTTCAGATAAAACTACTTAAGTTGTGAGAAAGGGGTTGAGTAGAACGCTAAATCTTGCGGTAATTATGGTAGAAAATAAAGAAACCAGACCCACCCAGTCAACCCGGACCATACAGTCACTTATAAACGGACTTTTAAAATGAATCAGAAATGAAGATATCCACCATCGCCCTTTTACTACCGGTATACCAGACGTACTGCAGGATACCAACTGCACTTGGTCGATATCCCGACTAGTAGGTAGAGCAAGGCAGTGACCAGGTGGCGTCCAAGGACTGGAAGGAGAAGTGTTGATCGGCCGGCGGCGAGATGGACGGATGACATTGCTGCCATCGCAGGAAAAACCTGCATGAGGCTGGCTGGAACGTGGGGATTGGCACAAGAAAAGGAAGCCTATGCTCAGCAGTGGGCGAAGTCAGGCTGTGGATGATGATGAGGACCTACTCAGCGCTTCTCCTCCACATAACCAAAATGTGGAACGCTCCAGTGTCTGTGTTCCCTTCCACATAAAACCCGTCTGCCTTCAAAGCAAGAGTGAACAGGCATCTTCTGGGCACGCTCGCTCCATCATAGACCTCATATATCGCTTTCCATCAGACGTGATTGTGGTCAAGAGCAAGCCCATTCCTCAATAAAAAAATACATGAGCAGCAAATATGGTAAAAAAAAACAAATAATTTTTCAATAGTAAGGCAACACTGCGAGGTTCACGGTCATTGCCATCGCCGACAGATTATAAATAGCCGACAACGACAAACACGTGCGTTTGTGGGTGTGTCCGTCCGTACAACTACGTCGCAATAGACAACACACCTCCAGCAGACATTCTACACTATACCAGTATTTTAGAATGCTAAATAACCGGACCTATGTAATATGTGGTCGACCTTGAATTTGTTTTGGGCCATATGCGACAATATTGGCAGATTAAAAATAATATTGTTGCTTTAGCTGAACAGGGCGATAACAATGAATGTTAAACCGCATCAGATATAACAGCTACTCGTACGTCAATCTGTTAAAATGACAGGAATACTTTGTCAAGGTTGAGAACAAAATTTGTTGGCTTCATACACATGGTCGTTCTCCATTTTTGACATGCCGATGCATTTATGATGCGCTTGTAGCGTCAGCAGTCAGCTGGTGTTAAAACTACGTCAACGTGCATTCCGACATTTGTAAGATTAAAATTATAACTAGCATTTCACCCGCGACTTCGTTCGCGCGGGTTTAGTTGGTACTCCACGAACTTTATCTCCCGTCTAACCTCATATAGGGTACTGATACGAGTAGATTGATTGATTGATACGATTCTAAATAAAGCTGATTGATTGGGCTGACTAAACGTAGGGCAGTTTGTTCACTCGTAATATTTTTCTTAGTTAGAGAATTTTTAAAATCGTCGTAACTTTTAAACAAAAGGTCCGATTTGGATAATTTTAAATATAATTTACATGCACATCACCATCTTAAATTATTAACCAATTTAAATAGATAAGGATTAATTAACATCATGATACTAAAATCACCACTATTCCATTTCACCCGGGTTTTGATTGAATAACTTGAACAAAAAGCGGCCATTGTGACTTAACCATAATAATTAAATACATATACCCTCTATTTTCAATAGTTTCTTTTTCTCTTGCTCTATTGTCAATAGTTTCCACAGCGTACGCGATATAAGGACCTTTTCTAGTATTTTTATCACACCTCGGGTTACATTGTCGAAGTTTTCATACGGATCCCTAACTTTTTTGAAAATATTCTGTAGCCTATGTTCATCAGGGATAATGTAGGATTCTAATGGTGAAAGATTTTTTCAAATCGGTCCAGTAGTTTCGGAGCCTATTCAATTCAAACAAACAAATCTTTCCTCTTTATAATATTAGTGTAGATTAGTCAAATGATTATAAGAACGCGATCGGAAGTACACGGGAATGATACAACTAGATGATGTCACCCTAAATGAAGACGCACCGTTGAATTTTAAACTCTCTACTCGAATGTCAGTCTAATATTGCAATAATTGGTCACCAACTGTTAAGGGTCACCAGCGACTCGAACAGAAGAAGAAATGTTTCCTTATCCTTACGTTACAGAAAAGGCGATTATAGATGTACGGACGGTACACGGACAGGCATTTGGCGTCATGCCCATCTCATGAGAAAAGTACCTGGCGTATGTTGGAAAAAAACACCAAGGGCCTTAAAAATCAGAGTCTACTGTATATATTTATATATTATGATAGACATTTGTATATATTTATCTATTATGTATTTATTTATATAAATCGTACACCTAAGACGACCTGCAGTACTGTCTTTCCATTATCTTTGTAATCCATCCAAAGGTTGTCTTGAAAAGATCGCTTTTAGCGATAAGGCCGCCCATTGTATCACCCTATGTAATGTTTTCTTCATCTATCTTTTCTGTAACTTATATGGTGTACATAATAAAGAGTATTCTATTCTATTCTACTAGGCAACCATAACAGCAAAGAGAAACGTCCTTACCTTAGCGACGACACCAGAGGCCTCGTGACCCATGATCATGGGCTCCTTGAGGACGAAGTGGCCGCACGCGCCGCTCTGCCAGTAGTGCACGTCTGAGCCGCAGATGCCCACGCAGTCCATTCGGAGGAGCACCTCTGTGCACGCAAAATAAATAAATTAATAGATGTACGATGCAGACGGACGAGGTCTTGTAGTTATAACAGCCGAAGTTCCGAACAAGTCGCCGCGCATATCGAGAGTCGAGACCCCTCCGTACTTCGGAATACTTTGCAACGGTCTTATTTTCTGGCTTCTGACACTACCACCTTTTGGTTACCTTCGCAATCTGGCAAGGAAACGCAGCTATGGTTTGTCCATGGTGAGTGTAGGCGGGCCAAAGAGGCACTTCCCTCTATTCATGGCCGCTTCACGAAACAAACCCTAAGACTGACTTAACAACAGTTGCGTTACAACTGGCCACGGGTCCTTTAGTAAACACTTCTATGTCATAGGAGTAACAGGCAGCCCACTCTACAGAGCCTGCATGGAGGAGTACGAGACAGCAGAGTGCGAGACACCTGCTTCTAAGCTGCCCGGTAGTAGCTGATTACAGAGCTTAGTAGGTACTTTGGAAACCCAGGTACCCTCTGTGAGATAGTAACGATAGTGACGTTACTGATGTGGTAGTGACGTTGCTGGCCTTCCTTGGAGAGCTGAGGACCTGGGGTGGATCGAAAGGCATATTTGTCTAACCGCACACAAACTACGTGCGAGTGAGACGTGGAGTCGTGGTAACCAGCCCGATTTACAATACAATATTAGCCTCTGACACCAGTCTTGCACAGGGGCATCTTGTTACGTAGATACTGGGTTGTGAAAGTTGGATATCAAACGGCAAACGAACACCTATATCAAATGGCTAAAGTTAGCCAACACATTCAACAAGCATAGGAAGGGTATTTGCTAGTGTGGTTGAGTAAGGTCGACATAGGAATTGTCGGGTTATTTGAGCGATAACGATAAACTACGACTTCAGGGTTTATTTACGATGCTCGGGCGGAGCACCACCGTGTCCTCGTCGAGGCGATCGGCGGCGGCGATTTCTTGCGTCCGGCCTTGGTTCAGGCCATGGTCCGGAGTGAGGGGACATGGGAAGCGGTCACCTCCTTCTGCGAAGCAGTAATGCTAGCAAAGGAGGAAGCCGAACGTGTGAGAGAGAGGGAAACCTCACGCCCAGCCGCCGCAACAGAAGAAGACGCCCTGGGCGTCGCGAGTCGCAGGGCGATTCTCGGCCACCGTAGGCGCAGGCCTGCGGACGGCGAGCTTTGGGTGGCTTGCCGTCTAATCAGAACCAGGCCCGGATCGACGGCGCGCTGTGTTCAACACGTGCCTCAAAGAGCTGTCAGCACAAAAGACGGGGCCCGCTAGGGCCAGTGCCTGCCAGGGTTGCGGACTTCGTTCGAAAGAGGCACCGTAGCACTGGAACGCAAAGGGCACTAGGATGAACACGGATGGGTTTTAGTCAGTAAGAGTCTGACACTCCCTTCTGCTTTACCCAAAGCGGGAGGAGTCCTTTGATGATTTCCCATCCTTAAAAAAAAGAAATGGGTTTATTTACGATTAAACTCTATCTGGAATCGTATCCTGCAAATCTGTGTACATTCTGATAGGCTAACAAATTAAAATGCGTGCTCTTCGTACATATTTAATTTGCTCCGAGACTATTGTGGAGACTATACCTACATATTTAAATTAATGGCTGCTCAATATTATAATCAGGTTATGTGTTAGCATTACCAGTTTCACAAGTAAAACGAATTTATTCTTCGCTGTTGGTATTCTCATTAACTTTTATCTAAATACCTTAGATCTTAGTTTAAGACTAAGGTATTTAGTTTCTCGAGACTCGATTCCAGATAGAGTTTTATCGTAAATAAACCCTGAACTTGTAGTTTATCGTTATCACACAAACAACCCGACAATTTCTATATCGACCTTACTCAACTACACTAGCAAATGCCCTTCCTTTGCTTGTTGAAAGTGTTGGCTAACTTCAGCCATTTGATATTTCGTTTGCCGTTTGATATCTAACTTTCACAACCCAGTGTATACGTGACAAGATGCCCCTAACTGACAAGGCAAGACACTAGTCTTGCAGCTTCTGACAATAGTCAGAAGCTAGTATTGTGTAAATCGGGCTGGTTTCCGCAACTCTTTGTCTAAGCGCGTATTTTTCGTGCCGGTGGGATACTCGTATGTCAAGTATTTTTTCCAAAAAATATCTGTCACGTATTTTTTCTTTTGTAACGTAAACCAAAGTCGATGAAGATACGACGCTTTTGAAATTGTCAATACGTCACGTCGTGGTATATTTTTTTGTGCGTTCTGACGTCACGAGACCCCACAGTTTTGATGCGTTTTATTTTTGTCAATATTCATAGATTTACAAAAACAAAAAAATACGTGCCCATTATTGTTAAATACTCTAACTGACGGACAAAATAGATTTGCAGTTTGTGGATGGTGGAAACTAGCCTATTCGAGGCGACGCGGTCGCGCCGTGCTGTTGCTGTGCCGTTATAATGTGTCATGACCTTTAAGCTATAGAAACATTGTTTACCCCCAGGAGTGCACGAGTGTAATCAAGTAGGAAGCCGATTAGGGTAAGTGAACTAGCTAGCTACCAATATTTATTTAGTGATAATGAACGCTATCAACTATATCGACACAAACATTGCAGGTAACATTACATCATGCCCGTGTTTCTCGAAGGGATTGGCAGAGTCGACGGTGCAGCCGCAAGTATGCATCCTGAGTGGAAGATATTTTAGTGTAAAAGTATGACCACAAACACAGGTTCATTCTTTGTTTCTCTACTCTCGTATTACGATCAGGGAGATCAGGTTCGCACCAGAGACTTTACGTGCTTTCCGAAAAATGATGGTTTCACATCATCGGCTTTCAAATTCTAATAGAAAATTCTAATGGAAAAACCCAGTGATACTGCCTCATCTGTTGATCGTAAGATGGACCTTAAGCTCAAAGAAGCGTTTGCCACCACGAGAAGGGGACGGCTAACTATATGACTGCCTGGTAGCCTGGTACCCTGGCCCATATTCACACTCCGTAGTAGATACTGCTACCAATAAGAATTTCCTAACAGATAAACCAAATAGCACTGCCTGATCCGATGATAGAACCCAAGACTATTCGTATAGAAGTCATTCACTATCGTAATCAGAACAAAAGTAAACTCCTGCAAAAAATATCGACCGATCGTTTGGCCGTTGAGAACTGATTCAACTAATCACAAGACCGTTTTCGTCCGAAAAACTGACGAGAGCCACCATGATTATCACCATGGACAAAACTTGAATTAACTCACCATCGTCAGCGATTTGTGGTATCGGTGTTTGTACCTGAGAACATGAAACACATTGATAAGGATAACATCATCATGCTGCCGTGAGACGTCCACTGCTACATAAGAAAGCCGCCCCTAGCATCGGCCATCGCCACATCGGCAGGGCCTGTGCTCCCCCCCCGCCCCGTTAAGCCCTTATGGAGGCTTTAATATTTATATTAAGGCCACCACAGGAAAGTCCGGTTTAGCAGTCGACAACCTCCTAGGTTGACCTGCGAGAGGCACATAAAAAAACCCCTCCCCGCATACAGTGCATTTCCAAGGCCTACGTCCTCGTTGGCCTACCCAGTCTGTGCCTTCCGATATTATAATTCAGTATTATCAATATGATATGCACGGAATTAGTAATCCTGCGTACTTATGGCCACGTTTCCGTCTTGAATAAGATGTGGGCATTTGGAAACGCCACGGATCTAATGATCACTAATTTTATAATATCTAAAGTATGACATTCGGCTTCAATAACGGTCGTGACTAGGGTTGTTGACCAAATTAAGTACTTTGGTGAGTAAAGGTAGAAAAAAAAGGTACATTGGGAAAAGATAAAGTACGATTGATTTTACTTCATCATTTTGCTTAAAACATGAATTTCGTTACTTTTAGCAACTTTTAACATATAATTCATTTCATTTTTAGGGGTTCGCACTCTAAGGGACCAACGGAACCCTATTACTAAGCCCCCGCTGTCTGTCCGTCCGTCTGTCTATCAGTCAGCGGGCTGCATCTCAAGAACCGTAATAGATAGACAGTTGAAATTCAGTGTGTGTTTCTTTCGCCGCTATAATAACAAATAATTAAGATTAATTTAAACTACAAATTGAATGGGGCTCCATACAAGAAACATGTTTTTTCGGTTTTACGGTACGGTTATTGTTCTCGTAAAGTTTAGAGTACAATTACCCGAAATAACGTGCAATACTTTATAATAAAGTACGGGTGGCAACCCTACTCGTAACCAAGCGAATTTGATGGAGCTCCGCATTTAAATTTGTTATTCACCTAAGGGAAAATATTATATAATTTAAATTTCCGGTTTCTAATAATATCAAACGCATTCATAAACATTGGCTGGTTTCTGAGTGTTTTCTTTGAAGTTGATTTCATTTATCAAACTGCAGCCTGAAAACCTTTTCGTTAGCTAATTCATGGGTAATTGTTTTTTTTTTTTTTTTTTTGGTTTTCGGTTTTTTTTTATTTTTTTATTTCTATTATATTCTGTATAACGATCTTGAACAGGAAAATAAGGAACACGATCCTACAGTAAAAAAATGAACCATATAAAAGTTACTAACAAGCTATCAATTATATTAAATTAGGTGGCTTAAAGTTTTCATAATTGAGCAGAATAAGGAAATATTTTACAGCAGTCAGCATGTACAAACAACTTTAATAATCTTCCGATTAGGTACAAAAATTGCACCATTATAATATTTATTGATAACATTAAGTAAACACTGGTACTATCTTAACTACTAATTCAATAATCATAGTAAGCGAGTAATATTCCACTTCTACAGATGATAACATTCCTTGGCAGAAGTATTGATCGTTCACAATCATGACAACCTTTAAAACCATTTTCATATTAGGTACATTAAATTCACTTTCGCACATCGCGTACATTTGGACTTTAAGACGACTCAAAATTTGTTTAAATATTCAATCGATTATGTAAGATTAGCAATTCTAATTGCCTTGTTAATATAACTATTTAGTTTTATTGGTATTATGACAATGTATTATGTGAATATTGACTCACCAGTTGCAAATCCTTGGGTTTGTTGAGAAGAGCGGTAAGATTGTCTGCGGCCATTTTGAACGTGCGTTTGACTCTGATCCCAGTGAACGACTGGTAAAGAATGGAATGAGGCGACAAGTTGAATGGGGCAGTGCGCCAATATACACATGAGTGTGATCTGGAGGCGTGTCTGTTTGTGTGTAAAATAGTAAATGACTAAAATGAGGATAAGGGCAACTGAATGATGAATGAGTGCAATGACTGGCCGTAAACCGCGAAGGTCGTATCAGTGTCGGTAATTATGAATTAGTTTTTATTGATGAAAGCATTAGGTACGTCGAGAGCGACATTGTTTTTTTATTGTATAAAATGTTTTAAATAAGTATCAATGTTTCTTTTTCTGTACAATACATAGGTATTAATTAATTTATTAACTTATTATTATTTATTAACTTATTACAATACTTAGGTATTAATTAATTTATTAACTTTTTATTATTTCCATTTTATCACTTTTCTTTAGGCGATCAGAGCCGTAGGAAAAGCTATATTTCAGACCTATTTTGTTATTAGGGATGTAGTTATTATGTTATTATAAATTACGTCTGTTGTTTGCTTTGCAGTTTAAAATAATAGTTGTAAAATTCTACACTCAAGTGTAATTACTAAATTTTTATAAATGCTGTCCAGGACCATGTCTAGCAACATACTTATAGTAATGTACCAATGGATGTTAAATTAAGATAAAAAATTATTCGTTACCATATTTTTTTCTCTTGATTTTTATTTAGGGACTTTTACACATATGTGTATACCAGTTACCAGTCCCATCGGACCTTATACAATAGTTTACTTAACTATACCTTGAATGATGTATAGTTATAGTTGTTTAGTTATGCTACCTAAATCTTAACTGAACAAACTTAAAATCTTTGAAGGCAGCCTCCGAACTCGGTGTTGACAATATTTGATGGAATATGCCTACCCACATCATAACTATTTAACTGTAATTCTATTATCAAGTCTTCTCTTCCAGACTGAAATCTGACACATTCCGTCAATAAATGCAAGACATCCTCCCGTTGCGGCGTTCATACGCATGCTAATTTTAAAAAAAGCCTACTGACTATTTATAATGTTGGAACTTATTTACTTAATACAAATATCTGAGCTGCCTCTCAACTGATTAGCAGAATACTAATTAAAATTCTACGTGGAAAAGTTTAAATGAACATTTGCTAATTATATAGTCGTCAACAACGTCGACACTTTTTATTGATAAGGGAAGGTATTAGTGCCTATTCCACAAAAACAAACCGGTCAAGCGCGGGTCGGACTCGCACACGAAGAGTTCCGTACCATCATCTGCCTAGCCTTTTCCCAACTATTTTGGGGTCGGCTTCCAATCAAGCCGGATTTAGCTGAATACCAGTATTTTACGAGGAGCGGCTGCCTACCAGACCTCCACAACCCATTAACTGGGTAACACGGTACTTCATGGCAAGACTGGAGTCAGATTTACTGGCTTCTGACAATCCGTAACGACTGCCAAAGATCTACAAATGACAGCCGGGACCAACGGCTTTACGTGCTTTCCGAGGCACGGAGGAAACTCGGTATGTTAAGATGGTCACCCATCCACAGACCAACCTTGGCAAGCGTTGCTTAGCCTTGAAGATCGAACCGTGCGGCTGTTATTATCTAGACACGAGCTCCTCGAAGAGTTCCGTTTTATATGGTACGAAGAGTTCCGTACCATATAAACCTTAATTTTTATTTTTATATCTTATCTTAAATTGCGGTTTACGATTTATGACGTATTAAAAAAAAACTACTTACTAGATCTCGTTCAAACCAATTTTCGGTGGAAGTTTGCATGGTAATGTACATCGTATATACTTTTTCGTTTTATCATTCTCTTATTTTTGAAGTTGGAAGTGTCTCTCGCGCAAACTATTTAATTTAGAAAAAATGATAGAAACCTCAATATCATTTTGAAGACCTATCTATAGATACCCCACACGTATGGGTTTGAAGAAAAAAAAATTTTGAGCTTCACTTCTAAGTATGGGAAACCCCCAAAATGTATTGTATTTTTTTTCGATTTTTGTGTGAAAATCTTAATGCGGTTCACAGAATACATCTACTTACCAACACCAAGTTTCAATAGTATAGTTCTTATATAGTTTCGGAAAAAAGTGGTTGTGACATACGGACGGACAGACAGACATGACGAATCCAAAAGGGTTCCCTTTTTTGCTATTTGGCTACGGAACCCTAAAAACAATAAAAAATTAAAGGTGTTAGTTAATTGTCTTTTATGCTGACCGTACCTATTTCGTCTCTATGAACGTACGGACAGACAGTAAATTAATATTATTTTAGAAAAAAAAACTGTTTATGGAAAAAAGACTAACTACTTGTTAATAAATGAAACATTTTGCTATCTCCATAATTATCGACAGTATCATAAAGTTTATAACTTACATTATTTACTTTGCCGATGTTACTTTACAATCATAATATAACTATTATGTCATTGCTTTTATTTGACATATAATTTAATTTTATAACTTACCTACCGACGATTTTATTGTAATATTTGTATTTTAAATGGAGGGAGAGGGGGGGGGTGTTCCAGAGTGTTGTTTGAATTTCGTTTATCAATATTACTTGAACTTGGAGTTTGTTTTATTAACAGTGCTTGCATCGACATAATGTATATCGTCGTATGTATATGTATATCGTAGAATTTAGCAATTTCATGATGTGGCCGGCCATTGCATGAAATGTCTGGCCACTTCATGAAATGCAACTTCGATCCTAACTTCGACGACGGAGCCCACCCAGGTTATGTTTATTTGTTGACTTAATATTGAGAATATTAAATGGGCAGGGGCCAATAGTTCTTTCATAGAATCAGGTAATCGGTCCACTAAACCACCCAAGCCAAAGCCGTAGAATTGTAAAATATATTGGCTTGTGTTTAAACACCGCCCAAAAAAGTACCTATTTTACTACCAAAAAAGTTCTAAACAACGGTTACCAAAACGGATAAAAATGGTCACCAAATAATATTCGAGAAGTAGCGCTCGCCGGCCGCTACCGCGGCACCGCTCGCTTCGCTCGCTCGGCTCGCGCGCGGTTGGTCACAATTCTAACCTTTTTTTAATGCATTACGCATACCCTCCCGTCGGGGGAACGGGAGGGGTATGTGGGACTCCCCGGGCTGACCCGGTATACCCACTAAAACGACCCAGCGTTATTCCCGCGTCGTCCGAGTGGAAGAGGACTGGGAGATCGGCGCAGCCTTAGCGTCCAGTCCTCCTCCGACGACAACCCGCCTAAAGCGGCGGGCTCCTCAAGTCCTCCCCGTTCAGGGGGAGGGCTGGGAATGACCGGCGAGGGTGGTGTGGAGTGCAATGCGGGCGGAGGCGCCCCCGCGCCTATCGCCCGCCCATCACCACCATGAGGAGGGAGAAGACGGCGTCTTCTCCGACCTCTTCTGCGCCTGCGGAGCGGCGCAGCGAGAGGGTCGTCCTCCCGCGCGCGCTCCGCCGCCTCCTTTTGCGAGATGACATCCTCGCAAAAAGAGGCGACAGCTGCCCAGGGCCCCTCACTCTCCAGCATGGCGTTGACCACGCCGGGAAGTGAGAGGTCCTGTCCGATCTCCGCTGTTAGACTGCGGCGCGGCTCAGACCAAGCCGGGCACACCTCGAGGGTGTGCTGAGCCGTGTCCTCCGCCGCGCCGCAGTCGTGGCACGCCGGGGTTTCCTCCCTCCCGATCCGGTGCAGGTGCTTGCCGAAACAGCCGTGGCCTGACAACACCTGCACCAGACGGAATGAGAGGAACCCGTGGGAGCGCTCGAGCCAGTCTCGCAGGACCGGCCCGAGCGCGTCCAGGGTTCGGCGGCCAAAGGTGGCGGAGGCGAGGTCCTCCGTCCAATGGACGATGATGGCGTCCCTCGCCTCCCGCCGCACGGCCTCCCGCTCCTCCGCGACGGGGCGCTCGCCCAGGGCCTTTCGCCGCGCCGACCACTCGTGCACTCTGGCGAGCACCCACGCCTCCAACTCCCAAGGAGGGGTGCCCGCCAGAGCGCACGCCGCCGAAAAGCCCACCGAGCGGTAGGCCCTCGCCACCCGCAGTGCAATGGCCCTTTGAGGCCTGCGCATCACGGTCGCATTCTCCCTCCTTTGGAGGGAGTCCGCCCAGATGGGGGCCCCGTACAGGGCCATGCTCCGCAGGATGCCGGCGTATAAACGCCGGCATCGTGCGTTGGGCCCTCCCAGGTTCGGGAGGAGCCAGGAGAGGGCGTCCGCAGCCCTCAGCAGGCACGTCGACAGCCCGCTAAAGTGCGGGCCGAAGCGCCACCTGCTGTCCAACACCAGGCCCAGATACTTCATCTGGGCCTGGACGCCCACCCTGACGCCCTCCACCACAATGTGGGCGTCTGGAGGGCAGCGCTGCCGAGGCCCGTGGAAGAACACGGCCTCGGTCTTGTTCAGCGCCACCCTCAGTCCCAGGCGGCGGATCCTCCCTGCCACCAAGGATCCGCCAGGTCACAATTCTAACCTAACCTAACCTATTTTATCCAGTTTGTAACCCCAAGCCTACATTTTATGGCAATCACAGTTGAGTTGGATAGAATTTGGTGACCATTGATCCATCAACCATTTGGTGATCATTGATCCATTTTTGGTGACCGTCTAAATTATACCCAAATATATTTTCTTAATAAGCCACGGGCATATTGAAAACTATTTAATTTTTAATTTAGATTTGAATCTTACGAGTCTGCAATTTTCCTGTGACATTTTCATTTTGTGCAATAGTCGTGCACCAACCGGGGATTGTCCTTGGGTATACTTTCATAGTGCATACAGGGATAATCCATTCGATTTGTAATGTCTAACGGGGCCTCTGCGAGTTGACTGCGGCCCCTCGTACACCTACCATAGGATGGGACCCCAGGTTCCTGAGACTGCCAAAGAAAGAATACTTATTAAATTGTTTCGTGTAGGATTCTGACCCGTAGTCGGACGGATGTGGCAGGTTTCGTCTCAAACAAGGTTTCATTTAGGTATAATAGGTACCTACAAACTATGTGGTGTACTGGTGTGTACCAGCATTAGATTCTCATTATAAAATCATTAGAAAATAATTATCCACAGTTCTAAATACCCTACATGAACAGCGAAATCAGTCTTTAGAAGCTGTACATAAAGTCCAGAACCGTGAAAAGAGACAATCAATGGAATATTATAATATTGTGGTTACAGGTTCTATACACAATAAAGCCGATAGGAACCATAGTTACACATGCATACAATTTAGAAACCTAATTGAGTTATAATAACGTAGCTAAACGTTGTTTAAAATCCCTCATGATTTAAAGCTAGGTGGTAGAGGTACCAGGCATTCATAAATGCGATGTGCTATCAAATAGTTCTCTTGCTTTTCTACGGTTACATATCGTTGGCAGCCTGTGCTGTGGCTCCAACGCACCTGCTGGTGACTAGGGCCGGGCCCTGCTATAACACTGAAAAAACCCCCGTCACCGTTTCCGAGTTGAGTTTATCCACACGAACATACGATTCGCTGCTCAGCGGCGAGTTCAACGTATCCGAGGATATTAAAAACGGCTGGAAAGTAAAGGTGTTTTTTTTTTTTCGGCATGTTTTTTGGAAATGTGTTGCCAGTACCAGATCTTCTGTCTGTCTTCTTTTATTATAAAACTAATCTTAGATCTTAGTTCTCTCGCTATGCTCGCTCACTCTAGCTCCTGTCATCCCATTCGAACTTGGTTCATTCGTGTCGCAGTGCCCTAAATTCTCTTAAACCTAATCGAGTCTAACCTCGACCCCCTAACTATGAAATGGCCAATCTACGATAGTGTTCACAGCATCCACATGAATCTTAATGTGATTCCAGTGTTCTGAATGGTACTATAATTAAACTTAGAAGTTAAGCTGGTAAGCTCGAGAAGCTCATGGCTCAATAATAACAGCCGCACAGGTCGATCTTCAAGGTAAAGCAACGCTTGCCGAGGTCGGTCTGTGGATGGGTGACCATCTAAACATAACGAGACCCCTCCGTGCCTAATAAAGCACATTGGGAAATGGGATAGGAAAATAAATTAAGCTGGTAAGATCTCAATGTTTCCAGGCCACGATGCAGAAGTGCGTGGACATCCGCAACATGGAGTCGTGCGACTTCTTCCGCTCCTTCTACTTGGTGAAGAACGGCTGCAGCGACGAGGACGGGGCCGAACAGGAGACCTACCATAACATGCTGTACCACTACGCGCATCCTGAGTGAGGGCTTACCTTGTTTACTATTATTTATTGAAGAAATCCACACTTCACTGCATGTAATAAAACAAAGTCGTCCGCCGCGTCTGTCTGTCTGTTCGCGATAAACTCAAAAACTACTGCACCGATTTTCATGTTTTCACCAATGGATAGAGTGGTTCCCGAGGAAGGTTTAAAAAAATAGGGATCCTAAGAAAATTGCAGCGCGGACGAAGTCACGGGCGAAGTGCTAGTTCTAATGTTATAAATGCGAAAGTAACTGTATGTCACTTCATGACGGCTGAACAGATTTGGATGAAACTTGGAATATCGGTAGACTATTTATTTATTTATATATGCTTTATTGTACACCAAAGAAGAAAAAAAACAAAGAATACCTTAAACTAAAACAAAATACAATCCGCGGTCTTATCGCGTTTGGCGATCTCTTCCAGGCAACCTGGAATGGAAAGAGACAGCCTGGACATGACATGGGGCTGCAATTGGTGTAAACATAGTAAACAATTTTATAGGATACTAGCTGACCCACGCGGCTTCGCTCCCGTCAACTGGCTACTATACCTACCTACCCTACCTACCCTACCTACCCTACCTACCCTACCTACCCTACCTACCCTACCTACCCTACCTACCCTACCTACCCTACCTACCCTACCTACCCTACCTACCCTACCTACCCTACCTACCCTACCTACCCTACCTACCCTACCTACCCTCCCTACCCTACCTACCCTCCCTACCCTACCTAGCCCGAGACCTTTCCAACGAATGCAAAACCGTGGAAATCGGTTCGTGCGTTCTGGAGTTATAGCGTCAGGAAGGAAAACCCGACTTATTTTTATATAGTAGAATAGGATACTTTCCATCCCAGGAATATAGGTATAGAATATATAGCAGAATAAACACAATATATAGGTTTATAATATTCTGTATGCTCTGCTTGAACAAAGCAGAAGTCAAAGATCCAACCCACCTACTCTTGGAGACTTTACAGTATCGTGGTTGGATTTTTCAAACAAAATCTATAGACTACCTATTGTGTCCTCCTATATAAATGTATTTTGTAACTGTTTACTTATATGTATAAAACCAATCGTAATTTCAATAAACAAAAACTTTGTATTTTGTTTTTGTGACCCAATGTTATCAGTCTTATCGTAATAAATATTGTTAATATTATATCACATTCAATTTGATAATTGTGGAATAGGTACCTACTACACCTACAGTCACGGGATACCTAGTAGAATTTATCGGTTTTTAACCAGTTTATGTAGATAAGTACATCTCCCAACGTTGTCGTCGTGCCCATGATTTGAAGTGTTTATGGTTTTTTTTTCTCGAGAAGGCTCTTAGCTGGTGTCGTCATGTATTTTTTATGCCATTAAATGGTAAGTTAAGGCGTATAATCTAAGCAAACTCGCTGTATGCCAGCCCGGATCTAGGGGGCGGGGGGGCCGTCCAAACCGGGTCCGTGCCCCAGGCGGCAAATGAAAGGAGCGCCAAATTAGATCTCTATTTTCAGCATTAAAGTAGAAAAGTAACTATTTCAATATCTCCAGAGCCAATTTAATGGTTTCCCATGTATGGTCTAAAAAAAAGAGGCTAATGATGACTACAATCGGTCTTCGTTATCGTTAAAATTAATCAGATACGTGGAAGAGAGGGGGTCACTATCAAGTTTCTGCCCTGCCGGAAAAATCGCAGATCCGGGGCTGTGGATGCGAAACACAGGACTGGGCGATGTTTAGCTGTGGGCCGACTGAAATGATGAGTGTGATGATAGTATTTTTATTTCTTATAGATTGGAATGTCCAATAAAGGCGGGTCACTACAAGTTGATAGACTTCCCGCTTTTCACTGAAGACAACTACCTGGTGGTTCCCGAGTCGAAGATATCGACCAGCATCTTCGGATACACTTTCAGATTAGACGGATTGGCTGAGAAACGACGTAAGGTTAGACAAAGACATATTCTACACGTTTTGATCGCGTCTGGCTCGAGGGTAAGAGGTCGCAAGTATAACTGCTGATCATGAGGCAGCACTTTGACGGTCTTTCCCTCTTAACTGCTCCGTTGGACAGCTAAGTGTGCGGTCCTGCGTTTGATTCCCAATTCGGTCGAGGTGTTACTTGGTTTTTCCAAAGTCCAGAATTTGGAGGTTCCCCGTTCCTTGGAAAGTACGTAACGCCGTTGGTCTCACGGCTGATCTCCCCAGCCGTGTGGGATAAGCTGTCTCATCGGGTACCTAAAGGCTTTGTGCTTATGGTTAACTCTGCCACTGCTCGGTTAGCCACTGTTACCAAAATGCGATCAGGAGGATTATTTATTACACCAACTACGATGTAAAGAAAAGTTACTTCGAGCGTACACCTCGAAAATGTCAATGAAGTGCTGTTATAATCATTCCATAAGGTTCCCATTGCTGGACCACTGGCTTCCTCTCTGTTAGATAAAGTGGACTATTACAACAAAAATGATAATGATAAAATGATATTTATTTTGTAAATAAGTTAAACAACACTTTTACACGTCAATCTTTTTTGGAAATTTTAAACTAGATGTTTCTGATTCCTGAGACGAAACACCGAAATAAAATCAGAGGTCATAAAGTCTCTTTTAAAGTTCATACAATCATAGCGGTCTAATCATATGAGAACCTTGTAGGCTATAATGTCTGCAGTGGCCTTTTGAGGTGTGCCACGCAGGTTTTAGTGAACCTGTCCAGACAGTGCAAGCATTTGTCAGATATCGTGTAGCTCAAACTTGGAACTCTAGGGCATGTATACATGCCAATGACCTTGTGCATACAAACGGAGCTAACTAAACCTCTACGCGCCACTCCGCTACACGTGTTTTTAATTTTTAGGGTTCCGTTCCCAAAGGGTATCCAACGGAACCCTATTACTAAGCCTCCGCTGTCCGTCCGTCCAGCCGTCCGTCTGTCCGTCTGTCTGTCAGCGGGCTGTATCTCAAGAACCGTAATAGGTAGACACTTGAAATTTTCACAGAATGTGTATATCTGTTACCGCTATAACAACAAATAATAAAAAATAAGGTTTATGGTACGGAACCCTTCGTGTGCGAGTCTGACTCGCACTGGGCTGGTTTTTTATAATAAAAATAGTACATATTTTTAAAAAGTAACAAAACCAAATTATTTTTTACTATTCATTTAGTTTTTAACTTTATGTAATAATTGGAATTATATTGTTGATAATTTAATGTACCTAATGTAATTTAATTAATAATTTTATAATGTTAATTATGTAATTCAGTTTAGTTAAATTTATTTTATTTTATTTGACATTGATATTGTAATTTCAATTTTAATTTAACTCAGAGCATCGATAATATGTATTAATTCTTATAATGTTCATGTTAATTAGACCTATTCTGACAATGATGTGCATGCCTACAAGTGACTTGTTTACAGAGGATCCTCTCGAATAATGTTGTTAAAATGTTTATTGTAAATAAGTCGTTGATGTGCTGTTAAATAAATAAATAACTAAAATAAAAATTTCCGTTTGTACTGAAATGTAGTAAATGTATTTTTTATACTCTTTTGATAAAAAATTAAGGAGTAAAATGGTTTCATCTCATTCTCGATTTGGTGATGTTTTCTTATTATGTGATACTGATACATACATTTTGGCTAAACCAAATTACGAACTATATCATGTAGGTTACTATCTATTTCTTTTAATTGTAATTTCTCAGTAAAAAGCGACGAAAACATGCTTCATCTGCACGCTATTTTTAAGCTTTTTTAGAGAGAGCAGCCTGAAGGAGCTCAACGATCTGTAGTGCTATTCTGTAACAAGATTTTCGTGTCTCGTGGGTTAAGGTCTTATGTTTTGTTTTTTTTTTTGTGCTTGTTAATGTTTTAATAACATAGTTTGTAAGTAGGTATATTGTTACTAACACTATGTCTCTTGGTACTTGAAATAAATTTTTATGGCTTGTGTTTAAACACCGCCCAAAAAAGTACCTATTTTACTACCAAAAAAGTTCTAAACGGTTACCAAAAGAGATAAATGGTCACCAAATAGATAATATTCGAGAAGTAGCGCTCGCCGGCCGCTGCCGCGGCACCGCTCGCTTCGCTCGCTCGGCTCGCGCGCGGTTGGTCACAATTCTAACCTAACCTAACCTATTTTATCCAGTTTGTAACCCCAAGCCTACATTTTATGGCAATCACAGTTGAGTTGGATAGAATTTGGTGACCGTTGATCCATTTTGGTGCCTAGGCTTAGAGTCTTAAAAATATTATTTTTGGTGACCGTCTAAATTATACCCAATTTTTATTAATTAATTTAACGACGGAGTCTCGGTATGTAATTGATGGTCACCCATCCACATATCAACCTCGGCAAGAGTCGCTTAACCTCGAAGACCAACTCGTGCGGCTGTTATTATTTAGCCACAAGCTTCCCGCTGTAAAAATATATTTCTCAAATTTTGAAATATTAACGGAAAAACTTGCAGATATTCTGCGTGGAAGCGTTACTGCAGCTGGTTTACACCCGGAGGCACAACTGGGTGGAGGACACCCTCATCAGACACGTCAAAGAGACAACTGCCAGCACACCCGTCACTGTCAGCGAGGAAGACGAGAAGTGATACACAGATGGAGTAGGAATATTTATTTATCATTCTGGCAATATAAATACATACATTATGATAAGGTTTTTTTGCACAAACGACGTGATTATTTTAACAAATAAGTACTCCAACAAGTGAAGTCCCAGCATTACGGCACATCTTCTGGGAGGCTAAGAGATGTGCGTGTGGATTGAGTGATCTTTTTTTAAAGTTCGCTTAATCTCTACAAAAAACTGAAGGGATTTAGTACTTAAATAAAGAGCAAACGAGAATTGAAATTTGTAGAAATGACAGACTGAGTGATAAAATATAAATTATCTCTTAAAGTATAGCACGGGATTTTGCTTTTGTCTTGGTGAGATTAAGCACGCGATTCTTAACCTCCCAATTTGTTTTGTTAGCATAATCTGTTTTTGGTGTTGTATCTATTGTTTTGTGTCCTCTGGTGTGGGAAACTAGTTATAAGGTTAGTGTTTTAAGCTTTATTGGCGCTCATTTCCTTGGAAATGAGTGCCGAAGAACCCCCTGACGGGGGTGGAGGAATACCACCAGACATAGAGATTTTGGAGTGCTCTCAATTCTCTGATGTTGGTCGCGTAAGGTCAGAAATAAGGAAACGCCCCGGAGAACCTGAGATTTTTGTTGACGCGAAAAAAAACAAGCCGCCGTCTGATTCAATTCAGTCGGTTTACACAAAGCCGGGATTTGAGAGTGACTCCAAAGTACTCTATAGTGAGTGCGACAGGGCTCCCTTCACTGTGTTTATTTCTAGGTTAGAAACAGACCCTAAGCAAGGTCTAACCTTAAACTCTCTGAGGTTTGTTCAATTTTTACATAATAAAGGGTTTAGAGGTGTTGTGCAGGGCAGTGTCAAGTCATTAGGCCGTAACAGGATGTCCGTAGATTTCATTACATTCAACGATGCCAATCAATTTGTTAACAACCCTATTTTGCTAGATAACAAATATGTTGCGACCATCCCACGCTTCCATGTTACGCGCATGGGAGTTATTAAAGATGTACCCACGGACTGGACTCTTGTAGAGCTAATTCTAGGCATAGAGACTCCTCGTAACTGTGGGGAAGTTATTAGGGCTAGGAGGCTTAATTTTAAAAATAGAAAAGAGGGTTCCGTTTCTTGGTCTCCCTCAACTACTGTAGTGCTGACTTTCTCTGGTCAAATACTCCCAGAGAAAGTCTTCTGCTATAATGCTTCTCTTCCTGTTTCTGTGTACCATCTTCCCACAATTCAATGCCGTAACTGCCTTCGTTTTGGCCATATTAGCACCCAGTGCAGATCTAAACCCCGTTGCTACCGATGTGCTCAACCACACCCTGGTGATAGCTGCAATGTTCCGGACCCTCAAGTTACTTGTCTTTTGTGTGATGGTGGAAACCATAAGGCTACTGATGACAAGTGTCCTGAACATTCAAGACAAAAATCAATAAAAATGGTTATGTCTCAAGAAAACCTTAGTTACCGTGAGGCTTCAGTTAGGTTTCCCCGCCCCAAAGTGTTATACTCCAATGTAACTGCAGGCCCAACCATTTTCAAACCATCACAACATCATTCTGAATCCCATCTCTACTCAGGCCCTCCCCTACTTCCTCTCCATATGCAAGCCCTGTTAAGTCCTCTTATACCAAGACAGTTTATCGTTCCCCAAGACCTCGTCCGGAGCTGGGCAAATCTTTTGATACCAAAGCCCACAGGTCAATGGTTTATACCCCTAGCTCTTCTCAACCTAATGGCTGTGCTCTAAACTCTCCTTATGTTGAAACCACTCCCCTTCCCACCCCGAATGACAACTTAATAGAGCTCCTGGCTTGCTCGCTCATTAATATGTTGTCTAAATTTAGTGACGCAATACCGGACAATGTCTTAATACTAGTTCAACAGCTCCTAGAAACCTGGACTCGCCAAAATGGAAAAGGTCCTTCAGTGGAATTGTAGATCGATTCGCAGAAAAAAACACGAATTGATCTATCTCATTAATCGTTACACTCCCGTCGTCTTTGCCGTGTCGGAGACATGGCTCAGGCCTGGAACTCCCTTTAGGGTTCCTGGTTTTTCATGTCTTCGGGACGATAGAGAGGACGGATGGGCCGGCTGCGCCCTGCTGGTTAGCAGATCTATCATTTTTTCCGAGATTCCTCTTCCTGACCATGATCCTGGTCTACATGTAGTAGCCATTAGAGCCCTGGATATATCCTATGTGTCTGCCTATATCCCTCACCCCAATGCCAATCTTTTGTCTGAATTGAACTCTATACTTTCTTCTATCCCAAGCCCCCTGATTGTACTCGGTGATTTCAATTGCCGCCACACCCTTTGGGGATCTCACTGTAATGACCCCTCCTCCAGCTTTTTGTTAGATCTCTTAGATGACTGCAACCTCTGCGTCCTTAATGATGGATCTGCTACCCGTAGGGTTTCGCCTACCCAAAACATTAGTGTTCCCGACCTTACTTTCTCTTCCCCTTCCTTAGTATCATCACTCTCCTGGTCGGTTCTACCGAATTCCTACGGGAGTGACCATTTCCCTATATTGATTTCGTTTCCAAATTCTCATCCTCGTTCCCCTCCTATTCAGCCCCTGCAAAAATATCTCCTTTCACAAGCTGACTGGTCTCATTTTTCTTCCAAATTGGATTCAGAACTTCAAAACTTCCCCCCAATAAACTCCTCCAATTCACTTACTGTCTATAATGACTTTGTTGAATGCTTGTCGAGAGCAGCCGATTCCTCAATCCCTTTAAAGAACTCTGCTCGCCGCCTATTACCTTCCCCACCTTGGTGGGATGCTGAGTGCTCTGATGGCGTTCGCAAACGTAAATAAGCAGAAAATACTCTTGCGTGTAGTTTAGACATGCCTGAGTATCTGAATTTTAAAAAGACTTCTGCAAGAGTATGCAGGTTATTGGCAAAAAAGAAAAGGTCTGGCTGGCTTAAGTTTTGCGAATCTCTATCTCCACGCTCTCCAGTTTCCCTTGTTTGGAAAAAAATTAAAACCTATCGCAGAGCTTGTGACAATCAGTCTTCTGTAGTCACAACCAATGACCCTAATTCTTGGTTAGAGGATTTTATTACAAAATTAGCTCCCCCTTTTGTTCCTAGTTTTGACTGCCTTCCAACTACAGATCCCCCTTCTCCCACTTCCTCTGATAGATTTGATGAACTTTTTTCGTTTTCAGAATTGACATGTGCCTTGGAACATCTTCGTGATTCTGCTCCGGGTGTTGATGGAATACCCTATTCCTTTATTTCCAAATCCTCTTCAAATTGCAAATTAATCTTCCTCGACCTAATCAATTCCTTTTTCGCTACTGGTCAAGTCCCAGAGTCCTGGAAAACTCAAATTATTATCCCCATTTTGAAACCTGGGAAAGACCCAAAAGATTCTTCCTCCTATCGTCCTATCGCGCTTTCCTCTGTGTTGGCTAAAATCATGGAAAACCTCATAAAGAATCGACTTGAATGGATATTAGAAACCAAAGGCATCTTAGCCAAGTCCCAATTTGGCTTTCGAAGAGGCATGGGCACTCTAGATAGCCTCAGTATCTTCTTATCGGATGTCCGCATTGCTTTTTCCAAAAATGAAAGCGTTCTTGGTGTTTTCCTAGACATAGCCTCTGCCTATGATAATGTCCAGCTTCCAATACTCAGGCAAAAGCTGCTTCAGCTGAGTATCCCTGTGAGGATTGGTCAACATCATTTGTAATCTCCTTATGTCCCGCTCTATTTCTGTCCGCCATCAAAACACAATCTCACCATCTCGTCTAGTGTGGAAAGGATTACCTCAGGGGTCGGTCTTAAGCCCTATCCTGTATAATTTATACACATACGATTTGGAGTCTTCAGTGAGCTGTTTTTGCAAAATTTTACAATACGCCGACGACATTGCAATTTACTTTAGTTCATCTTCCCTTTCAGATGCCTCATTTCGCTTAAATTCAGCCCTTCAGTATTTAAATCAGTGGCTTATCGATCATGGTCTAAATTTATCTGTCTCCAAATGTAACGCAGTTGTTTTTTCCCGAAAACGAAATATTCCTCCTATAAACCTACTTGTTGAAAACGAACCCATATTGATCTCTGATAAGGTGAAATTTCTCGGCCTCATCCTTGACTCTAAATTATCTGGCCTTTATCATTTGGACTACATTTCGAAGAAATGCGAAAGAGGAGTTAATGTTCTGCGTGCCCTCTCTGGAGTTCGCTGGGGAGCCCATCCAACTTCCCAAAAAATTCTCTACAATGCTATAGTTCGCAGCCACTTTGATTATGGGAGCTTTCTTCTGGAACCATGCAACAAAATCGCCCTTCCTAAGCTGGAAAAGATTCAGTCCAAATGCTTGCGCATCATTACGGGTGCTATGAAATGCTCCCCTATTAATGCCCTTCAAGTAGAGTGTTTGGAACCCCCTCTTCATTTACGCAGACAATATCTCTGTGATAGATTTTTTTTATAAAGTAAACCAAATTAAATCACACCCCCTCCTTCCTCTTCTTCGTACTCTTTTTGAGTTAATCTCAACGTCCCGCTATTGGACCCATAAAAATCCTCCTCTCCTCATTAATAGCTTCAGTAAATTTAATAATATGCAGGTTTCTTTAGCCCAATCTAGTTTGAACCCCTTATTTGAAGTAAATTTTAATTCATTACTCTTTCAACCTAAAATTATCTTTAACTTTGGTATTTCGAAACATGACCCTGCTGCTAATGATAGATTCAATAGGACTTTAGCAAAGGATTGGCATGACTGGCTTACGATATTTACAGACGCCTCGAAGCTGTCGGATGATAGCTATGTCGGTTCTGCCGTGTGGATACCAAAGTTCAGAATAATACTAAATTTTCGCAGTTCTTCATTAGGCTCCATTTATACTGGGGAAGCTATGGCTCTTTTGGAAGCGGTCTCCTATGTTGAATCACAATGGTCACAATGGTCTCAACAAATCTATTATTTTTTCGGATTCTCTTAGCTGCCTTCAAGACTTAATAAAATCCCCTTTTCGTTCTCGTCACAATTGCCCCCTTACCTTACAGATTAAACAAAGATGCTACTGTTTAGGCATCAATATCGTATTGACCTGGATCCCTAGCCACTCTGGAATCATAGGAAACGAAAATGCTGATTCGATTGCTAAATCGGCTACTCGGAATGGAATTGAATCTCACACATCCTGTTATGCTCGTGATTTACGTTGCCTTGTTAAACCGGAGATGACGAAATGTTGGAACGCACAGTGGCAAAAAACTCGGTTACAGAAGGGAAAATTTTATGGCTCCATCCAACCTCTTATTCCTTCTAAATGTTGGTTTAACAAACTTAAATTTTCAAGTAAACTGGTTACCTCTGTCATAATTCGTCTCCGACTGGGATTTGTTTGCACACCATTTTTTTGGCTAAAATTCGCGTGAAAGACAGTTCTTTGTGTGAATGCGGTCTAGAGGAGGGTACTCTGGAGCACTTGTTTTTTTCCTGTCCTCGTTTAAAAACTCCCCTTTACTACTTACTCCCGTCTGATTTACCTCGCCCAATTAACATTCCTTTCCTTTTATCTTTAGCCCATACCCCCGCAGTTAAAATCCTTTATAAGTTTATTAATATAAATAAAATTTTCTTGTAACATTTTTTTATTATTTAAATATATTTATAATATTTTATTTACGTACTGATGATATATATCTAAATGTGTTTGATGTATTAACATTCATATTATGTGCCGTCTTATATTATTAACCAAATGTTTTGTCCTTTTTAGCATGGAGAATAATGGATGACATCGCTACAAAAACCGATCAATAGTCATTAAACAGTTATCGTAACTGAGTACCGTACTGAGTACCATCTCCTACCTTGACATTGGCAAAATCATCGAATGTTCGTCGATGGAGCCATAACCTTAAAAAATTGAATTGAATTGAAAGTATAGCACATACAAAATCAAGTGATATGTCAAATTTTAGTAAAAAAATAATAATTTCTAGTGCAAGCCCCAATTGTCTGCGATGTTGCATTTAGAAAATACAGGCCAAAATATGGATCACTCAGACTATCATTTCTACAAATTTTCAACTCTCGTTTGCTCTTTAACCAGTACGTTTGCAGTCGCAATTTGTTTTACAAATTCATTCTTAGCATTAAGTATAATATCTGGAAGAAATACTATTCATTTATTCCGTCTGAAGGGGTGCATTCAAAGTTCACTAAATCCACACGTGTGGATTGAGTGATCTAAATAAATTGTTGTAACTTTCTGAAATAGCTTTCAAATTAATTGAGATTTTGTTAAAAGCTTTTACAAATTCTTTACTAAAATTTGGAATTAAAATGAAGACCGGGAAGGCTGACAATTTTGAAATATGTGTCACGGCAGTTTCGTGAGGCGTATGGATTGAGTGATCTAATTATTTGCCCCTAACTTTTAACCTGAAGTTTTAAATTTTTTTTACTTCACCATCAACGTTTTACAATTATTTAGGTACTAAAACTCTTCAGTTTTTTTGTAAAGATTAAGCGAACTTTAAACAAAGATCACTCAATCCACACGCACATGCTAAAAGAGCCACTAGCAGAATCCTAATATTATAATAAATCTTTATAATAAATTGTTATTCAAAAATTCGAATTGGTACAATAAAATTATAAATCTTAAATAATAATACAGGTAGAACAATGTTTGATACCTGTACTGGGAGAGTCCTGTATCACAGGCGGCAAGGGCTCAACCAATACTAAGAATCGTCTAAGAATTTTTACAAAACTTACTTAATCATAGAATAATAACAGAGTGTATTGACTTATTTGATTTACCTAAGTATACATTAAATTATGATACTAATAGAATAGAATACTCTTTATTATGTACACTATATAAGTTACAGACAAAGATAGATGAAGAAAACATTACATAGGGTGACACAATGAGCGGCCTTATCGCTAAAAGCGATCTTTTCAAGACAACCTTTGGATGGATTTCAAAGATAACGGAATGATCGTACTGCAGGTAGTTAGTCTTGGGTGTACGATTTATATAAATAAATACATAATAGATAAATATATACAATTAGGTATAATTATGTAACAAATAAAAAACAAAAAAAAAAAAGCATAGGAACCGAGTGAAAACGATCAAACAGAAAGGTAGTGATTTTTGACCATTGTTTTAAAAATGGACAAAGATTGAGCACGTCTTACTGATACGGGCAAAGCATTCCATAACCGCACCGCTTGAACCGTAAAAGATTTGTCGTAGAAGCTGGTGGAGTGCATCGGCATCTCTAATCTCAAGTTTTCCGACGACCTCAGAAATTGTTTGTAACAATTAATAATTTGCTCGCACACAAGGTGAACTATTAGCGTCAGCAGAAATTTCAACTGGGTTAAAGTCAATGTTGCAGTTTTATTCAATGTAACTTAAATTTATCGTATTTATTTTTGCACTAGGCTAGTTCAGTATGACAACAACAAATTCAGGTGAAGTAGGTCAGCGTAGTGCTATGTTCTGGTTGAATCGGCATCAGGTGTAATAACGAAAATCTAGCATTACCTAAGTATGACGCTCTAGGCGCCCTCATAATCGACGGAGTTGATGTATCTGAATTCCGCTATCTTCCTTGCAGGGCATTCAGCGTCTCCTGTTTGTGATTGCTGTGTTTTTTTAAGCGTGAGAAGTTGCACATTTCGGCATTTCATCTTTCTTTGCGCACTGAGAACTGTGACATCGAGTGTCTCGCTTCACCACAATAACCACACATACAATTGACCTCCCTGCACGATTTTGCTACATGACCATATTGTTGGCATTTGTAGCACCGAGTTACCAATGTCAAGTCTCCGACAGGACAGGAAGCCCAATTTATAAAAAGCCTTGACTGAGCAATTAGGGCTTTACGAAAATTTGCCGGTACTTCAATGAAGTAGTTACAGGTCGACGCATCTCTTTTCCCAGATTTGTGGCTTAGTGTTACAATGGTCAGGAAGGATTCCAAGGACATGCCAGAAAACTTATCGGGTACGTTTTGTTCGACAATGCACTTGAAGGCCTCATTTTCAGAAATGGAAGTCGGCACTCGTACGACCACGATCCTGGGTTCATCGGCGGTAAGTCCAGAGCTGGACTGCTTGCTTTAATTTATCTGCGTCGTTTTTGTTCCGGTACTAATAATTACGCCTCCATTTTAGGGTTCCATCCCTCAAAAGGAAAAACACGGAACCCTTATAGGATCACTTTGTTGTCCGTCCGTCTGTCTGTCGAGAATTCTTATCTCAGGAACGCGTGGAGGTATCGAGTTGGAATTTAAACTATATACTCAGGTCTACGGTCCCTTGAAGCTGTAAAAAAACATTTTTATAAGTTAACATAAAAGAAAGATACGGCCGTTTATGCCGCAAAAAACGAATATTTCGACACTCTCAAGGGAATCACAATACATAAGGTATTTCCCATTGACCAAGAACCATGAAATTTGGCAAGTAATACCGTCTTGTACGCGTCATGCTTGGCGCAAATAAACGCTTTTTCTCTTTCTTTCTTTCTTCCTTTCTTTCTTTCTATGCCGTTATATATCTGATTTGTTCTGATTCTTAGCTCGGAAAAAACTGCCAGCGAGACTTGATTCCTGAACTATTTATAATACGTACCTACTACCTACAAATTTGTACGAAACCCTCAGTGCGCGAGTCCGACTCGCTCTTGACCGGTTTTTTGTTTTGCCGACACTACGAACCTGTAGCTTCATTTGCTCCGGGCGGATGATTTTTTGAAATTTGCAATAGGTAATATCTTCTTTTTTATATTTTCTTTAATAAGGTCTTTTCTTTCATTACTAGTTTTTAATTTATCGATGGGATAAATGGCCACAGGGCAATTATTTGGTCGAACGAAATCACTTGTGCCCTTTTTCACCATGTCGGCAAAAAAACATTTTCAGAAGAACGAGAGTCCTTAATCGTCTGCTAGAGCTCTGCAATGTGTTCCGTCAAGTTCCGCTTTTCTTGTAGGTCATCCGCCATGTTGTATGCTTGGACGGCTTTCTGCTTCAGAGATTGATATAGGACTGCCATCTGTGAGGTGCCAGATCCTATTTTGCGGCATAAGTTGGATATTTTCAACTTCTGGTCAGAGTTGAGTTTTCCATCCGTTGCAAGTTGCAATAGAGCAATCCTCATTTAGGTGCTGTTCAATGGATGACAACCATTTTTGTATCTCGGTCGTGGATGCAACTTCAAGTGACTGGGCTTGATTTCGCGTTGTCCCCGTCCCCGGCGAGGCGACCGCATGGATTACCCGGGCTGTTATCCACTATATTTAGTAAAACGTTCACTACCTATTTCTATGTTTCCATAATATTTACTAAAACTAAACTCTAGGCAAAATATTAAAATTGCATCACAATATTAATACACTAAAATAGTGTTTTGTTACTATCATTGTTTTGTTAACCGTTAATACGGTTACTTACTAACTTAACTATATTGTCAAGCAAACCTCCGCCGGCTCGGTAGTAGTACCTTTAGGTACCGTAAAACGGGGTGAATAGACACAGTTTTGAACTTTGAATTAATTTTTATATGTTTTGAATAGTCAAGAAAACATTATATTATGCTTACACTATGTCTCTTAGCTTTTTTAACAGTTTTCAGTCATATAAATTGATATTTATGCTTTAATTACAGCACAAAATGCAAAAATATATGTCGTTTCTATTGCACCCGCACATGGGTTCAATAGACACGAAATATGAGGTGAATAGAAAAAAATGCTAGGGTTGGCAAATTCCAAAGCTTAAGTTTCCAAAGACACCTATCTAAGTTGGTAACGTAAGTACCTATGTAAAGAAGGTATTTAAGTATTAAACGTTAGGTACCTAACCAAATGAAACATTTGAGTAAAAAATGAGATTTTTTTAATCATTTATTCTTATCAGATACGAGATCAATCAGTTGCATCGTTTATTAATTAGGTACACAAAAAACAAGTTATAATTCTAAGAAACAGTCTCATTATTAGGTAGGTACGTAGTTAACATTTAAAGTAGGTAGGTAGGTACTAAGAGTGCATAATTTTTTATGGTACACCCTCGATATTGGTACCCAAGATACAGGCTTGCCTAGTTTGGGGCCAATGTAAAAATATAATATTTTTTGGTAGTAAACGTTTCTATTATATTCTATACTCGCTCAGCGACACTTGCTCGGCAATTCTCGCTAGGCGGTCAGAACTCGCCAAACAGCGGTAATTTCTACCCAGAATGCGGGCCGGAGCGAGTACCTATTGCGAGTCCCGGCGCAGTGACCGTCGCACAAAAGCACTCTGAAAGCGGAGCGTTAAAACTATCGAAAGTTCACTCGCTACTCGCTGCTCGCCAACTCGTTTCGAGCTGGCTGATCGCCGGCGCGGCGGTGAGACAAGTGCCTTAAGAATCGCAATCTAGCTAGCTTTGCTCTGTTACTTTGTTTCTAGCGAAACAATCTCATATTGACCTTCACTAAAATACGACACTTCGCAATGCAACGTCTCACCGTGTAAGGCATACTAGTTGAACTGTGCATAAAATGAGGGTCAAACCATACAAAAAGATAGAATAATAGTTCACTTCATGACCACTCCACCCAAGTTTGAAAGAACAGACCGGCTGTATTTGATCGTCCCACTGCAAAAGTTAAAATAAAAACACTATCTCACAGTTTTAAAACGTATATTTGTGAATAAATAAACAAACCAAATAATTTTTCAAAAACTAAAAATTTTGCAGTCCTTTTTCAGAAAAAGATCACTTGAATAAAAGGGGGCCATTTACATTAGCAATAAAATACGGCAATCGATGTCAAACTTAGAGCATTTAACCTATGGAGATGTCATAGCTGAGCTTACCCCTCTGCCAAAATCGACTGGCCATATGATCATGCACGTTATATAAAACTAGTTCATTCGCCGACCGTAGTCATTGTGTATCGTATTGTGTCGCAACTAAGTGCACCCAAAAAATGGTTAATTGTGCAGTTTCCTATTGCAAGAACGGATCTAGGTACCACTTCAAAGCGAAACCATAGTGTTTCCTACCACATGTTATGCAGTTTTATTTTATTACAATAACAATATAGGTAATCGTCAGTATCGTAACGATAGAATAGTTCAGTGGTACGTTGGTAGTGCAAACGTGGTACAGGGGCTGACAGGGTAGCGATTGGGATAGGGCTGGGACAACGTGAGTGAATGATGGATAAAATTAGTGATTATTTCAATCAGTACCTATTTTCAGTAACTATTTTTTTTGCTTATGTATGACAAGGTTGAAATAAAAAATGGGTCTTATTTAAAAATTACTAAAATTCTGTTTTTTCTCTCCTGATGGTAAGCGAAGATGGAGCACGCTTACCTAGCAGCTATTTACCTGGCAACCTATTTAGCCTCAGTTCTTTGTAGCCGATTATTTTTAAGGTTTAGGCTAATAAAAAGGAAGTAACTAAGTTGGTTCGTTTCGTTTATGAGTTTTTCTATTGTTTTTTATCCAGTAGGTTTTCTAAAGGCTGTTCAGTACGTACACAATGAAAAGAATTGATATAATTTTCGTATGATTTTGATGCTACTTATTGAAACTGATTACTTATAATACTTATTCTATATTTTTTTCAATACATTTCCAAAAGATCCTGTAACAAGAGCAGTTAGATTGTCCATGCAGTTAGATTATGGAACTCACTTCCGCCTAGCATTCGAGATTTAAAATCTATTTCTCTTTTTAAGAATCGTCATAAAGAGCACTACCTTTCTTCTCAACTTTGATAGTTATTTATGTATATATTTATTTTATAATATTGTATTCGGTATAGGTACCTATATATTTTATCTATGTTTTATTTTTATCTGTTAATTTAATTTTAAGGCTTTACATACTCTTCTTGTCTTGTTCTTACACACTTTTGTGTACATTCCTTTTTTATTTCTCCTGTCGCAGGTCTGCTGGAAGAAATTTCATTAAAAATAAGCAGTACCTTTCTTTGTACTAATATTTACAATGTTAACATTTACTATTTTTCTGTGTGTACATAAATAATAAAATAAATAAATAATTAAGAGCAAAATGGAGGATATTTTGCGGTAATACAGAAACTTGGGAGACCCACGCGAACATTTTAAGTCGTATATTTTCAATGAACTTGCAAATAATAGAAGGAACTTAGTTGAGGGTGCGATACCCACTTTAATAACACTCTTGAAACGGAAGTACCGCCTGGAAAATTACTTAGGAGTACAACGAAGATTGCAAAGACCGTTTTGTTCATTCATTCACGCATTAAAATGAAATTCCATGGAATGTATCACGTCACTAGCGTGATTGTCAAATTTTTGTAGTGTGCTGTACATGTTTACCTCGCCCCCCGCAGAAAGTGGCAGAAAAACTTGTTCTATGATTCGCCGCTTGCCATCTCCATAGGTTAAACGCTCTAAGATGTCAAAACATTAAGTAGTATGATACTTTTACATGAACATACATTCTATAAAATACTTACTTATCAGCTTACTAGAGAATAATAAAATAAAACATTCACGAACAAAAAGTAAAGAGGTAGTAAAATGTTTTGTTGGCATGGCCCAATACTAATCCATTTCAGAACTCTCAAATACGATACAACATTTCGGGAAAAGACAAAGCAGCGAACACAGTAAACACCAAAATTGAGTAAACAGTGACTAAGATATCTCTTTTCATTTTCATAATCGGATCAAAGTCTGTTTTAAAACGAAACTTGCCGTTATTCGCTTTTCTTATAGTTTTAATCCTCTCTTTTTCAAAGGATTCTGTTATATTTTTAGGCGACTTAGTTTCGTTTGTCATTTCGATTATATGATTACCAACGTCATAAAAATCAAAAGATTTTTTGGTTTCTGTTGTAATTACAATTTGCGAAATACTTATAACGCTATTATGATCTTGTGGCGCAGCGTTTGAAACTAATGGCGCAGCGTTTGAATCTAATAGCGCTGCGTTTGAATCTAATGGCGCTGCGTTTGAATCTAATGGCGCTGCGTTTGAATCTAATGGCGCTGCGTTTGAATCTAATGGCGCTGCGTTTGAATCTAATGGCGCTGCGTTTGAATCTAATAGCGTAACGTTTGACTCCACCGGGCGACATTCTGCAAAGAGCATTGATTGTATGGAGGGCACGCTCAACATTCGGATCAGAGGGTGCGTTGTGACTGCTCTGCTCCTGCCGGCCGGTAGCAGCTGTGAAGAGTCATCCGTCAATTTACAGGCATCCTCTCTATCTGCGCACTCTGCACCGACTTCTTTATCAACATAAATCCGATTCGGACACCACAGTTCTTTATTGTAGTTTGATATTATTTCCGATGGTAAATTAAATTTACTACTACCCCTTTTAGACCCATCATTGTCAGATAAATAGAACGAGTACAAACTCGGGTTGGACTCCAACTGTCGGAGTCTGTCTAGAGACGAAAGAGAAACCACATCACAATGACTGCTTTTCAAAGAATTTTCCAATGCAGCGGCTTCATTTATTAGAATAGTTTCCAGTACTTTAGTTTGCTCAAACTCAGAGGGAATTTTATCACCCTTAGTCATTTGTGTTTGACATGTTGAAATGTTTTGGATTTCGTTTAAGAGACCGACTAATATGTCTAAGGACGTTGTGTATTCGATATTCCCTGGTTTACCGACAATCGACCCGTATTCTTTGTCCTCAATGACAGTTTGGGTTTGTATTTGTTCGCCATTCAACGTATCTTCCTCTTTTTTATTATGACTAATATCCATGAAAACGTGTATTGGTGGTGCTTTGGTGGCATTGTCCGGATTTATTTCTTGCTTTTTGTCAGATTCCTCCAATTGACTAAAACTTGTACTTATCCCTACGGTGGCTAACGTAGCAGTGGCTAGAATGTCAACCTGAGCAGCTTGCTCGAACCGAAGAATAGGCTGTGCACCTTCAAGAGTATGGCTGCCTTTATCAATCTTATGATCACCAAGTAAATGCATTTCCACCTCCGATTTTATTGGAATCTCGTCCAATAATTGTACCAGGGAGTTCGAACTGCGCTTGATTGATTTATAATCCGGGAAAGCATACCCAACCGTTGAAATTTTCATAGGGAAATTGACGAAATTCCAATCTAAACGAGATTTTGATAATATCGGTAATACGGCTAAATCTGAAAAGTTTTCAGAAGACTTAATTTTCATACTTTTTGCTATTGGAGTTTGGACGACGAGCGAGCCTGCGTCTCCGGATTGTAGAACGATTACGTTCTGCACTGATGGTTTCGGGGTCATGGTCAAGTTTTTGAACCGTAACCGTTTTTGAAAATGACCCACCGGAACATGGTTACATAACGTATTTTCTAACTTTTCTAACTCAGCGTCTGAATCAACAGGCTGTAAGTCGTTCACATTAGCACCCATCTTTTCAAAATTGGTTTGCTTCTGGTTTTTTTGAGAGATTTTGTCGATATTCTCAACTGACGTTCTTACATTATCATCATCCATTATATCTATGACGTAATCAGAACCAGAAGAAGGAGCTTCGGCACACGATATATTTTCAGCGAGGGAAATGGTTTCGTGACATTCAGGCAGTACCTCCAGACCTTGTGTAGTGGTCTTCATAATAGAGCTTATAATATTGTGTAGCTTGCTTCCTAACTCTGAAGACTCAAGAAAAGAGGTCAGTGCAGATGAAGTTGAAGACGCTAAAACAAGACAAAAGTTGTTACAGTTAGTTGGAAGCAAGTCAATATCTTAAAATATTAGGAGATGTGGAGCTACGGTACACACCCAGTTCGATATCAGTCGGCAGAAGAGGCACACGCAACTTATGGGCACTCTGATGGTTGTTGCTGACTGGTGAATTAGGCCGCGCACGTCCATAATGATTTTTCACATACGATTCAACGGCCACCATTTTTTTCATTCTGCGTAAAATTTAATTCAAATGCGAGTTAACATTATCATCAATATCAATATAAAATTCTTCAGTTACTGACTGACTGAGTGATTGAGTGACTGAGTGACTGCCAGCCGAAACTGCTGATCGTAGGAAGCTATAATTTGGCAAACCGGTTCCATAAAGAGTGGGTAATAAAACAGAACCACCAGAACAAGAACCAGAAGCCACAATGCGTTACACGCTTACAATAGCAATGCTTTTAGTTTGGACAATTGAGCAATGGTTCTTCTTATCGTGTAGGCAGTAAGGTCTTAAAGACCCCAAACACCCTAATGTCAGAGTTTCACGTTAAGCCGCCTCAAGGGCCTCTGACATGGTTTATTTGTCGACCGCCATTTGGCGGCCGAGACCACCGGCTTATACGAGTATGTGCCTTCCGAAGCACAGAATCATCCTTTTATCAGACAATCAGGTGATTCAAGCTTGCAATGTACTAGCAATTTTACTAAGTATGCTTCCTGTAGGTATCGAACCCACGACCAACAAGTCAAAAGGCAAACGCCTAAACCCCTCGATCACGGAGAAGAGAAAGCAGCAAGGGTCATTAATAAGATCATTATTTAGGAATGTCGAACTACTTCCGAAATAGGTACCAATGTATTGCAAACTGTGGACTGCAGCAAAAATTACTCAAGCTTTTAAATAAATAACTCACAATGTTTGGGGCGTTATCGGCACGTTTGCTTGCTTGAAGGACGACCCCGTCACTTGGGTCAGCCTATCCTTAGCTACGGGGCTGCTGCTGCGGGAGTGACGTGATCTAAACATTCGCTCTGCAACATAAAAGACAGCTATAGGGAGCGTGCAGAAGCTATAGGTGGCAGCACAGAAATGTCACTATCAAGTATGTTTCAAGTATAAAATTCGAAATAACTATGCTAGATGGCATAGTACCT
Organism: Lacanobia oleracea; assembly: GCA_950371165.1. Classification (NCBI taxonomy): domain Eukaryota; kingdom Metazoa; phylum Arthropoda; class Insecta; order Lepidoptera; family Noctuidae; genus Lacanobia; species Lacanobia oleracea. The sequence goes on from OX493405.1 coordinate 2,718,486, forward strand.
ATTCTTCGCGCACGTTCCCCTAAAGTGAGTGTGCAGGAACCACAGGTGGCAGCACAGAAGCGTCAATGTCAAGTATTCTGACCCTTAAAACTTCGAATATGCGACACTAGATGTAGTCAACGGCATGCACGGTCCCTACATAGAGCCCAAAACTAGCTAGAGGACTTCTACCTTGGCCTTGAACTTCTAACTTGGAACAGGTACGAGTTTGACAGCGTAATATTTGTTTAATATGAAGCAAAATACTCAATCTGTGTGCTATTCTGTACTCAATTCAGTGCTAAGTTGGAACATAAAATGTTGCCTGGCTCGGTGAAAGAAAAATCATCATTATATATAAAATTGTTCTGTTGCCGAGTGAGTGACTGACAGACAACGCACAGCCAAACCTACTGGGCGTGGAAAACTGATATCTGGCATGTAGCTTTCCTATACTTCGTAGGGGAGCACTAAGAGATTTCCCCAAAATGCTTACGGAAACGGGAAAAACGGAATATGCGCGTAAGTCGCGGGCGAAAACTAGTTTTCTATAAAATCTAAATTTTCATTTGAAGAATACAAATAAAATTCACCTTTACACACCTGGGGGTGGCGCAGGCTTCAAGGGGCTCGCTGCGGGCACCGCCTCGCTCCCGCTCCGCTTCACTTTGTTCCTGGTCTGTCCGGAGCCCGCCGACGAGTGTTGAGTGGCTGCTAACCTTTGCACTCTATTTGTCATTACAGTTTTACCATATTTTGTTTGGCACTCGTCATTGTGAGCCTGAACGAACGTTTTCTTAGGCTGTGCGAGTGAATTTAACCTAGAGCTATATAATTTTGAAGGTCCTCGCACAGCTTCGCCTCGGGCTTCTTTGGCTTCTTCTAATAATTCTATTATTTTCTTTCTTGGTGGTTTCTCTATGTGCTTATCGTCGACGGGATTTTTTTGGTACAGATTTTTTGGTGAATCCATCTCTTTAAGTTGTCTAGTTTTTTTTTCTTTTGGTGTTGGAAGCCGCACGTACCTGGCGGCCTCCGACTCATTGTGGTGATCAAGTCGTGACTGCCGCTGCAAAGGACTTCTTCGCGGTATACTTTTGGTACTTTTGTCATCAGATACGGATAACATATCAATTTTCCTACCAGTCTTTTGATCAGTGCTAGGCTTTTGCCTATTTTTTTGTACATTTTCAAATTCATGTAAAAGTTGTGAGATGGCTTTCAAAGGATTTTCTGCAATCTTTTTGGTAGGACTGGTGAGTGTTTTCCTTCGATTTTTTTTATTATTGTCTAAATCTGGTTTAGGGGGCGGGGATTTGGAGCTGATAATAACTTTTGGTATGATAGGTGATAAACTTCCATGTTTTTTGTAATGAACATTGTTAGGTTTGTCGGTGTTGTTTCTGTCGAAGCTAAAAGAACTGGGATTAGACGATATAATGTGATGCTTTAGACTTGTTCCGCTTTCACTGCCCTGGCACGTAGAGCTCATTCGACCTTCTTTTTCGTCGACTTTTTTAGGCACAGTTACAACGAACTTGCTTCTCATGGTCGGTTTACTTTCGTTCTCTTGAGCCTTTTCCAATTTATTCATCAAAGTATATATCTTATCTATACTTTTTCGACATTCGACTGAAGAGTTAAGCTTCTTCGTGTCCGTGTTTTGCTCATTGTGGGCGGTTGGAGAATTTTCCGGAACTTGAAGTATACTTTGAGATATAAGCAACTCTTTTAAAGAACTCTCATCATTTGTATCATCGACTTCCGTGGCTCTCGTTCTGTCAGTATAAATAGATTGATAAAATGATATTAAACTACGCGGTCCTCAAGATATCAAATTCTAGGTTCAATATTTCAACTAGGTTTATCAGCCATTATAAGTAACTATTCTAACTAACTACCTAATGTATTGTCGCAATGCCCAAAATTCAATAAAATTACTTTAAACCATATAAGGCTTCTTATAGGTAGGTTTGCCTTTTTTTAGGGATGGGAAACCATCAAATGTCTCATCCAGCTGTGGGTGAAGCAGAAGGGAGTGTCAGACTCTTACTGACTAAAACCCATCCGTGTTCCTCCTAATGCCCTTTGCGTTCCAGGGCCGCGGTGACTCTTTCGAAAAAGATCCTCAACTCCGGCAGACACTGGCCCTAGCGGGCCCCGTCTTCACACAAGTGGAACACAGCGCGTCGTCGACCCGGGCCTGGTTCTAATCAGACGGCGAGCCACCCAATGCTCGCCGTGCCTACGGTGACTAGGAATGGCCTAGCGACTCCCGACGCCCGGGGCGTCTTTTTCTGTTGCGGCGGCTGGGGCGTGAGGTTTCCCTCTCTCTAACGCGTTTGACCTCCTTCGCTAGCATTACTGCTTCGCAGAAAGATGTGACCGCTTCCCATGCCTCCTCGCTCCGGACCATGGATTGAACCAGGGCTGGACGCGAGAGGTTGCCACCGCCGTTAAGGAATCGTTTCCACCTGAATGATACGCCAGAATTGAACCGGTTGCAACTGCCTTGAGAATAGACACGTTTTCAGTGTTATACTTTAAAACCTAACAAAAATTCCACTTCTAAGTTTTAAAATAAAATAACTCTAATTTCGATAAAGGTGTTTGCGGTTTTTCCTATTTAAATAATAATGTGTTTTTTATAATTTTGGAGAATTTTAACTATTAAATCAATTATACGTATTAAAATTTTACATGACGCTACAGTATGTATTGTAGGTACTTACAGCTTTTCTTTTTCGGGAAATATTTCGTCGGCTCCAATATTCAGGTCGCTTTCAGAAGGACCAATAAGCTGTGAAAGATAATTTAAGTTACTTCGGAAAACATTGGAAATAACTGAAGTAGATGTTGAACATAGATCTTTTGAATCGTTTTCATTTTGTTTCATATTGATGTAGTTCATTTCCGTATCGGCGTCATCTAAATAATAGCTGCGGTTGATGTATTTCTTGCTGTTCCTGTCGGACGTGGACGCCACCGACACGTTGTGGTCGCCCTCGTTATGGTTCAGATCTATATCTAAATCGTCTCGTTTTCCTACATTTCCGTTCCACCCTTTCGCTTGTTTACTAGGATCCACGGTCACAGTATGTCCGTAGATTGAATTATAGAAAGATTTATTGGATATCGATAATTTTGTAACAGAGCTAGCCGACTGCGGCAACGCAGTTCCTTTTGAGTACTTATGCTTAGATATCTTGCAGTTTTCGGCTAACGCCATTTTTTTCCTTTCTCGCCTCTCTCTTATTTCTAGCAGCTTTCTTCGTTTCTTTTCTTCCAAAATATAAGATTGGTTCTCGTACGGTGACCTTATTCTGGTTCGCGTCGGCGATTTTTTCTTCTTAGATGTTGACTGTGACAGATCCTCCCCGCTTTCTTCTAGAGCTGTTACAGAACTCTGCACGGTCAACTTTTGCACGGTCATGCGCAAATCATCAGGATGTTGTATAGCACCAGATGATTCTCCTTGTGCAACCCTAAGTTTCTTATTCGTCATATCTTTCAATGCATCATTCGAGTCACTCGATTCCGGAATGTTGGAGTTCTTTAACGGCATGGCAATGTCATTGTCGCTGCATACAAGCTCAATGTCATCCAGATAAGAATGTTCGATAGGAGTGTCGCTGGAGTGTGAGCTGCCGTCAGAGTCCGCGAACACTTCATCTACTGCTTCATTATATGTTGTCTGTTCCAATTCTATTATCTTAGGCGTCCTTTCTGGGAGGTATTTGTTATTAGTTTGTTCTATATAAGGCTTATTAACTGGTTCTAAGTAAGTCAAAGGCAAGGGCCGCACTTCAGGTCCTCGTGTATCTGAAAAATTTAAATAAATAGACAATCATTTAATTTTCAATTAGAATAACCACTCAATCCTTAATACTTTTAAAGTCGTTACCGCTTTCAACAGATGCAGATTGCAAAATCATAATAGAATTGATATTGCTGATGACTTGTCCAGTCTCAGAACGTTGTAACTGGAGCACCACATCCACTCTTTCCTCAACGGGTCGCTCATCTTTTTTGCAACTAATGATTAGTTTGTCAGCACAACATTTGCTCAACAGTTTGTAAGGTCCACATAGAAGTTTTGGTACTTCCACAACAATCTTCTTTTCAAGTATTCTTGATAATGTTCTTAAATCGACTGCTGAATGAACGAAGTCTTCCCACATAGAACTTCCGCCACTAATCTTCCGTTCCACATGTAGCGGTATGCTGGTAGACGTCGCCAGGACTTTTGTGTTCGAGGAGAGATCGTCCGCAGTGCGCGGAACTTCCCGCCACTTCTCTTTAGCTTTAGCAGTTAAATAATCACCGTTGCTTATACGCTTCAGTTGGTCTATCGTATTCGTCACGTAGCGTATTATATTGTCCATATAAAAATTGTAATTATCTTCCAGACGTTTGCAACAAATGTAATCAAGTAGTGAAGCTGGGAGTACGGTGCTCTCGACATCCGAGGTTCTGTTCATTAGCTTTAAGCTTTTGAGCTGTTCATTTATGTATGGATCTTTAAATAGGAAGTGTTTGTCGTAGTCGGTGGCGAGGTTGGAGGTCTGCATCTGCAGGTCGCTTAGCTTGTGGCAGAGGGTGTTCTCTGTGGAGGGCGCGTTGAGCAGGTCGAGGCACTCGTCGTTGATGCGGAACACGCTGCGCAGGTCCTCGCAGCTGAAGCGCTCGCTGGCGTCCGAGTCCGAGTCGTCGTGGTACACCACGCTCTCCACGCGCTGGTTCGGCTTGCGGCGTCTCATTTCGTTAGCGTTAGACATCAGCTTCGTGCCCAGGTCGATGTTCTTGTACAGAAGTACTAAATCTCTGGTAGTTAGCTTGTCAACATCTGAACAAACGAGCCAATAATTACTGGTTTGATACTTATTCGTAGTCACTGCTAACGATAAATTCGATTACATTAACGATCTAGTTATTTCGCCTGCCATCAGTTTGAGATAGGAACATCATCCTCCACCTTCCACCAGGTAGGATCAGAAGAATCATCGGAGAGACAGAGGCACTTACACCCAAGCTCTTCATACATCGCATTTTTTAATTACTTTAGATTGTAGCCATACAATGACTTTAGATTGTAAAATGATGCCTTTCAATTGAACAAATAATAATAAAGTGGGGCTCTAATGCTAAATAAATACGGAGGTACTTCTCTTCAGAAGTATTCTGTTAATCAGCCGAGGTACAAGGAAACCGAGTGCTGAATTTTGTTTGATGTCCTACCGGTTGATTAATAGGACTAGAAAAGACCGCAACTAGGTACTGTTTTAGTCAGAAAATTGAACAGAGACGAAACAACACAATAAAAACATAATAAGAACAGAGACATACTCGTAAGCCTCTGACATCAAATTTAGTCGTCTGTGTTGATCCCGCATTGAATCCCGCCGGAAATGGGGCGTGTATAGGATAAATATTCGATGGCTCTAGCCCATAGTGACCATAGTTTCATAATTAGAAGTGAACTTACCAGTGGTATCAAATTGTTGATTTCTCGCCATAACTTCGAAGAGTTCATTGGCCGTTTGATACTCGTGGGAATCGCTGTCCTCTTCGGACACTGCGAAACTCTCCCCTTTACTCCCGTCATTTTCAGGTATTTTACTTATTAACATACCTGCTATCACAAAGATTTTGATTGTAACGCTTTTATTAACAAAACTAACAGCTGCTTCAAAAGATATACGGTATACAATACAATAAAAGTTGTAAAAACACAATTGACAAACCCGTTTCTGTTGTAAATTTTTGGTATCATTTTTAGAATACACACTTTGGAATAGAATTTGTGTCACTATTTGAATTTCGAAATATATCGCTGCATTTTTTGTCGGCCAGTGTCAGCCGTAGTTGCTGGGTGAATAAAGTGACCAAAAAGTTTACACGAACGACTCGCACAACGCGCGATATTGTTTCGTGCTTGCATGCGGTTGCGACACCGCGTACTTTGTATTGTACAGTAGGTTCCAAAAGTGGACTAGCAATCTCAAAAGGAATAGATTGACACTTCGGTTTAACTTACGACCTTTTTTTAATAAGTACCTTAAATACTATAGACACAAACACACACTTACATTTCTTTGCTTTGATTGTATTTCATAAATTCAATCATTAGGATACATGCTATGATAGCCTTGCGGTTACAGTAGTTGGGTTAGCACGATCATGCGCAATGAGCCGCGGGTTCAAATCTCACGCATGTGGTGGTTGTTTTTACGTTTTGAATGTTTAATATTAAATACTCGAATAATCAAGCTATTGAATAGTGCCTTGATACGTTCGTCTCGTTCACTAAACTCGTAAAGTTTTGTGATAATACCCTCAGAAAACTGAATTGATAAATGATGAAGGTAGACGCAACTCGTTCACCGCGACAAAATAGTACGTTGTTGGTTAGTTGATATATTGTGGGTTAGTGGCGTGTGTTTAATCTAATATCGGTGTAGTAGTTCATTTTGAAATGCAAGCAAATTTAAAATTGAAATGAAAGCGAATATTATTGCGCTGCGTAAAAGCGGACCTAACATATTATCATATCACAAATATCTGATTAAACCGGACTGAGTGTGAGTATTATAATTTAATTATTTTATCAAACATTTATCTTATTATAGTGTACTGTACTATAAATAATTATAGTGTACTGCTGATGCTGGTAATGATTTTTGAAATGTTTTATATTTTCAGTAGATCTAAACTAAATAGAAGAAAAAGTATGTCTAATTTCTAAGTAAATCATTTACCTAGATTACTGAATGATAAAAATATCATGATGAATGTGACTGACTGTTCTATTTTGCAATATAATTTTGTTTCTAAACAATAGGTAAATTATATTACTGTTTTGCTTAGTAGCCTAATAGTACTCCTTTTTTGCATTAGAGAAATACTATAAGTCAGTGGGTCAAAAGACATGAGGAAGAGGGTAGCCCTGCCAGTCGGAAGCGAAGACCCCAGCTCATACAAGCGGCGCGAACAACGGCACATAGTCAGCGAATATGAAACGAGTGGTTTCGTACCGACAAGATATATTCCGCCACGCGCCAACAGTTCGACTTACGTTGAAGTATTAAGTAATGTCATGTTACCCATTGTGCGCAACGTTTACCCCGCTAATGAGCTTAAGCAGTACTGTGCGTGAGTAGTTTAATGAACACCCGGAGATAAAAGATATTCCATGGCCAGCACAATCTCCTGATCCCAACCCTATTGAAAAACTATGGGGTCTGATGATACAGCAATGGGAAGCACGGAATGAGCGATCTAATGAGCAGTTGAAGTTGCATTGCATAGAAATATTGGAAAATTTAAGGAACACGGGTGGTGAGCAAGGTTCATGACAGGGTTGATGTATTGTGGTGCAACTTGAACTTAACATTAAATATGCTAAGTTACTCAAATTAAGAATAAAGTATATAATTTTATAAGTGTAGATGGATTTAGTTTGTAAGGCAATCTATCGCATTGGAAAATGATAGGTATTGTGTCATGTCCGTAATAAGGATTATTTTGAGGTTTAGTTTCAATCTTCTTTTCGTAATGGAAATGAATATGTGGCGTATTTGAATACGATTTGTTTTAGTGCAGTGGTTCCCAACCTTTATTTGACACGGGACCAATAAATTAGATTAATAATACACTAATGAAAATTAGAAATCAAATTAATAAATCATATTACTAAATAAATATTGAATACAGATTACCTACTTTTGTAACATATATAAACAAAAAATATATAAATTGAAATTGATTTAAATTGAATTGAATCGTATATAGTAACTGCTGCATGGAAAAACTGCTGATGGCCGTCGCCAATTCATACGGACCCGAAGTGGCGGCGCGTAGTGTTCCCGTGCGCCCCTCTTTGACGTCGCAGGGGGAGTCAAAGAAAAAAAAAGAGGTTTGAAAATAGAAAAGAAAAGAAAGAAAAAGCGTTTATTTGCGCCAAGCATGACGCATACCAAAAAAAAAAAAATAGAAATTAAATAATAACAGTTAATTTTAAAAATTGGGAAGATATGCGTCATATTCGCGCAAAACGGCCATCGCTCAGCATAATGCTGGGGCTCGTGTGCGAGACAGAGCCACAGCGCTGGTTTTCAGCGACAGCCGGCGTTAAGGGCGCTATTACAAAATCGAGCGCTTGCCCCGGACTAAAGCTACAAACCGCGTTTCCCGAGATTTATAGTGATTGTGGGGCTGTATACAAAAATTGCTTAAAAATATGAGTTTACTTTTAAATAGACCAATTTTTTTTTTCATGCATTGTAACAATACCTCCTTAATTATTAGATAATTTTTATTTGAATTTGGATTATACTTTCATAGATAAAAAATATAGTTTCGTACGGAAAATTGTCAATAATTCTCAGTTTTACAAAATTATTTTTGGTTTATTAGTGCATGAATCGTAACAAATTTATTTGATCATTCCAAAGTAGAAGGTACAGTTGTATCATGGACATTTTTAAAATTGATTAAATTATTATATCTTCGGTGTACCAAAGCATCAAAAGATTCCCATAAGCGTAATTTTATGAAACTCATGCGGAGACAAGAAATTTACTGATGTACGTGAACAAATTGATATATTTATTTAGAACACTCCCAAGATCAACTACCAAACTTTCTTAGGCGTATTTTTGTTTTTTTTTTTGTGCTATATCTAAAGCATAATCAGACATCAAAACTCGAATCAAACGCTCAAATTCAAGAAAAATTGTGAAAGCGCTCTTATGCATGACGTCGATCGGAGCGGCATAAAAGTAATCAAAACTTGTCGCAAAAATGATGCAAAAATAGTCATAATTTTTTGTTGCGTTGTAGAAGTTTGTATTTTTCAGAGCCCCAAGTTATAAATTATGTATTGAGAAACACTCATCTTAGTAGAACGTCAAGTTTAAAATTAAGTTAGTTGAAAATATGTAATACAAAAGTGACATGCTAAAACAACATCATTCTGGGTTTACATGTGATAATAAAAACAACAAGTATAGATTAATAACATTTATTAAATATAACAATTAAATATTAAGTACATACATTCATTATGCAAAATTAAATACTGTATTAGAAATTGGAATGTTAACTTATTTACGATTGCATATTTCATTGGTCTAATGCTTGAAGTCAGTCTTAATAAATAAATAGCACTAAAATACGTGAATGTTTATTAATATCGATCTAGATATTCGAGTTTCTAGTTGTCTAGAGTACCTTACATTACAAAACTAGTGCCTCGCCCGGCTTCGCCCGGATATACAACGTATAAAAGAATAAATACAATAACTCCTAAGGGGTCATTGTAGGGTCCATGACCAACATTATCTGACCCACTTGACTATTAACGAATAATAGGCAAGTGGGTTAGATAATGTTGGTCACTGACTGTACTCGGTCTCATCAATATGAAAAACTTTTACTGTGAGACTTACCACGGAATTGCGAAAAAAAAATCTGCTATTTAGTACATTTGATCGAGTTATGCTTCCATCAGTGTGTGTAGGAGTCGATTTTTTTCGCGATTTCAGTGTTTGTCCCATATTAGGAGTTGTTCATAATGATGAGTACAATGACTCCTTAAGAGGCAAAGCGCTTATTCTGTTGTTCTGTTAGTTTTTTAAATTTTCTTTCATACAAATCTCGCCCTGAAAATTACGAAAACAACAAAAAAAAACAATTTGGGTCAGTTGTTGCGAAGTTATGCGCGTATATACATTTCGGTGATTCATTTTTATTTATACAGGGAGGCCCGTTAACAGTAATCCAAATTTTTTTTGCCATAGAGCTTCGCAACCTACCGTTTAGGAACATTATTTCGCGAAAATTACACAGTAAGAACAGAAGTTTCGATTTTTTTCGTAAACTTTGGAAATGTATCTGTATGAGTGACCAGGACCTATTCGTTCGTCGTCAGAGCGGTTCAAATTACTTATAATATTAAAAAAACCTAGTGCTCAATAATTTACTTAAATTATTTTCATATCATCATATCAGCCGAAGGCCGTCCACTCCTGGACACAGGCCTCCCCCAAAGGGGGGAGTAAATGTAAATTTTCATATACATACATAAGTATTATTCATTTGTAAAAGATGACTATAAAAATGTCTTTACAAACAACGTTTTATTGAACAAAAAAGCAAGTGAGGCACATGTTTTGATTTTTTTTAAATTTAAATTTAACACCTATGTCAAGCGATGTCATTGGATGTGGCTGTTATGTTCAGATTCTTTTTTTTTTTTTGGGATATAACCAAAACCGAGGATAAGTCTACACCTATTTAATCTTAAATTCTATAGAAACGATAATAAATATTAACGACAGTTCAAATACGCATGCCAAAATAACATTATTGAAACCTTCATACAGACTAATGTTTTTATTTGATAAAAACGTTAGCTGTATCCTATTAGGTAAAATTAATAATAAAAGTCTCACTATAAAATTAAGAGAATTTTCGAGACACATTTAAACAAAAAGTTCAGCGCTGGCCTTATTAAGACGAGAAGAGATCAGTTGATGTGTATCTGAAACATTGTCTTTCTTGCATTGTGTTTGAAACAGAACTTTATGTGTGGGCTATAAAGCTCGATTTTCCGTTAACTTATCTCTTCTCGTGATCAGTTGACTATTGTATCTACGCTGGCACACTGAAAGATGACTCCAGCAGTTCCTGAAACATTGCCTTTACCGGGTGTTTGAAACTGAACTTTATGAATGGGCTGTTAAGGTCGATTTTCCGTTAGCTGATCTCTTCTCGGGATCAGTTGGCGTGTTGTATCTACGCCGGCACCCTGAACAGTGACTCCAGCAGTTCCTGAAGCATTGCCTTAACCGGGTGTTTGAAACAGAACTTTATATGTGGGTTGTTAAGGTCGATTTTCCGTTAAGTGATCTATCCTCGTGTTGTATCTACGCGGGCACCCTGAACAGAGACTCAAGCAGTTCGGGCTCCGTCAAGTCTTTCTTGTATTGTTGCGCCAACTCTTGGATGAGGTGGCGACGCCGTACGTGTGGCGGTTGGTACCTGAAACATTGCTATTATTACCGGCTGTTTGAAACTGATCTTTATGTGTGGGCTTTAAGGTCGACTTTTCGTTTTGTACAAAAGTAACAGGTAAATACTGGTATTCAGCTGAATCCGGTTTCACTGGAAGCCAACCCCAATATAGTTGGGAAAAGACTAGGCAGTTGATGACCTGAAAAGGGGGAGGGGGCTTTTTATGTTCTACGTTTATTCTGTTGAACGTCGTAGAGATATTATTACAAAAACTGAAATTGTCCTCTTTGTTAAAAAAAACTACTCAAAACAACTAAAATTCTGGTTTCGTAATAGGTACTTGAAACACCCTAAATGCACAATATAATTACAAGTCAGTGTTAGAGCTTCTTTCGTTAATCTCTGCACCAACGGCCCCGAGGGTTAAATACAATCCTGAATCGTGGCTCACACATGTGTCTTGCTCTGAGCGTTCGGTGCTATATGAAGTGTTCTATGAGAAGGTTGCTGCGTAAGATGTGCACAGTGAAGTGTGAAGCGTACCGTGTTGTACTTACAAGTCAGCATTAAAGTTTCTTGTGTCAGGCAAAATGGCCGCGAGAGTTAAATGCAGGCCTGAGGCGTGGCCCACACATTTGTGATGCTCTGGGTGTTTAATGCTGTGTGTATACTGTGTTGAGATTACAGGCCAGTATAAAGTCTCGCGCGTCAAGCTTTTTTTTTTTGTAACGGGGGGAAATCATCATGGATGTCCTCCGCCTTGGGGCGGGCGGAGGGGTCTCTCAGACTCTTCGGGTCCGTATGAATGGGGGGCGACGGACATTCCCAAGTCCGCCGCGCCTGGACCCAGTTAGGGGGGCCGGAAGAAGGCAGCGTATGCCCTCCTTCGACGCCCGGTGCGCCTGCTGCGGGCCGGGAGAGAGGTCGAGATCTCCCTCTCCCTTTCCGCGGCCTCCTTCTGCGCGATAACTGTTTCGCAGAAGGAACCACCGCGTCCCAGGGCTCCTCGCCGTCGACCATAGCACGAACTACGGCCGACAGCGAGAGATCACTGCCTACCATAGAGATGAAGGCACGGCGTGGCTCCTCCCAAGCGGCACACTCTGCCAGCGTATGCCGCGCTGTGTCCTCCCGAACGTCGACGCAGTTGTGACACCGAGCGTGCCCATGCGACACAAGAACCTCCCGAAGCAGCCATGCCCCGAAAGAACCTGCGTCACACGAAATGTTAAGGAGCCGTGCCTTCTCCCAAGCCACAGGTCAAGCACTGGCCAGATGGCCTCGATAGTGACGAGGCCGGCGGAAGAGCGTTAGAGCCTGTTCTGCCATTCCGCCACCAGAACCTCGCGCAGCTGCGACTGACGCAGCTTAATGTGCCGCTGCATCAGTCGCTCGCCGCGCGCCCGCGCGTCCTCACGCCACCGTTGCAATGACGCGAGGACTTTTGCCTCCAGGTCCCAGGGTGGAGATCCGGCCAGTACGTAAGCCGCCTCGTAGGAGATCGTGCGATAACCCCTGATGACTCGGACGGTCATCACCCTCTGCGGTTTCCGCAGAACAGTGATGGTGCCGGCCGTCAGGTCAGCCGCCCAGATCGGGGCCCCATACAAGGCCATCGATCGCAAGATCCACACGTACAACCGCCTGCAGGCGGTGCTCGGGTCCCCCAGATTGGGAAGCAGCGTTGACAGGGCCTCGGCCGCGCCCGACAACTTGGGCGCCAGCCGCCGGAAATGGGGGCCGAAATCCCACCGGCTGTCCGCCAACTAAGCGTGGTGCGGCGTGGTTCCTACGTGTGCGATGTGTTACTGTGTAGTACTCACAGGTCAGTGTTCAGTCTGGTGCGTCGCGCGGCGTCTAAGGCGGCCCGTCGCAGACAGTCGGGCAGCAGGCGCGGCGCTAACAAGGCGCCGTCCGCCAGCACGCCGGCCTGCGGCGTGGTCCCTACGTGTGCGATGTGTTACTGTGTAGTACTCACAGGTCAGTGTTCAGTCTGGTGCGTCGCGCGGCGTCTAAGGCGGCCCGTCGCAGACAGTCGGGCAGCAGGCGCGGCGCTAACAAGGCGCCGTCCGCCAGCACGCCGGCCTGCGGCGTGGTCCCTACGTGTGCGATGTGTTACTGTGTAGTACTCACAGGTCAGTGTTCAGTCTGGTGCGTCGCGCGGCGTCTAAGGCGGCCCGTCGCAGACAGTCGGGCAGCAGGCGCGGCGCTAACAAGGCGCCGTCCGCCAGCACGCCGGCCTGCGGCGTGGTCCCTACGTGTGCGATGTGTTACTGTGTAGTACTCACAGGTCAGTGTTCAGTCTGGTGCGACGCGCGGCGTCTAAGGCGGCCCGTCGCAGACAGTCGGGCAGCAGGCGCGGCGCTAACAAGGCGCCGTCCGCCAGCACGCCGGCCTGCGGCGTGGTCCCTACGTGTGCGATGTGTTACTGTGTAGTACTCACAGGTCAGTGTTCAGTCTGGTGCGTCGCGCGGCGTCTAAGGCGGCCCGTCGCAGACAGTCGGGCAGCAGGCGCGGCGCTAACAAGGCGCCGTCCGCCAGCACGCCGGCCTGCGGCGTGGTCCCTACGTGTGCGATGTGTTACTGTGTAGTACTCACAGGTCAGTGTTCAGTCTGGTGCGTCGCGCGGCGTCTAAGGCGGCCCGTCGCAGACAGTCGGGCAGCAGGCGCGGCGCTAACAAGGCGCCGTCCGCCAGCACGCCGGCCTGCGGCGTGGTCCCTACGTGTGCGATGTGTTACTGTGTAGTACTCACAGGTCAGTGTTCAGTCTGGTGCGTCGCGCGGCGTCTAAGGCGGCCCGTCGCAGACAGTCGGGCAGCAGGCGCGGCGCTAACAAGGCGCCGTCCGCCAGCACGCCGGCCTGCGGCGTGGTCCCTACGTGTGCGATGTGTTACTGTGTAGTACTCACAGGTCAGTGTTCAGTCTGGTGCGTCGCGCGGCGTCTAAGGCGGCCCGTCGCAGACAGTCGGGCAGCAGGCGCGGCGCTAACAAGGCGCCGTCCGCCAGCACGCCGGCCTGCGGCGTGGTCCCTACGTGTGCGATGTGTTACTGTGTAGTACTCACAGGTCAGTGTTCAGTCTGGTGCGTCGCGCGGCGTCTAAGGCGGCCCGTCGCAGACAGTCGGGCAGCAGGCGCGGCGCTAACAAGGCGCCGTCCGCCAGCACGCCGGCCTGCGGCGTGGCGCGCACGCGCACGAGGCCGCAGCGCCGCGCCGACACGCACAGCGTGGCCACCTCGTGCCGCCGCCACGGCAGCCCGGTCTCGCAGTACGGGAGCAGGTCGTCTGCAGACAATCACATCATTCTAAACGATATAAGTCATCATTGTAGACCCAGTACGTCTACCATGAGTTTTATCAGTCTATACTCCAGGAAGCTTCTGTTCTTCTGGGCGGAGCTTGCCTGTCTTTTCCAAGACCCCCACGTACACAGTAATTTTAATGCAGAAAATTGAGTATTTACTCTATTACACTTTAAAAGAGTGCTGCGGGCAGGAACAAAGTGGTCTTTATTGCTCCGTGGGTAAAATTACCGAGAGAGTAGTAAAATTACCAGAGTTTAACTGTAATACTGGCCCCCATGGCGTGCGGTTTCAAATATGCGAACGTATCGGTCGTTCGTATATTTGAAACCGCATACAATAGCAGGACATGGATCTTAAAATTTCAGCCGCTCTCCAACTTTTGATTTTGTATTTAACAATTATAGCAAAATCAAAAAATGAAATTTTGCATTGAGCCAAGCATTTTTATCATCAATTAACTCCCTCAAACTATGCTTGTCTGCATAGTGTCCGTTCTACGAAATTTTTACATTTCTTCTCATTCAGATCGAATCAGTGTGGCGGTATTTTACTATCCACTTTGAACGGTATCCCACGAAAGATTGAATCAATTAATTCCTATTTCTAGTGGCATAGTTATGTCTGTTGCCTCGTTTATTACAATGATGTAGATTCTTGGTAACGTCAAGATGTTTTTTTGATAATTACAGAAGTATTATGACAAGGCACCATCATGATGTTAATATCTTTAAACAGTACCCATAGAGGACCGGACCGACCTTTTCTGCAGAATGTAAATAGAATCGATATTTGCAGCCCATCCCCATAGTAAGATACCGTAAGACTTTATACTATGAAAGTAACTAAAATAGACTAGTCTCGCAGTTTCCTGTAAACTGGCGGATTTTTCTAACATCATATGTTGCTGAACTTATCCTTCCTGCAAGAAATTTTAAATAAGGATTGTAGCCCCGTTCTGTATATTTCAGCGTAATCCCCCGAAAAACTGTTTCTCAGTGATTCCATGTCATAGATGGGGTAAAAAAATTCCATGAAAATAGGGAATATGCATGTATTTTTTTTATATTTTTAAATGAAAGTTTAAATCATTATATAAACGTAAAAAAAAAATCAGTACTAAAAAATCAAAATTTAGTTTAGAAAAAAAAGGTTTAAAATAGTAGCCTGATAACAGCTTTTTAAACGACCGCCATTTTGGCGCGCTTGTACTGACGTGAACTGACGTCACAGTCCGTAAAAACAAACAACAACAAGGCATGAATAGCTGCAGAAGTGTTTTGGGTTATAATCTATTCATAATTTGTGTTTTACTTCAATTAAATAATGCAACAGGACAAAAAACCGATTTTTAGGTACTGTATCGTGCCTTTGTGTAAAAACACGAATAGAAATGCACCAAATAAAGTGTTTTTTCTCGTACCGAGAGGTGAGAACATAAGGAGAAAGTGGTGTAAAATCATGAAAAGAGACATGATATCTCCATCAACTTGTTTATACTGTTGTGAAGACCATTTCGACGTAAGTATTTCTTTCACTTTAAGTACAATTTGTTGTTTATCTGCTAATCTTTGCAAGTGTCATCACTATAACCTCAATTACATTACAACCTAACTTAAAAACAGCTATATGTACAAATGTTTGGTTCAATTAAAGTCACTGACTGACTCAATTACTTACTATTTAGATATTCTATGGATTTTAATTTTTTTTAATTAAGTAAGCACAGAATTTTGCAAACAATTTTTTTTTTAAATTCTGATAGGCAATGTATCTGTACCACAGATTTCATAATCATGTTTAAATGTGTTATGTTTGTTTTTCAGGTAGAAGAGGATACCGCTAATTATATTCAGTACAAAATAATGAAAGATAAACATAAAACTGTATTACGATTGAAGAAGGGCATCCTTCCTCACAAATTTCAGTGTCAAAAGAATACTGAACCACAGTCATCATCAGACAGACAAGCTTACAAAAAAAGAAAACATTTAGAATTAATTGAAGAAGCTTTATCTACACCACCTGCTAAACAAAATGTTAGCACTCCAACGCTAACTGAATTATCACAAATTGGTATAGAAGCAAGTACATCTTCATCTCAGATACACACAGAAGATATAGAAATGAAAAACATTTGTGAAACCGGTTGCAGCACTTCGTCATCTACTGAAAACAAAATGTATCATGATAAAGCTGTTCAAGTGAATATTAAAGTCTATTACAGAAGTAAAGGTGTTAATGTTAATTTGCGTCCCAAGAAAAAAAACACAGCTGTATCTCCATTTCCTATTTCAAGTAAAACAACATCAACTTCACCTTTAAAAACAGCTCATACATCTGGCTTTAAAAGAGCATTATTCCAAGATAATTCTGCTGACACTGCATCTATCTCTTCTGCTCAACCTTCAGTGTTATCATTATCATCTTTTGAACCAGAAACAAGTTCACCGGAATCAAGCTGGAATGCAGAGGCTGATTCACATATTGAAACACAATTTAAAAGTCAAATGCGTTCTTGTATGTTAATATCTATTGAAAAGGAACCTAAAATGTTATCAGGTGTACCAAAAAGAGCATACTATTTAATAAAACTCTTAAGTGAAAACACACCACTACCCACTGTAGATATTTTAATTACTTTAAAAAAAATTAAATTAAATGAGTCTTTCAGTATATTAGCCTTACAATTTGGATATACACAAAGTACAATAAGTAGAATTTTTTCAAAAAGTGTACCAGTATTGGCAATGAAAATGAAAGAAATTATTTCCTGGCAAACATCGGAGCAGATTTTTAAAAAATTGCCTATAGCATTCAGGGCCAGATATTCTAATGTTGTTTCTATAATTGATTGCCTAGAAATACAAATTGAAAAACCAGCAAATGCAGTCTACCAGTCACTAACTTGGTCGAATTATAAAAAATGTAACACATTGAAATATTTACTTTCTTGTACACCTGATGGCTTGGTAACATTTATCTCTGATGGCTATGGTGGTAGGGCAACAGATGTGATGATAGTAGAAGACTGTGGTTTTCTTAATTTTTTACAACCTAATACTGCAGTTATGGCAGACAGGGGCTTTAAAGATATATCACATTTGTTAGTGAAACAGAATTGTATTCTTATAAGGCCCCCTTCTGTTAGTAAGTCTACTGCTTGTACCAAAGAAGAAGTAAAGCAGGCAAAAAGAATTGCAGCATTGAGAATTCATGTGGAACGTGTAATTAGTAGATTAAGAGAGTTTCATATGTTACTTCCTCATGCATGCGTTGACCACAATTTAATCCCTATTATAGATGAAGTTATAATTATAGCTTGTGGTTTAATAAATATGCAAGATTCTTTAATAAAAAAATAGATTCATTTTAATTTCAGTTTTATTTAAATATTACAGGAAAAATGGCACTACCCCAAAAATTTGTACATTTATGAATTAACTCTTCACACATATCTTGGTCATAATCCACTTCAACAATAGTGACATTTTTCGATTCCTCAAAATCAGTGTGAGCTATGCAGAATAAGGCTTTATTTTTCTTTGAAAAATGCATTTGCAACTGCACCTGTGCCATACATTTTGCTGACAATTGGTTATTTTTTATGTACTGGCTAACTGATTTTTCTGATGACGGGCATTTAATTTCAATGCTGTAATCATCAGTTTCACCATCAGGGGATGCACCCATTATGGGATATAAAGGGCTTAATATGATTCCACATTTATTTATTTTTATTTTTTTCATGTTTTCCACTACTTTCACAACTTCATTCTCTAACTGTCTGCCTCTTTTCATGGCATCCGTGTCCCGTACTTTTGATGCTCCCATAATACTTTCTGTTAAGGACCCATCAAAAACTTTGCAATGGGCAGCTTCATAAGCTTTTGAAGCGGTAATTCTTGCATACCGCAGCTCATACCATAGTGGACAGTCACTTTGATTTAAGGTTGCTATTGCTGCTTCCTTACACACTTTTGTATTCATTTCTTTCTTGCAAAAGTCAATGAATTCTTGTGGGGTCTTCGGTTTGTCCTGCATCATGCTAACCAAATAATGTATGGACATCTTTTCAATCTCATTGGGCTCATTATAATATTTCATAAGTTGATTGCTTGTGTCACCAACATCTTTACTGTATTTGATTAAAACTGTCAAAAAACTTTCCCTGCTAGTTGAAGCCTGTACTGACTCAGCACCACATATAGGTTTTGGCTGCATCTTGGGTATGTTGCACATGTCCTTCGCTTTAATAAATTTAAGGCTTGTGCCCACTGATGATAATTTTGATTTTTTCCAGTAGCATTCAACACTAGTAGAAGGTGGCTCTACACTGCGTCTATGCACCCAGCCTAAGAAAGCAATGGCATGTTTACACCCGCCTGTAAAATAATATTTTTTTATGTAGTTCAATAAAAAAGGTTCATACAGATGTTCACTCATTAAAGAAATAAAATTAAATACCGTGACCTACCTTTGTGAGCTGCACAGTCTTCACATTGAACTGATAAAATAGTTTCTTCAGCTTCATCACACACAAGTGTTACAGAATAACATTTCTGCCGGACATTGTGTTCAGGTGTTACTCGAGCCTTCACAGTGCACATATTACCCTCCCGTTTGACTTGCACATATCCAACTGCAGATTCACCATATGTTTCTCGTTCCGATCTAAAAAAATAAAATAAAATGTAAATACAATCCAAGCAGCAAGGTGTATGACTCTTCGCCCACGATTTCGATACCATAGAATAGTTCATAAAAGTCCTTTGATTGCTATCAGCTCGACAGAGTGTCAAGTTCATATTACAAAACAGTATAAGCTTTAGAAAATGATTTTTTCCTTGAAATAATCATAAAATTATAATTCTCATTCACATTTTAAGGTTAAATATGCTATTTTAATGACTTATAAGTAAAAATTATCCAAAAGCGTGGAAGATCGAATAAACATAATATTTACTGTGTAGTTACCTTGCTGCTTTCACTCCTTTTATTTCAGTAGACGTAAAATCAGAATTTGATGCGAAATACGTGGCCATCATAAAAACATCAATTTTCGGAAGATTGTCCGATTGTGCCTTGACGTAACCGATATCAGTCATTTTCGAATCCTACTCTTTTACAAAACAAATGTATTTCACTCCAATATCTGCTCAAAATCACAATAAAACTCAATTAAATCGCAAGCATTCGACAACTATGCACTGGCTGACATTTGTTTTTGTGTATTGTGACGTAACAAATCGTTCTGACCAATAGCGTTGCGTTTCAACTAATTTGAATTTCCCTCTCATTTTTTGTAGTTTTCAATAATTATTTTCTAACTCAAAACGAAATTATATTAAAAAATATTAATGTGTACGTAAATATAAAAGAAAGTACTTCATATAAAAAAAAAATGAGCGGTATTTGAATCACATGCATATTCCCTATTGAGGGAAACACAATGTTTTTCATAAACTTGCTAACGCAATTCAGATATTTGTACCTGGTAATCATCATCAAGTTTTTCACTTCGCATCGCGGAACGACCTCACTATTTTTAGAATTTGGACCCCCGTGTGGTGTGTTCTTCCGGGATAAATTAAATAAAGGTGATTTTTTCAAGTGGGCGTTGATAGCCAAATAACAAAACTATGTGTAGTGAAAAACTCTGAATGAAAGGAGTCTCGAATCCGATTTATTTATTTATTTATTGTAACCAACTTGAATTTACAGCTTAACCACACAAATAAGTTATTGGCCAGTGCAAAATAAATTGTCATAATATTATTAAAAAATATATAAAATAGAAAAATAGAAATTATAAATGTCATTGAATCATAATAAAAAAATCAATCAATAAACAATCAAAAGTAAACAATAATATTGAAGCAAAAGTAAGCAAATATTGGAAATCAAACCGAACGACAAATTAGTTAGAAAAGAAATTAAATTAATCAAAAATTAATTAGAGATTAGCAACGTCGTGTATTATTATGAAATTATCAATTTAAAATTATAAATATACAATAATATTAAATCATAAATAAAAACAAAAGTAAACAATTATTTAAAAGTCAAACAATATAAGATTGAATGTTAAAATAGACACAAGAGATTGTACTAGAGGCAGCAATGGACTCTAGGTAACGAGTAGCAGTGCTTAGGAATCTCAGCTCAGCAGTCGCAAAGATATCCAACGTATCGTCAAATAATAAAATGTTGTTTATAAGAGTGAGAGCCAAATACAATGGACTGGCCTTAAGGGATTTGGAACCGATTTGAGGCACTGAAAATAGAGGACGTTGCCGAGGGCGAAGTGTATGACGGATAGGAAGATACCTCTTATTATTAAAAGAAATGTGCTATAAAAGCGAGGAGTTGAAGTGGGAACCGCGAATAAGGCGGATGAAATATTTAACCGTAGCAAGATTTCTTCTGACTTCTAAACTTTGGTAGGCTACCATACCTAGCACAAATGGTGTAGGATAATAACCATACAATTTCAAGTAAAGGTAGCGTACAAAAGACTTTTGGACTTTTTCAATGAGTAATGTATACGTTTTTTCATGTGGGTTCCAGATTACAGTATTGGTTTCAAGTACTGCGAATGTATGAATTGTATAAAATTGTTATGGCTTGTCTATTATTAAAAATTTTTGCCTGACGCAAGACAAAACCTACGTTTATTCGGGATTTGATACAGATCTAGAATTTAGATTAAAACTATAACTGAATCATTGGATTTTTGGATAATCGGTATTCCTTGCCAGGAAACAGATCGGTTGATTTTGAAAAAGAAAACATCCTGTATTATTACACCATCCGAAAGGGTCGCTAATTAGGATCAAATTCTGGAAAGTAATACATGTCAAACTAAAGGAAAGAACAGAAAAACACTCACCAATAGGTAGATTCAAGTGATCTTCGAAGTCTTCCAACCATATAATAAGGATTTTCGTCGTGTAATCTCTATTACGCCTTCCGCTGCCTGAAATTAAATGATTGTTACAAAAACGGGAACCGATCACTGTTCCGAATTTGTTTTGTTCGGATTTTATTTAACTGAAAACTATTGACTGCCTTCTAAATTGCTATATGCATTATTTGATATATTTTTAGATCATCGAAGTTTCATATGTCATACGTATTATTTTACCAAACTTTATTTCGCCGATTTACATTATAACTTTTGCTACTAGCCGAAGCCTCTTTTAAACTTTTTTCATTTGCCAATTATTTATTTGACATATGTTCACCACACCGAAACATTATTTTACGGAATATTTATCACAAATATACAGACGTTTAAATTGTTAACATTTTCAATCTTCTTCCACCTGGCGTTAATCCCGGCTATTGCCAGGGTCCGCCTTCCTACTTAGCTTCCTCCACTTTGCCCGATCTTCAACATCCTTCTCAGTCAGGCCATTGGCTCTCATGTCGGACTTGACGACGTCCAGCCAGCGCTTGCGAGGGCGACCACGGGGCCTAGCCCCAAGAACAGCCATATTCATGCATCTCCGACCAACGTACTCCATAGGGCGGCGCATGATGTGGCCATACCATCGCAGACGACACTCTTGCAGTTTTTCCCCCACGTCACGGACACCAAGACTACCTCGGATGTAAGAGTTGCGTATGCGATCGGATCGCGTTACGCCACTCATCCACCTCAGCATCTTCATCTCCGTGACGCGAAGCTCCTGGGTGTGTCTGCTTAGTGCTGGCCAACACTCGCCCCCGTACAGTAGGACAGGCCGAATGATGCATTTATATATCTGCCCCTTGAGCTTCGGAGGCATTTTGCGGTCGCATACAACGCCCGTCACCTCGCGCCACTTCGCCCAAGCCGCGCCAATACGTGCTTGGACATCGTCGTCCACGATGCCAGACTCGTGCAGCACGGATCCAAGGTACCTGAACGTATCGGACTTTCTGATCAGGTCCGAACCTATTCGGATGGTGTTTGTATCCGTGCTGCCACAGGACATGTACTCAGTCTTCGCCACATTTAGTCTCAGACCACCGTTTTCAAGCGTGTCCTTCCAAATGTTGACTTTGCGCTCAAGATGGGCTTTGTTCTGATTAACGAGGGCGATGTCATCGGCATACATCATTAGCCATGGAGGCTGATCTTGGATGTTTGCCGTAACTACATCGAGCACAACGTTAAACAAGAACGGGCTAAGAGCCGAGCCTTGGTGAACGCCAACAGATATTGGGAAGCCATTCGATTCGCCAACAGCGGTCTGGACAGAGGACACGGAATCGCGGTACATGTCTCTGATAATGTCAATATAGGCCTCGGGAACGCCCTTGAAGCGCAGTGCCCACCAGATGGACTGCCGAGGTATACAGTCGAAGGCCTTCTGCAGGTCTAAAAAGGCCATATGCAAAGCTCTCCTTCTCTCTCTGTAAGCCTCAGCCAGATTCCGTAAGGCGAACACTGCGTCCATGGTGCTGTTACCCGCCCGGAAGCCATATTGACACTCAGAGACAGTACACTCAAATTGTTAACATTTTCAATATTAAATTAAAATAGTGATAAAAAAGTCAATGTGTTGTGCTACAAAATTTAGTGACAAACGAATTGCTGTAAAACCGATTACACGCAGTCTTGTTCGTCCTACCCCTATAGTGTAATTTAAGCCCGCGTAGGCGCGGCGGGTGGGGTAGCCCGCGAGCTTAGGAGCAAGTGATTTGAAGGCCCGCCGCTGAAGCTGCGGTGGTGAGCTTTTAAGCAATCTGCGACGATAAGCTTGCTTGGGGCCGCCCAAACCCCGCAGCCGCCGGAGCCGTGACAGAAACAATGCCTGCTGCATGACTACTTGCACGCTGCATGCTTGCTTGCATGCTGCATGCTTGAAGCAAGCATCCTTGTTTGCATGCTTCTTACTGTGACTATTTAAAACCACTTTTGTTAACTATCACCACCACCACTACCACACCACCAAAACACCACTTAAATTAAAAAAGTGGTATAATGAATGTTCGGAAACATAATACTCCGAAAAAAAGTTATTCCGGCTACGTGTAACTTCGGTAAAAAGTTTTTCGAGCACATGAAACGTCGGAGTAACGAAAAAATTCGAAATGATAATAGGTCAACTGATACAGTGGCAGACGTCACTTCGATGAAATAAAAAAAAAACGAAACGTTAAAAATATTTGTAAAGTTTAACGTGAAATGAAATTCGGTCAAATGTATTTCGAACTTATGATAGGTATGTAACCTACAAAAACACATTGTGCTAGCAGTTTGATAAAACATTACTGTCGAGGACGAGCGACAGCGCGCGCAGCTTGCCGGCCGCCGCGTCCGCGCCCGCGCCGCCCCCCGCGCCGCCCCCCGCGCGTTCGGGCTATGTAAGTGTATAGTGTGCTCAGTAGGAAGTGTTGCCACTTACCAGTGAGCTGCGCGGCGGGCTGCTTGTCGAGGTCAAGCGACAGAGCGCGCAGCTTGTCGTGCAGCTTGCCGGCCGCCGCGCCCGCGCCGCCCCCCGCGCCGCCCCCCGCTCGTTCAGACTCGCTCACACTGCGCGAGTACGTGCCGGTGGCGCTGCTGCCGCCCGACACGTCCCAGCACGAGCCCAAGCCCTTCTCCGACCTGCGTCAGACATAATAAAACTGATTCACGTCCACACATTATGGACGCGAATTCATCTTACGAACATCTATCAGCTATAAAATTAACACATAAATAAAATTATACAAATGGATTAAATCGTAAATCTTGGCCATTACTTAAAAGGCTGACCACTTCATGAAATTGCCAATTTTACAGTAAACCACAGATGTCAAAGTTACTACAACCAATCACAGTTAATAGTCAGAAATGGCGCATAGCCTATCGAAGCAATGCGTACGTCGCCGCGTCGTGTCGGGTTAAGTGCTATCAGAGTTCCGAGTTTTTCGTTTCAGTGTTCCCGTCAGGGACGAGCCATCTGTCACCCGTGTTCACACATATCAGGGAAATTGATATCAGTGTAATCTATTTCGGTGGCACAGAAGAATTGGCAATGATTGCAATAACGCTAGATGAAAATGAAGAAGCCCGTTCTGTGTTCATGTTGCACTTGCATTTTTTTTATTATCGATGGGTTTGCTCTTGACTCTAGTCTATGTCAGAGATGACAGAGACAAAGTCTACGATGGAGCGAGCTTACCCAGAAGGAACCTGTTTACTCTAACTTTGAAGAGGTTAGGGTTGTAAGCTTTTGGAAATACAGACGCAGGCAGAGAGTTCCACTCCTTTGATGTGCTCATTATAAAAGACGTTTGGAAACGCTTAGTGCGAATTGGTGGAATAGCTACAAGGTAGGGATGGTAAGATGCAGTGCGTCTGGATGTCCGATGGTAGAAGGGGGCCGGTGGGATGAGGTCGTGGAGTTCTTGAGCACTCTCACCGAAGTACAATCTGTAGAAAACCGACAAGCAGGCAACCTTACGGCGATGAGCATAAAATATCGTCCACAGAGATAAAAATCGGATAGCACAGTCAGGGCGTCCGAGCGTGCTCCGGGAAGCGAGTCGTGTCCACGACCATTTAGCTGTTCTCTTATAATGGCAATACTTTTATTTGTCGAAACGAATTGTCATAAGTTCGCTTCAACATCAGATAGGTTGGCTACAACATTTTGCATTTAGCTCAACTATCCAAATTTTTATTTATTTTACTGTGATGTGATCACGATTTCGATTCAGCCGTCTCTTAGTCATGACTTTGAATCTTACTGGGGCACATAATATTGATAGCCACTTTAAGAGATTGCTGTTTGAACTGAAACTGTACTTTCTGAATTTTTTAAGAACATAAAACTTTTGTCAGCCGCCTTGAATGATGAAGGAATAAAAAGCACAATTGATAATTTAGTTAAGCAACTCATGGCCATAGAAGACAGTAAAAAAATTAACTCTGAAAAAGAGTAACTATCTGACGAAAATCGCTGTTAGAAAACAAGTATAATAGATTCTGATTGTGACTAATAAATACCTACATTGAAATGCACTTTTATAATTCATTCCAATTTATTTTGTATCATCAAAAAATAATCAATTATCAAACAAGTTAATAGCGTACTATTTCAGTGTTAACACCTGTAAGATTTTTAAATTTGCCGCCTTTTTCATGGGACACGACTCGCTTGACAGACTCTAACCGATTTTTCTCCGTCCCTGCCGTGTTTCGTCAGGGACAGGAACCCGGATAAGTGTGGACAGCCTTTTAAACATATGATTAAGATAAGGATAACCTAAAGCCTGTTTTTTGGCGCATTGTAAACACACTCTATTCCTCTCCAATAAAGTTCGTTTCCACTAACATATCATGGATAAGGCACACACCCTATTACCTTCACATAAAGTTCAGTTTCTACAAACAGCCCAACGCGAATATGAGTAATCCAAATACACTCACCGATTGGACAAGCAGGAGCCGTCTACATCTGACTTCATGTTATCGTTCCTGTCCTTGCAGTCCTTGGCTTCACGCCTGGAAGGCACACACTCTATTTCCTTCACATAAAATTGAGTTTCTACTAACAGCCCAACGCGAATATGAATGAACCAAATACACTCACCGATTGGACAAGCAGGAGCCGTCGACATCTGATTTGATGCTATCGTTCCTGTCCTCACTGTCTGTGGCTTCACGCCCGGAAGGCACACACCTTATTCCTTTCCCGTAAGGTTCATTTTACACTAATAGCTCACACGAACAAACATGAGCTTAAACAGACTTACCGATTGGACAAGCAGGAGCCGTCTACATCTGACTTGATGCTATCGTTCCTGTCCTCGCTGTCCGTAGCTTCACGCCCGGAAGGCACCACGAACGCTATTTCGTTCGTCGAGTCCGACCAGTAAAGTACCTGATACAGATAATATTTGTTTAACTTCACATCAGAATTGCAGATGATCATTAACTTTTGAAACATCACACTCAATATTTATCAAGTTCAAATACTATTGAATTCAAAATATGTTTATTATAAAGCATCATACAAAAAACATGTTCTTTCGTTTGGACCGATTCTATAAAAAATTGGTTGGGACAAAAAGATAAACAGACAGACACTCGAATGATTCTAAAAGGGTTAGGTGTTTTTGGACCTAAGGCACCACAGTATACGTAAATACGGTTGTGCAACCGAAGACTTTGTAGGTTACTTCCCAAATAACATTTTGGTGTCAGTTACAGGCTTTTTATGACTTTAAGTAATATAACAGGGTTATAATTAGCTCACTTATTAATAAAGACGATATAGAGGAATTAACAAACAAGTTTTAGCCCCAATCGCAGCACTGGCGCTAGTAGCAGCAAGTATACTTAATACATTATAGCTTTAACATTTTTGTGACACCCAAGTCTTTATAAAAGAGTTCGCCGACACCTTTTAACTCTTATTGATGTATAGTTATTGCAATGAACTCTTTTATTCCACTTAAGGTGCTACATTGACTGTTATCGCAGACATAGGCTATAAAATAGAGTTTATCGAGAGTTTAGTAACACGAGAAACTAAAGGTGTCAAACAACTCCTCTATCTAGGTTTAACTGTAATAAAGGGTTTAACTAAAGCTTATTGTGTTAGGCAGTACTCTTTTACAGACGTTCTAAAGCTATTGGTGTCAAACAACGCAAGTATGGGTCGTTATTAACACTAACCTCACTTTTGTAAAGTTCGCCATTGTTTTGGTAACCTAACAATTAATATTATTTCGAGTAATTCAACATTTGACTACAATAAACAAAATTTCTTACATTATTTGAAACATTCCATGAATGCCACTTAATTTTACACACCACTGCTCAGGAAGCAGGAATGAATAGTAATGTTCATATTTTTTCTATTAAATCTTTAATAAATCCTAGGCGCGTTAAAATTGAGATGAGAAACATGGTAAGTATACATTTACCATGAAATCATAAGGGCAGTCATTTTTCACTTCACATACTTAAATAACATAATATTCCATAATATTATTCTGCTGTGTTGAATAATGGATGACATAACGAACAGATTTAATTTTAGAGGTTACAGGCTTTTTCATCTTGACGTGCGTTTTTTACCACCTGTAGTGCTCACTAACGCGGTAATACAGGTTAAAGTAGTCGCTGACGATGAACAAACGCTCTTGTGCAGCTTTAAGATCTTTTTGACACCTTACTATAGGATTTATACAACCTGTAGCGTTTACCAACTCTATTTTACAACGGTAATACAGATTAAAGTAGTAGCTGACGATGAATAAGCGCTCTTGTGCAGATTTAACATCTTTGTGACACCATACTATAGGCTTTCTATAACTTTTACCTGTAAAACTGTGGGCCTCTTTCGTGGTTATAAGTGAGTTAGAGCATGCTCTAACTCAGTTGCACAGGTATGCGTTAAGACTTTTATTCTCAAATGGAACTGATACACGAGTCTTATATAGGTATTTTTAACGCTTTAGTGTTAGTTGGGTTATTTATTTTTAGATTATCTTCCCGTCTCACTGGGTGTTCACCAGAGAATGGGCAGCAACATTCTCTGCTAAACTCAACACCATACACTGCGATCGCTAACCCGCCTGCCAAGAGTGACGATTACGGCATATCCCTCCCCCCCTTCTATCTTGGGGGAGGCCTATGTCCAGTAGTGGACGTCTTTCGGCTGAAATGATGATGATAACGATGATTTTTTATGACATAGGGGGGGGGGGATTTGAATTGTAGCGGCATGAATGCCGTCACAAGAAAAACCAACGGAGAAAATCAACAGCGCAACAAAAAGAACCGCAACGCCACCTATCCAACTAGCGGCGAACTATTACAAGAAACTCCTGCATAGCGGTATCAGAGTCTACCGTGCGATTGAAAATATACATCAACTATCGGGCAGTTGCCCACAACAGACACAACAACCGTCCGGTCGGAGGATGCTTCCTTTTCAATGAGGGTTTGCGAATATGTAGAATGGTGACCCGCGAGTAAAAACTATACCAATGCTTACGTAAGCACAGGAGGGGTAAGAAATTTGTTTACTATCGCTGAAAAGGGGAATGGGGAGGGGTTCAAAATTACTTAAATTCTGCTAACGTAATACTTGAATGGCCCCTAGGTTGACATACACAACATCGGTAGTTACCTGTTCTCTCGCATCGTATATGGCTGGCGCATGGTCCGCGTGCGGCGGAGCGGGCTGCGCGCGCGCGTCGTAGCTGGTGTCCACGTGGCCCGCCCAGCCCGGGTGGCCGCGCACCAGCACCGGGGTACCTAGCCTGCAACACATTTACTTAAGCTACACTACCACAAGTTTTTAACGCCTAAAAAACCGGCCAAGTGCGAGTAGAACTCGCACACGAAGGGTTCCGTACTTTAAACCTTAATTTTTATTATTTGTTGTTATAGCGGTAATAGAAATACACAATCTGTAAAAATTTCGACTGTCTACCTATTACGGTTCTTGAGATACAGCCCGCTGACAGACAGACCGACAGACGGACGGACAACGGAGGCTTAGTTATAGTGTTCCGTTGGAACCCTAACAAAGGCTATTGATTGGTTTACATACCCTCTGAGCATGCGCACGAAGGCGGGCGGCACGGATGTGAGGCTGCGCGCGTTGTGCACGATGTCCTGCGCGCGCAGCTGTCCGGCGCGCGCACAGAACACGTGCACGGTGACGGCCGCGCGCGCGCCGCACGCGTCCACGCGCCGCAGCGCGCAAGCGAAGCCCGCCGCGCTGGCGTCCAGCGCCACCAGCCGCGGGAGGGCGCCCTGGGGTTACATAGCCAATGTGAGCAATCAGCAGCATCCCTTTTTGGGTGAACTTAAATACACTAGCTGAGCTCCTCAAATAGTCTGGATGTCGATACGTAAAAAGCAAAAATACGAGTAATTTTAACAACTACGATGCCAGCGCCACTTCACTCCGAAGTCAGCTGATCTTCGGGGCGAAAAGCCGCTGCTAACTAAACACTTACAATATTTCTTGAAATTTAATGTTCAATCCGAGCATTTCAGTCCGTACAGCAGACGCAATAGACCATAGCACACATGCGGTTCATAAAACTCTAAACCGATTAACAACAGAATTCTACGAATTTCGGAACTGATACGTGTTGTTTCTCGGAAGTTGAACGCGGCATTTTATAAAAATAAAGCCGGCAATGAAAGTGTTAAACATTCTGTCGGAAACTGAAACAAGTATGGCAGAGATGAAACTATTTTATAAGGTTACCTTTTTATCGCCGCCGATGTTCAGATACCCGAAATGCGACAGGAACAACCTTGCTGTCTGGAACTCCGTCACCGGCTCTGGAGGGATGTACTCTTCGGGAACCTTGAGATAAAGAAAACAATATCTTTACAAGTGCGAAACCAGCTTTTTTCTGTAGATTCTGCCTATCTCCCGTAGGAAGAAAGGGTGAGTTAATGTAAGCGTAAGTGAATTCAAGCAATTTTAAAACGCTCACACCGTCTTAATTTTTGATGATCAACCATTTTTAGGGTTCCGAACATCCATAAGAAACTGAACCCTTATAAAACGCGGGTGTCCGTCTGGCTGGCTGTCTGTCAACTACTTAGCGTAAAATTGTGAAAAAAATGCAGTTTATATTGATTGAATATGCTAATTTGTGTATTATTTATTTATGTAGGTTGCCAGCCGTCCAGATAAAGCCGGACATAGTCAGGCTTTTAAGATGCGTGTCCGGCTAAATTTACCAGATTTTTACTGAAAATTTCATAATAGGGTATTTTACTAAAAAAATCTAATTAGTTCGTCTGATAGATTTTCTGAAATATTCGACACGTATTTTTTCTTTTTTCACGTAAACAAAAAATAAAGGAGATACAGCGAGTTGAAGACACGCGTGACGTCATATGGCTTGGTAATTTTGGTGCATTTTTAACAAGCCATATGACGTCACGCGTGTCTTCAACTCGCTGTATATCCTTTATTTTTTTAACCGACTTCAAAAAAAGGAGGAGGTTCTCAATTCGGCTGTATTTTTTTTTTATATTTGTTACCTCATAACTCCGTCATTTATGAACCGATTTGAAAAAAAATTGTTTTATTTGAAAGGGTATTTACTTCTCGATTGGTCCCATTGTCACCATGTAAGAATCTGATGATGACATCCCACGAAAATCGAGGGCAACCCTCAAATTTTATAAGCACATACAATGTTTTTCATGATTTTTCTAACGCAATTCAGATATTTGTGCCTGGTAATCATCATCTCATTTACTTTTTTTTTTTTTTTTAACTAAAGATAGGCACGCGTTTGACCACTATCTCACCTGATGGTAAGCGATGATGTGGTCGAAGATGGAGCACGCTTGCCTAGAAATAACCTATTCACTCTTGACTTAAAGACTCCCAGGTTGTAGCTATCAGGAAACACAGACTCTGGCAGGGAATTCCACTCCTTAGCTGTACGCATTATGAATGTGTTAACAAAACGTTTTGTGCGTATGGGTGGGATATTCACCGTGTACCGGTGGCGCTTCGCTGTTCGTCTTGTGGTCCGATGATGGAACGGGCTTGGCGGAATTGAATTATGCAATTCCGTCGCACATTCCCCAAAATGCAACCGGTAAAAAACCGACAGGCTAGCAACTCGTCGTCGATGTTCAAGACTTTGGAGCTTTGGAGCTTTGTCGCGACAAGCCTCTCATTGCCGATGATCCTCTTGGCTCGTTTCTCAATTGACTCAAGGGCATCAAGTTGGTATCTGGCAGATCCATCCCAAAGATGAGAGCAGTATTCCATACACGATCGAACTTGCGCTTGATAGAGTTTAAGCAGCTGTTCCGGAGTGAAGTATCGTCTCACCTTTGCTAGAATCCCCAACTTCTTTGCAGCTACTTGAGCTTTTGCCTCTATGTAAGGGCCAAAATTGAGAGTAGATGTTATTGAACCCCAAGAAGCTCGAGTTGGTCGGTTATCGGCACGGTTGCACCTCGGAAAGATGGAGCTAGGTGGAATTGGCTCCTTTTGGCGGAAAATAGACACGCTTGGGTCTTAGCAGCATTGAACTTGACCAGATTGGCATCGCCCCATTCAGAGACAGCCGGTAAGGACACGTTCAAGCGCTCAACCATTGCCTCCCGGAGAGACCGGATCTGCGACCCACCAGCTCGTGCGTCGGACACGTATCTCTCAGCAACAGTGCTGTCATCTGCATACCCAAAGGTACCGGGTTTAAGCAGATCATTAATATGCAGCAAGAACAGTGTTGCCGAAAGCACCGACCCCTGATGAACCCTAGCATTAATATCCAGCAGTCCAGACGAGCAGCCATCTATGACCACTCGGATAGACCGATCCCTCACGAAATCTGCGATCCAATCACACAAACCGGCGCGGCGGCGGGCAGACCGAAGGAAGGAAGCTTACCCATAAGGCTATCGTGCCAGACCCTGTCGAAGGCCTTCGAGATGTCAAGGGAGACCGCTAGTGCCTCCCCGTGCTTCTCTATGGTCTCACTCCAGATGTGAATGGCATACGCTAGAGGATCCCCAGTTGACCGATTTCGGCGGAACCCGTATTGACGATCACTAAGAATATCATTCGCTTCCAGGTACACCAGGAGCTTATGATTCAGCACGCGTTCCATAGTCTTACAGAGTATGGACGTTACCGAGATGGGTCTATAATTCGACGGGTCAGCTCGACTATCCCTCTTGGGCACGGGCTGCACGTTAGCTTGCTTCCAAGCCAGCTTGCTTCCAAGCCAAGGATTCGGCACTTTTCCAGTCTCAAACGAAAGGCGAAATAGGCGTGTCAAGATCGGAGACAACTCAGGCGCACAAGTCTTCAGAACAATTGCCGGTAACCCGTCGGGACCACTAGCCTTGTTCACGTCTAGGTTACGCAGTACCCTGCGGACGTCCTTCTGATGAATGTTCAACATACTCGACTCGCATCCACCAGAAGAAGCAGGGGGCGTCGCGCCACCAGGATCCAGACGTTGAAGATTCCGCCAACAAAGAAGCAAACAAGTTCGCTTTCTCCTCAGCGGAGTGGGCCAGCATGCCGTCGGGTTTCAGCAGTGGTGATAGTGAGGGGCGTACCAAAAAGCCTTACTACCTGCTGGGTATGAAGCAAGTTTGTTCCCTATTCGACTAATGTGGTCAAACCGAGTCCTCCGCAACACTTTCTTGCAGGACTTGGCAGCCCTGTTGAAGGCTCTCTTCCTCTGACTCACGTCATTTGTTTTGCGCGTACGAGCGTCGACCCATGCTAGGTACGCCGCGTGCTTAAGCGCATCAGCGCGATTGCACTCGGCACCAAACCAAGGACAAACTTCGCCAGATTTCGCTATGTCAGAGAAAGGAATGTAGTACTCCATTCCCCTCCGCAACACATCCGACACGGCGTCCGCGCACGACGAAGCATCAGTGGAAGAAAAGCAAGTAGGCTGCCAAGGGTAACATGCGAAAAAAGATCGCATGCCATCCCAATCTGCTGACCTGTATCGCCATACCCGCCGAGTGCCTCTTGGGCTAGGATCGGGCGGGGAGTAGACGGATACAGACTTCACCAGACAGTGGTCGGAACTACCCAGTGGTGAAGAAATCGAAACCGAATAGTGGTCTGGATCTGTTGTCAGCAAAAGGTCCAAGCAATTGGCAGTGTGCGAATCAACATCGGGCACCCTCGTTGCCCCCTGGACCAGCTGGGTAAGATTTAACGCAAGCGCTAGCTTTCGCGTCTCTCGTCCAGCATGGTCTGTGCACTGGTATGGGAAGAGCCACTCCTGATGGTGGGCATTGAAGTCCCCC
Source organism: Lacanobia oleracea (assembly GCA_950371165.1). Classification (NCBI taxonomy): domain Eukaryota; kingdom Metazoa; phylum Arthropoda; class Insecta; order Lepidoptera; family Noctuidae; genus Lacanobia; species Lacanobia oleracea. The sequence goes on from OX493405.1 coordinate 2,751,547, forward strand.
AGTAACACCAATTGGGCAGAAGGGTACCGCTGCTGAGCCGCATCCGCCGCCTCACTCAAGTGCTGTGTAAGCCCAGTTGTCTCCAAATCACCGCTGTGCGAACGGTAGACGCAGACGTAGACAATTTTGTCTAGGCCTGTGTCCACTAAAGCTCACAGCGTCGAGAACCTGGAGTCTTCAAGGTAACGGAGACGCCGATAGCAGATGTCGTCCCGGGCGTACATACATAGCACAGCAACATCACGCGCGGGCGTATGCAACGCCCGCACGTGATGTTGCTGAGCTGATGATGAAAGGTAAAAATTAAGATCTGATGATGAAATCCCATGAAAAATGTTTGTTCAGCGATACTTTCGCCAATTGTCAGCCGATTTGGATGATTCTTTTTTTGTTTGAAACAGTATTTTCCTGGACTAGTCCCGTTTCAATTTGGTGAAGATCTGACGAAGAACTTCGGAGGTAGGCAACGGAACTCTTCAATAAATGATAGCAAAGGGATCGGGATTGCTGAAATCGCATGTTTTTTTAGTGTTTACACCAGTTCTTAACATAACATTGCGCCGGTACGCTGTTAATGGATACGCAGGTACCTAGGTACCAATAAAAAGTGAAAAATAAAAAACTTTTTTACAAAGAAAATAACTTTAATTTCGGAAATCAGTGTCAAAAAACGAAAAAATAACCGAAAACACCGACTTCCGAAATTAAAGTTCTTTTCTTTCTTCCGAAGTTATTTTGTACCTTTTAGTGTTTTGTTTTTAGAAGTCGGTTGTATTTTTTTGTAAAAAAGTTTATTGATAACGTGAAAAAAGAAAAAAATAAATGTCGAATATTTTTTGAAAATCAATCAGACGGACTAATTAGATTTTTTTACTAAAATACCCCATTAAGATTGATACATCAAATTTAGGTTTTTTTTTTTTCATTATTACTTAAAAAGGTTTATTTTAGATTTACATACTTACAATATTGCTACTAAATATTATTTTTAAGACACACAATCCTGATTAGGTAAAGTTGTCCGGGCTTTTAATTAAATTTTAGCTAAACGTCCGGCAAAGTAACTGGTCTGTTCGGCTTTCCAGTTTTAGGACCTGTCAACCCTAGTCCCAGAAAATGTCTGGCGTCATTGCGACAGAGCCAAGCTAAGATAGCGAGGCGAGCTTGACGTTTATCGACAGGATTGGAGCACACTAGCCCAGAGTCGGGAAGAATGGAAGGAAGGAAGGGAGGCCTTTGCCCTGCAGTGAGACGGAATAGGGACCGTGCACGGCGTTGACTATGCCATCTAGTGTCTAATCCTTGACATTGACGCTTCTGTGCTGCCACCTGTGGTTCCTGCACGCTCAGTTTAGGGGAACGTGCGCGAAGAAGACTGCTGTCTAGTGTAGCTTTTTCGAATGTATACTTGAAACATAATTGACAGTGACATTTCTGTGCTGCCACCTATAGCTTCTGCACGCTCCCTATAGGCTAAAAGATAATAAAAAAACTAGCTGATGCAACTTCGGCTACGTCGCTTTTTCATTAGAACTCCGCTCGTATTCGTTGTAGCTTGATGTTATATAGCCTATAGCCTTCCTCGGCTATCCAACACTAAAATATTTTTTCAATTCGAACCAGTACTTCCTGACAAGCGGGTTCAACCAAACAAACACACAAACAAATTCTTCAGCTTTAAAATATTAGTGCCTATAGATAAGGTTACTCACAACATTGTCTTCGCTTTCCTTGACCTTCCTCTCGATGGTGGCCTGTTGCTCCAGCAGTTTGAACAGCGTCGGCGCCTCAGGGTCGTTTAGTTGGCGCAGTACTGCTTCCAGACTCGGGAAGGCAGAGTCACTGCGGAGAGGACTTGTGGTTTAGTTGTGTAGCTCGAAAATAGGACAATTATTTATTCATTTATACCTAAGGTTATTGTGCATGTATAATGTATATATTTTTTTATTTACTGATGCAAAACAACACCTTGTATATCAGATGTTGTTTTGCATCCTCGCCAAATTTCAGGAGGTTGTTATAAAAGACATAAATAATCAATTGAGCGGGCAATAACTAATAAGCGCTGCTTTTTTTGTTGTTGAAATTTAACAATATTTCAGAATTAAACCCTTAATTCAATACAAAGAAAACAGAATCACCCGACTATGCACACAGCGAAAATCCAGCTGAGTGCGTGAGTGTCGACGTCTTACCTACGAAATGTTACCGCGCGCGACAATGCAATGACCGGTACATAATTTTACCTAATTTTATTTCGAAAATCTCTAACATTATTGTCATAAATTTCGCTTGATAGTTAACTCATTTTTGAGCATCATTGGAATACGGAAATCTTACTAAAGACAGTAATACTAGTTCGCCAAAGAACAGTTCACTGACCTGTTATCAGATGATTAATAAAATGTTAGTTTTGCTTTATCCTTCAACCTAAAGTTTTCGTAGTGATTTTGTTTTATTTGTGGATTAAATTGGTTGTTTTGAAATTTTCCTTCCTACTTAACGGGCTTCGGACCGGCAATAATACCTACCTACCTCAGTTGGTGTACCGATCTACTAAGTCTAAAAATGTTTTCTATGTTTGACAGGAATGGAAAGACGTGTTAGTTAAGTGTAAGTACGTGGTGATACTTTCGACTCTTAGGTATTTTTGACGTAGTTAAAAATTTGAAATCAACTTATTTACACTAATAAAATTGATTAAGCTAACAACGTATTTAAAAAATGTACGAATAAATAAATTACCTACTTAGTTACCCGGAGGTATTGTTCAAAGTTGCCACCATCACACTCTTCGCACAATTGAGTAGCTGGTTTTGCTTCAGCTTACGTAACACTAACACATTCGTTTTTAAAGTGTCGACCGATCCAGTGGTCACCAAATCTTTCGGTCAACTACTCGCGTACTTGCGGAATGGGTGCTGCAGTTCACGCTTCAGTAGGCGAAACACTGTGGTGTGGTGCACTCCAAAGTGTTAACCAGCCTCCCGCGTGTTTGCCCGTGGGTCTCGCTGGAAGTATTCCAGGATGTCTTCCTGCAAGGCGACAGGCAGGCCTACGCTGCCGAGAGCTTGAGCATGCCGAGGAACGTCAAACTGCCGATGATCCCGCAGTCTCTGCGTAGCAGCCAGATGGGGTTCCCGATCGGGAAACGTTTCCGTGAACATCCGGATGGCTCCACGTAGGCTGTCTCCACTGATGTATGGAATACTGCTCTCATCTTTGGGACGGATCTGCCAGATACCAGCTTGATGCCCTTGAGTCAATTGAGAAACGAGCCAAGAGGATCATTGGCAATGAGAGGCTCGTCGCGACGAAGCTCCAAAGTCTTGAGCATCGACGACGAGTTGCTAGCTTGTCGGTTTTCTACCGGTTGCATTTTGGGGAATGTGCGACGGAATTGCATAATTTAATTCCGCCAAGCCCGTTCCATCATCGAACCACAAGACGAACGGCGATGCGCCACCGGTACATGGTGGACATCCCACCCATACGCACAAAACGTTTTGGGAACACATTCATATTGCGTACAGCTAAGGAGTGGAATTCCCTGCCGGAGTCTGTGTTTCCCGATAGCTACAACCTGGGAGTCTTTAAGTCAAGAGTGAATAGGTTACTTCTAGGCAAGCGTGCTCCATCTTCGACCACATCATCGCTTGCCATCGGGTGAGATGGTGGTCAAGCGCGTGCCTATTAATAGTAAAAAAAGGCGAACCATCTCTACCGACTCGACATTTGAATAATTGTCCGTCATCTTGCACTTTGTACCTATGTCTCAACGATGTACCGAGAGCGGAATTCGCAAAGCGTACGCGCGCTTCGGCGACATGGGGTGGAATTGATTACCTGCGAATTTATCGAATGATCGTTTGCGTATGCGTTGTGTATGTATTGTTTGCGTTTGTTTGTGTGTGAAAGCGCGGTTATAGGGCTAGTAACATACGGGCCGCATTTAAATACGGCTGGTTCACACTTACGGATTTCCGTAAATAAAAAAAAAAAAAAAAAAAAATACCTACCCATTTCATTGTTGATTTGGGGCGAAAATCATTAGCATAATTACGTTCTTGAATTTGACTAGGATGCAAATCAACATCTTGTATTTTATTAATGTGTCAATCTTAAAACGGCCTATATCTAGCTAATGAGATGTCATCAGTATGGTGCAATGTGTATGTGTAGTTATCTTTTTATTCGACTTCTCAACAAAGGTCTTCCGTTTTCTCTATGACTTTCCAATTGCGCAGTGGTTGAGCGATTGACTGCTGCGTTGCGTGTCGCGGGTTCGATTCCCGCATGGAACAAATATTTTTATGACCTACAGATAGTTATTCCGGGTATGGCTGTTTGTGTATGTGAGTTTGTATGTTTGTAAACGCACCCACAATACAGAAGAAATTCCTAGTGTCGAGCAAAGTTTAAAAAAAAAATCCTTAAACATTCTTTCCCATATCCCATAAATGTTCAATGTAATTGGAAGAAAAAATAAGTTGACTTGGTTACCCTTTAGGTACGGAAAAGATGACGCGCCCCCCTCTTCTCGGAAGTTTGCACAGTAAAAATCAGGAATTATTCGATGTGATAGAAGTTTATGTACAGGTTACAGGAAAAATAAAACGATGCCTCTAAATAGCACACTTTTTCAGAAATTATCAACAATAGTTATATTAGTTCGACTATCGGTCAAGAGATGGCGTTGATCTAAAACTGCAATGCAGTTTTAAAATTCTCTGACGAATATAGGCCTAACCGATGAAAATTTAAAAATATTTCACGTTTAATATGATGGTACGGAACCCTCGGTGCGAGAGTTCGACTCGCTCTTGACTAGTTTTTTTATTGACTGGCTTATCGCAGGTCGACCTATGAGGTTCTAGTTTGCTTAGCAGATCATGCCTGTGGCGGTCATCTGCCAGGTGGTTCTTTAATTCTTTATTGTATACAAAAACCAGTTATAGAAGTTAGAGTGATATAAAGTGTGTATAGTAACTCACAGCGCACAGGGCGGCGCGTGCGGCAGCGGGCGGCAGGCGGGCGCGGCGGCGGGCCGCTCGTCGCGCATGTCCACCGGGCGCGCGCACGCGCCGCCGCAGCCGCGCCCCGCCGACCGCGCCGCGCCCCGCGCGCTCAGCGACCACGCGTAGCGCCCCCAGCCGCAGCGGATTATTACTGCGGACATACATCATTATAACCAATTCAAACAATGATGTCTAGACTCATCCAAGTGTCATTTTTTAAATTCAAAATGTGTCCTTTTCCCAACTATATTGGGGTCGGCTTCCAGTCAAACCGGATTCAGCTGAATACCAGCTAAACCCGGTTTTTATTGACACTATGTCAATAAAAAATATTTATTTATTTAAATTACCAATCGATTTTGGTCCGTAAAGTGTAGGCTATGTCTCTGACTATTCCTGAGCTACAAAGACAACCATTTACCAACCGATAACATAGCCAACCTTGACCACGGGTACCAGAACATCATAACTCACCAATACGTGGGGGCTGTGACTCCTTACTGTTGCTGAGCAGTTCCTCCAATAGTCGCTATTGGAGGAGTATGTTCCCGTCAGCTACGAAGTGACCTATACGACCTTGACCCATCCGATACCAAGAAGAACCTTACCCACTGGTACCAGGGCATCATAACTGACCAATAAGTGTGGGCTGTGGCTCCGGACTTGCTGAGGGGCTCCTCCAACAGAAATAGCAGTATATCCCGTCGGCCACAAAGTGACGTGCAACCGGGGCCCATTCAAAGCCATAGCGAACCTTAACCACCGGTACCAGGGCATCATATGTCACCAATAAGTGTGGGCTGTGGCTCCTGACTGTTGCTGAACGGCTCTTCCAATAGCGACAGCAGTATGTTCCCGTCAGCTACGAAATGACATAGACGACCTTGGCCCATCCGATACCAAGAAGAACCTTAACCACCGGTACCAGGGCATCATAACTGACCAATAAGTGTGGGCTGTGGCTCCTGACTTGCTGAGGGACTCCTCCAATAGCGAAAGCAGTATGTACCCGTCGATGCCATACATAACGAACCTTGACCAAGGGTACCAAGACATCATAACTCACCAATAAGTGTGGGCTGTGGCTCCTGACTGTTGCTGAGCGGCTCCTCCAACAGCGACAGCAGTATGTTCCCGTCGGCCACGAAGTGACGCAAGCGGCCGTGGCCCAGTTCGGCCAGCCAGCGCTCGTCCAGGCGGCACCACGATGAGCCATTGCCACCATTGCCTATTTGCTGGATTACAGAAGAATGATACGTATAGTTAATTAAAAACCCCCATCACATTTATACTACACTAGCACTTCGCCCGCGACTTCCTCCGCGCTGCATTTTTCTTAAGCATCCCTAATTTCTTTTGACAAATTATATACTTAAACCTTCCTTGAGAACCACCCTATCCATAAGTGAAAACAGCATGAAAATCGGTGCAGGAGTTTTTGAGTTTATCGCGAACAGACAGACAGACGCGGCGGAGGACTTTGTTTTATAACATGTTTATATTATACTATACCTACTACACTAGCTGACCCGTGCCACTTCGTTGGGCGGTATTTTTCGGGTTAATATACAGCCTATGACACTCACAAATAACGTAGCTTTCTATTGGTAACATAATTATCAAAATCGGTTCAGTAGATCCAAAGATTACCCCTTTGTTTTTAAGGATGGGAAATCATCAAATGATTCCTCCCGCTTTGGGTGAAGCAGAAGGGAGTGTCAGACTCTTACTGACTAAAACCCATCCGCGTTTCTCCCAGTGCCCTTTGCGTTACAGGGTACGGTGCCCCAGCAGGCACTGGCCCTAGCGGGCCCCGTCTTTTTTGCTGACAGCTCTTTGAGGCACGCGTGAAACACAGCGCGCCGTCCACCCGGGTTCTGATCAGACGGCGAGCCACCCAATGCTCGCCGTCCGCAGGCTCGCGCTTACGGTGGCCGAAAATCGCCCTGCGACTCCCGACGCCCGGGGCGTCTTCTTCTGTTGCGGCGGCTGGGGCGTGAGGTTTCCCTTTCTCTCACACGTTCGGATTCCTCCTTTGCTAGCATTACTCTTCGCAGAAGGAGGTGACCGCTTCCCATGTCTCCTCGCATCGGACCATAGCTTGAACCAGGGACGGACGCGAAGGTCGCCAAAAAAAAAAACGATTACCCCCTACAACCTCACAAACTTTACCTCTTTATAATTTTCTTTATATATATAATTATATTGTACGTGTGTATGTCACTGAACTCCTCCTAAACGGCTGGACCGATTTGAATGTATTGTTTTTTGTATGCGTTTGGGTGGCGCCCTGGATGGTTTAAATTCACAATTGATTTTCTTTTCTTTTTGTCATGCAGGGCAATGTTAAAGCCTGTGAAATACTGGACAGAATGACATTCAGACAGCGATAAAGACTGTCAAAAAAATGAAGGCTAAAATGTAGGAGATTTACAAAGGCTACTGAAATGTCACCTGGATGCAATGGACTGATCCATTGCATTTGGACTTTCGGCGTCGATAATAGCAAATCATTTTATCCAGGGTCTCAGGTCGCAAGCGGGACTGCTGGCTCCTAGGTTGGGATAGCTGTTATTGGGGTTTGTCATATAAATTTGATCAGATTCAGGCCGGAGGCAGTTGCTGGTTAATGGCGATTGTGACGGTTTAGGTTAGGCGTGCCCATAAAATGGGATTTATGCATGACTGTCGAAATGTGGGTGTTCGTGTGTCGTAATTAGTACACGTCTTAGACTACCGGCCTTCTTTCAAAGAATATAGGCGTGCTGTCGTCACCTTAAAAATGATCGCATACAGTTACCTGTTCCAAAATTAACATGAGTAGAGACTCGGCAGCATCTCGCACTCTCATAGACACGGGCTTCAATTCCTTCTCGTCCTTCATTTTTGGCAGCTCACCGGGTTTTCCTGTAATAATAATTATGAATGTAATCATACAAACAGAAAAAGTGTGTATTCGAACTTTTGCTCTTATGTAATCCCTTTTAGGGATAGACCTCCTAAAATCATTCTAAAAAAAGGAGTTTTCTTTCGATTATTTATTAATTAGTTACAGTACCAGGCTACCATATCATGACAAGAGGGCCCCAGCCGATGATATCCGACTGCTAGAAGCATTGCCCAGTCGGATTCAGTACCAGGCTATCACAACAGTAAGGAGCTCACCTTGGCTCTTGCTGCCCGATATGCCGAGTTCGACGACCTCTAGCAGCGTGGCGATGCACTCCTGGTCGGCGAGCAGCGCGGGGCACAGCCAGGCGCTCAGGCACGAGTAGGCGGCCACCACGCACGAGTGCAGGTCGCGCGAGTGCGCCTGCGGGGGGCGGCTGCACTGCACCGTGATGTAGTCGCAGATCCAGCGCACGGCGCGCTTGCGCTCGATCGCCTCTGAGTTGCGAGTAGTGTGATGGTGATGACAATATATTTATTAGAGCGATTTTTTTGTGTTTAGCTATTGGAACTCAAACTGCTGGGAAAAAGCCTTCACTGTTTTCTCTTGATAATGTTAAACTGATCAAATTGAAGGTGAACGGGATGCTTATAGATGAAGGATTAGCTAGGTTCTTATCTTAGATATTGACCTAAATGGCAATATATCAAGGCAAGTGGATGAAGGCTCTGCCCAGAATCTTATCTGATGAAAGCATAGAATTCTTATAAAAGATTAAAGCTAATATAATAATAAGGCAGCTAAACCTCTAAAAAAAAAACAAAAGTTACTAGTATGACTTACCGATTACAAATTCTAGACAGCATGCAAAATACAATACAGAGATGTAGAGGTAGAAAACATAAGTACAATTAATTAACTGGCAACATTCAACATTGCACGGTGTTACAAACTTCGTAACTTTTACACAATATTGGTAACTGACCTGGCTTCGAAGAGTGCAGCTTGGCGAGTCCAGAGAGCAGTTCGAGCGCGGCCAGCGAGACCTGCAGGTCGCCCTTCCACGAGGAGATGAGGCGGTGGCACACGAGGTACGTGGCGCGCACCACCAGCGCCGCACCTGCCGCACTCGGGACTCACAACACATGCACTACGTACGGTACGAGGACCTAGCTACTCCATACAGTGCGTCTGAGCTTGTACTTAAAGCATTTATTTCAACCACTCAGAATCTGTAAGTCCCTTTCCAGACAAAATCGCCCCAACCGTCATAATACATAAGTCCCTTTGCAAAATTTAAACGTTATTTGTATAGTTCTTGGGTTTATTTTTACTTGGCCGAATAGGGACTTACGGGTTCTAACGGTTGGTAACGATTTTGCCCCCTCGGGGGCTGACTGATCCTGACAGGACCATTTACAGGCACTTTTGTATTGTAAAGGTCGGTCGGTCAGTCAAAGAGATGAAGCTATTATTTCCAAGTTTGTCATTTCTACTACATGTAACAGAATAAACGCAAACCCTCTCAGGTTTCTTTGTACTCGTCATAATAAACAACTATTACTACGGGGCCAACACGATTTCGTTTTCGATTTCTAGGTTGGTCCTATAGTAAAAGCTGTATTCTGTTGCTCGTATAAGCCTCATTTACACGATTTGTTGATGTTTCCTATAAAGATCATCTTGCAACTAAGATTTAGATTTGAGGAGTTCGTGGCTAAATAATAACAGCCGCACGGGTTGACCTTGAAGGTTAAGCAACGCTTGCAAAGGTTGGTCTGTGGATGGGTGACCGTCTTAACATAACGAGTTTCTTCCGTGCCTCGGAAAGCACGTTAAGCCGTTGGTCCCGGCTGTCATTTGTAGATTATTAGCAATCGTTACGGATTGTCAGAAGCCAGTAAATCTGACTCCAGTCTAGCCAAGATGTACCGTGTTACCCAGTTAATGGGTTGTGGAGGTCTAGTAGGCAGCCGCTCCACGTAAAACACTGGTATTCAGCTGAATCCGGTTTGACTGGAAGCCGACCCCAATGTAGTTGGGAAAAGGCTAGGCAGATGATCATCTTGCAACTAAGATCTATATTATATATATATTTTATTTATTCTAAGTTGTCGTATAGGAAACGCCTGTCTTATCTAGTTAAACAATAAATATATATTTTGTATGAATTTGTACACCAATTTCTAGAAATAAATATTTTTTAACATCAGTGTGAACCCTTGAATGCGATAAATCTCACGATTCTCGCCTACGAGTTCGTACGTCGATTCACGATTGTTTCGATACCCTTGCCTCTGCCGATCGAGTTACTCTCTTCATGTAAACAAGGCTTTACAGATATTTTTGATATTTAAGTTACTAACTGCACTGTATGGAGTATTATTACACAGAATTTCTAAACATTTATAAAACACACAACCCTATCAATTTTTAATAAAATAATAAACTTGCAAATTCGTTAAAAACAACTTTTTTAAATACAATTAATTTTCGAATGTCAGTAAAAATCATCAAAAATAAAATTAATGTTAAAAAATGATATGTACTGTGATATCACGAAATTAAGGCAAGCAAAACAGTACGACATAAAAAGCGTTGATATACACACTGTAAACTTTAGCTATAATAGGCCCTTTAGACTTTATACTTCTTTATTTGTTTCTTAGTCGAGGTTCTTTTTAAAAAAAATATGTTTGAGTTTACAGTGTGCTTGTAAAAAGGGCAATATATTGACATAGCACCGATTGTACAAAATATTTAAGATACCCCAACCTCTGTATTTATTAATAAATTCAATGCCAAATGTAATTATTTCAAATAAACTATGTACAGGCACTGCTTAACTGTCAAGATCGGTCGGTCGGTCAAAAGAGGAATATAGAAACACGGTCTGAAGCGTAGATTGTACACAACACTGTATCTAACGATGCGTCCTTTTACATAAGCCTTTTTTTGCTTAAAAAAGTAATGCTTGTTTATTTTTTAGATGTTTCTTAACTTTTTTCCATGCATGCGGTACTAATACAGCATTTTCTGCGGAAGTAAAGTTGCTCAACTTTATTTTAAAGCCAAAAACGTACTAGGATCGGGGTGGTAACGGGAGGGTGAGTGGTTTTAATGTCTATAACTAAATTGTCAACATATCGCCCTTTGGAACGCAAACAAAAAGGTGTGTAATTACCGAAAACAGGCGAGGATGGGTCTAGCTCCCTAACGTCGGCGGCGAAGTCATCGAGGGAGTGTCCCTCCGCGCTGCCGCCCGCGCTGCCGCTCTCGGAGCGCGCTACAACACGCGACACCCAACGACTCAGCATCAGGGACCAAAGTACCGTGAACTCAGGTTACTTTGGCTCATGGGTGTCTCATTTAGGCCAGCCGCAAACGTACAATTTTCAGATCAATCAAATTGTTTAGTCGAGTTGGGTAGTTGTCGATTACGTAACGTCTAAACAGAGCCCGAAGTCCGTAGTTTGGGGCATAGTTGCGGGCGTATTCTTCTCCGTATCACCTACGGACTTACGTTTAGTCCCGAACCCGAACTAAGAATGAATGACAACACGATTTGGCAGTGTTGTCTTTAATTCTGAGTAGTTTGGTAATACGGAGTAGAATACGCCCGCAACTAAGCCCGAAACTACGGACTTTGGGCTTAGAGAGTAGCCCCCAGTTAAGTCGACGAGAGTGAGCAATACAGTCTTGCATAATCAGCGTCATTTTCTACACAAGGCTGAGTCCCGGATCGACTGTTTAGTCAAGCGTAATACAAGCGGTTGGTCGATAGCTGTTGTACGACTAATTTAACAAAAATTATCGACGTGAGTTTTTTTTATTTTAGTCGAGCAACTATCTACTTGATAGTACGAGGATGTCTATTGTTCTCCATATACTTTGGTCACACGACCTAAATATGTAGTTGTTCGATTAAAAATTGTATGTATGCGCCTGGCCTAAGCTTTGACACATCACGCTGTGTTTATACTGTGCTCTGCTGTACTGGGTATATTACCCTAACCTTGAGCCAAAGAGGTAACATAGAGTGGGTAGTACTTTCTCTGAAATCCCGGGATGATAATCGTGACGTAATAATCCCGGGATTTTTAATAAAACGCTTCGTATTGTATTTTGAATACATTGTTAACAAACTTGTATTGAAAAATGAAGCACGTGTAAAACTTTTACAGATGACACAATTCCAAGATTTTAAAGTAAAAATAATTGATAACCAATGTATAAAAAATTCAATTAGAAATCGTTATTATGAAACTACAGGAATATTAAGTCACAATTAATGTCCTGGATTTCAGAGGAAGTATCATTGCATATCTATCACTTTCTTTGCTCAAGGTTAGCTAAACATACTCCACATATTCCGACCCCTGGTCATCATTCATGCGTACTTCACATAATTCAGGTTTCTTTATGTAAGACTAGACAAGGAGACTTTTGCCTGTATAGTGTATGTCTTTGTGATGTATTTTTGGCAAAATAATATAAAATAACACATAATTTAGCGGCTAACCGCCTCCGTGGTCCAGTGGTTTAGGCGTTTGCCTTGTGACCCGGTGGTCGTGGGTTCGATTCTCACGGGAAGCACACTTTGTTTAATTGGTTTCCAGTTTGGCCAGAACATTGCAGGCTTGAATTACCTGATTGTCTAATAAAAAGATGATTCCGTACTTCGGAAGGCACGTATAAGCCGGTGGTCCCGGTCGCCAAATGGCGGTCGACAAATTAACCACGTCAGAGGACCTTGAGGCGGTTTAGAAACTCTGACACTAGGGTGTGTGGAGTCGTTAGACATTACTGCCCACACGATAAGAAGAAGCGGCTTACAGGGGCCTCTTATCAACATAAATTAGCGACCAAAATCTTTTAAATATTTTAATGTGAGCTCGCAAAATAAATGTAGCGTGTATGTGTGTGCGTCATCGTGATTACTACACAATCATGTTTGTGTGATAGCAGTGGGTTAGAAAGAAACAAGGATATAACTCTTTGCTTCTTTCTCTTTCGTAGCAGTGGATCAGCTGGATAACTCGACGAAGCTATGAAACAGGTGGTAATATTGAATATAAAAGGGGATTAAAACTAGTATTTTAATATGTTTAAACCACCAGCTGTGTCAGCATACGTGCTTACATAGGCCAAATGTATGGTCAATAGGAAATATGCATGAAAAAAATATTTATTATACAGAGTTGATACGACAGAGGGGCATTAAATTAAACTACGTATACTATACGTGTTCAGTATTAATTCGATACGGTACAAAAACAAAAAGCGCCATAAATGAGAAAATATTTTTTTCAAACAAACTAAATAGCTTGCAAATCCGAATAAAACGCAACCACCCTTTGTAAAAAAATGACACTGACCTTAGATACCGCTAGGTAACAAAGCGGCAACGTCGCGCGCGCCTTGGATCGCGGTGTGCCGGTGTGCGGTATCTCGTGTGCTCGGCGGGGGCCGGGCCGGGGGGGCGGCCGGCGACTTAGGCCTCCGCTCGCACTGGCTTTTATGTTAGGTAACGTTTCGAAGTACGCGCACAAAAACAAACACACTAAATTTTTAAATTTTTGATGTGTCCTCCATTCACATTGATGCACAAATTATACCGACGGAGAATATTGTTATTTATTTTTCTAATTAGATCACTGTCCGTCGCTAAGCACTTTAATTTGTGAAATGCTAAAATAATCCTATTTTTTAACTCATCAATTGTAATTACCTCTGAGGCATACACTTCACCCTTAATGTAACCCCACAAAATGAAATCCATGGGAGTGAGGTCCGGAGATACTAATACTAAATAATAATAATCCCAAGTTACGTGTCCTATCACCATAAAAAACAGTCAATCACAAAAAAAAAACACTAATACTAAATAATAATAATCCCAAGTTACGTGTCCTCTCACAATAACAAAATAAAATTACAATTGTTTGCGCGCGAATTTCACAAACCGTACGTTCCGAAAAACAAGCGTCGGCGCACTGAGGGACTTACCGATCGCAAAAAACAAGGATGCAACAAACTGACCTATCTCTATTTCTTTCGCTCGCTTTATGTTAGTCGCTTTCGTAGTGAAAGTGCAAGTGTGTGTGTATTGATTGCTTCCTTGTTTGCATTGCCATTTTTTAGTGAATGTCCTTCGACATGCGTCAGAGCGGCAACAACGCATCGTAAATTTATCGTTGTAAAGTGCATGACCTATGCTTAGACGATAATCAGCTGTAAGAAAAGATACATCGTGTTCAAACCGTGCAAAAACTTTAAAAATCATTTGCGACTAAACTACTGCTCCTAATTAATTTATTTTTGGTACAGAGCTTGAAAATGGTACCTAGTATAGGCAGTTTAAAGGAAAGCCCCTCTGTCGTATCAACGTTGTATATAAAGTTTATCGAAAAATATACAAAAAATACAATACTAACAGTGAAAATAGAATCAAAATTGCTCGAAACACAAACGACACATAATTATTCTAAACAAAAGTTTCAGTCCCTCTCGCGAAAACGCTGTTTTATATGACAGCTGTATAGTCATCATGGCCTTTGACGTCAAAGTTCATATCGGACTTCCCTTTCTAATTGTAATATTTGAAGCTTTATAAATTCATCGCTGATATTTAAAAAAATCTTTCATGATTGTTAATAAGTTGTATTTTACAAATAAAAAAATCGTGTGATGACTGTTGTTGACCGTAGTTTGTACTCATTGACCTGATATATTATTAAATGAATTTCTTTTTAACATTGCACGTGATATTTTGTATTTTTTTTCTTTCTTTTTGTTTAAACATTATTTGTATTATTATTATTATTATTTTTTGACATTTTAAATACTTTTTGTTTTTGTTTATCAATGAATTCTATATGCAATCAATTAATGTAATTTTATTTAATGTTTTCAATTTGAATATCAATGACATCTATGCACGCCTTCTGGCATAACATAGCGCACTTTTAATTTTACAACAACTATTTATTGTACCTATGTTAGCAAATTTAATAAATGACATGACTTATCGCATGCATATTCCCTATTGGGTGTAATCTACGTGAGATAGCTGTCGCTGCATATGAAATGCTGATATGTAGCAGCATCCGGTTGTACTGGAAGCCGATACCAATAGAATGAGCTAGTTTCCAGCATCAATAAATTGCAAATCTATTTAGTCCGTTAGTTAGAGTATTGAAAAACTAGTTGACCCACGCAACTTCGTCTGCGTCACCATTTTTATTACTGCTCCGCTGCTATTGGTCATAGCGTGATGATATATAGCCTATAGCCTTCCTCGATAAATGGGCTATCTAACACTGAAATAATTTTTCAAATCGGACCAGTAGTTCCTGAGATTAGCGCGTTCTAGCAAACAAACAAACAAACAAACAAACTCTTCAGCTTTATATATTACTATAGATCCACTATCTATAGTAATACATAAAGCAGAAGAGTTTGTACAAGTAATTTTTTTTTTTTTTGTGAATCAATGAATATTGCAAAGATAAAACGCATCAAAACTCGGGAGTGGGGGCTCGTGACGTTAGAACGCACTAAAAATTATACCACGGCGTGACGTAATGAGAATTTTATAAGCGTCGTATCTTCGTCAATTTTGGTTTACGTAAAAAATAAAAAAAAACGGGTCAAATATTTTTTGATAATCTAACTAATGGACTAATTAGTTTTTTTCAATGGATAAGCCTATTGCGAATACATTATTTGTTCCATGCGGGAATCGAACCCGTGATACGCAACGTAGCTGCATCTAGCGTGTCGTCATTTGACATAAGCGAACGTTATCGCGATCGAGTACGTTTAAGGTGGAAGCGCCAGGGTAGCCCGCGATATTTTTATGTTTTTTTGCAATTTGCCGGTCAGTGTGAAGCTGTTTGTTGAACAAAATACGATTTGCGGCTGTAACGCGTATTTATCTAAAGAATAATAACCATTTTAATCATCAATATAGCCCTTTAAGTTCATTAAGCCCTATTGAATGACTTTTTTATGAAATAACCACTCAATAGGGGGTTTAATGAAGTTATATCTATACTAATATATAAAGTTGAAGAGTTTGTTTGTTTACTTGAACGCGCTAATCTCAGGAACTACTGGTCCGATTTGAAAAAATATTTCAGTGTTAGATAGGCCATTTATTGAGGCAGAGGGGCTTTCCTTTTAACTGCCTATACTAGGTACCATTTTCAAGCTCTGTACCAAAAATAAATTAAATAGGAGCAGTAGTTTAGTCGCAAACGATTTTTAAAGTTTTTTAAACACGATGTATCTTTTCTAACAGCTGATTATCGTCTAAGCATAGGTCATGCACCTTACAACGATAAATCTACGATGCGTTGTTGCCGCTCTGACGCATGTCGAAGGACATTCACTAAAAAATGGCAATGCAAACAAGGAAGCAATCGACACACACACTTGCACTTTCACTACGAAAGCGACAAACGTAGCGCGTTTGAAAGAAACAGAAATAGGTCAGTTTGTTGCATCCTTCTTTTTTGCGATCGGTAAGTGGGGCTTCTATTCAGTGCGCCGACGCTGTCTTTTCGGAACGTACGGTTTGTGGAATTCGCGCGCAAACAATTGTGATTTTATTTTGTTATTGTGATAGGACACTAAATAAGTTTAAGACAGTATTTCTTTCTTTTATGGTGAGAGGACACGTAACTTGTGATTATTATTATTTAGTATTAGTGTTTTTTTTGTGATTGACTGTTTTTTATGGTGATAGGACACGTAACTTGGGATTATTATTATTTAGTATTAGTATCTCCGGACCTCACTCCCATGGATTTCTTTTTGTGGGGGTACATTAAGGGTGAGGTGTATGCATCAGAGGTAAATACAATTGATGAGTTAAAAAATAGGATTATTTTAGCATTTCACAAATTAAAGTGCTTAGCGACAGTGATCTAATTAGAAAAATAAATAACAATATTCTCCGTCGGTATAATTTGTGCATCAATGTGAATGGAGGACACATCGAAAATTTAAAAATTTTGTGTATTTGTTTTTGTTCGCGTACTTCGAAACGTTACCTAACATAAAAGCCAGTGCGAGCGGAGGCCTAAGTCGCCGGCCGCCCCCCCGCCCCGGCCCCCGCCAAGCACACGAGATACCGCACACCGCGCTCCGGCGCGCGCGCGACGTTGCCGCTTTGTTACCTAGCGGCCTAGGTATCTAAGGTCAGTGTCATTTTTTTACAAAGGGTGGTTGCGTTTTATTCGGATTTGCAAGCTATTTAGTTTGTTTGAAAAAAATATTTTCTCATTTATGGCGCTTTTTGTTTTTGTACCGTATCGAATTAATACTGAACACGTATAGTATACGTAGTTTAATTTAATGCCCCTCTGTCGTATCAACTCTGTATATCATCACGCTAAGACCAATAGGAGCGAAGCAGGAGCAGACGAAGTTGCGCGGGTCAGCTAGTATTTACATAAAAATATTTGAATATCGCGGGCTACCCTGGCGCTTCCACCTTAAAAACTCGCTGTAAGCTCTCGCAGTCATACAGCAGTGCAGCTTACCTGCCGTACATTCCACTTACCCTTGTAGTCGGTGCTGTGCGACATGGTGGAGCCGGGCGGGCCGGGCGCGGCGTGCGCGGCGTGCGCGTTGTGTCGCACGCACAGGTACAGCGCGCTCAGCAGCGGCACGGCTAACGCGTCTGACGTCTCCACTTGTACTGCCGATACGCAGATTAGGGATATCTTGCCGCGGGTAAAGTCGCCTAATGTCATGCCGGCGCTGGAATTGAATATGAGCCTTACCTTACAAGATATAAGGATCAATTTTGCTTGGCAATTGTGTGTTGATAAGGTTCTGTTTTGTTTGGAAATGTTATGAGATTTAGAAGTAGTTAAAGTACAACGCGCTCAGTAGTGGAATAGCTAACGCATTCGAAATCTCTTCTTGTACTTCTCCTTAAAACTCGAGACCTTTTTCCTGTAGAATGCCTACAAAAGACCTGGTAATAAGTATATTTTGACTATTGAATACTTACTATTCATTACATCCTGGGAACTCAGGCACCGGCAGTCCTTTATAATGGTAAGGGAAGGCGACCAGAGATAAGAGAGCGCTGATAGCCGCTTTACGCAGCTCCCTCTTGTCTATGGAGCCGCACTCTAGTTTAGGCTCTCTCTCTGACAGAATCTGGTCCAAAGCGGTCACGAAGTCCGGAACTAGGACTAACACGCCATCTAGGTCCAATCTGGAAGAGGTAAATAATTTTTAAACAACACTAGCTTCTGCCAGCGGCTTCAACTGTGAGCAAGACGGAAATCGTCCCTAGTTAATTTACGGTTACAAGTTCGAAAAAAAATTGACCGAATATAATTTCACCTAACTTTTCAACTATTATCTTTTCGCTTTTTTACTTCTTCGAAGTCACGTCTGTCACTGTATCAGTTGACCAATTCGATTTTTTTTCGTCACTCCGACGTTTCATTTGGTCGAAAAACTTTTTACCGAAGTTACACTTGGTCGTAATAACATTTGTTCGAATTAATATGCTTCCGAACATTCATTATAACACTGTTTTTGTTGGGGGTGTGGTAGTAGTGGTGATGATGGTTTACAAAAGTTGTTTAAAGTGGTCCCAGTAAGAAGCATGCACGGCTCCGGCGCTGCGGGGTTTGGGCGGCCCTACGCGAGCTTATCGTCGCAGATGGTTTTAACGCCCACCACCTTCATCCGCCTTCTATCCACCTGCACCTCAGCTCGCGGGCCGCCCCACCCCTCCGCGCCTACGCGTGCTTAAATTACACTCTAGGGGTAGGGCAGACAAGACTGCGTGAAGTCGGTTTTAAGCGATTCGTTTCTGTTACTAATTTTGTAACACTACATATTGACTTTTAATGACACTGTTTTAGTTTAAAAGCGGAAATGCTACCAAGTGACCGGCTATATATTTGTGATAAATATTCCGTAAAATGTTGTTTCGGTGTGGTGAAAATATGGCAAATAAATCATTTGACAAATGAAAAAAGTTCAAAAGAGGCTTCGGCCAATAGCAAAAAGTAATTATGTAAATCGTTATAATACCTATGACACATAATACTTCGATGATTTAAAAATATGCCAAACAATGCATATATCAAATAAGACATCGGTCAATAGTTTTCGGTAGAATGAAATTCGTACAAAAAAAAAATCGGAAATGTGATCGGTTCCCCGCTCTGTTAATCAAACATAAGATCTGTATTTCTTTACCTACGTTAATAAATAAATACTGAATACTGAGAGTTACAAATATAAAAAACAGCGGGTCTAAAAAGGCCACTTAAGTAGAATCATAATATTAATAATAATAATAATAATAGTGTGGCTCGACTGTCAACTAAAGTGACGGAAAAAATTTTCTACGAATATTTTACGAGAAATTTATAGAAATAAAACAAAATGAAACGAAAACAAGATAAATTCAATAGCGACAAACAAATTTAAATAGTAAAGATATCAAAATACAAAAATTTGCAATAAAATTATGACCATCTCCACCACAATAAGTCGAAAAGAAATATGTTGACAAGAGCCGCAGCTCGTAGAGCACGCCCACCATCTCCGGCCTCGTCGCTCAGCTCCGCCTCGCCGCCGCCGGAAACCAGCCCCACCGTGAGTGCTGTGACACCGGCCGTGGCAGTCGCGTCGAGCTCCAGCGACGAGTACTTCTCGCCGCCCACGACGCCACCACCTGCTCGTCGGCGAAGAGGACGCCGGCCGCCGGACGGCTTAGGACCTCGAGGCCCACCGGCCTCTGACAGGGTCCCAGCTCCCGGCGGAAGTGTGCAGCGTATGCGATGGACACGTTCCATAAATGAAAATGTGATACGCGCATACTTTGGGGCTACAGAGGGAGGAAACAACCTAACCGCGTACCGTGTTCGGATGCTCTCTTTGTTTCAGGTGCTTGAGCCAGCAGTCAACGTATCGGCCCAACGTCTATCGGATCAGGTGCGGGTCATCCTGCGTAACCATATGTTGGATGATGCTGCACTGGATCGCCTCCGAGCTGAACTGAGTAGCCGTGCCATTGCCCCCTCGTCGCAGACTGTGGTACTACCACAGTCTCACCAAATTCCCAGCCATGTTGACGAGGAGAGTAGTGACAGGGTTACAAATGTAAGTACCCAGTGCAGTGACGAATTGAGGAGTGCTTTGGAGTGTGCTATTCGGGAGTATCGTTACATGCTGCCTGAACTTAGGCCACGCTTACCTCGTTTGCCCATGCATAACAAGAATAGGGCGCTGGTGGCTGCTCTGGATTCGCAGTTGTCAAGCTATTTTGATAACTGTGATAGCCTCACCGATACACATTCGATCATGTACTGCGCGGCTGTGGCGGCTTGTCGTGTAGCTCACGTCAAATTTGCTGATCACAGAGCTACACGACCAAAAAAAGCCGTGCCGGCTTGGCAGTGCAGGATCGAGCGTCGTATTGGTGGGGCCAGAGCACTCATCGGCAAACTAGTTTGCTTCAGGGAGGGCAACACTCGCCCAAGAGTGATGCGCTTTGTGAGACGGGCGTTTTCGGGGACTGATATTAGTCCCCGAGAGTATTTGTCCCGGGTCACAGAGCGCATCGACTTCCTGAAGCAGAAGGTGTATGCATGGGCAAACCGTATTCGGAGGTATAAGCGGCGCGTGGAGCGATACATCCAGAATCGCACATTCCAGAGTAATGAAAGGTGGGTATACAGAGCTTGGGAGCGACCGGACCAAGGTGTGACTGACACGCCCTTGCCGGATGATGATGCCATGTGTTCGTTCTGGCGCAGCATCTGGTCGGTGCCTGTCAGTCACACCGAAGGTGGTTGGACTAGAGAGGTCGAACGAGCGTGCGATTCAATACCAGAAATGGGGGCAATCACAATCAGCCCCCAAGATGTAGCTCGTGCAGTCCGTCCGTTGCCTAATTGGAAATCTCCAGGACCAGACGGACTGCACAATTTTTGGATTAAGTGGCTTCAAAAGTCGCACGTTCGGTTGGCATTTCAGTACCAGACTGCCTTGGATACCGGCTCACTACCCGAGTTTCTTACAACAGGAGTTACCCACCTGCTTCACAAATCTGGTAGCACCGCGGAACCCAAAAATTATAGACCGATCACGTGCCTACCGACGGTCTATAAGGTTCTTACATCCATTTTAAGAGCTAAAATTAACACTCATATAGACAGCAACTCGATTATGTCTGCCTCTCAGAATGGATGTAGGAATGGGTCCCGCGGTACTAAGGAGCTGCTCCTCATAGATATGGCCATTAGCCAACAGGTTCGGCGTTCCCGAAAGGATCTGTCGACATGCTGGATAGACTATAAGAAGGCCTATGACTCGGTGCCTCATACATGGCTCATGAGGGTGCTAGAATTGTATAAAATTTATACAACGCTACGCACCTTCCTGATGTCGTGTATGAGGCAATGGAGAACAGTCCTTCGCTATCCAGGATGTCGAAATATCCAGAGAACTAGCGAACCGATAAGGATTGAGCGGGGAATATTTCAGGGCGATAGTTTGAGTCCGCTTTGGTTTTGTCTAGCCTTGAATCCTCTAAGCACACTGCTGGAGAATTCAGGGCTAGGATATCGGTTGAAGAGAGGTGGTCAGGTTATATCTCACCTCTTTTACATGGATGATCTGAAACTCTTTGCCACCACTAATCTGCAACTGATGGAGCTACTGAAGGTAACTGAAACTTTCAGTAGTGCCATCAGGATGGAGTTTGGTGTGGACAAATGTGCAGTCATGCATGTAAAACGTGGAGAGATTATGGAATCCGTGGGAACTCAACTCTCGGATTCTATAAACCTGAGATCCCTCTCTCCAACTGAAACTTACAAGTATTTGGGTATGTCGGAAGCGTTAGGTATCAATATTACTGACATGAAACAATCGTTGAAAGAGCGCTTCTTTGGCCGCCTGAAGAAGGTATTCAATAGCTTTCTATCGGGCGGGAACAAGGTGCGCGCCTTCAACGGTTGGGTCATGCCGGTATTGATGTACTCTTTCGGCGTACTCAAATGGACTCAAACGGAACTTGACGCCTTGGATAGACGGGTCCGTACACTGCTTACTGCGTATCGAATGCATCACCCACGGTCATCGGTAATGAGACTGTATATCCCGCGAAAGTGTGGAGGTCGAGGCTTTTTAAATGCTAAGACTCTCCACAATCGCGAGATATGCAGTCTCAGGGAATACTTCCTAGCTGTCGACGTGGGTATGCATCGAGATGTAGTGGCGGTGGACAAGGGACTCACCCCGCTCTCCTTGGCAAATGAGAACTGGCGCAAACCTGCAGTACTTGACACCAACGATCGCAGGGCGGTATGGCAGAGCAAGGAGCTTCACGGACGCTTTTTCCGGGCCCTACATGGGCCTGACGTTGATCAACTAGCGTCCGTAGCCTGGCTGCGTTTCGGTGATCTTTTTGGAGAAACCGAAGGTTTTGTCTGTGCAATTATGGACGAAGTTATCATGACAAGGAACTACCGCAAATTTATTGTGAAGGACGGCACGGTTGACATATGTCGGGCATGTCACTGTCCGAGAGAATCAATTCGCCACATTATTTCTGGTTGTTCTCGTCTAGCTAACGGAGAATACTTGCATAGGCACAACCTTGTAGCCAGGATTATCCATCAGCAACTTGCTCTGAAATACTCTCTTGTGGAGTCGGAGGTGCCGTACTACAGGTATGCGCCCGACCCAGTTCTCGATAATGGCAATATTACATTGTACTGGGATCGGTCCATCATCACTGACAGGACTATTGTTGCCAATAAGCCTGATATAGTGGTGTTGGACCGAATCGAGAGGCGTGCAATGATTGTAGACATAACCGTCCCACATGACGAGAACCTCGTGAAAGCCGAGAAAGATAAACAAATCAAGTATATTGACTTGGCTCGCGAGGTTGTCGACATGTGGGATGTGGATTCCGCAATCATTGTACCGATAGTCGTATCAGCCAATGGCTTATTAGCCACGAGCCTCGACCAATACCTTAAGAGGCTCTCGTTAGGCTGCTGGATCAAGGGCTTGATTCAGAAAGCGGTACTTCTGGACACGGCTCGTATTGTTAGGAGGTTCCTCTCTCTGGAGCCCTGACCGCCGGTAGCTTGGACCCTGTTCCCGATACCGGTGGGCTACTATTTATTATATTTTTAAATGTTTTTATAATTCTTTTTTTCAAATATTTAAAAATGTAATTTGTAGGTTAATTTGTTGAATAAAGGAAATAATAATAATAATAATATTCCACACAACTATCACACACCGCCATCTAGTCCCAAGCTAAGCAGAGCTTGTGTTATGGGTACTAGACAACTGATAAACATACTTATATATTTCTAAATACATACATATTATAGATAAACTACACCCAGACACAGAACAAATGATCATGCTCATTACACAAACATTTGTCTTGGGTGGGAATCGAACCCACAACCTCTGGCATAGCAGTCAGGGTCACTAACCACTAGACCAACAGGCCAGTCAACACACAACAATCTGTCTTTCATTTTCATCTTTATCGCGAACGCGTTCAAAGTTGATTGGGAAAATTAGACAGGGACGAGTAGCGTGATGTGCTTTCTGATTCTGCTAAAGTGGACATTTTAGACCCGCATTGCTACTTTCGCATTTACAATATTAGTATGTATGAATTAATTGCACAGAAAAAGTTAACTTTTGAGAACGTTTGTTGTTCGTTTAGATTTTTGGATAGAATCTTTGGAATCTGTCAAGAAATAAGGCTAGAATTTTCAAATTAGAGATCTGTCTCTAATTTGAAAATTCTAACGTTCAAAGTAAAATTACTTATAATGTCATTATTCATTAGTCGACACTGTCAATATTATTAATATTATTTACATTCACAGTTAAAAAGATAAGAACAACAAGGGAACAAATAGATAACAGCGCATAAAATCGCAGCTTTAGAATGATAGTGACAATGTGATCGTCAAAATTCCTGTACATAAACTCTGCTGTGAAAACGAGCCCGAATTATGAGTAGAAAAGGGCCAGCCCATACATCGGTTACGGGAGAGACATTGGTATTGAATAAAGTATTTTTTTTATAAAAAGCTAAAGACATGACTTAAAAACCTTAGTAGCCAGGCCAAAAATCCCAAATGGCAGTTAATGGTTACCTGAAGATATCGGGCGCGTTATAGACGACGGCAGCAGCAGTGGCAGGGTCCCGCAGGCCGCGGTGCAGCGCCGCGTAGCAGCGCGCCAGGTAGGGCGCCAGCACCTCCTCGCGGCACTGCTTGGAGCACAGCACGCGGCACAGCGTGCCCAGGGCTTCTGCGCGACCTGTGCATATACAACGACCTTAAATGACGACCTCACGACTTTTTATTGAGCTGGGTATGCTCTTGAATCTAGTCTAAGTCAGAGGTGACAGTGACAAAGTCGACGATGGAGTGAGCATACCCAGAAGAAGCCTGTTCACTGTAACTTAGGGTTGAATGCAACTTGTACTAAGAGTAGTATGTAACTTAGAGTTACACTCTTTTGCCGTGCACATTATAAAAGACGTTTGGAAAAGCTTAGTGTAATTGTTGGAATAGCAACAAGGTAGAGATGTCCCACCAGCCAAACACACAAAACGTTTTGGAAACACATTCATTGTGCGTAGGTACAGCTAAGGAGTGGAATTCCCTGCCGGAGTCTATGTTTCCTGATACCTGGGAGCCTTAAGTCAAGAGTGAATAGGTGACTTCTAGGCAAGCGTGCTCTATCTTCGACCACATCATCGCTTAACATCACGTAAGATAGTGGCCAAACGCGTGCTAGTGCGTCAGACAATCTCGTAACCCTGCATTATCATTTCCGCCGAACTCGTTCACTGCTGGACATAGACCTCCCAAGTGTCACCACATCGACTGTTCCTGTGCGCTGCACATCCAGCGGATTCTGTCGTTACTCCAGAACCTGTCGAATCCATCAAATATGGTCTGCGAGCAATGTGGCACTGAACCCGCATGATGGACGGCCCCCACCACTCACAGGGCCAAAAAAAAATAGAGTAACAGCAAACTAGCAAGCGAATTTTAAGAACATATATTATTAACACACAACTGGATGGATTCGGTATTTTCAACTAAGGGAGGGAGGGACAAAGAACAAGTTAAAACTTATTACGTACCTGGCTGATAGGCGAGCATATTCTGTTTATACGCAGCGTCGGTCAACGACGGGGGCGGTGGCGTGCCTTCTGCGCGCTCTGAAACAATTTCATCTTGAATAGTCCACCTGCCTCAGTCACTCTTCTCTTAACAATGCTACCAATCACAAATGCCCTCAATTATTAAGTTATTTGATTGGTCTATGTTTATTCGCGTCATCATCATATCCCTGCCCTTATCCCATGTTACTTGAGGTCGGCGCAACACGTTTTTTTTCTTTCATTCTATTCTATCAGTCGTCACTCTATCACTCACTCCCTTTTCTTTCCAATCGCTCCTCATACAATCCATCCATCTTTTTTTTTTATGTTTATTTGCGTAACGAAAACATTTTTTGACGATTTTTATTCTTTTAACTGGCTAAACAATTTACATGCCATGTTATCTCTTCACCACCCTTGGTCGGCTGGTAGAGAAGGCATTAAGTCCGTATTTGTACCTACACTCGGATGAAGTCTAAATCTGGAAATCTCTTAACCGATTGCGGACTCAGGTTGGCTGCTGTAAAAATAATCGGGGCATTCTCCACCCATCCCCAACGCAGTGCCAATGTGGAGCCCCTTCACAGGACATGCGTCACCTCCCTAGTTGCCCGTCGTGCTAAACCAACTGCACCTTCCAGAGCCTCAAGTCTGCTATTACAATAGTGTCAGAATGGTCTATCATTGATTTCATAATTGTTGATTTTGACAAGTTTGGTAATCTACTAATATAAAAGCGTCATTATGACTTTCCAATGATCAACCACTGACATTCCATTGAAAGAAATGGCATAGAATGGTAATCTCGTACATAATGACAAATTAATAAATAATATGTAAAAATATATATGATTCTCGCCACGGGTGTTCTGGGTAGCACGTGTGTTTCGAGGTTTTTTTTAGCTTTTCCGTGTTATTGTTAATACTTTTGGGACTTGTGTTAGATTAAGTTTGTTGTCCTTGTGTTCGCTACTAGGTGTGTAGTGTTAGTAGTTAGTTTTATCCAAAATGGATAAAAATAAACCACCCGATCCTGATCCTCCCGACATCCCAACTTCCCTAACTCCTTTTCCTCCCACCCCGAACCCGTTATCGCAGTTTGCTGAGGTAGTCTGTAGTGTCACGGACATGGAAGTGACACAATCATATCAAAACTCCCGTAAACGTCCCGGCCAAGAGGAAATTATTACGCCTTCACCTCCAAGTAAGCAGCCAAAAAGCCAAATTGGCAGAATCAAATATTCAGTGCTGGATAAGGCTCCGTACTTGGTTCATGTTTCTCGTATTGAAACACAAATTAATGCAGGCACCACTTTACACCCTGTTAACTTCGGCAAATTCCTGATCCTTAATCACGTTGCGAACGTAGTCCGTGGTGGCGTAAACAGAGTAGGTAGGAATCGAGTTTCTGTGGAGTTCACATCCCCTCAGGATGCCAACTCCTTTTTAGTTAACAGTCTGCTGTCAAAACATGGCTATACAGCATCAATCCCTACTTATAATATCACAAGGATGGGTGTGGTAACTGGTGTTCCTTGTGATATTACAGAAGAAGAGGCCATAACATACTTGTCTGTTCCCACGGGATGTGGTAAAATATTAAAAGTACGTCGTATTAACAGGAAGGTGCAGAGAGAAGATATAGCAGAGTGGAGACCTACTGAAACTTGCATAATAACATTCGATGGTCAAGTTTTGCCCAAGAGAGTTTTCTGTTGTTACACATCCCTTCCTGTACAGCAATACATTTATCCTACCATCCAATGTCGGAAGTGTTGTCGATTTGGTCATGTCGCTAACCTATGTAGGTCGAAACCACGCTGCAGTAGATGTGGCCATGATCACCCCGGTGATGGTTGCAACATCGCTGAGAGCGAGGCGTTCTGTGTGCTTTGTTCGGGGAATCATTTTGCTAATAGCAAGTCATGCCCGGAGCATGGTAGACAGAAGGCCATTAAGACAGTTATGGCTGAGAAATGTATCTCCTATGCTGACGCTAGCAAAGTAGTCCCCATAACATCAAGCAATTATGCTAATGTCACTAAAAACTCCATCTCATATAGGAAAACCATTTCTCTCAAGCCCAAGACCCATACTCCACTTTCACCGTCCTATGATAAAGTTGCCCATCAAGAAATTGTTAGTGTTCCCCAACCTTCACAGCCAAATGGCTGTGGTCTAATTAATAACAATGTCCCCCCCAATAATACTACTTCTATTATCGAACTTTTAATTAAACTTATTCCAATAATAATTTCATCATCATCTAATTCTTCAAAATCACCGTCCAACGTTGCCAACCAACTAATAACTCTTCTTTCACAAATTAAAAATGGCGTCTCGCCTAATATTCCTTCAGTGGAATGTGAGGAGCGTGTGGCATAAAAAGCACGACCTCATATTCCTTTTAAACAAGTACAAGCCATTGGCTTGTTCCATAGCTGAGACTTGGCTCACCCCAAATCTTAGCTTCCGCATGCCACATTATAACACCCTCAGATGCGATAGATCTGATGGGTATGGAGGGTCGGCACTTTTCATTAATAATCGTGTCCCTTTTTCTCCCATACCCTTGCCTTCACTCCAGGATAACTTGAGCATTACAGCGGGAAAGGTAGAAGGCATCACAGTGTTCTCTATTTATATTGCCCACCCTCACCCTGACTATTTAGTTATTTTGAAAAACATTTTTTCTAGTGTTCATGGCCCAATGTTCGTCATGGGTGATTTCAATTGTCATCACTACAGATGGGGATCAGAACGCTGTGATGCTTTCGGAGTGGCTCTACTGGAGATTTTGGATGACTTGGATCTCTGCATCTTGAACAACGGCTGCCCAACTCGTAGGTCCCCTCCCGGTCAGCAGAGGAGTTGTGTCGACCTTACATTCTGTTCAGTTGACTTGGCAGCATCAGCTCACTGGGAATGTACATCCTTGTCGCATGGTAGTGATCATTACCCCATAGTTATATCTTTAGCTAACAAGACTTATTTAGAAAAAACTTCCCCTCCACTTTTGAAATATAACCTGTCCAAACCAGATTGGACAAAATTTGTTTCACTATTGGAGGACAAAATTGAAAATCTTCCAAATTTAAATTCATGTTTACCAGATCCTTTTGATCACCACCAAGCCAAGAGCTGCTATGAGTGTTTCGTTTCAGCCATTACCTCCAGTGCAGATTCTTGCTTCCCATTAAAAAACAGTGCCCAAAATAAAATACCTTCACCTCCATGGTGGGATCCAGAATGCACGTCGGTTGTTAAAGCAAGGAATGAGGCCGAGACGTGTTATAATGCAGCTATGACCACCGAAAACCTCTTGGCATATCTGCAGGTTAATGCCAGAGCCAAACGTCTTCTTCGAAAGAAGAAACGTGCAGGCTGGGTGAAATTCTGCACCTCCTTATCTCCCTCCACTCCGATTTCAGTTGTCTGGAAGAATATAAATAGATTTAGGCGTGGGTGTTCCCCTTCAATCGCTTCTCCTATAACTAGGGAAACAGCTGAACATTTTTTCGACAAAATCGCACCACCATATGTTCCACTTCCATCTGAATATGAAAACGTGTCCCTTCTTAGCATAGCAGACGATCCCTTTGATGCGCCATTCACTTTGCATGAACTGAATGTGGTTCTTAGTCATGTCCGGGACTCAGCTCCTGGTATTGACGGAGTGCCATATTCCTTTATCTGTCGTGCAGGTGATAAGGCTAAAACTTACTTTTTGGACTTAATTAATTGTTGTTATAGTCATGGCTGGGTACCAGATCAGTGGAAATTACAAATCATTATTCCCCTAGTAAAACCTGGCAGACACCCAGATGATCCGAATGGCCTAAGGCCAATTGCTTTATCATCAGTCCTAGCCAAACTACTGGAACATCTCATTAAAAATCGTCTGGAGTGGATAGTCGAATCAAGAAACTTACTGCCGAATTCCCAATTTGGTTTTAGAAAAGGGCTTAGCACAATGGACAGTGTCGGTGTCCTGGTTACAGATATTCGTGTGGCCCTTTCTAAAAACCAATCCGTTGTTGCCTCTTTCCCTGACATCTCCTCCGCATATGACAACGTACTTCTTCCCGTTCTCAGGCAAAAATTGCAACAGCTGAGTCTTCCGGCTAAGATGATACAATGTATATGTGGACTCCTTGTGTCACGGTCTTTGGTTCTGAGAGTTCAGGGAGAGGAATTTGACGAGCGGCTGACGTGGAAGGGTCTTCCTCAAGGCTCTGTCCTCAGTCCGTTGTTATACAATCTATACACGGCCGATATTGGGTCCTGCCTTAACAATAATTGCCAGATCTTGCAATACGCCGATGACATAGTTTTGTATGTGTCAGAGTCCTCCATTGTCAACGCTGCCGCTTCTCTATGCCTCTCTTTGGATTCTTTGAATCAGTGGCTTTTAAGCCATGGCCTTTCGCTTTCCGCTCCAAAAAGCTCGGCAGTAATTTTCTCTCGAAAAAGACAGATTCCCCAGGTTTCAGTGAGCATATCAGGTCACAATATCCCTATAGTTACTAAAGTTAAATTTTTGGGCGTACTTTTGGATTCCAAATTAACAGGTAAACCACATATAAATTTCTTGATCCAAAAATGTGAAAGGGTTATTTCAATTTTAAAAGTTCTTGCGGGTGTTTGGTGGGGAGCCCACCCCTACACCATGAAATTAGTATACAATGCTTTAGTTCGTAGCGTTTTAGACTACGGAACTTATCACCTGATTCCGTGTAATAAAGGTGCTTTGGCGGGGCTGGATAGAGTTCAGTCCAAGTGTCTTCGGATCATCTCCGGTTGTATGAAGTCCTCTCCCACTAACGCATTGCAGGTTGAGTGCGCTGAACCCCCTCTGGCCCTTAGGCGGCAGTATCTAGCATCCCGTTTTTTGTTCAGGTTAATTTCCAAATCATCACATCCTCTCATTGAAAAACTGAATGAGCTAGATTCTCTATGCAGAAGCTCAAACTACTGGAGAAATAAAGAGTTACCATTAATTTTAAAATCGTTCCGTCAATCCCAAAATTTAGAGTGTCCCATCTTTCAATGTCCTAAACTACCCCTTTATAACTTTGCTTACGAAGTTATTTGCTTTACCCCAAAAATTGTGTATAACATTGGTATTTCCAAAAAATCCTCTGCAGCGAATTCGGCCTTCAATGCGGCTGTGGGCGAGAGATGGAAAGGTTACCAGCTATTTTTTACGGACGCCTCGAAATTAAATGACGCCAATAACATTGGAACCGCAGTTTATTACCAAAGCTCTAAAATCATAATTCAGTTTAAATGCCCTAAAGAGTCTTCCGTATTTACTGGTGAGTGTGTGGCTATATTAGAAGCTTGTCGTTTTATAGAGTCGCACACTAACATCGAGAAGGCTGTTATTTTTACAGATTCCCTTAGCTGTTTGCAGGCGTTAGCGCAAAATCCTTTTAAAAATAAATTACACAGTCCCCTTATTCTTGAAATTAAAAAATCTTTGTTGTCCTGTGCCAACTGTCGGAAGGATGTTCAGCTAGTTTGGATACCTAGCCATTGTGGTATTAAGGGTAACGATTGTGTCGACGCCCTGGCTAAAGATGCGTGCTCATCTGCAACGGCTGACCTCTCACACAATTCCCATCAAAGTTACGACCTGCTGGCGCTCTCAAAATTGAATCTCCGCTGTTCCTGGCAGGAGCAGTGGAATGAGTCCAGCAAAAAGAGAGGTAGGTTTTTCTTTGCTGTTCAACCCACTATAAACCCAAAACCATGGTTTTTTGGTTTCAGAAAGGTCTCCAAAACTGTTGTATCTGTTCTCTGCAGAATCCGTTTAGGTTTTTGCTGTACCCCCGTTTTTCTACATAAACTCCGCATACGTGACTCCTCTCTCTGCGAGTGCGGATTAGGAGAGGGTACCTTAGATCATATATTTTTTGAATGTACAAACATCATCCCCCCACTTGACTTATATGGTCGTCTCCCTAAATTTAAAATTCCGCTCCCAATTAATTTCCCCTCTCTTCTAACATTTTCCTCCCCAGACCTGCTTGTGGCGTTGATGACTTTCATCCGCCACAATAGCATAAAACTATAAGCCGTTCACAACTCCAAATCGTTATTTGTATCGCGGTGGCATGCATATTTATGTTTTTAACAATTATAACAATATATATGTATTTTTATTCTTTGTTTGTTTCAGTCCAGTACTAACACAACAAGTAATCAACTGTATCGATTGACGAATCTAAATCGTTTCTGCAGGAATCGAAGTTCTCTAGCAGTAAAATATTGCACACTTGCTTCTCCAACCCACTTTAGACATTGGCAGAATAGTCGACATCGGCTTTGCGCGCCATAAATAAAAAATAGAATAGAATAGAAAAATATATATAAAAGAAATCTGGCATAACTTAAATGTTCAAATTTTTTGTAGTTTATTAATAAATAATATGTAAAAATATATATAAATGAAATCTGGCATAACTTAAATGTTCAAATTTTTTGTAGTTTATTAATAAATAATATGTAAAAATATATATAAAAGAAATCTGGCATAACTTAAATGTTCAAATTGTTTGTAGTTTATTAATAAATAATATGTAAAAATATATATAAAAGAAATCTGGCATAACTTAAATGTTCAAATTTTTTGTAGTTTATTAATAAATAATATGTAAAAATATATATAAATGAAATCTGGCATAACTTAAATGTTCAAATTTTTTGTAGTTTATTAATAAATAATATGTAAAAATATATATAAAAGAAATCTGGCATAACTTAAATGTTCAAATTTTTTGTAGTTTATTAATAAATAATATGTAAAAATATATATAAAAGAAATCTGGCATAACTTAAATGTTCAAATTTTTAGTAGTTTTTCGAAAATCATGTCTACTAACGGGTTTTATAATAATGACAATACGAAAATGTCTTTCTACCACGAGTCTATTACGAGACCATTGACCGACCAGTGATCGACCATTATGAATTAGCAGATTACGAACTTTTAGCAAAATGACAATGTTGTGTTGGAATGACGAATTTATAAAAATTGCAGACCTGGGGCCCAGGACTTAAACGAGACCAATGATAGAGCAGTAAAGGTTTGAATATTCAACAGACAGAATGAGGGTTTTCACTTTCCAGGAAAATTCAAGCCACCAGTCGGCGCCACTGAGGCGAATTGTCCTCTTCTTAGAAAAAGTAACTTCGACGTCAACATGAAATTGACGTCAATTTAACTAATGTCAGAAAACGTAAGCGTTTTTGACGCCTCAGTGCTGCCACTAGTGTAATTTCTAGAAACTTCGATTTAATTTGGGTCACCATCATCCTCCCGCCCTTATCCCATGTTACTTGGGGTCGGCGCAACCGTTTTTTCTTCCATTCTGTCCTATCAGCCGTCACGCTATCACTAACTCCTTTTTATTTCATATCGCTCCTCACACAATCCATCGAGAAAAGAAGACGCAATGCATGTGCATACTCACGTTGGTTATTGTAAGCTGGTGTGGTACCGATGAGAGCCGCCTCAAAGAGCCACTCTCCGAACAGGTGGAAAATGGAATTCACTTTCGGACGGAGCGGCGTCAGCGGCGGCTTCTCAGATTCACCTACTAAATTATAAGTAATCTCAGTAATAAGTAAGTATTGTAAAACTGATTTTCTTGGGAATAACGAGATGTTTCAAATATACAACTAAATCTATGGAGTGATCGTACTCATCATTATAGACCAACCTTGAAGAAAAAACAGCGGTTCACAACGACCCCGTTCAGATCTTTATTTTTTTCTACACGTGCTGTATATCATCATACGTGGTACAGTCGCCCTGCTTATGCAGCTTCAGCTACGTTTCAGTTTAACGTGAACGTACAGAAGAGTTCTTATCGCATGTGGAGCATACGCTATAGGTAGTTATTTATTCAAAAATCATTCTGGGGGCTGCTCTCTAAGCCTGAAGTACGTAGTTTTGGGCTTAGTTGCGGGCGTATTGTACTCCGTATCACCTAACCACTAAGAATTAATGACAACACAATTTGATAGTTACTCCGCCCACGCCCACAACAACAAGAAATGCCAGATCCGTTCAGCTGTTCCGGCGTGACTGAGTAACAAAAAAACATCCATAAACGTTTACAATAATAATAATAAACCATTTATTTGCAGGTTACAAAGAGCCATAGATAAATACCTGAACCTACGTATAAATAACAACAATAAAAACAATACACAATACAAGACGACGACACAGCAACACACAGCTCACAATATTACCTTGAGATGAGATAGAGTTGGGCGGCGTGGTGGGCGCCACGCTGGGAGGGCGGCTGCTCGTGAGCCCAATGAGCGACGTGCGCGGAGTACCTGCGCACGCGCATACAATTATTGTACTAAGCTGTCTTTATTTATTTCATCAGGGATGTGAATTTTGACAACTAAACTGACTAAAATGAGTCTATTTCTTAAGGAGGATATGAAATCACAGAAAAAATACTACGTAGTGATAAAAAGACTCAATTTATGTATTCATTTAAGAGAATTATTGGTTTTTATTTTGTTTTTTTCTTTTTACTTCAATTTTATTGTTGTTGTAGTTATGACTCGTGTTTAGTAACTGTGAATTGGCCTCGGCCATTTATTTAAATACAGAAAATAAAAATATATCATTTAAAATGGACGGTAAACTAAAATAAAACTATTAAACAACTAATACGACAATATTCATTATTAAAACTTAAAAACTACTACTAGTAAAACGAAAAAGTAATTAGGAACCCATAAAACAAAATCAAAAACTAAAGAAATTTGAAAAAGCGATAGATTTCAAACAAAATTAAATAAAATGATCCACACAGTAAAAGTGCTATTATCAAACAAGTGCAAAAAAAAAAACTTAATATTTTAATACACCTACCTATATGGAAATAACTATAACCTTAGAACCATACGAGTATTTAATCTACAACTTAATTATTGGAAACATTTACATTTTAAAGGTATTTTTTTTATAAATATGTTCAATAATAAAATAACGAAAATACATCTATTTTTACGGATCTTGTTCAGTACAGTGCAGATCGTAATGGAAACCGTTTTGTATTCAAACATCAACCTTTTTTACATTTCGAAGGAATTTCTTTAAAAACAAGCATTACCTTTGTACGAATAAATAATTATAATGTTATATTCTGTACTATTTCGCTGTGTGTACATAGATTGTAAATAAATAAATAAATCAAGCTATTTTCAGCAGTAGACACTCAGTCAGCACTTGCAACAGCCGCAGTTTCGAAAATTGCAGTGTTATTCTGTAAAAATGTCACTCTGAAAATACCTAAGGCATTATCTATACTAATATATAAAGCTGAAGAGTTTGTTTGTTTACTTGAACGCTCTAATTTCAGGAACTACTGGTCCGATTTGAAAAATTCTTTGAGTGTTAGACAGCCCATTTATCGAGGAAGGCTATAGGCTATATATCATCACGCTAAGACCAATAGGAGCGGAGCAGTAATGAAAATTGTGACGCAGACGAAGTAGCGCGGGTCAACTAGTTGAAACATTATGTGACAGCCATGTGACAGTTCAGAAAATGTTGGTGAGGTGATCAGCTGTCAATCCATCTAAGCAAGGCGGAATGACAGCTGACTTCGTGATCACTTCACCCAAACTTTCCTTCGACAAGTTTACAGCTTCGACCCGTTGTAAACTTGTAAACATCACGGAGTGAGTTGTCATTCCGTCTTGATTACATGGATTGACTGCTCACTTCGTGATCACTTCACCCAAACCTTCCTTTCGACAAGTTTACAGTATCGACCGGTTGTAAACTTGTAAACATCACGAAGTGGGCTGTCATTCCATCTTGACTACATGGATTGACTGCTCACTTCGTGATCACTTCACCCAAGCGTTCACTTCGACATGTTTATAGAATCGCACTCCTGGACGAAGATATATGGGGAAGGATTTTGCCTAGCACACTGGAACTTAGAAAGATTACAAAATTTTCACGATGACGTGTTTACAGAATAGACTGGCTGTGAGTGGTACCTAATCAAAGTGTTCGATACGAGTTCACAGCACCGAGCCGTGGTGTGGCGACATTTGAAAGAGGTCTGCGTCTATCAGTGGACGTGTTTTGGCTGTATATGTAGAAACAAAACGGTTCCCATTATATTTGTGTGTCCTTACTTCGTTCGGGCAGCTTGTCGCGCGGGCGCGCGGCGGACACGCTGAAGGACTTGGCGAGGCGGCGGTGCGCGGGCGGCGTCAGCTCGGCGTCGTCCAGCTCCGCGCCCCCCGCGCCCGCCGCGCCCGCCCCCGCGCCCCCCGCGCCCCACCAGCGCTCCATGCCGCGCCCTGAACCCCACGGTACACTACTTATGGTACACTACTGTGCTACACATGCCTTAAATCTAGAAGGGCTCATTTCATAACCAAATAAGAGTTTATTTATTAGACTTGTGTTTCAACACTATTTTTCTTATCTTATTCTCCCCTTCCAACTCTCCAAATTGTAGTAACCTAGTTTTTATTAATTGTTAAAGTGCACATTACCTATTAGTTCAACCTAATTCAACATGTAATGGATGAACGGATGATTAACATAACACAGGTTTTCCTAGCATGGGGGTCATTGACCATGTTTTTTTTTGTACCTAGTCTTATTGCCCCTAAATACGTGTCACCTGTAATTTGTGTATTTTTTTGTCAAATAAATGTATGATTATTATTAATTACTATCGCAAAAATGTGCTTGCCAATAAGATTTTGATGTGAAACATCTCTTGGCAGTAAAAGCAACTCGTACGCCGCGCGCCGTGACGGAAATGACGCTGTCATCTCGTGATGCTACCACTACACCGCCTGTTAGGGACACCGCAGTTTTGAACTCTAAGATTTTTATTAATTATTAATTCTAGTATTAACATAGATATTTATGTCTGGCTAGCGTCCCGTGACGGCAATTTTTTTAACAATTTTCGAAATGAAATAATCTTGAATTCATGGCCTCCTGCGCTCATGTTGAAATTCTGTTGGTGTGGTCAACTTATAAAGTCATGTGTATGCAAATGAAAACGTAATAAAAAGCTTATTATTTTGGTATCAAATGAACCCTATAATATAATCCTCCCATCAACTTTCCTGAAGAATAATAGCGCAAAGTAGTGAACAAATGAAGTGCTTAGACGAGAAATGGTTCTAGGGTTCTAAACATAGGGAGATGAACTGAGCTAAATTTTTCTAACCGTAAACTGTGACGTGTAATTTGTGACGGTATTGTTCTGGTCAAATCCTCAGGCCCCAGCTCATTCCTCCATGTTCATGGAAAACACTCTGTTTATTTACTACTTCTGCATAATATAAGGTAGAAATATAAATTAATAATGTGTATGATATAATTCTACTTAATATAACGGTTTTATATTAAAAACTTCAATGAAAAATTTAGACAATTTTCAAGCAATTTTAATGATGATAATTTTCGTCTCTGAATATTTTATATTCTGCAACTAACCTTTGGAAATAGATATAGCTGTGGGATATTATACAGTGCTTTAAGAACATTAATCCCCGCCAAAATAGAAAAGGAAAAAACCCGTGGCCAAAAACTATCATTGTCTATAGTTGAATTTATAATTCGAGATAATTTCAATACATCGCCACCACCTCAAGAATCGACTTTAGCGTTTTGTATTTTAAGTTCTTTTTTAAGTGTGTCATCATCTGCCTAGCCTTTTCCCAACTATATTGGGGTCGGCTTCAAGTCAAACCGGATTTAGCTGAATACCAGTACTTTACGCGGAGCGGCTGCCTACCAGACCTCCACAACCCAGTAACTGGGTAACACGGTACTTCATGGCAAGACTGGAGTCAGATTTACCGGCTTCTGACTATCCGTAACGACTGCCAAAGATATTTTTTTTAAGTGTGTATTTATTTATAAATTCTCTAAAATCAAGTATGTGTTACATCGGTCTTTGGACGTTGTTTTGTAAGACATAGAGTATATTGTTTCGTAATTTATAAATGCTCTTAAAAAGTAAGTACGTGTTACATTGGAATTTGAACTTTGTCATGTAAGAATTAGAGTTGACGTTCCAAAATTAGATAATTATCTCGAATTCTGAATTCAAATATAGAATACTCGTCTTGAAACTCACCTTATCAAGTGTTCATAATATTTGTAGCAATACTCGTGGAACATCTAAATTACCTAAAAGCTGGTTAGTTGAACAATGTGCTCACTATTTTACAGTCTACAGTGCGACCCAAAATAGACTGAACCCGGTTTTTAAAATGAGACTGACTGATGTGACTTATCAAACTCCACTTTAATGCTAAAGCTTGATCGATTCTCAATTCAAAAACCGGGAATTAAATTCAAAACCTGTATTATTGATCAAAGCGAACTATTTATTGACGAATGCAAATTAAAAACTTAATTTGGAAATAAATACGTAATTAACACAGTCTTTGAAATTGGAAACTTTGATTCACGTTCGAATAGGGATCTGAAATATTAGTATTTTCAATAAATAATTGTTCACTTTGGAAAAAAAAACACAATTTTAAGTAACAAACCCAAAGTAATTATATTCTCTGCCTTATATGCCACAGATCAATAAGAAGGCAGTAAAGCAGTATTACTGCTGCTTTAATTCAGAATTCGAGATAACACTCAAATTTTGGAAGTATGAACTCTATGTCGCACAAGAGTTACTTTAAAATCAACTTAAATTCTATGAAGTTAAAGACGATACTTGAGTTGGCGGCGATGGATTGAAAATATCTCGAATTATAAATTCAGGTTTAGTTGGCGGCGATAGATTGAAAATATCTCGAATTATAAATTCAGGTTTAGTTGGAGGTGCTCTTCCTATGCCAGCTCAACCAGAGGATCTAGGCTTAGTTAAAGTCTATCAGTAAAAACGACTGTCAAAAAGTTCAGAATTTTATGATACTTATTGCGTTGCCAAATTGTCCTATGGTCATTCCTAATCAGTACAACTTTTGCCCATAGGTATTGGTTATAGTATAGCATCTTGCCCTAGGTTAAGGGTTATATTTAAGTGGAATGAATTAACACATATTATTATTTTTTTTTTTTTTTTTGATAAGCGTAACACGACGCAATTTGTGTAACTCAAAATGAGTCGACAGATTTCCACAAAAGGCTTGACTCTTTTTTTTTTAGTATGTATGCATGTGTTTGACCACTATCAAAGTCAAAGTCAAAACGTGACCTGTAGAGCTATTCTGTAACAAAATTTTCTAGTCTCGACAGCGGAATTCGAGGTGAGTATAAACATATAACCTTTATGTTGCGTGTAATAAAGTACACTTTGTGAGTTTTGTCACTCAGGTGAAGCTGGATATCGAAATGGTTATTTACAGAATAGACTAGCTGATGGTAAGCGACAATGTTATTGCGTCGAGTTAGTCGCCAACTGCGAAATTTAATTACTGTCACTTATGCCTTTAGGAGTACAGACTAATTGAAGGAAAGGAAACTGTTTAGCGTTCGTTCTCATGGCCATACAGTACCATCACAGGAAGAGCATCTCCATTAGAATCCGGCCAAGCTGTGCAGTATGTCTAGTAAAGCCCCCGTTACCCACAGCGTGCAAGGTACTAGCGATACGTACCGAGGAAGGCGTCGACGTGGGCCGCGATGCCCTTCATAGCCTTGTGGAAGATGGAGGGCAGCGCCTGCAGGCACGGGTGCTGGCTCGGGTCGCGGCTGCCCTCGTCTTGGGTTATTGAGTACTAAAAAACAATGAAAATAACTGTAAAATAAAATCCCGTCTATTTCCCCCGAGCGACGGTAAGCAGAGGTATACGCCGTGAAACCCGAAAATGACGAATAATGGGTCATTATTACTCAGTTCTAAGCTTTGCGGTTATTTTGTTGGTTTTTTGTACGGGGTTTTAAGTTTCCCACGGCTGAACCAAAAAGATCAGACAAGCTAAGCTGGAATAGAATAGAATAGAATAGAATAGAATATATTTTTATTGTAAAACATGAGTATACATCATATAATGTGCAAGGTCTTATAATAATGGTTAGATCTGCATGCTTTGCCATTTATGGCATACAAAAACAACATATTTGGTTTAAAATAACCACAAAAGGTTTGAGTTTGAAACAACAAAACAATTTTTTTTTTTTTTTTCATCGTAATACTACTTAAAAAAGAAGACAATGTACAGATAAGGTTATGGATTTGAGATTCAAATTGTAAAAATGTCGTAATTGCAGAAAAATGTACTTAATTAATTGCGTTCATTTAAGAAATCCGATATGGTATAATAGCATTTATTTAAAAGATTTTTTTTTAAATGCATTTTAAATAGAGCAGTAGGCATTTGTCTAATAGGTTTTGGGATTTTATTATATATGATTGGTGCTAAACAAAAAATACTTTTTCGCATCAATGCCGTGGTTGACCTTGGTACACATAATCTATTATTATCCCGTCGATTACGAATAGATACGTCTGATAGTTTCCTGAATGGGTTGGGATTGGTTTGTACAAAATTTGCTATTTCATAAATAAATAAGGACGGCAGACTTAAAATTTTATACTTTATAAAATACTGTCTGCAACTATCAGTTATTTCAAACAATATATTTTCAAACCAAACATAGCCCTAATACATCTTTTTTGTGACCTAAAAATAATTTCTCTATTTGTACAGTTTCCCCAAAATAAAACTCCAAACCTCAATATCGACATCAATATGGCTGCCTGACGCTAGTTTTGTACTGAAGCTTTCAAGTAAAAAATAAAGAAAAACAGTTTATTTGCCCCAAGCATGACGCATACCAAAAAAATAAAACAAAGATTATGCAAGTTGGGAAGATATTCGTGACATTCGCACAAAACGGCCATCGCTCAGCATAATGCTGGGACTCGTGTGCGAGACAGAGTCACAACGCTGGCTTTCAGCGACAGCTGGCGTTGACAGAATGACGTAAAGTTGAGGATTTTTTTTTGCAGGTGGTTTTGAATTGTAGTTGAGTGTAGATACCTGCAGGAAGTCGGGCGTCTGGCTGATGAGGTGCGGCCGGCACAGGTCCACGGGGTTGCCGATGGTGTGCAGCATGCGGTACCAGCTCTGCATCACCGCCTCCGCGCTCATGTCCGACGGGATCAGGTTGGCGTCTTCTTCACCTGGTACGTTACGAATAATATCGGTTCTTTTTTTTTCATTACAGGATTAAATTAACTTCAGGTTTGCGGAATTGCTCGAAAGAGTACCGCGGCCCTGGAACGGACGGCATTTTGAATAACACAGCCTGTTGACGACGCACGTCTCATTCACAAGGGTAAAATAGTTATAAGTAAATTTTTTAGTGCCATCTGTCGGCAAAGTGTGAAAGTTTTTCATTATAAATGCGATGTTGCAAGGTACGTGTGGGCTCGGCCTTAATATTTTTTTCGTGGTTGGTAACACAGTAGTCCGGTCTGTCAACGAACACCGCGCCACTAAGCTCTGTTGAAATTGTAAATTATAAAAACGCAATATTTCTAAGGCACGTAACCAACCCCCGCACCCTCCAAAATCGGTTATCCTTCAAGTCTGCATTGTATTTGGCCTCCATCCGTAATAATTCTGGTCCTTCGAGCCGAATAAAATAGTGATTCGCGAGTTGAAAAATGGCGGACCGAACAGTTAAGACGCGTCGTATGCACAAAGAAAAACATGATTTGGAGAGTGCACCCAAGAAGGTTAGCAAACGGATTATTCCCCATGGCAGCCATTGTCCCATAACGCCACGGCAAGTTTTTGGTTCGATGACGCCGGCGACATTAAAACAGTCACCACGTGCTACCGTCCCGCAATCTACGTGCGCTTCGAAAACTACAATGCGTTCTAAGAAGTCAACAACTTCTTCTACAGCACGGCGTAAACAGCTTGAACCGCAGGCCGCTGAAGCAAAAGCGATAATTCAGATAGAATTAATTGATAGAAAATTAGAAGCGGACCTTGCCCTTGTCGACGCTGAAGACGAAAACTACGCCGACGGAATTTCTGATCAAAACCAATGCACGAACTGTTCTGCATCCCCGCCGGATCAACAGAAACAAGATAATTAAAAAATAAAATAAATAAATAAAAAGTTTTTATTGTTTCTCACACAATTGTTCTACAGCACAAAATTGAGGCAACCCCAGTAAGTTATAAGGATACTTGTGATGGGGTTACCTCGCAACTTCCCATGGGTAATAATTTATACTGTTGAGACATAATTAAAAGGAAATGAAAAATAAAATAAACAAATTTAGAATTCTAGGATGATTACAAAATTGCTGTAGCAAGTTCAGGTATGTGTAGGGTTTGTGGGAGTGTGTGTGTATGTGTGTGTGTGTGTGAGGGTGTGTGTGTGTGTGTGTGTATGTTTGTGTTTGTGTGTGTGTGGGAGGTGGGTGTGAGTGGTGTATGGGTGTGAGTACATGTATGTGTTAATGATTGATCTGGTGATGTATGTTAAGATTGGGTGCAGGTAAACTTTAACATATTTTGGTTAATAGTAGTTCAATTTCATCGTATTTTTGTGATTTTAACCATTCCGATAGAGTATTTTTGCATTCATACCGCAACATGGGGTAAATATTCAATATGTGGTTCAACTTATTATAAATATAGGTAGATTGAGTGTTATACT
This sequence comes from Lacanobia oleracea, assembly GCA_950371165.1. Lineage (NCBI taxonomy): Eukaryota > Metazoa > Arthropoda > Insecta > Lepidoptera > Noctuidae > Lacanobia > Lacanobia oleracea. The sequence continues at coordinate 2,793,333 of OX493405.1, forward strand.
GACGCCTGGCAAATACCGTACGGACCAGAGTGGAACGGGACACAATGTCTTTACGTCTTTTATCGAGCTTAGATGGATCAAAAGAAAGGGTCTTGTGCAGTTAGATGGTTATGTTCAATACGTATAATTTCCTTACAGAGAGAAGATTACTAACCTTGTAAAGGTTGTCTGTAGAGTAACGAAAGGGTTTAAAGTACATACATTTAATGAGAGACCTTTGAGCCCTTTCTAGGTCTAGAAATTTGGTCTTGGTGGCCCCTCCCCAGATCGGTATACAATATGTGATGACCGATTGTGCTAAAGCAGTATATATTTTGTTGAGTAGCAACGGTGGCATCACAAGATGATGTGGAGACGTGGCTGGACACTAACTGCCCTCCTGTTCATCCTCCGCCGCCTTCTCAGGACAACAATCATCAGCTGGCACACACTCTGAAGAACATGATGAGATAGACAGCCACGCAGCACGAGGATCGTCTGCTCAGCCGGCTCGCTACACCGCGCGAACTGCCTGATTTTAGTGGTGACTGCATCGAGTGGCTGCATTTTAAGAGCGTTATTGAAGTCTCCACCCGAGTATGTCGGTTCAGTGACTCAGAAAACTCGTGTAGACTCCGTCGTGCACTACAAGGCGAGGCCAAAGAAGCCGTAACTGACGTACTGATACGGCAACACACCGCCGTTGGCAGTACTAAATGCACTGGAACTGAGATTTGGTCGAGCTGACACCATTGTTTACAATATAATGACTCAGCTGAAGAAGTTACCATCGTTTCTTAATTATTATCAGCACAACATAAGCCACTTCGCTGTCGAGATCAACAATTGTGTGGAACAATACGCGCCCTGAACCAACATGACTATCTACGAAGCCCCAAGCTCGCTGCAGCCCTTGTATCAAAATTGCCGAGCTCGCTGTAAGGTAAATGGACAGACTACGCCTACAGTCATAAAGGAGAAGGCACATTGAAGCTGGAGCTACATTTTGGAAAACTGAGGCAGAGATGTTATCAGTCGTTTGACGCGCTCTGTCACGAGAAACCAAGAAAACAGTCAAAACAGGTAACACTCGAACAGCTGATGATAAGGTTCGACACTGCTCTATGTATACTTTTGTCGCTGTTGAAGACACAAAATGACTGTTTTACGAGAAACGGATTCACACCATACCAGAATACGCATATTCAAAAGTGCGATGAAAAGAGACAGATAAAAATCGTCAAAAAGCACAGACTATGCTGTTGTTGCTTATCAAGTAAACAACATAGCAGTAAAGTATTCCCTGCGCCAGTATGTGATGTAGACAGCAGTGGTTTGGCACATCATAAACTCCTGCATCAAACGAAGTCTGAATTGACGTCACAATCAGCTGATGCGCCGCAATCCCCGACCGCGACGACTCGAGATGACAAGAATCAAGATTCACCTACAACTCCCGTCACGCCCGCACGTCGTACTCGACGATGACGTCATCCACGCATCTACGAGTTCGACGACGGACTTCGCGCTGCTTAAAGTAATTCCCGTAAAAGTACGCGGACATAAAGGTGAAGTGAGTACTTACAAGTTACTGGACGAAAGAGCTGCGGTGTCGATGACCGATTGAACTGTTGTATAACAAGTGTTCAGTTAGTAACTTACTGATAGGCATGACGGGGAACAGGGGCCCGTACATGTGCTTCAGTAGCCGCGCGGTGAGCGCCAGCGACGCGCGCGTCCACTGCTCCGTGAGCGGCGCGCGGTGCCGCCAGCGCACGCACTGCTCGCGCAAGGTACGCCACAGCGGCGGCACCGGGAAGCATCTGACGGACAATGACGATTAACGATATTTATTTTTGCAAATAAGTTACTAATAACTCTTTTACTCATCAACATTTTTGAAGCGAAAACTTCTTTAGCGGCGTTGTGCACTTCTTTGTGATTGGTAAAAAAATGTTAAACTCGCGTTAGGACACGTGACCCTGATCGAAAATTCGTAAGACGGTCACGTGTCCTGCAAACTTCTTGAGCAGCGTTGTGCACTTTTTTGTGTTGGGTAAAAAAATTTTAAACTCGCAGCAGGACACGTGACCTGGTCGAAAATTCGTAAGACGGTCACGTGTCCTGCAAACATATTTAGCGGCGTTGTGCAATTTTTTGTGATTGGTAAAAATTGTTAAACTCGCGTCAGGACACGTGACCTTTTTTTTATTTGTAATGGGTTTGCTCTTGACTCTAGTCTATGTCAGAGATGACAGAGACAAAGTCTACGATGGAGCGAGCCTACCCAGAAGGAGCCTGTTCACCTGATCTGATTGAAAATCGTAAGACGGAGGGAGAGAAGCACGTATTTAAGTTTTCACTTCTGCCGGCACTCCCGGAGTGCATCCCGTTGTTTTTTTTATTTGCTAAATTAATGCCGTATGGTGTCGGCCGTACCGTAAAAGAATAATAATAATAATTATTATTATTATTCCTTTATTTCAGGCAACGCTGGCCCATACAAATACAATACACAACAAAACATCAAAATAAGTATAAACTAAGACACACGAAGTGACGGCATCGTGTTACGCTGGGCGGTGTCGCGTAGCCTACCACGAAAACGTCGGTAGACTACACCCTTCGGCCAAAACTCTTTCTTCAGGAATCTGTCAAGATGTTGTGTCGGAACCCGCACCACAAACGACTTGAAGTTGGTGTTGTGACGCGGCTCCAGCTTCTCGACCCTCAAGGTCCAGTTGGTCTTCACCTTCATGTACTCCACGATCTCCTCAACCTTCGTGGAGTGATGTAGTCGGGACACATACAGCAACGTCGTAGGCACCGCTGGACGTAGCAGCATATTTGGTCCAACAGTGGATGTCTTTCAGCTTTTATGATGATGAAATTAATTACACGATGAGCTTGATGCCTATCGACAGGATTGGTCCACACTTGCCATAAATTGGGAAGAATGGAAGGAAAAGGTGTTCTTTTGGACAAACACCATAACGTAGACACTTGCAGTGTTACAAAGTCTCTGAACTGAACTTTTTAGCACCAGTTAAGCAGCTCAATAGCAAAACTCTCCATAGAGAACTTGCATGGTGTAGACTGTGACATTTAGATGTGTGAATTCGAAACTTTTACCCTATAAATACTCATATACTATAGGCATGGATGGCAGCACAGGCGTGTAAATTTATTGACGCCTCTGTGCGTTTCTGCACGCTGTCTATGTATTAATTGAGTTGAGAATTAGCTTAAATGGTACTAAACAATTTAGAGATTTTATGAACTCCCATCAAGAATTCCACATTGAATAATAATAATAATAATAATAATAAGCCATGTGTTCATTCTGGCGCAGCATCTGGTCGGTGCCTGTCAGTCATACCGAGGGCGATTGGACTCGGGAGGTCGAGCGCGCGTGCGATCCGATACCAGAAATGGGGGCAATTAACATCAGCCCCCAAGATGTAGCTCGTGCAGTCCGTCCGTTGCCTAACTGGAAATCTCCGGGACCGGACGGGCTGCACAACTTTTGGATTAAATGGTTCAGAAGATCGCACGCTCGCTTGGCATCTCAATTCCAGTCTGCGTTAGAGTCAGGGTCGCTGCCCCAGTTCCTAACTACAGGAATAACCCACCTGCTCCATAAATCAGGTAGTACCGCGGAGCCTAAAAATTATAGACCGATCACGTGTTTACCGACGGTCTATAAAGTTCTTACATCCATTTTGAGAGGAAAGATTAACCATCATATTGATAGTAATTCAATAATGTCTTCTTCTCAAAATGGATGTAGGAACGGGTCCCGCGGTACTAAGGAGCTGCTCCTTATCGACATAGCCATTAGCCAACAGGTTCGACGTTCCCGAAGAGATCTGTCGACATGCTGGATAGATTATAAGAAGGCCTATGACTCGGTGCCACATACATGGCTCATGAGGGTGCTGGAGCTGTACAAAGTTGATGCAGTTTTACGCACCTTCCTGATGTCGTGTATGGGGCAGTGGAGGACGGTTCTTCACTATCCAGGGTGTCGACAGACCCAGGCGAACAGCGAACCGATAAGGATCGAGCGTGGCATATTTCAGGGTGACAGTCTGAGTCCACTGTGGTTTTGTCTGGCCCTCAACCCTCTCAGTACATTGTTGGAGGGTTCGGGCCAAGGCTACCGGTTGAGAAGAGGTGGTCAGGTCATATCGCACCTCCTTTACATGGATGACTTGAAACTCTTTGCTCCTAACAACTTGCAACTGATGAAGCTACTGAAGGTAACAGAAACCTTCAGTGGCGCCATCAGTATGGAATTTGGTTTGGACAAATGTGCGGTCATGCATGTAAAGCGAGGGGAGATTATGGAATCCGTGGGAACACAACTCTCGGATTCCATAGACCTTAGGTCCCTCTCCTCAACGGAAACTTACAAGTATTTGGGTATGTCGGAAGCGTTAGGCATCAGTGCTACTGACATGAAACAATCGTTGAAGGAGCGCTTTTTTGGCCGCCTGAACAAAGTACTTAACAGTCTTTTATCAGGCGGCAACAAGGTGCGCGCTTTCAACGGTTGGGTCATGCCGGTTTTGATGTATTCTTTCGGCATACTCAAATGGACTCAGACGGAACTTGACGCCCTGGATAGGAGGGTACGTTCATTGCTTACCGCAAATCGGATGCATCACCCACGGTCATCGGTGATGAGGCTGTATATTCCGCGGAAGTGCGGGGGTCGTGGCTTCTTAAATGCTAAGACCCTGCACAACCGCGAGGTATGCAGCCTTAGGGAATACTTCCTAGAGGCCGACGTGGGTATGCATCGAGATGTGGTAGCGGTGGACAAAGGCCTTACCGCGCTCTCCTTGGCTAACGAGAACTGGCGCAAACCTGTGGTATTAGATACTAACGACCGCAGGAAGGTATGGCAGAGCAAGGAGCTTCACGGACGCTTTTATCGGGTCCTACATGGGCCCGATGTAGACTTCTTAGCGTCCGTAGCCTGGCTTCGTTTTGGTGACCTCTTCGGGGAAACCGAAGGTTTTGTCTGTGCAATTATGGACGAAGTTATGATGACTAATAACTACCGGAAATATATTGTGAAGGACGGTACGGTTGACATATGTCGGGCATGTCACCGGCCCGGGGAATCCATCCGCCACATTATTTCCGGTTGTTCTAGTCTGGCTAACGGAGACTATTTGCACAGGCACAACCTTGTAGCCAGGATTATCCACCAGCAACTTGCTCTTAAATACAATCTTGTGGAATCGGAAGTACCGTACTATAGGTATGTGCCCGACCCAGTTCTCGAAAGTGGTAGTTGCACATTGTATTGGGATCGGTCTATCATCACTGACAGGACTATTGTTGCCAATAAGCCTGATATAGTGGTGATAGACCGACTAGAGCGTCGCGCAATGATTGTTGATATAGCAGTCCCTCATGACGAGAATCTCGTGAAGTCAGAGAAAGATAAACAAACGAAGTATCTCGACTTGGCTCGCGAGGTTGTCGACATGTGGGATGTGAACATAGCAGTCATTGTGCCGATAGTCGTGACGGCCAATGGCGTTATTGCCAAGAGCCTCGACCAACATCTCAAGAGGCTCTCGTTGGGCAGCTGGATCAAGGGCTTGATCCAGAAAGCAGTACTCCTGGACACGGCGCGCATCGTTAGGAGGTTCCTCTCTCAGGAGCCCTGACCACCGGTAGCTTGGACCCTGTTCCCGATACCGGTGGGCTACTATTTTTTATATTTTTAAATGTTTTTGTATTTTTTTTGAAATATTTAAAAATGTAAATAATATGTAATTAAATGAATAAATGAAATAATAATAATAATAATAATAATAATCTGTGGCTCGGCTGTCAAGCCAACTGACGTAAGAAATTTTTCATCCCGTATTTTTATCGATTTTTATTGAAATAAACCATAGAAACAATGCTTTTTATACCGAATACATCAAGAAAAAAAAAATAGAACCACACGAAAATAAAAAACTAAGCAATGCGGAACTAATGGAAAAACAAAATTACAATATGAAAATAAAATGTTGACACGACGCCGAGCACGACTACAAGCCGCACCAACACCATCTTCGGGTTCGTCGCTGAGCTCCGCCTCGCAGCCGCCGGGACCTGCGCCAGCCGCGAGTCCAGAGATTCCGGTAGCTGCAGTTGCGTCGAGCTCGAGCGACGAATACTTCTCGCCGCCGACGACACCACCACCTGCGCGTCGGCGCGGACGAGGCCGACCACCGGCCAGCTTAGGACCTCGAGGCCCACCGGTCTCTGACAGGGTCCCCGCTATCGGTGGAAGTGTGCAGCGTATAAAATGGACACAAGCCATGAACGAGAATGTTATACGCTCATACTTTGGGGCTACAGAGGGGGGAACTAACCTGACTGCGTACCGTGGTCGGATGCTCTCTCTGTTTCAGGTACTTGAGCCAGCTGTCAACGTTTCAGCCCAACGATTGTCGGATCAGGTGCGGGTTATCCAGCGTAACCGTATGTTGGATGACGCCGTACTTGATAGACTGCGTCTGGAATCACGGAGCAGCCGCGTCTCACCTACTTCGCCACTGGCCGCGGTGCAAATACAACCCAGTGCAAGTGTTTCACCGCGACCCAACTACGTCGGTGAAGATGATGATGACGGGGCCACATCCGTGAGTACCCAATGCAATGAACGATTGAGGAGCGCTTTGGAGGATGCCTTCCGAGAGTATCGCTCCACACCGCCTGGGCTTAGACCTCGTCTACCTCGTTTGCCCATGCATAACAAAAATAGGGCGTTGGTGTGTGCTCTAGATTCGCAGCTAACAAGTTATTTTGATAGCAGCGAAGACCTTGTCGATACCCACTCGATCTTGTACTGTGCGGCTGCAGCGGCATGTCGTGTAGCTCATGTCAAATTTCCTAGTAGTGATAGAGTTACACGACCGGCTGTACCAGCTTGGCAGTGCAGGATCGAGCGTCGTATCGGTGAGGCTAGAGCACTCATTGGCAAACTAATCTGCTTCAGGGAGGGCAACACTCGCCGCAGAGTGATGCGCTTTGTGAGGCGGGCGTTCTTGGGGACTGATATTAGTCCTCGAGATTATCTGACCCGCGTCACAGAGCGTATCGACTTCCTGAAGCAGAAAGTCTATGCATGGGCAAACCGTATACGTCGGTACAAGCGGCGAGTGGAGCGATACACTCAGAATCGCACATTCCAAAGCAATGAGAGGTGGGTTTATAGGGCTTGGGAGCGACCAGACCAAGGTGTGACTGATACGCGCCTACCGGATGATGATGCCATGTGTTCATTCTGGCGCAGCATCTGGTCGGTGCCTGTCAGTCATACCGAGGGCGATTGGACTCGGGAGGTTGAGTGCGCGTGCGATCCGATACCAGAAATGGGGGCAATTAACATCAGCCCCCAAGACGTAGCTCGTGCAGTCCGTCCGTTGCCTAACTGGAAATCTCCGGGACCGGACGGGCTGCACAACTTTTGGATTAAATGGTTCAAAAGATCGCACGCTCGCTTGGCATCTCAATTCCAGTCTGCGTTAGAGTCAGGGTCGCTGCCCCAGTTCCTAACTACAGGAATAACCCACCTGCTCCATAAATCAGGTAGTACCGCGGAGCCTAAAAATTATAGACCGATCACGTGTTTACCGACGGTCTATAAAGTTCTTACATCCATTTTGAGAGGAAAGATTAACCATCATATTGATAGTAATTCAATAATGTCTTCTTCTCAGAATGGATGTAGGAACGGGTCCCGCGGTACTAAGGAGCTGCTCCTCATCGACATAGCCATTAGCCAACAGGTTCGACGTTCCCGAAGAGATCTGTCGACATGCTGGATAGATTATAAGAAGGCCTATGACTCAGTGCCACATACATGGCTCATGAGGGTGCTGGAGCTGTACAAAGTTGATGCAGTTTTACGCACCTTCCTGATGTCGTGTATGGGGCAGTGGAGGACGGTTCTTCACTATCCAGGGTGTCGACAGACCCAGGCGAACAGCGAACCGATAAGGATCGAGCGTGGCATATTTCAGGGTGACAGTCTGAGTCCACTGTGGTTTTGTCTGGCCCTCAACCCTCTCAGTACATTGTTGGAGGGTTCGGGCCAAGGCTACCGGTTGAGAAGAGGTGGTCAGGTCATATCGCACCTCCTTTACATGGATGACTTGAAACTCTTTGCTCCTAACAACTTGCAACTGATGAAGCTACTGAAGGTAACAGAAACCTTCAGTGGCGCCATCAGGATGGAATTTGGTTTGGACAAATGTGCGGTCATGCATGTAAAGCGAGGGGAGATTATGGAATCCGAGGGAACACAACTCTCGGATTCCATAGACCTTAGGTCCCTCTCCTCTACCGAAACTTACAAGTATTTGGGTATGTCGGAAGCGTTAGGCATCAGTGCTACGGACATGAAACAATCGTTGAAGGAGCGCTTCTTTGGCCGCCTGAACAAAGTACTTAACAGTCTTTTATCAGGCGGAAACAAGGTGCGCGCCTTCAACGGTTGGGTCATGCCGGTTTTGATGTATTCTTTCGGCATACTCAAATGGGCTCAGACGGAACTTGACGCCCTGGATAGGAGGGTACGTTCACTGCTTACCGCAAATCGGATGCATCACCCACGGTCATCGGTGATGAGGCTGTATATCCCGCGGAAGTGCGGGGGTCGTGGCTTCTTAAATGCTAAGATCCTGCACAACCGCGAGGTATGCAGCCTTAGGGAGTACTTCCTAGAGGCCGACGTGGGTATGCATCGAGATGTGGTAGCGGTGGACAAAGGCCTCACCGCGCTCTCCTTGGCTAACGAGAACTGGCGCAAACCTGTGGTATTAGATACTAACGACCGCAGGGAGGTATGGCAGAGCAAGGAGCTGCACGGACGCTTTTATCGGGTCCTACATGGGCCTGATGTAGACTTCTTAGCGTCCGTAGCCTGGCTTCGTTTTGGTGACCTCTTCGGGGAAACCGAAGGTTTTGTCTGTGCAATTATGGACGAAGTTATGATGACTAATAACTACCGGAAATACATTGTGAAGGACGGTACGGTTGACATATGTCGGGCATGTCACCGGCCCGGGGAATCCATCCGCCACATTATTTCCGGTTGTTCTAGTCTGGCTAATGGAGACTATTTGCACAGGCACAACCTTGTAGCCAGGATTATCCACCAGCAACTTGCTCTTAAATACAATCTTGTGGAATCGGAAGTACCGTACTATAGGTATGTGCCCGACCCAGTTCTCGAAAGTGGTAGTTGCACATTGTATTGGGATCGGTCTATCATCACTGACAGGACTATTGTTGCCAATAAGCCTGATATAGTGGTGATAGACCGACTAGAGCGTCGCGCAATGATTGTTGATATAGCAGTCCCTCATGACGAGAACCTCGTGAAGTCAGAGAAAGATAAACAAACGAAGTATCTTGACTTGGCTCGCGAGGTTGTCGACATGTGGGATGTGAACACAGCAGTTATTGTGCCGATAATCGTGACGGCCAATGGCATTATTGCCAAGAGCCTCGACCAACATCTCAAGAGGCTCTCGTTGGGCAGCTGGATCAAGGGCTTGATCCAGAAAGCAGTACTCCTGGACACGGCGCGCATCGTTAGGAGGTTCCTCTCTCAGAAGCCCTGACCACCGGTAGCTTGGACCCTGTTCCCGATACCGGTGGGTTACTATTTTTTATATTTTTAAATGTTTTTTGTATTTTTATAGAAATATTTAAAAATGTAATTTGTATGTATATATAAATAAATAAATGGAATAATAATAATAATAATAATAAAATAAAAAATAAATTCGCCATAAATCCGCAAGGCAGTTTTGTGGCGAACTGTTGGGCACTGGCGACCCCACGGACCTGATCTCCAGGGAGAATTCTTGTTCCTCATTTCCGACTTGCCTTTATTGGCTGGCCGGGGTGAAAACTGACGAGGAACAGAGCTCCCACCTCTTTCTTGCCTTAATCGGCCGGTCTGAGTGGAGATTCGCAAGAGCAAACGTGCTCGGGAGAAGGATGTATAATCCAGTAAGGTGCTGGTAGGGATCTTGACCGTACTTCCGGGATTGTCCTGATAGCCGTGGTATACCTCTCCACTCCTCTAGCACCTCAGGATATGTTGCCCCCTTGGCGCTACGTTACTTTGTGCTAGCGACCCTTTTCGGGGGGCCCATTTATTGAGTGTGCAAGTCACCCCCTGCCATTTTAAAGCCGTTTTAATTGTCAATAGTCAGGCAGGGGCCAATAGTTCTTCCATAGTAAACGATTATTAGTCCACTAAACCAGCCAAACCCATAGCGTTTCATCTTTTGTTTCCATATTCTGCAATAGTCCTGCTCCAACCGGGGATTGTCTTTGGGTATACTTTCACAGTGCATACAGGGATAATCGTCGGTTGGTGTCCCATTCCATTTGAAATGTCTAAAGAGGCCTCTGCGAGTTGGCTTCGGCCCCTCGTACGCCTACCAAAGGACCGGGTCTCTAGGAAGAGGGACCCGAGAAAGTAAAAAACATTGAAAATAATAATAAATCTGTGGCTCGGCTGTCAACTGAAGCGTCATATTTTTTGCTCAATCCGCAATTTTCTATACAATTTAATTCAATTTCTTTCATCAAAATGGCAAAAACTAACAGTAAAACAAGAAAAAAAACAGTGACGATATAATAAAACCAAACACGAAACGAATTACCTCTTTTTGGACCGATAACATGACCATTATAAAATGCTGACAAGAAGCCGAGCTCGAAAACAAAACGCACCAACTCCATCTTCGGGTTCGTCGCTCAGTTCCGCCTCGCAGCCGCCGGGACCAGCGCCAGCCGTGAGTCCTGAGATTCCGGTAGCTGCAGTTGCGTCGAGCTCGAGCGACGAATACTTCTCGCCGCCGACGACACTACCACCTGCGCGTCGGCGCGGGCGAGGCCGACCACCGGCCAGCTTAGGACCTCGAGGCCCACCGGTCTCTGACAGGGTCCCCGCTATCGGTGGAAGTGTGCAGCGTATAAAATGGACTCAAGCCATAAATGAGAATGTTATACGCTCATACTTTGGGGCTACAGAGGGGGGAACTAACCTGACTGCGTACCGTGGTCGGATGCTCTCTCTGTTTCAGGTACTTGAACCAGCTGTCAGCGTATCGGCCCAACGACTGTCGGATCAGGTGCGCGTCATCCAGCGTAACCGTATGTTGGATGATAGTGTGCTTGATCGCCTCCGCACTGAAATGTGTAGCCATGTCATTGCTCCTCCGTCGCAGACTGTGGCACCAGCACAGTCAACTCAATTGCCCAGCCACGCTGACGAGGAGAGTAATGACAGGGTTACAAACGTAAGTACCCAGTGCAATGACGAATTGAGGAGTGCTTTGGAGTGTGCTATTCGGGAATACCGCTACATGCCGCCTGAACTTAGACCACGCTTACCTCGTTTGCCCATGCATAACAAGAACAGGGCGCTGGTGGCTGCTCTGGATTCGCAGTTGTCAAGCCATTTTGATAACTGTGATAACCTCACCGATGCACATTCGATCATGTACTGCGCGGCTGTAGCCGCATGTCGTGTAGCTCATGTCAAAATAAAAATAACCAATGACAGAGTTACACAACCAAAACCAGCCGTACCAGCTTGGCAGTGCAGGATCGAGCGTCGTATTGGTGAGGCCAGAGCGCTAATCGGCAAACTGATCTGCTTCAGGGAGGGCAACACACGCCCTAGAGTGATGCGCTTTGTGAGACGGGCGTTTTCGGGGACTGATGTCAATCCCCGAGATTATATATCTCGTGTCACAGAGCGCATCGACTTCCTGAAGCAGAAGGTGTATGCATGGGCAAGCCGTATTCGTAGGTACAGGCGGCGAGTGGAGCGATACACCCAGAATCGCACATTCCGAAGTAACGAAAGGTGGGTATATAGGGATTGGGAGCGACCGGACCAAGGTGTGACTGACACGCGCTTGCCGGATGATGATGCTATGTGTTCATTCTGGCGCAGCATCTGGTCGGTTCCTGTCAGTCATACTGAGGGTGACTGGACTCGGGAGGTCGAGCGTGTGTGCGATCCGATACCAGAAATGGGGGCAATTTCCATCAGCCCCCAAGATGTAGCTTGTGCAGTCCGCCCGTTGCCTAACTGGAAATCTCCAGGGCCAGACGGGCTGCACAATTTCTGGATTAAATGGTTTACGAGATCGCACGCTTGCTTGGCGTCTCAATTCCAGTCTGCCTTAGAGTCTGGGTCGCTACCCCAGTTCTTAACTACAGGAATAACCCACCTGCTCCATAAATCAGGTAGTACTGCGGAACCTAAAAATTATAGACCGATCACGTGTTTACCGACGGTCTATAAAGTTCTTACATCCATTTTGAGGGCAAAGATTAATAGTCATATTAACAACAACATCATGTCTGCCTCTCAAAATGGACGTAGGAATGGGTCCCGCGGTACTAAGGAGCTACTCCTTATTGATATGGCCATTAGCCAACAGGTTCGGCGTTCCCGAAAGGATCTGTCAACATGCTGGATAGACTATAAGAAGGCCTATGACTCGGTGCCTCATACATGGCTCATGAGGGTGCTAGAATTGTATAAAGTTGATGCAACGCTACGCACCTTCCTGATGTCGTGTATGGGGCAATGGAGGACAGTCCTTCGCTATCCAGGATGTCGAAATATCCAGAGGAATAGCGAACCGGTAAGGATCGAGCGGGGTATATTTCAGGGCGATAGTTTGAGTCCACTTTGGTTTTGTCTAGCCTTGAATCCTCTTAGCACACTGCTGGAGAATTCAGGGCTAGGCTATCGGTTGAAGAGAGGTGGTCAGGTTATATCTCACCTCCTTTACATGGATGATCTGAAACTCTTTGCCACCACTAATCTGCAACTGATGGAGCTACTGAAGGTAACTGAAACATTCAGTAACGCCATCAGGATGGAGTTTGGTGTGGACAAATGTGCGGTCATGCATGTAAAGCGTGGAGAGATTATGGAATCCGTGGGAACTCAACTCTCGGATTCCATAAACCTGAGATCCCTCTCTCCAACTGAAACTTACAAGTATTTGGGTATGTCGGAAGCGTTAGGTATCAATGTTACTGACATGAAGCAATCGTTGAAGGAGCGCTTCTTTGGCCGCCTGAAGAAGGTATTCAATAGCTTTCTATCGGGCGGAAACAAGGTGCGCGCCTTCAACGGTTGGGTCATGCCAGTATTGATGTACTCTTTCGGCGTACTCAAATGGACTCAAACGGAACTTGACGCCCTGGATAGGCGGGTCCGTACACTGCTTACTGCGTATCGAATGCATCACCCACGGTCGTCGGTAATGAGACTGTATATCCCGCGAAAGTGTGGAGGTCGAGGCTTTTTAAATGCTAAGACTCTCCATAATCGCGAGATATGCAGTCTTAGGGAATATTTCCTAGCTGTCGACGTGGGTATGCATCGAAATGTAGTGGCGGTGGACAAGGGACTCACCCCGCTCTCCTTGGCAAATGAGAACTGGCGCAAACCTGCAGTGCTTGACACTAACGATCGCAGGGCGGTATGGCAGAGTAAGGAGCTTCACGGACGCTTTTTCCGGGCCCTACATGGGCCTGACGTAGACCACCTAGCGTCCGTAGCCTGGCTGCGTTTCGGTGATCTTTTTGGAGAAACCGAAGGTTTTGTTTGTGCAATTATGGACGAAGTTATCATGACGAATAACTACCGGAGATTTATTGTGAAAGACGGCACGGTCGACATATGTCGGGCATGTCACCGTCCGGGAGAATCAATTCGCCACATTGTCTCTGGTTGTTCTCGTCTAGCTAACGGAGAATACTTGCATAGGCACAACCTTGTAGCCAGGATTATCCATCAGCAACTTGCTCTGAAATACTCTCTTGTGGAGTCGGAGGTGCCATACTATAGGTATGCGCCCGACCCAGTTCTCGATAATGGCAATATCACATTGTACTGGGATCGGTCCATCATCACTGACAGGACTATTGTTGCCAATAAGCCTGATATAGTGGTGGTGGACCGAATTGTGAGGCGTGCAATGATTGTAGACATAACCGTCCCGCATGACGAGAACCTCGTGAAAGCCGAGAAAGACAAACAAATCAAGTATATTGACTTGGCTCGCGAGGTTGTCGACATGTGGGAAGTGGACTCCGCAATCATTGTACCGATAGTCGTATCGGCCAATGGCTTAATAGCCACGAGCCTCGACCAACACCTTAGGAGGCTCTCGTTGGGCAGCTGGATCAAGGGCTTGATTCAGAAAGCGGTACTTCTGGACACGGCTCGCATTGTCAGGAGGTTCCTTTCTCTGGAGCCCTGACCACCGGTAGCTTGGACCCTGTTCCCGATATCGGTGGGCTACTATTTTTATATTTTTAAATGTATTTTTTTTTCTAATGTATATATTGTATAAAAATGTTTAAAAATATATAAATAAGTAAAGAAAATAAATAAAGGAAATAATAATAATAATAATATTCCACACAACTATCACACAACGCCAACTAGTCCCAAGCTAAGCAGAGCTTGTGTTATGGGTACTAGACAACTGATAAACATACTTATATATTTCTAAATACATACATATTATAGATAAACTACACCCAGACACAGAACAAATGATCATTGCTCATCACACAAACATTTGTCCTGGGTGGGAATCGAACCCACAACCTCTGGCATAGCAGTCAGGGTCACTAACCACTAGACCAACAGGCCAGAATGTTGTTACAATTTTCATAAAAGATGATGAGGATTAGCAAAGGAGTGGAACTCTCTGCCTGCGTCTGTGTTTCCAAACGCTTACAACCCTAATCTCTTCAAAATTAGAGTAAACAGTCTCCTTCTGGGTAAGCTCGCTCCATCGTTGACTTTGTCTCTGTCATCTCTGACCTTGGCTAGAGTTAAGAGCAAAACCCATCACAAATTAGAAAAAAACAATACGTTTAGGCACTTATTAGTGTTGTATGTTCGCGTTACCTGTGACACGCCAGGATCCAGACCTCGAACAGCACGCACAGCACCCGCTCGCACAGCTGCTCGGCGGCGGAGTGGTGCGGCGCGGGCGGCGACAGCAGCGCGGCCGCCGCCGCCAGCAGCAGCAGCAGCAGCGAGCGCCACTCGCGCGCGCCCAGCGCCCCGCCGTCCGCCAGCGCGCGCGCCAGCCGCAGCACGCGGTGGCACAGCACGGCCTGCTTGCTGATTAGGTCGCCACCTAAGTGGAATTTACTCCTGAGCCACAGCAGACGAATTTGAACATTGATCTATTGAAGCGCTAATTACACTACACGGTATCGAGGGCCCGGTAGCAAGGGTGGACGTGGCCCCTAACTAGCGAGCCGCTTATTACACTAGCCGGTCGATTCGGCCCTGACTCACTTGTGAAGTTACCAGCGTTGCCAACGTGTGGGAAATTCTCCAAACAGCGGGGAGTTTCCAAGTTGATTGGGGATTTATTGAGGATAGGCAAGATGTGGCCAAAAATGCGGGGATTCTGAATATCGATTTTATTCTTCTGATATCATTCTAAATATCCAACTTGGGGGGTCAAAAATCAGTAGATTTTTGTCCCCAAATTGACTTGCATTTTCGGGGAATATAGGGACAGACAGTCCTTTACGTATGCGGTTACGGATGAGCTAAGTAAAAATTACGCCTAGCAGCTGGTCTGGTATTTGAGAAAAGTTGCTGCTTAACTCTTCCTAAAAATGTACATCATCTGCTAAAAAACTTCCACTACTGGATATAAACCTCTCCCAGCGTAGTAACAGCCTGAGTAAACATGACTTATATATGACCCAAGCATTACCGTATTTTAGTTCTAAACTAAAAACTGTTCTGATTACTTACCCAGTTCCATTTGGTATATGAATGCGAGAGCTTGTAAAATAAATATCACATTTACTTTTTTCACTTCGGAAATAACATCAAAACCCGTGGAATTGAATTAAGTTGTTCTACTAGATTTTTGTCTGTTACATTTTGTTTGCAAAATATTTTCTTGGTTTCTGTTTACAAATACTACAAGTCAAGCATGCAGTTCAACAGTAAACAGACTTTAGAGTCTATCAAGCGAGTCGTGTCCACGACCCATAGACAAAATTTTGCTGATTTCTTATAGTTTAACATCAGATAGGTTGGTTTCAACATTTTGATACTTTTAGCTCAACTATCTAAATTTTATCTATTTTACTGTGATGTGATCACAATTTCGATTCAGCCGTCTCTTAGTCATGACGTTGAATCTTACTGGGGCACATAATATTGATAGCCACTTTAAGAGATTGCTGTTTGAACTGAAACAAACTATTTTTCTGCATTTTTAATAATATACAACTTTTGTCAGCCGCCTAGAATGAATAAGTAATAAAAAGTACAATTGATAATTTAGTTAAGCAACTCATGGCCATAGAAGACGGTAACAAAATTTAATCTGAAATAGAGTACTTATCTGACGAAACTAACTAGATTTTAGTTCTGATTGTGACTAATAAAAACCTACATTAAAATGCACTTTTTTAAATTTAACCCAAAGAAACTTTTTATCTACAAAAATAATTGCCAACTCGCACTGAGCACTTGTGGTGCCCATTCCCTCTCATATAAAGGAGGTCTGTAAAACAAACATTATAGACTAACTGATGCCCGTGACTTCTATGTACTCTTGCGATAACCGACATCAGCGTCGATGTTGGTTTTCGCAGTACCGAGTTTCCCTCACATTTCCCCTCAAAAAAATCCTTTCTTAGCGGATACTTATCTTATAAAATAAACTTTTATCCAAATTACCGGTTTTTTGACTTAGTAGTTTCGTTGTGCGTTGATAATTAATAATCAGTTAAGCAGGACATTTATAAGTATAGATGATTATGGTATTAATTTAGATGTTGCCAATCACTAATAAAAACGGGCAATAGTCAATCAGCCATTATAGTTACCTGATGGTAAACAAGTAAACCAACTATAGTACAAACTCACTCTCATTAGGCCTAGGCACGAACAAGTTGTGCAGGTGGCGCAGTATCTTGCGGGCGTACTTGTGCGGCGCGGCGGCCACGGGCGGCGGCAGCGCGGGGGGCGGCGGCATGGCGGGCGGCGCGGGCGGCAGCAGGGGCGCCAGCCACGCGCAGCACACGCGCACGCAGTCGCGCAGCGCCTCGTGCTCCACCAGCGGCAGCGACAGCCCGAAGCGGATTACCTCCAGCACCCATTCAACCTGCAAAAGTCATTCAAATGAACTTATAGACCCCAATGAACTTTTGTACCCTATTCAGCATCATCATCATCATCCACAAACTGACTTCGCCCACTGATGAGCATAGGCCTTTGTGCCAATCCCCACGCTCCTGTGCCAGCCTCATCCAGGTTTTTCCTGCGCTGGCAACAATGTCATCCGTCCATCTCGCTGCTGGTCAACCAACACTTCTTCCAGTCCTTCACGCCACGGCGCCAATCGGTCACTGCCTTACTCCACCTATCATCACCGCGCCTTGCTAGGTGTCCTGCCCGGCTCTATTTTAGTTCCGCGATTTGGTTTCCGATGTCGATAACCTTCGTACGTCTTCGGATCTCTATTCAGCATACCTATGCAGAATACAGTGTGTGTAGGGA
This sequence comes from Lacanobia oleracea, assembly GCA_950371165.1. Classification (NCBI taxonomy): domain Eukaryota; kingdom Metazoa; phylum Arthropoda; class Insecta; order Lepidoptera; family Noctuidae; genus Lacanobia; species Lacanobia oleracea. The sequence goes on from OX493405.1 coordinate 2,810,935, forward strand.
GGATGAATATTGTGTCTGATGCGCAACTGCCCCAAGGATGATGACAGCGCAATGTAAGATTTTTGTTACGTTCATCAGGTCATCTTTTAAGATTGTATATGACCATGCTTGCCGGCACAGAACTGCATCAAGCATACATACCTCAGCATCAGTGGTGAGGGGACTGGGCTCGTGTGAGGCTAGCTGCTTGACCACGGCCAGCACCACGTCCCGCCCGCCCACCGCGCCCAGCACGCCGCGCCCCCCGCCCTCCAGCGGCAGAGAACTCCACTCGGAATACATGCCGCCGCTATCTTTGTTCTAGGTAAGGAAAACATTGAAACAGTAAAATTATTACAACATATTTGCATGCCTATTTCATCATAATTTTTAATTTGGGTCAAAAGTTTACCTAATATTTTCATTATCTGTCTAGTTCATAATCAACAATAGAGTACTACAACATAAAAAGGTAGATTGGTAGAAAGTGATTAAGGCATTAAGCCCACCTCTGATGTTAAATTATGCCCTTTAGTATTGAATAAATGTTGTGAGGAGCTCGTGGCTAAATAATAACAGCCGCACGGGTCGATCTTCAAGGTTAAGCAACGCTTGCCTAGGTTGGTCTGTGGATGGGTGACCATCTTAACATACCGAGTTTCCTCCGTGCCTCGGAAAGCACGTTAAGCCGTTGGTCCCGGCTGTCATTTGTAGATCTTTGGCAGTCCTTACGGATAGTCAGAAGCCAGTAAATCTGACTCCAGTCTTGCCATTAAGTACCGTGTTACCCAGTAAATGGGTTGTGGAGGTCTGGTAGGCAGCCGCTCCTCGTAAAATACTGGTATTCAGCTAAATCCGGCTTGACTAGAAGCTGACCCAATATAGTTGGGAAAAGGCTAGGCAGATGATGATGAGTATTGAATAAATGTTGCAGAAATTGTTTGAAAGTCCCAGCGGCCTTGGAACGCATGGGGCATTAAGAGGAACACTGATGGGTTAGTCAGTAAGAGTCTAACACTCCCTTCCACTCCCCTCAGAGTGGTAGGAGTCACTTGATGATTTTCCATCCATAAAAATACTAGTTTTTTTTTCATTAAATAAATACTAGTTTTTTTCCCACCACTTCACCGCCATGGTCTATCCCACTAAATCAAGCATCTTTTCTGGGTAAAAAGTATCTCATAGCACTCTCTATTGCATAACTTTGTAACAGTCAAAGAAATTTTAGAGTTATAGGATCACTTGGGTATCTGTCTGTCTGTCACAGCCAGTTTTCTCTGGATCTACTGGACCGATTTTATTGTTTGGTATACATATGGACTTTTGTGACCCAAACACCGACATTTTACGTAAACAAATAATTTTTCATTAAGGGGGTCACTTTTGGGGGTAAACTAGAAAATTTAAAAAAAGTTTTTCAAAGTGTATTGTGTGACATATCAAATAAAAGGGTGAGGGTTTTAATTATAATTTTTTCATAATTTTAAATTAAATAATGTTGAAGTTATTCAAGAAATTAGATCAATAATGACCATTCCCCCCTTATCTCCAAAACTACTGAGCCCACAATTTTGAAAAAATGTTGGTAATAGTACTATACATATAGATTACAGTAAAACCTATAAAATAACATGTTAAAAAAATTAAATAGGTTCGGAATTCTTTGCAGGCAAGTCCAGCTCACACATGGCGAGTTATTTTAATTTAAAATTGGACCTACAGAGATTTTACCAATAAATACTAGTTTACACCCAGGCTACACTATCTCTTCAACAGTGGGTTACCCGAGGCATGAACTGCCTATGTTTTTAACAGCTGCCTAGCCATTTCTGGGTTGACTTACAGTCTAACCAGATTCAGTTGAATACCAATACTTAATAGAGGCGACCATTAAGTCCGATACATATGTAGGCTTTTGACTTATTTTCTAAAAAAGAATTATGTGCATAAACTAAATTATTTTGTTTTAACAATATACAGTGGGTGCCAACCAAAGGTTTCGCTTTTTACAAAGTACGGGGGGCGTAGCTACAGATTGCTTTTGAATAAAATGTAATGAAATAAACCTAAATAAAAGTGTTTTGAATAACCATGGTTAATTTGAATATTACATTCAATACAAACTTTGAGGAGACGGAGATTTGGTTAAACTGATATTGTTTTAGTCCAGGGAGAGTGTGGGATATTTTTTAAAGGAAAGACAAGCAATCTTACTTGGTTGTTGACTCTATTGAAGATGCTCACATTCATAAAGAACTCTTAACGGTACCCTTTATAACGGGTCACTAACTTACACCAATAAAAAATCACAAAAGCATTATAGTTAGCGGACACTATGTGATAATGATAAAATGATGTTTTTTATACTTTATTTAATAGGAATTAATCAAAAATTTCTAAATATTTTCCTCAGTTCTAAAACAACTTTGTGACAGCGTAATTTTGTGAAACAGCAATATGAAATTTCAATAAGTGTGAACGGGAGAGAACGTTACGAAACGAGAGGCGTATTTTGCTCGGTACGTCATCTGTCAATGTCAATGTACCGGAACCCTAATTTGTTTTGGTCTCGGTTATTCTAAGTACGCCTGACAGGGAAAAGGCATAACAGTGCTTAACATCTGTGTTTAAATTAGTACTAAAACACACTGGAATGTTTGTGAAATTTATGTCATCGTTCGGAAATAAAGTGGCTAAGAACCAGAAAAAGCCGGCCAAGTGCGAATTGGACTCGCACACGAAGGGTTCCGTACCAAAAAACTTTATTGTTATTTTTTGTTCTAGCAGCAATAGAACTACACAATCTGTGAAAATTTCAGCTCTCTACCTATTACGGTTCTTGAGATACAGCCCGCTGACAGACAGACGGACGGACGTACGCAGCGGAGGCTTAATAATAGCTTTCTGTTGGTTACCCTTCGGGTACGGAACCCTAAAAAAGGAAGAAACCTATGAACTACTTGCTTCAGCAAAGTGCCCAACCAAGGCCTATGCTACCCTGGCTACAGAAAAAATGTAATAAAAATATGATACCGATAAATGACTGGCCTGTTGGTCTAGTGGTTAGTGACCCTGACTGCTATGCCAGAGGTTGTGGGTTCGATTCCCACCCAGGACAAATGTTTGTGTGATAAGCATGATCATTTGTTCTGTGTCTGGGTGTAGTTTATCTATAATATGTATGTATTTAGAAATATATAAGTATGTTTATCAGTTGTCTAGTACCCATAACACAAGCTCTGCTTAGCTTGGGACTAGATGGCGTTGTGTGATAGCTGTGTGGAATATTATTATATTATATTATTATTATAAATAGTTATGACAGTAATGAGATACCATTGGTAAGGTAGTTAGTATGCCTACGTACGAACCTTTTTTTAAGGATGAAAAATCATCAAATGAGTCCTCCTATACTGGGAGGAACAGAAGGGAGTGTCAGACTCTTACTGTTTTAATGGTGGCTGGGAATCGCTCTGCGACCTCCGACGCCCGGGGGGGGCGTCTTCTTCTGTTGCGGCGGCTAGGGCGTGAGATGGGAAACCTCATACGTTTGGCCTCCCCCGTCGCTAGCATTACTGCTTCGCAGAAGGAGATGACCGCTTCCTCTCTGGGATGGATATGCCAACTACCAACTTGATGTGCTTGAGTCGATTGAGAAACGCACCAAGAAGCTCATCGGCAATCATCAACATCGACGCTGAGTCGCCAACCTGTCGGTCTTCGTACGGTATGTATAGTTGTACTTCTAATGGTACGTTTACACGCTTGCCGTGGCTTGGCCAGCGTCCACCAACGCAAGCGTGTAAACGGGGTGTTTGGCATGGTTTGCGTGAGGTTGCGTGAGTTTGACTTATGGAATCTCGGAAACGGCTCCATCGATTTTCATGAAATTTAGTATGCATGTGGTTTCAGGAGCTATAAATCGATTTTGCAAGCTAGGTTTAATTTTTAGGGATCCGAACAAAAAATGGTCTGTTTGTCCGTTTAAAAAAATAGTTTTTTTAACAATACCGTGTGACATATCAAATGAAAGGGCTTTCTGTGAGGGTTTTATTTTATTTTTCATAATTTTAAAATAAATGGTTTTGAAGTTATTTAAGAAAATAGAAGAAATATTAACTACCATTCCCTCCGAATTATCTTTGAAACTACCGATCTATAATATTTATTTTTTTGTAAATTTTGTTTTGAAAAAATTAGAGACCTTAGAATTAGAGATTACCTGTAGATTACAGGAAAACCTGTATGAAGTCTATAGTGTTAAAATAACATGTTCAGAGAAATGAATTTGTTCGGAACCCTTTGCACGCGAGTCCGACTCGCACTTGGCCAGTTTTTAGAAAAAGTTCTAAGTAAAAAAAACCATCATCCAGGTACTGAGTAGTAATTGGTCTTACGACGAGATTATGACCTCACAACTTGAACGTCTACATCCGTCATGCTTGCCTGTCCGGAACACACTGACCACAGAGTACAATAGTACATTAATCTATACTGACGCACTCGCAAGCGTGTAAATGGAATCCAAACGTTTATAATGGCTTGGAGTTTGTGGACGTTTGCCAAACCATGACAAGCGTGTAAACGAAGCATAAGGAAGCGTGCTCAATCGTAGAGTACATTACCGCTTATTCGGCATTTAGGTGAGATTGTAGTCAAACGCGAGCAAAAGGTAATAAAAAAACGAACCGTGCATTTTTCCTGGGTACTTAAGCAGCCTGTAGCAATTAGCCAAAGGTAGTGTAGATTTCTAACAGTAAAAAAATGTTATAATCGAGATCAAAACTTTAGAGATTAGGTACCTCTTAATGAGTAGGTAACTAAATTTTATTTGAAACTAGTTGACCCGCGCAGCTTCGTCTGGGTCACAATTTTCATTACTGCTCGGCTCCTATTGGTCTAAGCGTGATGATTTACCTATATCCTATGGCCTTCTCGATAAATGGGCTATCTAACACTGAAAGAATTTTTCAAATCCTGTTCAAATAGTTCCTGAGATTAGCGCGTTCAAGCAAGCAAACAAACAAACAAACTCTTCAGCTTTATAATATTAGTATAGATCAAGTTGAATATATGTGAGGTAGAGACTTAGAAACCAAAGAGGCCACAGAGGCCCAGACGCAACAGAGGCCCTAAGCTTAGGGTAGTACAAATGATGTGCACAACACAAATTGTTTAAAGGTTGTTTATTTAATATCATATAACATTAGGATTATAATAATGAATACCATAACTAAGGAGAACTGGCGCAAACCTGTGATACTTACCACAGATGACCGCAAGGAAGTATGGAAAAGCAAGGAGCTTCACGGGCGCTTCTATCGGGCTCTTCATGGGTCCGATGTAGATTTTTCAGCGTCCGTGGCCTGGCTACGATTCAGTGATCTCTTCGGGGAGACTGAAGGTTTTGTCTGTGCGATTATGGACGAAGTTATCTTGACGAATAACTACCGGAGGCATATTATGAAGGATGGGACGGTGGACGTGTGTCGGGCATGCCACCGTCCGGGTGAGTCCATCAGACATATTATCTCTGGTTGTTCTCGTCTGGCTAACGGCGAATACTTGCACAGGCACAACCAAGTGGCCAGGATTATCCATCAGCAACTAGCTTTGAAATACAAACTTGTGGATGCTGAGGTACCGTATTATAAGTATGTGCCCGACCCAGTTCTCGAAAATGACCATGTCACGTTGTACTGGGATCGATCTATCATCACTGATAGGACTATTGTTGCCAATAAGCCTGATATAGTGGTGATAGACCGATTAGCGCGCCGCACAATGATAATTGATGTTACCATCCCGCATGACGAGAACCTCGTGAAGGCCGAGAAAGAGAAACAAATCAAGTATCTCGACTTAGCGCACGAGGTTGTCGACATGTGGAATGTGGACTCAGCTGTCATTGTGCCGATAGTCATTACGGCCAATGGCCTGATGGCCAAAAGCTTCGACGAACATCTGTCGAAGCTGGCGTTACGCGGTTGGGTAAAGGGCTTGATACAGAAGGCAGTACTCCTCGATACGGCTCGTATTGTGAGGAGGTTCCTTTCTCTGGAGCCCTAACCACCGGTAGCTTGGACCCTGCTCCCGACACCGGCGGACTACTACTTTTTATATTTTTAAATGTATTTTTTTATGGTTTTTAGAGATATATTTAAAAATATACTTTGTATGTAATAAGAATAAATAAACGAAATACCATAACCACATTAATTAATTAAAAAAATATTAAAAAAGCGATATAAAAGTCAGTTATGTTTGTTATAACAACATGATTACGTAAATTACTTACTATCCACTAATTAATTACTTATACAATTTAAAAACTGCCGAGCAGGCCACATTACTAACTCTCTGCTCCAACCTATGGCCTCAATTATTCAGTAGGTGCCTCAAGTATTAAGTAGGTACGTCAATTTGGGCCAACAATTAAACAAACCAGTTTAGCTTTTTTGAGGCCCATAAGTTACTACAGACAACAGTAACTCTTGTTTTATCAAGCCATAAACCATTGTAGAAAATTAATACAAATATCACCCTTCATTCCACAACACAGTAGAAGAACAAAGTACAGGTAGTAACACAATTTACAAAAGTACTAATTATAATTTTGACACAATTTTAATTCTTATTTACATACAAGACTAGACATTCACTTAGAACAGGTTTTGGAAGTACCAAAAAGAGGCTTTATTGTAAAGAGCTGTCCTACTAAAGGGCAAAGGTGAATTAAGACAGTGCCAGGTCTAAAAAGGCCACTATAGCAGAATAAGAAAGCACATAATGCTACCTGTCACTGTCAAGTTTTCCCAACCAACCTTGAGCCTAATGCGTTAGCAATAAAGATGAAAATGAAATTTGACAGATTTTTGTGTTTAATTGATTCTGCTAAAGTGGCATAATATGGTGACATAATTTAAATGCCGCCTAGCATCAATACCTTTCTCACACCTCAGGCATTGTTTCAGTTAAACAGTCTGCCTATAGTTTTTATTACATTAGTATGATATATTGAAGTTTACATAAAGCCTAATTTGACAGTTTTTTTTTCTGTGAATAGGAATAGAATTACAATGTACATCTTGTTGTACAACAAAATCAGAATAGAATAGAACTGTAGGTGGCAGGCGTGTGTGTTGAAGTATGAAGCAAAAGTGTGAAGGGAATAAATAAAGTCCGAAGTAGGTACACAATAAAAAAAGAAAGAAAGTTTATTTCAAAGACACAGGTTACAGTTCACACACACAAGAGTTTCACTAAGAAGAAGGAGTGGTAGAAAAATAGTTTAGATGAACGAAAGCAAGCGAAGGTACAGTCAGATTGCGCGCGACTTGCGATCACTTCCTCAATCACATAGCCCCGCCGCCCCGCCCTTCAATTAAGTTTCAATCATACTTCAACACACACGCCTGCCACCTGCAGAACTGCTCTTTGTTGTAAACCATACAAAAATTACTTTAGGACCTTAAAAATACAAAGATATAACAATGAGACCCATTAATACTACATTGCTATTGAAAAAAAAAAGGTTTTTTTTAATCTCAGAGGTCACAGAGCACCAAATATTATGAAAAATCACAGCTAACAATTACTGTTCTTTACAACTACCGTTAGACGTTAGACACCAAATATGTAGCTTTATAAGGTTATAAGTAATGACCATTAGATTTACTGTGAAAGGGTTTTTATAATCTCCACTAACATAACATTGGAGTTTTATTATTAAGTTATTTTTCTTATGTTGCTAAAAACATTTCATTTATAGGCTAATCTTTCAATATGATATATGGGAAAATATTTTTGAAACTTTAGTGAGCCAGTTAGCTTTTCTTGAACAGTTTATAAATAACATTGTTATTTACATCCTGTTCAAAATAAACTAAGTCTATTTAATATGATGCGAATTTTTTGTTAAGTTTGTAAATCTTCTTTTTTAAAATAACATTTATCCTCGTACTCCATCATCTTTAGCATTCCTTGCTTGAATGTATAATATTCTCCATTTCCCACATTCTTCTTCCAGTTTGCTATACTTCTCTCTATTCTTGTTGAGTAATTTCTCAGTCTCCTCCAGCTTGCCCTTGTATTCTTGGGCTAGATAGTTGTTCTCTAAGCTTGGTGGTTCATCCTCCTCCATATGTTTAACCTTCTCCAATGCAGCTTCAGCCTTTTTTATTATCATGTCAGCTTTCTTGGTCAGTTCGTCCTGAATTATTATCATACTGACTAGCCTGCGAATAACAAACGCTAAGAAAATAGCAAAGCCAGTTATGTAAAAGTTTCTCTGAGCTCGAAAGAGCTTCACGCTGCCTTTCATTTCACTTGTCAAGTGGGTATGAGCTCCTGGCTCCGAGTGGGAATACTTCCTCATTTCTCTTATAGCATCAATCAGAAACAGACTTAAGACACCTAACAATACATAGAAGTATGCTGCTGCATGCTCTTGAAACATAGAAAATATCCGTGACTTGAAGAACTGGTTCCATCTCCTGGGGCTGAATATGGGTAGGATCATGATGATGACGATCGCTATCTCAACGTAGAGGTAGCCTGCAATAACTGTCCATTGAATAGACATCGTACTGTTGCCGGCCGGCCGGTTGTTATTTAAAGACAAAACAATTAGCCTGGTCTGCTAGCTTTAAATTGCACGCACAGCAAAAGTATTTTACTCTCGTCTTTATATCTTGCACTTTTTATTAATCACGAACATGTAAGATTACACCGTTATCATTTTTCTTTAATTTTTTTAGTAATTCTGTTTACGAAATTAACTTTGACATTTGACTCATTGTCAGTTTTTCATTCTAGAATTTCATAGTTCTGTCTCGTTTAGCTTCTGTTGAATAAAGAGAGATAGCGATACAGAGACTAGAGATGTATGATGACTAGAACTCGAAAGTATCGATTGGCCCTCGTCTATACCAGTTTTATTGTAAAGCCCGGACCATAGACCGCAGGAATAAGGAATATTCACGGTTAAGTCACGGCTCGATCACAGAAATTAGAGAATTTGATTTTATAATTATTTAGTAAAAGAAAAATAAAACATTTATTTTGTTCAAACAAAATTTTCGGGCGCAACATGAAATACTGTTTTATTTTACTTCTATTTATTGCCATTTATACAGTGGTACACACACACAGTGGCACATATTCCATAGCCAACATGGTGACCATTATCTATTCTCTGTCTACGGTGACCATTCATAATTATGAATGCTCTAAGCCTTGATATTATTTAGCCTATCAAGGCGAAGCTCAAGACTGTGCGAGATTTGGAGATTCGACGAACTAGTGGCTAGATAGGCTTGACATAATAAACTTCTTTTATTAGAACTCGACTAAAAATTTATTTGAAAATTAGTGGGTTTAAGATGCTAGTATTGCCAGGCCAACGTGAAAAGACAAAAGCATCTGTCAATTTATCATGTCATTTGCAGTCATTTGATCAATGTTAGGAAAATTGAAAGAGATATTATTTTAACTGTAGAATCCATAAAACAATGGCTAGTATAGAACTGGATATATGGCGAGGTGAATGGGGACTCGCCTCGATTGATTTAGAATGTCTGAAAGTCTTAGTAAGTGTTTTTTCTATAACCTAAAACTCGTAACTGTGCCGGTATATTTTTCGGTATTTATTCTCTAATGCATTTGTCGCAGACTTATATGAAATTTATCGGAGTGCCTGTTAGAGTTCGAGAAGCGAACAACCCATTTTTCACACCTAAAGGAACACTCCCTGTCATGAAGGATGGCCGCAAGCTACTTTCAAATTTCGAGGAAGTTGTGGAACATTTAAAATCTCTGGTAAATAGGTCTTGTTTCTTTTATAAAACGTTTTACTTTTTTTCACGTAAGAATAAAAGTTGTATTTCCTTTCTGCATGCTTTCTCTAATTTGATCAATTTAAAGCAATATTACATCATTTTTACCTAATAATGTAACTAAGGTGACCATTATTATTAGAAATATTATCATTTCAGCATTTCAGCACAGATGTACATCTAAACACAAAACAGGCAGCGGAAGCCAGTGCATTCACACAATACTTACGAGAGAAGCTTTACCCAGCATACCAATATGCATGGTGGGTTGATGAGAAGAACTACTGTGATTTAACGAGACCAACATATGCCAAAGCACTGTGTATCCCATTTAACTTTTATTACCCATCACATTACCAGAATGCAGCTAAAGAGATGGTTGATGCTTTATATGGAGAACACACAGACTTAAGGGAAATTGAAAGAACTGTAAGTAGGAAAAATGATTTATTACCATAAAACATGTATTCTATGAGGGGACCCACATTTTGTCCTTCTTTTGTAGTCCTTTTGTTAATGTTTAGCGTGCTCAAAAGAAAAAAGGTTCTTTTTAAATTTTGCAGTCAGTTTTTTGACAGCGTTTTGTACAGCTGTCCATTTCCAATACAGTAGAACCCGCTTAACATGATCACGGTTAAAATGATTTCTCGCATAATACGTCAGTCCCTACAACTTGATACATATTCTCATACATTTCTTAACGCTTTCGCCATCCCGTTTAATACGTCTACATGCGCACGCGTGTTGTCTCTCGCGACAGCGGCGAGCGTCTGTCTTTTAGCGGTGCGCGGTCGAGAGCGTCCCGCCCTCCCGCGCCAGTACGACTACGCACCGCGCACTGCTACCCACATTGTGCCAATTTTGATCATTTGTTTGATACAAAATGTCAACAATTAAGCAAAAGGCAATGTCTCTTCAAGAAAAAATTAACATAGGTATTAAATTTTTTTAATGAAAAATCACAATCCAAAAATCAAATACAGTTAGCTGCTGATGCCAGTTTCTACGTTATGTACTATTTTAAAGAATAAAGAAGAAATTAAAGAAAAATACAGATTTGGAGGTGTGCAGAGACAAAAACAAAAGGTAGGAAAATTTGATAAATTAGAGAAAGTTTTAGTAAATCCCGTATAATACGCTTTCTCGCTTAAGACGCGTTTTTAGTGGGGTCCCTGTGAAATCATCTTCTTAAACGGGTTCTACTTTAAATGTCTTTCAGCTACTTTTCAGTCTGAAAAGGAACAGTAAAGAAGACATTTTCAAAAAACAATTTAATTGTCTGCCTGCTCTGTCATACCTACTTCCCATATTGTTTATAATGTATTTCATGATAATGAATATAGTGTTTCACCCATTCCAGATATATAATGAAGCAGAGAAGTGCCTAAAAACGCTATCAGACAGACTGGGGGAAAGTGAATACTTCTTCGGCAACCGTCCCTCTTCCTTCGATGCAACAGTATTTGCATACCTTGCACCATTAGTAAAGGCACCTTTCCCGAATTCTACACTTGCCAATCATGTGAAAGGCATAGCAAACCTCTCCAGATTTGTTGCCAGGATCAACCAGAAGAATTTTAGACATGTAACAGATGGTCAGTTTTAGTGAATAATCATCGATAATTTTTTTTTATTTCTCAATATGCGTTTAGCGTAATGCGCACACACCGCTCGATGCCTTGCTGTGCAACAGAGAGCGCGCGAGGTGGTAGCACTGTAGCCGTAGCATTAGGGTTTCAGCAGACCTACACAAATGATGAGCGGGATTTACTTCTATTTAACTCCGATCTTGGGGCGGTGGATACTACTGCATGCAGTCAAGTAGACATTCCCCGGGATCGGCGTGCCTCATGCAGGCTACCTGCTATAAACCTATATTAAATATTACTAACACTAGTTCATAAGTTTACATTGTTACTAACAAATTATGGAAGAAATTCTGCAATAAATGTTTATTATTATTATTATGAAATGTCTATTTGAATCTTTACTTACGTCTTTCACCACGAAATTGCAGAATACAACAGACTGAACTCCAAGAAACAATCAACGGGCACGCAATCCGAGCGCGAAGCAGCCAACTTCCCCAACCAGACGCGCAACAAGATCCTCGCCGCGCTGTTCGCGGCCGTGGCCATGACCGGCTATGCTGTCGCCAACGGCATGTTCCAGGTCAGTGCACAGAGCTCAGCGTCTCAACCCAAGTATCTTTATAAATATGAATATATCTAGATGTTTGGGATATTAAATGTTAACTCTCTTTTTTGGAATTTGTTCCCTTTTCTTGACTGCAAATTCAGAGTATCTTTTGTTTGAGCATTTTGTGCCTTAATAACACACAAGTGTTTCCTAAATGGTCGGTTCGGTCAGTATCGTGTACTTTTTGTAGTGTTTGCTGCTCCAAATTTGTGGCTTGAGAAGATGCTTGGCTAAATGTTTTGCATGTCATATTAATTACGCCTCATTGGTTGTAATGTAAATGTAAACAACTCGAATAAATTTCAAGGTACTGAATAATTTGAGCTTTATAATAAAACAAACCTGGTGTGGCGAGGTGAATAAATCATGTTTTGCTTGGAAAAGTTTCAGTTGTTCACATTATGTAGAATCTGGTGCATGGTGTAGTAGTGTTTGCCTCAAGTTGTATTCTTATTCATTCTCACAACATACCATTTTGTTTGTTCAGGACTTCAAAGAGTTTGAAAATACGCGAGAGTACAACGACATGTTTGAGAATGATGAAGACGACAACTGACGCTGACGGCAGCCGACAGCGCCCCCGCGCCCGCCCCCCGCGCCCGCCGCCCGCCGCCCGCGGCCCCGCGCGCCGCCCGCATGGTCCACATAGCGCCCACATGGCCCACACAGCGCCCACATGGCCCACACAGCGCCCACATGGCCCACACAGCGCCCACATGGCCCACACAGCGCCCACATGGCCCACACATAGTCCACACAGCGCCCACATGGCCCACACATAGTCCACACAGCGCCCACATGGCCCACACAGCGCCCACATGGCCCACACATAGTCCACACAGCGCCCACATGGCCCACACAGCGCCCACATGGCCCACACAGCGCCCACATGGCCCACACAGCGCCCACATGGCCCACACATAGTCCACACAGCGCCCACATAGTCCACACAGCGCCCACATGGCCCACACAGCGCCCACATGGCCCACACATAGTCCACACAGCGCCCACTGGCCCCGGCTCCACACTTCTGTATTGCGTCCGATCTTATATACAAGACAATTTAGCTAGAAATACGTATTTCACTGACCTCTGTTAACATGCACGCTCAAAAAATTTCATTATGAGCACTGCGGCAGTTTTGGTCCGTTTTTTTTTTGACTTTGGATCGGACACAATACACTCGTATACTGTATATCCTTTTTTTAAATGCAATATGTCCACAAAAGTTAAAGCTGCAAGTAGTAGCGTCGTAGTATTCTCGCGGTGTTGGCGGCTTATTACAATAACTATAATATTTCGACTAATCTAGCGATAGTCATGGCTTTTAGTGACCTGTAGAGACTGTTATGTTCCTGTTTTATTGACGAAAAGTCGGATTATACATTGTTATTAAATACTAATGAAATGATAGAATGAAAGATTTTATGCTTTTTTTGCTGTGGTGCAGAACATGGCAATACTTGAAAAAAAGTCACTAATTCGCACCGGTATTTTTAATTAATGTGTATAACGACATTTCCGCTGCATTTAGTACTTGGTTTTTAAGATTTAAATAATAAAATTATGGTGTATGTCTCGATGTTTGGTTGTTGCCTCATACTATTCGTTTGCGATTTTGTATAAAACGTGATATTTATGAGTTTATTTCTGTATGAATAAAATGTAACCTAATTTTACTTTAATCTCGAATGTTATTAATTTACAATTTGATATCGAAGCTAATGCAATAAGTTAAAATGATAAGAAAATCACAAAAATACAGTTTATCTTTGGATGTCAGTTGATATGGCGTGGACACTAATCCATTGTATCTGGATAGTAATTACGCATTTTATAGTGATTACTGCGTTCATTTTCGCGGACTAAAGTACCATTGCGTTAGAGATTATTTTACTACGTTTCCCACTATTTTTAAATAAATTAATGTTTTGGTTGTATTGCAGACTTACGAGTAGAGTCATCCAAACTTTCGAGACATGTTGCACATAAACGTGGGTTATATTTTAGTAGATAACTTAAATAAATAATTAAATAGATACTTACCTACTGGTAGAGATTTTGGTTTTATGAATGACAATTTATTTGTTGGTTGTTACTTATTCCGTTGAGCGTGAATAAAATGTGGTTCGTTGATGTTGCATGTTTTATTTTGTTTCCTACTAAAAACATCATTATGGGAATCGGTGTCATAATTATAATTTATAATATTAACACTGATTTTGTTCTGAGATGAGCTAAAGGGGGCGCCCATACATACCTCAAGAAACGTGTTTTTGTCTGTTTATGCTACGGAACTCTTCGTGTGAGAGTCCGACGCGCACTTTGGTCGACTTTTTATTTCGGGAGATTTCGATATAAGGACGACATCTAGTGGTGTTCTCTGGATACTAATATATTAGTATCCAGAGAACACCACTAGATGTCGTCCTTTTACCGAATGTGACAATCGCGTATTCGTGCAATGCCCGCTTTGTATGCGGCCGGCTGCATACGTACGAATGCCTACACGACTGGTTTTCGAAAGGAACATCAGCTGATTTTCCCATTCGGAAAGTAGGTATTTATTTATACAACAGAAAGCAGTTTTGTTACAAAGAAAATATAACTTGGGTAACACATACAATCTAAAAACTAAATCATTTGCCACTTGTAAGCTAGCACACTCCATTGAGGAGCACGTGGCTAAAGAATAACAGCCACACAGGTCGATCTATAAGGTTAAGAAACGCTTGCCAAGGTTGGTCTGTGGATGGGTGACCATCTTAACATACCGAGTTTCCTCCGTGCCTCGGAAAGCACGTTAAGCCGTTGGTCCTGGCTGTCATTTGTAGAACTTTGGCAGTCGTTACGGATTGTCAGAAGCCAGTAAATCTGACTCCAGTCTTGCCAAGAAATATCTCGTGTTACCCATTTAAATGTGTCAATTTAATGTTACATCTATGAGACCAATACTTGTAAATTTATTTTCTGTTGCCCTATTCTCAATATTTATCTGAGGAGCAAAATAGATAATTTTTTTATTTGAATTTACTCATATATAATAGGACCTTTCGTCATAGTGACGCTATTTTATATTTTGATTGTAATCAATTTGTTACCGATTACAAACTGACAAATTATCATATATATAGGTACTTACCACCTAATTGTAGGAGACAAGTTGCTAATCTTTTAGCATACAATATACAGTGTGACACCGGTACATGTAGTGTACCAAAGACTACTGTTAGTTATGATACTAACATTTTTATTGATACCCCTAGTAGTAATTTAAACCATTAGGTTTGACAACAGAAAAGCCTCATGTGTTGAATGTTGTACACCAAAATATGCAAGGTTTGTCCGGCAAAGAATTAGAGAGGTTTTATGTCTTACTGAACATTGGTTGAAGGAACATGAAGTAGTTATTATCAATAACGATTACTTTACCGTACAAAGTGCATTTACAGGAAAAGGTGCCATTCGTGGTGGATCATTAGTATTTTTGTTTCAAACAAGTTGAAATGTAAACTCTCTATCGAGCGCACTGTTGAGTTGTCTTGTGTTGAAATCTAATTTGTGTTTATCGACCGCCCTCTGTTAATTTTGATCTTTTCGAATCGGTAATGGAGGGTTCACTCGATAAATTAAAGCCAAGTAGTAAAAGTATCGGGGTTGCGACAATAATTGAGAGAATCCAGCAGTTGGGTCTCGAAGTGGCCCTACACAAGTCCGAAGCCATGTGCTTCCATGGTTCTCGGAACAGGCCACCATCGGGATCCCAAATAACGGTAGGAGGAGTTCACATCGAGGTCGGGTCGACGATGACATACCTGGGTCTCGTCCTCGATAGCCGATGGAACTTCGTCGAGCATTTCCGACGTTTGGCTCCCAGACTGGGGCGGGCCGGGGCTGCCTTCAAGCGGCTTCTGCCCAATGTAGGGGGACCAAACGCCTCCTGCCGGAGGCTTTACGCGGGGGTTGTGCGGTCCATGGCCCTTTATGGGGCGCCTGTTTGGGCGCCTACTTCGAGGAAGCGACCTGCCCGTTACCTCAATGCGTCCCAGAGGGTTATGGCCATCCGGCTGGCCCGGGGATACCGTACAGTCTCTGGCGAGGCGGCGAACCTCCTTGCTGGACTGCCGCCATGGGATCTGGAGGCGAGAGCCCTCGCGCTCATTTACGAGTGGCGCGTGGAGGCGCAACGCCAGGGCGAGACTCCTTTGCCGCGGCAAATCGCAGCAAAGCGGACGGAGCTCCGACAGAATCTCATGGCGTTATGGAGACAGCGACTGTCGCAACCCAGCGCTGGGCATGCCACAATCCAGGCAATTAGTCCCATCTTTGAGGAGTGGCTGGAGCGGCGCCACGGCGTCCTCACCTTCCGCCTGACGCAGGTACTCACCGGACACGGTTGTTTCGGGAGATACCTGTTTCGGATTCGGCGGGAGGATACGCCCGGGTGTCAACACTGCGAGGACCGCCCGGAGGACACGGTGGAGCATACGGTGGAGGTCTGCCCTGCCTGGGCGGAGAACCGCCGGGTCCTCGTTGAGGCGATCGGCGGCAGCGACCTCTCGCGACCGGCCCTGGTTCAATCTATGGTCCGGAGCGAAGAGGCATGGGAAGCGGTCACCTCCTTCTGCGAAACAGTAATGCTAGCGAAGGAGGATGCCGAACGTGTGAGAGAGAGGGAAGCCTCACGACCCAGCCGCCGCAACAGAAGGAGACGCCCCAGGCGTCGGGAGTCGCAAGGCGATTTCCGGCCACCGTAGGCGCGGGCCTGCGGACGGCGAGCATTGGGTGGCTCGCCGTCCAATCAGAACCAGGGCCGGGTCGGCGGCGCGCTGTGTTCCACGCGCGCCTCAAGGAGCTGTCAGAATGGGAGACGGGGCCCGCTAGGGCCAGTGCCTGCCGGGGTGCGGAATCCGTTCGAAAGAGACGCCGCAGCCCTGGAACGCAAAGGGCATTAAGAGGAACACGGATGGGTTTTAGTCAGTAAGAGTCTGACACTCCCTTCCGCCTGAGAGCGGAAGGAGTCATTTGATAATTTCCTATCCATAAAAAAAAAAAAATTGTAATAGGTAAAAGTATAATTTTAAGTGGTTTTTTTTTCTTTTTTTTTTACTCTTAATGATAATATTTTAGATGTTACTTCACTAAGTGATCGACTTCTCAATCTGTTTAGGTCTTATAATTTAGGTAACTTGTTTTTTGAACTAACTACGGCAACTTCATCTAGGGTCAGGCGGAGTACCTACATATGGGACGAAAAACAAATCTGTTCATTTTTGTCGCTATTAAAGATTATTAATGAGTCTTAGAACAGATTATATAATACTTTCCATTTGTATCTTTCACATGAGACTGTTAAATTGAAGATAATTAGCCTAGAAACATAGTTTTGTGTACAAAGTAGGTATGTGTTTCATTTTTTTCCTCAATAATGGGGGAAATATAAGACACAGTAGTCAAGAAATGAAACAGCTTTTCTAAACCTTACGTGTTTTTCAAATACAGGCAAATAGGGAAATAAGAAGACAAATGGGTTAAATTACGAAAACTTTAATTAAATTCAACAAAAAGATGTTATAAAAAAAAACTACTCTCAATCAATCTGCATACATATCATTTGTTTTTTGTCTTTTTTTAGTTACCTATTTGGTAATTACAACAGCAATCAACAATATAATGCTACAATTAAACTTATCTACCTACCGATGACAGTACATTCAGTCAAAAAAGTATCGGGAATGGATGATTTATTTATGGTTCCAAATTCAAATTTTTGTTTTTTTGTAGTTGTTACATTGGCACAACTGTTTTCCATTTTGGCGCGGAGTTTGAGTTGCATCTGTAATTTATATTAAATACAGTGCTGGATTTAGTAATATCATATTATATAGTGTGTATTGCGAATTTCATAATGGACAAAAATATCGAACAAAGAGTTTGTCTTAAATTTTGCATCGCCAATGGAATTTCGTGTTCGGAGTCACTGAAAATGTTACAGAAGGCTTACGGTGAAACGACTTTATCAAAAACTCGTGCTTATAAGTGGTTCAAAGCGTTCAAAAGCGGTCGAGATGTGATGGAAGATTTGCATCGCTCTGGTAGGCCGTCAACGTCTGCAACTGAAGTTAACATCGCAAAAGTGAAGGAAATAGTGACTGAAAATCCCCATTCAACTCTGAGAGAGATAGCCGCCGAACTTTCGTGAACTAATCATTTGGGTATGAAACATGTTGCTGCTCGGCTAGTCCCAAAAGATCTGAATTTTCTCCAAAAACTCAATAGCATGAAAGTCGCTGAGGACATGCTAGAACGAGTCAGTTCGGACCCAACATTCATGAAACGCATTGTTACTGGTGACGAGACGTGGGTTTACGAGTTTGACATGCAAACTAGTCAACAAGCTTCGGAGTGGCGCCTTCCAACTGAACCGAAACCGAAAAAACCACGCCAAAGTCGATCAAAAGTCAAAGTCACGTTGACTGTTTTCTTTGACTATCGCGGTGTTGTGCACTCTGAATTCTTATCGGAAGGTCTAATGGTAAATAAAGAATATTATTTGAGCGTTATGCGGCGTTTAAGAGAGCAAATTCGACGAAAAAGGCCAGATTTGTGGAAAGAAAATTCTTGGATTTTGCACCACGACAATGCGCCTTCGCACAAGGCTATCATTGTGAACGAATTTTTAACCAAACACTCAACAAATACCATCCAGCAACCACCATATTCACCAGATATGGCTCCTGCTGACATTTTTCTTTTTCCTAAACTCAAATTACCACTTCGTGGCACCCGTTTTCAATCGATAGAAGACATAAAGGAGAATTCGCGGCGAGAACTGAACTCAATTCCGGAAGCAGCGTTTAAAAAATGTTTTGATGAATGGATTATTCGTTGGCGCAAGTGTATCGTTTCTAAAGGAGCATACTTTGAAGGTGATAAAATAAATTAGGATGAATAACAGACATTTTGTGCATATTTTTTTAATTAATTAACAACTTAATAGGAGTAAATATGAGACATTTTTTAAGGTGTTTTTGATGTTATTTGGAATAACAAAAGCGCACAATTGACTTCGGTCTTGGTAAGAGCCCATCTCCGTTTAGCTATTTTAATTTTATCTGCTAGATCTGCTTCTGCTTCTTTGCTCAACACTGTCTTCCTTCGTTACTTATTTGTGAATTTTCTTTATATTCACTTTATACTTCGTTTCAGCTTCACTGTATGATAAATCACCCTTTCTTACTTTATCTACCGCTTCTTGCAGCTTCAACTCATTTTAATTATTGTGTTTTGGCACATACTTATTTGCGAGGCATCTTGATTCACAATTAATATTAACTGTCTTATTATTACACTACACACTGTCTTATATTTTCCCAAACGCGCGTCTCGGAGTTTACCCGCCAAACAAAACGAGTTCCCTGATAAACGACTGCACGTAGGTATACCAAAACTGCCCATTTACCGCGCAAGTACGACCCGCAAGGGATCCCGGGGGCGGGGATTGGGGCCGCGCACGCTTGTATGAGAGCTTGCAAACGGAAAGTTCGTAGAGCCGAATGTAAAGTTTTCGCGCCAATTTTTTTGGTTCTTTACAAAATGTCTTTTAAGAGTTCAACCTAAGGAGTAACAAGTTTAAAAATTTGTGTCTTAACTGAGTACACAAAAAGCATATTTTTGAATTCAATAAAGTTCTTTTTAGGTCTTTTTCCACGGAATTACAATCATGTCTTATTTTTACCCGAAATGTTGGGAGTCTTATTTTTACCCCGCCTGACCCTAAATATTATGAATACTTGTATTGATAATATTTTTAGAAATTGTGATTCCGAAAATACATTAATTGTGTTAAGTGACCTAACGTCTGACCACTGTGGACTGCTTTCCTATGCCACTAAATATAATACCACATAAAATCGTATATACATCTAGCCGTTGCAATAAGCTTAATGTACTTATCTAAAAAAAATTCACCATCTATAATAGAACATGACGATCCTATACCTATGGAGCCCTTTTTGATGTGGTGCAAAATGAGTACCAATCTACATTTAAGTCAAAAACTTTAATCTAGTTCTCAACGCCAAGAAAACGAAATGAGTCAAGTTTGCCTTACCTAATGTTAGAAATCTAGGACCAAATGTCATCTTAAACAAAGAGGTACTTGAAACTGCACAGTTAAATTGTTGATTCCAAACATCAATGCGGCCCGCATATATTTAGCCAGTGTGTTACAAAAACAGGCTGTATCAGCTGGGGTCAAGAGTTTCTTTAAGAGAACTTTTCAAAGACATTGGAATTCTCACAGTAGAATCTCAATTCATTTTTGCAAACATATTACCTATATATTAGACAAAATATACATATATACACTAAAACTAGTGATATCCATAACTTTAACACTAGAAACAAGTACAAACTACATGCACCATCACTCCGTCTTCGAAAGGTTCAAGGCTCATTAGTGAGGCTCGGTATCCGTTTTTGCAATAAGCTACCCCTTTTTTATCTTGCCTTTTAACTCGTTTAAAGCTAAAGTTAATGCTAACCATTGATCGAAGGCATATTATTCAATCAAGAATGATTTAGACGATAATAATAGTTGGTCTCAATGTTGAACACAAGACATAGGTACTTCGTTTTAGTGTTCCTTCACCGGTGTAAACTCCGGTGGAACCAAAAGGTTCCACCTGAGTCTCAACTCTCAGGAGGTTCAGAGTAGTTCAGAGTTAGCTTATGACAGTTTCTGTGAGTTCATAATACTCGTATATTTGTTTATTTATTTATTCGTAGAGGTTAATTATTTGTTTTTTTTCCTTCTTTATATACCCATACGCACAAAACGTTTTGGTAACACATTCATAATGCGTACCTACAGCTAAGGAGTGGAATTCCCTGCCAGAGTCTGTGTTTCCTGATAGCTACAACCTGGGAGTCTTTAAGTCAAGAGTGAATAGGTTATTTCTAGGCAAGCGTGCTCAATCTTCGACCACATCATCGCTTACTATCAGGTAAGATAGTGGTCAAACGCGTACCTATGTATAGTAAAAAAAATATATATATACTTTTTTTAATGTGTTGACATAATACTCTCAATACAATGTTTTTTTTTTATAATTGAGTGTATTGCAACTTGTGATTATCCAGTGACTTAGACAGTTGTTTAACGATTAACTGATTCTTGTTTAATTTTGGTAGCGCCCTAGTTTATAACTTGTGGCGTCGAGTAACAGATATATTGTTAGATTCTACCCCTGCACGAGTAGGCAGGCACGCCAAACCGAAACACCATATCGGCAGACCGGCAAGCTTACCAAACCGTATTAAGTTTGGTTTGCATCGTTTTTATGCTTGAGTTGTCTGCTTATGATGGCGTAATGGAGTGTGCTAGCTTCATAATCATCATCTGCCTAGCCTTTTCCCAACTATATTGGGGTCGGCTTCCAGTCGAACCGGATTCAGCTGAATACCAGTATTTTACGTGAAGCGGCTGCCTACCAGACCTCCACAACCCATTAATTATGTCTTTTTTACTTACAGCTAAACTATCCCCAAATAATAATATAATTGTTGAGTTGGGGTTTATATTTGACAAATTAATATTTCTAATTAATTGGCTGGAACTGGCGCCGGGAAAACATTTAGATATTTATTAAATAATCTGTCGAACACTTGTTAAAAACACTACCAAAACCCTGACCAAATTTGTCAGAAAAAACATACGTTGTGTTCATCAAATTACTAGTATTAATGCCATTATTATCAATACAGTTACCTACAGGCTGAGCTACCGAGGGTGTGGGAGTAACATGCTGAGGATGTGATGCCTGGGAGCAAGCACAGCTACAAGAGAGATTATTTGTTAGACTCATACCTCTCTGCAATCTGCATTGTATGTTACCAGGTCCAGAAGCTCATTAGCCTCCTTCATGTGCTTACTCAGATTTAGTTGAGAAGCCTCATATTTACTAAAGATATCCTTCAGGGATTGTTCCCTAATAAATAGTTCCTCCTGAAGGCGCTGTGTTTCGTTTTCATACATAAGTTTACATAAATCTAGTTCATCACTACTATTATTTAATTTAAGCATTAGATTAATATTTTTTTGCCTCAGTTTTAAATTTAATTTGTTGACTGTTTGGTGTTTTAATGACTTATGAATTTTTCTAATTAATCTATTAATTTTATTATGGCCACTTAATAAATTACATTTAGTAATAATAGTTAGGGCTATTGTAACCATCGGTCCCGCTACCAACCAACTCATCATAAAGTCTGCTGGTCTTCGCAGATCGATTAAGATTCAAGTCTTCGAATCTCCATTCCTTATCCGGAAATCTAACCAGGAAACCGTACGTATAGGGACCGTGCACGGCGTTGACTGTGCCATCTAGTGTCGCATATTCGAAGTTTTAAGGGTCAAAATACTTGACATTGACGCTTCTGTGCTGCCACCTGCGGTTCCTGCACGCTCCAGTTTAGGGGATCGTGCGCGAAGAAGACTGCCATCTAGCGTGGCTATTTTGAATTTTTTACTTGAAACATACTTGACAGTGACATTTCTGTGCTGCCACCTATAGTTTCTGCACGCTCCCTATGCGGCCGTCATTAGGACGACACTCTAGGGCGGAAATTTCAAGACTTTCTCTACAAACAAACAATTGGTGTACCTACTGTGGCAGTGAATGTTAACGATATCGTTTAGGTACTTATAGAAATCGTCGACTCTTGATCCAATCTTGTTCTCCGGGCTTGGCGTGCTTTGTGCTAGTATCGGTGAAGGCTAGGCATACAGGCGGCCTTTAGGCTGCCTGTCCAATGAAGCGGAGAGGACAGGAGCGTTGCGGAGCTGTGCCAATATTAACCATCATCATCATCATCTGCCTAGCCTTTTCCCAACTTTATTGGGGTCGGCTTCCAGTCAAGCCGGATTAAGCTGAATACCATTAACCAATGGAATCAATTGTATTAAAATCTCTGCTCTGCTTCTGTGGACAGGAGTTTCAGGTCTATTTGGCCTGAAACTCCTTTAAAAAATCATACAAAACCGGGAAACGGAGCTTGCTCAAATTACTCGTTGCGTGAACTCTGCCTAGCTCCGGAAAGTCCGCACTACCGCGATTCGCATCAATGGACAGACAATCCGCAGCTCCGCTTCGCATTATTCCCTCGCTCCGCGTCAGTGAACAGGCAGCCTTACAGAGCAAAGGAAATAATTGTGACAAGTTTTGGCCATAATCTGAAATCTACAACACTGTGAGCGTGTCAAGACTTTTCCAGTGAGATTAAGCTTCTCTCTTGCAGGGATAAGCATAGCTTACGAGAATCTATTAGCGCTTGGTCAAAATCAGAACGTATTTCGTCTTACTTTTCCAATGTCACAGATAAAATTACACAAATGTTTGCCAAACCAAAAGACCTGACAATGCCATTCAAGACCTGAAAGATCCTTAGCCTGCAGCACTTAACAAACTAATATTATTATTTTTGTAAATCCAACAGCAGTGGGCATCCTGGACCTGGCAGCGAACCATCCTGATCAACAAGTTCCGCATCGCCAGGAATCAGTACGACAGAATGATTAAATTAAAAGCGGCTAAAGCAGCCGCGGACTCCAAACCGTCTTAATATTTGAACGTCCGTTACATTTGAACCTCGGTTGTGTTCCATAGTATTAAGAGTAACTTACTATTTGTCCATGGATGTGTAAACCTGTGTGAGATGTGTGTATCTTATCTTCTATCTATGTAACTAATCTATCAAATACCTTTAAGCGAGCAATTCTTGTATATATAATTATAATCTGAATCTCAAACGACTCCAACGATTTTCATGAATTTAGTACGCAGGGGGTTTCGGGAGCGATAAATCGATGTAGCTAAGTTTAATTTTAGAAACTTTCGTAAACAATGGGTTGAAAAAAGTAGCGGCCACCGACCGCAAGTATCTACCACCAACAAGCCACAAGTGGCTGAAGTGCCCTTCAGCTACCTTTGCTGCTGCTTTTAGCCTCAGGTGGCGGGGTTTGTGGCTGTCGCATGTTGCCCGCATGCGGCCAGCTTAAGCATTTCCGAACATTCAAGGATTCGGGCAGTCAGAAAGATGAATGAAGTTTTATAGAACCAGAACGACTTTTTCAAAATCTATCTTCAGCATCCCCATAGGATAGGTTTTCTTGTTTCCATTCGTATAGTGATAGGACTACCTGACGATTAATGCAGAAAAGAATGCAATGAGGGGCTATCGCGTTTGAATTCGCCGCTAGAGGCGCTAATGTAGCGTGAGGTTTTAAATTTATTTTACTGTTGGTTGGCTATTGACGCAAGTTTATTTATTTTATTTTTTGATTTTTATTTGTTTATTTTCCTTCTAACTTTGTTATTATTATTACGCCCATGTGAGCGCGTAATAACATCTTTAATGCTATGATTAAGAACCTTACTCGACAGTGGCGCCAACTGCTGACCACAAAAACGGTAGCGTTTTCATTATGCAGATTAAAGATGCGAACTCATTTTTTTTCACCTCACCACGGATATGCTGCGTTCTGTAATACTATAACATAACATACAGTTTATTTCTCTCATAAAGGTACATTAGGTAATTTACTGGTGACTATTGAAGCTTTTTATTTGTGATATTTAATAATGATTAAGGGCGTCTTCAAATTAGTCGCTAAGGGCCGCGCGTTTTTATTTGTATGGATTAACAAAGCAGCGCGACAGTCGCGCTGCCGCCGCGCGGCACTTAGCGAATAATTTGAAGGCGCCCTAAGAATTTGAAATTTAGATGTGTGAATAGTGTGATGTGCGTGTGTCGTATGTGTCGAAATAATGGTGTTTATTGCGTAAGAAAAGGTAGTGCAATATTATGTTTGCAAATGATGAAATTACATATTTCGAGTTTTCCTTGATATATTTAATATGTAACCAAAGAGAGTTGAATATTATTAACTGTTATTTTTATTCAGTGAAATTTAAAAAGACATTCTAATATTTTAAGATTTTAAAGACATTTACTTTTTAATATTTTTAATTGTTGCGCTGTAGAAAATCAAGAATCGATGTACAAATAAAACCAATATTTCTCGTAACTCCTTTATTCCTCACATTTGAACATTGTGTAACAGGTACACTTACATTTTGGTACGAATCATTTCAACATACGATTTGGACTGCACTGGGCTACATGATATCTATTATTATCTTGATTATTTTTGATACAATGATATTTTATAACACGGTAAGAAGACGAGATGGCACAAATTTCTGGGATAGGCAGAGACGGGGTTTATATTTAAAAATGACGTCTAAAAACGATGCATCGTAAATGGAAGTAATTGCAGTCTTACATTAACACTATGTGGCTACGTTTTCAGAGTAACTATTTAAAACTTGTTAAAATTCGACTAAACTAAAAATGTACCATGCATCCCATCTCTTCTCCAGTACAAAACTTCCCGCCCGTGCGACGATGACAGTGGAACTAAAACGACGTAAGCGTCGTTTATAAATCAGTTTTTAACAGTTCGTAAACTTATAAATTACATAAATATTAGCTTTTATACGATAAAGTTAATTATACTTACAATGTTACAACAATACTGCTTGTTCGTTCCAACTTGATCAAGTTAGATAAGGCCGTGGTCACACTGGAGATACCTTTGCGACTGACTTCGAGAGCGGTCACGTTTCCTTGAATAATTCACTTTGCGCACTCATGCAAGTTAACATCCTGTGTGGCCACGGCCTAACATGCAGTTAATATTTCAATAAGGTAACAAGAATAGACGACGACAAACGCGTCAAAATGTAATGTCGGATATTTTGCAAAAAATAAAAACCAATCAGCAGGGCCCAGGGGGGCTACTATCTAAGTCCGAAGTCCGTAGTTTCGGGCGTATTCTACTCCGTCACTCCCTACACTCCCCAAGAAACCTACAAGCCAAATTTCAGCTCCCTGCGACCAGTAGTTTCGGCTGTGCGTTGTCTGTCAGTCACTGGAGTCAGTCAGTAATGGAAGACTTTTATATTTATAGATGATGTCTTCTGTTAGTCAATCCGTACTTTCTGACGTTTTCAGGGCCTATTCACTTGACGTCTCATGTTCACTGAGCTCTAACGTTGCTTCACCTTGGTTTTGGACGTTTCGACTGTCACTGCGTTATATAACGAAACTGCCAACATTGCAAAGGATGTTTTATTTTGCACAATTTTGTATTAGTCTAGTTTACAGAGTAAGGTAAAACTGTTGAACATTTCAGCGGTAAATGTGTAACATTTCAGCGGTAGACCTTTAGCAATTCGGTTACTTAGGATCAATGAATTTGCGCGTTTGGATAAATATCGATAATCTGTAAACACCAGGGGGGCTAAAAAGGCCACTTTAGGAGATACAATACACATATTAGAATGCAATCTGTCAAATTTAATTTTCATCTTTATCGCTAACGCATTAGGTTCAAGGTTCTTCTTCTATGTCCTCGCCTCGTCCCGTTACTCGGGGTCGGCTTTCCTGATCATTCGGCGCCATCTAACCCTCTGGTAGGCATCTTGGTCTGTTAGGCCTAACCCTTTCATGTCCCTATGGACATTCGTCAGCCATGTGGCTTGGGGTCTTCCTCTCCCTCTCTTTCCTTCAGCCATGGAAAGGCACTTTCGCACGACGTGGTCCTCTGGTCTTCGCATTACGTGACCGTACCATCTGAGCCTGGCTTCTGATACTTTATTTACAACTGGGGCAACTCAAGGTTGATTGGGAACATTTAACAGTGACGGGTAGCGTTATGTGCTTTTTGATTCTGTTAAAAGTGGCCTTTTTAGGCCTGCAGTTAATTTAGTTTGACCTTTATTGGAATAGTGCTTCCCACAAATAAGTGCTATTTTAGCAGCATAACATCTTCTCTAGCAGTCATTATAATCTCGTAAAGAAATAAACATCGCATAAAGACTTGTACTGTTAAAAATATAGTGAATACATTGTATTCAACCCACTAACTTTACCACGACTAAGTAAGTATTCATTGATGGACATTCATAAGTATACATTAATATTAACATAATTATCAGTTCGATACTACAGCTGAACGAAGTAATTACATAAAAATGTTAGTTAAAATTACAATTATAAGGAAATAAATATTAAAATAATAACAAAGTACTTAAGTAAGCGTTGAAGCTGCCATATTTACAACATAAATCATTGAATTATTATTATTACATAAGTTAGATTTGGTTTTGTGTACGTCTCGGTTGTGAGGGCAGAGTTGTGTCGAATGTCTTAGAGAAGTAATACAGTTTATTGTTGGTGCTGTGTCATCGGCTAATAATACGGTTTAGTAATGGTAACAAAGTTCTTATTTATAAATATTAAGAGGCCTGCTCACTATCCTACACGCTGCGTACATTCATCAAACATTCTGAGGATAGTGAACAGTCCGCTTCCTGTGCATATTAATTACGACAATAAGCTCTGTTAGTAATAAGCGGAAAGAGAAAATAATAAAATCAATCTGTAATAATGGAATAATTCAGGAATGGGCCAATTGTGTCTGCGTTCTACCCAAACGCGTAGACGAAGTATAATTTCGAATATAATGGTCACACCATAAAACGATTGATTATAAAAATATAACTATTATTTTAAAATGGAATATACATTTCTCAATCAATTCCTTGTTACAGGGAACTTATAAAAATATGTTTAATAGAGAAAACGACGTTATATCACGACTATATACAGCTTAATTAT
Source organism: Lacanobia oleracea (assembly GCA_950371165.1). Classification (NCBI taxonomy): domain Eukaryota; kingdom Metazoa; phylum Arthropoda; class Insecta; order Lepidoptera; family Noctuidae; genus Lacanobia; species Lacanobia oleracea. The sequence continues at coordinate 2,838,696 of OX493405.1, forward strand.
TATGTACGTGTTACCAACATGAATATATTAACTTGTAATTTACCTAATACTTCTTAAGATGGCTGCGGCGTTCTAGACTATGAGCCTTGTTCGAATTATTGACTTGTTCTCGATAAACTGTTGGTGAACAGTTTGTTGTTGAATATGATACTGTAGTAAACGAAAATAGGAGGACTGCTTGTCTATAATTGTAACAGTAAAAAATGAGAGGCAAAAAGGAATGGTCATCTATTTACACTACCAGTTATTAAAATAATCAAACCATATTTAAGGCAGAAACTTATTTCTTTATAAATTTACTAATAAATCTCTAAAATTATTACTATAACATAGGATAACAACAAACCGCTCACCAAAATCAAATGTACACGTCGCAAGCAAACAAAATACTATCAATTAAAAACAACTTATCAGCGGAAGCGACTCTTAAGTAGACATTCAACATTCAAACTTATCACATGGAGATAAGTGTCAGGATCGCTTGCGACGGTGTTTTACCTTAATCGGGGGCATTGAGTAGAGATTGTGATTCTACGAGTTGACTAGCGTCTATGAGGCTGACTTGCATGGAGTCGAGGCTGCCGGTGATGACGTCAGAGCGGCCCACGCTGAAGGGGTAGAACCTGGACACGGGCGGCCGCTGCGGGGGCTGCGCCTGATCCTCGCCGTTAGAGTGCCGCGACAGGATCGACAGGCTCGGTAGCTTCTCTTTTATTTGATGAATCTGTTAGGGAATAAGACGCCATATTTGAGGTAAATATTATCACTCAGAAAGTCAGATACTGGGGTGAATGAGGGGACGAATGTATGTATAAAATTTCAAGTATGGTCCGCCAGTTAATCTGACTCCAGTCTTGCCATGAAGTACCGTGTTACCCAGTTAATGCGTTGGGGAGGTCTGGTAGGTAACCGCTACACGTAAAATACTGGTATTCAGCTAAATCCGGTTTGACTGGAAGCCGACCCCAATATAGTTGGGAAAAGGCTAGGCTGATGATGATGGTGGTGAGAACCATACTTGAAATTAACATTCAAATACAACAACGTAAAATAGCCTACATGAGCACGTAGGCCTTTTTAAATTTATGGCTATTTCTATGTGAGTGAATCATAATAAACTTGACATTGACAAAATATTTTCCGCTAGGCAATCCGTTGGCTTGTTACATAATATTACGAGCGTGTAAGTACTAGGATAACATGCGTATACTGTAGTAATTTAAAGTGAGGTAACTAAACTAACCACACACCAGTCTAAATTGAGACTGACGTCATTTTCCTCAATATCGTCTGTTATAGAGACACTCGAAGTACCAGGTTCACATGGGCGTAGGAAGGTTGTTATTCATCTTTCCTGAGTATGTTATTTTAGACGAATAAGCCTCTTCAGTATGTAAAATTCCCGCTTGAATGTGGATTTACCGACGCGATATGATACAATATAGTACCGCGTATTTTATTATAGCACTAGTTGACCCGCGCAACTTCCGTCTGCTGCGCTCCTATTGGGCGTAACGTGATGATATATAGCCTTCCTCGATTAATTGGCTTGGCTGTCTAACACTAAAATATTTTTTCAAATCGGACCAGTAGTTCCTGAGATTAGTGTTTTCAAGCAAATAAACAAGCAAACTCTTCAGCTTATACATATTAAGTATAGACTATGTATAGATTGTTTAATGGCATCGCTAGGTACCAGGTTTACACGAACACGTGGTAGTTTATAGCCCAGTCTTTTCTGTGAAATGGTAGCTTTTGGAAGTTATGATGGTCATAAGGTCGGTTTTTGCTTAGCTAATAGGCGTTTATGGAGGGGGTGTCGGAATTTTTTATTGTCAGTATAATGGTACTAGGGTTATATAAATCTCTTGAGATTTTGTCTAAGGGGCGTCCCTTAGACAAAATCTCAGAGATTTATGACTGTTCATTCTATTTCTATGAACGTGTCATATACACGGCAATTTAACGAATGTCGTTGACGTGTAACGCTTCAACGTAACGCCGCGCCGGCCGCACGCCCGCAGAGACACACGACGCACTACCTGTCGCAGTGGACTCGCGTCGAAACTTTCTAAGATTCGACGCGATTCGAATATTTGGATAAAATCTTGTGGACTCACGACTCGAACTTAACTGTATAGCGTTTATGGCATGACCAACATTTTAGCACAGGGATAACATAAATAAATGCAGGTCTTACGGGGCCTGCTGCTGCGGAATCTGTTCGAAAGAGGTACCGTAGCTTTGGAACACAAAGGGCACTAGGAGGAACACGGATGGGTTTTAGTCAGTAACAGTCTGACACTCCCTCCTGCTTCACCCAGAGCGGGAGGAGTCATTTTATGATTTCCCATCAATAAAAAAAGGCCTTACGGGGGGAGATGAAAGGAACTATACTGACCCTGACGCACTCACTACCTACCCATCATGCCTTGTTGTTACGACATAGCCATCACTTAAGTACCAGGATACCAAAAGACTGCAGCAGAATACTAAGCTAAAACGCGGCGTAGTCGTGCACATGGTATTTTGTCCCGGACTCCGGCGACTGAAGTCTCGAGCATTGTCACCACAGTTTCATGCTTCAATACCAAGGCTATAAAAGCCTGTCAGTAGCAGTATTCGACCTTCTGAAGTTCGGCGTCGTAAGTGCCTATGGTATTGCATATTACCGGACCCCGGCGACCCAAGTCTCGAGTTTCGCTAACCATCGCTCGTAGCATTGTCACAACAATTTCATGCTTCAGTACTAGGGCCACATAAGCCGGTAGCAGTAATATATTGGACTTTTTGATTCGCGACCGAGTAGTGTAGGTACATGGTATTTATTGTATAGACCCGGAAAACAGCGAGTTCTGAGGCGACAGGCATTTCTCGTACTAGTACGAGATCCGACCGCGTGATTTATACGTTCATATGTTTGATTAATAAAATATAATTTTTATCGATATTTATAACTAAACCAATGCAGATCCGCAAAGGTGGCCATCCAAATTTGGCCGCAATTAATTTTAATTAAAATGTAATTAATTATTTATTTTTGAACAATTACGTTCACTTGTAATTGTTAAAAAATATATTTCATTAGAAATAAATATACCTGAGATACCGAGAAAGTTCAAGGTGCCATCCCTCACTTGGCCGCAACCTAATGTCAGCCAGGTGTAAACAGGTATAATTTCGTTAAATATATACGTTCATAATGTATTATCATGTTATACATACCAAATTGAAGATTAATTCTTTCCCTACATGATGAGATATAGGTGCCTATGCAAAAATGCCCGCAAATAGTGACTGCCAACGATTAAAGATAAATAAAAGCGAGAGAAACTTAAGATAAACACCCCATGTCGAATAAAGATAGAGCATCCCAGCTGCTTGTCGTTTTTATGCTACTGCGCATGCGTCCATAGGCAAGGTGCTCAACTAAATACCGTACTGAATATTGCAATCATATGTTTTTGACAGTCTTATGCGCCACGTTGTTTTTTTTCAAGTCCAAAATTATAAAACTTTGTTAATATTAATATTGATATATTTCATTCTTAACGTTATTAAAACGTAAGAATAAAATGAAGAAGTGTTTTTTGTTGTGTAATGAAAAGCAAGAAGTGCTTAACTTTAGTGATGTATCATTTAAAAAGTGTTTTTTAATGATATTGTTTCGACGTCACAAAAATTTTATGTATCATAACCTAAAACTTAATGTGGAATCAACAAATGAATTTGGTTATCACATGAATTGTTTAAAAAAAGTTATTACTGTAAAAAGTAAATACAAGGAAGAATTTGAAGAATTTTGTAAAACCCAAAATGTAAGTACAATTTTTAATCACACAGGACAAATGAATAATTTTGTTTGTGCATTTTTCTTTTAAAATATATAATTAACAAATAATTTTTTTAAACAAATAATAATTGTTAAATAAATGATTCCAACATTTTTTGTTTTCAAAAAATAAAACTGAAAAATTTATATTAATCAGATCCCTTATTAAAGAACCGAATTAAAAGCAATGGAAACAGAATTCAACAGAATTAAAAAATCAATTCTGTTTAATTCTGTTACCATTGTTTTTAATTCAGTTCTTTAATCAAGGATTCAAGGAAAATAAACGAAACTTTATATTGATGAAAATAAAAATAAAAAAAACATTTGTGTATAAAGATAAATTTTAATATAGATTCAAATTAACGTCTTACAGTTCAAAGTTATTGTTTGAGTTGGATATAATTAAAAAAAAAATTAAAAACACTGGTTTGGATAGTAATTTTTATGACATTTTTTATGAAGACCGAAAATAAACGAAACTTAATATTGTTAAAAATTGTAATAAAACAAAATTTATTTAAAAGATAAATTTTATATTTAAAATGACGTTTCACAGTTAAAAAATATTGTTTTAGTTGAATATAATTAAAAAAATATTGAAAACACTAGTTTGGTAGATTAATTATTATGACATATTATTTTTACTGCTCAATTTTTGGAGTATTTTAAACTCCAAGCAAATACGCGAACTACTAGTTGAGCACCTTATCTATGGACGCATGCGCAGTAGCATAAAAACGACAAGCAGCTGGGATGCTCTATCTTTATTCGACATGGGGTGTTTATCTTAAGTTTCTCTCGCTTTTATTTATCTTTAATCGTTGGCAGTCACTATTTGCGGGCATTTTTGCATAGGCACCTATATCTCATCATGTAGGGAAAGAATTAATCTTCAATTTGGTATGTATAACATGATAATACATTATGAACGTATATATTTAACGAAATTATACCTGTTTACACCTGGCTGACATTAGGTTGCGGCCAAGTGAGGGATGGCACCTTGAACTTTCTCGGTATCTCAGGTATATTTCTTTCTAATGAAATATATTTTTTAACAATTACAAGTGAACGTAATTGTTCAAAAATAAATAATTAATTACATTTTAATTAAAATTAATTGCGGCCAAATTTGGATGGCCACCTTTGCGGATCTGCATTGGTTTAGTTATAAATATCGATAAAAATTATATTTTATTAATCAAACATATGAACGTATAAATCACGCGGTCGGATCTTAGACTATACCATTTTCATCACATTTTCATGCTTAAGTACCAGGAGTACATAAGCCTACAGTGCTATACTGACCTTCTGCAGCGGGGCGTAGTTGTGCACGTGCTATTGTAGTCTCGGACAGCGACGAGTCAAGTCCCCATGTCGCCGTAGCCCGTGGCATTGTCACCACAATTTCATGCTTTAGTACCAGGGCTACATAAGTCAGTAGCAGTGTACTGAGTAGAACGCGGCGTAGCAGTGCGCATGGTATTATATAGTCCTGAACTGCGGCGACTCAAGTCTCGAGCATTGTCACCACAATTTCATGCTGAAGTACCAGGGCCCCACAAGCCTGTAGCAATATACTGACCTTCTTGCTTCGCGGCGTTGTAGTGCACATTGTATAGTCTCGGACAGCGACCATTCAAGTCTCGAGTGGTGCTTACTATCGCACGTAGCCATTATTGCCACTACAGTTTCATGCTTGACTACAAGGGCTACATGTCTGAACCAGATCTAAAACGCGGCGTAGTAGTTAGTGCAGCTGGTATTGTAAAGTCCCGGATAGCGGCGATCGAGTCCCGAGTGTCGCTCGCTTACCATAGCTCGTAACATTGATGCTTCAGTACCAGGCCTACATAAGTCTGTAGCAGTATACAGGATTTAAACGCAGCGTACGAACGCATGATATTGGTCCCAGACTCCGGCAACTGTAGTCTCGAGCATTGTCACCACAGTTTCATGCTGAAGTACCAGGGCCACATAAGCCTGTCTGTAGCACTATACCGACTCTGCAGCGCGGCGTAGTAGGTGCTTATGGTATTGTATAGTACCAGACCCCGGCGAATCTCTCGATTAGCGCTAACCGTCGCTTATAGCAATGTCACCACAGATTCTTGCTTAACCTCTCGCGCGTTTCTCGTACACATGGGTGTACAGTTCGCGTTAGCGTGGCTTGCCCCTCGGAAGTTAGGTTTGAGTGAAGTCCGCGCAGGTGCAATCGCGTAAAAAAGTGTTACGTTCCTAAAATATTTTTTTGTTTATACGTATTATACTATAAACAAGTAACAAAGACTACCAGTAACAATAAAATATCAAAAAGTAACACAACAAACACATACACCACAAGAACACAAATCAAACTGTAAGAAATAACCAAAATAAATCATTAAAAACAATGACAACCTGTAACACTTTTCGCATCCACAGTCGTATTGCATCGAGCAAGCGGGACACGCTTATGCATCGAACTTATACGAGCGAGTGAGATGCCATTACACCCGCGCGTTTGTGCTAATCCACGCATGCGCGAGCTACCCGCGCATGCGCGGTTGTATGTTTGTTGTCAAATTGACGTCCTGCGCAGCCGATTGCGGCGTACTTTGCGGAGACAAGCTTGCGTGACGGGAACTGTACGAGAAACGCGCGAGAGGTTAAATACCAGGCCTGTCGTAGTAATATATTGACCTTTAGATCCACGACGAAGTAATGTATTGTATAGTCCTGGAAAACGGCGAGTCCAGGGAGGCTAAAAACGCCACTTCAGGAGAATCATATTATGCTGCGAGTCAGACTCACACTTGGCCGGTTTTTATGCAAGTACTAGGAGTACATAAGCCTGCAGCGCTATACTGACCTTCTGCAGCGCGGCGTAGTTGTGCACGTGGTACTGTATGGTGCCGGACAGCGGCGAGTCCAGCGGCGCCAGCCACCGCTCGTAGCACTGCGACCACAGCTCCATGCCGGCCACTGACGTGCAAGGTAATTACCAGGAGTACATGAGCCTGCAGCGCTATACTGACCTTCTGCAGCGCGGCGTAGTTGTGCACGTGGTACTGTATGGTGCCGGACAGCGGCGAGTCCAGCGGCGCCAGCCACCGCTCGTAGCACTGCGACCACAGCTCCATGCCGGCCACTGACGTGCAAGGTAAGTACCAGGAGTACATGAGCCTGCAGCGCTATACTGACCTTCTGCAGCGCGGCGTAGTTGTGCACGTGGTACTGTATGGTGCCGGACAGCGGCGAGTCCAGCGGCGCCAGCCACCGCTCGTAGCACTGCGACCACAGCTCCATGCCGGCCACTGACGTGCAAGGTAAGTACCAGGAGTACATGAGCCTGCAGCGCTATACTGACCTTCTGCAGCGCGGCGTAGTTGTGCACGTGGTACTGTATGGTGCCGGACAGCGGCGAGTCCAGCGGCGCCAGCCACCGCTCGTAGCACTGCGACCACAGCTCCATGCCGGCCACTGACGTGCAAGGCTCTAGTCGACTCAGTTCGGTTACTGACTTGCTTGGGAGGGATGATTGTGCTGTAAACGAATTAAAAAGATTTTATAGCACAATTGCATATACAAATTTTTATTTTTTAGGTGTCGCCTGATTGATTTGATCTCGATATGATTGTGTACGAATATGGGACTGCTCACATTTATTCAGCTTCATTCGCGTTTCGCTGAACGACTCTGGTCACACTTATACAGCTCTGCTTCTATCAGCCGCTTACAGCGTCGTAAGAATTAGAAAGGCGCTGAATGCGCAGGAAGACGGTAAGATGTCCGTGACTACCGCAGGACCACCGACGCCAATCGCTTCCATATTTGGTAAATAATTAGTACTCAATTGGTACTAATTATTAGTACTCGAAAAAAAAAATGGTACCGAAAGTCGATTTTCTCGAAAACTACGAACTGTTTGCGAGAAAATCGACTTTGAAGGTAGCCTGGCGGTAGTCATACTCTTTACTCATTTAGTATTGTGCTCTTAAAATGGACATTTCTATGTGCGATATTTTTATCTTTTGGCTTCTTGTAGAAGAAATTGATAAAATGAAACGTAAAAAGTTAAAACGCAAACGACAGTGGGTCGACCCAGTACAGGTACAGTCCAAGAGCTAGATCGAAGGATTGAGAATTTATCTCTCTCTGACAATTCTACGGACTTTATACCAATAAAACTAGAAGTATAATTCACTTATCAATAGAAATATTTTTTTCTTGGCAATTTGTTCGAAGAGACTCTTCGATCTAGCTCTTGGGCTATACCTATCTTAAAAATTGAACTCATTATATTATCTTCTAAACTAAGACCCGACTTTAATCTGTGACTTGGCGAAAACTTGCTACAAATTAGCGACTAAATTTGAGAAAGAAAACGCTAGGTGCCCTATATTTTGAGATTCATATGGACCAAGCTGGGGTAGGCGCATCTCAGATCGGCCCCCTATAAACCCTTATAACTTTTGAACCAGTGACCGATTAATTCTGATGTATGACGATTCATTAGCGGCATTTTTTTCAAAATCAAAATCCCTGATGGTGGCCATGCCAGTGTCAGTCACACAAGGAGTCGAGAACCATCCGTGTACCGCGCTGTTCCGCCGCGTACGACGCTGAATGCGGCGGAACAGCGCTGAACTCCAAACATAGCACTCGCATGATAGAAAACACATTTGTCCTCATTTTGTATTTGTTTGCCGCGAAAGCTGAAAGGACGCGGAAAGCTGAATGGATGCGGACGCATCTCCATACAAAATCGTTGTTTTCTATGGGCATAAGCTGAATAGAGCTGAAAAACTGTGAGTCGAGATTCATGAGCGCAATTCAAGCGGAAACTGAAAATTGGTTGGAATGACGCAAACATGAAGGGCTTCTACATGCACGAGAGCGAGATAGAAATAGAATCAATGCGACGATACCAGGCAGGTGCGTTTGTAACAGGCAAATCTTAGCCGGTGACCCTTGCTTAGCGACAGATTTTCGAAAAGTGAAAAATGTATGGGATTGACTATCGAAATAATAATATCAAGGGGTCCATTCCAATTATTTTGACATTACTACCCCACTCGCTAGAATGTCGCTTTCTAGAGCTACTTAAAGAATTATCGTCAGAAAGGGCAAATCAGAGTGAAAGATATGGGAAAACGCGAATTCTGGCGGACAAATCAGTTTCAGCCTTATTATTTCAGTAATTGCACGTAGAATTAGCATGCTGAAGTGGAAGTGGGCCGGCCATGTCTGTAGACGGACAGACCGAGTGTAGACCGCGTGTGGGCGAGCGTAGTGTGGGACGCCCTGCGGTGCGACGGATCGAGGACTTGAACGAGGTAGGAGCTGCAGCGGATGGATGCGGACTGCTCAACACCGGGATGGTTGGCGTTCAGCAGTGGACGGCAATTGGTTGATATGATTTAAATTACAATCAGCAATAAATAGGTATGGGATATTATGTTAGATAGCATTCAGGTTACATCTGGAGTAGTTTACTATACGGACCTTGTAGAAACCAGAACAAGTTTCCGAGCGTTCAAGCGGTTTTGCTATACCTATTACTGCAATTAAAAGTAGCTCACAATTTAGGACCCATTAGTTTTAGTGTTAATATATAATCCGCGGTGCTTGGCAACTGGGCTTAACCCAGTTGTATAATATACAGCCTATAGGCCTGCCTATTGCCCTAGCTCTATTCTGTCTCCTGCTTGCTAGGAGGAAAGTGGACATTATATTTTTTTTCCTACGCCTCCCTTGACTTTTCTTGATTAATTTCGTTGCGAGATCCAAGACAGTTGAATCGTTTCTCCGGGACTCGTCGGGCTTCATTGTCTCGGCGTTTTTATGATGGTCGCCACTGTTGATTCTGGCTTTCAAAAGTTGCAGTGGTTGGGAATGTGTGGCGGGCTTGTCCCAATAAAAAAAGGTACGGGATATACTCACATAACCTCTGCGAGTGCAGGGTGTTAGGCTTGACGCCGTAGAGCGGGTTGTAGAACAATGCCTTATCCTGTTCCGAGAACTGCTCGCCCCAGTCCCACACCGGCCTTTGTACAAAGTTCTGTAAGCAAGCACAACACTATGACAGTTTATTGGCCTCTGCCCGCTGCATCGCCTGCGTAAAAAGTTTTTACAAGGTTATCTTTTTATGTACGGAACCCTAATCCTTTTTGGCTACACATACAACATGAGCATGAGGTATTTGCCAGTGAAACTCGGTTCAGCCGTTTTGGAGATTAGCCGGAATAAGCAGACAGGATGAAGCCAAAAAAAAATCTTATTGTAAGTATCATAATTATACAGGGTTATTTGTAAAACACCAGAAACCTCTTAGGCAGTGAAAGTACACATGATTATAAGCAACTTTTACTTTGGGAAAACTCCGAAATCTCGAAAAAAATATCAACTGTTTCATACAAAATGCAATATTTAGCCAATGAAAATGTATGAAACAGCTGATATTTTTCTCGAGCTTTCGGAGTTTTCCCAAAGTAAAAGTCGCTTATAATCATGAGTACTTTCACTGCCTAAGAGGTTTCTGGTATTTTACAAATTACCCTGTATACTTTCATACGTATTTAGTAAAAAGCTGTTACTTTGATATCACAAACAGACCCTGCAATTTTATTTATTTGTTTAAATCCAGTACATTAGACGATACAAAAAGTATTATTTAATATACTTTTTGTATCGTCACAGATACAAAAAGTAAGTATTTTGATCTACAAGACAGCTCAAGGTGTATTGCTACAAAAACAGAACGGTGTTCACCAACCAACTATTTTATATTATTTTAATTAGTACTAAATTAGGGTACTTCTTTTAGACTTTTTATCTACGTATATTGTCCCACTGCCTTCGCCGATCAATCTGCCACAAACACTTCTTAGTCGCGCCAGTTTTTCTTAGGTCTTCCTCGGCGAGAACACCCAACCTCTAGCACGCACTGCGTAATGTCTTAGCGACTTTTGACATTACTATTTTTTAGGGTTCCGTAGCAGAATGGCAAAAAACGGAACCCCTTATGGATTCGTCATGTCTGTCTGTCTGTCCGTCCGTATGTCACAGCCACTTTTCTCCGAAACTATAAGTACGTATAGTTTCGGAGAAAAGTTGAAAATTGGTAAGTAGATGTATTCTGAGAACCGCATTAAGATTTTCACACAAAAAGATATCTAGGTCTTCAAAAATGATATTGATTTTCTAATATTTTTTTTTTATTATCATTAAGAGGCACTCGTTTGGCCACTATCTCACCTGATGGTAAGCGATGATGTAATCGAAAATGGAGTACGCTTGATTCCAAGAAATGGCAGATGTTACCTTAGACACAGCCAGTTCGCGATCCCTGGCACAGTTAAACAGGAACGTGTCGAAGATATGGTTGTGTGCGCAGTCCCACAGCGTCGTGAGGTACGTCTCCGTGAACTGGAAGTCCGCCGGGAACTGCTGCAGCAGCTGCCACGCGCAGTCCAGGTACAGCAGCAGCACGGGCGCCGCCTGCGCCGACGTCGCCTCCTTAGCGGACGACTCCTTCGGGTTGCCGGGCCGGGGCAGACCGAATCTGGGGAACGTTGTAGTTTTAATGTAACTATGTGTTGTGTGTGTCGGGGGCTCGCCGTCCGGTCAGAACTAGGGGGCTTAATCTCTAAGCCCAAAGTCCGTAGTTTCGGCTTTAGTTACACCTAATCACTACGAATGAACAACAACACGATTTCTCAGTCGATGCCAAGATTAATCGTAAGTCTGTAGGTGATACGGAGTAAAAAAAACGACCGTAACTAAGGATTAGAGAGTAGGCCCCCAGGCCCGGTTCGGTGGCCCGGCTGTGTTCCACGCGCGCCTCCAAGAAATGTCAGTGTAATTGACACCTGGCAGGGTACAGGAATTGTTCGAAAAAACTTTATGGTGAAAAAGTAATTTGATAACAAAAATGTTGTGTAGTATTTGTGTGCATTGTGTGTTCATCGATAAATAATAAGTAATACATAAATTACGTATAATAAGAGGAGGATTATGAGATGATAATAAACTTTATTTTCAGAGACAAAGCTAAAAATTGTGCGAACATCAAAATCTTTGACCGACTCATTTGATCTTCTATTACGGAAAAGTAAGTAACTTTATTAATAAAATTATCAACCATTAATCCGTCAACAGAAATGAGTTTTAATAGGCTACATTTCAATTAAGAATTTCGACATACTTAACTAATATTAAAATTATTAAATTTAATACGGTGATGGGCGGGCTTTTTGGGGGACTGTCTATTTATAAACGTTGACGTTCAAAAAGTGCTGGCACTCAGCCTTATTTGAATAAACGACTTTTGATTTCGATTTTGAAATACTATGCTCAAGTTGATACTTGAGTTTGGAGGCTATAAATTCCAAATATTATCTCAAATATACCCTTTTAGAGTTACGTATTTCCATTTCTGTGATAAATTTTGTGGTTATTAGTATAAAAATAAATAGGATACAATAATTTTGGACCTCATAAACAAAAATTTACAGAATCAGGATACATTAGTCACACAAAATCATAGCTTTTCCTCACCATCTATTTTGTACTCAGCCCGCAATTAAAGAATGAGCATAGCGACAAAGGTACCAGGAATACATAAATTTAAGATAGTGTGTGATGTTGCAGAACGTTATGGCAGTAACAACAAAAAGTATATATTATAGAATGCACATTATCCAGGATACATTGGTCATACCTTATTTCCTCTCAATCTATTTTGTACACAACGCACAATTTAAAGGATGAGTGTAGAGACACGTAAGCTACCAGGAACCCATCAAATTATGGTGATATTCTAATGAACGGTAAGGCAGTAACCATGTATTTACAAATTGAATGGTACGCGTAACGCGTGCTTTGGCTTTTAAATGGCCCTGTTTCTCTCTTACACTTTTTATTTATCAGTATCTACTGATAAATAAATAATACTATGGTAGGCGCCAGATAAATGTGCAATTATAATTATAGTCATTTACATACATTCATTGACTTTCGCGTACCGGCGTACCGGTAGCGTACCGGCGTGATGTTATGTTAAGAACTGGTGTAAACAATAAAAAGACATATGCGATTTCAGGGTTCCGTTGCCTACCTCCGAATTTCTTCATCAGATCTTCACCAAATTGGAATGGGACCAGTCCAGGAAAATAGCCTTTACGTTATCAAGTAATGAAAAACCGATTCATATGCGCGCCTATCACATGCAGGAGCAAGTGGTTTTTTTTTATTTATTATTGATTTCGGCCTAACACAATGGTAATAAGGTTTATTATTTAATGTCTCTGTTTAAAAAACATACAACCGAATTGAGACCCTCCTCCTTTTTTTGAAGTCAGTTAAAAATACGCTACCCTGCGTCGTCTTATTAACCACCTGAACAAACAATTACAAAAAATAAGTTCTCAATAAGTAAAACAACAATTTTCAGTGTCTATCACGGTATAACATGTCACAAAATAATGAAGAGTACGAATCGTTAATTCGTTAAAGGCAATAAATATTTAGTAAATTGCATCATCGATCCAGAATAACTGTTTTGTGAATAACTTTCCTGGTTTGAACTGTATTAGACAAACAAAATAGGTAATAATGAGTTGGATACAAGGAAAGAAACAAAAAAATAATAATCTAATATATAAAAATAAGTTGGGGTTTCCTTCCTGACGCTATAACTCCAGAACGCACGAACCGATTTCCACGGTTTTGCATTCGTTGGAAAGGTCTCGGGCTCCGTGAGGTTTATAGCAAAGACAATTCAGGAGTAGGATAGGTAGGGTAGGTAGGGTAGGTAGGTATAGTAGCCAGTTGACGGGAGCGAAGCCGCGTGGGTCAGCTAGTTACCTTATACACAATTATGGTAACTTCTTCCTGTCCATCATTTTGTATGACTAACATTTTAAAGGATGAGCTTTGAGATACATTAGCTACCAGGAACACATAAATGTATGGTAGTGCTCGAATATTGCGGGAAGGTAAGTCCGTGTAGTATTAACATATTATGAATGGCTTGTGAAAAAGACCGAGTTTGACAGGAAGTTGCTTAGCAGCTTTGCTTAGATAGGTATGTTTCCATCTCTCTTATTCTTATTATTTGACAGTTGTGCGAAAGAGACAAAAACAAGTTCAACTAAAGCACATGCTAATATTTTTCTTCTGACATAAAATAAGTACCTATTAGTTCCTAAGCTCGTGTAAATTATGTAACAAGTTCATGCAAAGTACCAGGAGCATATAACTGCGAAGGAGTACTCACCTATCACAGAACGGGTGTCCGAGCGCGATCCATTCCTTCTGTATGAGGGACTGGAAGCCTGATATCGTTCTGAAGTGTGGGTCGACTAGCAATTGAGTGAGGCATGATACCACGGAACAATAGTCTACGCCGTCACCTGAAATATTAGCAAAAATATTTTGAATAAATGAGAAGTAATTTTATTGACAAACAGCTGTTTGAAACAATTATGTACTAGGAAAACAGGACACTCATAGCGTTCTGTTTATTTATTCTTAAATGTACCACGATCTATTTACAACAGTCATCACTGTACTCAAAAAGGCAATTTTACAAATGAATTTCGCCTTAATTGCCAATAAGGGTCAAATTGGCTGCACATAGTTCTTAGAACGTAGTGGACCAAGTGATCTTTAATAATGACCTTACAACAGCTAGCAATACGGTGTAAAGTCGGTTTTGCAAATCTGCTTGATTGCCACTTAAAGACTTAAAAACACGCACAGTGCAGTATATAGGTTTTATTGAAGTGACCATTTTTTCGTTACGTGACCACCAAGTGACCATTTTTTTCTAAAAGTCACAATATTGTGGCGTAAAGTACCGGACAGTCATTCCATTTGAAATTTTGAGGAAAAAAAAAAAACTAGATTTAAAATATGCGTGAAAGAATATCTCTACGCGACCGTTCTAAAGGGTTAAAAAAAAGTGACGTAACGCGTTGTTGAAACCCTCCCGGTACGTAAAAGACCGACCTCGACAAGCGTCACTTAGACTCAAGTCACACCGAGATGGCAGCGAAGCGGCGAGCTGTTTCAGTGTCATATAATTTTAAACTTTATCTTCATTACTAATACAGATTATCGCGGATATCCTCGGAGTGCTCGCAGCGCCGCGGGCGGATCTTTTCAGGTTTCTCAAGCGATACTATGTGTGATAGTAATGAGGATAAAGTTTAAAATTCTATGACACTGAAACTGCTCGCCGCTTCGCCGCCTTCTCGGTGTGACTTGAGCCTTAACCTCGAAGGTCGAGTGGTGCGGGTGTGGCTAACAAGCTTCTCACCTTCTTGTAGGACAACAGTGACGTTGTTCGACAGGTGCTGCGCGGCGTCGTCTGCGAACGCGATGCAGTTGGCGACGTAGCGCAGCCACCGACTCGTGTCCAGGATCGAGTAGTACTGGGAGTCTTGCATCTATAAAGAAAATAAACGTTATAGACGAATATTTCCATTTTTGCTTTAATTTAAAATAACTCTAGAATATACCACCACATAAATAAGAAATGAAAACGCTTTTACTTATTACCAAAATTGCGTTTTTAAATCAACAGTTTAAATTTTCGCGCGTAAAAGAATAATTACTCACGTCTGCCAGTGGTAAAGAACCGTCCTAACTCAAAGAAATAAGGTTGCCTTTCGCTGTCATAAAAGCAGTGACGTCACTAAACACTCATATTTGTTTTTAAATAAGTTCCGTTTCACGTTACTTAAATTCATTATTTTTGTTAAAAATCGATATTAACTAAATTAAAAACGTTGCTTTATTTAATAATTTTTTGTCATTTTGCTAACAACATTCTCATAAATTTTTCTTTATTTACATCTTCCTTATTGCCTAAGGCCGGGGAAAGTGGAAGGAGGGAAGTACAGTGGGACAGCGCAGGCTCATAATTATACAATAACGAGTTTTAGAAGTTTGATTTTTTCTTGTTTCGATGACTTTTATTTGTGTGTCCTGGACATCTTATGCCGAAAGAAAAAACCGGCCAAGTGCGAGTCGGACTCGCACACGAAGGGTTTCGTAACATAAACCCTAATTTTTGTTATAGTAGTATTTGTTGTTATAGTAGCAATAGAATTACACAATCTGTGAAAATTTCAACTGTCTACCTAGTAAAGTTCTTGAGATACAGCCCGCTTACAAACAGACGGGCGGACGGACGGACGGATGGACGGACGGACGGATGGACGGACGGACGGATGGACGGACAGCGGTGGCTTAGTAATAGGGTTCCGTTGGTTACCTTTTGGGTACGGAACCTTAAAAATATTAATAAGTTAGCGAGTCTGGCAGGTTCGATACTCAGAACGACCATACATTTCAGCAACGCCAATAGGGAATATGCATGCGATTTTTTATTTGCAAAATAAAACACTTATTAGCTCTAGTAAACAATCATGAAATTATTTTTTAAATACCTTCATCAGCGATAAAGTTATAAAGCTTCAAAGATTACTATTAGAAAGAGAAGTCCGATGTAAACTTTGACGTCATCGTCTATGACGCCTATACAGCTGCCATAGAAAACAGTGTTTCCGCGAGAGGGACAGATATATTTGTTAAAAATAGTAATATCTCTTTCGTTTTTCCAGTAATTTTGATTCTATTTTCACTATTAGTGTTATATTTTTGTGTATATTTTTAGATAAACTGTATAGATGATAAATATGTTTTTCATGCATATTGGTGGTTGCGGTGCTGGACATTAAAAGATCAATTGTACATCCTCCAAATTTTTAACAAGAGTCTATATAATCCTAATACATAACATTCTTCTGTTATTGAGTGTATGACTGACAGACAACGTACAACCGAAACTACTGGTAGTAGAAAGTTAAAATTTGGCATATACGTGCCTTGGGGAGTGCAGCGAAGAACTAAGAGAGGATTTTTCGAAATTCTAACGGGAACGGAAAAAAACGGAATATGCGCATTCGAAGTCGCGGGAAAAAGGTAGTTGTGTATACTTGGACGTTTTTAATCCGTCACGCTTTTGAGACAGACTTGAATTAGTACATTCAATACTTTTTAAAAGCTCACTTTGTAAACCAGCATATTAAAAATTAGAAGATTACATTCAGGATAAGAATGCTTGGAAACATGCTGGTCCTGCTCCATAGAACAATCAATGGTGGAGACAAGATCAAACTGGTTAGTTTAAGTATTTACTTTTGTACCTACTGGTTCATTTTTGCGTTTTTATTTTTCTGTTCACTCACACTCTGCTAATTAATGGTTCCAATATTTGTAAATATGTGAGTACGTACTTATGTAGAGATGTGAGTACCATGTACTTATTTAAAAAATTAATAAGTCTACCTCTGCATACTCTAGGTTCATGGTCCTCACATATATTAACAGAAGTTTTGTATACCACAGCACATGTAAAACATTAATTTGAAAAGAGTAACTATGGATTTTCTTGTCCGTTCTTCTCCATAAGAATCTACCCTTCCGAATGGACAGTAGAGTCACTATGTTATTTTAAATATAATGATGACGTTCAAAAGTGCCGTTTAATGGCCTAATTGAAATAAACGTTTTTGACTTTTGACTTTTTTATTTAATTCCAGTAGTATATTCCCTTCAGGTAAAACACTTAGGTACACGCGGACAGAAATTATTACAATACAAATATACTACTCTGTCAAGAAAGTACCGGGAAAAGATCAATAATACACAAATTGTCTGTTATTCATCCAAATTTATTTTATCACCTTCAAAGTATGCTCCTTTAGAAACGATACACTTGCACCAACGAATAATCCATTCATCAAAACCTTTTGTAAACGCTGCTTCCGGAATTGAGTTCAGTTCTCGCCGCGAATTCTCCTTTATGTCTTCTATCGATTGAAAACGGGTGCCACGAAGTGGTAATTTGAGTTTAGGAAAAAGAAAAAAGTCAGCAGGAGCCATATCTGGTGAATATGGTGGTTGCTGGATGGTATTTGTTGAGTGTTTGGTTAAAAATTCGTTCACAATGATAGCCTTGTGCGAAGGCGCATTGTCGTGGTGCAAAATCCAAGAATTTTCTTTCCACAAATCTGGCCTTTTTCGTCGAATTTGCTCTCTTAAACGCCGCATAACGCTCAAATAATATTCTTTATTTACCGTTAGACCTTCCGGTAAGAATTCAGAGTGCACAACACCGCGATAGTCAAAGAAAACAGTCAACATGACTTTGACTTTTGATCGACTTTGGCGTGGTTTTTTCGGTTTCGGTTCAGTTGGAAGGCGCCACTCCGAAGCTTGTTGACTAGTTTGCATGTCAAACTCGTAAACCCACGTCTCGTCACCAGTAACAATGCGTTTCATGAATGTTGGGACCGAACTGACTCGTTCTAGCATGTCCTCAGCGACTTTCATGCGATTGAGTTTTTGGAGAAAATTCAGATCTTTTGGGACTAGCCGAGCAGCAACATGTTTCATACCCAAATGATTAGTTAAAATGGTACGGATCGACTCGTGAGATACAGAAAGTTCGGCGGCTATCTCTCTCAGAGTTGAATGGGGATTTTCAGTCACTATTTCCTTCACTTTTGCGATGTTAACTTCAGTTGCAGACGTTGACGGCCTACCAGAGCGAGGCAAATCTTCCATCACATCTCGACCGCTTTTGAACGCTTTGAACCACTCATAAGCACGAGTTTTTGATAAAATCGATTCACCGTAAGCCTTTTGTAACATTTTCAGTGACTCCGAACACGAAATTCCATTGGCGATGCAAAATTTAAGACAAACTCTTTGTTCGATATTTTTGTCCATTATGAAATTCGCAATACACACTATATATGATATTACTAAAACCAGCACTGTATTTAATATAACTAACAGATGCAACTCAAACACCGCGCCAAAATGGAAAACAGTTGTGCCAATCTAACAACTACAAAAAAACAAAAATTTGAATTTGGAACCATAAACAAATCATCCATTCCCGATACTTTTTTGACTGAATGTAAGTTACCTATCATGACAAAAACAAATAAACCACATTTTGTTCCTAGACTTGATAAGCTTACAAGGAAACCACGAAACATTTCATTCATAAATCAATTACTTATATTACAAAACAGCAGGAAAACTAATAAACCCTTTATAGTTTAGTGAAGTAACCGCAAAGTGTTTGTGTTTAACCGTATTGTTGTGTGTTGTTTCAATAATGGGCGGTTCCTGTTAACTATTAGGTTAATTAATACCTAGTAAATAAATTCGGGTTATACACGTTCAAGTAGTACTATTAAACTGTTTGATCAAATAGAAATACTTATGAAATTAAATAATTATTTCTTTATTCCATTTGGCAACTAATTTTTGAACAAATTTTCCTACAGACATTCATGCCAATTTATAAAACTGAACTAGCCTGTTTGATCAAATTACTGTAGTGTGGCCATTAGTGCTGTGCACTCCCTGAGGTATGCGCGGCGAGGTGGGAGGCGAAGAAAAAAGTGCATGAGTTCACATGAGATCGATGCATGTCGGACAGATCTTACGATATCAGTTTGCATTTCTAAGGCAAGACTTGTGGCGGGACGATGGTCTATCTATCTGTAATATATTATACTTACTTAGTTGATTAAAATGTAACCCAAATAAACTCATATTTTATTAAAAATATGCAGGTGATAAATAAGAACTAAACTAATAATTCAAAGCAGGACTTGTTTTATTGAACATTTTTTTATATTTACATACAATTATATATTCTAACGAACGTTATTCTGACATAGAGTCTGTTTCAACTTCATCTTCCATTTCGTCATCATCTTCATCTTCCACTTCGCCACCGGAACTTGAATCAGAGTCTTGCAAATTTATTATCAATGAATCGATAACATTATCGAACCTACTATCGCGACTCCAGTAATCATTTTCATTTTTCTGGACATGATCGTCGCATCTCTGCCATTTTTCCGCCGTGAATTCCGAAAACAATTTATCCAATAAGATTCTTTTCGTCTGGAGAAGTATTAATATAGTTTTGGGCTATGTTGTTTTTAATATCAGCCCAGACCAACTCAATTGGATTTAAATCTGGGTGGTACGAAGGTAAACGCAGAACAGTGTGTCCACTGGCTTATAGGAGTTCGTCAATTCTATACACGGGTTCTTTTTGTGTATTTTTTATAAGAAGTAGCAGTTGAGCCTTTGTCATGGTTCCTGAAAATTCTACATTATGGCGTAGCAACCAGTTCTGCATTTCATTTTTGAGGCTTGATATAGTTGGTTTCTAAGACGCGTTGTCCATTACAACCACAGAATTCGGCAGCAACTTATCTTTTAACTTTTCATCTACCCACTTATAAAAAGTAGGTCCGCTCATATCTCCGTGATAGTCACCGGTTCTAGCATCTGATTTGAATATAGTCAATGCATCATCCACTAAGCCATTTCGACACCCATCGTGGAGAATTACCAATCGCCGTCCTTTCCCAATATCAGCATGAATTCCGGGTTCTGACGATGATTGCCAACATTTGCTGGCATGGTGACTGGCGTTGATGTATGTTTGATCAAGAAAATATATGTTGCGGTTTTACGTTCTGTAATTTTTGATTTGGGTAAGATATTTTTTCCGTCATACTGTAATATTAGGCTTCTCTATAAGGAGATGTCTCTTTGATTTGCATTTTTTTAAACGGTAGCCCATTTTGTGTAAAAGCTGTCTTAAATATTCCCGTCCACAATTCAATATGCCATCCTGTCTCAAACTTGATAGTAACTTACGGACACTTGGTATTTTTTTTTCAACTTCGTAAAACTGATGAATTTTTCTTCTAATAACTCCAAGGTCAAAATCATCCACAACGTGTTTTTTCTTTAGAACAACACTACCTGCCGCCACGAGCGTTGACGGCGCAGTCACGATAGTCTAATAGGTAAACTTTTTTACACGTATTGTTAGCTAACCGTTAAATTTTTTATTTTCGTTCACTGAAACCCAAGTCCGAGGTTGTCACGTTTTTAACGCCCAAGGCACATCACTAACTGTACGGCAGCTGTACAGTACCCTTGTACTGTACAGCTGTTGTACAGAGGAACACATAGATTTTTAGGAAATGTTCAGCTTGGCATTGATACACCACTGTGTTTGTTAAAATACCCATGTGTCGTATATTCCAGTACTACCAACCACACATTTATGCGTTCCTGGTAGCTTATGTATCTCTAGTTAATTCTTTATAATGTTATTATACATACAAAAGAATAGGCGGGAGGGAACATTTAGTATTAATAATATGGAGTATTGTGATTCTAGTTTGTTATTTCGTAATGTTCAAATTATATTCTACCTAACTAATATTTTAAGTTTTGACGCCTTTATCGCTGAACTGATTTTGATTCATTTTGGTATTAAGATAGACAGGACCCTAGAGACGGCATGCAAAGGTCTTCCAGATATTTTTCTCGACTGCTTATTATCCCGTAAAAAATCAATCAATCACCCTGTATATAAAACTCTTCTGTTATCTACCGAGTGACTGACAGACCACGTATAGCCGAAACTACAAGTCGTAGAAAGAAATTTGGCATGTAGCTTGTTTAGGGGAGTATAGAGGAGCATGAAGAGAGGATTTCCTGTAACTCCTACGAACGGGGAAAAAACGGGATAAGCGCGTATGAAGTCGCGGGCAAAAGCAATCTTAGGCCGCGGACACGAACTCAGCGCAGCAACGCAAGCCCATTTACGAAGCCAGCGTGCAGCGGGCAGATCGCCTGGCGCTAGAGCGGCACGCTTAGTGTTGTGTTATGTTATGTTATGAGAAGTTACCAACCTATGACTACGTCACCGCTCGACTGGCGCGCGGCGCTCGTACGTCGCCGCCGCGCCGCTGCCTTCGTGAACTGTTCCATATAAACCCATGCATTTGAACGCACCGCTGATCGCGCCGCCGCCACCGCACCTTATAATAATGCTCGTTTAACTTAATATTTATATCACTCACCCAGAACTGTCCCAGCGTGGTGGGCGTGCACAGCTCCACCAGCTTCTTGTAGGAGGTCTGCAGCGTGGGCAGCGGCGGCAGCAGGCCGGGCCCCGCCGCGCCCGTGAACGTGTTGCCGCACAGGTACGCCACGTGCGGCGGCGTCAGCTTGGGGTGCGAGCGCCGCACCTGACCAGTTCAACTTATGTTAGTATAGCAAGGTGCCATTTGGATTTCTTTAGGCGCGATTGGTCCAATTCGCAGTTGGTCCTTTTCGCAGTTGGTCCAATTCGCTGTTGGTCCATTTCGCTATTGGCCCAATTCGCGATTGGCTCAGTTAGCTATGGGTCCAATTTGCGATCGGTCTAATTCGCAATTGGCCCCTTTTGCGGTTGGTCCAATTCGCGGTTGATCCAATTCGCGGTTGATCCAATTCGCAGTTGGTACAATTCGCAGTTGTTCCAATTCGCGGTTCGTCCAAAAATTATGACTGCGCGAAAGTCAACCAAATGAACAGCAGTTTTTTTTTTTTTCGCAATTTCGGTGTTGGTCCCACAGCGAACGTTGTTCATAAGCCGTTAAGAGGTTTTGTATTGATTCTGTTACTCGTTGTATGTGTATAATTTCAGAAGCATTGTCCGTTTTGAATTAACCGCGATTTGGAACAACCGCAAATTGGACTAACCGCAAACTGGTAATTTTTTGAAAATTGAACCAATCGCGCGTTTGGACTGATGGTGGTTGATTGGAGGAGTTACGCGATTTAAGTTTTATTGCGATTGGTTAAAGTGGAATTTCAAGTGAATACAATTTGAGTAAGAAATTTGAACGGTGTTCATTAAGCATGTACAAAATATATTTGCAAAATAAACCACCGCCCATATAAACCTGTTCGTGATCATGATCGAAGTTTATGATGGGCATAGCGTTTGCGAAGCCTGCTGTATAATAAAATGGCGGTCAGATAGCTTTAACTTATAATATTTGTTTAGTCGCATTTTTCCTCAGTTAAAAATGAAGTCACCAACAACGAGACCTGAATCACTTGTTATAGCTAAACATTTGGTCCCATTCATCGAACATCCTGATCTGATGTATGAGGTCAATGACTTCTAAACCACTTAACTGTTTATATTCCGCGTGTGACGTCATGCACTTACGTATTTTACGTAAACGTAACGTCCACGACGCTTAACTAATCGATCAATCGGTCTATTCCAACAAAAACTCACCGTGTAAACAAAGGTGGAGTAAGCGTGAAGTAAACTGCCATTGTATCTTGTTTGTTTGGATGCTCACTTCACTTTCACTTCACTGAAGTTACACGTTGAGATATTACACAATCGTACTGCAGACTCCTCTACGGTACTTTATGCAAAACTAATGTTAAAAGGACATAATCTTGGACACGATTTAAGTAATTGGATTAACTTTTGACCTGGGCCTCAAGTCTGTTATTACAATAGTGTCAGAATGGTCTATCATTGATTTCATAATTGTTGAGTTTTGACAAGTTTGGTAATCTACTAATATAAAAGCGTCATTATGACTTTCCAATGGTCAACCACTGACACTCCATTGAAAAAAATGGCATAGAATCTCGTACATAATGACAAATTAATAAATAATATATAATAATATGTCTAGTACGATTCTATTACGAGACCATTGACCACATTTACGAGTGACGGACCATTATGAATTAGCAGATTACGAACTTTTAGCAAAATGACAATGGGATCGTGTTGGAATGACGAATTTATAAAAAAATGCAGACTTGTTCTGCAGATAAGATACACTTCCGCTTAACAAATTGCATGGACGTCAACTTGCACAATATAATTTGCTTTCTAACATAGCGTTAAGTGACTTGCGTAAGACAGTAAGAGCACTTCACGCTTTATTTGTAGAGTAAGAGCCCGCGACGATCAGACCTTCGTTATTTTACAAAAGCTGAAAGTTCTCATGTGTACAGGTAAGATCAATCCCCGACTATGAAGTTTGGATCATGGTGGCTTTGGCTGGCAACAGGTATCAAATTGTGCCCCCAATTTGTTAGGGATATAAAGCTCAGTTTACATACATTTTTATATATTTTTTAATCATCTTTATTAGACGAGAAAGTTATACGTATGTTCACACAATTTGTCAACAAGCTTCTTAAAATTAATCTTTAACTCACAAATACATAATTGTGTCTATTTTTAGCATCCGCTACCGAACTAGGTTTATAGCCTGTATTTCAGTACGCAGCGCCTCAAGCCCTCAAACTAAATATGCAAGTATGAGCTCACGAACAAAAGTAAACATTAAAATATGTACTAAACTAAAATTCATAAGGTTTACATCTGGAATAATATTAGAAATCACTCCGGTATTTATCAGACTCCTAGCAAGGTTGCAACCCCCTGTCAGGTCTGATCGTCGCCGGCTTTTGGGATATCAGTCTGTAAGTCTACGAAATATCCTTTAATTTTTATTTCAGGCGTGTGAAGTGTGGCACTATGAAGTGTGGTAAAATTTAGAAGCTGCCTATTCGCAGTTAGGGAAATTTATTGTATTTACCTTGCACGTCATACACAAAAAGGTATGTTTGTATACTTAAAAATTTGATGTTTTCAACCGAAATGATGTCAAACAGGTAAAATAAATATTCCTGACTGCTAATTACGAGTTGTTCTAAAACAAAGCGATAATCGCGCGAATACGCGATCGTCGCATTTATTTGTACGGAAACCCGATCTCCTCAGATTGCTTAAGTTTGACTTAACATACCTGTTCCAACAGTACACTCTCCGCGGTCGCTGACTGCTCCGTACTCAACAGCTCCCCGCTCCGCAGCAACGCAGCGCCCTCCGGCCTGCCCCACACCCATATCGGCACCCTGCCCGACCGGAAGTGTCGCGCGGACTCCATCAAGTTATAGTCCAGCACAGAACTGGGCACTATCAGTGTCTCCCCAGCCGTCAGCATGAACGCATCAGACGTTCCATTTATGCAGGTGATCCTCCAATGAGGACATTCGCATCGTTCTAATTCCCTTTTCCAATCTCCTGGGCGCTGGAACATGTTCATGTCGGAGGGGAGGGTAGGGTAGTACGGCTCTCTGTACTCGAAGGCGAAGAGGAGGTCGTGCCGCTTTGGAAAGGCGTGGTGCATCAGTGCGAGCGCTATCTTGCGGCCGTTGTCGATTGGGGAGTTCGCGAAGCTGAATGTAAGGACCTTCATGTTCTGGAATAGAAATTTTGGGGATATTAGTTTTTGATGTGAAACATCGAATGGCGCGCATTGGCAGTAAATCCAACTCGTACCTACGCCGTGACGGAAACGACGCTGTCGTGTCGTGATGCTACCACTACGCCGCCTGTTACGGACGGTGAACTTTGGAACTACAATTTGCGAAAACAGCATTACTTGTAAAAGTGTTGCGCCGATCTCAAGTAACATGGGATAAGGGCAGGAAGATGATGAGTATTATTTACAATTATGTTTTCTTTATTTCGCCATTTTGTAAAGCAAAATGCGGTTTCTTGTCTGTAGTTTACAAAAAGCGTCCTTCATTAAACCTCTGTGAACCAATTCTTTGTTACGTTCAATTTGAAAGTGTAAGTGATAATGTACTTTTGTGTTTGTTCGGGAAGGTCACAGATAGGTTTTTAACGAAAATACAGGAGGAAAAAGCAAATATATACCTAGCAAAGCTACCTCTGCTATCACCGTTTGGCATTAATAAATGTCGGCTGGTAGAAAATGTCACAGGCGTAGTACGCTTTTGTAAAGTGACAATTAACTTTTTAGGGTTCCGTACCCAACGGAACCCTATTAATAAGCCTCCGCTGTCCGTCCGTCCGTCCGTCTGTCTGTCTTTCAGCGGGTTGTATCTCAAGAACCGTAATAGACAGCTGAAATTTCCACAGATTGTGTATTTCTAATGCCGATGCCGCTATAACAACAAATAATAAAAATTAAGGTTTATGGTACGGCAGTTTTAAATCTTTCATGTTTAATATCCTGTTTTTATACATTATAAAATTAAAATTTTGTTAGCTCAATAGGGAATATGCGTGCGATTTTTTTATTTGCTAAATGAAGTACTTATTATCTCTAATAAACAATCATGAAATTATTTTTAATACCTTCATCGGCGATGAAGTTATAAAGCTTCAAAGATTACAATTAGAGAGAGAAGTCCGATGTAAACTTTGACGTCATCGTCCATGACGCCTATACAGCTGCCATAGAAAACAACAACGTATTCGCGAGAGGGACAGAGTAATTTTGGTTCTATTTTCACTGTCAGTATTATATTTTTAGATAAACTGTATTGATGACAAATATCTTTTTCATGCATATTCCCTATTGTTTAAATTCCTTGTAATGCTTGCTGCGGTCTCCTGAAATTGCAGGGTTTATCATCATCATATCAGCCGAAAGGCATCCACTGCCTGACATCCTATCCTACTTCCTACTACCCTCCTACTAATATTATAAACTAGTTGACCCGCGCAACTTTGTCTGCGTCACAATTTTCATGACTGCTCCGCTCTTATCGGTCTTAGCGTGATTATACATATATATATAGCCTGTAGCCTTCCTCGATCAATGGGCTATCACACTGAAATAATTTTTCAAATCGGACCAGGAGTTCCTGAGATTAGCGCGTTCAAGTAAACAAACAAACTCTTCAGCTTTATATATTAGTATAAGATAGATGCGAAACTTTGTGAGGATGGATGGATACACGTTTGTTACTCTTTCACGTCAGAACGTCTGAAAGGATCTTCATCAAATTCCTGGGAGTATGTTCCCTAGGGATCAAGCGGGCGAAGCCACTGGCAAAAGATTTTTGTGTGCCTTGTACTTTTACTATTGTAGATATTTTAAGCAAGTATGGATGGTAATAATTACCTAATGTGATTGTAATTCATCTGAAATAAATTATTTTAATTGAAAACTAGTAGGCCAGAAGTTAAAGGGTATGCCAAATAATGCACCTGTAATATATTGTGTGATACCCTTTGTTGGAGATCCTTAAATAAATAAAATCTATTTCCCAGAAAAGGTACAGCCAACATCATTACATTTCTTCGCTCATAATTTAATCATTGTAATAATTTAAACATCATTTCCTATAATTGTAAACCTAACTATTGGACGCTCATTGATCTAATTCGCCACTTATCCAGCCGCTAACCATGTGACATTGAGTCAGACGCTAATCAGATTAGATAGTGACCCGAACAGATTGCTGTAACGCATCTGCACGAAATATGTGTATTATCTGTGTACCTAGCACGTATCTGTGTTTTATGTAAACACAGGCAATGTTGTGTTTGTTTATGAACATTCTTTTACGTGTATTGGCTGAGAGTGGATTTAATGAATGTTTTTTGGCAATGACGATATATATATATATAGTCTTAATGACAGTGATATTTACTTCTTTTGTTACTATTGATAGGCACGCGTTTGACCACTATCTCACCTGATGGTAAGCGATGATGTGGTTGAAGATCAAGCACGCTTGCCTAGAAGTAACCTATTCACTCTTGACTTAAAGACTCTCAGGTTGTTAGCTATCAGGAAACACAGACTCTGGCAGGGAATTCCACTGCTTAGCTGTACGCACTTTGAATGCGTTCCCAAAACGTTTTGTACGTGTGGGTGGGATGTCCACCATGTACCGGTGGCGCATCGCCTTACGTCTTGTGGTCCGATGATGGAACGGGCTTGGCGGAATTAAATTATGCAATTCCGTGGCACATTCCCCAAAATGCAACCGGCAGAAAACCGACAGGCTAGCAACTCGGCGTCGATGCTCAAGACTTTGGAGCTCCGACTCGACGAGCCTATCATTGCCGATGATCCTCTTGGCTCGTTTCACAATTGACTCAAGGGCACCAGGCTGGTATCTGGCAGATCCATCCCAAAGACTACAGATCCGATTACGATCTAAACTTCCGACTACGGTCTATACTTTTAAAGAAGAAATCTGAACCCCACCCTCGGTTTCTTTTCGAAGTTGAGCAATTGTCCAGCTCTATTTTAGTTTAGCACGAAATGTAGTCAACATTTTGCTTAAATAACCGGTCAAGTGCGAGTCGGAGTCGCACACGAAGGGTTCCGTATCATAAACCTTGGTTTTTATTATTTGTTGTTATAGCGGCAATTGATATACACTATTTGTGAAATTTTCAACTGTCTACTTATTACGGTTCTTGAAATATAGCCCGCTGACAGACAGACGACCGGACGGACAGACGACCGGACGGACGGACGGAGGAGGCTACCCTTTGGGGTTGGATACCCTTTGGGTACGAAACCTTAAAAAATGATTTTAACCAGTTATTTTCTTCAAATTGGAGTCTAATGCAGGCTAATGATAAAATTAATGATTCAAGTAAGGAGACGGACTACATTAAAAATTAAAGATAGTGCATATAGCAAGCACAAGCTTCTCTGTAATTGAGGAGGCGCTTAGACATAAGTTAGCATTGTACAAATGAGAAAGTAACAGTGTACTCATTATTGAGAAGCCTAAATAAATAAATACTTAATAAATAATTAAAGCTTTTTGACAGCATTCAGTAGTTAAAATAGCTGCTCAGCTGTTTATTCAGCTGCAAAGTGCAAATAAGATAACTGTCTGACTAGCTGGAGCCTAAGGAGCACCACATACCGGACTCGTAACATCATTTTATTGAGCAACTACTGGGAGGGTATGTAGTTTGGCAGTCTGTGTGTATTCATTCGTTCCTTGGTTCTAACTGCTTCTCATCATTCGATAAGGAAAGGAAAAGAAGTGTCGTAAGATTCGTTGTGTTACCTTACTATATGCTGTATGACGTATCGTTTAAATCTAGTATGGCGGTTAAGAACTGCCCTTACCAAAAACTAAAAATACGAGTATTTACAACTAGCTTCTGCCTGCGGCTTCTCCCGCGTGGTCCCTAGGGAACATATTCCTGGGATAAAAGTAGCTTATGTCCCTTATGTCCTTTCTCAGGCTCTAGACTATCTGTGTAATAAATTTCATTTAAATCGGTTCATTAGTTTTGGCGTGAAAACGCGACAGACAGACACAGTTACTTTCCCATTTATAGTTTTAGTAAGGATAAGAATTGTATCAAAATGAAGGTTTTACTATGCAAATCTCAAAATTAAAAGTTTTAATAATTTTAAGAAGGTATTAGTTTATTCATTCTTGTTTGACCCATTATATCGATTCGAATAGCTTTGAACAAAACGTGAGATATAAAAATGACTATTAATTTGAATAGTTTCGTGAGTCATCGAAAACATGTAAACATACACATTGTTAAACTAGATGGTTTGGTATTATCATCGAAACGGTTGAAGAAATTTACGTAGATTGTGTAGATTATATTTTCATGTAGCTAGATACCTATTTCTAACTATGAATCGTCATCGCACTGATTCTTGAGATGCGAGAGGCAATTATCGTAATTTTAACGAGCATTCGCAGCTCAATCGCAAACTGCAAAAATAACCGGCCAAGTGCGGGTCGGACTCGCGTATGAAGGCAACTGTCTACCTATTACCGTTCATGAGATATAGCCCGCTGACAGACAGACGGTCGGACGGACGGACAGTCGGACAGCCGGACGGACGAACTGCGGAGGCTTAGTAATAGGCTTCCTTTGGTTACCCTTTGGGTACGGAACCCTAAAAACCTTTAATGTCCTTTTCGTTATTCACCTACGCCAAGCTACGCTGGGGTGGGAAAGCGTACTTTCAATTGATTGCTTGGTTTACTAGTTATTTAAGATCAGCACCCATCTCCGCTTCAGCAATTATTTCTAGTTAGGTAAGAGTAGCACAAGCGCCTTAGGACCCCCTCAAGCCTGCCTGAAACCCTAGTGTTGGTCCTAAATCCCCTAAACAAAGTAACATGCGACCAGCAACAGCGATTCTCGAAAAGTCAACAATGTATGAATCAAGGCATATCAAAATATCACAACTTAGCTTTTGCCCGCGACTTCGTACTCGCATATCCCGTTTGTTCCCGTTCCCGTAGGAATTTCGGGAAACCCTCTCTTAGTGCTCCCCTACACTTCCCAAGGAACTTACATGCCAAACAGCTTTCTACGACCAGTAGTTTCAGCTGTGTGGACATCATCTGCCTAGCCTTTTCCCAATTTTATTAGGGTCGGTTTCCAGTCAAGGCGGATTTAGCTGAATACCAGCACTTTTATTTTTCACTCAATCACTCAGTAGCGGAAGACTTGCATCTATTAGGATTAGCATTTCGTTATTCACCTACGCCAAGCTACGCTGGGGTGGGAAAGCGTACTTTCAATTGATTGCTTGGTTTATTACAGCTATAATTTACTAACCTAACCTACTAATTAGTACTATCATACTACAATATTATAGATGCGAAAGTTTGTGAGGATAGATGGATGTATGTTTGTTACTCTTTCACGACAGAACGCCTGAAGGATCTTCACGAAATTTGACGCAGAGGTAGATTATAGTCTGGAATAACACATAGGATAATTTTTATCCTGGGAGTTTGTTCCCTAGGGATCACGCGGGCGAAGCCGCTGGCAGAAGCTACCAATTAAATGATGAACTCACCTTGCATATAACCTGCAGTCCCTTCACCTTCCCGGGCATGTCGCCGTACGGCATGAGCCGGCGGCGCCGCTGCGGCCCGCCGTCCGTCAGCCACACGGCGCCGACTCCCGTTAACGGCACGTCGAAGGCGCCGAGCAAGTAGTTCCGTTGGCAGTACTCCTGGGTTAACAGAATACGATTTTCATAAGTTTATGGTAGCAGTTAAACCATATAAGGAATGCGTTATCCGTGTCCGAATAAGCAAGAACTTCGCTCTACAGACGTAAAGCTTCTTATTTTTGTAGTAGTGCAAGACTATCATTGCAAGTTTATGTTAGAAACGGAAAAATCTATACTAATATATAAAGCTGAAGAGTTTGCTTGTTTGTTTGCTTGTTTGAACGCGCTATTCTCAGGAACTACAGGTCCGATTTGAAAAAATATTTCAATGTTAGATAGCCCATCTATCGATGAAGGCTATAGACTATATGTACTACTCTGTCAAGAAAGTACCGGGAAAAGATCAATAATACACAAAATGTCTGTTATTCATCCAAATTTATTTTATCACCTTCAAAGTATGCTCCTTTAGAAACGATACACTTGCGCCAACGAATAATCCATTCACCAAAACATTTTTTAAACGCTGCTTCCGGAATTGAGTTCAGTTCTCGCCGCGAATTCTCCTTTATGTCTTCTATCGATTGAAAACGGGTGCCACGAAGTGGTAATTTGAGTTTAGGAAAAAGAAAAAAGTCAGCAGGAGCCAGCCATATCTGGTGAATATGGTGGTTGCTGGATGGTATTTGTTGAGTGTTTGGTTAAAAATTCGTTCACAATGATAGCCTTGTGCGAAGGCGCATTGTCGTGGTGCAAAATCCAAGAATTTTCTTTCCACAAATCTGGCCTTTTTCGTCGAATTTGCTCTCTTAAACGCCGCATAACGCTCAAATAATATTCTTTATTTACCGTTAGACCTTCCGGTAAGAATTCAGAGTGCACAACACCGCGATAGTCAAAGAAAACAGTCAACATGACTTTGACTTTTGATCGACTTTGGCGTGGTTTTTTCGGTTTCGGTTCAGTTGGAAGGCGCCACTCCGAAGCTTGTTGACTAGTTTGCATGTCAAACTCGTAAACCCACGTCTCGTCACCAGTAACAATGCGTTTCATGAATGTTGGGTCCGAACTGACTCGTTCTAGCATGTCCTCAGCGACTCTCATGCGATTGAGTTTTTGGAGAAAATTCAGATCTTTTGGGACTAGCCGAGCAGCAACAAGTTTCATACCCAAATGATTAGTTAAAATGGTACGGATCGACTCGTGAGATACAGAAAGTTCGGCGGCTATCTCTCTCAGAGTTGAATGGGGATTTTCAGTCACTATTTCCTTCACTATTGCGATGTTAACTTCAGTTGCAGACGTTGACGGCCTACCAGAGCTAGGCAAATCTTCCATCACATCTCGACCGTCTTTGAACGCTTTGAACCACTCATAAGCACGAGTTTTTGATAAATTCGATTCACCGTAAGCCTTCTGTAACATTTTCAGTGACTCCGAACACGAAATTCCATTGGCGATGCAAAATTTAAGACAAACTCTTTGTTCGATATTTTTGTCCATTATGAAATTCGCAATACACACTATTATGATATTACTAAAACCAGCACTGTATTTAATATAAATAACAGATGCAACTCAAACTCCGCGCCAAAATGGAAAACAGTTGTGCCAATCTAACAACTACAAAAAAACAAAAATTTTAATTTGGAACCATAAACAAATCATCCATTCCCGATACTTTTTTGACTGAATGTATATCATCATAGGTGCGGAGCAGAAGAAGTTGCGCGGGTTACTGGTTTTATTTATATTGATCAGGCGTCAATTTAGTCTGCAAAATTTGAGGACCTCATTCCAGCGGATTTTTCAAAAATATCTAAAACTTGGTGAAAGTTGAGTAGCAAGATAGATATAGTTACTTTTATGTTTGCCCTATTCTTATCCGTTAGCGCGTCCTCACATTTTGCAAAAATATTTTTTTGCAAAATGCCTGCACTATATGAAGCTTTCACCCTGTTGAGCTTCCCTACTCCGGTCGCGGATCGTCGATTATCACTCAAAAGATTTAAAGCGCACAGAACTTTGCCCTCAGAGGGACGAAAACCGCTAGACAGATAGATAGAGGTCTTAATTTAAAGTTTTGTAGCCATGGTAATACTGGGTTGCGGAATTTGTTCGAAAGAGTCTCCGCAGCCCAGGAACGCAAAGGAGGAACACGTATGGGTTTAAACACCCATCCTCCACACAGTTCCTCCACACAGTCTGACACTCCTTTTTGCTCCGCCCAGAGCGGAAGGATATATTTGATGATTACCCAATTACCCATCCTTAAAAAATGGTAATATTGGTAATTGAAAATGAGTCAAAACCATAGTTAGCTTTATATTGGAACTAATTACGGGATTAGTGAGGTCATTTTCCGAAGATACGCGATGATTCCCAAAGCGTTTACTTTCTAGAGATATATTCGCTTACGAAGTATGATGGAATGTCGGGGAGACGCAATGCTGCTTTTAATTTATTAGATTACATGCTTTTCTGCTTGCTCTCATAGTGATTCCTGACAAACGAACCTCAGTATCAAATCAATTAAACCGAAGCAGGAACTAATTTGTTACAGAACGGTATTGTCGGTTTTCAGATAAAAACTAGGAAGTTCAACTACCAAGGCCGCATAAATCTCGAGAGTAACGAAATAGTTCCTATTGTTGACCTATGAACGTTAGCAATCACAAAAGGAGATTTCGAAGTAAGTAATTTATTCGAGCGATTTTTTTTTTAATTTCCTTTGCCACCGTTTTGCAAGTTGCATTTCGCCGCTCGTCATTTCTAAAACTTATGATTTTTAGTATCAAAAACAGCACCGACAATAAATACACACGAATCTCCATTAAATTGTTTTGCCAATAACTAAAACTCTTCTTTTGATAATATGCATAAAGCAAGAATGTTACGATTGGGAAACTTCCTTTTGGGAAGAACCCAACTAAGTTAAACGTCTTGGAAGAAGTCCATTCCTAAGATATGAGTCAATGTTTCTGGGTTTATTAATTTACTATCAGTCTTTCCTTGATGAGTTATTATTATTTTTACCGCCTATTCTGTCATTAATGTCGGCTAGAACTGATATTATGATTTATAACGTTTTTATTATGTGGAAGTACCCCCTTATTGTCTCTTCTCGTGGGCCAGTTTTGGTGAAAGGATTATACCGAGGTTTGACGGTTCATTACACGGACCGAGGTGTTAACGCACGGTATTCTTCTAGCTACCCATGACATAGGATGTGGCATTCATAGAATGACACGTTTAGATGTGGCTCCAATCCTTATCGACGCCACCGTGTCCTACTTCAGGATCAGACCTTGAATACAATCGTCCTGCAGCGGGGTGTGAGGCAGGGAAACGTCATTTCTACGAAACTGTTCACGGCCGTAATGGAGGATATCTTCAAGGTTTTGGACTGGCGAACGCTAGGCCGTAATGCCAATGGCGAGTACATCAGCTACCTTCGATTTGCCGACGATATGACTATATGGTGACTGAGGTACAATGCTCGATGACCTCAGTAGAGCTTCCGAAGAGTAGGTCTCAAAATGAACATAAAAACCCCACTCCCATCAAGATCGGAAACTCTACACTCAAAGTTGTGGGCGAGTACGTCTATCTAGGACAAACTGTCCAGTTAGGTAGGGCCAACTTAACTCGGCTGGGCAGCGTTCGGGAAGTGGCATGGTATCTTCTCGTTCCACATACCACAGTGTCTCAAGACGAAATCTATGATCAGTGCGTGTTGCCAGTGTTGACATATGGAACTGAAACGTGGGTCAAAGTCACTCAAAGGGCAATGGAGAGGGCAAAGCTTGGAGTTTCCTTGTGTGATCGGATCAGGAATGATGATATCCGCAAGAGAACCAAGGTTACCGACATAGCCCGAAGGATCGCCAAACTAAGGGGGCAGAGGCACATTGCTCGCAGAACAGATGGTCGATGGGGCCGAAAAGTTCTGGAGTGGCGACCGCGTACCGGGAGACGCAACGTTGGAAGGCCTCCCACAAGGTGGATCGATAACCTGGTGAAGGTCACGAGTAGCTGATGGATGCGAGACGCGCAGGACCGGTCGTTGTGGCGACGCTTGGGGGAGGCATATGTCCAGCAGTGGACATCTTTCGGCTAACATGATGATGATGATGAATCCTTATTGTGGTTCATCCAAAGCCAGTAGACAATACTCACATCATTGTTTGAGTTCTCCAAGGGCACGAAGGACAGCTTGTAGTTGGTGATGAAGAGCGAGCCGAAGCGACCACGGTCCCATTCGCTGAGCGGCGTCAGCATCACCACGCTGTGTGCCGCGCCTGTCACCAGCTCGCCTGTCAACAATAAGGCTATAGTTTAATAAAGGTGTTTAAAGGTCCAGTTAAAGTTACTCGTAGTATGGGGTCGATTCCGTGGCTATTTTATCAGTTCTCGCAACGAGAAACGATTGGGTTGAAGGATGCGGTAAAGGGCGGAACCAGAACCCTGATAAGATCACTCGTGTGTCTGACTGTCACAGCTAATCTCATAGGCAATAAGGGTAATAGGGTTCCTTTTTTCATACGGACGTTCGGAACCTCGTATTCATAATGTCTCAGCAAACTGGCTTAATCTGCCGTTCAATTAGCGGCCCAGCCTTTACATTGGCTTGCGGACGGCGAGCAGTGGGTGGCTCGCCGTCTGATCAGAACTAGGCCCGGGTCGGCGGCGCGCTGCGATCCCAGCGCGCCTCAAAGAGATGTCAGCGTGGAAGACGGGGCCCGCTAGGGCAGGTGCCTGCTGAGGCTGCAGAATCTGTTCGAAAGAGTTACCGTAGCCTTGGAACGCAAAGGGCACCAGGAGGAACACGGATGGGTTTTAGTTAGTAAGAGTCTGACACTCCGTCTTGTTTCACCCAGAGCGGGAGGAGTCATTTGATTATTTCCCATCCTTAAAAAAAAAGCCTTTACATTGAACGGCGCCGATTTTCAAACGGCCTAAGTGACATCTCGGCATTTTATTGGAACAGGTAGTCTCATGACTTGGTTCAATATCGTTTAATGTAATCTTAGCAAAGTAATATAGGAAATTACTAATTACTGCCTAATAATTGGGTTAGTTCATAAGTTAAATCTCTGGCTGAAACTTCACAATAAATACACATTGTCTTCGACTGAAACAACTCTTAAAAAACTGTTGTTCTTTGGGTAGGTAACTAAAGCGATAGTTGTGAAGGTCGAGGGTCATGACTCCTCCCGCTCTGGGTGAAGCAGGAGGGAGTGTCTTACTGACTAAAACCCATCCGTGTTCCCCCTAGTGCCCTTTGCGTTCCAGGGCTACGGTACCTCTTTCGAACAGATTCCCTTATATCCTACCCAGCGCTGGAAATGAATGGAAACGCATCTATGAGACGACGAGAAAGTTTAGCAGCGAATTGGCTGAGGGAGAAGAATTTTATTGTTAGTTAATAACTCCTTTACAGTTCCGTTTCTGCGCATCGTACAGAGAGAAATATAAAGCTGAAGAGTTTGTTTGTTTGGTTGAACGCGCTAATCTCAGGAACTACTGGTTCGAATTGATTTTTAGGGTTCCTTACCCAAAGGGTAACCAACGGCACCCTATTACTATGCTTCCGCTGCAAATGATTTGTTTACTAGTCCGTCCTTCCGTCTGTCTGTCTGTGTGCGAGCTGTATCTCAAGAACCGTAACAGGTAGACAGTTGAAATCTCCACACGTATTGTGTATATCTATTGCCGCTATAACAACAAATAATAAAAACTATGGTTTATGGTACCCTTCGTGTGCAAGTCCGACTCGCACTTGGCCGGTATTTTTTTAAAGTGAAAACTTCTTTAGGCGCGTTTAGCACTTTTTGTGCGGGGAATAAATCATTGTTTGGGCGTCATCGTCACGTCACCGAACGCTTTCCATGAGGAAAGTTTTGTATCCTTTAAAAACTACTGGACCGATTTAGCTACATTATCACTGAGTAACATAGGCTATAGAATATTTTCAAAAAAGTTAGGGATCCGTGTAAGCCTATAGGCCTATAGCCTTCCTCAATAAATATCATGATACTAAAATCACCACTATTCCTTTTCACCCGGGTTTTGATTGGATAATTTGAAAAATAAGCGGTCATTGTGACTTAACCATAATCTATGCTCTTCTATCTTATATATAAAATTTCCATGTCACAGTTTTAGTTACCGTACTCCTTCGAAACGGCTCGACCGATTTTCATGAAATTTTGTGTGCATATTCAGTAGGTCTCAGAATCGGCTACTATCTATTTTTTTTTTGTAGGGTATCGGGGTAGGTAGATCGGGTAGGGTAGGTCGGGTAGGGTAGGTCGGGTAGGGTAGATTGGGTAGGGTAGGTCGGGTAGGGTAGGTCGGGTAGGGTAGGTCGGGTAGGGTAGATAGGGTAGCCAATTGACGGGAGCGAAGCCACGCGGGTCAGCTAGTACTAATATATAAAGCTGTAGAGTTTGTTTGTTTGTTTGCATGAACGCGCTAATCTCAGGAATTACTGGTTCGATTTGAAAAATTATTTCAGTGTTAGATAGCTCATTTATCGAGGTAGGCTATAGGCTATATATCAAATTATTCAAATTGGACCTTACGTTTAATAGTTACGACGGGTATAAAATACTTTAAGTAAGTAAAATGTGTTACTTAGTTTTCACTTCTATCGGCAGTCCCTAGAATGCCCGATTTTTTTTTTTATTTCATATTGTTTGCTCTTGACTCTAGTCTAGGTCAGAGATGACAGAGACAATCTGCACGATGGAGCGAGCTTACTCAGATCTCGGTCAATGTTTTCGTTCTGAGGTAAAAAAAAAAAATTGTTTACTAGTTCTGCGGTCAGAACACTCATTTATTCTTTCTTATTTTCTCTTTGTTATGTAAACAGATACTGAAACCGCGAGTGAGTCAAAGGGGATTTTTTTCTAGCGATGAAATATATGAATATTACGGCTTTTTGTTACGTTGGCTTGCGTCATCATGCGTCTTCTCAAAGTGGACGTCAAACTTGCACGAGAATGACCTAATCGCGATGTTTTTTTCCTATATTTCAGTTTTTTTTTAGTAAAATGTATCTTGGGATATTGGCGGGTTTTGGCGCATCTTGAGGAGGAAACTATTTCCAACAGCGGACTGGTATAGGTTTTAAGCTTTCCCTGGCCGACTTTTCGGCAATTTGGAGTTTGTTTACCACGGAGATCTAATTGATTACACTAGCAAGCGCCAGACAATAGCGAATGACTGAAGATCTTACTTTTACAGCATTTTTTATATAAACAAACACTTTGTCTATAAAAAGCAACAGCGACCTACTCATAATAAAATGAGTCATGCGTTAATTTTAATTTATAAATATTGTGTTGCGTAAATTGCGCTCGGATTCTTCTGTTGTTCTTTAATGGAGTATTTTTGTTTTGTTGATTAATTATGAAGAATTTAACTACAGCTTTATAATACTAAATTATTTCATATGTAATTAAAAAAAAAAAACAAATCAATGCAATAAATGAACTAGAAACGTGAAAATGGAATTTAGAAACCTTATTTCAAAATATGGTAAGCAAAAATTATTGGACCGAAGGAATCTCGTTATTCCTGCACTTGTTAAATTGTTCTATAGGCTAATTTAATTGTAATAGCTGACTTCATAAAATTGTGATTTACAGGGTGTTTCAGGCAGAAGTGCGTGATATTTAAAGTTGTCGTTCTGCATAAGGTACACAGTAAGGAAACAATAGCAAAACAAAATTATCGTCTTTTTCAATCAATCTGACCGCTAAATAGTACTAAAAAGTTTTATGCGGCTGTTGGGAATTATTTTAGTTCGATCACGATTTAATTTGATGTCACTAACTGCATCAGACTGCTTTAAAAGCTATTTTTTTGGAACTTTATACAGTTTATTGCAGTCAGATTTAAAAAAAAAATACGATGTTTTTATATTATATTTTTTACTTTGTATTAGATACAGAACGTAACCCTGAAACACCTACCACGCACCACACACTTCTGAAACACCCTGTATAAACATGTACCGTTACGTATTTTCTTCTGTACAGGAAAATATATCTTGCGATAAACAGTTTTAAGGAGAGGTCGTTAAGCTGTACGAGTAGTTTTGCAGTAGGTATCTACTCACATCTTGAGTAATACAAAGTGGAGGAAAGGTCGAAAAGTTCAAGACAAAAAAGGCTGATCTGCTGAGGTCACGCATTCTTTAACACACTTCCATGAAATTAGCAGTCGGAAAAAGAGTGACTAATTAGTAGATTCCAAGTATTTGCCCGTGCATCTGTAAATCGGAGATGAACCAACTACTAGGCTGTTAAAGAACTGAGGAGGTTGTTTCAAATCGAACAACAACAAGGACCTTGCGAGGCAGCACACATTGGCCGTCAAAACTAAATTGGTACTAGGGTGTTATAACAACTGAGGATGCTAGTGCGCTGTGCGTAAGACAATACAGCGAAAAGTTTTCGTTCTGGCATTTGATACGATTGAGTTTTCTGGCGGCCTTCACACTCAGCGATCTGGACCGTACTTTTTTATCGCGATTTGTCGAAGGAAATAAGAACGATTTGCGCAATACGCGGTGACCGTGAACGTTGTCTTTGACTCATGAAGTCATGAGGTATCGTGCAACGAAAATATTTGCGGTATTGTGTATTTTGGCGGTTTACTTTTTATTACTGGGCAGTTTGGTATTTCAAGGAAATCTTGAACATATCATCGCCATTTTTAGTCTCTGGGAAAAAACTCTTAAGTTACAAATTGTCTCTTATAATTATTAGCGCTTCGTACGTGGTACAGGTACAGTTAATAACATTATTATTTTAACCAACTAATCACGATACCTTATATGAATTTTTGGTTTTTATGACTTCCGCGGGATTCGATGTATGGGTCTTCTCTTCGATGTATTTGAAGAATCGCTTAGAGAGACAACTTTATGAATAAAAGTATTTTAGGTTTCTTTAATTAATAGATAAATGAAAGAAATGTTTGTGGGTAAGTAGTAGAGTTCATAGGTAAAATCGTGAGGACCAAGGGGCACTGCTGTCGAATGTGCAGTGTGCATAGTACATAGGTAGTATTCTAACCACAAGAATTCAAAACCTACATGCCACATTGTTTACAAATAAAACGGTAAATAAAATCAATTGTGGTAACATATTTTTACGCTGTCAGAATGATAAATTGTACTTTCGATAAGAATACTGGACAAGGTCATTGTTATCACATGCATACAATTAATTAGATACCAGGAGAGCATAAGAGCTCTGTAATTACTGAATCAATTAGAAATATTAAACGTACCTTTCCTTAGAACACCCATTGCGAATCACAATACGCCATCAACTGGTGTATAGGACACCACTTCCTATGATTGCTGTGGTTCGCGTTACCAGGCATTCATATAAGGCGATACAGTTACGCGTACGTTTCGCATACATAATGATTATTATTGTAATTTGCATCATGCTTCTACTCGAGTGAAATAAAATGTTGGGCATAAACACACAGGTTACATTGTTTTGTCCTTGAATGGGCGTAATTAAGACGAAATGTTATGCGTCATTGACCTCTCGTACTTTGTAGAATATCGCCGGTCGGTGTTTATGTACATTCATAGGTATGTATATGTCACCGGATAATTGGAAACTCCTTAAGATTGTCACAAATTTTTAGATTATATTTTCTCGATACATAGGTATCGAGAAATATAATGTAAAAATTTGTGATCATTTCATTTTCAATACAATAAATCCCATCCAAATTCAATATTTTCCAATGTAGGTTTCCAATGTATACACGCCTTATTGAGAAAAAATAATTTACAATTTCACGCGATATTTTACAATCTTTCGTTGTCTGCTATTTTCCGGTGAAATATATATTTTAAAAAGGAAAACCTATGTTTACGGTAAATGCTGTCCCAAAAAAAGGTAAATGCTACTGTGACCATATTATTCGTAATTTTGTTTTCCTTAGTTATGTATATGAAATTTTTGGTAGGTAGGTACCTACTCATGTTCTGCTGTTAGGACAAATCCTATCTACACACACACGTACAATACAAACTGTACGTGTGTATGTCACTGAACTCCTAAACGGCTGGACCGATTTTAATGAATTTTTTTGTATGCGTATGGGTGGCGCCTTGGATGGTTTAGATTCACAAATAGGGTAGGTAGGGTAAGATAGGTAGGGTAGGGTAGGTATGTAGGGTAGGTACGGAGAGTAGTCAGTTGACGGGAGCGAAGCCGCGCGGGTCAGCTAGTATATGAATAAAATTCTTCCGTTACTGAGTGACTGACAGACAGAAACAACGCATAGCCTATACTACTGTACCCCTATTCTGTAACAACATTTTCGTGTCTCGACAGCGGAATCCGAGGTGAGTATCAAATTACGTCAAACGTAAGACCTTCATGTTGTGTGTAATAAAGCTCACTTCGTGAGGTTTGTCACTCAGGTGAAGCTCGATTTCGAAATGGTTACTTACAGAATAGACTAGCTGGTCGTAGGAAGGTGAAAGCTGTACACACAGGGGAACACTAAGAGAGGATTTCCCGAAAACAGGATAATTATGCGCGTTCGAAGTCGCGGGAAAAAGCTAGTTAGTTTGTATTTTTAATTTGTAGAATTGCCACCGGTTAATATTTCCTTTTTCGTTATTGGTAAAGGAAGATGAAATTTACGCTTAGATATCAGAAAGTTTAAAATAATCTAATATGTGTGCAGATTCTGATCTTTAAAATCAGTTGTTTTGGTATGTTGATGTATTTTAAAGTATATTCCTGGGGTGGCCAATTTGATTGGACCCAAGATTTACTTTTTAGTAACGAAACACTGTGCACTCTGTAACAGTAGGTGATGTTCAGTATAAAATTATGTGGTATTTTTCATTTTATTAACATAACCAATTCGACATTTTTTTAACGTACCTATTTATATTGTTTTCTTCCATCCCTGGTATATTCTATCTATCAATACATTCATAAACCCGGCCTTTTTCTCATTGGGATAGGCAGAATCTTTACAACACCATCTGCTGTAAGCCTATGACCCTTATTTTTAATCATCAAACGACTCCTCCCGCTCTGGGAGGAGCAAAACGTTATGTCAGACTTTTACTGACTAAAACCCATCCATGTTCCTCCTAGTGCCCTTTGCGTTGCCTCTTTCAAACAAATTCCGCAACCCTGGCAAATCTGCTGTGACATTCCTTTTTCTTTATAAACAACAACTTTTTCGTGTCTGACAGCAGGATCCCAAGTGACCATCAAATTCGTAGACCTGTGTTTAATAAGTCTCACTTTGTGAGTTTTGTCACTCAGGTGAAGCTGGATATCGAAATAGTTATTTCGGTTTCGGTTTAAGAACAACTTTATTTCTTATAAGAATTGCATACACTTACTGAGAAACAATATCTAAAACTAAGATTAATAATTAGAGCTAGTCTGTTGTTGTTTTGTTATAAAATAACAAAACAAAACAGCAACAAAAATGTGGGTAAGCAGATAATAAACTGGATCAGTCAACCAAGCAAAACATGGATGTATGAAATTGAGTTTTAGTAGATGTGGCATTGGTGGCATAGTTTATTGTGGCAAGTTTATTATTATTACTTACATTATTTTTTTATTGTTCTATTTATATATTTTGAGTACATATATTCCCATATTCCTATATTCATATTTTCCGTGTTTATTTATTCCCATATTATTTTGTGTTTTATGCGTCGCTTTTGGGGAAATAAACGTCTTTTGTTTCTTTCTTCTTTCTTTCATATGTGGTACATAAAACATTTTAAGTATTGGATTTTATTTGTTCTTGTTTAATTTAAGTCAGTCTTGTTATACTTAATCTATATAATGTGTGTATTTTATTTATGTAAATATATATATATATATGTATATTATTTTAATTCACTTATTTGTATGTATTAATTGTGACAGTTTTTAGTAGCTTTTTGAAATGGGCATTATTATAGTTTATTGTACTATTTATATATTTTGTATACATATGTGGTTTATAAAACATTTTGAGCATTGGATTTAATTGTTTGATTTAATTAATTACTAATGGATATTTTTAATTTAGAGGTGTATGCTCAATCTATATAGTGGATGTATTTTATTTATGTTAATACATTTATATATTATTTTATTCACTTATTTGAAAAAAAAAAACTACTAAAAAGTCACACAAAAAATAATTTATGTGACTTTTTAGTAGTTCTTCGAACCGGGCATAACTTTGTTCTGCTTTTATTAATGATGGTAACTTATTGTAAATTGTAACATCCTCAAAGTTAAAATTTTGCCAGCTTTATTTTCTTTAATGATTGCGTAAACTGTTTATAAGTAAGATAAATATCACAATAGGGTACTTTCCTAGATAAAAAATTATTATTATTTTAGGTTGGTCTATAAGAATTTGAAAAAATATTGGACACATATTTTTAGCCATTTCAAAACTATAAAAATTGATGAAGATAAAGCGCATCAACATTCAAAAGTTCAATGTTTTAGTAAAAACAATACATACTGAAATGTGACATCACAGTTTTCAACGTTAAGTTAAGTTGATATAATCATCCTTCTTGTTATGAAGGTATCCTTCTTTAATTATTAGTTAATACCCAGTATTGTCATGTTATTAAGTTAAGGAGTGTCCAACACTATCAAGCCAGTTTCTGTCAAACAGTTTTAATAAATCATAGTCTTATTCTAATGAGTATAAAGGTTGTTTTCGTTCTACTCACCATTTAGGAGCTTAGGTTTCACATCTTGTAGAGATCCATTTTTTTCTCCTTTACTCTGAAACAGAGTTGAACAACATTGATAATATTTTATTGACAATTAATTCATTGAAGTGTTGTTTACT
This sequence comes from Lacanobia oleracea, assembly GCA_950371165.1. Classification (NCBI taxonomy): domain Eukaryota; kingdom Metazoa; phylum Arthropoda; class Insecta; order Lepidoptera; family Noctuidae; genus Lacanobia; species Lacanobia oleracea. The sequence goes on from OX493405.1 coordinate 2,882,067, forward strand.
TAGCATAATGTTGCAGGCTTATCTAAATTCAAGTGATAGTGAGCTTTAGACTGGAATATAAAAAATACATATTGTCTTTGTACTTGCCAAAGAGTTATTGCTTTACTACGACATTTCTGAAAGGGGTGAACTTTCTAACCTCTACCAAAATAAATAACAACACAGTTAAATTGCATCGGTTGTAAGATAAATGGTAACACATCTCAGTTTTTTTAAAAACTATTACAACTTACCAGAGGAGATACATTGATGTAACTCTTGAAGTTTTGAACCAACTTTTTCTCATTCATTGTAATCAAATAATACCAACACTGCGTTGACCCACTTTGATCGATTTCAACTATGTTTTTTAACCTATATTTAAATAGATCCTTATATTAGGTTGAACGGGAGATGATAATTGATTATATTAACAGTTATCCACATGATTCTACTTATTTAACATATTTTTGATAACAATCATCCGCGCAAACACTGTATTATCTGGATACAAATTATTCATTACACAATTGGTGAACGTTAGGTAAAACGGTCCGGAGATTTAAACTAAACATAATTAACACTAAAATTAGCTCGAGACGATGCTATATTCATGTTAAAAGTAATATTTTTATAATTTTATAAATTATGATCCACAGCAACACGAAAACGAACAACGACGGCGACGGATAAATGCTGGTATTGCAAGAGTAATTTTCCCATTTTGTTAAAACATGCAACATAAAAAAGTGATACCAAAACACGAAAATGTGGTTTATTTTGTGAGGGTTTATTAGGGACTCAAACTACATCATAAAGAATCTGATCTGAGCACATAATAATTTAAAGGCTCAAGTTTTGCCTAACCAAGCTAGCCACACTAAAATCAATAATAGACATCTTTCTCATAGACCATGGAGAATAGAGAGGAATTCTAATTCGTCATGAAAATGTTTTTTAACCTGTATCGTTGCATCATCTGTGATTTCTTATTGGAAAAAAAAACCGGCCGTCCGGCCCATAGACTGTACATGTCTTATAAAAAAATGGCGATTGTTAAATTTTTGTTGAGAGTTTGAAAGCACAATCCTCAAGCACATATTTAAAACTTTAAATATCTGTTGGTGAAACTGTGAATATATATTCTGAAAATGGCGGACGCTTTGGTAGAGCGGAGACCCACCGCTCGGTTTTTCTGCCACAGGTGTAACATTGAATTCGAAGATGTTTTGCAGGTAAAAATCAATAGTTTTCGGTATATTTCCCTCTAAATTAGTTGTTCTTTATTGTATTACGCACATAGATGATACATACATCGACCCTTTAACATTACCAATTGGTTTTATGAATCTGTACATAGAGGGGCGAGATTTCCGGGGCGAGATTTCCATTGAGGCTATTGGTGCAGCCGGTCGGTTCACAATACTGCGTGACATTTCTCTGGAAAATTGTTCTGGGGTCAAGATTGACGGATATGGTCAATTTCACGCAGTTATATCATTTGTATTATATGGCGCTTTGAGTTCTGAACCCTGCTCAGTACATATTTCTATGTACTCAGTTATCTACATGCATACATCCCACAATAGCCCCTGGAATGTCATTGATGTCAATAGAATTTTAGCTTTAATTAGTTGTCCAGAACAGAACCACCAAGAATAAATTTTATTGACAGCTTATACATATATTTGCAATGTTTATTACTCATCGTCCATAAAGTTTAAACAAACAATATTCATATTCAGGAATGTATCAGCCATTTTTCCCTCTACTATCAAATAAATAAGTATACTCAGTGGTGAGTGTTTGTTATGCCAGAGACATCCAAACAAAACATGAAAGCCTGAATTGTTTATGAAAAAAATAAACTAAAATACTACTTTAAAATTTCAGGATTACACATGCCCATACTGTGCAAGTGGTTTCATTGAACAGCTTGAGAACGAGAATGAGGGGCTGCCACTGTCAGGAGATGACTTCAGCGACGCAGACATGAGCAATATTGATGACATGAGCAATATCGATGACATGAGTAACCTGGATGACTCTGATGATATTCACCACTTGTCACAAGTATGTTATCTTGCACTTGTAGTATCAAAATAATAATAATAAACCTTCATGAAGAGTGTGAACTACATTGATACAAACTACTACTTGTTACACAAACACAGACCTATTGTTCGACCACAACATCTTTTATAATTTGTAGGTGTTGTTTTTAACACTGTAGGATAGATTACAAAAACAAATGTTATGTAAGAAGTCTTGTCAATAGCATTGGATTCTTTGCAAACACTAGGGTCAAGTATTTCCACAGCCTACATCATCTCCATTATACTAGAGCTCAAGAGTTCATCTACTAGACAAATAGACTACATTTAAAAGTGCATGTCAATGGCATAGACATCTGGAAGTGGACTGTGATTGATTGAAATTTGCATATGACCGAACATAAACCGTTGCCCACATCAACATTCCAACACTTGGTCCTTCATTTTCCTACATTTCTGTATGTATGTAAGTTGGTAAATTCCATTTATGGTCTGAGACAAGTACAGACATGAATTGAAATCTGTCATTGAGGTCACTATGATGTTGGCTGCCGGCTGCCCAATGAACTGTGAACAAGTAATAAATAATCAGCCGTGTGAGTCATTTGGAAATGTTTATTATCTACCCATCACAGCATGTACTGCAATTTTGTATGTATACCTGATTAAGATACAGTTTGTGTTGATCATTATGATTAATGATATCTAGATAAGATATACCTGAAAAGGAATTTGTTAAATCATAATTAATTTTCTTCCTTATTCTTGAAGCAAGTTGAAGGTAATCTTAGTGGTAAGCTTCACTATTTTTTCTAGCAAGTAAGGTGGGGTTTATTACATCTTTTTGATGTTCATACCAGCCACCCAAAAGTTCCTATTGGAAATATCAAGAGTATTATTTATTTTTCATACTATGAGCATGCCAAGATGTCAGTTATTGAAGGGAATTACTGTTTCATACAGTGTTTACATGTAAACAGTTGTATGTTTTGGTTTCTTATCATAAGAATTATTTTCTGATAGCTAAATATAAAGTTGTGGTTTGATGCAGTTTTGTTTATTATTATGTAGACATGTAGCGCAAGCTGTACAAATAATACGAGCGCTAAAAGCGCAAAGAAACAATTATTTTATTTGGCATTGAATCCCACTGTTGAAACCGACAAATAAGAATCTAATAAGAATTGTTATTTTTGCACGAGTCGCACATGTTTTCGCTCATGCAAATAAGTATGTTAGGACTCCCGCGGGATGTGGTCGTTCTAATTTGACGTCGCGTGTTATCGCGTCAAGCGCGCGGCGAGGTCCTCGCCTGCACGTGACGCGGCCGCGACGTGTCGTAATAACGATGCTGTGAACTCTTCACGGTCTCATCGACCACGCTGCCGCTCGGCGACCCACGTGGCCGGCCCACCTATTAATAGATTAGATCGATTATGCGCATTTGTTACACTGGCAATGTTTATCACTGTCTTATTGCCCGCTGAAATTCTGATAAGAACGTTGATAGGGTTTTCTTGAAAGTTCTAGACGTTTGTTTACTTTTTGTTATCAATGTGTGGTACTTGCAAAAAAAAACATGTTGTATTTACAAGGGAATTGAATTTATATTCACTGAGAAATAATGAATTTGAGTCCACTTTATTTTACATCGAGTAATTTTGTCGCCATAACTGCCTGCTTAGGTACTGTGAAATTACGAATAATTGCACAATAGTTTCAAAGAAGGGGGAAGGTTCCGCGAAGTTCCGTATACGTAATTGACGCTGTAGGTATACCAATTGCAAATAAGTACGTAAATGGCAATGTCTTTGATGACGTCGTTTCATTGTCAAGCTGAATGTACACAGTTAATACCGCGTTGACCAATAAGACGAAACCGCATAAATATTCTCCGAATCCTCGAGTTTAGGTTAAGTGCATATGACCGCGCGGTAATATGTGAACTTAGCCTTATTCTATCGAAAGCCTCTAGATGTCTCCGGCATAGATATTGCGTAGATATGGAGAGCCTATCGTCTAAGGAGCTTTAAATTATGAAACAGGAATATCTTTAATAATATCCCATAAAATCCAAAATCTCAAGCGAAAACAAAAACAGTGACATTCAAACTGACATTAATGAAAACTTAACTGGATATTATTTTTCGTTATTTCAGGGCACCCCTCCAATGTTGAACGATCTAGCATTCTTAATGTCGGGCGGCCGGTTACGGTAAGTCATAATATTTTCAATCAAAGATATTTATAAAATATCGTCAAGCGGAAGAGAGAATTGTATCCGTAGTTCTGCACCTCAATGACCTTATGGCTCAATTTACACCGCCGTGGAACCAAAGTGCCGAAGAAATATGTGCATTACGTTGTGGAGATCAGAACGAATATGTCATGTTAAGTTTCAGATTGACGCTTCCTTTCCGCAGCAGAGTAAATTAAGTCTTGGACACAGTCACCAGCATCGCGGTAGATCTCATGATAAGCGGCAGGACAAAACAAACAAGAAATGGTCTTACATTAGCTCATGTTACACCTTTTCCCAACAGTGGACTTTTGCCCCAATTTAAAACTATTTCTTTGAAAACTCGGTGTTGTCGCGTACAAAACAATGACCTTGTACCTCACGCACGTTCGTGCAATTACACCCTGGGGTGCAGGAGGGCTTGATCGTGTGTCTAGTGCCCATTACGGGCAAAGTACTAACAAACACGCCGTTTGCTACATGCAAACGACGTGTTTGCCTGCACGGGATTTGTATTTTTTTGTCCTACCAGAAATAAACATCAATTCAAATTCTAAATACTCACTGCTGGCTCGTTTTTCGACTCTTTAAATTAGCAATGGAAAAGGGATTGGTCATTGCAGTGTGTTACTTGCCTAGTTGGTCTTCTGAAATCGCCATTGTGGCAATTAATACACATGCCTTCTGTCTATGAGAACAGGTCTTGTCGCATAGTGGTATTACTGGCCTTTGAACTTCCACCAGATACAGTCCAGTAATGACAATTTAGTTTAGACGATTTATAAGTGCATGCAAACCTGTGCTACTTTGGCACTGATCAGAGCCTTGCCCAGGGGTTCAGTGGAGCTCCTGTAAGTACGTGACCCATTGGTACCTCCCGCAGAGGAACGGGGCGGCGTGAAGGCCTGTGTCCTGCAGTGGGGCAGTAATAGTCTGGTATTTCTGCATCACCAGAGACAGTTCAATGATGGCCATTTAGCTTAGACGATTTATCCTTGCATGCAAGCTATCTGTGACATTGTGCTACTTTGGCACTGTTCAGAGCCTTGCCCAGGAGTACAGTGGAGCTCCTGTAAGTGTATGAACCCCTGGTACGTGTGACAGAGGGGCAGGGCGGCGCGAGACGCTGATGGAGCAGCTGGTGTGGATGATCGGCGGCGCGCGGCCTGCCAGCGGCGCCGTGACCGCGGGCGCCCCCTTCGTGCTCGTCGGCGCTCCCGGGGACTACGTGTTCGGCGGTGAAGGTAATACTTCCACTTTTGTTTTATATGTATAACTTGGTTTTCGGTTACCAGCCTTCCCTTTAATAATTTGGCTCGTTTCATTTTTAAAAACGTGAAGAGTTTTTTACCAGTTTTCTTGCGATTTCTGCACTCTTAATCACAACATCTTAAAGATAACTTTGCTTAATCAAATTTTTTGAATGAATTTTGCTGGTAGTTTCAAGTTTTTCTAAATTTACCCACTAGTGATGCTTTTTTAAGCTATTGCATAGCTTCTATCGCGGGCCTTGAGCGTGGAGACTGAATCCAGAAATTCCATAACGAAAAAAACCTAACACCCCCCACTCCGACCGGCACAGCGGTGATACTTTTTAGTTTTTTAGTCACCACGCTCAAAGTGTAACTTGAATTAATATCAAAGAAAAAAAAATACTGCATAAATAAAATAAATATATAATTATAATTGCATAAGTTGATAAAAAATGCTATGCAATAGCTTTACCGCGGCAGTCTCCGAGTGCCACACGTCTTTTTTTTTTGTACTCACAAGAGCTAAGTATTCAGCCATATCAAAAATGCGATCATGCTCAGGCACACTTGTTTATTTCATATTTTCAAGCAATAAATTTATTATCGTTTGATTTCAGGCTTGGACGCAGTAGTAACACAGTTATTAGGTCAACTAGAAAACGCGGGTCCTCCGCCCTTACCGCGAGAACAGATAGCAGCGCTGCCGTCAGTACAGGTCACTGAAGATCAGGCCGCGGCCAACACATCGTGTTCAGTCTGCTGGGAGAACTTCACAACTGGTGAGAACCTCTTGCTTACTATAGTTCCCTGGTACTGACTCCCTAAGGACAAACTTTTGCCTAAGTATTGTTTTTCTGCGTTATTGCCTATGATGGAGATTTTTAATGAGTAATTCAGACCTGTTTCTAACATGATGGAGTAACAGACTTCATATGCTGAATCTTTTGGGAGAACTCTCTAATCTTGGCGTTTCGTGAAATATTATATCTAGGAATACATACTAAATATGTCTTGCAAATTCCAGGCGAGTCAGTATCTCGGTTAGAGTGCGACCACATCTTCCACGCCAACTGCATCACGCCGTGGCTGCAGCTGCACGCCACGTGTCCCATCTGCCGGCGCTCGCTGCTGCCCGAGGAGGCCCCCGAGGCGCCGGCGGCCCCGGGCCCCGCGCCGGCCGGGGCCCCCGCGCCGCCGGGCCCCACGAGCACCGCCACGGGCACCAGCACGCCGGCGCCCAACAGCGACACCTCCGCCAGCCAGTACCGTGAGTCCTTATGTAAGAATGCACCGCATTTTCATGCGATCCTAGTAAGGATACGAATCACCTAACGCTTACCATAGCTACTAACAATGAGCAGTTCTGAGGTCAATAGTCGATACTTAGCTTGTGCTTTGGCTAAGCGGAAGGCGCTACCTTTATGGGCGAGTGAATCGCCAGGAGTTGACGTTTTGCTCGTAAATGACACTAGTTGAATCGCCGTGATATAAGTCTTGAAAATATCGCCGTAAATGGCCGATGATAATATCGCCGTATGAAGTGGCCGACGAAAATATCGCCGCATGAAGTGGCCGAAGATATTATCGCCGCATGAAGTGGCCGAGATAATATCGCCGCATGAAGTGGCCGAGATAATATCGCCGCATGAAGTAGCCCGCGATAATATCGCCGTATGAAGTGGCCGACGACAATATCGTCGTATGTAGTGGCCGACGATGATATCGCCGCGAGACACTCGCTCGAGGTGAAGATGACGTTTGATGTCCTGTCACTGTCATACTATGGTCAAACTAAAAGTGTAAGATAGAGACGGGAACATCTCCGGGCCAAAGTATGATCTAAATAAGAAACGTTTATTACTTTATTATGGCCTGAACTCTCAAGCAAGAATCAAGATTAAAATAAATTAATAATTATTCTCGAGAACTTGATTTAGGTTATTTCTATTCTTATTTCGATCGCATACAAAATATAAATAATACCTCTCGACTGGTCAAATATTATCGCACTATACATAATTTTACCGACCGTATACACAGCTTTTTGCATCAACTTCAGCCGCTGAAAGTATCTAGCATTTGAGCTTTGTTTTTTACTTTATGTAGTATACCTATGGAAAACATAAATCAATAGGACAGCTTAATCGGCGATTTTATAGGCTCTTGAGTGTGTCGAAAATCACGTAGTAACAAAAGACTCATTCATGAGTAAGTATAATAGTGTATAGTATACATTTTCCTTTTTCTAGCAATGTGAGTTTAAGCACACTATACAGTGTTTTTGAAGGAACCTGCATAGTACTGCGGGTCTAAAAAGGCCACTAGCAAAATCAGAAAGCAAATCATACTACCCGTCACTTTAAAATTTTCTCAATCAACCTTGAACGTCAACGTTGAATGTTAGCGATAAAGACGAAAATTAAATTTGACAGATTTTCGCGTGATTTATATTATGATTCTCCTAAAGTGGCCATTTTAGCTCCCCCCCTGTATTTGTTTAGATGGTTTTTTCTCGATCCGTTGACTGTACTCGTGTATATGTAGTGTGTTGTGATCGCGTGTTGCAGCGTCGCTGACGCAGCTGCTGGTGCGGCGCCTGCCGCGGCGGGCGGGCGCGGGCGCGGGGGCGGGCGCGGGGGCGGGCGGCGCGGCCTGGGCGGCGCTGGGCGACAGCAGCAGCTCGTCGGGCAGCATGTCGACGTCGTCGCTGGCGGGCGGCCCCTGGGCGCCGCAGTCCCGCTCCAACACCAACAGCAGCAGCTCCAACTCGTCGTCGTCGCTGAACTCTGCGGAGCGCGAGCGCCAGTACAACATGGACATCGACTTCGACTAGGCGCGGCCGGCCCGCTCCGCGCTAGAGACAGACGGCGCCTGGCGCCTCGGCGATGGTCGTGTGTGCACTGTGCAGTGTATGTTGTGATGTGCGACTGATACGACGTTGTTGGACAGTGAGTTGAATCGTTTATTTTTTATTTATGGCAAATTTATTGATAATATGTTTTCATAATGTATCGCATGAATACGACCATTGTACGAGATCTATGTATAAAATATATAGTTGAAACCGTTACTTAAAGATCATATAAATGATCAAATGGAGTTGTGTGCCTTTGATTTGTATTTGCAATGTAGTGTAACACTTCAATAAGACATGACACAGTCGTAATGTTTTCAAACGTAACATGCTATGTTACAACTGTGTCCTATGATAGAGACAAGCGTGAACATCTAAATCACACTGTAACTGGAGAATAAATTATTTTGCATTTTGCATCTGTATTGTGAAGATAACTTAATAATTTATTGTTTGCAAACTACTTAGTTTTCCAATTGTGTACAAAATTTTCTGAGTAAGTATCAACTTCATGTTTGTTACAATGCAATTTTATTATTGCATCGATTTTTTTTCTTTTGTAAATTTTGTAAATATGCATGTAATTTTAAGAACTTTGCTATAAGCTGTAGTATATTTAATACTCAGGTAAATAGCTGAATATATATTTCGCCAAATGAAGTGATTTTAAATTGGGTTTTATTGATATAAGGGGATCCTTTTACTACGTTTCTATAATCGTCTAGTAATCCAAATACTTTAGACTTATAGGAATATTCCATCTATATGTTGTCAATGCAAGAATCTTTGAATTGAGTAAGCACATATTTTTTTTTGTATATAATGTATGAATTTTAAAGAATAATATGTTTTATTTTTTGCTTTTGGAAGAGAGTTTTTTTGTAGTGGTGACCTTTTTATTTAAACCGCTTTTTTTGGGGAAATAATCGTTAAAGAGGATTTAGTGAGTGTACATGCAAATGTTAGAATAGATGTATAGTCAAATATATTGATGGTTTGACGTGGAGTTATGTAGCGTAGGTGTGATGAGGCTTGCGCTCGTCGCCTGCTGCGAGCGAGCGGGCCGCCCGGTCCTAGACTATGACGTGTGGCAGATATAGCGGGGTTTGTGAGTGAATGACTAAATTAAATTATTTTACTATTAAAATATCTTTTTTTCCGACTGAATGCTGTATAATTTCTGTTCTGTTTGTGGTTTGCTCAAGTGTACAATTATAAACAATGGGATTGAAGATATCGTAAAACTACTAACTAACACATAAGTTTACGTTCTGATTAAAACATTATAGTGTAATTAGCCGGGTTTTCAATGAACATTTTTCATGCTACAATAATAATAATATTTGGAGTAAAACTGTATGATCTAATGAGTATCTAGATGTCGTGTTATCTTCATATTTGTAATAAACAAGGCAGGACATTCCTGATAGAGTTTGAGTTGGTCAATAGTCAATATTAATTTGTTCCACACACCTGAGAACAGAGTGAGAAGCTTTTTGTGAGAATATGTTTTAATAGTGATCTGGCTGTACTGTCTGTGTTGAGTTTGATCGAGTTTATAGAGTGTATTTGTAAATAGCAGGGCACGGGCTCGAGTGCGGAGAGGTTGATGAGGCCACAGTCGCGCCGCACGCTGTGACGTCACGCCGCACGCCGTGACGTCACGCCGCCACACTCGAGCCCGTGACGTCACGCCGCCACACTCGAGCCCGTGACGTCACGCCGCCACACTCGAGCCCGTGACGTCACGCCGCCACACTCGAGCCCGTGACGTCACGCCGCCACACTCGAGCCCGTGACGTCACGCCGCCACACTCGAGCCCGTGACGTCACGCCGCCACACTCGAGCCCGTGACGTCACGCCGCCACACTCGAGCCCGTGACGTCACGCCGCCACACTCGAGCCCGTGACGTCACGCCGCCACACTCGAGCCCGTGACGTCACGCCGCCACACTCGAGCCCGTGACGTCACGCCGCCACACTCGAGCCCGTGACGTCACGCCGCCACACTCGAGCCCGTGACGTCACGCCGCCACACTCGAGCCCGTGACGTCACGCCGCCACACTCGAGCCCGTGACGTCACGCCGCCACACTCGAGCCCGTGACGTCACGCCGCCACACTCGAGCCCGTGACGTCACGCCGCCACACTCGAGCCCGTGACGTCACGCCGCCACACTCGAGCCCGTGACGTCACGCCGCCACACTCGAGCCCGTGACGTCACGCCGCCACACTCGAGCCCGTGCCGTGCACGAGGTACGATGTAAGTACCACGCACAGCTCCTAACGACACCTATACCGAGGGCTGCCATCGGCTTTCCCCGGATTTGTCTAAGTTTGGAAAGCGTCCAGGGAAAGTCCAGCAAGGTTTCCAAGTCTTTTTTTTTGTCCAGGGAAGCTCGATTGAATGAAAGGTTAATTTGTAACGCTGTAATTTATATTACAAGAAATCTAAGTGATTAAAAAAAATGTAGGTAGGTTTGTTTAAAAGGGTGACATTTTTTTTGGTTCCGTCAAGGGTGGGTTTTTAAAGTATTTGTCCGGGGTCGGCAAATTACGTGACGGCAACCCTTCTAATACCTACAGCTGGTAAACGATACTCGATGTTCCTATCCAACTTAGGTTACTGACTAGCGTCGACTGGACGATGTGTCACCAGGCCCGACTAACTCCCCAACTGCCGCTTCAAACAAGATACGTGATGATTGTTGCTTAGGATATTATTAACCTATATTTCGCCTAATTACTCTAATAACGTAGAAATCATTAACATACTTCTAGGTTCTAGGCAGTGGCGTAGCTAATATCAAAGGAGCCCAGTATCAAAGACAGTCGAAGGAGATGGTAGGACTTAATGTATAGCTTTGCGTCCAGACTAAGGGGCTCCTGTAGTCAGGAGGCGACGTATCTTTGATACAGCTGATGAGGATGTAGCTACGCCTCTGGCTTTTGGTGATCCATGTGTCTCAAATATGCATTTCAAATTTTAGATCCGAGCAATCTGGGTCTTAAGACTGATCTCTTAAGTGATATACTTAAGTTAATAAAATTTGAAATTGTATTTTTGTATAATCATCACTTATTCGTAAAGTAGGCCTAAACATTCAAAGAGTTGACAATGAACGAGCGTTAATCAACTTTTAATAGCATCAGCTATGGTAGGCGCCAGTTAAATTTTCAATGAAGTACATTGACCTTTCCCTAATATCCTTTCGTAAACACACGAATATTAAAAGATGAACAGTTTTTCATGACTAGAGAACGTAAAGGATCACATAGAAGTAGATTCAGGACAGCTAAATGATAGACATTTAGCTGACATTTCTGTTTTTAAGAAAGTCGATAAGTGTATGGTCAATAACCGTTATCGCCCATTTATCTGGCGCGTACCATAGCTGATGCTATGGTATGGTATTGATGTGTCCCTATAAACTTTATTTTATACAGGGTATTCCAGAAGTGTGTGGCCATATTTAAGAGTTATGTTGGGTAGATGATATATTTTAACGAAAAAAATAGCAAAAAAAGGGTCATTTAAAAAAATCTACTACTTAACAACTAAAAAGTTTCAAACAAATGACTTTTCAAGCAGGTCATTACAGGTGGCATTTACATTGATTCAATCACAGATTTGCGCTGCCCGCCCACGTCATACTTTGTAGGACCGATAATCGGGCCGATTTTTCCTTGCTATTTAAAAACTAGCGATTTTTATGTTTTACGTGTGCGTTACTATTGCAATCAGTACGTTCCATTTTTCACCTACAAAAAATAGGTCGCCGATTATCGGTCGTGGGCTGTTAGCCTTGATGTCACTAACTGCATCAAACTGCTTGAAAAGTTATTTTTTTGGTACTTTTTAGTCGTTTTTGCGGTTGATTTCTTTTTGTTTTTTTTTTTTTGTGTAGCTTATTTTTTCCTTAAATATGACCACAGACTTTTGGACACCCTGTAGTTGAGAAGGAAGGCTTATATTAATGAAGTATTTCTACCTGGGTCATATTTATTAGTAGTTAGGTCGGAACACGCCAGTTTTAAGTAAATTACGGTTGAAAACAATTAATTTGATATGGAACTTTGTGTAGGCGCGCTATCGAGGTCGATGTCGCAGGCAGGTGTTTGAAGTGAAAACACATTATGATCGTTTATACCGATAAGTGCATTACTGTACTTATAAGTATCGATTTGAATAAATAATAAATGCAAAGCTTGTCGGCACGAGTCATGTTCGGCTGAATTTTATTTTAGACATTTTTATGTTGATTAATTTTCTGTAAATATGCGAATTCATTTTTCGTTCAATCAACAAGTAACTGTTACCTACCGCAATACACTGCCAGTGACGCTTTTCGAATAGTATCATAATCATGTTGTCATAGCTAATAGAAGTACCCACACTTTACCTTATGGTACCATGATATAAAATAGTTCAAATACACATAATGTAAACATTGTCTTAAACAATTCAATAAAAGATACAGTATTCTATATTTACCTGTGTTTTATTAACAAGCTCCTGTTGACAAGCCACTTGCATGGGTCTGCAAGGGGCCAGCTACTACTAACTAACTTCATTATTCACACATTTATTCTAGCTGTCATTGTAATAACTGAAAACCTGAAAGATGTGGTCATTGGACTAGTATATTTTAATAACTACTTACCATGGAACCAACCGCAAAATAAATAAAATTAGCTAATAAAGCCCCTATTCTGTCAATATCTCTTTGTGAACTGGAGGGACCATGAAGCGAACGGTCATTAATGATAATGTTTATTCATAAAAATGAATTTTTTTACAATTACAGTGCCTCAGGATCCGTAAGTCCCTTTCGGGACAATCCGACGCTCGCGCAATTTAATTGTTATTTGTAGGCGTCTTGAGTTTATTTCACTTGGCCCAATAGGGACTTACGGTTTCTAACGGTTGAAAACGATTTTAACCCCTCGGGAGCTGGTAAAACCTGTATTTCAGCCCTCAACGCCGGTCCCCCTGAATTCCCATTCCATCTTGTTGGTATGGTTGACAGCTCACTTTGGCATGTTAACTTCACCGAAGTGAAGATGAAGTGAGCTGACAACCTTACACGGTGAGATTTTTACAGAATCGGACGGCTGCTGTTATATAACGCAACTAAATATACTTGGAACAGCTTTGACAGTTATTTCAATGACAACTTCTACAGATAGTGCACAATATTTATTTATGTAAGTCTTTGGAGCGAAATTTCTTGTCCATAGTTTTAGACTGTATTCTTGTGGGCTGTTGCATGGAGATCGCCTAAATGGGTCTTACCTATCATTACAAGACTTTATTACCCTTAGTTTATTAGAACATTTTGTAAAGAGATTTTTCAGTTTGGTGTCATCTCATCTATTCCATAATAAACATTTCATTTGGTGTATTTGTCAAAAAAATGCGTTACTAATAGAAATATACCGTAAAGTCATCGGGATAGTGTTCATTTTTTAACAACAGAGCAAGGCGAATATTTGGGCAGATACGCCAAGTGAAGTGCCAGCATAGTCAATAGTAGCCATTGCAATGTAAGTTCTGCAAAGTTCTATATCAAATTATAAACTTGTTACATAATTATGTATAAAAGCAGTCCCAGTTAGAGGTTTGTAAAAACGTTAAATTACTAAGAAATGTAAATGTTTTTAATAACATTAAATTTTAATGTAAAGTTTGAAAATAAATGCAAGTATATTGATGTCGGTGTTGTTATTTTGCTTTGGCCTGTTCAAGTTTGTTGGATGATTGAAAATTGTGATTATGATTCTTGCTTATTTTAAGGTTGGCTATACGGTCGTGCTTCAGGCGTCATCCTAATAAAGTGGTTCCCAACCTGTGGACCGCGGGCCACTGGTGTCCCACAAGGGCCAAAATAAGGTCCACGAATGGTTTAAAATTTATTTTCACATCAAAAATAACATTGATGCAAATTGACTCAATTTTATTTCAATGCTCGTTGCTTTTAGTCTCAAAGAATACCTGGCTATTCTAGAAGATTTGAATATCACCATGATAAAAAAAATAGATTAACACACATTTTTCTATATTTCTGGTCGCTAATAGCAACAAAAAAAAATAATTATTCCCGGGCAAAATAAAGGTTGGGAAACACTCTCCTAACAGAAAGCGATCATCGCACGAGAACGCGATGGTCGCGATTAGTTTGTTCGCAACTATCAGAAGGCGCCCTCTGTCGGAGTAACGACGTAATCGAGTTATTTGACCAAAAGATCGTTTGATCGCGTAAAGACAGCATTCTATTCGGACGACGCCTAAGAAACAAACACAATACAATATTCATGTAAATGGCAGCTATAATAGCACACATCTATCTATAGTCGAATATTTATTTTTTTCGTTTATTCCATGTTTCATAGATAGAATATACATAATTATAAGGGTTTTTTTCTTCCTTGAATCTTGTCCTTGTTTTCGTGAAGGATTTTAAGAACTAAATTATCAAAAGATCATATACATAAAGCTCCTTATTCTTCGCCCACGAACAATCGTATCAACTGAACCGGTTTCAGTTGTACAGATGTTTTTGTTAAAATATTCACAGTAAGTTCCTATATGATATCTAGGAAGAAGTTCCTATGTGACATCACCCTTGACATAGAAGTCCTTGATTGGAATAATAACAATAGTTCTATTTTGGCTGCTCTAGTTTATTAGAATCAAACTAGTTCTAAAATTACGCAACATTAGGGAGATAAAAGGATATCACAATTACTTTACAATTCTGAGTAACAATAATTCTAAGTACCAATTTGTCGTTTTATTCAATCTACAAACTCGAGGGGAACCCTTCAGAAAACAGGTAGACATACTACGGAAATAAGTTATTCAATAAAATCGGTCCTTTTAATGTCCAAATTGATGAGTATTATGTGATGCGATGGAGGGGTTGAGCAGGTAACGCAGGTCGATTAATTATGAGGTACCAGGAGAGCAGATGCGCGGACACGTGCGCCGGTGCGCGGGCGCCAAGCAGGCGGTCACTAGAACCCGGATAATTTATTTTTAGGGTGTAAGTTGGATCATTTGAGGAACTTAGAAACTACTTACAACTAAGTAACTAATAACTTTTAAGGTAATTAGAAAGGACCAGAAAGAGTTATAATTAATCTGTTATATACGGATTTGAGATGTATGAGTTTTGGTGCATCTCAAATGACATCTAGATTAATGTTTTTGGTGATGGGAACAGAATCGAGAAGATAGTTTCTAAAGAAATTATAAGCACAGCACTTCTAAACAGGTGCAAGCAATTAAGTGATGTAAGTGCTAATCTAGCGTTTCATTGATTTTACATTTTCATTAGACAGGCAATAAAAAGTTGTAATCAAAGTTATAACTGATAATGAGATTTATTGTCATATAAACAAAAATAGGTGGGGGCAAAAACCTAAATTTAGCCGGTAATCTCTAGTAAGTACTAGTGAAACTAATTACCTACCCTAGCTTTCTCCTATCTGCTTTTTAAACATCAGAATACAATCCTAGAAAATGCACGAACTATCGAAATAACCACACTAAGTTTATTGAGGCAGTATACCTAGTCATTTAACAGCCAA
Organism: Lacanobia oleracea; assembly: GCA_950371165.1. Taxonomy (NCBI): domain Eukaryota; kingdom Metazoa; phylum Arthropoda; class Insecta; order Lepidoptera; family Noctuidae; genus Lacanobia; species Lacanobia oleracea. The sequence continues at coordinate 2,898,040 of OX493405.1, forward strand.
AGAACAGTAGTGTTCAATCAAAGGGGAGTTTACGAAAAATTGCCAAGAAAAAAAATATTGTGTAGGTAATATTCTTCCTGGTGGACCTGGTGAATGTCGCGGGTAGCTGATGGATGCGAAATGGACCAAGATGGGTTATGCGCTTCACAGACAGACTAGTCCTGATATTTGACGACTAATTCCGACTAATTAACAACTATTTTTTTATGTTATCTAAAATTAAAATCCCTGATGGTGGCCACGCCAGTGTCAGTCACAAGAGGTACAACAAATTAAAACGAACGCCTGTCGAAAACTGCCGAGCCATTTTTCACTTATTCGCAACACACGACGTCTTTCTATAAGTGGCCATACCTTTACAGTGTACGGTCTGTATTTCAGCTTTAAACCTGCCTATAAAGCAAGCTTACGATTACAATCAATACTAAAAGCACGCATAGTATGTATTTAAGTGCACTTTAAAAATAATAAAAATAGGTATTCGATGGTGCCTGCATCAGAACGTGTTATGTTGTTAAACATGGTACCTCCAAGATGTTTATTAGGTTGCATTTTTTTGCTCTACGGGGAGTGCAATAATGGGATTTATTAGTGTAAACATCTTTATAGTCGTCGGCTGCCATATATTGTTCTTGGAACAAGCATTTCGTAAATTGTAAGTAGGTAGGTATGTATAGTATATCGCTTGCTTGATAAGTCAAGGACCTCTCAACGCCCCTCGGTTGCAAAAGCAGCTGCGGTCCAAACAGTCTCAAGTGTGATTACAGGTGGGAAAATATTTTGAAATACATTAATAAAACGACTTATTTATGTTTAAGGAATGCAGGAATGTTTAGTTGTAACCTGTACCTACCCATTGATATATTAAACTTATGCCCTATGTATGACATAGATTTTACATAGCCAGGAGAACAACTACAGGCGCTGTCTGAGAAACCGGCACATACCTGTGTATCTTCATGCGGAAATAGCGTTCATTATGGAAAGAGAAATGAAGAGAAATATGCAAAAATTTGGGCACATTATCTTTGAAATAAATTTTGTATTTATCATGTTCAAAATATGGTGTCAAAAATTAACCATCACGTGGATATTACCATCATAATTTATTCAATAATTTGTAAGTACACCCCTGCCGAGCACTTCAGTGGTTCCCGCCGTGACGGTACCATAATGTAACAACTGTTATTATGGTTCATTTAACCTTGACAGACAGCATACGGTGCCACACCACATTTGGGGAATTAAATTGTATCTAACCGTGGTTCTACTCATGTGCGACTTGTACCTACTTACCTAAGATTTTTTTACTATTACCTAATAGGCACGCGTTTCACCACTTTCTCACCTGATAGGTAAAGATTAAACTTCTTCAACTGTATCGATCAATCTTAGAATTTGGTTTATGCCTACAGTTTATTGTTCTTTTTATTTTTCTGTACCCAAAGGGTATCCAACGGAACCTATTACTAAGCCTCAGCTGTCAGTCCGTTCGTTCGTCCGTCTGTCTGTCAGCGGGCTGTATCTCAAGATCCGTAATAGGTAGACAGTTGAAATTTTCAAAGAATATGTATATCTCTTGCCGCTATAACAATAAATAATAAAAACTAAGGTTTATGAAACGGAACCCATCGTGTGCGAGTCCGACTCGCACTTGCCCGGTTTTTTACAAACAATATACCCACTTGCTTTTCCAATCCACTTTAGATATTGGCAGAATAGTCCATCGGATTTGTTTGCCTTAAAAAAATATAGAATAGAAAACCAAACTTCACAGTAAAGTTGAGACCTTTATGAAGAAGTTGGTTGAAAATGCTGTGTAGGTAATATCGCTTTGATGAAGTGTAAATCCATACAATTTTCGACATAACTACGACCTGAAAATCTACATAGATAACATTTCTAAAACGCTATATTAGAATGTCTATTAGAGCCCATTAGTCACAGTCATCGCACGGTGTAACAACACCTAACAGCTGTTCCTTATCGTCTAATGTAAACGAACGTTTAACACGACCATAAGTTATCACAGTCATAACTTATAACATCATACACCTATATTTTATCGCTCCTTTTATATTTAATTTAAATCCTCGATCACACGCGAGTGGCCGCCACAAAACGATACAAAACTGATCGGCGCAGCGGCGAGGACGAGGTAAACAAAACGAGCGCGGGCGCAATGCAATTATTACAAAGGTGCGTGCGCGCAGCTGACTCCGCACCTGCCGCCATCTTTAACATTTCTTTAAGTTTTTTTTCGCCATCGGAGTTATTGGCCTATTTTTTATGGCGCAAGCTGTCTCGGCAGCTGACACCGCATGTGTGGACTGTGGATAAAGGCTTTGTTGCCGTTGACTGGCAGGACAAGGATTCCTTAAGGCGTATCTAGGATAATAAGGGCGACGCCAGCTGCTCTGATTCAAAGGTTTTAATCTTCGCCAGCTGTGGGTGCTTCGTCTCCGAATCACACGTGGATAACTTTAAGTTTTTTCGCTGTCTATTGTTGTCTTGTCGTTTTATTTGAGTTTCAAAAAAAGTTGATTGTGTGTTTTTGTTGATTTTGGCTTCCCGTGCGACCATGGGAATATGTTATCAAAGTAAGATGACATTCTAGACTATTTTAATCTATGCACTGTACAAAGAATGTTAGTAAAATGCGGTAGCTAAAATACGTTGATAGAATCCATGGTAGGCTAACTGGGGCATCCTTGATTAATAGGTAGATACCTAATAATACGAGTATGTACCTTGGAACTTAGATGTAAGTAACAGTAATGTAGATATAATACTTCATATTGTACACCATAAAACCGTAATGATGCATCCGATGGAACTGCTAAGAATTTAATTACTAACGCTTAGTTTAAAAGATTTCTAGGTAGGTACTAATCTAGATAATCATCTTCCTTAACCCCAATCGCCTATACCTAAAGGCACGATTACTTATACCTGAAATTCCTCGTATTGTGTCCGTGATGATTGTAGAAGCTCGTCGTTGTATGTGACTCAGTAGGGTCTACGACCTATGCACCGCGCAATAAGTCTGACAAGAGCGATATACGTGTTTGAGCTCAAGTTGTCCGGCCACATTATTATGTGGCTGTTGTACTAACTTTTGTTCGACCACCTGCTGCACTTTTCTGTAATTAGTTAAAGAATATCGAGTACAATGGAAAGGCGAAAGGTTGTTGTGGTCTAATTACTACCAACTTATCGTAACTACTATCGACGATGTGTGTTTAGTGTTTCAATGGTGGACTTTTTTAATGACACCTTTATTTCATTCTTTGTATTATTATTGTTCACTGTGCCTACAATTTCACTTTTTTTACCCACTATTCAACTTTTCAAATTGATATTTAGTAAATACGGCAAGCAGTAAATACCTTACAATATATTTACGTTTTTTTTTACTGCCTACTCTATTAAATGTATTGCTTTTGAATCTTTCCCATAGCATTACCGTATCAGCAGGTCCCCCATGGATCGATGGTGCACACCGTTAAAGAAGCACCCTTCACAAAACTAGGTCATGTTCCCCCATAGCGGGCACCCTCGTTACCAGGAGACTAGAACCGGGCAAGAGATCGAGCTTTGAATCCACTGAAATAGATAACGTTCTATATTTTCAAGTGTATCTCACTTGCGTTATTTATATCTACAGGAGTCTACGTTTAAAATAAAATAAGTACAAGTCAATAAAGTAATTATGCTTTACTTCACGTCTTGAAAGTTGAAAAGCTGTATTGTTTTGCGCGTAGGTAGTCTGTATTTAGCAAATATTTAAAGCTATTTCAAGTTAATACATGTCAATTATACACAATTTGTAGGCTTTTGTTTTCTGACACATAAACTTAATAACTAACCGACTTTGCAGGTCGATGACTGTCGCGGAATTGTAATGAAATAACAATATTATTATTCAGATGCACCGTTTGATCATAGTCTTGCTTACCTCTACAGGAGTCTTGGAAACTAGGCTGTGAAAGTATTAAAAAAAAATCTGAGCTAAGCGAGCAAGCTAAACTAACTTATCTTTCTAGCTCAGTCTTAGCTTCCAGGGTCTGGAATGCATCCGGTTGACTTGGCAGGTAAATGACGATTGAAAACCACTAGGTATAACGTCGTGTCTAAAACGCTTACAGCCGAACGAAAGATCATGGCTTCAATTATGCCGTGTTTTTTTAAACGACGAACAAACCTCTAGTTCCTCCGTCATTTGCTGATATTTTGTCTTCCCCTTCTATATATTTGTTGTTTATTCTATTTAGGTTAATACCCACATTAATATGCGCCCTTTTATCCCTTTTATGACGTATTGTTGGAGACAAAATTGTTTTCGGCATTCGGATTTTATCGATCAATAAGCTAATGGGTATTTTATTATCCAGTTAATTGTATTTGATTTGATAAGGGAGGGATGCTTGTACTTTATGTAATAAACGACAGGGAAAGTACCTTATAATGCCGTGAAAAATCTAACTTTGAGACGAAAAAACTCCCTGTAGCAACTAATAAAATAAGAAATATTGATTCAACGATTGAATTTTGTAATTAACTGATTACTTTCTAAAAATCAGGTAGAAGAAGCGTCCCTTCAATCGAAAATTTATTATTATAAAATGTTCTCATAATTATTCAGTTTTTCATCGAACCCAGGATCTTACACTCTGAGGTTGCTCTTGCTGCCACTAGCCCCTTGGAGATGCATACCTATAAGGAAAGATGTCTAAAGCGTCCATTTCTCTCGAATTCGACAGCAATCTCACCTGATGGTAAGCGATGATGTGGTTGGCAGTATGACGCATTGACCACGCCTGTCTAGAAGTAACCAAACTTCTAGGCAAACGTGCTCCATCTTCGACCGCATCATCGCTTGCCATCAGGTGAGATATGGTCATACGCATAGATTTTCTGTGGTCATAGTCATACGTATGCCTATCAATAGAAAAAAATACCTATTCAGTTATGACTTAAAAAAAATCTTGGTGTGAAGTTAAACTGTATATTTTTTTTCAGATTCCAGCCGGCCTTCTTTTTTTTATTAATGATAGTTTTGCTCTTGACTCTAGTCTATGTCAGAGATGACAGAGACAAAGTCTACGATGGAGCGAGCTTACCCAGAAGGAGCCTGTTCAATCTGACTTTGAAGAGGTTAGGGTTGTAAGAAAACCTTATTTTTTGCGCTGTTCGCTAGCGAAATTAACTCAAAATCAAGTTCCTTAGCCATAAACATCTCGGAGATACAGAAACGATCAAATATGTCTTGGCTTTAGTCCAGAGAATACTATACAGTGTACAGTGCAAACCATTAGGCGTGCTATTTAATTGTACGTAGGTATCTATGTTTTACGGAAATGCGATAGTTAGTGCTCTGAACTGTACGGTGTACTGTGATCACCAATTTAACCGCTCCTGAACATTAGGCACTTGTCTCACTGCCGGCGATCAGCGAGTAAAGCTTCAAACTACAAACGAGTTGGCGAGCAGCTAGTAGCGAGTGAAAAGTTTCGATAATTTTGTGTATCATATGGTGATCAGGAACTTTTATTCTTCCTTTTTATTTTTCTAATTTCCTGCCATAGTTTCCATATGCGTTAGTCTTTATAATTGGCTATTTATACAACCCGGTATGTATACCATCGGAAGATACAGGTAGTCCCTTAGTACTGTAGGTGTTTAATTGTATTACTCTCGTTTCATGGTGCCCTGGTCGTTGTATGGGGTCACGGAGGGTTGTATCGGGGTCGAGGACTCCGGCACACCCCTGCTTTCACCATGGCGTTACTATGGAAGAGTATATTAATGATTTTAGTCCCCGTGGCTTTGGCAGTCACGGTGAATTAGAACAATAAATAGGTTGGCACAATTATCACAATATTGTATCGGTTACGCTGAATTTTGGTGAAAGGGATCAATCAATCACGTAAATTAATTAATTAATTGTATGTGTGCGTTTATTTTCATTGTTTTATTTATTGTGTAAATCAATTATGAGTTCTAAACCTAACCGATCCGAGCAAACACTTTGAAACCTAAGCGGAGCACAGATCAATCAACCAGCGGTTGTTGAAACTCAAAATTATTAGTTAAAATATAACAGCTATTAAATAAGACAATAAGTTTCATATAAATTACTGACTGTAAAGTCTTCATTCAAATTCTTTACGTCATGTTGAGCCACTAATACTTGGGCTTTATTTTTCTTAGTAACATCTTGAATCAACTACAGCGAGTCAACACTACTCATCAAGCCGTCCTCGACGTACCCGTCCTACACAAAAACTAGACGCAAATAATCTCAAAGATTTCGACATGAATGGCGAGGACCTGAATTAACCCTCGGACTCGGATAATTATAAACAGGCCCTAAATAACTGTAAATACGGGGTATTAATAGACTTGGGGCCTAAAGGAGGATAATATGGCGATACAATTAACGTGTGGGGTCACCGGCCGGTGGGATCCTTGGACGGCGGCGGCACCCAGGCCGGTGCAGCGGTGTCAATGTGCGTCCTCCAACTGCAGGCGATACGTACGCCTGTGTACTTTTACTACGCGTGTATGGAGGCTGTTTGTTGTAGGCAGAGATGTAGGTAGGTTATGTATTTTGCAGGTAGTTCGGAATTGTTGCTGTGACAGTGTACTTTGGTAAAACAGCGGGACAGGTAGCTATTTAATGGGATAAGTGTTTTTAGTTTCGTGAGACATGTTTTTAAGGTTTCGTACCTACTTCAAAAGGAAAAACGGAACCTTTATGATTAGGATCACTTCGTTGTCCGTCTGACCACCTCTTGGTCAGTCAAGAATTTTTTTTTTTAGGAACATATGGAGTAGATAGATTGTTAGGTATACAGACTCTTGAAGCTCTAAAAAATCAAACTTCTACGTCCAAATCTATACTAATATATAAAGCTGGAGAGTTTGTTTGTTTGTTTGCTTGAACGCGCTAATCTCAGAAAATGTTGGTCCAATTTGAAAAATTCTTTCAGTGTTAGATAGCATTCAGAATTTATCGAGGAAATCTATAGGCTATATACCATCACGCTAAGACCAATAGCAGCGGAGCAGTAATAAAAATTGTGACGCAAATTGAAGTTGCGCGGATCAATTACTTAGTAATAAAATAAAACGATACCAGTATTGGGAGGGTTCAGAATTATGTTACACATGGTCACTTTATGCAAAATGCGTCTCATGTGTAAGTTTACAAATAGGCAGATTAATTCCTTTTCTCCTAGTAAAGAGTAAATTGCTTCAACTACCTAGTGCCTCATATTACGAACATAATGACAATAATGCCTTATTGGCTCCGTTGGTACTTAATTATTGTGCCTAAATGGTATTTAGTCAATACAACAGGTAAAGTTACCTGCCATTTGTAAAAGTGATATAGGCAATAAGACTAAGTAGAGACTTCTTTAAAATAAATTGCCAAAGAATACGTGCATATTTTGATTCCATGTTTTTTGGATTCGAATCTGGGACTTCTAGTGTAGGATTCTAATCACTAAGCCACTGTGACAATACAGGTATAAATTATACTTGATATTATCATTTAAATCTCCGGTTTCTGAATTGAGAATTCAAAGATGAAGTCTACTTAAAGCTCAAGCTTGTCGTCTCTCAAAATTGTGCACTAAGAATTTGACAAGTTCTTATCTTGAAATTCTCAAATCCGAATACGCGGTACTGTCTGGCTACAAAAAAAAATTGTGGTCAGACACAGTACCTACCACCACCACAGTAGGTAACTACCAGGGAACTATGACAGCAAGGAGTTAACCTTTATATCAGTACTCCAACGCTTCCGCTCACCCCTCGAGCAAATAATGCGCGCGTAAGATAAGCGAAGAATCTCTCTGGGATGTTTGTCCACTTTATGATATACAATCCAGTTTAGGATGGGCTCGCCCCTGTACTAATATGACATCACGATAGTCTCTGCCAGGGTAAGAAGTAAGGGATATTTTGAAAGTTATCATCCTTTTTTTAAAGGGTTCGCATAACTTAGGGCCTTTAGTGCCTTTTACACACGGTGTTTTGTAAACGCGCAGATGACGCGCCCAGACGCAAACAGTAGGTACCTTTTTTATATTTCTATGGTACTTACAGTAGTCTATTCTGTAACAACATTTTCGTCTCTCGACAGCGGAATCCGAGGTGAGTACCAAATTAGTATAAACATAAGACTTTGTGTTGTGTGTTATAAAGCTCACTTCGTCACTCAGGTGAAGCTCGACATCGAAATAGGTAATTATTTACAGAACAGACTAGCTGCTTTTTGTTGGACATCTACAGTGCAGTGAGCGCGCGTCAGATAAATTGCGTCGTCGGCGCGTTAAAAATACGCCGTGTGCATAGGCTCTTAAGCTAGTACTATGTACTTACGTTTGTACGAATGGTGCAGTGAGTCATGGGCCATGGGTCGTGAGTTCCATTCTACTGAGAACAAGATTTAGTATAGCCCATATAACGTTAGTTACAACAACATAACAACATGTCTGAAATTCCAAACCAAGCTTGTTCTTCCAAGGGGTATTCTTGAGATAAACCCTCTACATAGTGATTATATTAACTATCATAATTCGGTAATTGACTACGGGCGGTTTCACATTGTTTGGAACATTGAATACCTACATGGAATGTGTACCAGATAAACTATGTAGCAATTGCCATTTTTTTATTCTTTCTAATAGGTACGTACGGTGCAGGTTTTATAGGACAACCACACGAATGAAACACAACAAACATGTATGGAAACACTATTGTTAACATAAAGATCAGTTTCAAAGTCCTTCTAGCAAGATAAAATTGCTTGAAAATAATCCAAAGGGAAACTGTACGTCTACCACGAGTTTTATCAATCTATACTCGCTAGCGACTGTAGTTAAAAAAATGTACGAAAACTTAAAAAAAAAACAAGTTACCTAGTACCTCCTTTAGATTGGTAAAACTCATGCTTTGCATATTGTCAAATCCAAAACTGGTCAAACACACCTGGCTGACAATTTTTTATTTATAATCATTAGACCGACACACAAAGAGGTTTTAATACCCACCAGGTGTACGGTGTACCCCCGTTAACCGCATGTGTCCCTGGTACTAGGTGTTCAGATATAATGATTGCGCATGCACATGTCCTAGGACAGGTGGCTTGCATAGCCGTGCATGTACCTAAATTATTAATTAAAAGATGACATTTAGTATGGGTATGAAATATTTGATGTTATCTCGATGTAATTACTCGACTGGCAAAGGCGCCTACTTTTATTTAGAAAGAATGTGAAGCTTCTGAAAGAGAAATGAGGTTTGATCGTTTGCTCACGATTTTTTACTATTTTACCCTGTCACTAACATTTGAAAAGGTTAAGTCTTGACTAGGTTTAACCTGTAAGCAGTGGACTGCGTGCGTCCGCATGCCTCCAGACCATACATTAAACTAATAACTGGTACTATTTAAATTTCAAGGGGTAGAAAAAACTAAAAAAATTAAAGAATGATATGATGATTTTTAGGGTTCTGTACCCAAAGGGTAACCAACGGAACCCTATTACTAAGCTTCCGCTGTCCGTCCGTCCGTCTGTCTGTCAGCGACCTATATCTCAAGAACCGTAATACCTAGGTAGATAGTTAAAACTTACACAAATTGTGTATTTGTATTGCCTTTATAACAATAAACATTAAGGTTTATAGTACGCAACTCTACGTATGCGAGCCCAACTCATACTTGGCCGGTTTTTTAGAAACGAATATCAATGAAAGTTTTGTTGCTATTTAACCCGTTTAACAGGTACCTTATTAGGTATTTGTGTCAAAAACAAATCGTCTTCATTCCAATAAAAATACAGCAGCGTAATAATAGTCACAATATGGATAACCAGTAGCTTATCAGTTCAATCCTGGCGCGGATAACTAACCAAACAGAAAAGTTTTAAAGTTCAACCGAGTTACTTGCTCTCTGCTTATAATTAATATTCATTTTTAATTGAGAACCGGTGCATTCCGTGATCGTAATTAATACAATGTTGACTATTGAGCTTATAATATGGTTCAATTGCACGTTATCGGATCAATCGAATCGGAACTTGTGTTTTGACATTTAAGAACTATGTGCGAACCAATAATAGTTAAATATGTGGTCTTTTTTTCCTTAGTCTACGCGCTGTCTATGCCATCTCCGTCCATGGAAGTTTTTGTTTTTAAGAGGGTTCTCTAGTCCCGAGGAATTTGAAACATAGGTATTTGAAGAAACTATTGTCGATGCCGTTGTGCGTTGTGAAGCATGTGTTTTTGTTTTTAAGAGGGTTCTCTAGTCCCGAGAAATTTGAAACTAAAATGTCGATGCCGTTGTGCTGCGCCCTATCAAGAGTGCGAAAGCGACAACTGCAGCTCAAGCTGATTTTACCTTTAAAAACCTTGCCCAAAAGACGCTTTGTATTCCGCTGTTTTCTTCTTCAAAACTGGACTGATCTAAAAAAATTATATATCAAAGTTTTGAAGAAAACAACATCTATGTTTCTATTATTTTCTATTTTGTTAAAAACTAATCAAATTTGTCTGATAGTCGTCTGAACATGGCGGTATAAAGGGGCTGTTTTTTTAGTAATTATGTCTTGGAAATAAGAAAATGATAAGGGCACGTATTAATTAGACCTAGATTTTTTGGAGAAATATCATTGCTCTAGAAGCATTATCCACAAATAAAACAGCGGAATGCGTTTATATGGAGAAAGGCCCAATGGAGTTCCTTTTTAGGGTTCCGTATCCGAAGGGTAACCAACGAAACACTATTACTAAGCCTCCGTTGTCCGTCCGTCCGTCCATCCATCCGTCTGTCTGTCAGAAGGCTGTATCTCAAGAACCGTAATAGATAGAGAGTTGAATTTGGGTATTTCTATTGCCGCTATAACAACAAATAATTAAACTTAAGGTTTATTGTACGGATCCCTTCGTGTGCGAGTCCGACTCGCACTTGGCCGGTATTTAACTTTTGAGCAAACGCTGTCTAATTTTATTGAGCTCACTATATGATTAATACAGAAAAATAAAACGAATATCCTGAACCTATTTTTTTTCTTTTGGATCAGCGTGACATTTTGCCCAAGATTTCCTAAGGAAATTCTTTGAAAAGTCATCCGCGGCAGGTACCTACGTCGAACATGGGATGGAAGTTTGTCTTTTTTTGCTGGTATATTTCATCAGGCGCAAAGCTTGACATTTTATAAAACTGTAACTAAAAATACTCTAAATTGCAATAAATTACCGCTCAAAACAAACTTGCGAGTTCTGTTCAAAAGTCATGAAAGTTGATAGCAACCATAATCAAGTCATACTTGTTGCGGCAGAGTGGTCGCGTGTGTATGAAACTCCGTCAATATTTCAGCAGAACACCACTGGTACAGCTTACAAATAGTTACCTACTCTATAATATTACACAAGAGAAAAATGGCGTTTATGCTTCGAAATACTCGTAGTAGCAATATCAGGTGGAAACTGCAGTGATGAAGATAATATGAGCTGAAAAATAGATTTGATCGAAGTAATTTTATCGAGTGGTTTAGGCGTTTGCCTTATGACCCACCCGGTGGTTGTGGATTCGATTCCCCCGGGTCGCATACTTTGTAAAGTTATTTTCCAGTTGGGCTAAGACATTGCAGGTTTGAATCCCGTGATTGTCTGATAAAAAGATGATTCCGTTTTTCGGAAGGCACATATAAGCACCAGCTTTGGCTAGTCACAGCCGCCAAATGGCGGTCGTCAAATAAACCATGTCAGAGGCCTTTGTGGCGGTTTAGAAACTCTGACACTAAGGTGTGTGGGGTCGCTAGACCTTACTGCCCAACGATAAGAAGAACATTGAAATTCTGACGACGAGGATAATATTATCTGTACTAATAATTTCAAGTGTAGGTGCCTACTACCAGCAACTGACGAACCATTAGTCAGCAGCAGCTGGACATCGGGCTCCACCAAGTGTCGCCACAACAACCGGTCCTGTGTGTCTTGCTCCTAGCGGTTCATCGCGGCCTTCACCAGATCACCTTTCCACCTTGTCCTTTCGTCTCTGCGTATTTCGGTACAAAGTTGCAACTCCATCAACCAGCTCTGCGAGGAATGCGCTGCCCACTGCCACTAAAGTTAGTCAAAGCATTGCCAAACTTAGTCAGCTGTAGTTACTTGAAATGAAAAGGCTAGATGTTCTTTCGTTATCACCACCTTTTTTTAAAAAGATGGGAAATCATCAAGTGACTCCTCCCGCTCTGGGCGGAACAGAAGGGAGTGTCAGACTCTTACTGATTAAAACCTATTCGTATTCCTCCTAATGACTTCTTCTTGTTTATTTTAATTATTTCTTTGAATTGTTCCTTTTTTTCCGGACGCTTTTATTCTGCTCGTCTTTTACATCATTCTCACATGTAGTTATATATAAACAAAACTTTGAAGAGTGTCCGTGGAGTTTCTTGCACGTTCTCCTCTTTGATATAGATCTACGCTTTGGAACGTGCAAATAGCTTCATCTTTTTGGACCGACCGACCTTGACAATTCATATGTGCCTGTAAATGGTTTATTTGAATTAAAAACTTTGAGTTTGAGTTCTGCGGTGACTGTTTCGAATAAATTCTGCAACGTTAATACCATCCTGTAGCTAGCATCGGATTATGAAGTAGATAAGCTGAAAAAACAGGCATTCTAGGTATTGATTAACTGTATACTCGAATAAAAAGAAATTCTATTGTATTCCATAAAGCTGCCTCCTTTAATGCTTTTCTCAGGTAGCGGGGTAAAATTCTGCACTTGTTTGGCAAAGTTATACACCACACTAATTGTACCAAAAGCTTATCGGCGAATTCAGCCCATTATTGTCTATACTAATATTATACAGAGGGAAGATTAGTATTTTTGTAATGATTAAATATAAAAACTACTGGATTGATTCGAAAAATTCTTTCAGCAATGGATAGCTACATTATCAGCGAGTAACATAGGCTATATTTTATCCCTGTACTCCTACGGGAACGGGAACTAAGCGGGCGGAACCGCGTGATGGCTGCTAGTATTAAATAGTCTATGATTTTCGCAAAGTTTTTCCTTACTATCCGTCATGTCTAATAATAAATAGATCTATGAACTTACACTTGGTTCCGTATGTGTGTGTCTACATGCGTACATATTTACACATAGAATGTGTGTGACGTCATTTTGATATTGGCTATTGATCAATCAGGCCCTTCGTACATAAATTAAAGTAGTAGCGCTACTGTCGGCAACAAAACTGTTTGTAGCTTTGATTTATTTGTTTTTCCTTCTTCGCCGCCTTTTAGTATGCAATGAGGGGGTGGTTATCCATGTTGGTGGGGATAGGGAAGAACGTTTACGTGACACATTTTGACTCATCGTAAGTCTATTGCTGATCGGTGGGGTTCTATGTTTGATACCCCGATCGATCAAGAGTAATTTGTATGTTTCAAGAACTTTGAGTATTAGCTGTTGGTAGAATCTTTAATATTTAAACTTTATGCAAATAAAAGTACAGAGGCGAGGAGGCAATTTCTATCAGTCAATCTTTAAGTGGGTCAAGACATATGGTGAAAATGTAATAGTCGATTTGTGTTATGCCCATCCCCTGTAGTAGTAGTGGGGTAGTGGGGACTCATTCTCCGCATTTAGACTCTCAGTCGGTCTGTTGTGCGTGGTTATCCTGGATAAGTTAGCCAGCCTAGACTTCACCGTTCCGAGGATTTTTTGACGTTGGATAGCCACTACCTCGCATTCCAGGATGACGTGAGCAGCTAATTCTTTGGTGTCAAATCAGCCTCTGCAGAGCCCCATCCCCTGTATATGGGGCGGTTCTGAGCACAAGTGACAAAATATGAGGTGTTCTCGTATTATACTTAGCCCTGATAATTCGGGAGATAAATCGACTTTCGTGGTGCTGACAATCTGTCATACGAAAACGTCAATCAGAAAGACAGTCTGTGATGGCTCTAACAAGATCATTAAAGCTAGGCAGCATTTATTTACATTTACAGCAATTCTGGGCCTCAGTACATTGTACATTGCTTCTAAGATATTATTAACTTGTTACTTAAAGCATTCCCTCTTTTCTGCAGAAACTCTTCTCTTTAAAAGTAAAAAGAAAACCTGGAAAAATCTTCAAAAGGATGACGTCACTATTGTGTTTTTTTTTAATTTGATTTTAATTTTGGAATTGAAAATTATTTACGAGTACATCCCCATGCGACGGTAAAATACAGAGGACTTTATTTTGTAAGAGGAACATCTATGTACTCATCCATGTGTTAATTACCCGTATTTGCAAAGAAATAGATGATTGATTGATGGATTTTCAAAGTTTCTGAGCTCGCCAGTACAATATAGTCGAATTAATTGTTGGGAAACCGTCTAATTTATCTTCTTCCTGTCTATTACGTATCCACCGTATCTAGACACCTTGAGATGGGAGCTAGGATGAGTCTGGGAGACGGATATTGAGTGATATTGATGAATGTTTCGAACCTAAGATGGCCGTCGTATCAACCAATGATGGGAGACATTTCAACATTTTAAAAGAGAATGTGTTAATATTTTAATGGACTTTAGAGATGAGGAACGACTTTCCTATTTAATTTAGTTTGTTTGTCTTAAAAGTTATTCTTTAATTTGTCAGACGGACCTTAGTTTTGTAAATTGTTTTAGTGTGTTGGAAAAGAACGCCAACATATTTGTTTTATAATAATAAGTGGTTCTACAAACTTAGTCAAAATACAAAACTGACTGCCTCTGAATTTGCGCTTAACAGTTATGTCCCTAGTCATATTTAATACTAAAAAGTATTTCGTGCATTCGTCCGGGAGTTCCCGTTGTCCGGTATATGGTTTATCCTCAAGCTATTTTCCTTATCGAGTTAGTTATTTTAACTATATCCTCTCTCTCATTTTTGCAATGCGCAACGGTACAAAAGAATTTAATTATTTACAAACTAGCTGACCCGCGCGGCTTCGCTCCCGTCATCTGGCTACTCTACCTACCCTACCTACCCTACCTACCCTACCTACCCTACCTACCCTACCTACCCTACCTACCCTACCTACCCTACCTACCCTACCTACCCTACCTACCCTACCTACCCTACCTACCCTACCTACCCTACCTACCCTACCTACCCTACCTACCCTACCTACCCTACCTACCCTACCTACCCTACCTACCCTACCTACCCTACCTACCCTACCTACCCTACCTACCCTACCTACCCTACCTACCCTACCTACCCTACCTACCCTACCTACCCTACCTACCCTACCTACCCTACCTACCCTACCTACCCTACCTACCCTACCTACCCTACCTACCCTACCTACCCTACCTACCCTACCTACCCTACCTACCCTACCTACACTACCTACCCTACCTACCCTACCTACCCTACCTACCCTACCTACCCTACCTACCCTACCTACCCTACCTACACTACCTACCCTACCTACCCTACCTACCCTACCTACCCTACCTACCCTACCTACCCTACCTACCCTACCTACCCTACCTACCCTACCTACCCTACCTACCCTACCTACCCTACCTACCCTACCTACCCTACCTACCCTACCTACCCTACCTACCCTACCTACCCTACCTACCCTACCTACCCTACCTACCCTACCTACCCTACCTACCCTACCTACCCTACCTACCCTACCTACCCTACCTACCCTACCTACCCTACCTACCCTACCTACCCTACCTACCCTACCTACCCTACCTACCCTACCTACCCTACCTACCCTACCTACCCTACCTACCCTACCTACCCTACCTACCCTACCTACCCTACCTACCCTACCTACCCTACCTACCCTACCTACCCTACCTACCCTACCTACCCTACCTACCCTACCTACCCTACCTACCCTACCTACCCTACCTACCCTACCTACCCTACCTACCCTACCTACCCTACCTACCCTACCTACCCTACCTACCCTACCTACCCTACCTACCCTACCTACCCTACCTACCCTACCTACCCTACCTACCCTACCTACCCTACCTACCCTACCTACCCTACCTACCCTACCTACCCTACCTACCCTACCTACCCTACCTACCCTACCTACCCTACCTACCCTACCTACCCTACCTACCCTACCTACCCTACCTACCCTACCTACCCTACCTACCCTACCTACCCTACCTACCCTACCTACCCTACCTACCCTACCTACCCTACCTACCCTACCTACCCTACCTACCCTACCTACCCTACCTACCCTACCTACCCTACCTACCCTACCTACCCTACCTACCCTACCTACCCTACCTACCCTACCTACCCTACCTACCCTACCTACCCTACCTACCCTACCTACCCTACCTACCCTACCTACCCTACCTACCCTACCTACCCTACCTACCCTACCTACCCTACCTACCCTACCTACCCTACCTACCCTACCTACCCTACCTACCCTACCTACCCTACCTACCCTACCTACCCTACCTACCCTACCTACCCTACCTACCCTACCTACCCTACCTACCCTACCTACCCTACCTACCCTACCTACCCTACCTACCCTACCTACCCTACCTACCCTACCTACCCTACCTACCCTACCTACCCTACCTACCCTACCTACCCTACCTACCCTACCTACCCTACCTACCCTACCTACCCTACCTACCCTACCTACCCTACCTACCCTACCTACCCTACCTACCCTACCTACCCTACCTACCCTACCTACCCTACCTACCCTACCTACCCTACCTACCCTACCTACCCTACCTACCCTACCTACCCTACCTACCCTACCTGCTTACCCTTTTTTTTTTGTTTTTAAACCTTCCCTGTATTCTGGCGAAACTAACAAAAAAAGAATTATTTAAATCGGCCCCGCCGTTCTCGAGTTATAGCGAGACTAACGAACAGCAATTCATTTTTATATATATAGATAGGTACATTTTTGGTCCCAATTTCTTGCAATCTTAAAACAAAAGACTGTTACTTGTTAACAGAGCAAGTACCAGGGCACCAGCCGGGGCAAGAGGTATCGTGGTTCACAAGGGAACGGCCCAGAGCAGCATCTGGCAAAGTTTGCACAGTAAACGTTCACTTGGCGGCCCTTTGGTTACCCATAGATTGCAACTTGGCTGCCGCACTACAAAATCCTGCAGTCCTGTAGAAGCTAGAAAATATCAATAACATTTTAATTTGTTTTTTATTTTAAAAGCTTGATATTCATTGGAAAAATCTAAAAAATTAATTGGCTCATGCTATTGCTACGTTTCACTATTACGTTACCTATCAACCTTTATTTTTTAACATTAGGTAAATGAAACCGGTTTTCATGTAGTTTTAGGTTCACATAACGTAACAAAACAAAAAGTAGTTTACATAAAAGTTACATTTTTTTAAACTGCACTGAAATTAATGAGAATCTTGACCAGTCAATATAATACACTAGTAATATTTTATGTAGTTAATAGGTGGTACCTACATAATTCATTTGCCTGAAATAAGTGATAACAGTATGCATTTTTCTTTCGCCTATGTACCTCTAGTGTACGTAAAGATTAATTAAATTAATAAAATATTAGCAGCAACAATAATAACTAAATGTTTACTGCATGCTATGTATGTATAAACGAGTCTAAATATTTTCACGGTGGAAATGCCGAATATAGTGATTTTAAGAACTTATGTTAGCTACCTATATTCGTGCAAATAAATATATCATTCATTTATTCCATGAATCAGCATGTGATATTATGACATATCTCACAATATCGTATCTAGCAGTGTAGCGAGCGCAGGTATCGGTGTGCAGTTCAAATATTGTCTGAGCGTCTGCCGCCGCCGCCGCTCTGACTCACGGCCAATAATGGGAAACTGAGCACTAATCGATGCTATTTTTGATAATACTACAGAAACAACACAGAATATTCAGCGGGGATTATGGCGATTGTATCGTACCTACCTCATCATCTGCCTAGCCTTTCCCAACTATATTGGGGTCGGCTTCCAGTCAAACCGGATCCAGCTGAATACCTACCTACCTATCATGTTGAAAACCAACTGTCAAATTGTAATGAGCTGTCAAGTATAGCTATTTGATACCTAGTCTAATAGCACCTGGACTATGAACATACTGTGTTAATTTAATTAACTATACTAGGATTGACACCTCATTTTCCAAACTGTACATTAAAAGTGAGATAAACATCCTACACGACAAATTACGTATGCTGATGCACAACGTACTACACGTTACATACTGTATCAGTAGTTATGCTTAACAATACGTTTCCCACATAAACAGAAACGCCCCAACAGGATCAAAGCATTGAAATCAAACGTCCATATTTGACGATCCTTTCAGACCAAACTGTAGCTATACGGATCGTTAGCTAGATTTGTGGACAGACAGACTGACTGATCCATTTGCGGGGCTGGCGATGGCGGTAGACTAGTGAAAAAGCAAATTAAATATTTAATACTCGCAGTGAGGGAGTGTCGCGAGGCGAGACGAGTCTTTTTTCAATTCGCTGCGTTTGTTTTTCACGGACATTTTCAAAAGGCAGACCTAACGTGGTGAATTTGTAATTACAATTGATCAGTCTGATGAATTTTTGAACGCCTGATTTTTTATTTGCTCTTGCTGGCTGTGTCGCCCTGGTACTTTTTGGTATATTGTGTTTGATATTTTTTATCTTTTGGTGTGCTATTATTTAGCTAAATATTTAGTCTGATAATAATTTATTTTATGTGCCTTTTGATTATGCCTAAACCGAAAAATACACGTTTCTCTTATGGGAGCCCCCTTTAATATTTAATTAAATTTTAATATTTGTTGTTATAGCGGCAATAGGAGAGAGAATACACACTCTGTGATAATTTCAACTGTCTACCTATTAGGGTTCTTGAAATGCAGCCCGCTGACAGACAGATGGACGCCGCTCACTGTCCGACCACAGCGGAGGCTTAGTAATAGGGTTCCGTTGCTTACCCTTCGGTTACGAGTGATGGTCACGTCACACGTGATGTTTTAGTTTCTACGTTACAGTTAAAATATGTCCTGTCATTTTCACACAGCATTTTTATGTGCGTAATTCTCGCATAGCCATGTTTATGTCAGTCTGTGTGGTTTGATTAAAATATTGAGTGCAGTACTTTCTGCGTTGTTCATATCACGCCTGACGCATGTTGTAAAACACAGGAATTTAGGTCGCTGTGAGGCTTTTAAGCGATGAGCTTGCAACTTCATGTAAATGGCTCTCGGATAGAGGAATTTTGTAAAATCGTGTGTAGTAGATATTTTTTTTTTTAATGGGGCAAGCCCGCTACACATTCCCAACTAAATATTGACCGATATAACGATACTATAAATATTAACTTTTTGGGGTTTTGTATTTAAAGGGTAACCAACGGAACCCTATTAATAAGCCTCCGCTATCCGTCCGTTCGTCCGTCCGTCCGTCCAACCTTCTATCTGTCTGTCAGCGGGCTGTATCTCAAGAACCGTAATAGGTATAGAAAGTTGACATTTTCACAGATTGTTTATTCCTATTGCCACTATAACAACAAATAATAAAAATAACAATTGTTCGAATATGTAAGTAAATGACGAAACATGTAAGATCATAATTTAATAATAAGACCATGAATGTACTATATATTTCTGCAAGTAAAATGTTGTTATTCTATAGACGTTCACAGGTATTCTATTTTCGTGAATACGGTTAATAAAATAGGATTATACCTATTCACAAGAGGTCAAGGGTGAATTGGTAGAGTTTTACCGTACTGGGCTCAGTAAACACACTTTTATTTGGCTTGACAATATTCTGGCGCCAAATCACCTCTTTCTCAGGCCTATGAGCCTGGTAACCGTTACGACCAATAAGAATGAACGTACTAGGGAAATCCAATTTCGCGATGATATTTCCCAGAGTTGTTTAAAAAAGAGTTGGCTAGGGGAACAAAGAGTAAACATAACAAAAGTTTGAAATACGCGAGTCAGGTGCTGTGCGGAATGATATTGCGAGGCGAGGGAGGTCCCACTTTGTCGCAAATACAATGTACGTACCTACTTGCTACCGGCTCTGCGCGCTTGGTACTTTTTGAATGCAGTCTGTCTATGATATTTGAATTCATTCGAGCTATTGTAATAAAAGGATTTTAATATTTTGTACACCGCTGGAGGTCGGTATTTTGCTCTCGGTTGTAATTGGATACGTCTCGAATTATCCAAAATCATATAAAACAGTCGCAAATTGTCAAAAACATCTCTAATTTTCCTACATTGAGAGTTTGACTTCAGATGTGGTGATGCTTTGCGTTACACAATAAGCACGCCATTTATTTATTTATTTATTTCTGTTTTTGTTTAAGATGGGTTTGCTCTTGATGCCATCGTCAACCTTGTCACTGTCACCTTTGACTCACTAGAACACTCCATAGTGTGCTTACCCAGAAGAAGCCTGTTCACACCAACTTTGAAGAGAAATGCCGGGAAATCTCAAACCAATTAATCAGTTTCCTCAAAGGCCCTCGAAATACTCATACGTTCCCCAAAACAGGCTGTAGTATTTTTGTATGAAACAGTAGAAAAAGCATGAACAGTCATCGAAATAAAGATGACCGTGCAAGGCTTGGCAAGCATCTCTCTCCTCTAAATACTTTTTGTTTCATGCCTATATTTCTTGTTATATCGGAAAAACTAGTAAAAACTTTTCCGCGACAAACTTGCGGGTAGCTAGCGGAACACTAAAATAAAAATATCGTCGAGAATCGTCCGTACGTTTGGTTGCACACACAATAAATAAACCTCGGCTTGGACAAATAAATGACTGATACGTTCTGTTTCAGCGACGTTTTTTTCGTGAAAATATTTCTTTTAGTCCTTTGCTCCAGTAGCAAAATATCACGCTTGTTTTGCACTGAAGGGGTTGGCAGAACTGTACACTCATATTTGGCCAGAATATTTGAAAGCTGGTCCTTATTTTTAAACAACATGTTAAGAGGTAGACCCCAATTTTCATCCGATCATTTGATCTGCAGGTCTAAAAAGGCCACTTTTCAGAATCATATTATAATCATTAATATTAACCACACAATAATCTGTCAAATTTAATTTTCATCTTTATCGCTAGCGCATTAGGTTCAAGGTTGATTGGGAAAATTTGACAGTGACGGGTAGCGTGATGTGCTTTTTGATTCTGTTAAAGTAGTCTTTTAAGACCTCCTGATCTCTGGGTTGTTGATGCTGATGATTTACTAAAGGGATAAAATTGCCAAGTGCGAGTCAAACTCGCGTGCAAAAAGTTACGAATCATATAATTAATTACTTTAAACCCATAGACTTTTCTATACGTTTTCCTCTAATCTATAAGTACAGAACAATTTGGGCTTTGGAACCCATTAAATCATTAATAATATTTTTTCAACCTAGGAACCGAACACATGAGCTCGATAGTCACGCTAACGACCTCTGAACCATCGAGGCAAAAACTAGATATTACTCCTCTTCCTGCATGCATGTTCATTTAGTAAAGTACTTATTACGGAGTATTGTTTTATCTTTACCGCTTAAAAAGAATTCGGAAGACAAAAGTAGAGAGAATCTCTTTAAAGAGTTCGAGTATCATCAGACATTACCTAAATGTATGTAAAATAAACCAATGCTGAATCTACGAACGTTGTATTTAACAAGCCCGCCGCTTCCCTAGTCGTCACGACACAGAAATTTTAAATGCAAACTAAAATTTACGGCGCCTCATAAAAAAGTGGGACCCACTTTCCTCCTATTTTTTTTTTATGTTTTAATATTGATCAATCAATGTAATATTCGTAAGCAAATGAGTTGGAAACGTCACAATAACACGCAAACCTTCAAACGGAGGAACATAAATCAGGCTGGGGCCGTTGTCCCCGAGCAGGAAGCGGAGTCGATGCACCCCACACACACTGGCGCGCCGCCGCCGTCAATATAGCTAGCTCACCGAGGCTGCAGCTGTGTGCGTGACACGAATACACGAAAACGCGGAAGTACCACATTAACATATATTTTCCACGCACACATGCATACTCTGCACAGTGTAGCTACATGTCTTCAACTCACACAGCGACAGGTTTTCCTTTGAATCCGAGCGTGTGTGAGTGCCGCCCTGTAGCTACAGCGCCGGGGGTGTGGTTCTCACAGAGACGTTGTGAACAGACCTGGGCGCTTGAGTCTGTGTGTGTGCGCGGTGTGAGTGTGTGCGTGACTGAGCTGAGTAATGTCGATACAGCGTGTATTTATTTAGTTCATAATTTATCACCGTGATTTTCGGCGCGTTATTTTCAATTCATTTATAATTCGAATGATGTCGTTATTTTAACCGGATATTTTATTAGGTTTCTCTGCATTAAATCTGATTATTTGTTGCAATTTTAACGATCAGTAATGATTGGCTTTTAAATGATTTTCCCGCTCACATAAACTAAGTTATAAAAAAGTAACGCTTAGCTTAGATAGCTACGTACACACCCCTAACACAGAAACATCATAATTCACCACAGAACCTAACCCAACGTGAAATGCAGCACTGCACAAAACCTAACTACGTCATTTATATAGCAGCCTGTGTATAGTATACAGGGTGCGGCGGACACGTGTCTACGGCGGCGGGCTGTGGCAGTGTGCGGGGGCGCGCGGGGTGGGGCGCAGGGGCGAGGGCGCAGCGTGCGGGGCGCGGGACGGGGGTAGGCGGCGAGCACAGTGCGGCGCGAGCCCGGCGCGCCCCCGTTCACGGCCAGGGGTCGCCGACCGCACCCCGGCTACGCCGTAACCCCGCTACGAAGCTACGCCGCTGCTACGGTGCTACGAGCCGTAGCTTCCTCTTTTGTTTTAATTTCTATTTTCTAACAGGCTCTCTATGTAATTTGATTGTTTTTTATTTGGGTCATATTTTGGTTTTCTACATTTTGAATGGGTGTTTGAAATTTATATCACTAGTTTATTAGTACTAAAAATTTCGTTTTTTTTTTGTTTGAATGAATCAGTAAAAACTGTGCTACTTAATTTTTTGTTTCTAAACCGATTTTAAAGTAGTTGAACTTAACGATATTCATCTATTCGGTAGTGTATGTATGTATTGAATTATCGGTACGCGGAACACGTAAGGAATGTTCATGGGATTTCCTATAAGGAACCGGCCCTGGGGGTGTGTCTGAAAATTGGTTTTCCCTTAAATACCTTACATGCTTTTTAAATAATTACGAATATAGCGTTGTTTTTTATACTTATCAGTGTTTCAATAAATTATTCGTAGAACTTTTTTGTAATAATAGATAATTTTAATGTAAACATAAAAAAAAGATCGATATAATTTTTAGTGTTATAATATTTACAATTTTTTTTTTTTGGAAAAAACCATTGTTTTGCTAGTAGTACCATAACCTTAGTTAAACCGTCCCATACAAACAAACAGACACACCCCCAACTAACAACTACCCTCTTTTTGCCTTGTTACAATAAAGACAAAAATCTACGACCGTTTCCTGGTCATAAAGAACTTGCCTGTAAAATTGGCTACGACTCGCCGACTAGCCTTAATTAATGTCCTAAAATATATCACGACGTGCTTTCAGCAGGGTGGGCAGGATCGTATGAATTGTTGGCTAGATATAACTGGCAGTTAAAAGTTAAAAAAGGTAGTAAAAGGTTTCTGGATGGAAAAGATGGGTCTGTTTATGTATTGTTTCTTTGTGCCAAAGTTTGTTTCCCGCCAGATGATTCGGCGGGAAAATACAGACCAAGAATATATGTCGTGCCGGACTAGTTTCATTTGGATGTGACAACCAAGTGAATAATTACGTTTCACAAACAAATCTTCAGCTAAAAATACCTAATTAAAATAAACTTCCGCAAATTGCACTTGAGTTCAGTTTTCCCGCCAGCAGCCCACTGAACTGAGAAGCAACGCATCATTATACCCCCCAGGAGCCAACCCATCCTTATTTATACAAGGACTGCATAATTACTGCAATCGGGATGCAGCAGAAAAATCAGGAAACGATCACGCAAACCGCGTCACTGTTACATAAGCGCGGGAGGGGGGCGGTTACGCAAGCGGCGCGGCGTGCCGGCGGGTGGGAGGGGGCGCACGGGGGGAGGGTCGTCGATCGATGCGCGGCCGTTCACCCGCCTGCAATGCGCCTGGCCGCCTGCACACGCCCGCCTGCGCTCCATGCTGCCCTGGTACCTGAGCCAGCGCCCGGTCGTTCGCTTTTGGGGAAAAATGGGGAAATGACGTTTGATATACGAGTGTCGGTTTCAGGTTACCTTCCTAATTTCATTCTTTAATTAAAGTTAAGCTTATTCTGAACACTCTGTTTTTTGTTAATGTTTAAAATAAGTCACACTATTTTTATGATTAGACATAAAATAACGATAACAAATTAGAATGAAAAAAACTTTCATGTCATCGTGATAATCATGCTTAATTACAAAACAAAGAACAATTAAAAATCTGTCAGTGAGAATTTAGTCATTAATCATCCAATTTAAAGATGAAAAGGAAAACTAGAAGATTTTTTCCTCTGCAGTGTAAAAGTTAGAAACAGCTACACACTGTATAAGACGTAGACACGGCTACGTGAGGCTACGCGCGACGGCGTAGCGCCTCTACGCGCGTGCTACGAGTACTTACACTTGCAGGGGATTGATTTTTCCTTATTTCGTATTCTCGTCGCGTTTTAAGATATTTTCGGATAATGGCCTACTCTATGGGGCTCGGAAGTTTTCTTTATGAAATTGAATCATAGGCCTTTGTTTACTTTGTACTTAATGCGCTTATGAAGTGGAAACATTCACATAAAAAACAGAACTTTTGTTTGTACATTCATGTTTCAAACAAAATTCACCGGTAGTCCGAGAACAATACTCGAAGTTCCAATAGCACTGCAATGAAATAGGGATTCCGTTTGTAACAAAGGCATTTGGAGCTTATGAACGTGCGAATGCGTCATGTGTTCCTGGTGATCAAGGAAAAATGGTGTTTGAGTGCAGCTGAGATTTGTTGGCCAGGCAACCAACCATTCATTGGAGGTTTTTTCTACTATTGACAGGCACGCGTTCAGAAGAAAAAAAAGTTTTTTAAAACAGGCTGGTGTTTTTAGTATTTATTTACGAGGCAGTTGGTTCTGTATTTTTGTCGACAATAATAATTATGAAATTTATTTGTGGCGAACTGTTGGGCACTAGCGACCCCACGGACCTGATCTCCAGGGAGAAGTCTTGTTCCTCATTTCCGGCTTGCCTTTATTGGCTGGCCGGAGTTAACACTGACGAGGAACAGAGCTCCCACCTCTTTCTTGCCTTAATCGGCCGGTCTGAGTGGAGATTCGCAAGAGCAAACGTGCTCGGGAGAAGGACGTATAATCCAGTAAGGTGCTGGTAGGGATCTTGACCGTACTTCCGGGATTGTCCTGATAGCCGTGGTATACCTCTCCACTCCTCTAGCACCTCAGGATATGTTGCCCCCTTGGCGCTACGTTACTTTGTGCTAGCGACCCTTTTCAGGGGGCCCATTTATTGAGTGTGCAAGTCACCCCCTACTATTTTAAAGCCGTTTTAATTGTCAATGGTCAGGCAGGGGCTAATAGTTCTTCCATAGTCAACGATTATTAGTCCACTAAACCAGCCAAACCCATAGCTTTTCATCTTTTGTTTCCATATTCTGCAATAGTCCTGCTCCAACCGGGGATTGTCCTTGGCTATACTTTCACAGTGCATACAGGGATAATCGTCGGTTGGTGTCCCATTCCATTTGAAATATCTAAAGAGGCCTCTGCGAGTTGGCCCCTCGTACGCCTACCAAAGGACCGGGTTCTCTAGGGACCCGAGAAAATCAAAAACATGAAAGTTAGGATAATGGCTCATTTAGCATCATCATATGTTTAAATACCAGTGAGTGATCTTTCCTCCACTCCACTCGTACACTGAAACCTGCTAAACCCTTCTAACATTAATTCCATAAAGTTTTTTTTACAGATGTGTCATTGCATGCTTCAGTAGCTCTTGGATCATCGTAGAGAACATTTCTGGTTTGATAAAATTTAAACTACGTTTTATAAAGATGTAAAATTGTCTGTTTGTGAGTCAAAATCACAGAAAATGCGCATTTCCGGGATAGGCCATGAAAGTAAAACTGCGTGGAAAACCTAGTCATTTAATAAAGATAAACCTGTAAACAGATACAATTGAATAAAATAAAATAAAACTGTAACTTTACATATTTTAAGACTAGCTGACCCGCGCAACTTCGTCTGCGTCACATTTTTCATTAATGCTCCGCCCCTTTTGGTCCTAGCGTGTATCCAACACTAAAAGATTTTTCAATTCAAACCTGTAGTAGTTCCTGAGATTAGAGCTTACAAACTCTTCAGCTTTATAATTCTTCTTCTTATCGTGTGAACAGTAAGGTCTAACGACCCCACACACCCTAGTGTCCGAGTTTCTAAACCGCCTTAAGGGCCTCTGACATTGTTTATTTGACGACCGCCATTTGGCGGCTGGGACCACCGGCTTATACGTGCCTTCAGAAGCACGGAATCATCTTTTTATCAGACAGTCAGGTGATTCAAGCCTGCAATGTCCTAACCAAACTGGAAACAACTTTATAACGTATGTCACAAAGTAAACGCTTATATCACTCGACTACGGAGGCAGTTAGGTTTATAACATAAGTATAGATAAAATAATCGATCAAACACAACCAAAACTAAGTGCACATACCCTGTATGTATAACCAACTATCCAATAAAATTCAACAATCTGTTAATAATGTAGCCCCATGGTATCCGCATAACCGCATATACCCGCGACCTTTGAGCGGATCTTTTGACTCACATCGTACATATTTTGTAGTGTACTGACCCTTATTTATAACCCCACTTAATTTCAAAGCTGGGGCTAATAGGACATCCATTAGAATGATAAAACGCATGAAAAGAAAGTAGCTGAAAAGTACTTTTTGGGAAAGAGCTATTTGGTATTCATACAGGTAAAATATTCATATTTCCATGAAACTAGGTACTCGTTATTGGTGGGTGTTTAATTGCGTTTGTAGCTAACGTATCGTATTTAAGATAGTATGTAAAATAATTGGCTACTTAGCATACTTACAACATTGTTTGAAAGTAATTGCGATCAGTTAGTTGCATGATTGTGCAACTATCAAATTTCTTAATCTATGTATCTATGAGAGGTAGTTAGAGATATAAAATATACTGTATTTTACATCAAAAACTGTTACAAAGCATGTCTTGCAAACTGCCCCTTTTTATTTTAAATTATTTCAGCCCACACAGAGGTGGTCTGGTAGACATCGCTGTCAGCGATAAGACGGCCATTGTGCCTTTG
This sequence comes from Lacanobia oleracea, assembly GCA_950371165.1. Classification (NCBI taxonomy): domain Eukaryota; kingdom Metazoa; phylum Arthropoda; class Insecta; order Lepidoptera; family Noctuidae; genus Lacanobia; species Lacanobia oleracea. The sequence goes on from OX493405.1 coordinate 2,925,457, forward strand.
TGATTAAGATTTTTTGTCACAGAGTTGTTTACCTCATCATCATCATCTGCCTAGCCTTTTCCCAACTATGTTGGGGTCGGCTTCCAGTCAAGCCGGATTTAGCTGAATATCAGTATTTTACGAGAAGCGGCTGCCTACCAGACCTCCACAACCCGTTAACTGGGTAACACGGTACTTCATGGCAAACTGGAGTCAGATTTACTGGCTTCTGACTTTCGGTAACAAGTGCCAAAGATCTACAAATGACAGCCGGGACCAACGGCTTAACGTGCTTTCCGAGGCACGGAGGAAACTCGGTATGTTAAGAAGATGGTCACCCTTCCACAGATCAACCTTGGAAGCATTGAACAAACCTTGAAGATCGGCCCGTGCGGCTGTTATTATCTAGCCACGAGCTTCCTACACAGTTGTTTAACTATATTGGTCAAATTCTTAGATTACAGTAGAATATTCTTAATTTTACACCAAATGTTGACCATTAGAACTGAAACAGCAATTTCCTCGCCGGTTTAGATTGCCATTGATACTAGGATGCACTTCTTAAAGATAACAAGCTCATTCAGACATTTTAACCCTAACACCAAACCACACAAACGCTAAGAAAATATAATATCTAACATTCCAGACATGATGGCAAACTTCGATAAACACAGCTAGACATCTCGGAAATGGAAATAGATTTCGAATACAATTACGAATACATTATTGGCGTCGCCCCATCAAATGTCGATTTCCCCCACTTATCCTCGATAAGTTTAAAAGACGTGTAAGGCTGTTTAAAGGCTCCTTTACGTCTGACAGACTCCGTAGGAAATAGATCAGACTGAGTGGATTTACTGCAGGGAGGTACATGTTAAAGAATCTTATTTGCTGTCTGTGCATCTTGTTTACTTCAATTTCACGTGAATATTTTTCAGGACAGCAGGATGGATGCAATGCGCCCAACTTGTAAATGTCATCATTGTTAACACCACACGATGTGATGTGACGTATTTATGTTTAATAAAACTGATGAGAAAGAAAATCAAACGCATGATTTTCGGATAACTAGTAGCGGTAAAGCGTTGTTTACACTAAAGACTATTAATTTCCTAAATAGTCTTTTGTGTAAACAAGGCTTTACACCAAAGGAGAAGAAGGCAGTGAATAAAGAGAGGAATCGATAGAAAACATATTTCCTCATTAACATAATTGTATATAGGTCCTATGTTGGAGGAGTGACTAATTTCATTTACCGGACAGACATTTAGAGTAGATGTTGCTACTGACAACTCCGTATTAGCAACCCCAATGGTGCAGGTATCGAACCCAGACTCCAAGGGTATAATAGCAGGCACGCAAACGATCACTGCATCACCAAGGCAGTGAAAGTCTGAAAATTATTTAGAAATATTTGTAATGTCAAAATTTCTTTCAGTAAACGTATAGGTACAAATCCGTGCTTCGTTCAAACCCCCAGTATAAGTAATAACTATAGTAACTCAATGCTTAATCGATATTAACCAGTGAACCAGTCTCGTAAAATCATGTCTGTCTCTGAAGGTCAGCGTTTAATCTATATTTTTGTATTTTTCCTTTTGATTGAATAAGAAAACTTCGCAAAACTCCTAACTTTAGTTTTATACCGAAAAAAGCAATCATTGTTAAAAATAAAACTTTTTAATTACTGGTTCATTAAACCTGCCAGTACCTTTATCCCATTTCTGGCTGAAGGCCCTATGATTTCGATCAATTTATATCAATCAACGGTCGGTAAGAACCGTCGGCAAAATCAAAATGACGTTCAAAACATCTGAAAACCTCGCTGCACTAACTATAATAAAAGTCACGTTCCAATTATACTATATAAAATCATACATTGTAAACAGAACTTGGATCTGAATTATGTAGGAGCCCGTGTCATGGTATCATGACAAACCTAAAGCGCAAAGCCGCGACCGATGTCGGCAACATGTTGTCGGCACGATAGTTGGCGGCTTCACCCATTGCAAGTCGGAAAACTTTGTCAGCGGCTCGAGGTGAGCAACTAATTTGTGAGTGTCGCCAGGCGTGCGCAATCCAATACCGCATGTTGGCGGCATGTCGTCGGCCACACGCGCAAGTACACGTCGCCGACATGATACTTTTGGCATGTCGGCGGGCTTTGTCGGGGGGTGCCGGCTTTGGTGTATATTGCGCTTAAGAGAGAAAATCTCTGATCTCAACACTTCAAGTCAACTAACAAAATCAACAACATTAAAAACGCAAATCCGAGAAAAAAACCTTAAAAAACAGATGAAAACTTCCCTTAGAACCATCAAAACATCCAATCACGTTTTTGCCACCCCAAACATCAATTAAAACACATTAGTATTACAAACAAGCGCATAAAATTGCACAGCGTACCTGACCTACCCCTACTGGCGGCGCAATGCGACGTGCTATACACTAAGCATAGCCCCACATAGCCCTGTGTAGCCCCGTATAGCTCGGTATAGCCACGTATAGCACGCCAGACTTACAGCAGCACTAAATTATACACCACTAGGTTTATTGTGGGGGCAGACAACACTGAAACTGTAGACTTGGACAATTTTGTCTGTGATCGATGGCGTGTATTGATTTGTTGTCTTTTTGGCAGGACTTTTTAAGGAGTTTTTTTATTTAGAGAAACGTTGCTTAAGTGACAGACAATGTTGGAATACAGTTCTTACGTCGTGTCGCTCGGATGTGATATTTATTGGGAGATATTTCAAGACATACATAGATTTCGTATAAACCGTTTTGTAAGATTTTTTTAAGCTTATAGTGTCTCACTGCTGGGCAAAGGCCTCGAACCAGATTTAATTGATTAGATTTGTAAGATTAATTTTAAAAAATGCTTAGAACCCACTTCATCTGACTAGCTTTAAACCAATAAGGCTAATATCTTTTGTCATTAAGAAAGCTGACCTTACTTAGGAACGTTTACCGACCGGTTTACAGTTAACAAACAACAGTGACAGTCAGCCTCAAGCATTGTAATGGGTTACTATCTTATCAATGTATTCTTGACTTTCTGATTCCCACAAAATCCCCCCTAAACCAAACTAAACAACTTCTCTTTTCAAGGAAACTGTGTGGTATTTTCACATGGGGCGCACACCGGTTCTGTTCGTCCTTGTGCGCAGTCCCAAGTCCCCAGTCACCGCGGTCGCCCCGCAGACAGCCTCTGGTCTAGACGAGGGGTTCCAAGTGCATTTTTCTGTCTGGACCCCTCTTCCAATGTAAAGCGAACCCCATCGTTTATGCGTGTGCGTTATTTAATTTAAAGCACAAAAGTTTTGAGGAAATCATTCTTATTGGCATATGCTAACGGTCCATAATTCTCTGGTCTCATTTTATTGGCAAGTTCGACGTAGGTAGTGATTGCTTTTGATGTATTTTGCACGTTTCTGTTTTCAATTTTTGAGTAGCAATTATTTGTGTGGTCGCGGTCGCCGACAAACTGATTTGTTCAAAGGGTCTGTTTTATAACTTGCTGTTTTGATTTGGTTTCATTATTAAATACACTTGCATGTTTGTGTGTTATGATTTGTATGAACTAGGTTTGTACTCAAACTCATTTGAATATAAATATTTTGAGAAATTGCTTTTGATTAAAGTCTACTCAATGCATTAGAATTGCTGGTTTGTAATACTTTGCAAACGAGCTCTAGGATTAACTTCAATAGATCGCAGATTTTGACTTCTGACCCCTAAATCTACTACGCTAGATCTAACGTAGGGAACCAAAAGTTATGTATGTCACACTCTTCTTAGTGCTTTTTTTTTAAATAAGACTCAAATCACACGAGACAAAACAGTGTAAGCTTCCAGAACACGGAATACAAGCATCAGACTCATTTAACAATTCAAAAAATACAGTCGGAACAGACATTATACTAATAATAGCTATAGAATTTGCATAGGATGCATCATTCTGTGTAAATACGACTCACTGTCTAGACTAAATCTCGTCTTAATGTACTAGGAATGTATAACCCCCTAGAAGTCTACGCCAGAGCCGCGGGCAAAAGTTAGGGGGCGAACAAAGAGCTAAGCTAAGATGGTGACAATGTGGAATGTTCCTTATTGTGGTGGTCTGGAGTTTCGTGTTTAGCTGTGAAACCTTTTAATCTCTTACTTAACTTTTCAGTGAAGTTTTCTAAACTTGAAAGTCAATAGCTGAACTTCTCTTTCTAAAGAAAAGTTTATAAAAGATTGTTAGTTAGTAGCCAGAGTAGCCAGACAGGTACTATTTTAGTTTTTAAGGTTCCGTACCCAAAGGGTAACCAACGGAACCCTATTACTAAGCCTCCGCTGTCCGTCCGTCCGTCCTTCCGTCTGTGTATCAGCGGACTGTATCTCAAGAACCGTGATAGGTAGACGGTTGAAATTTTCACAGATTGTGTATTTCTATTGCCGCTATAACAACAAATAATAAAAATTGAGGTTTTTATTACAGAACCCTTCGTGCGCGAGACCAACTCACACTAGGCCGGTTTTTTACTATTTCATTGGATCACACTAGATAGAGAAATGATCTTCCAGGGTGGCTGGTAGCAGCTGGATGAGAGTTGCCGGAAATTGAGTTGAATGGCGAGCACTACGAGAGGCCTATGTCCAGCAGTGGACTGCTATAGGCTGATGATGATGATGATGATGTGAGGGATGATTGGAAAGAAAAGGGGTCCTTGATGACGTGATGATTGACTGGAAAGAATGGAAGAAGTGCCGAAAGTGTTGCGCCGACCCCAAGTTACATGGGATAAGGGCTGGAAGATAAGATGATGATTGTTGTATTTGACGCACACGTTGTCCCTTCTTGTGTTTATTAGGGAATAAGTGAACTTGTCCTGACGACTTGAAAAAGGACTTTGTCTTGAGTATTATTTCTTTAATAATCTAAAAAAAAACATTAAATCGAACAGCTAGTAAGCCAATGAAACGAATGTAATCATTTGTTGCCAGATCCTTAAAATCAGTGTTTGTAATGAAAATCAATGGATTAAAATGTTTGCTCTCTTAGCTTGATCCTGTCAATTAGTTTTAAGGCGCATTAAGTTCTCAGATTGAGATTGGCTTAAAAACAATACCGTAAAGAGAGGGTTTTGTTTCTCTAAAACACATTAAAGTAGAATACAAACCTCTCAGAGGAATAAAAAATTCCTCTTGCTTTGTGGAACGTTCCCTTGAGGGGTGACTTAAGGGGAACGCAAAACAATCCTACCGCTCTGTTCAAAATTGTATCTATCAAATAAAATTAACACGCAGATAATTGTTATTACTTTGTACAAGTTTTAGTCAAGAATTTACTTACGGGCAACTAAAGTACTCTTTGATTTCGTGACGTTGTTGTCTCCAATAACCTGTGAAACTGAAGGTTTATAATGAGGGTCGGTACCAGGTGGCCACGACTCACTAAGAGGTCGCAGCTCGTAGGTCTAATAATCGTTTCGATACTGTACATAAAGCGTTATACGAGTTAGCTATGTACAATGCGTACATAGCTAGCTCGGAAGTGGCTGCAGGTCGTTGCACATCCCGGCCGACGTAACAGGGGTTTGGGGGCTGGAGCCTTGCCCCCCTGCCCGGGCAATTGCCCCTTGGTTCATTATCAAAGTTCACTAGTACGGTGCACACATATAGCTCGTTGTATCGACGACGTCGCGGTGCATACACGCCTGCGTGCTGGTCCACACTAGCGAGAGCTCGCCCACTCTAGCCGCGGAAAGGAAGCAAAGCTGTTCGAGCAAGTATAGCAGCTCCATGTAAACTGGCCTCCGTGACAGGGGTGTCGAACCGTGCCGACGTTTCACGGAAACAGTCGAACCGCGGGCGGGAGTTTTGACAGCTCGCCCGGAAAATCTGCAGTGAGGAAATGCGCTCGCCAACTTAGTTACGTGTTTAATTTGTTAATTTTAAACTTAATAGTCGTTGGAATAAGGGCTATAGTATAGTTGCACTTAGTTTGCTTTCAGGAATTCTTGGCTACTGTGGTAGGGTAGGTTACACGTGCATGCAAGTTAAATATATTGGTGATTTTACTAACATAGGCAGACACCTCATGAAATTTTAATTTCTGAATGGCTTTGCAATGAATTTCTGCAAATAAATTAAGAGTTTCGCAACTGAAAAGTTATTCATAACAGACTATTGAGTTAGGAAACAGTACTTTAGTACTTTAGCTTTGCCAAAAAAATCAACGTTTTGCAATTTATCCAGTTGTCCATGGTATCGATACATTCATAAATAAATAAATAGGTTGCAAAGAGAAACTGTCTGGACAAAAAAGTAGTCCATCACAACCTGGTTGCCATGACGACCGCCGCCGGTTCGCAGACAGTCGCGCGCGCCGTATCAAAGCGCTATGTACCAGGCGCACATAGGCCTTATGTAGGCGATTTAAATTAGTTAGATGGGATGTTTAGAGAGCGAGTAAAACCTCTTTAAAAACTGGCAAGGTTAGTTTTTACGAGTCGTGAATGACAATTTGTTAATGATCGATGATCAGTTTCGGTATCGGCCAAACACCGGTCAAGTGTGAGTCGGACTCGCACACGGAGGGTTCCGCACCATAAACCTGAATTTTTATTATTTGTGTTATAGCGGCAATAGAAATATATAATCTGTGAAAATTTCCACTGTCTACTTATTACAGGGATACAGCCCCATGACAGACAGATGGACGGACGGATAGACAGCGGAAGCTTAGTAATAGGGTTCCGTTGGTTACCCTTTGGATACGGACTCTAAAACTGGACCGAACCTTTCCACCGAAACTCAGTGTTCGTCGTATAGATAAATATAAAAAGGCAGGTGTTTTGCCCTTTATTATCTAGTAGGTATTTTGTGATATAAACGTTGTTTAATTACCCAAGATGACAATAAGAGTGCTGCAATTAAACCCTTATGGTAAATACTTGTAACGGGGACCACTTAAATAATGACTGGTGGTGAGTGAATTTATATCGTCTTAAATGGTCGCAAAGTGATTTTAATGTCCCCCGGGGATGTCGGGAAAGAATACTAATGTTTAAACTATTAAGGGTTTGGACTTGAGTGTCGTTAGATTACGTCACAAGTGAGGAGGGTCGTGTTTATGGGCTGTTAATTTAGTTCTACTACTGATTGCTTCTTTTTTTTACTAATGATAGGCACGCGTTTGACCACTATCTCACCTGATGCTAAGCGATGATGTGGTCGAAGATGGAGCACGCTTGCTTAGAAGGGGGTCCCTTCTTTTTGCATAATGTTCCTTTTCCTAATATACTTTGGCATAACGATTTTGGTATAGTTTTTTTTGCCATAATAATACTTTGCCATTTTTTTTTCGCATACTTGAATGCATGTTAGCATAATTATCTTGAATGCTAATTTGTTTTGACATAAATTTTATTCGCTTAATATTACTAGGCATACTGACCACTAGCATTATAGCATTTAGGCATACAATTTATGGAAATAACAAAAACAATTCCACATTTAACCTTGAATTAAAATTAAAGTCTTCAAAATTCAATATGTTGTGCTATAAAAGTTAGTAACAGAAACGAATTGCTGCAAAACTGCCGACTCCACGTAGTCTTGTCTGCCCTACCCCTAGAGTGAAATTTAGAATCGCGTCGGCGTGGATGGGCGAGGCGGCTCGCGAGCTGAAGAACAGATGTTTTTAACGGTCGCCGCCGCGGCTGAGGCTGGCTGGCAGAGCCGGCTAGCAAGCTGAAGCTGCGGTGGTGAGCGTAAAACACATCTGCGACGATAAGATCACGTGGGGCTGCCGGAGCCCCGCAGCGCCAGAGCCGTGACAGTAACCATGCCTGCTGCATGTTGCATGCTTGCTTGCATGCTTCATGCTTGCTGCATGCTTGCTTGCATGCTGCATGCTCGGTGCTTGCATGCTGCATGCTCGGTGCTTGCATGCTGCATGCTCGCTGCATGCTTGTTTGCATGCCGCATACTCGGTGCTTGCACGCTGCATGCTCGCTGCATTTTGCTGCATGTATGCTGCATGTTTGGTGTATGCTTGTTGTTGAGTGACAGAAACAATGCTCGCTGCACGTTGCATGCTGCATGCTGCATGCATGGTGTATGCTTGTTTTCATGCTGCATGCATGGTGTAAGTTTGTTGAAAAATAAAACAATTTGTTCTACCTAAAATGAAGAGTGCCTACAAATTTCATTAAAACAATATTGTGTACCTATTATAGTGTCTAACATTTTAAGAGTTAATTAATTTTGCTTAAAATTAGTTATGCCCATAAAAAAAAATATGATTTCATATCATTATGCGTCAATAATCATCATCATCATCTGCCTAGCCTCTTCCCAACTATATTGGGGTCGGCTTCCAGTCAAACCAGATTTAGCTGAATACCAGTATTTTACGCGGAGCGGCTGCCTACCAGTCCTCCACAACCCAGTAACTGGGTAACACGGTACTTCATGGCAAGACTGGAGTCAGATTTACTGGCTTCTGACAATCCGTAACGACTGCCAAAGATCTACAAATGACAGCCGGGACTAACGGCTTAACGTGCTTTCCGAGCCACGGAGGAAACTCGCTGTTAAGATGGTCACCCATCCACGGACCAACGTTGCTTAACCTTGAAGATCGACCCGTGCGGCTGTTATTATTTAGCCACGAGCTCCTCTCTTCTCATTATGCGTCAATAAATTTATGCTTTATTGCTGTTAGCTTAAGCTATTGTTGTGATTAGTCTAATTTGGTGGTATTTTGTCAGTGCGTTTTTCTGTCCAATGTATAAACATTGGACAGAAAAACAACAGAGATCCTAACTTAACTTATAAATACGAAAGTGAGTTCATTTGTCTGTATTTATGTTTGTCATACTTTCATGCTTAAAACGTTAAATCATTGTGGATGACTTATGACACTGAGATGGTTTTTTTTTTAAATCTATATTAAAGCGAGTGAAGCACCGGAGAAAATCCAGTTATTAATAAATGTAAACTTATTCCAGTCTTGCCAAGATGTACTGTGTTACCTATGTTAATGGGTTGTGGAGGTCTGGTAGGCAGCCGCTCCATGTAAAACACTGGTATTCAGCTGAATCCGGTTTGACTGGAAACCGACCCCAATATAGTTGGGAAAAAGGCTAGGCAGATGAATAAATGTAAACTTATTTATTTATGTACGGTACTTAGAATATATTTTTCTCTCATTGACTATCTTGGATTCAGCACTTCAATCAAATTACCTGCCATAATCTCCGACCGCATGATTTTAGGGTTCCGTACCTCAAAAAGAAAAAAAACGGAACCCTTAATTTATAGGATCACTTAGTAGTCCGTCTGTCCGTCTATCTGTCTCGGGAACGCCTGGAAGTATCGAGGTGAAATTAAAACCATATACCTACTCAAGTTTACATTCCCTTTAAGTTCCTAAAAAATAAAATTTCTAAGTTAACGTAAAAAAAGATACTAGGCATGCCTTTTAAGTTCTGTCGTTTCCATATTTCCCGGAAATTTTGAATTTGGAGCTGTTCTATATTCGAATGTGTTTAAATTTTGAATCTCAAAACAGTTGAAAGTAGGATTAATGCTATTGTTTAGTCAATTAGTTGTCTCACAGCAATGAACATCATTGCTGTGAGACAACTAATTCTCGAAGATCGTCATGTGACGTATCGAGAGATAGAGGCTCTATTAGGCATCTCAGGAACAACCATTCATAAGATCTTGCATGAAGCGCTTGGTGTGAGAAAGCTAGTTTGCCGTTGGATACCGCATCTGCTTTCCGACGATCACAAGGCGGCCCGCGTTAGATGGTGTAAGAAAACTCTGCAAAGGTTCAACCGAGGAGAGTCAAATCACGTCTACGACATCATCAGTGGTGACGAATCTTGGATCTATGCCTACGATCCTGATTCCAAACAACAATCTACGATCTGGGTCTTTCAAGACGAGCCAAAGCCGACTAAAGTTGTTCGTTCTCGAAGCACTTCAAAGAAGATGGTGACCACGTTCGTTGGAAAAACCGGCCATGTTGCAACTATTGCACTTGAAGATCGTAGAACGGTTAACGCAGAGTGGTGGTATACCACAGTTTGTTTACCACAAGTCATCGCCGAACTTTGAAAATGTAACTCAAAGCGACGCATCATCCTGCAGCACGACAATGCAAGCTCACACAGCGCTCGTCAAACGATTGAGTATTTGAAGCAGGAAAAAGTAGAAATTCTTGAACATCCTCCATACAGTCCAGACCTAAGCTCTAACGATTTCTTTACATTTCCTAAAATTAAGAAAAGTTTTCGTGGTCAAAAGTACCAATCCGGTGAAGAAGCAGTCGACGCTTTCAAGTCAGTCATTTTGAACACCCCCACTTTAGAGTGGAATAAATGTTATAATAACTGGTTTGAGCGAATGGAAAATTGTTGCTGTTAAGCTACGTGGTGAATATTTTGAAAAACAATAAAAAGTACTATAAGGTTCTAGTTGTGTTTTTTTCTTCAAATGACAAAACTTAAAAGGCATGCCTCGTACCTACGGCCGGTTATGCCGCAAAAAACGTATATTTCGAAACGTATATACCTAGAAATTTGCACGGAACTCTCGGTGGGTGAGAGACTTGTCCAGTTTTTAGTTAGTTTTCAGGGCGGAAGCCATAGCAGTAAATTAATCAATCGTCTTTTATAATACGCTCAGCAAAGGAGTGGAACTCTACCTACGTCTGTTCACAAACTCATTAAACCCTAGTATCTTCAAAGTTTGAGTGAACAGCGGGGCTAAAAGGGCCACTTTAGTAGAATCATATAACAATCTGTCAAACGTCATTTTCATCTTTATCGTTAACGCATTAGGTTCAAGGTTGATTGGGAAAATATGACAGTTTCGGGTAGCGTGATGTGCTGGCTGATTCTGCTAAAGTGGCCTTTTTAGACCCGCAGGCTTCTTCTGGGTAAGCTCACTCCATCATCGACATTGTCTCTATCATCCCTGACCTAGACATGAGTCAAGAGCAATCCAAATAAAAAAACAGGATTTTCCTAAAAGCGATATTTAACAAACAAAACCTGACTACTTTTCTAAAAATCTACTAAAAATAAAGTCTTTTGTATTTTGTATTTGTAGGAGGTCACGGCGTACCGCAAAACCGCTCGAAAAGTACGGGAATCAGTCGCGGGAAAAAACAAAATCATGCGATTAAAAAACGCGGCGGTTTATCCGCAGTGCGCCCTGGCCCTTAATAAATAAACTTTATTGTTATAACTTACACAATTCCACGCATAAGTATCTAGTGTCAATATGTACCAGGACAACATAACACACAAACAAGTGGTGCGTCAGCAGCTCCGTCTCGGTCCTATTAATTAATTATCGTAATTGCAAGTGAGGATGTGATCCCGTTCGCAGACAAGGGGTGGAACCAGACGCCTATTATAAGTATGCCCATGTTTTGATATACTGTAGCTATTGTACTTGTATGTGCGCCAATTTGAGCCACTGCACGATGGGCCAGACGGATGGCAGTCTGAGAGAGAAAATTAAGTTATGGTTTTATTACTTTTTTAAAAGCTTTTGATGCGATATTGAAAGGGCTCTTTTGTGATCAACCATGTTTTGACGGCGACAGGAAGGATGGTAAATATTATTTTCGTGTAGGCAAGTTAATTTTATAGACTGCCTCGGTCAATGGACGTCGTAGTCATATTTTGCACGTGGGTTTTCTCAGCCTGACTTCGCCCACTGCTGAGCATACGCCTCTCTTTTCTGGTGCCAATCCCTACGCTCCTGCGCCAGCCTCATCCAGTTTTTTCTTGCGATGGCAACAATGTCATCCGCCCATCTCGCCGCTGGTCGACCAACAGTTTATTCAGTCCTTGGACGCTACTCGGTCACTGCCTTACTCCACCTATCATCACTGCGCCTTGCAAGGTGTCCTGCCCGGCTCCATTTTAGTTCCGCGATTCGGTTTCCGACGTCGAAAACCTTCGTACGTCGTCGGACCTCGACGTTTGGGACTCGGTCCATTAGCCGTATGCCAAGCATGAAACGTTCCATAGCTCTCTGTGCAACTCTGAACCTGTACACAGTCTCCTGCGTAAGCGTCCATGTCTCGGCACCGTAAGTCATGGTGGGCAAAACACACTGGTTATAGAGGCGGGATTTCAGACATTCTGGAAATGGCATAAAGGTGGGAAAATTAACATCTTTTGACAACAACAATGTTATTGACTTAAAAAAAAACTGTTAAACTTGGGTCTTTTTTTGGGGTTGAGCGATTGTCCGCTGGTCCGATTCCCGCTAGGGACAAATTTTTGTATGGCCTGCAGATTGTTGTTCCGGGTCTGGCTGTTTGTGTATGTGAATTTAGCTTGTTAGTTTCTGTCATCTATTAATTTTGAATTTTCAATAAATCATCACAATTTCCGTATAATCAAATCAAAATTAATTAGTTTCCATAATCATTGATAGTAGATCGTCTTCCGTAACGTAACATTTCTGCCAATCACTCCGTAGCTAACGGACAAACAGTACAATTACTGCAATTAGCAATATCAGCTGCACATCAGTAATGACGCTGGAATACGACCCCCTTCAATTAGACTAAATACGGACCTATATTCCACAGAGCACCTAAACGCCACGGTGGTCATGCGTGTCGATGGGGAACTGTCAACTACTGTCAAAGGACTAGTTTCTCCTACTGACCGACTGGTCAGTGGGGAACAGGAAACTAGTTGCACACTCTAAAGCGTCCAAAATAATACCTAACATATATTCGTGTTTATGTGGTAAATAATGTTTTTTTTTTTTCAATTGTGATGAAGAGCTTTGCGTTGCGACCTAGACTACTGGGCAGCATAGTACAAAGATGACAGTGCAATACTGATCAACACTCCGCAGAGTAGTGGTTCTTACTCGACTTCTTCGACTGGTGGTCAATTGTAGCTTCTAAAGTCCACTTTAGGAACCACTTTAGGAAGATTGCGTTTTTTTTATTTTTTTCCTAAAATACGCAATCTTCGCACAGCTGAATAATATTGAACCTTCAAATGCAAAGTTTACAAAAGAAGAGAGTAAAATGCAATACATTACAGATCGACTTTTCAAATATTCGTAAAATTGGTTCAAAATGAGAATGAGAAGAATTGAGATTCTAGATTTGGATTGAGATTAAAGATTTGGGTTGGGTTAGGTGGCTTTGTTTTATACTACGCGAGTAGGGGTTTTCGGCATTTCTGATAATTTTAAAAACTAGCACCAAAATTGGTTTGATATCAGCGACTTTGAGCAGCGCTGAACCGGGTTCAGAAGATAGTAATGAATATAAAGTCACAAAAAAGTCTGTATTCCTAATGCCTCCAAAAATATGGTGGTCCATACTACGACTTCCTACTTATAATATCCACCCACCCCCCTGAAAATAATCCTGTCAGCGCAAGCGCCTATGTGCGAGTCAGTGTGTTTCACCTTTTACACTCACGTTCGTGACAATTCTGACTATGACTGTGATAGCCAAAACTTGTGCTCAGTGCACGTTGTGCACTTGTTGTGAGTACTTGCGAGTTGCGCGTAATGGCGTCTCTTAGTCTGCGCCGTGTAGCGGTGATTCTGGATCCTGTGTAGGTGAGATAACTACAGAGTATCGATCAGTATTGCGATATCATCTATGTCCTATGCTGCACGATGGTCTAGGTCGCAAGGCTCTAAAATCATGGATCTCGGTGAATTACAATTGAAAAAAAAAACTTTTTATTTACCACAAAAACACAAATATATTAAAAGTCGTAGAATGCATTTAACCTTCCCCCTTTATTGAAGTTGTGTTAAAATAAATTTTAATATTTAGTACCACTGACGCAGAAAAGGTCGTCAAATAAACCACGTCAGAGGACCTTGAGGCGGCTTAGAAACTCTGACACTAAGGTGTGTGGGGTCGTTAGACCTTACTGCCCACACGATAAGAAGACGCAGAATTTTTTTTTGAAAATAGACAAATTCCAGTAGCAGAATAGAGCTTGAATGTGGGCGATGCGCTCGCCGACTATTGCATAAAAATATGTTGGATTTATTACATATCTGGTGAAGTCTTTAAGTATCATCGGTAGACTTCTGCCCACACCTTCGGGACAAATAGTCCTGATGTGGTTAAATAAATGTATTATTATCTTGTTATGACTACCATAATATCCTTCCAATTAAAAATCTATTTAGGTTCTTCTATAAGGCTATTCGTAGGCGTGCTGTGCTACCCACGACGCTCTTGAAATAATTCCTCTCAGTCATCTTACACAACCAGGAGCCACGAGAACAAAGGAGGTATGTTTCATAATATCGCGAATCACAAAACTAGGAGCCGGCGCACATTTTGGCAGATCGCAACGCAGAACATGCCCGCGCAGTTTTTTAAGCGCGTAACACAGTAACCCGAGAATGCGCGCGGATGCGCGAGTATGCGCTAGACTGCGCGTACTCGACCAACTTTCGTCATTCGTTTTGCTATTTTTCCAGATACTAAACGTGTATGACAGGAAGCGCGTGCTCGCGCAGTCGCTTTCCTTTCGCATGTAGTCGCTTCTATGGTCTTCAGGAATTAATATTTGTGTTAATTAATTTTAGATATTACTTCAATGAGGACAATGTCGATAATAGTTTGACAGTGAAAAATGCTCTGCGCTGCGCTCTGCCACATGTGCACTGGCCCTTAAAGGTAGAGACGTAGGTACTTAGCATCCACCCACATTTTACTAAGTAGGTTCTAGTCATGTAATATGAAACTAATCAATTGCCTTCAACCGGTCACATATTATTAATTCTAATAGTAAAGTGTACATAATAAACAGTATTCTATTCTATTCTATTCTAATGAGAAAATTCCTGATGAGAAAACCCATCCAAACTTTTCACAACCTGGGATCGAACCCCAAAGTTCAGTAGACTCGCCTTCCCACCGCTAGACCAACAAGGCAGACCTAAAAAGAGATGGCGGAAGGTACTTTAACATTTTAATATGCAATTTTTAAGGCTTCCTATTCACTTTGTTCGCAACCCAGTCTATACATCATCAAGTATACCTCGCTTTATTAATTGAAAGTCCTCGCACAAAAGCGTTCGATGTTCGCCGTCACATAACAAAGTACATAAATATGATTAGAGAGTAGGAACACATAACATGGCTGCAACACAGACGCACCGGTACAAAAAGTAAATAGGTAGCGTTGCAGGATGCTATCTACACCATCCACCATCATACTACGCCGCGATATGTATGCGCGGCGCGGTGACCAAGTCTGTAGGGAAATGGGATTACTTCCTGGTTTTTATGTGCTCCTTGTGAGCAAGATTTGTGTGATTTTTTGTATGATGATTTTTGGAAGTTACTCATATTTGGAAATTGATAAGAAAACTATATATTCTCAGTAATTCGATTGGTATCAATTGAGAAATCTTGGCAGTCAAATTATGACGATGACTTATTAATAATACTGTAGAACTGACACGCGTACCACTTACCGGAAGACTCGTTGGAAGGCCCCATAAGGTGCACCGATGACCTCGTGAGGGTCGCGGGACCCTACTCGATGGTTGCGAGTCGCACAGGACCGGTTTTTGTGGCGACACTTGGGGGAGCCTATGTCCAGCTGTGTTCTTTCGGCTGATATGATGTTCTCATCTAACAGAAACATTACAAACAAAGAAGGTAGGTAGGTAATTGATCGTTTTAATTAAAACAAAATAGCAATTACTAAGTAAGTGTTAAACATGTACATTCTATATTTTAGTTCCCGAAACCGTTTTCAACTTACCGTACAGGGATTTCATGAACAGGTAAACGTTAATTGGTTTCACAACGTATTTATGATGGGATGAAGTAGATAAAATTTGTTAGAGATAAAAACGTCTGCTAACCAACAATAGTAATAAAAGTATATGTACCTAATGGTTAAACAATCGAATTTTATAAAGTTATTAAAATTGTTTGTGGAACTTTTATTACTTAGGAAACGGTATGTGACGTAATATCAACCTTATTTCAGTAAAGAAAAATTCACTCACGTTTTTTTTTTTCGCTCCCGTTCAATGCATTTCTGATCATAATTTTATCGACGTAATTAGTCCATATTTTCCCATCTACCGAGCATCAATCGTAGCCACCCCAATGCCCAGGGTTGCAAGCTGGCGGGCGCATCCGGCGGTCGCCATGGCTACCGCCGCCCGCCGCCGCCCGCGCTGTCGCATCCTACACACCTCTACCACCCTGGTATTACGCTACGCAATACCAGCCTTTGAAGACTCCTGGAGCGAATATTATCCCCCTGTTAGTTTGTGTGTATATTGAAATCCGAGAAATGTTCACGTCATAAAGGGCGGATTAAATGTGTATGTTAATATGAGTTTTTATCGTACTGCAGCAATGATTATATTTTCCACGAAGTTGTAATTATATAAAAACTAGCTTTTGCCAGCGGCTTCGCCCGCGTGGTCCATAAACATACTCCCGGGATAAAAAGTAGCCTATGTCCTTTCTCAGGCTCTAGACTATCTGTGTACCAAATTTCATTTAAATCGGTTTAGTAGTTTTGGCGTGAAAACGCGACAGACAGACAGACAGGGTTACTTCCGCATTTATAAAAAAAAAAGTTAGTAAAAATAAATAAATACATTATTTTCTCGTTTCTGTTTAGTGCAGGTAGTACCTAGAACCGCTATTAAAGCCTGCTGGGCTTATTGTATTCTTTTGCTTTTGGTATCGACGGTACCTTATTTGTTACCCTAATTTCCCTCTGACACAAAAGAAATGTTATTAATTGTTCATGTTAGTAATTATTTTATTTGAACCGTTCACTACGTTCTTCTTCTCTTTTGATGAATTTCTTCACAATTGCTTTGCGGGGGCATCATTTTTTTAACCCGTCAGGCCTGGTCGTCCCACATGTGGGGCGTAGACTAATGTCTATTTATTTTGCGAGGCCTGATGGTTAAAGTAGAAAAATCCGGCCAAGTGCGAGTCATACTCGCACACGAAGGGTTCCGTACCATAAATCTTAGTTTTTATTATTTGTTGTTATAGCAGCGATAGATAAACACAATCTGTGAAAATTTAAACTGTCTACCTATTACAGTTCTTGAGATACAGCCCGCTGACAGACAGACGGACGGACGGACGGACGAACAGCGGAGGCTTAGTAATAGGGTTCCGCTCGATACCCTTTGGGTGCGGAACCCCAAAAAACCACACGAGACCGAAAGAGATACTAAAATCGGCAAACGCGGAGGAGTACAAGCAATATATTTCCATGCAAATCGCCTTAGTTTTCATTTCACCCTTTAAATAAAATCGAAGTCAAGAAAACCATTCCATTCCTCACTCCATTACGACCGCCGAACAAACCACAGATAAAATCTGCAATGGTTACAGATAAGCTTTCGATCCTCATCACTATTGAACAAGTTCGGTGAAAATCAACAGTCACCTTGCACGCCGAACTTTGGCATATCCTTTGTAGTCACAATGCACCCGGTGCAGTGGTGGGGAAAGGGCAACGCGCTTTGCCTTGGGGTAGGTCTGGCACGCCAATATACGGAGGCGTCGAGACAGATACCGTTACTAACGGCACTCCAATTACCTCTAATACGTAGACTACTTTTCTTTGTTCGATATACGTTGCCGCGAAACTTAGAACAAGTTGAAATCCTGCAGGAACAAAACCAGCAATGGAAAGAACGTAGTGATAGTATCGTATATTCAAAAGCGGCTTGGTGTAAAAGTTGTAAGGGGAGTGCAGCCAAATTATCGGACTTCCCGAAGAAAACAAACCCAGAAGGCTAGTTACTCACGCGCTGCGTCGCTCGATATACTTGTTTGCAGGCACTGCATGTGTGTGTACCTACTTGGTTTTATTGTATCCTAGTATGCAAAGTTAATCGTTACGAATTATTTTTGTGGTTTAACGTTATAAATAAAGATAGGGTTTAATTAAAACGATTGACTAAGTAGTCAATCGTTTTAATTAAACCCTATCTCTATTTTATCTTTTTTTAATGTTATTAAAATTGTGATTAGTGTACCGGACGGGCGTGATCGACTGGAACGGGGTTGTGATGGGGTAGGTCTATCCTTTTTCTTCTCCTCCGAAGTGAACTGTGACCGACCGACGGCGTCCAGCCGCGCTGACGTCCTGTACCGGAAACTGAGGTTCTCCGCACCACACGTACAACGTTCTTCTATCTTGCCAAATACTTGCTGTCTTCGGGGTAGATTGGGGTGCAGGGTGAATGCTTACCAGGGTTAAATAATAGGCAGGAATTTGACAACACTGCAGCTAATGGTTTAAGGGCAAAGTCGCGAGTACTGTGATTCTATTTATAGATTCTAGGGTTTCTTCTGCCGGTGACTACGAATTAGCTATTTTTTACCATTTACTAAGGTACGAGGTTACTTTACCGTAACGAGGCCCAAAAACCACTAACTGCTTCAGTTTATTTTAACTGCGAATTTTTACTATGGTTCTAGAACATTTTCGGCTATATCTAGGTCTATTCTAGGTCTGGATAGGGGTTGACGCACCTCTATTCAAATCCCCCGAAATTCCCCGTCGAACGGGGTGGAAACCAACCCCTCAACCCTGCCCACTAGTGGGCTTGTTGCATCTAACTATCGAAAATATCACAAGTTTTGAGCTTGCTTACTATTTGGGGTTGATTTCCCGGAAAACTGTGCCCCATGGGCTATGAAACTATCTATATTCGGGTAGGTGCATCATCCCTCCATCCAGCTACACAACTTACCAAGACGGCAAGGGTGGAGGTACTATAGGTCAGGAACCCGGGAGAGGATAAAAAACTATGTTTATCTTCTTATCTATTTTGTGGCTTTATGCCTTGCCTGACCATGAAGATGTGTACATATCTGGATAGGGCTGAGTGCCAGCTTTCCAGTGCCTATGGTTTAAGACCTAAATTCCTAGATGCCCTAAAAACTTAGCACTGAAGGTGCGTGTACATGGTGGTTTTCTTCAACCACCCTACTATGACTGAATGTGAAATGACTATTTTTCATGTACCTTCGATTTGGCTGATTTCCATCAGCCAATCAGAACACGCCCTCTGGGTGCTATCGGGAATGTGTAAGGGAAATGTGCCTATTGACTATAATTTTCTTTGAAAATATGTTTTCCCCAGAACATCTTTTACGTGTTTGGGGAAAACGACAAACATATGACTTTAAATTGATTACATAGCTTACAAACTATCACTATGCAAGTACATAAGCTTTTAAATTCAGTACATAGGCCTACGACTATAGGTACATAGGTACTATCTATGCGAGTTACACAATGTTAAATGCGTCTCCGCGAACATTTCTATTACTATTCAAGTATATAAGCTCCTAACTTAAAAAAAATATGAGCTTACGAATATAAGTACATAAGGCTGTTTATGCGAGTTATATAAATCAAAATGCTCCGTCGCGAACAATTAGTAAATATTAATTACAATTTTAATAACATTGAAACAGATTGACCCCAATATAATAATGGGTATTCCCACTACTTAGATTGGGATTTAAATATCTCTAAACTGTACAATATACATATAACAGGATAAGACTGGTAATTCCAGCAAAAATCTTAAACTTTTATTTAAAAAGTTTGCAATGTTTGTAGAAAGTAAAGGTAATCTAAAATAACTTAATTTCATTTTACTGGATCAAAATGTTCAGTTTAAGAAAAATGTACTAACTGCTTGGTTATAAGTAGGAGATACGTGCTAATAATATTGTTCACCAATCAAAATGTTTTTGGATTTCTCTGACAAGTTTTTCCGAAAGTACATATAAAGTTCTAAGCGTGTACAATTAATATTATATTATAATACTACTTTTTTTCTGCACTCTAGTAATTAACTAAGAGTAATAAATAACAAATAGAATAAATATACAGTACATTGTTTGAAAATTTACATTAAAACACAGAATAAGTCCATAATAATTCAACAAGGTCATCACGTTCATAGTTTCGTAGCTCAGGTTACAGGTTACGTAATTTTTCTATTTATTTAATGAAATTTCCCTTATATTTCTCTGAATACCCGTCAAAGCGAGCTGCAGCATTGAAACGGTACCGAGAAATCCTATTACTCAGTAATATTGGAGTAGTAATTATGTTTAAAATGTTTGTCAAGTCAACTTTTATAAAACCGGTCAAGTGCGAGACGACTACTCACACAAAAAGTTTCGTACCATATACTGAAAAAAAAACCATGTTTCTTGTATGGAAGCCCCCTTACATTTTTAATTTAATTTTTATTATTTGTCGATAAAGTACGGAGCAATAAAAAACAGGTGTTTGTGTAGAATACTTTTCAGTAAAATATAAACTTTATTTTCGATAACAGAAAGATTTTATTTGGATGGAACATGGTTGTGAAATCACTGAAAAACATGAGGTGTACTATCTCCAGGTTTCCACTGTCCACCAGATATAAATTTTATTATTTTAAATTTCTCTAGATGAAACTAGAATTTTTCTGAAAGTAATTAATTAAGGCTGCGATTTTTCCTTTCAAGATACATGACGAGACAATGACATCTATCAGACAGAAGACAGGTGAATCTCTTGAGTATACATGATCTCCTAGTACCTAACCACTATATATTCTATTCACATCCTGTTTAGGTGTCCCATACCCGAAGGAATTAAAAACGGAACCCTATTGCTAAGCCTCCACTGTCCGTCGGTCCGTCCCTCCGTCCGTCTGTCTGTTCTAGAATCGTAATAGGTAGACAGTTGAAACACTGAGTGTGTAGTTCTATTGCTGCTATAAAAACACATAATAGAAAATAAATTTAGGTTTTTTTTTTACTTGCTTTTCATTACGAATACAAGGAAAGTAAAAATAAAAACACGAATCAGCTAAAGAAAAAATCCATATCTGAATCTGATGAACTGGTCGACGAATCAATACAAATCTCTTGAAAAAACAATTGAAGATCGGACAACCGCTTTCCCGACTATTTTTTATTTTCTGTGACCGGCCAGCTATTAAGTCATTATTTTGCATTATCATCATTGAAGAAATGGTAAATATTTTGCCCAAATCTGTTATTTTAAAGAAATAGTTGAAAGTATATTATAATAAACACTTTTACATTATTTCAATTTGACATCGCGTTGTAATTGACTGGGTGTGTTGACGGCTATCAGTTGCAAAACGATTCCCCCTAGGGCTGGAAAATAATACTTTGAACCCGGTCCTCAGGCAACTTCAGGCCTACTTTCCGAGTATGAGTAATGAAGAAGTGTTATTTTATTTTCAGTTTATGGTACGGAACCCTTCGTATGAGAGTCCGACTCGCACTTCGCCTGTTTTTCTTTACAAAAGTTTCTTTAAAATTCTTAAGCAAAAACGCCAAGCCAAATATTTTGATTATGTTTTATTTAAAACATCGTTAAGTGGAGTATAATAAATTAACCTAAGTAGTTTCGTTTGCCTCATGAAAAATTCACGATGATGTCGGAGAGAAAATGGGAGCAGTAGGTATATTGACTTAAGTTGTATCTCTGGGAGATACACGTTCAAACAAGGTGGTTGAGCTTAAGAGGTAATGTCTAAGTAATTACTGCTCACTTCGTCACTTACTTCTGCGTATTAGTTAAATTGATAAGTGGATGAGAAAATGTTCGTACAGTCAGAGCTAATATAACAGCCGCACGGGTCGATCTTCAAGGTTAAGCAACGCTTGCCAGGGTTGGTCTGTGGATAAGTGACCATCTTAACATACCTAGTTTCCTCCGTGCCTCGGAAAGCACGCTAAGTCGTTGGTCCCGACTGTCATTTGTAGATCTTTGGCAGTCGTTACGGATAGTCAGAGCCAGTAAATCAGACTCCAGTCTTGTTTTGAAGTGCCGTGTTACCCAGTTAAATGGTTGTGGAGGTCTGGTAGGCAGCCACTCTACGCAAAATACTGGTATTCAGCTAAATTCAGCTTGTCTGGAAGCCGACCCTAATATAGTTGGAAAAAAGGCTAGGCAGATGGCAGATGAGACCTAATATACCTATTCATTCATCATAATAATCTGTTATTAAATATGCCATATTACAGAAAAACAGAACAACATAAACAAAAAAAAAATACTACAGTCAATGTAAAGTTAAAAAATTACATGACTTCAATATAAAGTTTAAAAAAATCGAAGCAGCAAAGCCGATTTTACCGTACTTAGTTCAAAGCAGTCCAAAAACGGCAATTTCACAGGTAAAGACCCAATACTATCATCACTCTACCAGCTTTCTATGTGAAAAGAACAAAACAAATAATCTTTAATTCAAATTAGACGTCTCTCTCAGCCTAATTCAGCACTGCACTTTTTAAAGGCCAAAAACGCTAAGCGAAAGTCATCCTAAACATGCGCCCGTCACCACTTCTCATTTTCTTAAGCTGGAAAGATGTGACGCAAAAAATAACAATTTGGAATTAGACATATCACTAAGTAATCATAACGTTACAAGGGATTATTTAGTGCCAAAGATGAATGAAAACCGCTAACTAGATGGCGAAAGAGTTGACAGACGTACATACCTATGTAGATAAAACCGGCCAAGTGCCAGTCGGACTCGCACACGAAGGGTTCCGTACCATAAACCTTAATTTTTATATTTATTTGTTATCATGGCGGCAATAGAAATACACAATCTGTGAAAATTTCAGCCGTCTACCTATTACGGTTCTTGAGATACAGCCCGCTGACAGACAGACGGACGGATGGTCGGACGGACGGACAGCGGAGGCTTAGTAATTGGGTTCCGTTGGGTACCCTTTGGGTACGGAACCCTAAAAAGCCTGTTTTATCCTCAACAGTGTACTATATAATATGTCAGGACCCATCCACTCAGGGTCGGGACGAGCCGAGTTAAATCCTCTCGTCAAAAGGTGGCTTGTGTAACAGAATTCTCATTAGATCGCAAATTAAAACGCGCTCAGCTTTTAATGACTTTAACACATTTGTTATTAAAAATTCATACGCTTTTTTTTAACAGTATAATTATTAGCGGGAAAAATTCTCGTTTGTTGTTTACTTGATGTTCTCGGTGCTTTTTGTTGCCATCGTAGGTAGAACCTGGATGAGGCTGGCACAGGAACGTGGGGATTGGCACAAGAAAAGAGAGGCGTATGCTCAGCAGTGGTCGAAGTCGGGCTGTGGATGATGATGATGATGATTTCGTTGTGAATAAATATTGTGAGAGCAAATCATAAGCGAGATTGAGTACTAGGAACTTATAAATGCAAGAGGACATAGCTACAACTTCCATACTAAATTAAAAAAAATTATATAGTATAAATTATGAACGAAATTTTTCTGTAGGTAATTTATCGGAGCCTGCCAGGGTTGCGGTATTTGTTCGACAGAGGCACCGCGGCCCTGGAACACACAGGGCGTTAGGAGGAACACGGATGGGTTTCAGTCATAATGAGTCTGACAATTCCTAATGCTAGAGCGGAAGTCATTAAGTGGGTTTGTCTACATGTGTGTCCGTTTGTCACAGCCGATTTTTTTTAGAATCTACTCGACCAATTCGGTTGAAATTTGGAACACATATTACACATTCTGTGACCCAAATACGGACACATAACGAAAATAAATAAATTTTGATAATTTAATTTTGAAAGTTCATGTAGTTCGAAAGAATGAAAATTTCAGAAATAATCATTCTTTCGAACTACATGAACTTAGAGGGCTATATTGATGATTAAAATGGTTATAATTCTTTAGATAAATACGCGTTACGGTCGCGGATCGCATTTGGTCCACATACAGCTTCACACGGACCGGCAAATTGCAAAAAACATAAAAATATTTGAATTTCGCGGGCTACCCTGGAGCATCCACCTTAACACTTTCATTGCTGACGACACATAGATTTGTTGTGTTTTTCGCGGAGCCCGCAAGGACTCGCATGGAAATATGAGTGAGTGTAAGTCTATTACATAAAATTTTAACCAAGTGCATTGAATCAACTTCTATTAATACGAAATTCATAGACCAATCAAGAAGATAACTCTGAAAGCTGCTGACATAAGTACCAACGCAATATTTACGTCATCAAAGAGGCATCCCACCCACACCCACACCTTTCCTTACATAAAGACACATAACTGCTACAAACCTTCAAAACAGACATAAACATTTCAATCATTAAATTACGCAGTAACATTTCATAAAGTCTATTGGCCCATCGAAATAATTATCGAAACCCTACAATGCGTAATCCCCCTTGCCGAGAGGCGGCGAGGGTTGGTTATTAAAGTCTCCACCGTGCTGTAGGCGATGGGTATGTACCTAGGTTATAGGTATGTCGGTTCGTCTGGCGTGCTGTTTCGATCTGTTTTGGTCTGCTGCGGTACTAGTGCAGCTTTTATGGCAGCATGGTGATGTCACACTGCATCGCTCGCACTCTAATAGATAAAGCGTTTAGCCAGCACTTTTGTTAATGGCTTACTGTGTGTGTCATTGTCTGGGTCAGTTCTGTAAGGTTTTATTACTCATTTTATTGGAGAAGGAATTTTCCAGGCGCTGAAGGAACGGTCTTGTGTCTAGGTATATAAACTTTTCGTAATATTTGGTGAAAGTAAAATATGTCTGTTTTTTGGACGTACCTAAATGAGGTAATCTCTGGATCCGCTTACGAAAATTGTTTCACAGACAGAAGAAAGTTAGTGAAACTTTTTATCACAGGTTCTACACACACGAGCAAAGCCGCAAGAAATAGCTTGTACATGAAGTTCTGTGTGTGTGTTTCTGTGTCGAATTAAATATTTTAGTACTTAATTGAACTTTAGCGACCGCCTCCAATTCCAAGTAAAACAGACAGAAAATCTGTTTAATCAATTCACCGTCCATTGATTGCATCGACTTTTTCGAAGAAAACTGATGTGATTTTTCTGCAATTTCAAAATACCAGGAACACATAATGCGCTAACAGCATAACCTTGTAAATCAACCAACGCAACGTTACGTATGAACCTTCGAAACTGATTGGTTTTGAAACGGAACCCAACAGTCATTCAAACTAGGAATTTGTAAGCTCACGATATTTTATTAAGTTGATGATTTCTATACATTTAAATACTACCAGTTTTTACGTATCAGTTTTAAACTGGTATGTAAAAACTGCTAGTATTTATTAGTTCATGTAGGCGTTTGTAAAACACTTCATATGTACCCCTTCAAATCTAATTCATAAAGTCTTTTGAAAATAGTATTTAGTTTTTTTTAGCTCCCGAATTTGTTTTAATTCAAAACACACTAATAAACTTGAAATTCAAAGTTCGTCTACAAAAACGTACTTTTAAGGATTAACATATTAATTCGACGGAGAAAACTTTAGAAACCAATTACTGAGCTCCAGACAGTCACATTCGAGCTGACATGTTGGGGTTTACTCTTCTATGATCTATGGTATTGGCCCATGGTTATTAATCTGCGCCTTTTTAGGTTGGTGGTAGACATATCAATAAAGTATTGTTTTGTCTACACTGCCCACTTTTGATAAAAAGAAGAAATAAATTGGTAGCTATAACAATGATTCTTATTTCTGTTTCCTAAGCGATTTTATGTTTATACACCAACTATACGAATTCCCCTTCACTCTGACGGCCAATATATCTGCCAATTTATAAAAGTCTAAGCAACATTCACAGCTCAGTGGCAATTTCTCTACATTTTACACATTGAGACAGAGATGCGAATCCGTTGATTTAAAATTACTGTACACCAAACCTACCAAACTCTTGATGTGTTGGTAGGAGGTACCTTAGTATTCATGCGAGCCTAGCTCTTGCACTTGTAATTCCGCAAAATACTTTGGGAAGCTTTTCGACCCATACTTTTTACAAAGTGAATTTTGTAAATAGTGGCGAATCCCTCTATCTCTAACAAAACCAGAGCCATTCACGCAGTACAAAGCGGCACATAACT
Organism: Lacanobia oleracea; assembly: GCA_950371165.1. Taxonomy (NCBI): domain Eukaryota; kingdom Metazoa; phylum Arthropoda; class Insecta; order Lepidoptera; family Noctuidae; genus Lacanobia; species Lacanobia oleracea. The sequence continues at coordinate 2,951,406 of OX493405.1, forward strand.
AATCGGAATGCAGGCGGCAGTCGTTTTCACAGTTCTTTTGTGTCTGCCCGTCTGGCCGGCCTAATGGATACCGGATTCAGCCGCTTTTTACCTCGCACAGCCTTTTGATTACTAATCCCAGATGAAAGGATGCAGATTGTTTGGATGTTATGCTCTCCTGGTCTTTGAGGGGACAGGGCTTTAAGTAATTAAGGCTTTGCAGTTATCATTTTGCATGATTGAGAAATTAATTAAAGGAATTGAATCATATTTTATGTGCCTATCTTAGTTTATTTATAGAGATACACGTTCAAACAAGGTGGTTGAGCATAAGAGGTAATGTCTAAGTACTTACTTCTGCGTATCAGTTAAATTGTTAGGACGATGAGAAAATTTTCGTGCAGTCAGAGCTAATAAACGAGGAGCTCGTGGCTAAATAATAACAGCCGCACAGGTCGATCTTCAAGGTTAAGCAACGCTTGCTATGGTTGGTCTGTGGATGGGTTGACCATCTTAAAATACCGAGTTTCCTCCGTGGCTCGGAAAGCACGTTAAGCCGTTGGTCACGGCTGTCATTTGTAGATCTTTGGCAGTCGTTACGGATTTTCAGAAGCCAGTAAATCTGACTCCAGTCTTGCCAAGAAATACCGTGTTACCCAGTTATTGGGTTGCAGAGGTCTGGTAGGCAGCCGCTCCTCGTAAAACACTGGTATTCAGCTGAATCCGGTTTGACTGGAAGCCGACCCCAATATAGTTGGGAAAAGGCTAGGCAGATGATGATGATGATGATCTTAGTTTATTTTACAATATAATTACAGCTAGCAGTATTGGTACATACACAAAACTATAATACCAGATTTTAGCATGCAATGCAGCATGGTTTTCTCCCTCATATTATCAGTCCTTATCTCGATATTCAAGCAATAAGAGGTATGTAAATTGTGAGGTGGACATCCTAAAAGACATACATTCATGTACAGATGCTGTTGTTGTCCTTCAGAAAGTGCATAAATAATGCCAAAAGGAGCTCGTGTTAGATATATTTTCTAAGCAAACGAACGATGCACGTGGAGTTTACTGAGAACCCCCTAAGGAAAACAACTTGAGTATTAATAGGATGCTTTAGCAGTTCTCAAGCATTTGAAATACCCCGTAAATCCGCTAATGGCTTTTGTAGGAACACTTACGAGTATGATAATTATTTCCATTTGCCATTATAATTAGGATTGCAGTGTGCATCGCCTAAGCTTGTTGTTATAATTTGATCAGTAAAACTTAAAACAGAGGGCAAGCAATTTCTTATTTTTCTTCTGAAAAGTAATTTCTTCTTAAAACGTATAATTTTTTTAAATGGTCATTTTTAGGGTTCCGAATATCCGTAAGAAACGGAAACCATAGGATCACTCGGGTGTCTATTTGTCTGTCCGTCTGTCACAACCAGTTTTCTCCGGATCTGCTGGACCGATTCTGTTGAAATTTGGTACACACATTGACTCAAGTATGATCACGCAATTCTGGAACATCCTGTAGATAAATGTACTCAGACTATAAACAACTATTTGTCAACGAAGGAGATCATATAAGTACCTATCACGTTACCAGTCCATTGATAAAGCCACTGAAGCTGATAAAAAGTATTTATATTTTGTCCTTACCTGGAAAGCGTGGGAGGGCACTAAAACGGCTTTTCACGGAAACTCCACAATTAGCGAGGTATAGTATCTGCTCCTACAATAATAGGGAGCTGCGCAGACGACAGACAATTTTTTGCAATTAATGACCGCATTCTCAGGCACTTTATCGGTCGTTTATCAGTCCGTTAACGCTATTTGTCCGCTATTGGTGGGTTAGTGGTTAAAGTTCCTCAGAAACTAGCCATAAGTCGTCTGCAACTGTAGAAGGTACAATCTGCGAAATTCCGCGCTACGACGCCTAGATAATTCGTGACGCAGTTGTTTGATTGCCAAAAGAAATAAAATTAAAGAATGAAAAACCGGCATTGTATGATTTGTACTTGCATATCATATTGTATCACAACTACTAACATTTGACAGACACAAGGAGAAGGCACAGTAATAGGTCTTGTTGGCATCCTATGGGTTGTCTTCACAATATCGCTTTCAGCAGTAGACCGCCCATCGTGTCATCCATGACGGGGGAGGGGGGGGGGGGTTAAGGGGCTCAAGTTCTCCCCAAAAGACCCAAATATATTTTGTAGTCTACAATCTACATCCTCATGTTTTCATTGTGGATTATACAAAAAGTAATCTAAGGAAGTTGTTATGCTATTTTTTTTTGAGCTCTTATGGTGTACTTTGCTACTAAATCTACCCACCTGGATCCGCCCCTGTCTATGGTCGACCGCATAAAGTCTGCTGTCTGCCTAGACACACAAATATGAACGTTTAACTTTGTGTGGACATTTCTCGGGGTTTTCTAGGGTTTTGAACAAAAAAACGATTTTTAAGTTTTCAAGAAATTAGACGAAAAATTACCATTCCAAATTTTAGGCTCAGTAGTTTCGTAAATAAGGAGGGTCATCGTCGTTATTTCCGAAACTACTGAGCCTAAAATTTTGAAAAAAAATAAGATAAATAGATCTTTACCTATAGATTACAGGAAAATCTATAAGAATTCTATAGTGTAATTATAACATAACATATTATTATTTATTAGTGTTAACATACATATCGTTTATTCATTTTATATACAAACATCTTACATTTTTAAATATATCTTAAAAAAAAAACTTTAAAAAATACATTTAAAAATATAAAAAGTAGTAGTCCGCCGGTGTCGGGAACAGGGTCCAAGCTACCGGTGGTTAGGGCTCCAGAGAAAGGAACCTCCTCACAATACGAGCCCTATCGAGGAGTACTGCCTTCTGGTCGTCGAAACTTTTGGAACATACGTATTATTATTATCGATAAGTTACTTTACACCCATTCTCACAAGTACGCCGGTCGTGTTTGAGCTCATTAGAATCGTCCCGATGGGTTTTATGCATAGTTCATAACAAAGGTCTGATGATGAAGAGCAGAATCGTGGAAAGCGGTCAAACGTGTTCGTTGCCATTTTTTACTCAGAGTCCGACAGAATTGAGACCTATCGTATTTTTTCGTCATTTGAAATAGAACAAGAATATGTTTTTATACCTATCGCGTTTGGGCTCAAATATATTGTACAGATGGGTTCTATTCAGCTAGTAACAATAATCTGATGATGGAAACCATAAAGGTGAGTGTGGCTCTTTTGGTTGACTACACGTATGCCCATCGTGTTTGTGCTCATATAAATTGAACGGGGAGGTTCTATTCATTGAAGATAAGTAGTGACTTTTTTAGTTGAAAACTCCTGTACTCATTGTGTTGGGGCTCATATAAATTGGACGGGGAAGTACTATTCATTGTAGCTGATAACAACGATCTGCTGATGGAAATCATAAAGTCAACAATCACTACTCTTCTTTATGGTTTCCATAATCAGATTATTCCCAAGTGCAATGAATAGTACTAATCAAAAGGATTTTAATCTGCCAAAATACGATGGGTATAGTAGTAGTCAACTAAGAGAGCCACTACGCATTTTATGGTTTCCATCATCAGAGTTCTTTATAAATACTGCAATGGATAGAACCCATCCGTACAATTCGTTTAAGCCCAAACACGATGGGTATAATAGTAGTCAACTAAGTGAGCCACTACTCACCATTATGGTTTCCATCATCAAGTCGTTGTTACTAGCTGCAATGGATATAACCCATCTGTACAATTTATCTGAGCCCAAACACTACCGGCATTCTTATAAGAATGGATGTAATATAACTTTTCGAGATTTCGTCTGCTGAAGACATAATTATTTAAGGCAGACATATTTATATATTTATGCGATAGCCACCGAAATAAAAAAAATAAAAAATCTTGCTTCACTTTAAATGACATAAAACTACGATGGGTCTCAACTCTGTCGGCTACTGGGTCAGAAATTACCATTCGTCTTTGTGTGATGTATGAAATATTTTATTTGATCAATTTTAGATACCCTCTATGTACCTCCTAAAGTATTGGGGATTGAGATTGGTTTTGTTTTGTTTTGCAGTTAAAAGTAAATATGTAGATTAATAATGTAGAAGTAATCAAGAAGATATTTCCAATGGTTTTGGAGATATAAGCAAAAAACTGAAAAGAGGTACCTTCCCCCCCCCAACCACCGGCTCACCTCCTACCCTCGAGGACTTTTAGTATGTTCATCTGGACACTTCAAAGAACAGCTGTAACAATTTTCAAAACTACACGAATTATTCACTCTGATTTCCTTAATTTCCCTGCACTATTGTTTTTATTTCATGTTAAGTTTATTTCTAGAGAAGTAGAGTTAATATAAGTACTAGTTTTAACGTGAGCGCAACAGGAAACTTCCGAGAATTTTAAAAATAGTGCGGCTATCTAACACACATTTTTCATAAAATAAATTGAATGAAACTTAGTTTTTGTTGCTATTAGCAGTTAGCAGGTACTACAAAGAAGTTCTAGGTCAAACAAAGCTTTAAAATGTAGATAATACATATTTAATTAATACCTAACTAGCGACTTCAGCTTCACACGAGAGCAAATTATATACACAATCCAGATGTTAGCGGAGAGACAGACAGAAGCAGACCGGCCCTTTGTTTTATACTATTTAGAGATTGCCAGCCTACTATGGTCCTAATGACAGATAACGGCATCTACTTAAAAAATAAGGCATGAGCATTGATCGGAACGTTTGCCCAAGGCGGATTGGCAATTATGGTTTCCTTACGATGTTTTCCTTCACCGATAAACTTAGAAAGTTCATGATCATCATCTGCCTAGCCTTTTCCCTACTACTTGGGGTCACCTTCCAGTCAAGCTGGATTAAGCTGAATACCAGTATTTTACGAGGAGCGGCTGCCTACCAGACCTCCACAACCCATTAACTGGGTAACACGGTACTTCATGGCAAGACTGGAGTCAGATTTACTGACTTCTGACTATCCGTTACTTCTGTCATCTACAAATGAAAGCCGGGACCAACGGCTTAACGTGCTTTCCGAGGCACGGAGGAAACTCGGTATGTTAAGATAGTCACCCATCCACAGACCATACTTGGCAACCTTGAAGATCGACCCACCCGTGCGGCTGTTATTATCTAGCCACGAGCTCCTCTTTAGAAAGTTCATGATACATAATAAAAATACATTGTACTCGTACATAAGTAAAATAAATTGGTAACTTGTCCGGTTTTGAACTCACATCCTCCTAGCCGCCTTAACTAACCATTAGGCCATCATCACATAAGATGAAATCGTCTCCCGCTAGAAAACCTTATTCTAATGAACATTAATTCAGCTCCCTCACTAGGAGACTAGAAGAGTGCAAATCTCTTTAATTATTTGAAGTAGCAGTTAAACCTACCCGCTGCGCTGCCCGCTGCGAGGAATCAAGGGCGGGACGAGAACGTTCTACGGATTTATGATGCCCTGCTACTCTGGTAGCGGAGAGAGCGCGGAAATAAATTAATGGACGTAAAATGAAATGAACGGAAATTCTTTAAGGTTTTATTAATAAGAAAACTAGTTTTTGCCCGCGACTTCGTACGCGCTATCCTATTTTTTCCTAATCCCGTAAGAATTTCGGGAAATCTTCTCTTAGTCCTCCTTTACACTCCCAAAGGAACCTAAATGCCCAGCTTTCTACAACCAGTAGTTTCGGCTATGCGTTGTCTGTCAGTCATTCAGTCCCAATTTTAAAAACATATGTTAAAGTTAATCCCGAGAAAATGCTGGAAAAATTAAAAGTACTTCGCTAACATACCTATCCCACAGGAAACTTTATAAAAATTGGCGATACTGAGTAAAAGGATGTAAAATACAAAGTTCTAGCTACTATTGAGTAGGTAAAGATATATCTCACGTTTTGCCACGAACATATTGCTATACCTTATATCCATTAACCAACGGTGCTAATAAACATTTTTGGTCTGAGTTGCTCTTTATAACCAGATTTTTGACGATAGTGATAATCCTCAGACAGCGAGACAAACGTGATAAGCTTTATACACGCTGCCTAAATCAAATTTTGAAACAGATTATCCATTTTTATTTGATAGCTAAAACCCACGCTTTCAGTAAGACATCGCCTCGCCCTGTCGCCTATACAAATTACAGTCGCCGCTACGTTTTCTTGCCACTCAAGGGCTAGTCATCGTCCGTCTTCGGGGTGGCGACTGAATCATTGAGCTGTACGCGAGATTAAGTTTCATCGCGCAATGTAACCTTATAGTACTAGGGCAACAAAATATTGCAAGAGGTTATTTTAGTAGTCACGAAATGAGTCTGGTTTTTGTAGTGGCAAGCTCATATCGGGTGTCAAAAAGAATTGGTGGCGTTTAAAAATGTACTAAAATAAAATAGATTTAATAGACCACCTAGTGGTACTTAAAGTAACACTGCAGAACCAATAAATTCTGCTGCTATACCTACGATATAAACAGAACAATACCATAATGCTCTTAAAACTCCATCGGATTAATTCAACCCTACCTCTCCAAATCACCCCTGCTATTGTTGGTTGTCTACCGTCAAAATGATTACCTTAATTAGAGAGAACCCCTGGAAGATGGATAGGCATTTGAGGAGTTCCATTGGATGTTGTACTCGTTTATCAGACTACAAATAGACAGCGGTTTATTTACAAACGTAGGAACGATACACTTAGGGCATTAGGAGAAACACGGGTAGGTTTTAGTCAGTAAAAGTCTGACACTCCCTTCCGCTCCGCCTAGAGCGGAAGGAGTCATTTGATGATTTCCCATTCTTAAAAAAAAAGAACTTCACTTTTAAATCAGTCGAGTGATATTAAGCGCTACTGTCTTGAGGTCCTGGATTCGATTTTCATGTCGCGCAAAGTGCTATTGGTTTTTTTCACTTGATATTTCTGAATAGCAGACTGGACTCTGGATTGGTTGACGATTTGGTCATTTTTTTTTTGCTGGTAATAGACACACTACACTGAAATTAGATTCTGTAAACATTCACACATTAAAAATTGAATATCTTTTGTTTTTTTTTTGTGGGTCGATTTTGATGAAGTAAACGCTAAATGTTACTCGGGATAATACTTAATTTTTTTGAGGACTTAAATTTTGAATACAATCAGTGGTTTCTTACGTACTTTAAATAAAGAATATATTTTTCATGATTTAATTACAAATGTATAGTTTTTAGACTTTTCCCTATACCTGTAGTATAAGACGGTATTACTTGCCAAAGTTCATAGTTCTAAGTCAACGGGAAATACCCTGTGAATTTTGATTCCCTTGAGAGTGTCGAAATACTGTTTTTTTTTGACGTAAACGGCGGTATCTTTTTTGTATGTTAACTTATAACTATGGTTTTTTTCACTGCTTCAAGGGGCCGTGGACTTGAGTATATGGTTTAAATTCCAACTTGATACCTTTCCCTAATTTATTGTAAACAATAAATTCTGAACCGTTTTTCATGACTTTAAAACGTAAAGGATCACGATAGAAGTCGATCAGGACAGCTTAATGTCTTGGTTTCTGCTTTTGAAATTAAAAAGTGGGGCTAATAAGCCGTCCTCATCGCATGTGTTCTTCAGTGGACCCTGCTGTTTGTGGTCTATCGCAGCGCCTGTAGTCGCGCTCGATGTTGAGCGACTCTGCTTTCCCCCTTTTGATGTTACTGCTTGTCGTTTCGTACGCGACACAGCTGGTTTGTTCTTGGCGACAATTGCAGAATAGGCATTATACATCCTTCTCCCGAGCACGTTTGCTCTTACGTGCCATGCCGTAGGATGTGAACTCAGACCGGCCGATTAAGGCAAGAAAGAGGTGGGAGCTCTGTTCCTCGTCCGTGTTCACTCCGGCAAGCCGGAAATGAAATCAGGTCCGTGGGGTCGCTACTGCCCAACAGTTCGCTACGAAACTACCTTGCGGGATTATTATTTTCTTTTATTCATTTAACTATACATATAAATTATATTTTTAAATATTTGAATAAAATAAATAAAAAAACATACTAAAATAGTAGCCCACCGATATCGGGAACAGGGTCCAAGCTACCGGTGGTCAGGGCTCCAGAGAAAGGAACCTCCTGACAATGCGAGCCGTGTCCAGAAGTACCGCTTTCTGAATCAAGCCCTTGATCCAGCTGCCCAACGAGAGCCTCCTAAGGTGTTGGTCGAGGCTCGTGGCTATTAAGCCATTGGCCGATACGACTATCGGTACAATGATTGCGGAGTCCACTTCCCACATGTCGACAACCTCGCGAGCCAAGTCAATATACTTAATTTGTTTGTCTTTCTCGGCTTTCACGAGGTTCTCGTCATGCGGGACGGTTATGTCTACAATCATTGCACGCCTCACAATTCGGTCCACCACCACTATATCAGGCTTATTGGCAACAATAGTCCTGTCAGTGATGATGGACCGATCCCAGTACAATGTGATATTGCCATTATCGAGAACTGGGTCGGGCGCATACCTATAGTATGGCACCTCCGACTCCACAAGAGAGTATTTCAGAGCAAGTTGCTGATGGATAATCCTGGGTACAAGGTTGTGCCTATGCAAGTATTCTCCGTTAGCTAGACGAGAACAACCAGAGACAATGTGGCGAATTGATTCTCCCGGACGGTGACATGCCCGACATATGTCGACCGTGCCGTCTTTCACAATAAATCTCCGGTAGTTATTCGTCATGATAACTTCGTCCATAATTGCACAAACAAAACCTTCGGTTTCTCCAAAAAGATCACCGAAACGCAGCCAGGCTACGGACGCTAGTTGGTCTACGTCAGGCCCATGTAGGGCCCGGAAAAAGCGTCCGTGAAGCTCCTTACTCTGCCATACCGCCCTGCGATCGTTAGTGTCAAGCACCGCAGGTTTGCGCTAGTTCTCATTTGCCAAGGAGAGCGGGGTGAGTCCCTTGTCCACCGCCACTACATCTCGATGCATACCCACGTCGACAGCTAGGTAATATTCCCTAAGACTGCATATCTCGCGATTGTGGAAAGTCTTAGCATTTAAAAAGCCTCGACCTCCACACTTTCACGGGATATACAGTCTCATTACCGACGACCGTGGGTGATGCATTCGATACGCAGTAAGCAGTGTACGGACCCGCCTATCCAGGGCGTCAAGTTCCGTTTGAGTCCATTTGAGTACGCCGAAAGAGTACATCAATACTGGCATGACCCAACCGTTGAAGGCGCGCACCTTGTTTCCGCCCGATAGAAAGCTATTGAATACCTTCTTCAGGCGGCCAAAGAAGCGCTCCTTCAACGATTGCTTCATGTCAGTAACATTGATACCTAACGCTTCCGACATACCCAAATACTTGTAAGTTTCAGTTGGAGAGAGGGATCTCAGGTTTATGGAATCCGAGAGTTGAATTCCCACGGATTCCATAATCTCTCCACGCTTTACATGCATGACCGCACATTTGTCCACACCAAACTCCATCCTGATGGCGTTACTGAATGTTTCAGTTACCTTCAGTAGCTCCATCAGTTGCAGATTAGTCGGGGCAAAGAGTTTCAGATCATCCATGTAAAGGAGGTGAGATATAACCTGACCACCTCTCTTCAACCGATAGCCTAGCCCTGAATTCTCCAGCAGTGTGCTAAGAGGATTCAAGGCTAGACAAAACCAAAGTGGACTCAAACTATCGCCCTGAAATATATCCCGCTCGATCCTTACCGGTTCGCTATTCCTCTGGATATTTCGACATCCTGGATAGCGAAGGATTGTCCTCCATTGCCCCATACACCACATCAGGAAGGTGCGTAGCGTTGCATCAACTTTATACAATTCTAGCACCCTCATGAGCCATGTATGAGGCACCGAGTCATAGGCCTTCTTATAGTCTATCCAGCATGTTGACAGATCCTTTCGGGAACGCCGAACCTGTTGGCTAATGGCCATATCAATAAGGAGTAGCTCCTTAGTACCGCGGGACCCATTCCTACATCCATTTTGAGAGGCAGACATGATGTTGTTGTTGTTAATATGACTATTAATCTTTGCCCTCAAAATGGATGTAAGAACTTTATAGACCGTCGGTAAACACGTGATCGGTCTATAATTTTTAGGTTCCGCAGTACTACCTGATTTATGGAGCAGGTGGGTTATTCCTGTAGTTAAGAACTGGGGTAGCGACCCAGACTCTAAGGCAGACTGGAATTGAGACGCAAGCAAGCGTGCGATCTCGTAAACCATTTAATCCAGAAATTGTGCAGCCCGTCCGGCCCTGGAGATTTCCAGTTAGGCAACGGGCGGACTGCACAAGCTACATCTTGGGGGCTGATGGAAATTGCCCCCATTTCTGGTATCGGATCGCACACACGCTCGACCTCCCGAGTCCAGTCACCCTCAGTATGACTGACAGGAACCGACCAGATGCTGCGCCAGAATGAACACATAGCATCATCATCCGGCAAGCGCGTGTCAGTCACACCTTGGTCCGGTCGCTCCCAATCCCTATATACCCACCTTTCGTTACTTCGGAATGTGCGATTCTGGGTGTATCCACTCGCCGACTGTACCTACGAATTTTATTATTATAAACTAAAATTTGCTGAAGGGCCGATTTTCAATTGTCAGATTATATTTTTTTCCTGAAATGTCGGTTTGACAGGTTTTATATAGAAAATATGTTAAATAACAATATTTTTATTCTACAGTTCAAACATTTTATGACAATGGAAATAATTGCCCTTAGGAAAAATATATATTGTTAAGTTATTTATGTTTAACATGACTTGATACATGTTACCAACTTCATGTCCTGGAGTTTTTGAATAAAACCTCACGTTTACCTACTTTGACCCAGAATTACTCAATGTTCATTCACATAAGTCCTACCTAACCTTATCATTTACCGCTCTTTAAGATCCCTCGTTCACTAGATGATAACAGCCGCACGGGTCGATCTTCAAGGTTAAGCAACGCTTGCCAAGGTTGGTCTGAAGATGGGTGACCATCTTAACATACCGAGTTTCCTCTGTTATATGAAGATCTTTAGCAGTCGTTACGGATAGTCAGAAGCCAGTAAATCTGACTCCAGTCTTGCCATGAAGTACTGTGTTACCCAGTTTATGGGTTATGGAGGTCTGGTAGGCAGCCGATCCACGTAAAATACTGGTAGGTTTCAGCTAAATCCGACCCCAATATAGGTGGGAAAAGGCTAGACAGATGATGATGAAGATCCCTCTTTTTATGCTTTTGTTATTTGTGGAACAGTGGATCGCACGATAGTGGTAGTTAAATAGTATAAATTGAAAGCTATTGGACCATCCACACTAGCTAGCTCCATTAACACTAGATCAGTGGACCAATTCAAATGATTAACCGACTTCCAAAAAAGGAGGAGGTTCTCAATTCGAATGGTATTTTTTTTATGTATTTACACCGATTACTCCGAAGTTTCTAGGCTAATTTCTGTGAATCTTTTTTAGTTTGTTACGTTCGCATTTGCACCTTAGTAGTAATCTGTCAAAAACCCCAATATTTTTTTACAGAATACAGAATGCGACTGACATGAAAATGCGAACGTTGCCTAGAAATTATTAGCACTCAGCTCAGGTTTGAACAAGATGATAGGTAGGCTTCATAGGCTTCAACTAAAAGCGACTCAACGTGCTAACATTCCACATACACACATTCATCACATATTTACGCAGAATCTCAAATTAAAACAAAGTGGATTGACTTGTAGCATTGCAGAACCGACGCACTGCAGCATTTCACAAGTGTGAGTGCAGGACGAATGCAGGAAGTGTCTGTGTACTGCTAACATGAGATAGTACCAGGCTGGCAGTAGTGCCAGAGCGGTGCAGCGGTAAACCCTGGCCCCGCCCTGTGGCCACGTGTCTGTGTCACCTTATGTCTGGTGCGGGATTTATGTGTGTGATTGAAATCAATCCATGTGTGGTGTTGAGTGCCTACACGGATAACGGTACAGCATTTTATTTACTCTTGATTACCTTGTCTTTTTGCAGAATTCTGAACATCTTGTTTAAAATGGCCGCTTTAGCAGAATCAGAAAGCACATCACGTTACCTGTCACTGTCAAATTTTCCTAATCAACTTTGAACCTAATGCGTTAGCAATTAAGATGAAAATGACATTGGACGGATTGTAGTATGAATAATATATTATTAATTTGTTTTCTGTTTGAATAATTAAAAAATTGGTATCAAAACGCCTCCAACTAACTACAGAATGCACCTGCCTTTGTAATATCTTCATCTTTGGGTGACTTTTTATCCCCGGAGTATGGTCCCTTGGGACTATTCCCAGTATCCACGCGGGCGAAATCGCTGGCAGAAAGTGGTAAATAAATAAACATCGTCCATTCTCTGTGGAAAATGTCTTCAATTCTTCTTATTTATAAACTCACCACAGCAGAAATTATAAGTTGTGAGAAATTATACCTACCAACCTTCTGTTTTCCTTCCATGTTGCGTGCAAATTCATGATAAATCTTATGCGAAATTTTGTTACACGCTGCCATGTCGCTAAGAACGTGAGCGACATACAACGTCTCAATTTGACGCCCTTCGTTTGTCGCCAGCGACAGCGACGTCGCTTTGTGTCGCTTGACGCTTCCTCCGCGAGCAGTAAGCTTTAAGTTAGTTCCCTGACTTTGTACTATGATATGATTGATCACCTTGAAGACATGCTTGCCTGGTGGGACATTATGTGTAATCGTTACAAAATATCCACTTCACATAATATTCCACCAGTACTTTTCCTATCGTACTATGATATACTGATATCATGATTATTCTTAGGGGAATGGATAATTAGGTATCGTATGCTCTCAGAAAATAGCAAGTTTCTTTGTTTGATTGATTACCCCGTAGGGTGGTAACATTGTAACGGATCATAAACAAACTACCAAGATTTTCCTTATTTTCACGGATGGTCACATCCATGGGATACTTGAAGTAATCACGACATGGGGGGAGAAAAACTTATTTTCGTTTTTGTTTCTACTATTCGAAACTGTTATCAAGTATCTGTAATACGTACCTAATGATTATGACCATGGGGAGTCATGATGGGACGTGGTTCCATGAATTTTATTATCTATCTACCTATGTATTGTACGTAGTGTTTTCAGGAATTTTTGTTTCGGCCAAGAGACATCTGTGTAATAAAAAAGCGATGACTCAAAAATGTTATCACACGTGGATACCGGAAATCATTTTTAATCAATACTATTACAGGTGTAGAGAGTCAGTACCACGTGGAGAAGGAAAATTTACGACGCCATTCCACGTTCAGTTACGTGGCTACGTTTTTCAAATAGCCTCATAAAAAGTGGCGGGAAACGGCATCCCTTCAAATAGAGCGCCATTTACCGCCACGCATCGTTTTTTGTTGAAAACTCTCATTACATAAGACAAATAAAAATCTAATAAAACGGTGTAATAGAAAAGTTTCTAAATACGTAGCGCAGGCGGGGTGCAGAGGTGGGCGGTCGTCATGGCAACGGCCGGTTGCAGGAAACTGCACAATCGATGTTGCCAGACGCTCTGCTGCCGCCTGTGGATCAATGTGTCTCTAGTACTACGCCCGGCTCCCGGGAAACCTACCTTCCTGCGGCGGTGTGAGTGCGCTTCGCGATATAGCGCCGTCCTCTTCTAACATCGACCATTTTACGATGAGCTCCGTTGCCAGGTGGCGGCTTTCCAATAGCTTACCGGTATCCTGGCGGGCGCGAGCTCAGCCGGTTTTGGACTCACATCGTAGTGTGAGGCGCTTTTCCCCGGGCGTCGGGTGAGTGTGCGTGAGTTGTGTCAGTGTTACGTAGATCGCGTTCCATTTTCGAATGTTCACGTCGGGAAACTTGTGAATCGGTTATCTGTGTGGAGTTGTTTGTTGTTGTGGGTGCGTTCGGAAGCTGCGAGCGCCGCCGCCGCCGCCGGGACCTTTGTTTGTTTTGTTGTTATTATCGTTCAGAAACTCTTCACTTACTGCATACACACAGTAATATTATAACGCATTAAAAATTAATATTTCATAATGGCAAAATTTTATTTATTCACTGAACACAACCTCAGCTGCAGCGGGTGCTGAAATCCATAAACGTGGTACATAATATGCATGGAGTATTGAAACTACGTGACTATAAGTTTCTCTTTAAGGATTTCAGGGTTTAGCAAACATAGGGCGGGAATTTCTACAAAAAGCAGCGCAGCCCACGCTAAAATGAACTTTATTGAGACAAAATAAGGCCGGATTTATCTTTAAAAGGATGCGAAGGGGAATGCTATTGACGATATCTGATGACTGGATAAACGATAAAATATTTAGATGGGACTAATAATTAATAACGTTGTCTTAAAGCGTAGGGGAACAGATTTTATAAGCTAAAGCTCGGGAATCTGCAATGAAGTGGCGGATTTGTGGAAGGGTTCGACAAATTCGCGCCTCGTTTTACGTTTTTTTTATATTTTCACTAATTCAAATTAAAAGTTTGTAGAAGCAGCGAGGATAAGATTCACACTTACAGTTTAGATACAAAATATTTTTAACACACAAAGTCACATATACATACAGCCAGACCCAGAACAACTATCTGCAGGCCACACAAATATTTGTTCCGTGCGGGAATTGAACCAGCGACACGCAGCGCGGAAGTCAATAAATAGCTCAACAGAAGTGTCGTCAAATAATAATAATAATGGATTCCAATAAATAAAGTCTTCTTTATTTTTGATTTAACAATCTTATGCTTTAAAGCTAAGCTAAACCTATTAATACGAACAATAAACACCAGACTATGCGGCTGCCATAAACTGTGGATTTTATATGATTGCACCTAATGTTACTTACTCCTTTTAACTGAGTTCAAAATCTGGAACAATGTGCCTTCCTTCGAGTTCACTGCCTACCAGGAGATCATGAGGAGTGAAGAGTCACGAGAGACGGTGCAGGAAGTGAGAGCTAGGCCTCCTGTCACTTTCTTTAATAGATAAAATTGGTATTCATGAAATTGTAAAGAAAAACTACCAGAGAAGCATAAAAGCAAAAGTTTAGCAAAAAGCAATTCTTTTCTTTTATTATTATTGATGGGTACGCTTTGGACCACTATCTCACCTGATGGTAAGCGATGATGTGGTCGAAGATGGAGCACGCTCGAAGATGGAGCACGCTTGCCTAGAAGTAACCTATTCACTCTCGACTTAAAGACTCCCAGGTTGTAGCTATCAGGAAACACAGACTCTGGCAGGGAATTCCACTCCTTAGCTGTACGCATTATGAATGTGTTCCCAAAACGTTTTGTGCGTGTGGGTGGGATGTCCACCATGTACCGGTGCCACCGTGCATCGCTGTTCGTCTTGTGGTCCGATGATGAAACGGGCTTGGCGGAATTGAATTATGCAACTTAATGACTTTGTTGATGGTATGCGTTAAAAGTGCAAAACTTAACTTGATTTCGACAATATTTGAACAATGATAAACGTGAAATGACCCCATTATTTCGTTCCAATTTTATATCAGGACCCCGATGGCAGATGTAATGACACAAAGTCGGATGAAATATATTCCCCAACCGCGATCGGATGCCAAATAATATCATGGTGGATGAATACCGCCGAGTGTTGACAGGAACGTATTCGTGACAAGTTACTCTGGTTTTTATTATCTTTCCTATTTAATTAAATCATAGATATGGATGACGTGCCTGAGAATTTATTGTGACTTTGAAGCTGACTTTCATTATTTTTAGGGTTCCGTACCCAAAAGGTAGCCAACGGAACCCTATTACTAAGCCTCCGCTGTCCGTCCGTCCGTCCGTCCGCCCGTCCGTCTGTCTGTCAGCGGGCTGTATCTCAAGAACAGTAATAGGCAAACGATTGAAATTTTCACAGATTGTGTATTTCTATTGCCGCTATAGCAACAAATATTAAAAATTAAGGATTTAGTTACGGAATCCTACGTGTGCGAGTCCGACTCGCACTTGACCGGTTTTTTCCTTTTAAAGCATTGTCTGCCAGACAAATAGAAAATGTATTGTTTGTCGGTCACCGGTGACCGACGCAGCAGTGAATGTGATAATGTACGGAACCCTAAAATGTAATGTGCACCTTTTATCTCGAAAAAATGCCATGTCAATATGTGCCATAAAAGTTCTCAAAAGTTTCATTCACACAAGTGTCACTAACAATTATATAAAGTACAAAAATGTCTTTAAAATTAAATGTTCATTGTGACTGCAACAATAACTCGAGAGGTGAGATGAACAAACAATACACCTCTAGTTCGTTCGTGAATGAACAAGTTACTACAATGGATAGTTATACCTGCTTATTGTAGAACGAGTGGACATCTTGTGTGTGAAATTATTGTGAATCATTCATAAGCGATAGATACACACAGGTTGACAAAAGATGAGAGAATTTATTGGTATTTGACTCTATTGGAAATAGTTTCTCAGTTAGACCATAACTATACCTTGCCCAGCAAGTTAATCAATCTTGACAGAAAATAAATAAGAACCGCCTAATCTTAATAAATTATCTTATTTATGACTTTATTTATACAGATATTAGAATACTATTTGTATCATTAGAAAAAAGATTATTGTCATGCGTAGGAAGAATAGAATAGAATACTCTGTATTATGTACACCATATAACTTACAAGAGTTAAAGATAGATGAAGAAAACATTACATAGGGTGACACAATGGGCGGCCTTATCGCTAAAAGCGATGTTTTCAAGACAACCTTTGGATGGATTGCAAAGATAAGGGAATAAGTACTGCAGGTAGTCTTAGGTGTACGATTTATATAAATAAATACATAATAGATAAATATATATAATTATAATTATGTAACCAATAAAAATAAATAAAAAGCATAGGAATCCAACTGAAAACGATCAAACAGAAAGGTAGTGTATTTTTGTTACATTCCTATCGAAGTTAGTGATGGAATCAAAATGTATTCGCTGCAAATATATAAATAAATCGGAAATTAATAGTAATAATAACCTTCGGTTCGGTTCTGTTCATGAATGAACAAGTTACTACAATGGACACTTACCTGCTTATTGTTGAACCGTGGACAACTTGTGGGTGAAATTGTGAATCATTCTTAAGCGATCACACACAGGTTGACTGAAGATGAGAGAATTTATTATTATTTGACTGTATTGGAGATTTTTTTTCAGTTAGACCATAACTGTACCTTGTCTAACAAGTTAATCTTTTTTTGACAGCTGTATTAGAACGTAACTGTTCCAGAGTAGGTATTTTTTTGTATAAATTTGCCCCACACTAGGATTTTTTCTTGTATCGTGGGTGCGTTTAAAAACATATAAACTGACATACACAAACAGCCAGAGCCGACACAACTATCAGTAGGCAACACAATATTTGTTCGGTTCGGGAATCGAACCCGCGACACGCAGCGCAGCAGCCAATCGCTCAACTACTGCGACTGCTAACTTCAATTAAATTCAAAATTCTTAGTAAAAGAAATATGTATGTAAATAAAAGATTCTTTGCTACAGTAATGTCTTCCGACTTACACGCCGTGATACACAGTCTGATCATTGAGTCTTCGTCCATCACATCATACTCGACACGACAAGATCTAGCAAGATATAGAATGGCGCAAGATTTCGACACAGGTAGTTAGAAGGCAATACTAATAATAATGGATAATTAAATATAGGAAAACTGAAATGTACGGCTATCTTCTCGAAGGTTCTTCAAGTCTTACCATAATCACTTCGTGCTGCCATTTCCAAACATTAAAAAGTCGTAAACAAAATTGCTGAAGACCAACAGAGACATTTTTGCCCGTATCTATGACGAAACTGAATGAATAAACAACTATGTGTACCAGGAGTGCATACTTTCAAGAAGACCCAACCTTCATGAGCATGTCATTCGAAATTAAAATTTCACGAAGGTCAAAGTTTGTACGTTGGGTAGTACTTACTACGTAGTAAATACTATGTTACTGGCGCCCTGGTTAGTGTTACGATGAGTTTGTGGCTAATTAGCAGTAACGCACGTTAACTCGAGCCTCCACGGAATACAAGGGGTGGGATCAGACTGGATGTGGCTTTTATTAGCAAGGAATTACAATTGTGAAGGGACTTGAGGAACTAATAAATTGCTCGATGTATTTTGAGTTGAAGTATGGCTTGTCTAGACACTGTAATAATGTTTCGGGATTGCGACTGTGTATTATTTTTAAATTAAATTAATTAATATGAGTGATGAAGAGAACGTATTATCTTTTACAAGAGTTGTTGCAAGACCGCATTCGAAATTATGCACATGGTAAAATAAACAAAATTGTAAATGAAAAGCACTGTTCAGAAAAATATTGCGATAAATCTGGCACATTATAAAGTGCCTTAACTATTTCGTTATGTATTTATTCGTTGATCAGACACCAATTTAGGCAAAAAAAGTCGTTTGATACATTTTACTTAATATAATTAATAATCTGAATCTTTCTAATTTGCCTTTTTATATCTTTAACTTAATTCGTATCTTTAGTTTACTCTTTTTCCTGCAATAGTTTTATCGTAATATTGTGTTTGTCTGTAAGTGTTGCAGCACTAGAATATATTTTTTTTAATGCTTGTTAATTTTACTGTGTATTGTATGCAATGTTGACGATCCTAATAAATAAATTAATCTGAAATCATTCTAAAACGCAACATGACAACCAGTTCTCATTTCTTTTCTGTAGATGAAGAAAATGCCTTTTTACCTTCTGTGGACAGTTTTCAAAGTACTAGTACAACAATGTATTTTCCAGCCTTTCCAGCCCGTTCCAGATCTCGCTATGGCCGTGTGATGCAGGGCGCGCCGCCCTGGGCGCGACTATGCGTCACATTACTGCGCCCACCGGCTGCGACCGCGTGCTGCCCACGTGCTCAGATCATGGACACCTGGTACTTGACACAGGAAAATCATTGTGAAACATCGCGATTAAGTGATTTTTATGTGGCTATCATAGTCTTTTATTAGTTTATTTAAAGCAGGAAAATCATGAAATGACTCCTTCCGCTCTGTGCGCCGCGGAAGGGAGTGTCAGACTCTTACTGACTGAAACCTAACCTTGTTCCTCCTAATGCCCTTTGCGTTCCAGGGCCGTGGCGACTCTTTCGAACCAATTCTGCAACCTATCAAGGTCTACAGAAATAATTATAATGATAATCTGCTTAGCCTTTTTTCAACTATATTGGAGTCGGCTGTCATTTGTAGATCTTTGGTAGTCGTTGCGGATAGTCAGAAGCCAGTAAATCTGACTCTAGTATTGCCATGAAGTACCTGTTACCTAGTTAATGGGTTGTGGAGGTCTGGTAGGCAGCCTCTCTACGAAAAATACTGGTATTCTGTTAAATCCGGTTTGACTGGAAGCCAATCCCAATATAGTTGGGAAAAGGCTAGGCAAATGATGATTGGGGTCGGCTTCCGCTTTGAACGGATGCAGCTCAGAACCAATATTTTACATGGAGCGCCACAACCCAGGTCCTAACTGGGTACTACGAAACCCATTGGCAAGATCGGTGAAAGATAAACTGGGTACTACGATACCCATTGGCAAGATTGGTGTAAGATTCTCTGGCTTCTGACTACCCGTAACGACTGCCAAAGATCTGCAAATGACAGTCGGGACCACCAGCTCTGCGTGCTTTCTGAGGCACAGAGGATTCTGGGTATTAAGGATCACGAATCCTCGGACCGATCTTAAAAAGCGTCTTAACCTTAAAGTTCGATCGGTGCGGATGTTATTATGTAGCCACAAGTATGAATCTACAAGCATATTAGAATCATACAACAATCAATTTTCATCTTTATCGCTAGAACTTTAGGTTCAAGGTTGATTGGGAAAATTTGACAGTGACGGGTAGCGTGATGTGCTTTCTGGTTCTGCTAAAGTGGCCTTTTTAGACCCACTGATTACAATAAGTACCCAATGATTTCTGGTAATAAGTTAGGGTTGCCAACTTACTATTAAAATAAAACCGGTGTGTTTTTTAGTTGTTTCGTTTTTGAACACCGACTTCCGAATTTAAAGTTATTTTTTAGTTTGTAGTGTTTTGTTTTTGGAAGTCGGTATTTACTTTTTTGTAAAAAGTTAGCAAAAAAAAAATAAGGGTATAATTTAGACGGACACCAAAAATAATATTTTTAAGACTCTAAGCCTAGGCACCAAAATGGATCAACGGTCACCAAATTCTATCCAACTCAACTGTGATTGCCATAAAATGTAGGCTTGGGGTTACAAACTAGGTTAGGTTAGAATTGTGACCAACCGCGCGCGAGCCGAGCGAGCGAAGCGAGCGGTGCCGCGGCAGCGGCCGGCGAGCGCTACTTCTCGAATATTATTTGGTGACCATTTATCTGTTTTGGTAACCGTTTAGAACTTTTTTGGTAGTAAAATAGGTACTTTTTTGGGCGGTGTTTAAACACAAGCCAAAAAATAATACTTGCGCCTAGACGTAGTTTATGTCGGGTAAATTAATTGTATATTCAATCAATAAGTAGACTTATCACCTTAACGTTTGGGGAGCTCATAAACTGAGTTTCGGCTGTAGATGCATCATTGGTGGCCTAAGAAAAAGTGCAGCTAGGAATTGTGGAACTACCTAAATCATCAAGATTTGCTTACGTTTCGATGATCAATGTTTCTTAAAGAAAACATACCTAATGATATGGACATAATTCTCTGCATTGCTAACACAACATACCAGTACTTGCAGCAACATTATAGAAAATTTAATTACCTATATTAATAAAAACACTTCCAGGATTTTATCTTAGAAATAAACAAAGTGCAGTTTATAAAGGCTTTCAAGAAAAACAAATAAAGTTAGTCTGATGAAATACGTAGAAACTACTCCGAGAAAATCAAAGCGAACCCTTTCATGTTTTCAGAAATGTTCGATGCACACTGAAGTACAGTACGAGTAGGCATTCATCGCATTTTTTTATACTATTGGGAGGCACGCGTTTGACCACTATCTCACCTGATGGTAAGCGAAGATGTGATTTCCGAATATAAACGAGCTTTCCTCCCATTTTTAACTGACTTCAAAAAAAGGAGGAGGTTCTAAATTCTAAATTTTATGTGTGTTACATCATAACTCCGTATAATTTATGAACAGATTTGAAAAATTCTTGTTTAATTTATAAGAAAGGATATACTTCCCGATTGGTCAAATCATTTAAATTTAATCAAAATCGATTTAGTAATTTGGCTTTTAAATCAAAATAGCTGGAATTCGTTCACTTAAATGACGTATTTGGTTTGTTATCCAAGTAAACGAAATTGCGTATTTTGCTTTCTTGTGACTTTCCAGTGGTGTTGTTAGGTGGGGTATCACTCATCTGCCTAACCTTTTCCCAACTATATTGGGGTCGGCTTCCAGTCAAACCGGATTCAGCTGAATACCAGTGTTTTACGTGGAGCGGCTGTCTACCAGACCTCCACAACCCATTAACTGGGTAATACGGTACTCCTTGGCAGGACTGGAGTCAGATTTGCTGGCTTCTGACAATCCGTAACGACTGCCAAAGATCCACAAATGACAGCCGGGACTAACGGCTTAGGTATCACTAAAAAGTGAAAAATACAAAATTGTTTGCAAAATAATATAACCGTAATGAAATTTAATTTCGGAAGTCGGTGTTTTTGGTTGATTTTTCGTATTTTAACACCGACTTCTGAAATTAAAGTGTAATGTTTATAAAGAAAAGTGTGTGTTTGTTTGTGTATGTGTATGTATTGTTTGTATGTAATGTTGTGTGCTTTGTAGTGTTTCATTTTATTTGGAAGTCCGGAAGTCGGATGAATTTCTTGTAAAAAGTTTTTTTTAAATAAATTACATTAAGTTAAAAGAGTATATATATAACTCATATACGAGTACTTCCAAGTTGATTGAGAGCGTACGGTCTGCACCAAGTGCGAAGGCCAACTGATAGAAATCCAAGGACATTAATGAAAAGAATTTATTGACTTTTATTTTATGTTTTGCCTTTAATTTTTCATAAAATTAAGTGCTACTATTATTTATTTGTTTTGTTTGATAATTATTGATAATGTATGTTAATATTATTTCGAAATTTGTTTAATGATAAGCATAATGCTACTTATAAATATTTGCATGTCATCATAGAATGGCGGAATGTGTCTTGCACCAGAACTAAACATATAATGTACCTAACATTTCTTTACCACATTTTTTGCAAATAAAAAAACTTACTTACTTACTTACTTAAAGAAAACATTTGTACTTTACTTAGGTATTACTTACTTAGTTATCTAAAACAAAATAGAAAATATCGTAACATTTCTGTGAACTTGAAAAACTGAAGTCATATAAACCCTTGGAAATAAGAATCCGACGAGTGACGAAACACGGAGTTGGCCGAGGGGCATTCATGAAAAGAAAATATTTGTACTGTACTTAGTTATTACCTACTTACTTAGTTACCCAGAACAAACTTGAAAAACTGAAGTCATATAAACTCTTGGAAATAAGAAATTTACTAACTCCTTTGCACTAAGAAAGTACTAGGATACCATATAACATAGGTAGGCTGACAGTGCTAAGCCAGATCTTGTGCGCGCTGAAGTGAGCTTCTCTTGTTGTAATTTACCTGCTTAGCGTTGATTTTATTGGAGACAGGTTGGGTCCATGAAGCAAAAATGGAAAACTAAACCTGAATCTAGGAGAGATTACTAAGCTTTCATGTTCAACACGTGTCTCGAAACTTAAACCTCAACCAAGCTTTAGTTGTGAACTAGTGATTTAAGGCTAGAACATATGAGTAGTGGTCATGATATGAACTAGTGACGCGGATTTAATGCTGGATAGGCTATGAGAAAACCAAAGAAACATTGGATGGTTTGTGTTAAAAATTATATTAAATGGGGCTGAATACCGAGATTATTTTTAGTCATTTATGAAGGACTAGCTTCTGCCAACGGACGAGCTCGTGGCTAAATAAAAACAGCCGCACGGGTCGATCTTTAAGGTTAAGCAACGCTTGCCAAGGTTGGTCTGTGGATGGGTGACCATCTTAACATGCCGAATTTCCTCCGTGCCTCGGAAAGCACGTTAAGCTGTTGGTCCCGCCTGTCATTTGTAGATCTTTGGTAGTCGTTACGGATTGTCAGAAGCCAGTAAATCTGACTCCAGTCTTGCCAAGAAGTACCTTGTTACCCAGTTAATGGGTTGTGGAGGTCTGGTAGGCAGCCGCTCTACGTAAAACACTGGTATTCAGCTGAATCCGGTTTGACTGGAAGCCGACCCCAATATAGTTGGGAAAAGGCTAGGCAGATGATGATGATGAGCTTCTGCCAACGGACACCATACTCCGGGTATAAAAGAAGCTTATTTTGTATTCCAGACTATAATCTGCCTCTGTACCAAATTTCATGTAGTTCCTTTCAGGCGTTCTGACGTGAAAGAGTAACAAACATCCATCCTCACAAACTTTCGCATTTATAATATTATTAGTAGGAAATAAATAGCGCTGATCTCGAAAATAGCGAGGTTGGTGATTATTGTTCATTAACAATTGTGTGGAATATGTGTGGAATATGTGTGTGTGTGGAATTAGACAGAAACACAGAAAGGTACGAGTCCCTGCGTCAAAATATTACCCACTCTTCAAAAATCCCTACGATTCACCACCAGAATCATATTTATCGTGTGTCATCGGAATACACGCCTTATGATTCACCCTACGTCTCTCAGACGTACGAACAGGCAACCGCGCCCCCTACCAGCCACATTAGGCACTAATGCCCTTATTTCAACGTTCAAATTACATTTTGTCAATGACTCTGAAGATAGATGACCACTCCTACTGGCGAACTGTGAGTTGTAGTCACTTCGGGCAAATAGGAATTTATTTTATTACTGCAACTGTACTTAAAAAAACCGGCCAAGTGCGAGTCGGACTCTCACACGAAGGGTTCCGTACCATAAACCTAATTTTTTTTGTTATAGCAGCACTAGTAATACACAATCTGTGAAAATTTCAACTCTACCTATTACGGTTTTTAAGATACAGGCCGCTGACAGACAGACGGACGGACGGACGGACAGCAAAGGCTTAGTAATAGGGTTCTAACAGACGTACTAATTAGATTTTTTTAGTAAAATACCCTATTGCTGAAATAAAATTCAGCGATCTACAATTTCGATTAATGGAAGTGAGTATATTTTTTCTGAACGACTTATAAATTATTATTATGCAAAGCAATTAACCTAACAGGCGAATAACAAGTTGTTTGATTTTTTTTTCGTAGTTAATATTCACTTTTTCGCCCACGTCAATTCCTCGCGTATCGTTGTATCATGAGTGGGTTGCTTTTATTTTTTTATTATTTATCAAATTTATTCATTTTGATAAAAGTTAAATATTTTTTTGTAAAAAAAAAAACAAAAGAATCAAAGACAATTGTATTTCTGACTGTAGGTACGGACTGTATGCACACAAACTCAAATACTGAAGTCCAATATTTGTTCATATCTAATGTAAATATGGTTTTCAGATTTCAGAGCCTGCGACCAAAACGCTGTAAACCAACAAAACAACGATTGCGCCAAACGCACCCGTAAATGTAAACCTACTAAATAATCTACGACCGACTCGTCGCGTGTGAACACTGTCTCACCCAGAATGAAGGCGATCAGCATGCTCACTGCAATCATGAAGTCGAATATAGTACAAACATTAGCACAGCTCTTTTTAGAGGAGCTGATTTGGGTAATTAAGATACACCACTGTACCCATTCATCATCCGCCTAGCCTTTTCCCAACTATATTGGGGTCGGCTTCCAGTCAAGCCAGATTCAGCCGAATACCCGTATTTTATGTGGAGTGGAGTACTACATTACAAGACTGGAGTCAGATTTACTAGCTTCTGACTATCCGTAACGACTGCCAAAGATCTACAAATGACAGCCGGGACCAACGGCTTCACGTGCTTTCCGAGGCACGGAGGAAACTCGTTATGTTAAGATGGTCACCCATCCACAGACTAACCTTCGCAAGCGTTGCTAAACCTTGAAGATCGACCCGTGCGGTCACACCACTGTACCCATTATGTCGATGAAATGCGATGCTGTGTTAGCAGTTGTCGGCTTTGTCTCAGAAATGGCAAATCATCTGCAAAGCTTATTACCGTCGGTATTAACTTGATGCCTCCCATTCAATAATATAGATCTACTCCTCATTGTACACCATAACACCACATAGACAACGCAGACCAATTAGAACCTCTGCTTATTTATTACCCAGCCTAAATTAAAAGTAGTATATTTGAAACAAGCACATCGCAAAAAACAAAATTGTCCTTCAGTTCACCCACGGCCAGACGTTTAAAGAGATATATCCCCCTCACACATCCAGACTTACAAATGCATTATGCCCCATCCCTCTTCGACAAATTTGTTTAAGAGGGTGGCCCGTCATCCCCTGCTAATATTCAGTCTAGTTCGTTAAAGCGTTAGGAATGCCTAGCCCTGGCCCGAGCCCTAGGGTTGGTGACCGCGTCGCGTCGGAGAGACAAACAAATTCATTGTCACGTGGTGATTGGACATAGGGATGGAGGGTGCTTCGATATGCTATAAAACCTTAAACTATAAGAGGTAGGGGCCTCCTACAATACCTTGACAACCTTGAAGTTCTTCATCGTACTATAGTTTAGACTTCATCATCATTCAAAGCAGCATTTTTTTTGCCGTGTCAATATTGGGAATGAGGGTTTTTGGAACAGACCAAACTCTTGCTAATGGCTAGCGAGAAATAACAACAAAAATACATCTAAATACTAAATGTAGTTGGGACACAATTGTCTAAGAAAATAAATTTATTTGTACTTGTAATTGAAACATTCAAAGGACCACTTACAGATATCAAAACTCTTGATATTTTTATCAAGCAACTCCACTATGGCTTCAAAAAGGATCAAAACCTCTTTCGATATCTATCGATACAAGATTATCCCTTTCCTCATATCGATGGTAACAACCCTAGCGCAGACGGGGAAGCTTCGTAGCGCAAATAAATATCGGTACCTGTCTCGCCGGATATAAACAGATTTGTTTGGATAGATGTATGTGTTTGTAAGATTTGTAGGGAACCCGTAAAAATGTGACTGATTTTTTTACTATTATGTATTCGGGTATTCATAAAGTTTTTTCTTTGTTTTCAGATTTAGGTAAAGTTCTTGATTTTAAGGCAATCCTAATCTTGCTTTCAAGCTTTTTCCTCAACGGAAAAGGGGGAAATAAGAAAAGAATCTGGCTTTATGAATGGCATCTTTGTTTGTGAATTAAAAGAAGTTGTGTTACATAATTTCGTAACTTAAATTGAGTAATAGTATATATTACGTAAAGATGGCGAACGCCAGAATTATTTCTATCGTCGAATTTTAATAGTATGAAAGCCAAACGCTAGTTCAATAAAACAACCAACTACTCAATTCAAGGGTACGTAACCTAGAAATACCAAAAAGGCTAACATGACCTCGAAAAAAAAAACTTTTAGGAGTAACTCCGCAAGCAGGGAATTTAAATTCAAGGTCAAAGTACCAGGGCATTATAATTCCTAAGATAATGTTAAGTCTTTTATTACAGAAGACATTGCAGGCGTGATTTAGGCGCGCGCCATATTTCGCCTGTTTTGTCAATAAAGAGGGAAAGTACTGTACAGGCAATTGTTTGCGCGTGGCAACACTCGATTATATTATTTGCTCAGTACAAGGACGCCAGATTCTATGAGGAGGTTTCATAAGTCCCTGAGGATAATTGGTTGAGTCAACACAATATTACAGAAACATTACTTTGGCTGTACTCTTAATCTAACTTTTAGGATTATTAAATCTTTGTTCGTAGAAGTTGGAAGCGTTTCTGCTTGCCTGGTGAGCTTCACTGCAGAACAGTGGACTGCGACATCCTGCGACTTTTTCATCTAAACATTGTAAGTTGAGGTACGTTAGCATTTTGATTGTGCTTGCAACTTAGTTTTGGTCTAACAGTAATATTTTCATAAAAACTTTACACCTTGTGCTTACCTACATACAAATTGTTTACATACATACATTCTAAACTCACGCAATTTTCCCTTACGTACTTCAAAAATGAGTAAATACGGTGAAAAGTTTATGTTATCGTGGGTTTAATATAATAACACCTAAGCTAAGCTGGTACCTTTAAGTACTTCACATTGGCTTTTAAAAATCATTATATTATGCTTTTGTTAACTATGGTATTAAGTTCAACCCACCCCAAGATTATCATTGTCCAAAAATAGTACATTACTGCAGAGGCCAGCAAAAGAGGCATTGATGGACGAACATGTAAATGTAGGCCGAGGCACACATACGTAAGTCCATTAAGACTCAAATAATGTGTGGAAAAGAAATTTCAATTAGGTACTTTTCAAAATCAATGACGAACAACGAACAACAATAATTTATCCCGCGTTAAAGTGTTAATTTGTTGTTCTTTTCAATAAACAGCTTTTTTTTAATAAAACCTGTGATAAGTTGCCTCCTTGGTTGCCATGTTTCGGAGAAAAAGATCGTTCCATCTTTAAATTACACGACAGATATATGAGAGATATGAGTTTACTATGTCATTTATTTGGCCGGTTAACCACGACAGATATGGATTTTCATACAACTAGGCTGTTGCCGGCCGCTGCTCGCATGTATTTGGTCAATACAGCAATTTCAATATATGTAGAATGACTGGGAGAGCCGACCCCAAATGATGGGACCAATCCTCTAGCAATATCGATTTATCTCGAAGAAGGTTGTCAAAATAGTGCTCCAAGGTAGTGTGTACACAAGGACGTTATAAGTCTACGAATGTCCTCTCTCAAGGACTAGGAACCCATAGGTTAAAGAATTACCATTAAAAACAAATAAAAGCCATTATTAAAATATCTCCATCCCTTTCTTGGCACATTATTAATATCTGAATGACAAAGAGGCAAGACGTGAGTTCGTTTCGTTCGCATTATCGAAACGTCTTCATATTAAACTTTTGATATCTATTTGAATGAAGTTCATTGGAAAGTTAATTTTATGCGGTATTGGAAACACTAGGATGGAGATCACAAGTGGTCTGGCCTTTACTGGAAAACGCAATATCATGTCCATTCTTTAACATGTATTGGGGACTGTAGCCGCAATGTTATACATTCCTTTATATTTAAAACCTTCCAAATCTATACAACTGAGTGTAGATACGTCATAAAAATCTACCTACCTCATTTTAAGGGTTCTATACCCCAACGGAACCAACAGAACCCTATTACAAAGCCTCCACTGTCCGTCCGACCGTCCGTCCGTCTGTCTGTCAACAGGCTGTATCTCCAGAACCGTAATAAAGCAAGTAGACGGTTGAAATTTCACAGAGTGCATGTTTCTATTGCCGCTGTTACAACAAGTAATAAAAATGAAAGGGACCAACAAGAAACGTTTTTTTTTCGGATTATAGTACGGAACCCTTCGTGTGAAGGTCTGACTCGCACTTGGCCGGCTTTTTTTAGGGTTCTGATCCCAAAGGGTAACCAACGGAACCCTATTACTAAGCCTCCGCTGTCCGTCCTTCCGTCCGTCCGTCCGAATGTTTGTTAGCGGGCTGTGTCTCAAGAACCGTAGTAGGTAGACAGCTGAAATTTTCACAGATTGTGTATTTCTATTGCTGCTATAACAACAAATAATAATAATAATTAAGGTTTATGGTACGGAAGCCTTCGTGTGACAGTCCGATTCGCACTAAGCCGGCTTTTTATTAATAAAAAAGAAAGATGTTGTCCCACTGCTGGGCAAAGGTGTCCACAAAGCCTTCCCTCATCCTGCTGTATTGCCCTTCTCGACCAATCCGTCATGAGCGCCTCCAAGTCGACGTTTCCTAGGTCTTCCTCGGCCGACGACGCCCGTCCTCTTAGGGCCATTTTCACATTAAAATTGATCGCGATCAAGCCAAGCTGAACTCGTTCAAGACCTATCAGTGTTAATATTCCACAGAAAATAACGACACTGACAGCTCAAAAACGTGATTTGTGATCGCGATCAACGTTGATCGCGATCAGTTTCTTTGGTGAAGTTCGCCGTTAGTCTAGTCAACAAGTGCTTTTTTGTTCAACTTTTTTCAGCAGTCTCCGGAAATTATGAATGTCGGAAAATATGGTGACATTCGATTCGGAAGAGCATGTAGATGATTTTTTGAAAAAAAAAAGTTCCGCTCGAAAAAAATGCATGCATTCATATTTTTCCGAGACTGCTGAAAAAAGTTGATCAAAAAGGCACTAATTGACTAGACTATCTGGCTCCCTTAAGTGACGACTCTGGCCCAAGATCATAGCATAAGTTTAAATGCAAGTACTTACAGGCACTTTTGAGTTTAAGACTCCTCTGTGTTCTCTGATCACAATCATCAATATAATCTTCATCAATAACATTCACCTATTTGGCATGCGAATCATTAAAGTGATGCGGAACAAAATATAACGTAGTATTTGACTTCTACGCAGTCAAACTACCGGGCACAGCAAGTAAATAAATACATACCCCCTATTATTTTGGCTGTTCGTCATATTTCTGAAACTAGGCTTAGCTAACAATATCATTGTATATCTTATAACCAAGCAGTTAGGGTTTGATTTACGTTGTTGATAATGAGCGAGAAATTTATAAATACATAGGTATAGAGTATAGTATGCTAGATGTGTCAATAAAGTAAGCACCAGCTTATTACAGAAGGTCGTAAAGATCCTGCAGAAGATGAAGATAGCGCACACATTGTATGAACGAAAGTACGCTACAAAGTTCCTTGTCGAATTTTGTAAAATTCAGAACTACAACTATAAGTCTAAGGACTTATAGTTCCGTTCTTTGTCATACCTACGCTAGGCGCCAGATAAACGTGTAATAACGGTAATGACCGTTATTATTCGACTTCTATGTGATCCTTTATGGTCTCTAGTAATGAAAAACTGTTCATAATTATTATTGTTCAGGTCGATACCCGAAGTACCTTATTGCAAGTTGATTTGATGCCTACCATAATTTGATAATGGTATAAGTTCTCTATATTAGAATGTTTGCTTTTATTAAACATTTATCAGTGTATTATTTTAGCATAAATATTTATTTTATCACTAGCTGTCTTGGCAAACGTTTTGCCATATAAAATAAAATAGCCTCAGACCTTCCTAATACGCAATTATTTTTTTTTAAATCTGTCAAGCCGTTTCGGAGGAGTTCGATAACAAACACCGTGTACATAAAGTAAAAATTAATCTCAGATCTCGAAGTTTTTTCAGTCCATCCAAAGGTTGTCTGCTAGATATTGCTGTCATCGACTGCCATTGTACCCATACGAGTATCATTACAATAAGTTTCGGCATATCTTCTACGTTTAACAGAATAAACGCAATTCCTGAATGTAGTTGGTTCAGAATCGATTTCTGAATCGATTTCCGTCATTAAAAAAGGTGTTAAATTTTGACGGGAAATCTTTAAACTAACTTAATTTGGAAGCACAATATTATGATAAGTTAATACAATCCTTAATTCAAGGAAATTAAAACCTTAACTTAAACCTACTTAAAAATACAATAAAGCCTACTTAAACGCAAAACATAATTTTGTAGTTCGTTCATAGCTACACACACGTCCTCATACACATCCATGCATTCTACATTAAAGGTAGTGTGCAATGTGTGCATCAAATAACATAGTCTAAAAGAGTTGTCCAGCTTCTTTTTGCGACCTCGCAGCAGCATTTTAGTAAGTTTCGATAAATTCACTATGGTAATCCCGTAACTATAATTTATAATTATTTTCTTTTAAAGGTCTGAGACGATAAAATTTGCTAACTGTATGTATATAGTTACCAAAAACGAATGTGAGAAGAAAACATTTTTCACCTATCTCAAGTAAAAATGGAACAAGATGTATGTATATACGGAACTAAGGTAAACCATAACCATACTGGGGTATATAAACTACCAAGTAGGTAGCCACATCCAGTACCAAAATAGCCGTGTCACCAAAGCCCAAGGTGGTAGTATCAGAGAATCTCGGCACGCGATTTGTAAATTACCCTGAACCGTGGCGCGGCGGTGTGGTGTCCCACTTCTGAAGCTCACCCACTTCTGATGGCAGTACGGGCATGCACCTCGCCACGTGGTAGGACAAACAGACTGGAACAACGGGTAATGTTTGTGTAGAGAGACAAAGCTAGCTTCGAGATAATGCCTCGTAAGTACTGTACTTTTTAGCGACATGCATGTATGTACGTATTGAGGCAAAATTAAAATGATGTACGATAAACTGATTTTTGCGATTTTTCCTTACGTACATTTTGTTAATTTCTTCATTTCAAATTAAAGTCATCGGGTCAATCAAACTTATTCTAGTGCAGTTAGCTTGTTTGGCCCGGTGGCTTTAAATTAGCTTTGTTTCCAATGATCATGAAAAAACCAGTAATTATGTAATTACTACTGGATTTATCATATGATTATATTAAGTCTTTACCTTTGAAATTGCCGTTCTGCAGTACTGGCCATTGCAAATCAAAATAATTTTTGTTTGGCTAAGAATTCTTATTACAAATTAATTTTATTTTAAAAACATGTTTTTTTTTTTCCAAAAGTAGTCATTTGTTTATTGATTAGTGTTACATTTTCGTCGCATTTCAATCTTTTTCGTCATCATGGATACGTTAAAAATTCGAGTAATTATGGAATATGAATACCGTCGTGGCAGCAACGCGGCACAAGCGGCACGCAACATCAACGACGTTTACGGAGCTAACACTACAAACCAACGCACCAGCTGTTATTGGTTTGCTCGCTTCCGTTCTGGAAATTTCGACCTGAAAAATGAACCTCGCGGTCGTCTGAAGACTTTGGTCGACAATAACGAATTAAAGGCAATTGTGGAAGCTGATGATACACAATCTACGGCTGAATTAGCAGCAGCTTTCGACGTAAGCGTCAAAACAATATTGGTCCATTTGCGTCAAATTGGCAAGGTAAAAAAGCTTGACAAATGGGTGCCCCACGAACTCAATGATCGCCAGCGCGAAGTACGCGTCGAGACGTGCCTTGCACTGCTCAACAGACACACAAATGAAGGAATTTTGAACCGCATTGTTACCTGCGATGAAAAATGGATTCTGTTTGATAACCGCAAGCGCTCAGCAAGTTGGTTGGATCCTGGTTCAGCACCTAAACAATGCCCTAAACGAAAACTTACCCCTAGAAAAGTGATGGTCACTGTTTGGTGGTCTAGCGCCGGTGTGATTCATCACAGCTTTTTACCAAACGGGGTGAGCATTACTGCAGATGTGTACTGTGAAGAACTGAACACAATGATGGAGAAGCTGGCACATCTCCAACCAGCATTGGTCAATCGCTCGTCTCCGCTGCTCTTGCACGACAACGCGCGACCTCATACTGCACAGTAGACGGTCTCCAAGTTGCAAGAACTGGGGTTGGAAGCTCTCCGTCATCCGCCCTACTCACCAAACCTTGCGCCTACCGACTACTACTTTTTCCAGAATTTGGATAACTTCTTGGCGGGAAAAAAATTCAATACCCGAGAGGCAGTACAAAATACCTTTGAAGAATTTGTTGCCTCCCGTCCAGCTGATTTCTTTAAGAAGGGCATCAATAAACTGCCACTGCGTTGGCAAAGATGCATTGATTGCATGGGTGATTATTTCGATTACAAATAAAAAATACATGAAAAAAATTCGTTTAAATTTTTTCATACAAAACGGCAATTTCATAGGTAAAGACCTATTATTTTTAGTTAATCATCATCTGCCTAGCCTTTTCCCAACTATATTGGGGTCGGCTGCTAGTCAAACCGGATTTTGATGAATACCAGTACCTATTTTACGAGAAGCAGCCTCCACAAACCATTAACTGGCTTATGAAAATCCGTAACGACTGAAAATCTTGAAATGATAGCCAGGACCAACGGCTTAACATGCTTTTCGAGGCACGGAGGAAACTCAGTATGTTAAGATTGTCATCCAAACACAGACCAACCTTGGCAAGCGTTGCTTAACCTTGAAGATCGAGACGTGCGGCTGTTATTATTTAGCGACGAGCTTTTTGTATATGTACCACTTGGTGCGAAAATCAATTTTGATATTCAACCAAAAACTCGTAATACTCGTAATTTAATTGGATATCATCCAAACAACCTACTGAAATAAACTTTGTATTAGTCTAGACTAAATTCTAGTTTCTTTCTTTTCCTAATAAGGCTGGAGCACATAGGTAATTATGGCGGAACACAGCTCAGAGCATGTTGGCGAGTTTCTATTCTACCCAAGAAAGCGCACGGATACCCGAGTATGAGCTAGACTGTGCATACTCGACACACCGTCGTCATTCGTTTTGCAATTTTTCCAGAGCCCGAACGTGTACGACCAGAAGCGGATGCGCGCGGTGTAGCATGTAGTCGCTTCGATGCTATTCAGGAATTAATTGGTGAGTTAATTGATTTTAGATATTATTCAAATGAGGACAATGTCGATAATAATTTAACAGGGAAAAATGCGCTGACTCTAAGAAGTTATTGGTAAGTACCTATCATCTACAGGCTGACCAGGACCGCAGTTTTTAAAAGAGATACCGTAATCACCTTGCTAGACAAACGGGTCAGTGACCGCAATCAGTTCTCGCGATCCATCCGTGTAACTATTTAGATGTAGGTAGGTACTCAGCCGCAGCGGGCTAGACGGAAAACCGACACCAACCCACTTGGGAAACATTTTGAGTCGATGAATTAGGTACACAAAAATAGAAAAGAATGAAGAATTTACATTTTCTGTATAAATACACCGACTGAATAAATATTTGTGGGGTTACTAAAATCTAAGTATACCATAGACTCGAAAAGAAGAAGAAGAGAGTTACCCAAATGTCTAATAATATACGTAGGTACCAGAAACTCATAAGAGGGAACTGGTAGCTGCAAATTAAACGAAGGTTCTATCTTACTGTCAGATTTTTGTCATCAAGACCGTTTGGTTGATGTGCTCTTCAAAACTGCAAAGCTACATTCACAGCTCCTGCATAGTACTGCATCCCTGGTAAAAAAGTACGGAAAGGAAATTGAAAAATTATTTAAAAGTGCGGTCAATAAAATACTTAAAACTGTGTAGGTAGTGCAGTAAAACACTGGTCTTTGCAAAATACCGTATAATAGAGTATACATTCAGTCAAAAAAGTATCGGGAATGGATGATTTGTTTATGGTTCCAAATTCAAATTTTTTTTTTTTTTGTAGTTGTTAGATTGGCACAACTGTTTTCCATTTTGGCGCGGAGTTTGAGTTGCATCTGTTATTTATATTAAATACAGTGCTGGTTTTAGTAATATCATATATAGAGTGTATTGCGAATTTCATAATGGACAAAAATATCGAACAAAGAGTTTGTCTTAAATTTTGCATCGCCAATGGAATTTCGTGTTCGGAGTCACTGATAATGTTACAGAAGGCTTACGGTGAATCGACTTTATCAAAAACTCGTGCTTATGAGTGGTTCAAAGCGTTCAAAAGCGGTCGAGATGTGATGGAAAATATGCCTCGCTCTGGTAGGCCGTCAACGTCTGCAACTGAAGTTAACATCGCAAAAGTGAAGGAAATAGTGACTGAAAATCCCCATTCAACTCTGAGAGAGATAGCCGCCAAACCTTCTGTATCTCACGAGTCGATCCGTACCATTATAACTAATCATTTGGGTATGAAACATGTTGCTGCTCGGCTAGTCCCAAAAGATCTGAATTTTCTCCAAAAACTCAATCGCATGATAGTCGCTGAAGACATGCTAGAACGAGTC
Organism: Lacanobia oleracea; assembly: GCA_950371165.1. Lineage (NCBI taxonomy): Eukaryota > Metazoa > Arthropoda > Insecta > Lepidoptera > Noctuidae > Lacanobia > Lacanobia oleracea. The sequence goes on from OX493405.1 coordinate 2,986,309, forward strand.
AGTTCGGACCCAACATTCATGAAACGCATTGTTACTGGTGACGAGACGTGGGTTTACGAGTTTAACATGCAAACTAGTCAACAAGCTTCGGAGTGGCGCCTTCCAACTGAACCGAAACCGAAAAAACCACGCCAAAGTCGATCAAAAGTCAAAGTCATGTTGACTGTTTTCTTTGACTATCGCGGTGTTGTGCACTCTGAATTCTTACCGGAAGGTCTAACGGTAAATAAAGAATATTATTTGAGCGTTATGCGGCGTTTAAGAGAGCAAATTCAACGAAAAAGTCCAGATTTGTGGAAAGAAAATTCTTGGATTTTGCACCACGACAATGCGCCTTCGCACAAGGCTATCATTGTGAACGAATTTTTAACCAAACACTCAACAAATACCATCCAGCAACCACCATATTCACCAGATATGGCTCCTGCTGACTTTTTTCTTTTTCCTAAACTCAAATTACCACTTCGTGGCACCCGTTTTCAATCGATAGAAGACATAAAGGAGAATTCGCGGCGAGAACTGAACTCAATTCCGGAAGCAGCGTTTAAAAAATGTTTTGATGAATGGATTATTCGTTGGCGCAAGTGTATCGTTTCTCAAGGAGCATACTTTGAAGGTGATAAAATAAATTTGGATGAATAACAGACATTTTGTGTATTATTGATCTTTTCCCGGTACTTTCTTGACAGAGTAGTAAATAGTACCTACCTATACATTCAATTAAAAGAAACTAACTATTAAACTAAAGATCGCATAGGTCAAGGGTAAGATGGTCAATTAAAAATTTCTAATATTGTTTTACACATCTGATAAAAATGTACCTAAAAACCAAAGTTACCCATACATTTATTTCGTACTAGCACTTCGCCCGCGACTTCGTTCGCGCGGGTTTAGTTAGTACTCCACGAACCTCATATCCCCATGTAAATTACTTAAAACGTTCAACGTCGGCAGTTCGCGCAAACTGCAACCATTTTCTTACTTAAAGTATTTTTATACCCATCATAACTTTTAAACGAAAAGTCCGATTTGAATAATTTAAAGTGTAATTTACTTGTACATAACCAACCTTAATTATTAAAAAAATTAAATAGAAGATAAGGATTAATATCATGATAAAAAATCCCCACTACTCCATTTCACCCGGGTTTTGACTGAATAATTTAAACAAAAAGCGGTCATTGTGACTTAACCATAATAGATAGATACTCGTATTTACCCTCGCAGACTTTTCTGTAGATATTGATGTCTTCTATAAAACTATAGTACGTCACTTTGCTCTATTATCAATAGTTTCCGCAGCGTACGCGATAAAAGGTTTTTTGGTATTTTTTCACACCTTGGGTTACATTATCGAAAACCCCTAACTTTTTTGAAAATATTCTATAGCCCATATTTATCAGGTATAATGGAGGATTCAAAAAAGGGTATATTTAAAAATTCTTAGTTGAAAGAATATTTCAAATCGGTCCAGTAGTTTCGGAGCCTATTCAATTCAAAGATTCAAACAAACAAACAAATCTTTCCTCTTTATAATATTAGTGTAGATTAATTAGTTTTTTACATGACTCGGCTCTATACAAACAAAATACACTACCAGCCCTTTCTTATCTAATAAATAGTTACAATAATAGCTTTGAACAGTTAAAGCAAAGTCCTAACGAGCGGACAAACCCGTGAGTCAGGCAGGGCTTCCCTGACGGTTGAAGGCGTGTAAAATGTCACTTTCGGTGATGGCTCCTCAGCTAATTAATTAAGGGAATTTGATGTTTTAATTGACTGTATAATATTAGCGAAATTGACTTAGTAGAGTACCTACTATTTTTATAGTCATCACTAATATAGTCTTTATGATTTTTTATTAGAAAACAATCTAGGTTTTTTGGCCCTGATGGAAATATTTTTATTTGCACGGGCGGTGAATATAGGGCCTCGTTGGGTTTTTAGGGTTCCGAACATCCGTAAAAAACGGCAACTTTATAGGATCACTCGGGTGTCTGTCTGTCTGTCCGTCTGTCACAGCCAGTTTTCTCCGGATCTACTGCACCGATTTTGCTGAAATTTGGTATACATATAGACCCAAACACGGACGCGTTACGTAAATAAATAAATTTGTAGTATGGGTCACTTTTGGGGTTCAAACAAGTTTTTTTTTTTTCAAACTGTATTGTGTGACATAGTAATTGAAAGGGCTTACTGTGAGGGTTTTAATTATTTTCAATAAATACCAAAAATTACCATTCCCCCTCCCTTATCTCCGAAACTACTGAGCCTAACATTTTGATAAAAATACCTAAAAACTACAGGAACACCTATAAGAAGTCAGTAGTGTTAAAATAACCTGTTAAAAAAATGAAATTGGTTCGGAACCCTTTGCACGCGAGTACGATTCGCACTTGCCCAGTTTTTCCATAAGTAGTATTTCAGCATCAGCCCACAGTCTGGATTTATGTTCTATTGATGGTATTAAGGCGAATAGTACTCTTTAACATTCTACACTCTTGTTCTTACTAATCTTTCCTACCTACCCGTCCGCGTCGGGGCGAACAAGCGTAATGCTACCTATGTATCTTATGTTTTTATATTTCACTTATTAAGCTATTGCATAGCTTGCGGGCCTTGAGCGTGGAGACTGAATCCAGAAATTCCGTAACGAAAAAAACCTAACACCCCCCACTCCGACCGGCACAGCGGTGATACTTTTTAGTTTTACTTTTTTTTAGCTCAAAGTGTAACTTGAATTAATATCAAAGAAAAAAAATACTGCATAAATAAAATAAATATATAATTATAATTGCATAAGTTGATAAAAAATGCTATGCAATAGCTTTACCGCGGCAGTCTCCGAGTGCCACGTCTTTTTTTATTTTTTATGAAATAAAATTTGGCAAAACTTATTTGTAGATTAAGTTCCTTATTTTTATTCCTATTTTAGCTTTTGCCCGCGGCTTTGTGCGCGTATATCCCGTTTTTTCCCGTTCCCGTAGGAATTTCAGGAAATCCTCTCTTAGTGCTCCCCATACACTCCTCAAGGGACTTACAAGTCAAGTTTCCGCTTTCTTCGACCAGTGGTTTCGGCTTTGCGTCTGTCCCTCACTCAATTGACTTCAGGTCAATGTTAGCTTATATTTGAACAAATTCCAAGTACAAAACGTAGATTTCAAGCGAGAGAGTACTCCCAAATGTTGAGTAATTAAACAATGTCTAGAGAAGATTTACATTTTTGTAATTCAGAAAGATGACAGCAATTTATTTAAACTTCAAGAGTTAGTTGAAATCCTTTAATTATTAACAGTCCAATTTACTTTAAGCTGGAATAAGTTTAGATACTGCTTTACGGATTAATATAATTAAAGGTTTTTCATATTTATTGAGACTACTATAAAGAAATACAAATCCAATTTTCAAACGTTTCGTTTGTTAATACTACATCATCCGCCTAGCCTTTTCCCAACTATATTGGGGTCGGCTTCCAGTCAAACCGGATTCAGCTAAATACCAGTGTTTTACGTGGAGCGGCTGCCTACCACACCTCCGCAACCCATTAACTGGGTAACACGGTATTTCTTGGCAAGACTGGAGTCAGATTTACTGGCTTCTGACAATCCGTAACGACTGCCAAAGATCTACAAATGACAGCTGGGACCAACGGCTTAACGTGCTTTCCGAGGCACGGAGGGAAAAAGGCTAGGCAGATGATGATGATGATTAATATAGTACAGTCAACAAAAGTATTTGGTATACAGGCAAAATATTATTTTTCCACTGCTCTGCCAATATTTATTTCTAAAATGTGCATTATAACTTTGTAAGCTTGTGGCATACTTACGAGAGTGGTGTACAATAATTGTCCTCTCAGCACACTCACAACATTGTTTAAAAGTAGTTGCAAGTCAGCTGCCTGCAAACCAAATAGCTTTGTTGACTGTACACAGGGAACTGGCAAAATCTGACCCTACCTAACCCAACGATGAATATAACGTTCAACGTGTAACAGAGTAAACGCTTTGTAATCATCATAAAGAATAACTTTTTTTTTTTACTATTAATAGGCACGCGTTTGACCACTATCTCACCTGATGGTAAGCGAGGATGTGGTCGAAGATGGAGCACGCTTGCCTAGAAATAACCTATTCACTCTTGATTTAAAGACTCCCAGGTTGTAGCTATCAGGAAACACAGACTCCGGCAGGGAATTCCACTCCTTAGCTGTACGCACTATGAATGTGTTCCCAAAACGTTTTGTGCGTATGGGTGGGATGTCCACCATGTACCGGTGGCGCATCGCCGTTCGTCTTGTGGTCTGATGATGGAACGGGCTTGGCGGAATTAAATTATGCAATTCCGTCGCACATTCCCCAAAATGCAACCGGTAAAAAACCGACAGGCTAGCAACTCGTCGTCGATGTTCAAGACTTTGGAGCTTCGACGCGACGAGCCTCTCACTGTCGAAGATCCTCTTGGCTCGTTACTTTTACTGTAGGAACCACCCTCGAAATCGCAAAAAAAATCAGAGGTGTTCAGTGCATTTTGTCGTCATGCGCACATAAATATATGAGGCAGTCGATTTTGTTTTCGCGATTTCAATTAGTACCATAGTGAAAGTTGTTCATAATGATGAGTACAATGACCCCTTAAGATGTATTGCGTTTATTCCGTACGTTATATAGGCGTGATGGTATGTTATCGTGTCTTGGAAACACAATTGGAGTTGCGTATACGAGTGTTCTATTACAAGTGTAGGAATTTCACAACAGATGTAAAAAATCTCGCTCTTAAAAATATGAAGCAAGATATATTCATTATTAGAGGACAGCCGTGGTCTTATGCCACCTACCCCAACAAATCCTCCATTTACTTCGCCGTAGTAGTAGTAGGCATAATAGTAACGATAACACTGAATCTGCAGGCATGGTGGGATTTACCTAGTTCTATGAAACATTTGATTTGCATTCTAAAAATATTATTATATTACTAGTTGAACCACGCAGCTTCGTCTGCGTCACAATTTCGTTACTGCTCCGCTTCTATTGGTCTTAGCGATGATATAGCCTATAGCCTTCCTCAATAAATGAGCTATCTAACACTGAAATAATTTTTCAAATCGGACCAGTAGTTCCTGAGATAAGCGCGTTCAAGCAAACAAACAAACAAACTTTTCAGATTTATATATTAGTATAAGTTTAAGATAATTTACCTTAAAAATACAATTTTGTATTTAATTTCGACTTAAAAGTAAGTGTTAATAAAACTTATTATTTACAGCTGTTTAATCGTACAATGATAAAAAAAATATTTCCAGACAGCAGTGTTGACTGTACTCGACTTTTACTACCCCTCCCCACCCCTCTCTCGCGCCTATTAGTTCGATGCTCGTACAAAACAAAGAACAACAGTACTATCAGCTGATTATAATTCTGCGCGAGTACCAGGGTAGCAGCCGTTAATTGGGGGAAGTGGATCACTTCCACTACCAAGTTGTAGCCGAGCCTATACTAGTGTTGTTTGACTATATAGTTACGGGAACTGTTTCAACGTATGATGATATGATCTTCACAATAATATGTATTTAATTATTATTAAATTGGCTGACCGTGCCCACTTCTTTAGGCGGTATTTTTCGAGTTAAAAAAGGTAAAAGAAAAAAGAATTCACGCACTTTACCTCTTTATAATATCAGTTATATTTCTATGGTTGGGCGGTATTTTTCAAGTTAAAAAAAGGTAAAAGAATTCACGAAGTTTAACTCATAAGTTTACCTCATAATAATAGTGTACATGCGAAAATTGTAGGTATCCTGATAAATATTGTAAATCCAGATGGTCATCATCATCATCATCTGCCTATACTAAGGTCGGCTTTTCCCAACTATATTAATGTCGGCTTCTAGTCAAGCCGGTTTTTTTTATTCTTTTTTATTTAGGAATGGGCTTGCTCTTGACCACAATCACGCCTGATGGAAAGCGATAGATGAGGTCTATGATGGAGCGAGCGTGCCCAGAAGATGCCTGTTCACTCTTCCTATGAAGGCAGACGGGTTATATGTGGACGGGAACACAGATGCTGGCAGAGAGTTCCACACTTTAGCTGTGCGTATAATAAATGTGGAAGAGAAACGCTGGGTACGACTAGTCGGGATATCAACTGCAGTACGTCTGGTATTCCGGTGGTAAAACGGCGATGGTGGGATCAGGTCGTGGAGTTCCTGCGCACACACCCCGAAAAACAGTCTGTAGAAGACCGACAGGCACCAGTATTTTACGAGGAGCGTCCGTAATCCAGATGGTCAATGGCCACCCAAACCCTTGGGCACAGAACTCTATTCTCTGTCTACCTGTTAGCCTGTTAGCGGCTGTATCTCATGAACCGTAATAGGTAAACGGTTGAAATTTTCACAGAGTGTGTATTTCTGTTGCCGCTATAACAACAAATCATAAAAAAGATAAAAGGGGCTCAAAAAATCTTGTACGATGGTACGGAACCCTTAATGCGCGCGTCCGATTCGCACTTTTGTAATTGATTAATTTATTATATCCGTTTGGTCGGTCAGCTATCGAGTTACAGATAGGCATAAGCACCATGTAATATACTAATAATAATCAGCAGTATTCGGTTAGACTGAAAGCCGAACTCAACATAGTTGAACAACGTCAAGGCAGTATTCTTCTTCTTATCGTGTGGGCAGTAAGGTCTAACGACCCCACACATTAGTGTCAGAGTTTGAAAACCGCCACAAGGGCCTCTGACATGGTTTATTTGACAACCGCCATTTGGCGGCCGGGGCCACCGACTGATACGTGCCTTCCGAAGCACGCAATAATCTTTTTATCAGACAATCAGCTGATTCAAGCCTGCAATGTCCTAGCCAAACTGGAAACAACTTTACAAAGTTTGCTTCACGTGGGAATCGAACCCACGATCACTGGGTCACAAGCGCCTAAACCACTTGACCACGAAGGTAGTATGATAGGTACAGATTTACGAGTAAATTATGTCGAAAACTAACTCACAAATAATTAATCAATCAGGTAGTGGTCACGCTGCACCGCGAGGGTAGAAGGAACTACTTGGTTTCCCTCGAGAGTACCGGAGCTCGAAGGTGAATCTCCTTTGTTTCCTAAAAGGGATCGGTCAGACTTTATATACAACCCTTTGCACATAAGGTATATAAATAAATACTGGGGGTTATACTTTAATAGGGAATATGCATGCGATTTTTTTATTTGCAAAATGAAATACTCATTAGCTCTAGTAAACAATCTTGAAATGACTTTTTAAATACCTTCATCAGTGATGAAGTTATAAAGCTTCAAAGATTACAATTAGAAGTAAACTTTGACGTCATCGTCTATAACGCCTATACAATTGCCACAGCTGCCATAGAAAACAGCGTTTTCGCGAGAGGGGCAGATATATTTGTTTAAAATAATTATATCACCTTCGTTTTTCGAGTAATTTTGATTCTATTTTCACTGTTAGTATTATATTTTTGTATATTTTTAGATAAATATATTTTTCATGCGTATTCCCTATGAGCGTACAGGTAAGGAGTGGAAGTCCCTACCGCAGTATATTTTTCCTGATAGCTACAACATCCACGCTTTACGTCAGGTGAGGTTGTAGTCACACGCGAGCCTAGCAATAATAAAAAAACCGGTCAAATACAAGTCGAACTCGCACACGAAGGGTTCGGTACCACAAACCATAATGTTTTGTTAAAGCGGCAATAGAAATAAACAATCTGTCACAATTTGAACTGTCTACCTAATACGGTTCTTAAGATACAGCCCTCTGACAGACAGACGGACGGACGGACGGACAGCGGAGGCTTAGTAGTAGGGTTCCGTTGGTTACCCTTTGGGTTCGGAACCCTAAAAACTGGTCAGCGAGTCGGACTCGCGAACCGAGGGTTCAGTACCGTCATATAAAACGTGAAATGTTTTTAAATTTTTATTGGCGACGCCTATATTCGTCAGAGAACTTTAACACTGTAGTTTTAGTTCAGCGCCATCTCTCCCTCTTGACCGCTAGTGGAACTTAGGTATTTTTTCTTGGTTCTGAAAAAATGTGCTATTTAGAGACGTCTTTTATTCCTGTAATTTACACAAATACATAAATCTGAAGAGTTTGTTTGTTTGTTTATTTGCTTGAACGCGCTAATCTCAGGTCCGATTTGGAAAATTCTTTCAGTGTTAGATAGCCCATTTATCGAGGAAGGCTATTTATTGGCTATATATCATCACGCTAAGACCAATAGGAGCGGAGTAGACGAAGTTGCGCGGGTCAACTAGTCTTCACATATACTTCTATCATATAGAATAATTTCAGATTTTTCTCTAAGCAAACTTCCGAGATAAAGGGGGAGGGGGGGGAGGTATTTTTTTACATTTTTCGTTAAAAATCGAAAACCTGGCGGCCTAAAAGAATTTATTTTTTTGAAAATGTATAAATAGCGTTCTTTCATCATGCATCATGCCCTAGTAGCCCCGCTTCAATTTTTTAAGTTTCAGTCGCTGTTGCAAAAACAAATATATTTTTATTTCTTTCTTATCTGCGAAATATTTGAGTAAACGTCAACTAAAACTATTTTAATATCTAATTCTTGAGATATCCATCTGTGACAGATGGATAGACTTAGTCACACCACAAGGGTTCCTCTTTACCATTTTGGTACGTAACCCTAAAAAGCTCTTTTCCTAAGACAGTCGTTAATTGGATTTTTGATGAAAACATTACCCAGGCTTTGTAGAAGTCGGGTAAAAAGACTATTAGGTATTTTGTTTTGTCTTTAAAATTCACCTTAGAACCTCTGTAACGGCTTTCTTACAAGACTTACTAAAGTAGTTCACATATAACTCAATGATGATAATGATAATGATAGTAGGCCAGTAACGGTATTTTTTTTTAATAAAAATCTCTTCTTAGTCGGTCAAATAATATTAGAAACGTATTTTTTGCTTTATCAATAAAAATTGACGAGGATAAAACGCATCAAAGATCAGGAGTCGGGCTTGTGACGTCACTATTCTGTAAAAAAGTGAATTTACAAGTGACGTCACACGAGTTATCAACGCACTATATCGTCTTAATTTTTTGTTGAAAAGGAAAAAAACCTTGTCGAAAACTTTCTGACAGACTAATTCGATTTTTGTAGCAGACTATCCTACCATTTTTTTCAAATAGCTGATTAATTTTATGGTTACTGTGAGCCTCCAGCAGGTGGCGCTGCAACAGGAGGTTGTGGTGCATGTTTGAGTCGTCGAACTAATCATACGAAACCCGTAACTCTATTAGAGATACGCAGCCAACCTACTCGTAGCAAGTTTCAGCTCGACCACATCTAGTCCTGCCATCTTTTACATCTGTTTGAGCGTTTCCATGGATATGGTAAGCGCCAGATAAATTTGCAATAAAGTACATTGGCCTTTCCCTTATATGCCTTCGTAGATACCTGAACAATAAATGATGAACCGTTTTGCATGACCAGAGAACGTAACGGCTCACGATAGGAGTCGATTCAGGACAGCTTTATGACTTTGTTTCTGTTTTTTGATATTAAGAAAGCCAATAAATGTATGGATATAGGTTATCTGACGCCTACCATATGGTCATCATATGGATGGTTAGCGGTTTAGACTAGGTACTACTAGGTAAATACAAACAACTAGACTTTAAAATATCTTAGTATACATAAACATAATCCTTTAATATATAAAAATCTTCAGTTACTGACTGACTGACAGACAACGCACAGCCGAAACTACTGGTCGTAGAGAGCTGTAATTTGGCTTGTAGGTTCCTTGGAGTGTGCGTACAAAGTACGGGCAAAAACTAGTCATCATCTGCCTAGCCTTTTCCCAACAACATTAGGGATCCAGCTGAATACCAGTGTTTTACGCGGAGCGGCTGCCTACCAGACCTCCACAACCCATTAACTGGGTAACACGGTACTTCTTGGCAAGACTGGAGTCAGATTTACTGGCTTCTGACTATCCGTAACGACTGCCAAAGTTCTACAAATGACAGCCGGGACCAACGGCTTAACGTGCTTTCCGAGGCACGGACGAAAATCTGTATGTTAAGATGGTCACCCATCCACAGACCAACCTTGGCAAGCGTTGCTTAACCTTGAAGATCGATCTGTGCGGCTGTTATTCTTTAGCTACCTGCTCATCACGGGCAAAAACTAGTATTCGTATAAAAAGAAATCATTGAAAGTAAAAAACATATTTTTACTATCTTATATAGGCCTACACATTGATAAAGAAACTCGATCCCCTGTTAACAACGACCTCGTAACACATCTTACGCAGATTACAAAGTTTTATCAATTCACGAAGTTAAGCAAATCCAGTTAGCGGCACTTGCGAATTAATATGAAACATTTTACTTTATTCCACATGTAGGAGCGAAGGAACCTTTTTATGTTATTATTCACTTACCAACAATATATTAACTTATTGGCATGAATTTCTGTGATTTGTACCAAAAACGACGTAAAGTGTTCCGTTCTTGCTGTATGGTTGTTCGGTTGGCGCAGCGCTTGATTGACTGCTGCGTTGCATCGCGGGTTAGATTCCCGCACGGAACAAATATTTGTATGGTCTACAGATAGCTGTCCGAGCCTGGCTGTTTGTGTGTGTGAATTTATATGTTTGTAAACGGACCCACGATACAGAAGAAATTCAAATAGTGACGGGCAACGATTAAACAAAAAAATTTTTAGTTTTCTTCAACTGGTACGACAGTGTGGAGCCCCTTCGCAAGATTTCCACCTACTTTCCTGCCTCTATGCCCAGCAACTGCAACTTCCAGGACAAGAACGTGGCTAACTACAGAGCTGTCCAATTTCATGTCATTTGACACGAAAAGAAGAAATTCTGTAGGTAACTTGTTACCTACCTATTAATTAGAAGTAATTATTAATTAACTAAATACAAACTAACTTATCGTATCTGACTGAACTCATAATTTAATATAATTACAGTATTGATTAATTAGCTCCCTGATTTTATTTAATAGTTAGTAATGAGCACTACATTCTCACTTTTTTATTTGTTTATTTATTGGGATCGTCAACATTGCATACGCAGTACTTACCTTAAGTTAAAAAGCATTATTAACAAAAAAAATATTTTAGTGCAGCAACACTCACAGACAACCACAACATTACTATACTATGGAAAAGGTGTAAACTATAAAAATGAATTAAGTTAAAATATTAAAGAGTGCAATCTAAGGTATGATAAAAATGAAATAGTATGAACATGTCAAATTGAGGATAAATTAAAAATATCAGAGGTATTGAACAAAAGAAAACAAACACAGAATATTCAATTATGATGCTTATTTTACAATCATCTTAGCTTAGCTTATTTTATAATTACATTCTATAATCATCTTCCGCTAAAAAAACACTCTTTCCCACCGTCCCACACAACTCCATCAAAACCCAAAAAAACCATCGATCTCAATATCGACATTAAACACATTGTAACAAAAAGCCATCAGTTTTAAACCGCACCGAGTGGGTCATGGGAACAGGGGCGCAGGAAGCGGCAGGGCATGTCTGTAACGTGAGCGAGCGGAAGTGCACCGGACGAGGCACCGCAGCCTCCCGGCGCGCAGATCACCTGACCATATGGTGCACAGGTATGGAGCAACTTGAGCCACTTTACTGTAACGTTTTGAAGGTAGTGTCGTTTCGGAAGTTATTTTTGTTGGTTGGGAGAATGGCGTGAGGGGTTTTTTCGGAGAATTTCATCGCACCTACTACTTATTATGCCATCCTATGTCAATTCCTGACTATCTATATATATAAAAATGAATTGCTGTTCGTTAGTCTCGCTATAACTCGAGAACGGCGGGGCCGATTTAAATAATTCTTTTTTTGTTAGTTTCGCCAGAATACAGGGAAGGTTTAAAAACAAAAAAAGTAGGTAGGGTAGGTAGGGTATGTAGGGTAGGTAGGGTAGGTAGGGTAGGTAGGGTAGGTAGGGTAGGTAGGGTAGGTAGGGTAGGTAGGGTAGGTAGGGTAGGTAGGGTAGGTAGGGTAGGTAGGGTAGGTAGGGTAGGTAGGGTAGGTAGGGTAGGTAGGGTAGGTAGGGTAGGTAGGGTAGGTAGGGTAGGTAGGGTAGGTAGGGTAGGTAGGGTAGGTAGGGTAGGTAGGGTAGGTAGGGTAGGTAGGGTAGGTAGGGTAGGTAGGGTAGGTAGGGTAGGTAGGGTAGGTAGGGTAGGTAGGGTAGGTAGGGTAGGTAGGGTAGGTAGGGTAGGTAGGGTAGGTAGGGTAGGTAGGGTAGGTAGGGTAGGTAGGGTAGGTAGGGTAGGTAGGGTAGGTAGGGTAGGTAGGGTAGGTAGGGTAGGTAGGGTAGGTAGGGTAGGTAGGGTAGGTAGGGTAGGTAGGGTAGGTAGGGTAGGTAGGGTAGGTAGGGTAGGTAGGGTAGGTAGGGTAGGTAGGGTAGGTAGGGTAGGTAGGGTAGGTAGGGTAGGTAGGGTAGGTAGGGTAGGTAGGGTAGGTAGGGTAGGTAGGGTAGGTAGGGTAGGTAGGGTAGGTAGGGTAGGTAGGGTAGGTAGGGTAGGTAGGGTAGGTAGGGTAGGTAGGGTAGGTAGGGTAGGTAGGGTAGGTAGGGTAGGTAGGGTAGGTAGGGTAGGTAGGGTAGGTAGGGTAGGTAGGGTAGGTAGGGTAGGTAGGGTAGGTAGGGTAGGTAGGGTAGGTAGGGTAGGTAGGGTAGGTAGGGTAGGTAGGGTAGGTAGGGTAGGTAGGGTAGGTAGGGTAGGTAGGGTAGGTAGGGTAGGTAGGGTAGGTAGGGTAGGTAGGGTAGGTAGGGTAGGTAGGGTAGGTAGGGTAGGTAGGGTAGGTAGGGTAGGTAGGGTAGGTAGGGTAGGTAGGGTAGGTAGGGTAGGTAGGGTAGGTAGGGTAGGTAGGGTAGGTAGGGTAGGTAGGGTAGATAGGGTAGGTAGGGTAGGTAGGGTAGGTAGGGTAGGTAGGGTAGGTAGGGTAGGTAGGGTAGGTAGGGTAGCCAGTTGACGGGAGCGAAGCCGCGCGGGTCAGCTAGTTTGTTATAAAATTGAAAGTCTAAGAAGAATAGAATAGAAATGTTCTTTGCTAGTTGACCCGCACAACTTCGTTGCGTCACAATTTTCGTTATTACTCTACTAAATTGAAAGAATTTTTCAAATCGGACCAGTAGTTCCTGAGATTAGCGCGTTCAAGTAAACAAACAAACAAACTCTTCAGCTTTATATATTAGTATATATAGATTGTATACCATAATAAATTACACGTCGTATACGTGTATGTGTATGATGTCTACAGGTTTGTTAATCAATCACTCGTTAACGGATAAACCCATTGAACTTACTGCACATACTTACTACAGGATCTTTATATTCTTCTAGTAAATACAGTCCCGTAGAATAACTCTTCGACTTTCACATGGCCGAAATCGATGGCAAAAGAAAATATTTTAGGCTTGTGTTTAAACATCGCCCAAAAAAGTACCTATTTTACTACCAAAAAAGTTCTAAACGGTTACCAAAACAGATAAATGGTCACCAAATAATTTTCGAGAAGTAGCGCTCGCCGGCCGCTGCCGCGGCACCGCTCGCTTCGCTCGCTCGGCTCGCGCGCGGTTGGTCACAATTCTAACCTAACCTAACCTATTTTATCCAGTTTGTAACCCCAAGCCTACATTTTATGGCAATCACAGTTGAGTTGGATAGAATTTGGTGACCATTGATCCATTTTGGTGCCTAGGCTTAGAGTCTTAAAAATATTATTTTTGGTGACCGTCTAAATTATACCCAATATTTTATGACACATTTGTATAATAATGTTTATTTATCTAATGTAAAACCTAGTAAATAAAAACCGGTAACCTCAAAATCCCAGGGTTGGTAACCTTAAGAACAACCGCCCTACCTGATAACTTACAAATCAATCACCCTAACTGTTAACCTTTAAACTAATCAATTTAATTGGTGTCCTAACTTTACTGATATCCTTTACGATTAACCGAATCATTTCTAAACTAATACATCAACCGCCCGCTTAGCATACGACGCAGCGACGTCCCACGCCAGACGACCCGACCTGATGGTAGCTGAGTGAAACATTGAGGGCAGAGCAACAAGACGTCAGCCTCCAGCGATGAGACGCTGAGAGTACGTCTACACGATACGATTTCTGAGTTATGCGTTGTTCAGACTGTCGCTATTTGTGTATGTGAGTTTGTATGCTTACAATCGTCCTAAAAATAAATGAAAATTTCTTCGCTTGAAATTGGTAACTACTTTAATCAATTAAATAACCTAAAATAGCCAAATAACGACCTCATTGCAGATAATATGTGCATGCCACATCCTAATATATAAAACTAGCGACGTACGGGTGCAAATTATATACTGAAACCTTCCTCGAGAACCACTCTATCTATTAAAAAAACTCGCATCAAAATCCGTTGCGTAGTTTTAAAGATCTAAGCTTACATAGTGACAAACAGAGAGCGGAAGCGACTTTGTTTTAAACTATTTAGTGATTCTTCCGTTACTGAGTGACGTTTTTTGTATTTTATTAGTAAGAATTAGTACCAAATTCTTAACAATTAATTACGATCTAGCCTAAAAGACTAATAAGCAATTTAACTCTAACTTAATATGTTACGTGATAGATTATGTTAAAACTAAGAATAGTGTCCATTTGCACTTTGACACAAGTCTGTAGCACAGAGTCTGATATACTACTCTGTCAAGAAAGTACCGGGAAAAGATCAATAATACACAAAATGTCTGTTATTCATCCAAATTTATTTTATCACCTTCAAAGTATGCTCCTTTAGAAACGATACACTTGCGCCAACGAATAATCCATTCATCAAAACATTTTTTAAACGCTGCTTCCGGAATTGAGTTCAATTCTCGCCGCGAATTCTCCTTTATGTCTTCTATCGATTGAAAACGGGTGCCACGAAGTGGTAATTTGAGTTTAGGAAAAAGAAAAAAGTCAGCAGGAGCCATATCTGGTGAATATGGTGGTTGCTGGATGGTATTTGTTGAGTGTTTGGTTAAAAATTCGTTCACAATGATAGCCATGTGCGAAGGCGCATTGTCGTGGTGCAAAATCCAAGAATTTTCTTTCCACAAATCTGGCCTTTTTCGTCGAATTTGCTCTCTTAAACGCCGCATAACGCTCAAATAATATTCTTCATTTACCGTTAGACCTTCCGGTAAGAATTCAGAGTGCACAACACCGCGATAGTCAAAGAAAACAGTCAACATGACTTTGACTTTTGATCGACTTTGGCGTGGTTTTTTCGGTTTCGGTTCAGTTGGAAGGCGCCACTCCGAAGCTTGTTGACTAGTTTGCATGTCAAACTCGTAAACCCACGTCTGGTCACCAGCAACAATGCGTTTCATGAATGTTGGGTCCGAACTGACTCGTTCTAGCATGTCCTCAGCGACTTTCATGCGATTGAGTTTTTGGAAAAAATTCAGATCTTTTGGGACTAGCCGAGCAGCAACATGTTTCATACCCAAATGATTAGTTAAAATGGTACGGATCGACTCGTGAGATACAGAAAGTTCGGTGGCTATCTCTCTCAGAGTTGAATGGGGATTTTCAGTCACTATTTCCTTCACTTTTGCGATGTTAACTTCAGTTGCAGACGCTGACGGCCTACCAGAGCGAGGCAAGTCTTCCATCACATCTCGATCGCTTTTGAACGCTTTGAACCACTCATAAGCACGAGTTTTTGATAAAGTCGATTCACCGTAAGCCTTCTGTAACATTTTCAGTGACTCCGAACACGAAATTCCATTGGCGATGCAAAATTTAAGACAAACTCTTTGTTCTATATTTTTGTCCATTATGAAATTCGCAATACACACTATATATGATATTACTAAAACAGCACTGTATTTAATATAAATAACAGATGCAACTCAAACTCCGCGCCAAAATGGAAAACAGTTGTGCCTAACAACTACAAAAAAACAAAAATTTGAATTTGGAACCATAAACAAATCATCCATTCCCGATACTTTTTTGACTGAATGTAATTTATAAAACACTATGTTCGTGTGTTATATGTATAGCACAACATATGTTACTATTGAAGTCTGTGTTCGTGGGCTTCAGCAAATTTTTGGGTAATTGTGGTGACGAATTCCATCTTAAGGTCACGGTGAAGGTCACCATTTCTTATGTACCAGGGTGCATTCACAGCATTCCTGAGTACTTTATTTTGGAATTGTTGAATTATTTTGACGTTGCTTTGTTTACAGCCCCAAAGTTGGATACCATACGTCCAAATTGGCATAAGAATATGCTTTATTGTGTATTGATAGACAGAATTTCCTTCCGAGTAGCCAATACATACTCTTATAACGTATATCGAGTTCCTGTTTTATCTTTTTGAAATGAGCTTTCCAACGCAACAAGGCGTCGAGAGTTACGCCAAGGTATTTACTGAGTAACTGACAAACAACGCACAGTCGAAACTATTGCTCGTAGAAACCTGTACATGCCAAAGCATGCGTAGGTTCCTTGAGGAGTTTAGGGGATCACTAAGAGACGATTTCTCGTAATTCCTACGGGAACGGGAAAAAACGGGAAATGCGAAGTACGAAGTACGAAGTCGCGGGCAAAAGTTAGTAGAACAAGAGGTCTTTAAAAAAAAAGGAAAGCATGACTTGTTACTATCTAGCGCATAACCTATTAAATAAAAACATTACTCTGTTTTTCGTTAAGTTTTATTTGTGTAACAGGTAGTAAATACAGTTCTTTTATATTAGTTCATAGTTCGCTATGTTATGCTAAGAAGCGTAATTAATATAATATAATTGCATGCGAATAAAGATAAAAACAAAACAGTCAATATTAAGTACAACAATTATATCTCATTACAAATCATATTATGTCAAAAATGATGATAAAATAAATAAATGTCACAATATGAAATAATTTCTACAGTCAATGCAATAAATATAACAATAAATTACATTACTTCACAATATTCAAATGTTTCTATAGTCAAATTAAAAAGTTTACATTAATTTAACATTCAGAAATTCATATGTCGTATAATAACATTTTTCAATCAACAATTGCTTAAATTTTTTTTGAATAGTCCAATATTCAATTTTTTTATGTCATCTGATAGTTTATTGTAGATGCGCGGTGCCATGCCTAAAACGCTCTTTCTAACTAAGGCAGTTTTACAACGCTGATTGATTAAAGAGTTTGCGAATTGGCTACGAATCGCAACATCTCGTAGCGTTGACACTTTTTCGAACAATCTCATGTTTGTTTTGACGAATACTCAACGAGCTTACTATTTGCACAAGGTATAAAACCTATACGATCTTTATGGAAGTCGTGAGGTGTAAATGGCTGCTATCGTCTAGTCGGACCGTTGCTAGGCAACCGTGAGCGCGACACGTGTACCTCAAGGCCACGACCTCCGAATCTTGCTACTATAGCAATCATGTCATGCCGTCTGTCTGTGCTGTTCAATTGTTTCACAATTCGATTATGTACCTACTACTTACTTTCTTCTGACCTCCTGGTCAGAGGACATTTATTTTATTTTTATTTATTGTATTTATTGACATTGGTTGGGTGTTAAAACTTAATTGGCCTTCTATTTCTGGGTAATAATTTATTAAAATAAATAAAAACAATATCTTGAAATATTTGGTACAATATTGTATAATGAATATTTGGTAGAATATTGTATAATTAATATTTGGTAGAATATTATTGCCAGAATAACATTGCCAGTTACGTCAACTTATGAATTAAACTTAAAGAAATCAAGTGCCCTACAATTTGGCAAACTTTCTAAAGCTAATCTAAGGCAAGTGTCCATTGTTCCATCTGATACAGATAATACCCAGCGGGTCTGAAAAGGCCACTTTAGCAGAATCAAAAAAGCACATCACGATACTTGTCACTGTCAAATTTTCCCAATAGACCTTGAACCTAATCGATAGCGATAAAGATGAAAATATTTGACAGTGGTCATACCATCATACCATAGTTACCTTCCCAGCCTGCAAGTCCAATGCGTCACGACAAAGATATTCTTCTCCTACCGGTCATTATCTAATTTTGGCGTTACCAGGGTCACAGCACTCACAGCCTCAACTACCTTGAGCCTAATTGTAATTCCCAGAATCTAAGAACCTATTTGCCTATACGCATAAAAATTAGGCGATTTTTTACGGTCAGATTTTATTAATAAAATTTTTGCACATAATTATTCAATGTTGTTTTATTTGAGAATTAAGTAAGATAACCACTCAAAAGACTATGATATATGATATTATGACTGAGGACAAAGAGATGATACTCAATGTTAGGTTCAGTTGACTACTAGTGGTCTAGTATTTGTTTGAACTGGACCGATTTGGTGCAGACGCGAAGCACACTTTGAAATTATTATTTTAAAATTATTTCCTCTTATTTTTATTCCTATATTAGCTTTTGCACGCGACTTCGTAAGCGCATATCCCGTTTTTTCCCGTTCCCGAACGAAATTCAGGAAATCCTCCCCAAGGAACCTATTGCCAAACAGCTTTCTACGACCAGTAGTTTCGCCTGTGCGTTGTCTGGGAGTGACTCACTCAGTAACAGAAGAATTTTATGCTAAAAAACAAGTCTTTATGTCTTTTTTCAGATGCTGGGTTTGATATTTATTTTATTTTATTTTATTTTAAAAAGTACAGTGACAGACTACAGACTAAGACAATTCAGCACAGCTATGACAATATATTATACATAAATCTGGAGTCCAATTATTACCGTACACAGCACTCAATATCTAAAATGCTTCATAGAACATATCTCGTATAATTTATATCTGTGGCTTGGTTTCCGCTGTCACCAACCACCAACTAATAAACACCATAACATCAAGGTGTATTAACATACATATAGTACTCCGGCTCCCACATTTTGCATGACCTTGTAAGTTCCATGCAATAGGGGAGAGCACATTGCCACCAACCGGGCACGAACTCAGACAACAGCTGCTACGGAAAAAAAAATTGGAAAAACCCTATACCTAACACTTAATTTTACTAACTAAGTCAAAACAAACACGAGTTTATCCTATCGCTAAAGTGAGTGTATTTGTTTGTTATGCTGAGGAACCATGGGCGGCAAGACTTTGTAAAAAGTCATAATTCGCGGTCTGGCTCTCGTCTTTTTTCTCCTCCAATATTAAAGCGATTTAAGAGATATTTCATAAACTGAATAATAAGGGTATATACTTTTGCGTGATCGTCCAGACCCTCGGTCTGTCCCAAATGTGTGGTCTAACTGATCGTATCTAATAACTTTATCACGACGACACACTGTGTCTCTATGTTTTCAATTTTGATGATATATTATTAACCGTGTAAGCACTAGAACTCTCAAAAATGCTCAAAATTTTCAGATAAATCGCTGTCGACAGAGCCTTTTTTAGGAGGAGAATTCATCAAATGACTCCTGCCACTCTGTTTGAAGCAGAAGGGAGTATCAGACTCTTACTGACTAGCTAAAACCCATTCGTGTTCCTCCTAATGCCCTTTGCGTTCCAGGGCCGCGGTGACTCTTTCGAACAAATTCCACAACAGAGCCCTAGTGTACTAATTTGGCAACTACCTATTAATGAAAAAAAAAAAACAGCGACACAATAAACATCATTTTTATTAAACTCGTGAAATATCTTTTAAATCGGTTCAATATTGGAGGAGAAAACAGGCGACAGCCAGATCTCGATTTTTACATACAAAGTCTATCCGCCCGCATGACCTCTTAATCGCTGGACCGATTTTGATAATTTTTAAAACAGATATACATTGATTGAATGGAAACTTTTTTCTGAAAATAAAACTTAACGCGTGTGAGGTACTGGCAAAAGCTAGTGAAACGATAAATGTTATATTCCTATAAATATCGTTACGTTTTAATAAGAACCGAGCAATTATGTACAAGAAATTATAAGAAAGAAATATTGTTATGATCTCCTTTGCCACTTCGTATCGAATTACTATGCCCCGGTGATTGTTGAGAGGTCTTCTTGTAATTTGTTTATTTTTTCAGATAGCAGACAGACTCTCACATCATTGACGTTATGTGGTAAACGAGATCTGAAAATATTATAGGACGAGTCTTCCAAGACTCTACGGGTATCCTGAAGCCCACTAGCATTATTCTCACGATGTCTGTCCACATCACGTCGGGGTCACCAGTTTGGCCACACTCAAACAAACATTATGCTATCAGGCAGCCTTCAAGGCAGACGGCACTCCACTCCATTGTGGTCTCCTCCACCAAGGAAACTGAGACCGGGGAGGAAATCATTGATCACATACGGAAGGCGGTTAACGCAAAGGAAGGATGGATTACCGTGGATAGGATTAGGAAGGCAAAGGACAGGAAAGTAGTATTGGGCTGCAAAACGGAAGAGGAAAGAGAAAAAATCAAGGAAAGGTTAGCTAGCGCGGGAGAGGTATTGAGAGTGGAGGATGTTAAGAACAGGGACCCTCTGGTGATCCTGAGGGACGTCCTTTCTTATAATACTGATGAGGACATTTTGAAGGCCCTCCGCAACCAAAACCGCGACGTTTTCGAGGAGCTAACAAAGGAAGAGGACCGGGCAGAGGTGCTCTACAAAAAGAAAACTAGAAATCCTCACATGCAGCACGTGGTTCTCAGGGTCTCCCCAAAAGTGTGGAACAGGTTGCAAGTCAGGCAACATGTCCATATCGACCTGCAAAGGGTGAAGGTGTTCGACCAGACGCCATTGGTCCAGTGCTCCTTATGCCTAGGATTTGGGCACGGACGGCGTCTTTGCAAAGAAACGGTCGAGAAATGCAGTCACTGTGGGGGCCCTCACATGAGAGCTAACTGTGCAGACTGGATGGCTGGAGCAGCTCCATCGTGCTGCAATTGTAGGCACGCGAAACTCGACAATAGTGAGCACAACGCGTTTAGTGAGGAATGCCCAGTCAGAAGGAGATGCGAGATACTGGCTCGAGCTAGAGTAGCCTACTGCTAAGGGCAAGAATGGCGACCGAGCAGGCACCCCAGCCGGAAGATATGTGGTGGCCCAGGCCAACCTACAAAGGAAGGAGCTGGCGACCACCGAACTCTTTTTAGAGGCCAGTGAGCGAGCAATCGCATGGGCACTGATCCAGGAGCCATATGTGGGGGGGGCTAGAGGTATGAAGAGCTACCGGGGCGCGAGAATCTACCAGTGCGAGGCTCAAGGAAGTGGGAGGGTAAAGGCAGCAATAGCAGTCTTTGATAATGACCTGGAGGTCATTCCCTACCCGAAACTCACCAACAATAACATCGTTGTGGTGGGGATCCGAACCAAAGCCTGGGAAATCGCAGTAGTGTCTTACTACTTCGAGCCGGATCAACCCATAGGGCCTTACCTGGATCAGCTGACCAAAATAAAGTTGGAAATGGGTACTGGAAAACTACTTATAGGCGGAGATGCAAATGCCAAGAGTACCTGGTGGGGTAGCACCATACAAGACCTCAGGGGAGAAGAGATGTCCGGGACCCTGGAAGAGTTGGAGCTTCAGGTACTGAATACTGGAGACACGCCGACCTTCTACACGGTGAGGGGAGGCGTAGTTTACAAGAGCCATGTAGACGTCACGGCATGCTCGATCGATCTTTTCGACCTGGTGAGCGGTTGGCGCGTAGACACCGGGGCTACGAGCTCGGACCACAATACCATCTTGTTTAACGTGGGACTAAAAAAGGAAAAAGGGATGTGCGTAGTAAGAACAACCAGGACGTATAACACTAAAAAAGCAAATTGGGAAATTTTCAAAAGTAAATTGGGGGAATTGAAAAGTGAGAGGGGTATAGACTTAAATAGCATTAGTCAAATAGCTAATAAACAAGATTTAGAACGAATGGTTGTTGGATACAGTGAAATTATCGAAAAGGCATGTAACGAGGCTATCCCTAGAGTAACCAAAAAAGTTAAACTAAATATCCCATGGTGGTCCGAGGAACTCGCCGCAAAGAAAAAGGAGGTCACAACAAGGAAAAACCGCATCCGCAATGCCGCACCGGTCCGTAGATCCATGGTCGTTGACGCGTACCTGAAAGCCAAAGAAGAGTATGAGTGCCTAGCCAAGAAAGCTCGAGTCGCCAGCTGGAAGAATTTCTGCGAGAAGCAAGATGGTGAAGGAGTGTGGGAGGGCATCTACAGAGTGATCAGAGGGACCACCAGGAGACAGGAAGATCTGACCCTAACTTGCGATGGTGCATTCCTGAACCCGAAGGAGTCAGCAGCCTTACTCGCCGACACCTTCTATCCAAAGGACACAGCGGAAAACGATAATGCGGACCACAGGCTCACCAGAGAAGCAGCCAGACGGGTAAACGACTGGCAGCATGGTGAGTATCATGACCCACCGTTTACGCCGCTGGAGCTGAGGGTGGCTGTGGAACGCTTTAATCCGAAGAAAGCCCCCGGAATGGATGGATTCACGACTGACATCTGCTGTCGAGCGATCTGCCCGGACGCATTCCTTGCCCTGTACAATAAATGCCTAGAATTGGCACACTTCCCGGACATCTGGAAAGAGGCAACGGTGGTGGTCCTCAGAAAACCGGGCAAGGAAGACTATACGAACCCCAAGTCATATAGACCGATAGGTCTCCTGCCGGTCTTGGGGAAGGTCCTGGAGAGGATGGTGGTAGCGAGAGTTAAATGGCAGCTTGTGCCGCGGTTTAGTACTCGTCAGTTTGGCTTTATGCCCCAAAAGAGCACCGAGGACGCCCTCTATAATCTAATAAAACACGTACAGAACAAGTTGAGGCTGAAAAAGTTAATTGTTCTGGTGTCGTTGGATATAGAGGGCGCCTTCGATAGCGCGTGGTGGCCGGCGATTAGAGTCAGACTGGCCGAGGAAAAGTGCCCGGTAAACACCAGGAGGCTACTTGATAGTTACCTCGACGGCAGAAAAGTAAGAGTAAGGTATGCTGGGGAAGAATGCACAAGAGAGACCAATAAGGGCTGTGTCCAAGGGTCAATTGGTGGTCCCATACTGTGAAATCTCCTATTGGATCCGCTACTGCATGAGTTGGAGAAGGAGGATTACTCTGTCCAGGCCTTTGCTGACGATGTTGTTCTTGTGGTGGATGGAGACACGGCGATAGAGGTCTCCAGAAGAGCTAATGCGGCTCTCGCCCGTGCTCATAGCTGGGGTGTCAAAAACAAACTCAAGTTTGCGCCGCACAAGACTTCGGCGATGATCATTACAAACAAGCTCAAGTATGACACACCAGTTCTGAGCATGGCCGGGGTTGACATTGGCATAGTGAGGAATATAAAACTGCTGGGACTCACAATCGATGATAAGCTCACTTTTAACGAGCATACGAGGATCCTCTGCAAGAAGGTCGCAGATATCTACAAACAACTGTCACGCGCGGCCAAGGTCAGCTGGGGCCTGGACAGGGAAATAATCCAAATAATCTACACGGCAACTATAGAACCTATAGTCACCTATGCGGCTGGAGCCTGGGCTCCCGCTACGAAAAAGCTGGGAATACGGAAGAAGCTGGGATCAGTCCAACGAGGATTCGTCCAGAAGCTCTGCAAGTCCTACCGTACAGTCTCGCTCAACTCGGCTCTGGTGCTGGCGGGGATACTGCCTCTAGACCTCCGCATACAAGAGGCAGCTGCCTTGTATGAGGCAAGGAGAGGGTCGTCTCAGTTTGTGCCAGGAGACCGGGAGATTGAGGGTATGGTGGGATTTGCAGAAACGCCTCACCCTGCCAAACAAATGGCTCTGGAGTTCGTGTGCCTCGCAGACCAACAGCCGACGAACAGCAACGATGTGCAGACAGTGCGAATATACACTGACGGCAGCAAGATTGAGGGGAAGGTCGGAGCCGCATTATCCCTATGGGATAATGAAGGTGAAGTCCAGAACCTCAAACTCAGCCTTGCCGCGTACTGCACGGTCTACCAGGCGGAACTTCTGGCCATTTGCAAGGCAACGGATGTAATCCTTAAGCGCAAAGAGACGAGCTATGGGTTGTATAGTGACTCAATGTCAGCATTGCAGACACTGACAAGCCGTGGCTCTCTCCATCCTCTGGCGGTCCGCGCACGAGCAAATTTGGCTCAGGCATTGACCCAGAAGAAAGCTGTGTCCTTGTTTTGGGTCAAAGCTCACGCGGGCCTGCCGGGGAATGAACGCGCGGACGAGCTGGCAAAGGAAGCAGCATTGTCGTCACGGAGGAGGCCGGACTACGACCAGTGTCCGGTTTCATACATCAAGCGTCGAATCCGTATGGATTCGCTTGATGAATGGAATCGGAGATACGTGTCGGGCGAGACCGCCTCCGTGACGAAAATGTTTCTTCCAGATGCCATTGCTGCTTACCGTACTGTAAAACAGGTGAGGCCAGTAGGTGTACTGACGCAGATTTTAACAGGGCACGGTGGTTTCTCTGAGTACTTAAATCGTTTTAAGTGTAAGGAGAGTCCATCGTGCACCTGTGATCCTGACGTGGCGGAAGCGGTCCCCCACATTATTTTGGACTGTCCAGTCTATGGTAAGGAAAGGTATAACCTAGAACAGGAAATTGGAAAAAGGTTGTGTAAAGAAGTATTAGGGGACCTAATGGTTGGCAAATACAGAAATAAATTTATAGCCTACTGTGAGAATGTAGCCCAAAAAGTGATAAATAAAAATAAATAGGTTAAGAAAACTATGTTTCTTTTATATTGTTATATAATAAGTAAGCATAGAGGATAGTACCCAAGAAGAAGTTCCGCTTTGCCACCTGGAACATTGGCTCCCTAACCGGACGTTGCCAAGAACTCGCAGACGTACTTGCGAAGCGTCGGGTCCAGTGCGCCTTCCTTCAGGAGACGCGCTGGAAGGGAAATAAGTCACGTGACATCGGGCAGGGGTACCGGCTAGTGTACACCGGATCACCAACGGGTAGGAGCGGAGTGGCCGTGGTGCTGTCTAAGGACCTTCAGGATGGACTCCTTGAAGTAGACCGATGCAGCGACCGGTTGATGCGAGTTAGGGTGCTGTTCGAAGGGTCGGTAACGAACCTAATCAGCGCCTATGCTCCTCAGACTGGTTGCTGTGAGTCTGAAAAGGAGGCCTTCTGGGATGAGTTCGAGGACGTATTACGCGCTATCCCGAATTCCGAAGGTGTTTTGGTTGGGGGGGATCTCAACGGTCACGTAGGTCAGTTGCTGGAGAGTATGGACGTGTTCACGGTGGTTTTGGTTATGGCCAGCTAAACGCAGAGGGAGTCAATATACTTAGCACCTGCGCTGTGTCTGACCTAGCCATCGCGAACACATTCTTTCAGAAGAAGCCCCAGCATCTTATTACGTACCGTAGTGGTGCCTACTCAACCCAAATAGATTACCTGCTGGTGCGACGGTGCCACATTGGCAAGGTTACCAACTGCAAAGTCATCCCAGGCGAAAGCCTAACGGCTCAACACCGCCTCCTTGTCCTGGACTTTGCGGTTGTACCGAAGAAGAGAGTGAACGAGAAACGCAAACCCCGCACTAAGTGGTGGTTGCTTGATGGTCCTAGGCAGTCGGACTTCATCGCGGAGGTCGAGCATCTTAAGATCAGTGCTCCGCATGAGTCCGCTCAAGAGATCTGGAGTAGGATCCATTCAGCAATCACCGGTGCGGGTAAGCGCGTCCTTGGCACTTCTCGTGGTGGCCGCACCATAGGAAGGGAGACGTGTTGGTGGGATGACGGGGTGCAGGAGGCGACTCGGAAGAAGAAGGTTTTGTTTAAACAGTGGCAAGGGTCCAACTCTCCGGATGACAGGGAGGCATATGGAGCGGCTAAGCGCGCTTGCAAAAAAGCTGTAGCCAGAGCCCGCAGCAAAAGTCTGGCGCCCTTATACGACAAGCTGGAAACTGCGGAGGGGCAAAAGCTTATCTTTAAGCTGGCGCGTGGCCGGGAGAAAGCTACACGGGACATTAGCAAATGTCTTTGTGTAAGGGACGCCCAGGGTAAGCTGCTCTACGATGCCCCCTCTGTTAAGGAGAGATGGTGTACATACTTCGCGGAGCTGTCTAACAAACAGCATCCCCATAACCTTCCTCCGGAACCGCCTCCTAACCTTGGGCTTATTTCCCCTATTTCCCCCGACGAAACCCGCATTGCTCTTCGCCACATGAAGAACCGGAAAGCGGTCGGGCCTGACAATGTGCCAATTGAAGTGTGGAAGGCGATGGGCCCTCATGGTGTGGACCTTCTGACGGATCTTTTTAACCGCATCCTGATCACCAAGGAAATGCCGAACCAGTGGCGATTTAGCCTGATTATCCCTGTTTACAAAGGCAAAGGTAGCGTACAGGATTGTGGTAGCTACCGCGGTATCAAGATCATGTGCCACACCATGAAGCTCTTCGAGCGCATCATTGACACACGGCTCCGTAGCGAGTGTACTGTCTCTGAGTGTCAATATGGCTTCCGGGCGGGTAACAGCACCATGGACGCAGTGTTCGCCTTACGGAATCTGGCTGAGGCTTACAGAGAGAGAAGGAGAGCTTTGCATATGGCCTTTTTAGACCTGCAGAAGGCCTTCGACTGTATACCTCGGCAGTCCATCTGGTGGGCACTGCGCTTCAAGGGCGTTCCCGAGGCCTATATTGACATTATCAGAGACATGTACCGCGATTCCGTGTCCTCTGTCCAGACCGCTGTTGGCGAATCGAATGGCTTCCCAATATCTGTTGGCGTTCACCAAGGCTCGGCTCTTAGCCCGTTCTTGTTTAACGTAGTGCTCGATGTAGTTACGGCAAACATCCAAGATCAGCCTCCATGGCTAATGATGTATGCCGATGACATCGCCCTCGTTAATCAGAACAAAGCCCATCTTGAGCGCAAAGTCAACATTTGGAAGGACACGCTTGAAAACGGTGGTCTGAGACTAAATGTGGCGAAGACTGAGTACATGTCCTGTGGCAGCACGGATACAAACACCATCCGAATAGGTTCGGACCTGATCAGAAAGTCCGATACGTTCAGGTACCTTGGATCCGTGCTGCACGAGTCTGGCATCGTGGACGACGATGTCCAAGCACGTATTGGCGCGGCTTGGGCGAAGTGGCGCGAGGTGACGGGCGTTGTATGCGACCGCAAAATGCCTCCGAAGCTCAAGGGGCAGATATATAGATGCATCATTCGGCCTGTCCTACTGTACGGGGGCGAGTGTTGGCCAGCACTAAGCAGACACACCCAGGAGCTTCGCGTCACGGAGATGAAGATGCTGAGGTGGATGAGTGGCGTAACGCGATCCGATCGCATGCGCAACTCATACATCCGAGGTAGTCTTGGTGTCCGTGACGTGGGGGAAAAACTGCAAGAGTGTCGTCTGCGATGGTATGGCCACATCATGCGCCGCCCTATGGAGTACGTTGGTCGGAGATGCATGAATATGGCTGTTCTTGGGGCTAGGCCCCGTGGTCGCCCTCGCAAGCGCTGGCTGGACGTCGTCAAGTCCGACATGAGAGCCAATGGCCTGACTGAGAAGGATGTTGAAGATCGGGCAAAGTGGAGGAAGCTAAGTAGGAAGGCGGACCCTGGCAATAGCCGGGATTAACGCCAGGTGGAAGAAGATAATAAGTAAGCATAGGAAATAAGTGTATTGTTAAATAGTATAAGCAGTAGGTTAAGGATATAATTTAAGCTCATTATAGAAATAAGATTGTAATTAAGTTAAGTTTAGAAAACCATGTTTTTAAAAAATTGTTAGAGTTAAGTTAAGATAATAATGTATATTAAAAACCGAGTCCGATTTATTTCCCTGAGGAAAATTTTAAAAGTAATAAAGAAATAAAGGAAAAATAGAATAGAGCAGAATTAAAGTAAGTTTAAAAGTGGGAGTCCCACCCACAGTATGATTGAGGATGGATAAAAGAAAGATACAGTATGCGGCATGAAAGTACGAGAGGCATGTATTGCGAGAACTAGTATGGATGAGTTTTAAGATTTAAAATAGGCGCCAATATCGTTGGCGGAGCTAGTCCGGAAAAAAAAAAAAAAAAAAAAAAAAAAAACAAACATTATGGGTGGGTGGGTCATACTGGTGACCCCTGGTAGACAGGCCCAGGTCAAATGGTTTTTATTTTACTATTGATAGGCACGCGTTTGACCACGATTTCTTCCCGATTCGTTTAGCCTGCTCTGAAGATGAATTGCCGGGCATGGACCAGAGACTGTATAGAGTGCCAGAAGCACAAGATACTCGCGGCACACATCCTCCCACTCTGGCTCGATTGGGAAAATATTTGGTCACCCGTTAACCAAACCTGGCGTTTTTAGACGTGCTTATATTCTATCTACCGGCGATATCTAAAGACTGTAAAAAAAAACTTTTTAACAAAAAAATAAGACCGACTTCCAAAAACAAAACACTACAAAGTAAAAAATAACTTTAATTTCGGAAGTTGGTGTTTTTGTTTTTTTTCGTTTTTGAACACAGGCTTCCGAAATTATTTTCACTTTTTAGTGGTACTCACTAAAAAGTGAAACCACAAACACAGCGTGCCGGCGTGATGTTATGTTATGAACTGGTGTAAACAATCAACAGACATGCGATTTCAGAAATCCCGATCCTTTTGCTATCATTTATTGAAGAGTTCCGTTGCCTATCTCCAAAGTTCTCTATCAGATCTTCCCCAAATTTAAATGGGACCAGTCCGAGAAAATACTCTTCCAAACAAAAAAAGAATCATCCAAATCGGTTAACAATTGGCGAAAATATCGCTTAATAAATATTTTTCATGGAATACCATCATCAGATCCTGACTTACACCTTCCATCATCAGCTCAGCAACATGAGATGATGATTACCAGGCACAAATATCTGAATTGCTATAGAAAGTTTATGAAAATCAGTGTATGTGCTTATAAAATTTGAGGGTTTCCCCCGATTTTCATGGGATTCCATCATCAGATTCTAACTTGGTGACTTGGTGACCACCTCAGGAGTATAGGCTTTCACGAAAAAAAAGAATTTTTGAAATCGGTCTAGAATTGGCAGAGAAATTAGTGAAAAAAAAATACATGTAACCGAACATAGAACCTCCTCTTTTTTGAAGAAGTCTATTGTGTAAGTGTAAATATCTATTTCGATATCGAGCTTCACCTGAGTGACAAAGCGCACAAAGTGAGCTTTTATAACACAGCATAAGTCTTATACAAATACGAATTTGATACAATTTGACATTTGCAGAATTTGTAATGCATGAACCTACTAAGAGCTTCGTACGCTGCGGCGCAGGCACGAGAGACGCAGACGTGCGCTCGTGGCATGTTCGCCTCGCCGGCCCTGCCCTGTACTGTGCTGTGCTGCATCACCTTCTTCTCAACATACGTTTAGCCTCATTATTGCAATAGCCTAGTTTCCACCATCAATAAATTGCAAATCTATATATAGTCCGTCTGTTAGAGTATTGAAAAATAATGGACACGTATTTTTTTTTATAAATCAATTAATATTGACAAAGATAAAACGCATCATAACTCGGAAGTGGGGGCTCGCGACGTCAGAAAGCACTAAAAATTATACCACGGCGTGACGTATAAAAAAACGGGTCAAATATTGTTCGCTACGGAGCATTTTGATTTATATAACTCGCATAAACAGCCTTATGTACTTATATTCGTAAGCTCATATGTTTTTTAAGTTAGGAGCTTATATACTTAAATAGTAATAGAAATGTTCGCGGAGACGCATTTAGCATTGTGTAACTCGCATAGATAGTACCTATGTACCTATAGTCGTAGGCCTATGTACTGAACTTAGAAGTTTATGTACTTGCATAGTAATAGTTTGTAAGCTATGTAATCAATTTAAAGTCATATGTTTGTCGTTTTCCCCAAACACGTAAAAGATGTTCTGGGGAAAACATATTTTCAAAGAAAATTATAGTCAATAGGTAGGGCTACACATTTCCCTTACACATTCCCGATAGCACCCTGAGGGCGTGTTCTGATTGGCTGATGGAAATCAGCCTAATCGAAGGTATACACAAAATAGTCATTTCACATTCGAACATAGTAGGGTGGTTGAAGAAAACCACCATGCACACGCACCTTCAGTGCTAAGTTTTTAGGGCATCTAGGAATTTAGGTCTTAAACCATAGGCACTGGAAAGCTGGCACTCAGCCCTATCCAGATATGTACACATCTTCATGGTCAGGCAAGGCATAAAGCCACAAAATAGATAAGAAGATAAACATAGTTTTTTATCCTCTCCCGGGTTCCTGACCTATAGCACCTCCACCCTTAGAGGGGTGGCTTGGTAAGTTGTGTAGCTGGATAGAGGGATGATGCACCTACCCGAATATAGATAGTTTCATAGCCCATGGGGCACAGTTTTCCGGG
Source organism: Lacanobia oleracea (assembly GCA_950371165.1). Lineage (NCBI taxonomy): Eukaryota > Metazoa > Arthropoda > Insecta > Lepidoptera > Noctuidae > Lacanobia > Lacanobia oleracea. Next base: position 3,016,721 of record OX493405.1, read on the forward strand.
GAATCAACCCCAAATAGTAAGCAAGCTCAAAACTTGTGATATTTTCGATAGTTAGATGCAACAAGCCCACTAGTGGGCAGGGTTGAGGGGTTGATTTCCAACCCGTTCGACGGGGAATTTCGGGGGATTTGAATAGAGGTGCGTCAACCCCTATCCAGACCTAGAATAGACCTAGATATAGCCAAAAATGTTCTAGAACTATAGTTAAAATTCACAGTTAAAATAAACTGAAGCAGTTAGTAGTTTTTGGGCCTCGTTACGGTAAAGTAACCTCGTACCTTAGTAAATGGTAAAAAATAGCCAATTCGTAGTCACCGGCAGAAGAAACCCTAGAATCTATAAATAGAATCACAGTACTCGCGACTTTGCCCTTAAACCATTAGCTGCAGTGTTGTCAAATTCCTGCCTATTATTTAACCCTGGTAAGCATTCACCCTGCACCCCAATCTACCCCGAAGACAGCAAGTACTTGGCAAGATAGAAGAACGTTGTACGTTAGGTGCGGAAGAGCCTTAGTTTCCGGTACAGGACGTCAGCGCGGCTGGACGTCGTCGGTCGGTCACAGTTCACTTCGGAGGAGAAGAAAAAGGATAGACCTACCCCATCACAACCCCGTTCCAGTCGATCACGCCCGTCCGGTACATTTTTTGGTCCTTCGAGAGCCGGATCTCCGCACCCGTACATCTTGTTTCTTAACAGTATGTCAAAACGTATCCGTTCCCGAATCATCCCTTGAAGAATCAACCCTTGAAGAAACAAGCCTTGAAGACTCAAGCCGAAGCCCCTGCGATATAGTTTGGCACAAGAGCCAAACATACGCACCCAGTATCTTGTTTCTTAACAGTATGTCAATTGGTATCCGTTCCCGAATCAACCCTTCAAGAATCATCCCTTGAAGACTCATCCGAAACAGATCCGAAGTTAGTCGTTGATTGACGTTCCTGTGAAGACGCCTCAAGCTCAGCATCGTGGTTCATCGTGAGGACTACCCCTTGAAGAAAACTACCCTTCAAGAACCAACCCTTGAGGACTCACCCTGAGGCGGATCCGAAGCTGTCCGTCAACATACGTTCCAGTTAAGAAGCCTCAAGCTCAGTATCGTGGTTCATCGTGAAGACAGCCCTTGAAGAAAACTACCCTTCAAGAACCAACCCTTAAGGACTCACCCTGAGGCGGATCCGAAGTTATCCGTCAACATACGTTCCAGTTAAGAAGCCTCAAGCTCAGCATCGTGGTTCATCGTGAGGACTGCCCTTGGAGAAAACTACCCTTCGGGAGCCACCCTTGGGGACTCACCCCGAAACTTTGGACTTTGAAAATTTTCCTGAAACACTGAAGGATTGCGTCTGGACTTAGAAGATTTCTAAGGAATCCTGGACTTTGAGAAGGTTTGAAAGTTGAACCTGGACTTGGGAAGATTTTGAAGACCAAACCTGGGACTTAGAAAAAATTTTGAGGATTGAACCTGACACTTAGAAAATTTTTCGAACATAGAATTTGGCACTTAGAAAAATTTCGAAGATTCATACTGGGACTTAGAAAATTTTGATCATCTGAACATAGAAGATATAGACAGATTCGGGACATAGAAAATTTTTGAAGATTTTGGACTTTGAAAATTTTGAGAAGATTCTACACTTAGAAAATATAGATCCATTCGGGACATAGAAAATTTTTGAGGAATTTGAACTTTGAAAATTTTGAGAAGATTCTACACTTAGAAGATATAGACTGATTCGGGACATAGAAAATTTTTGAAGAATTTGGACTTCGAAAATTTTGAGAAGATTCTACACTTAGAAAATATAGATCGATTCGGGACATAGAAATTTTTTGAAGAATTTGGACTTTGAAAATTTTACACTTAGAAAATTCAGAGCAACTCTGGACTTTGAAGATTGGGGACTTCGAAGAATTATCCGAGAATATAGAAACAGTTTGAAGAAAAAACTTTAATTTAAGTTTTACCGAAGCCTTATCCAGGGATATAGAACAGTTCGAAGAATAGACTTGAGGATCTGAATCATGCCAACCTCAAGAAAGGGAACCAGATTTGAAGCGCCTTCAGACAGTACACTGAAGCCGACAGATAGAAAATACAGCCGAAACCTGCCGGTGACTACCCGGGGTGACGCCCGTATCGAACGTATCGAATGTGACAAGCCGCCGTCGACCGTGGAAAGGACGATGCGGTCATATAGAAGAGTCACAAAGGCACGCGAAGACTTACTCAAGATTAAGTTGGAGCTTGCACAATTAGCACTTCAGAGAGCCGAACAAGAATCGGACGACGATTATATAGAAGATAGAAACTCGAACGACGAGTACGTGCGTTCCTGGCTGGAAAAGGCAGCTGAACCTGTTCCTGATCAGAGAGAGACCAACACCGCTGAGGGAGACATCCGTAATAGAACACATAGAAACTGCGAGCAGAATAGAATAGATAGAAGCTGCGAGCAAAATAGAATAGATAGAAGTTGCGAGCAGCAACCGTCTCCCTCTATGCACTCCGTATCGATAGTGGACTCTCGTCGAACGCAAATTCCGGAACTAGAGCCGAAAGTCGATGAAGTGACTAAACAGATGGCACCACCGAAGAAAATAGAAGACGACGGGGAAAACAGATTACAGCCGCCAATAACGGACCTTACAACAGCTATAGTATCGCAAGCTGATAGAAAAACAGAACAGAATAGCTCCTCGCCGTCAAAGGTCATCATGACCTTACCGAACTTCAATGGTGCACACACAGAATGGTTGTCGTTTCGAGCCATTTATGTGACAACTCGAACATAGTCGAGTTATCAGACCTCAAGATGGTACCGGTCCGGGTGATTGGACCGGCGGGAGAGGCATCTACGTTCGCCCTTCCCGACGATGGATCAACCGTAACATTGATCAACGAGGACCTTGCCAGACAAGTTGGAGCCGAAGGCCGCATAGACCCACAGAAGACATCTTGAAACGACACACCAAACAGATAGAAATGGGCATATAGAAACCGCAATTTGAAATGCCCGATAGTTATGAGACAGCCCACAAGCGGCTTGTCTCTATAGAAACTCGATAGAAATCCGACTCTTCGAGATAGATATACGGAACAGATGGACTCGCTCCTACAGAAAGGGTGCGCCGAGAAAGCGCCCGAAAATAGTACACCAGGAAGAACCTGGTACCTACCTCATTTCGATGTCTTCAAGCCGATGAAGCCAGAGAAGTACCGTATAGTACACGACGCCGCAGCTAAATCGAATGGAATGTCTTTGAACGACTTCCTACTCACAGGACCAGACCTGTTACAGTCGCTGCCCGGCGTCATGATGAGGTTCCGTAGACACCCCATAGCCATTTCGGGCGATATTGCCGAAATGTTTATGCAGGTCGAAGTCCGAGAAGAGGACACAGACGCCCTCCAATATCCGTGGAGAGGCAACAGACACCCTCCAATATCCGTGGAGAGGTAATAGTACAGAGGGAGCCCCCGACGAATATCGAATATCAATCATATTCGGCGCGGCCAGCTCACCGTGCACAGCTATAAAAGCGAAGATGCACATAGAAAATGCGCTTGGTATAGAATGAAGACCAAGTGCAGACACGCTAGGTTTGAACCTGACCCTAGCGCGTCCATCGAGTGGCGTCTTAAGAAAAGACATAACCACAAATAAAGTCCGAGAAGAGGACATGAATGCCCTCCAATGTTCGTGGAGAGGCAATAGAATGAAGGGAGCCCCGCCGAATATAGAGTGATGCAATCATGTTCGGCGCGGTAAGCCCAACGTGCATACCTGTAAGTGCAAGGATGCACCATCGAAAAACGCGCTTGGTATAGAATGAAGACCAAGTGCAGACACGCTAGGTTTGAACCTGACTCTAGCGCGTCCATCGAGTGGAGTCTTAAGAAAAGACATAACCACAAATAAAGTCCGAGAAGAGGACATGAATGCCCTCCAATGTTCGTGGAGAGGCAATAGAATTAAAGGGAGCCCCGCCGAATAGAGTGATGCAAACATGTTCGGCGCGGCCAGCCCACCGTGCATACCTGTAAGTGCAAGGATGCACCATCGAAAACGCGCTTGGTATAGAATGAAGACCAAGTGCAGACACGCTAGGTTTGAACCTGACTCTAGCGCGTCCATCGAGTGGCGTCTTAAGAAAAGACATAGCCACAAACAAAGTCCGAGAAGAGGACATGAATGCCCTCCAATGTTCGTGGAGAGGCAATAGAATAGAGGGAGCCCCCGACGAATATCGAATATCAATCATATTCGGCGCGGCCAGCTCACCGTGCACAGCTATAAAAGCGAAGATGCACATAGAAAATGCACTTGGTTCAATAGAGACCAAGTGCAGACACGCTAGGTTTCAACCTGACCCTAGCGCGTCCATCGAGGGGCGTCTTAGAAAAAGACGTGCCCACCAAGAAGAGGCATTCGAAGTGGTGCTTGGCGTAGCCTCAATAGTACAGTACGCGCCAAGCAAATGCTCCAAAAAGTATGGAGAAAACGAGTCGACTGCTATCAGTCACTCGACATAGAAACCGTACTCACAGAAAAACACCAACGAAGAGGTGTTGTCCACACTGTTGTGTGAGGCAGAGTACGGAAAACAGCCGCCCGCTGAAATAGGTATCAGTCGCCAGCGAAGGCGATGAATCCATCACGCCGAACCACTTCCTACTCGGTGGTTCGGCCAGACTGCACCGCACCCGGCGTGTTCACCGAGCAACACGTCAACAGCACGAAACACTGGTGGCGCTCACAAGCGCTCGCCGACCAGTTCTGGCGCCGCTGGGTGAGGGAGCACTTACCCGAGCTCCAACACCGGCGGGAGCGCCACAGCCGTGGCCGTGGTCTGCAGGTGGGCAACCCTGTACTCATCGCAGACGGCCAGCTGCCTCGCAACACGTGGCCGCGAGGCCGCATCACCGCAGTCTTCCCTTGGGCGGACCACAGGACCGGATCGCTGAGGTGCGCATATCCGGCAGCACTCTTAAGCGTCCAGCGAAGAGGCTGATCCCGTCATCGAGGTGGTCCAGAGCGTCGGAGCTACGGGCCGGAGCGACGGGCGTCGCGCCGGCGAGCTTCGAGGCAACAGTCGCCGGGGCGACGAGCGTCGCGCCGGCGAGATTCGAGGCAACAGTCACCGTCGCAACGGGCGACGCAACTACAGTCGTCGCTCACCGGCGAGATGCAGCGCCGCGCCGACATCGCAACGAGTCGTCACTGCGCTGCACGGCGGGAGAAATGTTCGCGACGGAGCATTTTGATTTATATAACTCGCATAAACAGCCTTATGTACTTATATTCGTAAGCTCATATGTTTTTTAAGTTAGGAGCTTATATACTTAAATAGTAATAGAAATGTTCGCGGAGACGCATTTAGCATTGTGTAACTCGCATAGATAGTACCTATGTACCTATAGTCGTAGGCCTATGTACTGAACTTAGAAGTTTATGTACTTGCATAGTAATAGTTTGTAAGCTATGTAATCAATTTAAAGTCATATGTTTGTCGTTTTCCCCAAACACGTAAAAGATGTTCTGGGGAAAACATATTTTCAAAGAAAATTATAGTCAATAGGTAGGGCTACACATTTCCCTTACACATTCCCGATAGCACCCTGAGGGCGTGTTCTGATTGGCTGATGGAAATCAGCCTAATCGAAGGTATACACAAAATAGTCATTTCACATTCGAACATAGTAGGGTGGTTGAAGAAAACCACCATGCACACGCACCTTCAGTGCTAAGTTTTTAGGGCATCTAGGAATTTAGGTCTTAAACCATAGGCACTGGAAAGCTGGCACTCAGCCCTATCCAGATATGTACACATCTTCATGGTCAGGCAAGGCATAAAGCCACAAAATAGATAAGAAGATAAACATAGTTTTTTATCCTCTCCCGGGTTCCTGACCTATAGCACCTCCACCCTTAGAGGGGTGGCTTGGTAAGTTGTGTAGCTGGATAGAGGGATGATGCACCTACCCGAATATAGATAGTTTCATAGCCCATGGGGCACAGTTTTCCGGGGAATCAACCCCAAATAGTAAGCAAGCTCAAAACTTGTGATATTTTCGATAGTTAGATGCAACAAGCCCACTAGTGGGCAGGGTTGAGGGGTTGATTTCCAACCCGTTCGACGGGGAATTTCGGGGGATTTGAATAGAGGTGCGTCAACCCCTATCCAGACCTAGAATAGACCTAGATATAGCCAAAAATGTTCTAGAACTATAGTTAAAATTCACAGTTAAAATAAACTGAAGCAGTTAGTAGTTTTTGGGCCTCGTTACGGTAAAGTAACCTCGTACCTTAGTAAATGGTAAAAAATAGCCAATTCGTAGTCACCGGCAGAAGAAACCCTAGAATCTATAAATAGAATCACAGTACTCGCGACTTTGCCCTTAAACCATTAGCTGCAGTGTTGTCAAATTCCTGCCTATTATTTAACCCTGGTAAGCATTCACCCTGCACCCCAATCTACCCCGAAGACAGCAAGTACTTGGCAAGATAGAAGAACGTTGTACGTTAGGTGCGGAAGAGCCTTAGTTTCCGGTACAGGACGTCAGCGCGGCTGGACGTCGTCGGTCGGTCACAGTTCACTTCGGAGGAGAAGAAAAAGGATAGACCTACCCCATCACAACCCCGTTCCAGTCGATCACGCCCGTCCGGTACAAATATGTTTTAATAATCTGACGGTCTAATTAGATTTTAAAGTGAAAAATTCTTTAGGCGCGCTGAGCACTTTTTTGGTAAACAAAAATCATGGAACGCTTTCCTTGAGCTATATACATATATACACATCTATATACATGTGTATATATGTGTAATGTTTGCGTGCAACTCACGTTATCGTCACCGCATGCTTCCCATGAGCTATATTATAGCTAAGTTATAGTTTTCACTTCTATCGGCAGTACCCAAAGACTGCACGATTTTTTTCAGTGGATCAGCCTATTACAATGCCACTTTGTCTACTCTCCCACTAAGACAACATAACGCAGCAAGTACCAACAGTTACACAATTATTTATTAGTCTACAAGTGACCCGTGTGAATGAGTTAACCCTCTAATCCGGCCGGTCGCGGATAATCTCCCGCCGTTTAGCGCGGCGCGGCGGCGACGCAAGGGTTGGACGTAATTGGCTTCACTTTAAATACTGACAACATCGCTGTTATCGGTGGTAGTTTATGATATCTGGGAGTTTTTAAGTCAAGAGTGAATTAGGTTACTTCTAGGCAAGCTTGGACCTCATCATCGCTTACCATCAGTTGAGATAGTGGTCAAGCGCGTGCATATGAAAAGTAAAAAAAAAAGATATGTGGATGATAATGGTCATGGTTATAATGAGCAGTTTAATGATATTTTTTATTTATTTGAAATCATCAAATGATTTCTCCTGCTCTAGGTTGAGCGGGAGCGTCAGACTCTTACTGACTAAAACCCGTGTTCCTTTGCATTCTAGGGCCCTGGTTACTCTTTCGAACAATTTCACAATCCTGGAGTTTAGAGTGTGGGTATCGATCAAAGTTGCACTTTCCTATTTTTTTTAAGATATATCAACTTTTTCTGCAGTACAAAAAGACTGAATAAGAGAGGTCCCTGCACTCTGGCTGTCTCATGATAAGGAGGTACTGTTCAACGCCATAGACAAGCCAGTTCGTTGGTCTGTTTTGATGACACATACATATTTTATAAGAACAAGTTAACTTTTTAACTGTACAAGTTGATATAATTACCACTAATAGATAGTGCTGTTTAAAAAGTAAGAGATGAAAACAGCTATTGGTAGAGTGAAGGTTCAGCAATTATTTTTAATAATAATATAATAATTTATCTTTGTTTCAGACCTGAGTCCATACTATGTTACAATCACAGCTTTAGTATAGTTGCTAGTAATACACACGAAAATAAAAATAACAGGAAATAACTACACAAAAATGGAACACACAGGAAATAACATGCCCAGTACACAGTAAAAGGACTATCTATTTTGCACGTTAACGTTCTGAGGAAAGTGTTGGTGCTACCAGGGACCCTGCTCATCATCGAGGCATTTCTTTTCCTAATGATGGAGAAGAAATCATCGATGGGAGTTTCCGCAAACATTGTGGACGCACTGCAATACCTAGGTTTTATCAACACTGACCTCAGAGCGTCATTGTACTGAACACGCAGGGCGTTGTAAGCCCGTCGTGTACGTTGTAAGCCCGCCGCGTAAAACACTTTTTGGCTTGGTATCAAAACAAACCCATTATTTTATGGCTTCTAAAATTTGACCAAAAAAAATTTCACTTTAATTGCAAAAATACACCAAAAAAAGTTACAAAACAATGAAATCATCACAAATTCCAATCACTCAGGCTCTAAACATCAACATTATCTTAATAAACGCAACAACAAATCAATCACTTACTACTATTGAATAAACGCAGCATCTATTAACAGGATGTCCCCTGCAACCTGACACCCTGCTGACACCAACTTTACTTTACCGCTCGAAAACACAACACCCCGACGTTCACCACTCTTATGACAAGAGCTATAAGGGTGAGGTTCAAAGTGGGGTCTGGTGTATGGAGGGTTTTCCGATCGTGGTTTTGTCTAATAGCTACTTTATAAGCACAGGCAGATGGCGTAGGTAAGCGTACGGAACCCGGTCGTTTTGAGCACGATCACACGTTTTTCACATAATTTCGTACAGGATGTGTTCTAGTTTGAAGTGCGCAGGTGGCGACCAATCAGGGATGTTTGTTGTTCAACAAAAAGGGAAAGAATTGATGTTCAAGTGACTGTCTCTTTTGAGTTTGGCAGGAAGTTGTGATAAGGTCGTGTTACATCGTGTTTTTCATTTTTTTACTATTGATAGGCTCGCGTTTGACCACACTATCTCACCTGATGGTAAGCGATGATGTGGTCGAAGATGGAGCTTACCTAGAAGTAACCTATTCACTCTTGACTTAAAGACTCCCAGCTTGTAGCTATCAGGAAACACAGACTCCGTCCGGTCGGCAGGGAATTCCACTCCTTAGCTGTACGCACTATGAATGTGTTCCCAAAACGTTTTATGCGTGTGGCCATCGTTGTTGCGGTGATATTATTATTTTTTATTGAAATTTTACGCACATCAATGCAGCGAAGCTTCTTAATGCCAAAGACATTCCCTTCCAGTCAAACTTTGGGTGATGCAGAGCCAAATAGTGAAAATAAAATAAAAATGCATTTTAATTCCTACGTTACTTCACATTATTTTTTTTTATTTTTTTATTTATTTTAGGTTTACCAACAATTATCTACACTGAATTCTTATAAAAAACACATGCCTTAAAACAAGTTTACAGTGTAATAATTACTTAAAGGTAAACACCACATGCATAAAATAATAAGTTCGAAAGTTAAGCTAACTTACATTAATAATAAGCGCTAATCAACGTTAAACAAATTTAATTAAAATACGAATCAAATTGAAATTGGTAACATTCACATAAATTGATAATATTTTTTGATAACTGAATTTAAAATTAGTAAGAATAACATAACAAATAACTCTAATACGACTACAATAGTATTTTGACAAAGATAAGTATTTAAATTATAATAAAATTCAAAACATTGATTAAATTCATTACATATATTGATAAAATTGACAAAATTTGACAAAATTGAGATTGAAAATATGTCAAAAATGTAGTAAATTAAAAATAATAACAATAATAAGTAATTCAAATAATAACTGTGACTAAGGGTTACTCAGTAAACGATTAATAATGTTTTTTTTTCTAGCAAGAGAGTCAAAGTGAAGATCAATAACATCACTATAGCCATTCACTGTTTTACACATTCTTGCATAGGGCGAATTGGCTCCCAAAACGGTTCTTCTAAAAGGTGGGCAAAGAGGTGTAATTGCATTACGTGGGATTCTAGAGGGTGCACGAAAATTGAAAAGGGCAAGCAGGCTGGGACAGTCCATTTCATGATTAATAATTTTATAGGCAAACATTACATCAATTAAGTGATCAGATCAATTATTTTAGGTAACTCAACTAATATACACACTGAACTTGATCTCATTTCATTATTACTAATTTAAATTAATTTAGCAACCTTAAAATAGTTTACTTGCTTTAACTGTATTTTTTTTTACTATTTAATTAAACATAATAATTTGGAAGGTGCAATATTGAGAGTTAAATACCGATAAAGTTGATTCACAAAAATATGTACAGTCAACAAAGCTATTTGGTTTGCAGACAGCTAACTTGCAACTACTTTTACACAATGTGCCAATGTGCAATGTGTTTTACACAGTGTGCCGAGTAAGACAATTACTCGTAAGTATGTCAAAATCTTAAAAAGTTATAATGCACACATCATAAATATTGGCAGTGTAGTGGAAAAAATAATATTTTTGCCTGTATACCCAATAGCTTTGTTGACTGTTCATTTTTAACCGACTTCAAAAAAAGGAGGAGGTTCTCAATTCGGTTGAATTTTTTTTTTATGTTTGTTTCCTCTTAACTCCCTCATTTATGAACCGATTTGAAAAATTCTTGATTCGAAAGGGTATACTTCCCTACTTCCCGATTGGTCCCATTGTCACTAAGTCAGAGTGTGATGATGGGATCCCATGAAAATCGAGGGCAACCCTCAAATTTTATAGGCACATACAATGTTTTTCATTAACTTTCTAACGCAATTTAGATATTTGTGCCTGGTAATCATCATCTCATGTTGCTGAGCTGATGATGGAAGGTATAAATTGGATTTGATGATGAGATCCCATGAGATATGTTTGTTCAGCGATATTTTCACCAATGGTTAGCCGACTTGGATGATTCTTTTTTGTTTGGAAGAGTATTTTCAATTTGGTGAAGATCTGACGAAGAACGAGGTAGGCAACGGACGGACTCTTCAATAAATGATAGCAAATGGATCGGGATTGCTGAAATCGCATGTTTATTTAGTATTTACACCAGTTCTTAACATAACATTGCGCCGGTACGCTGTTAATGGGTACGCAGGTAGGTACCACTAAAAAGTGAAAAACTGTGTCAAAAAACGAAAAAATAACCAAAAACACCGACTTCCGAAATTAAAGTTCTTTTCTTTCTTCTGAAGTTATTTTGTACTTTGTAGTGTTTTGTTTTTTGGAAGTCGTTTGTATTTTTTGTAAAAAAGTTTTTATATTTTAAATACTAATCCTACTATATACATTTAAAATAAAAAATTCTAACAACTAACCTAACTCCTAACATTAGTCGTCAAAAAATTCGTCCGCGTCTCAAAAAATTCAAATATTTTCATAAATAAAAATAAATATTAATAAAATCTGATATACCATAAAACCAAAACAATAGATAGATAATTATATTTATTTAATAAAACATCAGTATAGTATACCTACACACATAAAAAAAAGTTTGAGATCACTAGCTCAAGCTGATATATTTTTTTATTTTGACTTTATCAAGAAAAAATCTTTGTTGTGGGTTTTCTTTAAATAGAAAAACCCTGTTTGAAATTAAAAAAAAACCTATTTTTTATTTACAGAATACTTGAGTAATTAATCAGAATGTAATTGTATCAGGAATTTGATTGAGAGGAAAAGACTGTTTAACAAAGCTCAAACAACAATTTATTAATAAATGGTTTATATTTAATATAATGTAACTCCTCCCCTGGCTCGAACACATGCGGAGATCCTCCTGGGCATGCTGAGGATCAAGTTATCCAGCATTTCTTGGGGTAACCTGTCCAATTCTTGAATAGCAGCTTCCCTGAACTCTGGCTCTGTCTGGGGACGTGGCTGACGGTTCTAAATAGCTCGCTTAAGAGCATCCCACGCGTGCTCTATTGAGATTAAGTCAGGCGAGCCGGCAGTCCAGTCTAACCTTGTGATGTCGTATTTTTGGAGAGACTCCACGAATATTGGACCGCTTTAAAAGATATTTCTTAACCTGAATGAATAAAAAGGATATGTTTTTCTTTTTTCATTAATAGTTGTCAAATTTGTGCACTAGGGCTCTGTTGAGAGCGATAGATTGCTGTCAACAGAGCCTCATTTTGAGCATTTTTTGAGGGTTCACGGCGGGCTTATACGCATAATATGTCATCAAAAAGGAAAAGAAAGGTAAAGTTCTGCCCGTGGGCTAAGTTTCATCCCATTTTACTTTCGTATTTATGAAACTTGTATGGATGTATTTTGGGGAATTCTATTTATATTCATTTTCTATTTATATTTTCCACCAATGCATTGCGTAGAAAGTCCTCACCTCAATAAAAAGTACAAGTAAGTCGACAACAATACACGTCGAGCAGCTAACTAGCTCGTCACCTGTTCGATTCCCAGGAGTAGTGACACTCACCTCCTTTGGGGGCATCGAACCCTATTCCTACTATTTTCTGCTAGCCTAGTACCTTCGGCGGGTCAGTCATTGATTGAGAATGTTATTTATAATTGTGAAGATAATAGTTTCAGTTTAGACTTTTTACTAGTGGGTAGCATTTACTATTCTGTGTACCAATCTCACGAAAAATCTTATATGGATTTATAGTCGGCTAGTCATAGATGTATTTCTTCGTTGCGAGAATTGAGCCCGCGACCAGTCGCAAAGTATTCACCAAACAATGGTGGTTTTTAATTTGATTGGTTTTTTTATTTGATTTCATAGACTGTCAGTTTTCTAGACTGACAAAATATTCATGAAACTTGAATAGAATTAATGGAACATTATAATAAATAAATAATAATTAGGTTTCAGTGAAGAACGGTAGAACTAGACTACTCTAGTTATAAACTTAAAGTTTCGTCATCCTCAGAGCAAAAAATGAAGCACTTAACATTTGGATAAGAGTTACATTCAAATCAAAACTTTCGAGCTATTTTGTCATCATACCATTTTCTACCCAAAAAGGATAAGCATGATTATTATGTATGAAAAAAATATCAAAGTACATACAAAACCATGTCTATCGGTACATTCCGTATTGAAATCGTGTGGAGTGGGTCATAAACACAAGCAATATGTAACTACGGCTACGAGAGCCGCGTAGTTATGGCTACGTGCTACGAATCTCGTAGCAAGTCTACGATATTATGGCGTAGAGTGAACGTACTGGGTAATGACAAATGTGAATTATTTTAGTGCCTCAGTGTTTCTGATTGCCTGGTACTTTTGAAGATGAATGTATTACACACTGTTTACGAAAAAAGCCCAATCCTTGTACCTATAATAAGAAATTAGAGGCGTTTTTGGAAAATCGAGAATGCAAACTTCCTTCACTCCAAACCAAACAAATCCAGTCACCATGACGACGGGAAACCCTCGATTAATGTCAATGCAACTAGCTATTACGTACTGGCAATTGATAGAGACAACTGATAGAGTCGAGTGAGAGAGAGAGAATATAGGGGTGAGATTAGAATGCAAAACTTTTTTAATCAAATAAAATCCTCAATAAAATTGTATCTATCAGACTTCACAGGCCGGTGTCGGTCTCAGCAACTGCTAATTCAACTTCTAGTTGTATTGTAATCATTAATATTAGTTATTAATTATTTGCTATCCGTCTCAGGCATTCAGAACTCCAGTATATTGAAGCAGGGTTTCAACAGACTCTCATGAACACTTTCGTTGAGATCACTCCAACGATTTCAATGAGACGTCTTGTGATTTGTGTTCGATATTCATGAATTCATGATACAGTTTTAGAGGAAGATATTGTCCCACCAAAGATTTTTGACATACGAGTGCGATACGTATAATGTTCAAATAGATTGTAAGAAATGTTAACAAGGTGAAATAATTTTGCACTATTTCGGGTTAGTGAAAAACTCTTTTAGATAAAGGGTTCAAGGTAGGTCAGAACATTTTGGGTTTAAGAGAAGTAATCATCAATCAAACCTAACCTATACAATATATAAAATTCTTCTATTAATGAGTAAGAGACTGACAGACAACGCATAGACAAAACTACTGGTCGTAGAAAGGTAACATTTTGTATGTAGGATTTTGTAGTTACATACTACAAAATCCTACATACAAAATTTTACCTTTGGCATAAAGAAACAATTACGTAAAAGGCTACACACATTTACAGATACCTTTCAACAGATATGTTATTCATTTACTAGGCTAACAATAAATACAATCTCAAAAATCCCGGTTTTGGGAGGCCTCTAAACACAACGTCCGATCCGGGAATCGAACCCGCCTTGGCCTTATGCTCAGCCGTACTTTGTAGAGAAGTTGTAACCACTAGATCACTGAGCCAGTATACTACTCTGTCAAGAAAGTACCGGGAAATGATCAATAATACACAAAATGTCTGTTATTCATCCAAATTTATTTTATCACCTTCAAAGTATGCTCCTTTAGAAACGATACACTTGCGCCAACGAATAATCCATTCATCAAAACATTTTTTAAACGCTGCTTCCGGAATTGAGTTCAGTTCTCGCCGCGAATTCTCCTTTATGTCTTCTATCGATTGAAAACGGGTGCCACGAAGTGGTAATTTGAGTTTAGGAAAAAGAAAAAAGTCAGCAGGAGCCATATCTGGTGAATATGGTGGTTGCTGGATGGTATTTGTTGAGTGTTTGGTTAAAAATTCGTTCACAATGATAGCCTTGTGCGAAGGCGCATTGTCGTGGTGCAAAATCCAAGAATTTTCTTTCCACAAATCTGGCTTTTTTCGTCGAATTTGCTCTCTTAAACGCCGCATAACGCTCAAATAATATTCTTTATTTACCGTTAGACCTTCCGGTAAGAATTCAGAGTGCACAACACCGCGATAGTTAAAGAAAACAGTCAACATGACTTTGACTTTTGATCGACTTTGGCGTGGTTTTTTCGGTTTCGGTTCAGTTGGAAGGCGTGGCGCCTTAGCTTGTTGACTAGTTTGCATGTCAAACTCGTAAACCCACGTCTCGTCACCAGTAACAATTCGTTTCATGAATGTTGGGTCCGAACTGACTCGTTCTAGCATGTCCTCAGCGACTTTCATGCGATTGAGTTTTTGGAGAAAATTCAGATCTTTTGGGACTAGCCGAGCAGCAACATGTTTCATACCCAAATGATTAGTTAAAATGGTACGGATCGACTCGTGAGATACAGAAAGTTCGGCGGCTATCTCTCTCAGAGTTGAATGGGGATTTTCAGTCACTATTTCCTTCACTTTTGCGATGTTAACTTCAGTTGCAGACGTTGACGGCCTACCAGAGCGAGGCAAATCTTCCATCACATCTCGACCGCTTTTGAACGCTGTGAACCACTCATAAGCACGAGTTTTTGATAAAGTCGATTCACCGTAAGCCTTCTCGTAACATTTTCAGTGACTCCGAACACGAAATTCCATTGGCGATGCAAAATTTAAGACAAACTCTTTGTTCGATATTTTTGTCCATTATGAAATTCGCAATACACACTATATATGATATTACTAAAACCAGCACTGTATTTAATATAAATAACAGATGCAACACAAACTCCGCGCCAAAATGGAAAACAGTTGTGCCAATCTAATAACTACAAAAACACAAAAATTTGAATTTGGAACCATAAACAAATCATCCATTCCCGATACTTTTTTGACTGAATGTATATCTATCTACGACGACAATAATTCGTTTTCCTCGAGTAATTAATTACATACTGCAATAGTGAGGATTTGGATCATTACACTGGGTCCATTTACTGATTGTTTTCCCAAGTGACTTACTTACGATAAATAGAAACTGAGTTGATATAATGAATGAATATTCAGGTGTGTGAATGCATTTGTCGAAATGCTGGAGGAGTTCGTGGCTAAATAAAAACAGCCGCACTGGTATATCGCTATATACCTATAGGTATATCTGCTTAATAAATTAATGTATCCAAAATTTGTACGCCTATAAGGTTAAACACAGCGATCCTAACATTAGAATAAGATATTAGTATTGTACCTACGTTTTTCAACTAAATAATTTGAATAAACCGAGGTTGGTCTGTGGATGGGTGACCATCTTAACATACTGAATTTCCTCCATGCCTCGGAAAGCACGTTAAGCTGTTGGTTCTGGCTATCATTTTTAAACGTTGCTCCACTCTAGGAATTTCTCAAACTCACAAACACAAACAGCGTAAATATTTGTTTCGTGCGGGAATCGAACCCGCGACACGCAGCGCAGCAGTCAATCGCTCAACCACTGTGCCAACCGTGTCGTCGAATTTGTAGATTTTTGGCAGTCGTTACGGATAGTCAGAAGTCAGTAAATCTGACTCCAGTCTTGCCAAGAAGTACCGTGTTACCCAGAGTTAATGGGTTGTGGAGGTCTGATAGGTAGCAGCTGCTCGTAAAATACTGGTATTCAGCTAAATCCGGTTTGCCTGCAAGCCGACCCCGATAAAGTTCGGAAAAAGCTAGGCAGATGATGAGAATGTCACTTGTGTAGAGCCTCAGGAGAAAACAGGTTTAGTAGATAGGAAGAACCCAGATTATGTTGTGAAACGTGAAATCTTATCAGTACTGTTCTCATGTTAGTGTGATTAGATAAATTACTATTTTCACCAGCATTATGTAGGTAGCAATAGCTAGAAGTAACGCTTATCACGGTATATTTGTTTATGACGATCAGCAGATTAAATATCTGATTTATGATGCAGAGCGCTCAGATTGGGCTGGTATTAAAAAAGCCGTGTCATTGTGCTCCCTTTTGTTTCATGTGAGTATACCTAAGCGGGGATGCACTGGATACAAGAAGCGCTGGCTCGATGTGGAGACTCGTTGGCTGGTAGTGGACGATTTTTGATTGGACTGATGATGATGGTGAGATAGGCAGATAACATTACTGACATCGCGGTGCATGACATAACACGCACAATTAATGTGTTTTGGGAACAAATTGGGCTAAGAAGCAATTTAATTAATTCAATATTATTATTATAAATTATTAGATGTGTTTAATTTAATGTCACTGATTTTAGAATTGATCATTAAGGTATGTTAAGTAAGCATACATACTGTACTTGCTATCAAGATATATACGTTCGTAAACTAACTGCAATTTATCTTTCAGCTCGATTTCATAGAAGTGCAACGTCACCCCATCCAGCCATGAGAACTGTTGAAGGGAGGGAAATGTGCGGTTGTTTCTGTAACAGATTGTTCCGTTCCTAGGTGGTGTCTCTGTAGACTGATTGATACTTAGATATCTATACTGACTTAATATCTTCAGCAGCTGTACCAAGCTGGCTAGCAACTTTAAAGGCAGCAGTAATAACAAGTTTTTGTTTTGTATATTCAGATTTTCATAACCAACTTTTACAGATTTTGAGATCATGCGGGAATCGAACCCGAGGATTGATTAACCTCTGTGCAGGCAAGTATGCCAAGTTATACCAGTTTTTTTGAGAAATACTTACGCCTCATATTTATCTAAAAATACAAACCAAATATCCAGAACTTTTACCAACTTAGAGGTCCGAACCCTGGACATCCTGCGGCAGTAGCTCTCCTGCTGACATTTAAACCGATGGGGTGATATATTTGACTTTGTGTAGTTCAATTCGGTTCCAAATTAATTGTGTTAGCGTCTAGGTCTACGCCAGTGTTCCTATTCGTGTGCTACGGCGTAGCGGCGTAGGCGTGCTACGCACTTCAAACAGCTACCTTATTGAGTTAGCAGCGTTACTGCCCATGTAGGGCCATCTCCATCGTGTCGTGTGTGAGGTATAAATAAAAAATATCAAGTCGAAAGTTATAGTTTATATTAGATTTATAATAAGATATGTAGTCTACAAAATTTCACAAATTTTCACAACGTTATTTGAACCTAAAGCGTCTACCCATTTTATTATGAAAATAAAATTATCGAAATCACTGGGATCTACGTACGGCGGGGGCTCATTTTACGTAACCATTATTTTTTAAAATATAATCTAATAGGCAGATATTTTATCTCGCGTATTTTTACATGAGTAAGTGAAAAACTAATAACGGTAAAAAAATAAAAAAATATCAATCCATAAAATGAGCCCCCGGTGAACTCAACAATACAACGTCGCTCTCATACATATACAATCATATTTGTAATATTAACTAGAGTTATACAGAATAATGATCCTATGAAATATAATTATGCATTCTTTAAATTTATTCAATAATATAATAATACTTAATAAGTATCCATAGGTAATGGTTAGTCAATGTCGTGCTACAGACTACTATAGTTTATAATATAATGAATGAGTCGTATTATTCTTTATCATTTATTACTTTAAATTTATTATTCGATATCATAACCACTAAACGAACATACAGCAGCCTCGGCCCGCAGCGCGGGCGCACGTAATCACAAAAAAACATCGTCAACACATAAAATAATAATCAATAATAATAATCATACAGATAAAAATCATTCATAAAAACATTACAATAAAAATCTAAACATTAAAACACACTTAAAACAAACATTATATTAATATTATCATAATCATAGTGTGTACGTATGTATAATATCATTTAAGCGAATATTCGTATAGTCAAAAATAATGTGAGCATGGCGCGCGGGGGAGCGGGCGGGGGCCATCCACACTCGGCCCGGGCCATAGTCAGCCGCGCCCGGGCCACAACCGACACATTACCTACATTAGCTACCGGACCTCGCACTACATTACACTATAACAGACAACAGGCCGCGGCCCGCTCCCCGCGCCGCCCGTCCCTCGCCTATTATATTATTATTATAATATCTTAATACTTTACGCTATTACGTTAGTAAGCTTTATAAATTTTTCGATTTCTCATTACGCTATCAATAATAATTATACAACTTTTTTTAAATTTTATGTTTTTTTCGAAATTTCTATCATAACGTACTTTCGACTCTCTCTGCGGCGTGAGCGCGGCGCGCTCCACGACCTAATAAAAAACGTTCATAATAAGAAAATATATCGTGAACAACTCTGCCGACTTACGTTAGTACGGCGCGGCGGACGGGCCGTGCCGGCGAGGCGCCGACTTTTGGCACCAGGATTTCGATTACGCGATTTTTACTTCTTTTAATATTTTTTATAACGATTCGAGTAAAAAAGATCCCTACTACGAGAACGTGCGACTCGTGGTTGCGGCGGCCGCGGCAGCGCGATCGCCTTACGAGATGATGCGGATGGCCTGGTGCGCCGGCGCCGAGCACGCCGGGCACGGCGCGCCGCCGGCCGCCAGCCGCTGCGCGCACTCCAGGCAGAACAGGTTGTGTCCGCACGGCACCAGCGCCGCCGCCACGCCGCGCTCGGCGCACACGGCGCAGGCGCGCGCCGGCGACGCCGCGGGCGACGGCCGCGTGGGCCCCCACGTCCACACGCCGGCCGTGCCGCCGCCGGGCGACTCGAATGACGGCGACTCGCCTAGCCCCTCGTCGCGCTCCGTGGACGACCAGATGCCCAGCAGGTCGCCCAGCCGCGCCGACGAGCCCCCCGACGAGCACGAGCCGGCCGACGAGAACGCCGCCTCCTGCTCTGGCCGCAGCAGTGACGCCAGCCCGGCGCGGTACAGCGTGGTGAGCGGCTCGATGTCGGTGGCCGGGCCGGCGCCGGCGCCGGCGGCCCCCGTGCGCAGCGCGATGTGCGCCTCGATCTCCTTGCGCGCCGCCTCCACGCTCTCGGGCAGCCCCGTCACCTCGAACACGGGCTCCCGCTCGCGCGACGGCGTCACGATGTACGTGTGCGTGGTATGCTGGATGCGCTTGATGGTGGCGCCCTTGGGCCCCACCACCAGCCCCACCACGCGGTAGGGCACGCGCACCTGCGCCGTCACATGGCCGGGCGCGCCGGCGGGTGGCGGTGGCGCGGCGCCGCATTTGCGCGACGCGCGGATTTGCGAGAAGTGCTCGGCGGCGGAGAGGATCTCGCGCTTGGCGCGCGCGACGTCCTCCTTGCGCCCGGTCACCACGAACACGGGCTCCTCGCCGCGCACCGGTGTCTTGATGTATGTGTTGGTCTTCGCGCGAAGCGCCTTGATCTTGCAACCTACAACAAACAAAGAATTTTACAAAGGGCTACATTTAACATTCTTAGGGGCTTGTGCCATTGAATCGAGTTAGGGCGCCCAACGCGGGCCCGTTGTATTCCAAGGTTGTTCAAATAAGCGACATTCATAGCGGTCGTGGCATTGTACAGTGTACCGAGCTGAAGGCCGTTGAGACATTGTACATTTGGGGTATGACGGAGTGGCTGCGGGCATGTGCTCGTCGATACGCCCTCGAGACAGGCGTGAGGCGGCCGAGCACCAGACGGTAGTTAACCGAATACGTAATGTAGTTCGTCAGTCGGCGGCGAGCCGGCGCGCGGCGCGGACGCTGCTCTGTGCCACTCGCGGAGACGGATGATGCCGATGTGATGATGAATGAACGAGTTGATGACATAATCACTCCTCAAATATACTTGTACGGTACAAGTCTAACACCCCAAACTTGATTAAGTTAATTTATGGCAGCTAACAATTACGTCGTAGCACGTGTACATCGTAACGTATTGAGTCATGTTGTCGTCCCGCACCGGCTCGCGTCGCGCGCCTCGCTGCGTCCCGCTCGCACATCTTACTCGAATGCGGCAAAAACATGGCAATGTGGCGCAGCATCCACTTCGTAAGACATGCCTCGACTACTTAACACGAGAACAAGATGAATGCTGAAGAGGGGGCCATCTTTCATTTAAGAGATCCAATTTTGTAATATTGATCCTTGTTACATAAGTGAATAAGATCAATGTAGAAGTTGTTATCCTTAATATACCTACTAAATAATTTAATTTTATTACTATACTTCAAGTATATTGTAAGCTTCCAAAGTTCCAGTATTCAACCCTAATCATCGTACAAATAGTTAATTTTGTAACAAATTAATGAATAATGTTTGGCTCGAAATTCAGTTCGCGTGAAAAGCAGGTATAATCCGCGGCGGTTACAAATGGGAAAGGCCTATATGTAGGGTAGTTTTATGAATCACAGGTTGACGACCCGGCCGGTAACCTCGCAGAGAGCCGTCGAACCAATTTGAACCCTACGGCCTATGTAATAGAGATAATTGGTTTATTTATACAACGTGGATTCCGTTCAAATTTTAGCTGTGATATTTTGAGCTTTAACAGTTTGACTGTAAGGTTTAAAATGTATTGTTTGGTTTTCCAGTTCGATATTTGTGGAAATGTCGGTAAGTTGGAAGGCTCGGTTTTCGATTATGATTGAGATTAGTCCGTCTGTGCCGATGCCGGCAATTATACCAATACTCTTAATTTATTACCATAATTGATTTGACACGTCGCTTTTTTGTTCATTTAATTTCGCACTAACAAACTTAATTGGTGGCAATTAACTTCTATGTAGATATTTATAAATAACTCGACTATTTTTTAAGTAAAGTAAAGCAATTATGTTTGTTTTTTATTTCCCACGCATTGTTTGAGTTCTCGATAGTTTAGTTAACTTGTTAATGCTGTAGTTTTATAAAAACGCTTAGTTATGTGACTGCGGTACTACAGCAGTTACGTTTGGGTTTGAGCATGCGGTCCTGGGTTTGATTCCTGAGCACTCAACTGCATGGATTTGTGTCCAATAGACTTCGATTAATTTAATGGGAGGCGAATCTATTACTTATAGTTTCTCTATTACTAATATTTGCTTCAGGTACACCACTTCTGCCTATCCCGGCATACAATTACAGGCGTGATGTTATGGAATAATTGTTGAGGAACTAGTTAGACAAAAACTTGTGCCATGCCAGTCGGTTTGCAGTGACGTAGGCTCGTAGCCTCGTAGCACGGTGCTACGAACTTCGTAGCTTCGTAGCAGTTGGCTGCTAATTAAATTAGAATGGAAATAGATACCGAAACATTTGGCCTTCTGCGGAGAGACTATTTATTATTTATACTTTGTTGCAGTATGTTTTTGTAAAGGTCACACTACTCATCATCATCTGCCTAGCCTTTTTCCCAACTTTACTCTGGGTCGGCTTCCAGTCAAACCGGATTTAGCTGAATACCAGTACGTTTTACGTAGAGCGGCTGCCTACCAGACCTCCACAACCCATTAACTGGGTAACACGGTACTTCATGGCAAGACTGGAGTCAGATTTACTGGCTTCTGACTAACCGTAACGACTACCAAAGATCTCCAAATTTAAACCTGGGCCAACGGCTTAACGTGCTTTCCGAGGCACGGAGGAAACTCGGTATGTTAAGATGGTCACCCATCCACAGACCAACCTTGGCAAGCGTTGCTTAACCTTGTTGATCGACCTGTGCAGCTGTTATTATCATGCTACGAGTTCCTACTACTAAAAGGTCTTCATTCATAAAAGGTATAGGATAAAACGCTTAAAAAATAAAGCAAAAATAAATAAGTTAACCGTTGTTTAAAGAGGCACAAATTATTTCTATACCAGTGAGGTAAAACAATCATTTGTTTAAACAAAAGTTTAGTAGCTCAACGAATTTCCTTCTTTATATAAAAGGAAGCCTGTTCCCTACCGAGGGGCAATTATAGGCTTATTTTCTTTGTGAAAGTTGCGAACATTTTTTCTTGGTGTTTTAAGGTCCCGAGAGCTCTAAATTATGTTGTTTCAACATGTGTCCAAACGCCTACTTGATACTTCGCGTGACCTCAGAGGATAAGCGTGGCCATTCAACGTGGCAATGACGCCAGTCTTTCGGGCTCATTACCAGTGGACAGCAATGGGTAGATTTTTTATTTTAGACTAGCTGCACCCGCGGCTTCGCTCCCGCCAAATGGCTACCTATCTCGCAATTTTTTTATTTTTTTCTTTCATAACCTTCTCCTGATAATAACAAATATAACAAAAAAAAAGAATTAGCGAAATCGGTCCCGCCGTTCACGCGTGATGAGTGACCAAGGGAAATAGGGATTCATCTATATCTATACTAATATATAAAGCTGCAGAGTTTGTTTGATTGATTGTTTGTTTGTTTGTTTGTTTGTTTGTTTGAACGCGCTAATCTCAGGAACTACTGGTCCGATTTGAAAAAATCTTTATACGCGGCTATAGGAGCAGACGAAGTTGCGCAGTAGTTTTTATATGTATTTTAGATTATCTTTAGACAGTTAATTTTTTTTATCATTTTTTAACCCACGTGGCTATATAGTTATGGTTACTCAAGCGCTTTTTTTAGCTTATAGCCTCCCAAGTAAGTTATATAAATTGTTGTACATCTTTGTTCCTAGCCACCTCGAACCATTTTAAAATTTGTTGTTTTGTATATAAGTGAAATAAAAATACAGTACATTCTTAGTTTTCAAACGAAAATGAAGTACTAAGTCTTAACAAAAACGTTACTCTACCGTTGAGTACGGCGACTTAACTCACAAGCACCTGGCCCTCTGCCAGCCTCCTATCTGAACAAATTAACATGCGTAATGTTCCAGCGGCACTCACTGCCCGCTCCCGTAATGTATGGAGGCATTAACATAAGTTTGTTTTAGATTTTTCAGTTCATGAATGCAGTATTTATAGCATGAGTAATTTACATATTCAAGTAAAGATATTTTCTGCGCTCGTATCGGCTGTATATCTTAGAATTAGAGAATACTATGTTTTCTCGTTTTAAAATTAGGTCAATCAGCCAAAGTGAGTTTAAATGTATTTATTTTACAATCTACTTGGTAAAGCCGCATTATACTGTAAGTAGGAAAGCCAGACCGATTAAAAAGCTAGTATTTTCTTTATATGCCTTTGATTTTTATACCTTTTCTATCATGATATTAAACTACCTAATACAATACGAGTATTACCTGCCTTCTACGTTTCATTCTGATGTGTATTAAAATTATTACAGCTAACGTAGTCACGAATATAAATCCATCTCCACAAGAGATGGCTTACACCTGTAGCTACGCTAATAGTCAAGTGTTAGCGACAACTGTCTGCGGTCACAGACTACAGGCCTCAGTACTCTGTGGTCACAGACTACAGACTATCAGGCCGCAGTACTCGGTAATAATGTCAGATATCAACACAACAGCGTGTTACTGACCGCAGGCTGGCGTTCATTGAGCATTTGCATGGACTAGGCAAGCAGACAATATAGACATATAGATTACATATAGATTGGCTTAGAGCTCTATTAGCTGTAGCAATTTGTTACAGGCTGTTTTTTGGCTTTCCTGGAGAAAATGTACATATCAAAAATGTTTAAAAACCCAGACAAAAAGTTAACTTTCAATATAACTCTTGTTTTATTCATTTTATTGCATAGGACAAAATTATAAAGTGTATCTTTATTATTTTGAGAGACTTAACTTAGGTTTAAAAACTCCAAGGCAAGTATGCAACCCTCGTGTACTCCACAAAGAGATGAAGATATACTTACTTGAATCAAATGTGGGTCACTCTCAGCTACAGATAACTCTACAATTTGAACTAACCTAACCAGAATAAAGCCCAGTTTCCGGAACGAAAATCACGTCTAAATTTGTGACGCATCGGTAATTCCTTTCCAGAAGCCGGGGTATACTTAAAAGAAAAACGTTACCCTCTCACACAGTGGGGTGAAAACACGAAAATTGTATGAGTATTGTGTAATTCTCAAATATAAATGCATTAACAGACAGAACATAGATAGTTAATGGCAGAATCAGGCTAAAAGGATAAAGTTCAGTTTCTACGTTACTACAGAAACGTTTTCAAAACTTGAATGGAAATCGCGTGAACACAAATTACCGCCGTGACCCATATACAGCTATAAAGTACTCCTGCGTATTTATGTTGCCCTATTACTTCGAGTATTCGGCGCATAGTTAAGAAAACTGATTTCTGAAGGTTTTCTATGAAAATATTCTCATAACTTAATTTATTTTATTACCTTGGGAAGAAGGACTTGGTTAAATGCTATTTTTGATTTATTTATTTACTATTATTTTAGTAGTGATTGAAGAAGGCCTTCATTTAAGGTACGGAACTGTAGGTGTCGTTTATTATAGCCTTTTCAAGACGCTGAGTAGGACCTATCTGTATTATTTTCATCGTTTCTTACTACATTTATTTGAACAGTTAATATTTTTACCACATCCGCACGAAAAAGTCGAAAGCCTCCTTCCGTGCGTCACACATACCATTCATAAGGGTGCTACGTGTCTACGAGAGTGCTACGCGGCCACTGCACTCTACGCGGCTACAGGCTACGCGGCTACGGCGCTACGGCGTAGCAATCCGGGTCACCGACCCCCTTCCCGCACCCCCGCGGAGCCTTCTCATGACTAATATAAATGCGTATTTTACGTGAATTCTTATATTTTATGATTCAGGCTGTAAATATTGAGCATTAACAAGCGAATTATTATTACGGCCGTCTTATGTTTTTTTTTTTTCATATTGTAATGGGTTGATCGTAAATTGATAATATTTATTTGCAAATTAAATCATTTTATTGGGTAGTTTTTTAACCTTCTATAAATATGTAACTTTAACAAAAAAAAGCATCTAATATCCAGAACAATAATTAATGATCTTTTGATGGTCGAATAACGGTAAAAAATTAAAAGAATTTTCTTGAAAGCGTGGTAGATTCGTAGCCAGGAATAACCACAAAAGCCTGAAGGCTGTTCGGCGAGGGTAACGACCTCAGATTTGTCACAATAAAGGTTCGAAGTAAACGGGATAAATGTTTGTATTATTTGGAGATAACAAGTTTTCCTTTCGACACGTTCTCTTATTAACTTTTGATGTTGAGAGCGAACAACAAACTAATTTGATTTCCAGTTGGTTCTTCGAGATATTTTATGTTTCTAATATTTTTATTGTGGTGCTCTAAAATTCCTCTGCTTATTTTTGTAACCACACTTTATATTTAACCATGAAGTAGAATAGCAATATTTTTTTTTTTAAAGATAATAAAATTGTTTAATATTTTAAAGTACGTAAAACGTACTTTACTGTATTTTGAATGCATAAACGATTAAAAAAAAAACTACATTTATATCGTTATAAACAGTTAGCTAAACGAAATAATTTCCACCCTGTATAAAGTAATCGCTACGGTGGATGCTACGCGGCTTGTAGACCGCTACAGATGGCTACGGCGGCCGCTACGATTATGTTCCAAATCGCGCTTGACTGACTCGCTGTTTTGTTGGAACGCTTTTTGCTTTACTTTACTTTTTATTTGACTACTGTTTTGTTCTGTTCCAGTGACAATATGGTTTGTATTTTTGTAGGGAATGTTATTTTAAGTATATCTGAATAGCTGATGTTTTATCTAGACTGTTTATCAATGTTTTCTCAATCTGTTTTTGTTACCTACCGTTGATACTGAATGATGTAGTATGATTATTCATGTAACTTTCAAGTTAGAACATAAGCTGGAAGTTGATAACTTAGCGAATACCTTAACTTCCGAGGCTTTCCGCCATGCCGTGATTTATTAACTTGTCAACAAATACCTTACCCTACAAACTGATATGAACTCTGTTTCCATCACTTTAGGGATCATTCTACAGTGACAAAATTTAACTCTGTTAAGACACTGATAGATTCGCATACTGACTATAATAGTGGGTTCTGAATATTGATTAAATATGTTTGTGTATTAAGGAAACATATTTTGTTAATTACTAACACGCATAGTTACACCATTATTACAGTAGTTATACGTTTCATAGTAAAACGTATTCGTGTATGTGTATATATATGGTTTCATTACAGCTCTGTGGATTTATGATATCCTGCTAGAATTTATGTAATATGTTATAGAATTATGTAGGCGTTATAAATATCTATTGATTGATTTAGTTCAATTTACATTGAAAGATTCCGTTTTTTTTGTCTATTTTCCTAATATATACTAATAATATATATATATATACTAAGGAAGTTCGCATATTTTTCCCGCACCATTTTCCTTATCATGCATCCAAATGATAATTTCCTGCTACGTAATCAAGAAACTGAATTATTTGCTCCCCTAGGGACGAAAATTTTCTTTTAAAAGGACCGACTTTTATTTTATGTTGATTCACTAAACCTCCCTAATACATAAGTGAGGATATTTTTGTGAAACACTATCACTAACATTCTAATTTAGCTTTCACTTATTGTTACAAATAAGTTTCAGGCCTATCACTGTACATAGCAAAACAATATTTAGCCACAACTCCTTTTTCTCATGCCTTCCTAGTACCGGAAAAGAATCTCCAACACGACTTCCAAGTGCAGTAATTTGGAAATCTAAAGGTAAACATTTAGGTCAGATGTAGGTATACCGTATAAATACATAAGCAAGGGAAGCACCGAAAAGCGTAGTCACACTGAATAATGAACAAGACAAAGCCTGACTTTTGCCTCTCTCCCACTTGCTTCTTTCTCCCTCTATCTGCATTTCTGGATATTTTATGAGGATCAACTGATATTGATGATATTTAAGAGAACAGCTTCAGTATTTAGCACAACGGAATCTCACTATGTGTTGAAGCATTTTCGTGAAACTTACATTTGTTTTTTTTTTTTCTTCTTCAAACCAAGGGAGATAGTAACTCGCTACAATATAGATGTATGACAAAGGTTATTTAACAAAGTAGATCCTCTTTTATCCTCCCGAAATTATTCTTTTTCTTTCCGCAGGGGGATCGAGTTCGCATTGTATCGGCATTTATTGCGTAGAAATATTATTTATCCCGAATCCAAGCACCAGGACCCTACGAAGGGGAAGAGGTGATCGATACCTAACGGCGTCAGTATCACCCAGTCCCCGCGATGTTAACCCGAGACTCTTCACAAACGACTTTTGTTTTGTATACAAACAACGTTTAATTCAAATATGCAAATGGAGCCCCAATTTACTTAAACAATTTTGTACCTGTCATCTTTTATTTTTCAAATGTCGGTTACCGTTATTTATATACTTTTTCACTTTACGAGCTCTGCGTTGTTCAGATAACCGACTTCACAACGTTAGTTATGATCTAACTACGGCATAAAATTTTATAGGGGTTTGGTTACGTGCCGCGTATACAGTACCAGGCTGGATAAAGAAATCTTTCCAATAATAAGACGGCGGAGCATCGACTAGTCACCAGGCAAACATAAATCATAGGACGTCGCCATAACAACGGCGGTAGGCCGTACAGGGGTGCGCAACCTCGGGGTACCCCATTCTAAGGCAAGCTGTTTTCCCGCAACCGCCTTACTACAGCTGTTTCCCTATACAATGCTATAGACACTCTTCCTGTCTATAATGGATGTTGGGAAGTCGGGAATGAGTTTTCATTTATACTGCCTTTTCTCTGTTCTGATTCGGAATATTTTTCTTGCCCGTGAAATATCTTTACCATGATAACGGTGGCTTCCTTTTGATCGAATGGCTTGCTATATTCACCAAGAAATTTGCGCACAAAAATAAACAGATCGATTGTTTGCATTATTAAGGCCAAGTCGTTTATGTTTACTGTAACGTTACCTAAAGCCGGCTACAATAAAAATCGGACGGAACAGAAATAGTATGCAACAATGTTAATTTGTGAATTAAAAAAGTCAGATAAATCGTGGGCTTTGTAAATAAAAGCGGGCGCAATAGGGAAACGTTGGCCAATGCTGTTTAACCAGAGATACGGTTTCGTCATATAGTTGGCGGCGCGCCAGCTCGCGGGGCTCATCAGATCAACATCCAGCGCTGAACTGCAGTGAACTCAACACTACGACGTCAAAAACCTGTCAACACCTTAACGAATTGGACAAACAATTGTACGAGATGTGTACCTAACAAATTAAAGACAAGACTGACCGAAGTTTGTTTGAAATACTTCGGAAATCGTCCGTGAATTATTTATTTAAGCAAACTTAAAGTTTGTATCTGCAGCATTTGAGTAGAACACGACGAAATGAAAAAAAAGTTACTTCTCGGAAGAGAGACTACGCGGAAAAGTAAAAACAATCAAGGGGTTTAGCTCCGAAATGTGTCAACTGCTATCAGTTATCCAGCCACACTTGAACCTTTGATAAGACGCGAACTTTCTTCAAGTGTCGTGAAGTTGACCAGAGTGACGCATGCGGTAGCGGCCCGACCGGCAGACCAGGAGAGCATGTGAGCGCAGGGGCGCGGGGAGCGGCGCCGCAGGGGCGCGTGTCGTGTCGCACCCTCACCACCCCGCGATCGATAGCGGTCGTCGACCCCGGCAGCGGTCTGCGACCGGTGCAGTGGCGGCCGCGGATCTAACCCACATTCACGTCGAGGCACTCGCAGCCCGCTAATTACAACACGCAGATTACGCTGAAATATGCATTGTTTGTATTTGGGTCACGTCAAGGGGACGTATGCTTTGGTTCTACGAGTGAGTGCCCTTTTTTAAGCCTGAATAATTTATTTTCAAGAGTCCTTGTGGTTTTTTTTTAAGTTTTTAGGGGCCTAGCAAAATACGGTATTTAATTATATTTTCTGTCGCATCGTAAGTCATAAAGTGTAAATATATTTGTTTGTATATTTTATCACGAAGATTCAAACACCTATACAGAGCGTTTGAAAAGTGTTTTTTTTTTCCTCGATTTATAACATTTTTAATTTTCTACAAGTATTAATAACAAAGTTTGTTGCTAGAAACACAATCGATCCGACAAATTCCTCTACAAAGCAAAACATCCCTGGCCTACTTATCGCAAACTTTATTAAAAAAATTATTCCAGCCACATTACAAAAGCGAATCATCATCATTTTTCACTAAAATTGAGGTAACTTAAAGAAATTTTCCTCAGGGGAGAAAACGGCGGTTTTCCTTGAGTTTTGGAGCGGCCATTGCACTCGGCTTATATAACACCAGGGGTACAGAGGTAACAAGAGGTAAGCAGACACTTCACCCGTACAGGCACAAATAGACGTATTTGGCGGCTTCGCGGCAAATAACAAGCGTCTTTAAATCCTGGAGAGTAAAATCTAAATTTAAATGGCTCACGGTCAGGAGATGTGTGTAC
The DNA here is from genome assembly GCA_950371165.1 of Lacanobia oleracea. Taxonomy (NCBI): domain Eukaryota; kingdom Metazoa; phylum Arthropoda; class Insecta; order Lepidoptera; family Noctuidae; genus Lacanobia; species Lacanobia oleracea. The sequence continues at coordinate 3,046,667 of OX493405.1, forward strand.
AGGAATGATTAATGATGCGTCTTAGCGCGTGCGGGTGACACCGGGGGTGCGGTGCGGTGGGGGAGGTTGGGGTTGATCGAACTGAAATTGGCAGCGTTCAACGTCCGGCCGACATTTGTTTTATTCAGTAATTTGTCATGGTACAATGGTTAACGAATAATTTATCACCTTTCTGTGGTCCCTGATATGTCATCAATTAACAAATATTTAAAATATTTCAACCGATACTAATGTATGTGTAATCTGATTGAATAAATCAAAAGTATCAAAATTGTTTACACTCAAATAATTTAGTACTCGTTGCTTCAAATTTAGGAGCATTTGAAAATGGAACAGTGGATGTTTTGAAGACGAGGCCTTTCGCAAAGCAATGTGAATCTTAACAAGTAACTATTAGGTTAGATGTTGAATGGGAGTAGTACACATCTGCCTTTCTTCGACCAGTGACGGGGAGCATCTTTGAGTGTCTACTTGAGCAATTAGGGACCTTGTTCCTTGAGCAATAAATGTTAATCTCGTTTAATGTTTTGACATCGAGTTGATACATTGCAGGAGTGGGTTGACACGTGGCGTCTAGGGAATGTCGCGTGGGCGCGAGGGAGAGAGGTGTTCGCCATTTCGCTCTATTGCCCGAGATAGACATCTTCCGACGAAAGGGAAACGGCGGGACAGCACCATGTTATTTTCGTGATGGTAAGTTTTTTCAATCTAAATATTGTTCGGGATTGCGGTAAGAATAGATGACTTGTTTTTGAGGATTATTATTTTGGTATATTGTGAACTTAATGGAGTTATTATGATTAACAAAAGTGGTTTTGATACATTGTTTTGGCACATATGGTGCTTACCTGTAAGAAATTGTGGCACTTCACCTTTATTTTTAAGTGTTTAAGTATTTTTGGTGTTAAAAATTGTTGGTGAGCCTAATAAATAAATACTTGAACTTCAGAAATGTAAAATTATTTTCCTTTTTAGGGTTCCGTACCAGAAGGGTAACCAACGGAACCCTATGACTAGGCCTCCGCTGTCCGTCCGTCCGTCCGTCTGTCCGTCCATCCGTCCGACCGTCCATCCGTCCGACCGTCCGTCCGTCCGTCTGTCAGCGGGCTGTATCTCAAGAACCGTAATAGGTAGACACTTGACATTTTCATAAATTGTGTATTTCTATTGCCGCTATAGCAACAAATGATAAAAACTAAGGTTTATGGTACGGAACCCATTGTGTGCGAGTCCAACTCGCACTTGGCCGGTTTTTTTATGAATTTAAAGATAATGATAAATCATAATCATTCAGTTACCGTCTGTATCGAAACTGAACCGTTGTCGTAAGCCTATGCTAACGACCTGCCACTTATGACCGCCATGAAATGTTACCTAATACTTAGTTCCTCAGGTCTTAACGCTAGAATACTTAAGCCCTTCTGCAGTTGTACAGGAATTGATGGCTTACCTGGAAAAAAAGAGCAGAGGTTAGTATTGTCATAGTTTTATAGAACTTTTTACGGTATGAACTAAATAATATGCCGAAGACATTTAAAAATGATGTGTTCAATAGAAAGACGTAAGTATAATTTCAATTTTATACAAGCATAGAGTGCCTTCAGTAAAAGTCTCAGCGTGTTATGAAGTCAGTAATAAATAATTTACGTGTAATTACTAAGACGAAAATGTTAAAAATCAAGTAAATCTGACTCCAGTCTTGCCATGAAGTACCGTGTTACCCAGTTATTGGGTTGTGGAGGTCTGGTAGGCAGCCGCTCCGTGTAAAATACTGGTATTCAGCTAAATCCGGCTTGACTGGAAGCCGACCCCAATATAGATGGGAAAAGGCTAGGCAGATGATCAAAATAATTACAATATAAAACTAGTTTTATGAAATTCGTGCATGCCTGTAAGTGACTATTAATTTTGTTAATAAGTTGGTGTGCTTACACTGTAACGGGCTGTTCCCGCGTTAAAGTCAAAAATTATCTGAACAGAACAATCCTGTAAAAAAAAACATCCTAGTTTCATCCTGTTCTGCCGCAAAGACGTCAAAACGTTACAGATAGACAGACATACACGGCTATAATTAAGACCAGAATACTTCATTGACCAAATAACGTGTTTAGTCAGACGATTAGTTAATCAAATCGAACTCGATACTTCTCGTTACGATTAAATTAATAGTGATTAATAGTCCACTCAAGCAAATAATACGGGTATTTTATATTTTAATCTTCGATGTAGGTAAAAGTCGAGGCAAGGTCACGCTGAGAAACGCAAAAACTTGCCACCCAAACCCTCGACCACAGTCACTGTGCAAACAGTAAATCAATTCTTTCCGACATTTGATAACAGTGATTTACATGTCGACATAACTAATATTTAAGCTGTGGTTTATACCAAAATGATTGTGCATATGACGTGATTGTTTATTTGTTTCGTATCTCTGAGCGGATGTTGATTCGCGTCATTTGCGCGGAGTTGTGTTACTGTTACGTTCGGTGCTGTGCCCCAAGTCGGATTATGTCTGGCACAGTTGGCAGGCCTGTCATATAGTATTACTGTTCGCCGATTACAACTTATTTATAAATGTTCAGAATATTTAGTTTCATAATAAAAGTAAAACTTTGACTATCAAAATCGGTGAACTTTTCAAGAAAATATGTTCTGTAAAAATATCAAGGTTATTTTAAAATCCTTGCTTAAAATTATATGTATTCTGTTACACAAGACAAAGTATGTACTCGCGTAAGTTTTTTTTTTACTCGATAACAATTGATTATAATTCAACAGCTCGTTAGCTTTTTATTTGAGAGAATCGTAAAGCACGATTTTCCTGCTCTCTGTATTTCCATTTATCTAAGCCAAATATCCTCGTCCATGTATACAATTGAAATCCTTAGAAAAAGGATACTGAACAATTTCAAATATTTTCTTTAAAACAGCATTTTATATTATTTTTTATATCAATGAAGGTATCAGAGTCAAGGATGCGCAGGCGCATAGCTTTCAAATATAGAACGCAAATTAAATAACGTATTGTGCCGAACAATAGTGGGTAGAACGCAATCATTACTATAGATCAAGGTAGCGATGTGCACCATGCTACTTAAACTGAAGAGATTTACTCTAATTCAATAAATGCATTGTTAATATTAACATTACTGACTGACATTTGAAATACTTCAAGTCAAGGTAAAAAGAGAATAGGTATCTAATAATAACTACGTACATATATGTATAAAAATGCGAAAGTGAACATCTTTTTAACCGACTTCAAAACGGACGAGGTTCTGATGAATACCAATACCGTTTGGTAATCCAACACTGGTAATCCAATTTTGATGAAATTTTAAAGGAATTAAAAACCATTAGTCAATTTTTACTAGAGAAGGCTTGAAAACAATTCCCAGGAACACGATAGGTATTTAATTATTCTGTAAATCCGAAAAGGTAAAGCGTATAATTAATTATTGAATTCATTAATTTATGCAAAGGCCAGGGTTACCCGATGTACCAGGGAACTATCACAACACAAGAGGTGAGATCATAGACAGGTGAGATACTACAACGCCATAAACACTATTGATCCCCAAACAACACTTTATTGATTTATCGCCAGACCCAAAAACTACACCTCATAAATACTCTAAACATGAGACGACGATCATTTGTTTAATTAAGACATAATAATCAAGAGAAATATATTAAATTTTTAAGCATGTAATTAATACCAGGATAATATATTGCAGCGAAGATTAAAAAATTAAACGCCCATATTTGCATTCATATATTTTATCGAATAACAAATCAGGAATATTTTCGCGATATTAAGCCGGTGTCTCACGAGCGGGAACCTTAAAAAAGCATTTTATTTAATGTGAGTGAATGAATTATTAATGTGTCTGTGTAAACACTGCGTTATGACTGAATAACATTGAATTTGAATTTATCTTTTTAATAAAGTGATAAGGTTAAGGGTAGACTACATCAACGTCTTGTTTATTTGAAGAAATAATGAACACTGTGACGTAGCCTTCTGGTTTTATACCTTTGAATTTGGAATTTAAGTTTCTATTCGTTTATCCCACAAAATGGTTCATTGGTATGTTCTTTGACTCTCCCATTAGTAAAAGAATAAGGAAGCTTACAACTAGTAGGTGATTAATCACATAACGTAAATATCTTCTAATAACAAATTTCCATCTGGACATTTGTTATCTTAGTCTGTTAAATATTATTACACAATATTTCGGTGGCTATACTAGGTACTCGCAATAAGTTATTAAATTATTACACATCGATGACAGTTCCCAACGAGACACGTGTAACTGTGATATATCATGGGAATTTTGTGAACCAAAAGCTATCATCATTCTCGGAAGCAAAAAATTTTTGATAAGTTGGTTTTTTACGCCGTTTAAATATCCCTTCACACCTATAAAATGAGTCAGCCTAAAAACTGCGCATTTACGAACTAGATATGACTAACAAAGTGCATCGAACCTTATTTTGACAAGTCGACGCACTAGTAGTAGGTACTCGTACCGCAGATTTTCAAGATAAACTTTTAGCATTTGTCATAAAATAAACGAGAACAGGTTTAAGTTGTACCTACGTCAACGTATGGACACTGGCGTTATTTATGTTAAAGATTGTTTAATACGATGCCAGATAAAGTGGCAGGAGAAAATAAATGGCAGTCCCAAGTGTGCTCCCAGCCGAATCGTGCAGCGTTGCAGGCGCGTGACGTCACCACGTGAAAAATAACGCATTGTGGAGCGTTGTGTAACCTATATCTTAGAATAGACATCTATCTCCCGATTGGTCATAACTAGTGCATATTGTTGGGATGTTTCTGACATAACAACTCAAATTCCTGAGTATTTCTTGTCTCAAGTAAACAGCTGATGACTATCTTCAGTGAGCTATAAAAGCAGATTTTATTCGCCTCTCCGCGTGATAACGACACATCGGTCAGCTACAAAACCTCGAGCGAGTGACGAACCAGCCAGCCACACGCGTCTTGAATCGAGTCACGTACGTACGTCAAACGATCTTCCAACAATTTAGTGTTCTCGCGAATTTCGATCATAACATTGATGGAATCGATTGCAGCAGGAATTCAAAATATTTGGGATAGTACTAGAAATAAAAACAATGGTAAGTAATTATCTTTACGGCGTGTTTGCCTGTGGGTGAACGCACCGGCGTGGCCTGGGTGGCCCGTCGCCAGCTCTCACGTTAAACGCTTCTAATCACTGAACTCTTAGCGAGTTAGTATGCTCCTGATAGCTTATAAACGCCTGGTACTTGCTAAGGCGATGCACCTAGCAGTCATGGGTCGGCCTGTGTCACTGGCCAGTTTTCCTGGACGATAATTATAAAGTTCATTAAACTGTATTACGCGTGTGACGTAATTAGTCATGTGTCGCCTACTAATTAACAGTTGCGGAACTAATAAACTCTGCTATGTTTATTATGATACAGAAGTGTTCTGTGACAGATTTTAAAATACTCGTTGGTCTCTTCAACCAACGGTTCAAGTTAGTACAATGTCAGTAGATCGTTAAATTGTGCAACTCCACCAACATCGGGTATTGCAGGAAGATTTACGTTCGGGCGATAAGCGTTATCGGTTAAACAACCCGGGTATCTCGCGGTGCACTGACATAGACCTTACCGCACCTCACGACGTACTCCAAAAATTCGGTCAAGTGTGAAAACAAATGCAACCTCTAAGGACTTCTTATGACATTTAATAGTAATTTATTTAATTTTAATCATTAATTTTTGGATTTGAATGAATCAGCTGATGATTTATAGATAAACGAGGTGAACAGTTAATCAAAATACAAGTCACAAATATTGCTTTTTCCAAAAAGTCTTGGGTGGGCCATGAACTTTTAGTCGAAACATTCTAATAACACCTTTGCCCAATTTAATTGTTATATCAATTTTGTTAGAATTTAGCAACACGGCTTACGCATGTATTATAATTTTTCGGTTAGAACAAAACGATCAATCTGCGGATTTGTCTCACTCAACGACTGGACCCCAAAAAAAGATTGGCCAAAAGCACGTATGTTTTATTGGTCTGCCGGCGAAATATCAAAAGTTGTTTTAGGTATAGAGCTGTATGTACCAGGTCACCATGACACGCGAGTCATGTTTAGATGTTGATAACTTCGTGGCTATGACCTCCTTCATTGCCGAACGTTAGAGCCGTTTCCGGCTAGCAGCTAGAGCCACATATTCGCGACTGAGGTCACTGTGAGGCTGCCGAGAACTCGAGAAACGAAGCATTTGATACAACTTTTGTTTATATGTCATCGCATACATTAGCGAATGATCAAATAGCTCGTGAATGTTGATGGTCTTGGATGTGCGGCCGAGGTGACAGACGCGTTCGGTGATGTGCCAAACACGCAGCTTGCGGCTGAACGAAGCGTTACAAAAGAAAGATGTATCAGGAGCTTACGCTTACGTTGGTTTACGACAAAGCAACTGTAGAACGTCCACGGTTAGAAACAGACCACCCTCAGTCACTTGAATAAAAAACCGTTATAAAGGATTATAGAGAATCTTCTAGGTAACAAACAGCAACCAAAAGGACTCGACAAAAGAGGAACACACGCTGACCCAAAATAAAACGAATTTGTAAAGATCTAGCGGAATCATGTTTCGATACAATTGGCCAAGGTACTAAGGCCCCAGGTGGTAAGTGGAGTATGTTCAAATATTACAAAACATAAAAGCCGATAGTATCTCGGCCTTGAGTTTAGCTATTCGGTAATGACCCTGCGCAAGCGACGCTAACCGTCGTCGTGTTGCGATTACGTGTTAGACCCGAGCCTCAGCTAGAAGGCTAGGCGAAGCGATTAAGACAAATATTCAAGTTGCGTTATGTTAGCGAAATATAAAAAATGTTTTCATTACATTAGCTCTGAAATGAATATATGTGCATATATATAAAACTCTTCCCTTACTGAGTGGCTGACAGAAAACACACAGCCGAAACTGCTGGTCGTAGAAAGCTGAAATTTGGACTATTCGAGAAGTTGCTTTGGGGAGTGCAGAGGATTTCCCGAAATTCCTACGGGAACGGGACAAAACGAGATATGAGCGTACGAAGTCGCAGGCAAAAGCTAATCTGTTATATTAGTCTTCGTTACAGAGATGTTATATTCGTCTTGTCTAGCTAAACCGCAAACTACGTCCACAAGTAATGTCGATTCCGCAAATATTTTAGCATAGTTGCGCAGCTTATCTCGCAGTATGCCACCAGCTTTGCACCATGTTTATTTTATAAAGACGGCGAATAGAATCTGATACAAATTGTATAATATTATTAATCTTGTTTGCTTGAGAACCGAGGGCAACGGAGCCCATCTCCTATACCTACTAAGCTGAAACGTTTTGTTGTGGCTGTCTGAAAGGGCAATAAGTCAAAAATTCAAAATATTATGACGACTTTAAAATGAGTTTATGCATTTGTGTCTCATCCCTACTCGCCGGATGTTCTGTTATTATTTACGAATGACACTTATGTTTTGTAAAGGTTTGTTCATACTGTCTCTGGTTTGTGTTATTGGGTCATTTTTGCGTTAGGCAAAAGTTTTGTAGCTATTTTTTATTTTTCCAAGTGTTTGAAGCAAAGGTAGGTTAGGATAATTTTGGATTTAATTGAATTAAAAAGTGGGTGTCTTTGCAAGTATACAAAACCATTCAATTAAGTCTTAGTAAGTCTACAACGCACAGGACCGGTTGTTGTGGCGACACTTGGGGGAGGCCTATGTCCAGCAGTGGACGTCTTTCGGCTGATATGATAATGATAAAGTCTACAAAAGCTGAAGAAAATTTTGGAAAACAACTCGAAAGCGAGAATTTTAATCAGAAACTCCGGAAACCTTCGAAGTCGCCTTGTCAAAGCAAATGTATGTATGACGAAGTGTCATACTGTCAATATGAACATAGCTTTGTTGTGCGGAAAGCCGCAAGAGCGTGCGGTTAATTTGCAAATATTATTAAACGCGAACAAAAGACGCGACACCCACATGATGTGGTACGTTTGAGAACATGGCGAGCTTTGAAGAAAGTTCTCCAGGAAGGAGGTGACAATTAATTACTAATGAAAGACCAATAGCTTTATGTTCTGAAGATCGGTTGTACTGTTCAATGATTGTAAGAAATATGTTGCGATTCGGGAATCGTAAGGATAAAAACCGGTAGTTTGTAGGTTTTTAATTGTAGAAGTAGTTCCAAGTATTGAATGAATATTGCATTATTGATGTGAGAAAAGAAGTACCAAAAAACATCCAGCACCTTTAATTTGATTGAAGAACAAGGCGTTTTTATTGCAATTAATAACGCATTGTTAATTTAAATTCGTCTGTAACGTTGACGTCATTATAAGGTAGTCAAGTGAGGGACTCTTGACAACTATATCGTCGACGCCTCGCCTTTGATTTATCGAATAAAGTAATTCATTCCATTGTGTTTTTTGCGAACATCGTAAAACATAACGCCAAAGGTCAACACTAGCAGGATAATGTTACAGCTAAAAAGACAAGTAAAGCTCCCATTGTATAAAAATAAGCTCTCCGGCGAGCTGGCTGCGTGGAGGCGGCGGCGGCGCGGTGCGCGTGCGACGCGGCGCGGCACCACACGCTGCGCGTTACGACGTGCCGGCGAAACCCGAGCTTAAAAATCTTCATTATCGCAACCATCAACCATACGTTACACCCTACAACCACATAAACAATCTCAAATTGAATAAAAAACCTCATTAACTCTCCTGTCACAACTTCCACACAAATAATTACAATAATTCAACGAAGAATCGAGTAAACGGAATTATTTAGTCGAAGTTTCGACCATCCGTTTAGTATTGTCTCATCACTATTCCGTCCCTGAGGATATGAATGGAGGATAACATTATTAAGCTCCACAAATAACGGTCCTGAATGCAGATGAGCCCTGTAGCTAATCTAAAGTTGGCGCCTGCCGACGCTAGAAATAACAGAGCTGTGTAGAAATGTCGATGTCCAAATACTATGAGTGACGCACTGGCGGGTCATCCCACCACGTGGACCTGGCAGGACAGCTTGCTGATGAGGGGAATCAAACTTTAATTGAGATCAAGAGCAACACAGCTTAAAGTCCCTGAGTTATGAAACGAGGCTCCAGCATCCATTATCAGTAATGCAAGCGATGTTCAGCGCTCAAAGCTATGTCTGAGAGGTTAATCCGCGTGTTTAATGCGCAATAACTTGCAAGACACCCGTAGCCCGGCGCGTCATGCCCCGTGACGCTCGCGAATCGACACTTCCTAAATTCTAAATAGATGGCGCGGCGGTAATAAAGCCGTGATTGTGTAATAAAACTCAGCTGCTTGGAGTGGCGCCACGGAAAAAAGTGTAAATGTACAGCGTTGTTTACTAACATTCAGTTGTAAGTTTCACGAACGACGCGATTCGAGTTCAGCGTCTTTACCACATTATGGGACCTTTGACTTTGCTCTTGGACGATTATGCGATCCTTGTACCGGGATAATATAGCTGTTGTTAGAACTTTCAACTCGAGCTTGTGAATTTATTTACCGAGACCGATACGCTTTGAAACGATATTAAATAATCGATTGTTATTTTTTTCGTCTGGGAGGTGTCAAGTTTTTGCTGCACCGTCATTATGACGGGTCGAAAATTGCAGCGCTATCGTTGCGGCCGGTGGTCGGGTTCCATACTAACGCTCAATTAATTTCGAATGCATTTTGACAGCATCGAATTACAAACCAATAATCGGGTGTGGGGAATTTATTTAGCAATAGGAATTATGTGCAGCCTCGATGTGTCAAATGTCGACCAACGAAAAAAGGTTTTGGTGAGGATGTGAGAGTTGCTTTGTGCAGTGTACATTGCGGGGTTTGTGGGGTGCGTGGAGGTGTTAATCTAGTGCCGCCGGCGATGTAAAAGGTCAGCGATGGTCGGCGAGTGCTGATGACGAATGTAAGGGGTTGATGAACGCGAACGCGATCTATTTCGGAGCGACTAAAAGCGGCGGCGGCTCACCGAGTGACATTTACTCGGGCTAGGTGCATCCGACTCGCCACAGTCGCCACTATCAGATGCTATACATAACCGTTCTGTACTATCAATAGTTTTACTATAACCGGACCTTTTAGACGATTTAAAGATTCAAGATTGAGACGGCGACGTCTGGTCTGAGAGTCTGAGTCAGATACTTTTCAGATAAAATGTTTCAAGTATTCGTGAGATAGCTCATAACGTTCGCACGTGGAAAACGAATAGTTTGCGAAATTCTACAAAACTATAAAGTTTAGCAGATTACACATCATGTTCTGCGTATTTTCGCATAAACTCAGGGTTTTTTAGCCACCTTACAGATATTAATCGGGCGGAGATCAAGTTTTTATATTTATGAATGGCCGTTGTACTCTGTATGTTTCCTATATTGTCTGTTTATGACTCGTAACCTGTTTTAAAGGCCTTTTAGTATTAGAATGCGTTGAAGGATGTTTAACTAACGATCATGTAACGAAGCTTGCGATTCGATGCGAGTGAGCAACGCGTGCCCAATCTGATTAAACTGTGAAAATATTAGAGTGATCATGTGCCACATAGCATGGACATAACGTGCACGAACGAATTTACGAGCTTTGTACATATTTAAACGTTTAAAACGAGTTTTATCAGCAAAAACGTATAATGGCGAGATGGCCAGTATTATTTTTTTAAATCTAAGTTAGTTTACAGAATGGAATTTTCCTTTACATACTGAAAAACAGAGAAAATCGACCTCTGGTGCATAATTATATGCATGTAAATATATTGCGGGTAAGATTCGCCAAAATAAAGAAATAACTAAATTATAATAATACATACTTAAATCTTTGTTTAGAACACGGAAGTACAAACGTTTTTGCCCTAATATGGTTGGCTGATTTAAGAGACCATTTAGACATAATTTAGAACATTAGAATAAAATAGAGATGACATAGAAAAAAGGCGGGGTCAGTAATCAGTTGAGCTTTTCCGTATACCAGACCTTGAGAAGTCCTGAATTCCTAGTACAATCAAATCAATTATGCAATAATTTAAAACGATAGAACGGCTAAAGTTTTACAGGGGTTTTTATCAGTCATCGGTAAATTAACAATACAATTTGAACCGTTAAGTTGGCAATACTGCAATAAAAGAGGGATCGTAGCACAGAAGTGAATCACCCGCGACTGCAACCATGATTGATGATGTGATTCGAAGAACACGCGGACCATTTGATGAAGCTAATTTATTGTGAGAAACAGACACTTTTAAATGAAGTTCTGTCAGGAAAAACGCGCTAATATTACTCTCAAATCAAAGTGTTTGTTTTGATTCTTCACAACTAAGATTAGCCTCACGATAAAACGATTTATTTTTACAATTTATTCTTTATAGGCTACCGTCGTACAACCAGATTGCAGATAACATCATTATTAGTGTTAGCGTTCGCGAAATAACTCATTAAACAAAAATGATAGGAATCGTTAACACACATGTGTGCGCGAGCGCATGCGCGACAGATCCAATTCCGAACGTTTTAATTAAGGTGCGACTGCGCCGCGGCCGTCGAATGGCGATACTGTTCGAAACAAAGAGAGAGTAACAAGTATAAAATTAATAGCCGGCGACCAGCGACCAGACGACCAGACGACTAGCGACCAGTCATATTATACCGCGAGAACAAACAACAAGTTTTTCACAAACATCTCGTACCGTAGCTCAACTTTTCTGAACGATTTGAGGCCTCGAGTATCAGATTCGCAACCAAATAGGTTAATGGATATTTCGATTGCAATTAAGAGTTCGCTGACCGCTGCCGGTGACCGCGGATATCTGCGCGATCGAGATCTTTTCGCACGCACTCGACGAAATCATAAACGAGCAAGTCATTTACAATGACTACCGATCGCCTATTCGAAATTTAAAATCGGCTGTTTGATTTTTTTATTGGGCAAACTGAAAGTGGCATAGACGCGCAAGATAAACAGTGCTTTCATTTTTATTCGTCCTCGCATTCTATTCAGGTTTGGGCTGTCACTTTTTGTTTCGTTCGGCGGTAGTGCGGCGCGCTCGCTCGCAAGTAGGATCTCGATCGGTCGCGGGCAGCCTTGACCTTCGGTTGCGATCGGTCGCGCGGCCGAGCGTCGACCCGCGCCGCCCCGCCGCCGCCGCCGCGCCTCCAGCCGTAGAGATGCACTACTACTTATTGTGTACTCCGGAATAACTATCGATGTATCGAATACCTCTCCAATAAGTCGCCTCAAGTCCCGAGCCGCCTCGACAGACCCACCATGTGGCTGATTGATTATGTAATCACTTAATAATTTAGACATAACGCTACTAACGTCGAATAAATTAATGTCATCGTTGTTAAACAAGAAAAGTGGGCTTTATTTTAGCGGCAACTGGCGGCCAGACACCCACCCTGTCTTGCTTTGTACGTTTCGTTCAACAGATTATTGTTCACGGAGATAAATCAATTTGTTAGTTCACATGTTTGTGATTGCCCAAGATTGAAAAATATGAGTTCATTTGTAATTAATCGATAGAAGTGTTGGTGTTCTCGTCTCTAAGCACGGATCGTAAGGAGCGGTGCCTCTGGACGCGTACGATGCACCTCTGCACTATGCGTTTGTCTTCCGCAAATTATGTATGTGTGGGCTCACCCAATCACGGGATGCCAACCTCACAACATTTTATAAATCGAACGAAGCCTTTACTCCTCTGCCTTTTTTATTTATTTGTTTTCGGCTTTAGGAGTTTTCCATTCAGCCAGTTTGCGAATAAATCAAGGTTCTGCAGTTTGCAAATAAGAGGAAATGGTTTCAAATGAGATGGAACAGTGTGTGTACTAGTGTCAGTAACACGTCGGTAAGGCTGAGTGTGCTCGTCTTGAGGGGCGCCTCGCCAGCCATGACACGCTGCTTCCGCCGGCAGCGACTCACGGACACGCCGGCTGAGCAACACACACCATCACAACAAAACTATTGTAATAAAGCGCCTCAGATTAAAACTATATCTCAAGGACGCAATGGTCGGTCAATATTTTTTACCCAAATCGAGTACCAGAATCGATTTTAATAGCTGGAGGCTCACGATAAATAAATTGATTTCCGCAGTTATAATTTATACAAATCTTTATCTACTTTTATCACGAACTACCGGAACTTTTCGCGAAACTAGGCACTAGTGGTGGACGGTTGTACTAGGGCGGCAGACGCGGCGGGACGTAATCTTGTTAGTCAAACATACGAGCACTTGAATTATCGTGCGTTAACGGCGCGCACACATGAATGGTACATACGGCATGTACGTGAGCGTACGCGATTCATTCAATTTGTTTACTCGGAGTCATCGCATGCCGCCGCGACGCCGCGGTCAAGGGCGGCGTCCATCGCGCGCCACGCACCCGCCACACTTATCACTGCGCCCACTGGAGCCGCGATGTGAGCAGCAGCGACCTATAATCACGGATTATGCGATACTATCTAGCTTTGTTATTGTTTACACATGCCAAAGTTTTGTGTGATTACATGTAGTGTTTCATGATGAAACTTGGATATCTTGATTTATAGGTTTTTTTTAGAGGTTTTAGTGTACCTATCTGGGAATCAGAACTTTTGTAAGCAGCTTGATGTTTGTTAAGTAGGCAGCGAGGAGGGGCATGATGACTGGGACGTATGGAAGGCAGCTGGGCGGCTGTCCCCACGTGAGCAGCACAGCCGCCACGTGGCGCGAGACCTTCGTCCGGAGCACCAACTCTTAGGTCATTTACTCCAATTACGTAACACCCGTGTAACAACTACGACTACGTATATAATCGGCGGAATTTTTATTGACTAATTATTCGCCATTTTTTATAAGCTATGAAGTCAGCGGATATAGCTAAATATTCAAACAGTGTATCATTCGAGGCTAACAATAACGTATAAAAAAGCCTTCGGATCGAATTATCTCACGTCGATATCTATTGGTGTGTCTGTGTACACACGACACAGGCTGGCTCGGCGGGGCGGTGCGGGCTGCTGCGGGCTCCCGCGCGGGATGCAGCCACATTCCTGGCCGATGAGTCGCCCCGGCACGTCGCACACGGACCACCGTCGCGAGCTTTTCACACGTAAACAACATGTGGAAGACTTTCATTACTTAGATTTTACTACTTTCAACGCCGTCTTGTTTCAAAGATAAAGTGAGCCATTCATCGCCAGCCCGCCAGCCCGCCAGCCCGCGAGCCGCGGAGTCAACGCCCAGACGGATTAAAGGGCCGATTAACGAGCACAGTTTAATTTATAACCGGAATAATAAAGCTCACGGAAGGACCGCCGCGCACCGCCATCGCGCCAGCCCGGACTAACCCATATCGCTCCCGGCTCATAACTCAAGTGTCAACAAAACAGCTCTCAGAATTCTTCTACAAACAATTTTTCACAAAGGCGACCGTCGCCGTCGCCGACGTCTACCCCCACTTGATATAGAGATGCTAATTCGCCGCATTCGATCTTATTAGCTAAACGCGCCGACATAACTTTCAGTTTCGCACAAATCTTAACATTGATTTAGAGCAGAACGATAAAAAGTAAAAGAGTCGGGACATTGAAACCGGTTGAAGTGGTTCGGGGTCCGGGGCAGCCGAAAACTCTGTAATTATGTTAACGAGACGCGCCGCAGACCACGTGCGAGCTAGTTTATTAGTGCGCTCGTAAACTCAACGATAGTGAAAGATGCTTTCATAAGTTTGAGCTACTTTTATAGATTGGTAACGCACGTGTCTCTGCGATAGCCCCACATCTGCTCGATAACTCCGATAGGATATCGGGACCGGAAAACGCGGTGAGATTTGCCGGTGGGCCGACTGGAGGTACCAGGGAAGCGTGACTGATAAGGAGGTTACACAACGGGCTGAAGGAGCCAAGGTCGCGGCAGATGTGGGAAGCACAGGCTCGTCGTTCACGGCTTATCTCGTCGAATGTTTGCCGAGCATAAATAAGCAGCGCCTCAGCAGTACGATCGGAATACTCGTCGATACGGCGCACCATGTTTATGGGTGTGAACGCACTCGCTATGGCGTCGTGAGAACTACTCTACCGCACATTAGGAGCGATGATACGCGATAACGCGACACGTGGTAATCGAAGCTTAGCGACTACAATGTGTCAGTGTAACATTGCGTAACTACTCCAAAATATGTTTATCGCAACCAAATGCGACAACTTTGTGGGTGCGAGCGTATCGTTAGTCAGATTAAATGATGTTTTAATTTATTCCAGTGCGGGTTCACGGAGGTATCCGACCGATAAAGAGTTCACGCGATCTCCGCGGGAGGGCGAGATGACGCGCCGCTAACATTCCAAAACCGATATTATTTATTTTTAATAATGCCAATGAACGCTAAGCACGTTTACCTTCGATTTGCATCTACTCCTTTACCGAAGCGCTTCCTGCTCGAGCCTTGTTTGTGTTGAGATTATTTGTGAACGATATTCATTCAAGTGGAGAGCGTCGCGGCATGCGGCACCGGCGCGGAACGGGCTCGAGCCTCGGACGCTGACGAAGCGAAATCCTTTCGCGGCGGAACCCGGGCGCGCAGTGGGTCAGTGGACCCGCCGGGAGCCCGTGCCCCCACAGGAATCCCGGCTGAAGGCCGCCATTCATAATAAAAATGACATCAACCGCGTGGGAACATATAAATGCCAAGCAAACGACCGGTCGGACCGGCAGATTTAATTACGACACCGCTGATTAATATTGGCATAAACGACATTCGGCGAAACTGTTCCTCTTCGTCGTTAACACAACGAAACTGAAAGCTGCGGGGGTAGCGTTCGTAAAAAGACAAGAAAGCGTGCAGACGATCGTGATGCGTCAGCGCAATGCACTCCTGTGTCCCTGTCGGCGCGCACTTGTCGCGGACGTGCGTCCCTGTCGCGCGCGCGCAGGCCGCCGCGCCGCGTGCTGCGTCTCGCTCTCGCCTCACTTTGTTTGAGGAAGTGCGCCTCATGCTTACGGGATCGCTCCGGCCGGCAGCTGCTTTGCATCGCATACCGAGCGGATTAGGAGCCGAAGGTTTAGTCATTGAAGAAATCAATCGAGCAGCAGCGCGTGTGGCCGCGACATTTCCCCCATAACAATGAGTGATAGCGTCCGTCCCTCTCCGCCGCCGCGACTGCTCGCTGCTCCGCGCCAGGTTCAATATCCCAGACCTTGGCCGATCGAGAGTACCGAGTACCGATGCCCAGTTGAAACTAGTTACTCATGCCTACCGAACCGACTGCCACCTGCTATCAATGTTATTTAGCCAGTATTTTTAACATCCTTACTCCGAAATTATCCGTATATAATATTAATGTGATAGCAGCCATTGTCAGCGGTGTCGTGAGGCTTCGTGAGGAAATGGTTTTTTCCATCGCTTTGTCGGCAATGCTCGGACGATTCGGTCGGGGTCACGTTATGACATAAACGACTGAACATAAAAAATGAGTAGTTTATGATTTCTACCAGGAAAACTAATGAAGCGTCGGTGGTCGGCGCCGCGCTCGAACCTACATCAAAATATACGAGCGCCCAATTAGATGTCGGGCGCATTGCGAAAATAATATAAATATTAGTAGAACCGACAAAGGTTTTTAATCACCGATCTCGATGCGTTTTATTCCTTTTGCGGTCCGAAATTACAGGTTGCGAGTTCGCTCACCCCGGCACGCCGCGCTTAGGGCAACTATGCTCTCGTGGATCGTGTGAAAAATTACCCGAGATTTTGCTCTTATTTCGCATTATAAGTGGTATTCGATATGTATAATTTCTGTATCCGGCCGAATACAAAGCAAGTTGGTGCGCGGGGTTGCGGTTTTCGATCGGATTTGAAGATCGATGAACTCTTTATCGGAAGGGCCGTTGTCGTCTGTACTTATTAACATTATAAATAATTCCAAAAAGAACAATGAAATCGAAAGCGTTCAGCGGCGCGGGCGGCGGCGGCCGGCGAGCTGTGCTGCGCGCGGCGGCGGCGCAGTGAGCGCATCTCACCGCGCGCTCCGCCAAGGTTACGTCGCGGGGCGGCGACCGGCGGCGGCGGCGAGACGGCCGTGACGTCACGGGCGCCGGAAACGATTGTCCGCTCATAGTTACGGTTACATTTTGAGTTTAGAAGAAAGTGCTCTGACGCCGCGTGGGCTAGGTCAGTGCGGTGCCGATGTGCAGTCCGTCCTCGAGCACTCGTTACATCACTACGGTGGCTGGCTGGCGAAACACCGACGCAGATATTAATAGACGTTCTCAAAATAAAAATAAACAACAATTTAATACGCAGTTGTAAGTATGTAAGTCATAAACCAAAAGCGACAACAAAAGCCTGTAGGTTTTGTTCCGAAAATGGCAGATGTACAAGAAAGCGGGCGGCCTCAGCTGATAGCCGACTGATAAACAAATTAATTGTGCGCAGGACGACAATGGACGCCGCCGGGTGTTGAGCATGCGAGAGTACTTGAAATAAAACGTTTGTACACTTTGTCCGGAAGAGTGTGTAACAGTCACCGTAAAACGGGGTAAATAGGAACGCAGGGGTGAATAGAAACCAAATTTTGAAAGGGATTTTCACTTTAGTTAATTCTGCTTTCAGCGTTTAAAGACTCCAATTTTTCAATAAATAATAGTTTTAAAAGATTGATATTTTTTAGAAACCAATAATGTGGCATTCTAGTGAAAATACTCGTAACATATAAAACTGTTTTACCGATACTGTTGGTAAGGTACCTACCTTCGATAGGTAGTTTTGGCTCATATTTAAGGTGTTACACTAACGTCATGCAATTGGGTGTTTTGTTTTAAAAATATGTGCTTACATTGTGCAATTTGTGTGCAACATAATAACAGGGGTAGGTACATACTACTTTTTTAGTTGAAATACTGCAGATCGATGCTTACCTGGAAAAATAAAATAATACTTGTTAATTTATTAATTCATTTAAATAAATACACATCAATGTTAGATTAATATTGGGACAGACAAAATATTTTGTCAGAAATTCTGTAATATTACTTGTAAAACTAGGTTTATTTTAAAATAATGCAATGAATAAGAAAGAATGTCGTATTTAACTACTTTCATAAAACTTGTTGTTTGCAACTGAAGGCACTTTGTTACTTTAAAGTTTGGAAAACTTGTTTTTCTTGCCCCAGAAGATTGGCAAATGAAAAAAGACTGTTCTAAAGAAATATTGTCATACTTGGAATTCATCTCAACTCAATCTCTGTGTTAAGGAGAAATGCTGAATATTTCACAAACATCACACCAACACAAAACACATTTTTGCGTAAATCAGTACAATGACGAGCGGCACACGACGATGCTTACCAACATAACAATATTGTCATAATTTCATAAAACAACACAGTACTTCTCGTAAAAACTTCGTAGGTACAACTCCTTACAATGTACAATCATTAATTCATTATTTACATTTCATGACTTACTCGGACCGATTTTGTAACCCTCAAACGCCCGTGAAGCTCACTTGCCCAAAAATAATTTGCATAGTATGTACGCAACGCGCCTACTTTCCTTATAAAATATTTTGCTTAACATAGCATATCGCGAGTGAGACGCGAGTCACAACCAGGCATTATTGTGCCGCCGGTTTACCAAGACCTCCCGTCTCACCTTCTGTTGGTTGTAATCAAAAGAATCAATGTGGAATGAGAGGTCAGATAAGCCTGGTCAGGGAGTATTTAAATACGCGTCCCGGCCGTTAGCGTTTCCGATAGGCTCGTGACGCAGACGTACGGACAGAGAATATAAAGTGAGTCATAGAGTAGGCAGAGCTATGTGCGACACACGCTTCTATGTAACCACTGGACCCCAGCACTTCATCAACTAATAATATCTCTAATTGATCCGCCGACTTCCACATTCCTCCTCCCAGACGCCAATTAATGAACTCAAGTCTTTGTGACAAATAGTTGATTCGCACCACCTTAAACTTACAATAACCATAACGGTAAACTTTCACTATTGTTTGAATTCTGTCCTAATTTCTAACATTCTACAACACGTCGCAGGTGACTTCGAACTTCGACAAAGGAAGCGAACAATATAAGAAGTTAAATAAAGCTCGTTTAAGTCAATTATCGACTTTGAATAAGCTGATATGAGATCATCATACTTCATAACAGCCGAAAAACGTCCACTGCTGCTGGGCTCCCCCCTTTTGGGGGAGGCCTGTGTCCAGCGGCGGTTTGCCATAATCGCCACGCTTGGCAGGCGGGTTGGCGATCGCAGTGTATGGTGTTGCGTTTTACAGAGAACGCTGCTGCTCATTCTCTGGCGAGTCCCTTAGTCTCCCTTACGACACCCACCCAAGGGAAGTAATGGGATGGTATTATTCTTTTACAGCACCATACGGCACCGGCCGACACCATACGGCAGAATCGGATAAATCGAGAGGCAACAATGTCGACGAACGTCTCCTAGGTGGGATCGGAAGACGGCACTCACTGGCCACCGGGCAGCCTCCAAGACAAGTCCTGCGGGGAGCCTGTGTGGGTAACCGAAACAAATAGTTGACAACAGCGATGATTATTTGCGTAGTCGCGTGGCTCTTATTACCAGCACATAAGTTCGTGCTTACGGCGGAGTAAGTGGCAGCAGGAACAGGAATAATTAGGGTTTTTTGGCGCCATATGGGGAGTTCCTCTCAGTCTCAATTGAAAAAGCGACTGACATCAACATGACGTCGACGTCAACTCAACAAATGTCAGAAAACAAGCGTTTTGATAGGTGTTCGGGACTGACGCCTCAGTGCTGCTACCTGGTGCTCGACATTTATTAGAACCTGCGCGTGCACTCGCTCTTACAATAAGGGTTCTCGGTGTAGAAGCGAGCGCAGGCGCAGGCCAGACGAGCGACAAACATCACCAACAACAACACTGACGCTAATTTTCACCAGAACCATTTAAACCTTTAATGTGTTATAAAAAGTAATGAAGGAACACAACGGTCGTCATTATCGGTCGCCGGGACATAAGTCAGTGTGCTTCGGCAGTAAAATTAAAAACGCGTAAATGGCGCGGTGGGCCCGCGCCGCGGTACCTACCAACTTCAATTAGATTTCGCGAAAGGCGAACAATAAGAAATAAAATCTGATCTTTTACGAGCGGTTTGTCAGGCGTCGGTCAGCGAGATGCTCGTAAACACGGGAATGCAACGGGGCCGAGCTGCTAAAAAACCAAAAGTTAACCGAATCTCGACAACTTTTAACCCGAAACTGCCGGGACGAAATTTGATGGGGCGGTTTACGGCTCAGAAGTGGGTCACTCGCGTACAAAGGCACGGCCACGAATTTCCACTTCAATTGACGCGCGCAATAAAAATGACGCCGAAGGTGAGATGAAACATCGTCTCGAACAATAAGTACCTCGGCAGGACAGGCGGCCGCGCAGCCAGCTCCGACCCAAGTTTATAACTTTAAAACCAGCGTGGGAATCGTGAAACGGACAATTAATTCGGTTTGCTGATGCGACTTTCTTAGTGATCGATTCAGTGCAAATTCGTATTTCAAAACATAAAATTCGCAGTCGTTCGTCGCACACGAATACCTACGGAATGCAAAACGGAATCTCGCTCGGTCTTTGTTGCGGATTCCCAGACGGCGGCGCTGGACGGCCGCCGAGGTAAAAAGCGGTCACATGTACCGCCTTATAAATTATGAACCCCATCGGGGGTTATTAGTTGTCGAAATGACAGCGGCGCAGCGGCCAGTGCCGAATGTGACGCCCGCTATACCGTTACAAAACCTAGACCACTAAAAAACTAAGGGCGATAGGGTCGGCCGGCCTGTTTGGAGCACCTTACTTTTATTTTTATCGATTTAAATTCGACTGCGCTCAGAAACAATGCCTCACGGCAACAAAAACATTTTGAATATAGAACGCAAAGATAAACGTATTATCAAATCATTGTAAAATTATTTATTAATTAATCGTGATGAACAGGAATCTTGCGACATTAAATTACAATTACAATAACATTGTTATCTAGTCACATATGACCTGTCAGAGAAAGCAATAAGTCAACGACTTCAGTGAAATGAAAGAAATGCTCTGTTGATTGATGCACACGTCAATAAATAGACGTTAATATAATATAACTTTATTTATTAAACGTTACGTAAGTGATTTAATGCGGAACATACGTAGTTTTTATTTATTGTTCTATCCATCAAAGTAGCAATTGTAAGACAATCTATTATTAGCTAATTGGTGTTATACGATATGATACGATATGCATATGATAAAAGCTATTTATAAGTGCATAAATCAGATAGAAGGCCGCAGCATCCCACGCAAACAACATCGAGGTAGGTCGGGATAAAAACAAATACTAAAAAATACTCTAAAAGTATTACAGTGACGACTCAGCCCCAATCACTCTTCAAAACTTCAGTGGATGATTGATGCAGACTAATCACATAAGCTTCAGGGTAACCTTGCTAACTCGATCAGTGTTTTCGCTCATTCGACCGCCTACTAGGTCATAGCTGCCTGGTACCTCCATTGTGAGCCAATTAATTTGCTAAACGTGATGTTTTTAAATGGGAAGTAACCTAAACATTATCGAAACAAATTAAAATTGTTTCATTATCGTCTAAAGAAACGCTTTATGCTTGTAATACCTACCTGACTGTAATTACAGGTTTACAGCTAATCATATTAATAGTTACATAGTTTTTATGCTTAAATCACCGGGTATGTAATAGGTAGGTGTGTTTTGAATCGTCCTTTTAGATCAAATTCAAAACTTGAAGACCTCAGAAGTCACAGTTTTTGTATTTCTTATAATCTCTATGATAGCTTATTTTATTTATATATTGAAAGACGGTACATTATGGCTCGTTAGCTCTCGCCAATAACTGGCACTTACCAGGGCATCACGAGTGTAGCAGAGGGAGTGCAGAGGTTGTGAAATTGCGTGTGACCGCAAGACATCCGGCGGACAATGGCGCATGCGCCCGGCGCGGCAGACGAAAGCCCAGCGCGCCGGATGTAAGTAATGTTCAGATATTGGTGTGCATGTACACATTTATTGAATAATACTTTACTTGTAAGGATACGAGTAGTTCAAGAACACGAACCGCGAGATTGGCGTTGATAGCTGAGGAAAATAAAATTGTGTAGATACGAGTAGGTAATAAATCTTTAGCTCTGGGAGGCTAATTTTACGGATACGTTTTGAAGAGGATTGAAAAGCACTGTTTAAATTCTTGGCTTCTAGCAGAAAGTTCCTTGACAATGAACCCATTTTTATTCGCTAAATTTCATTCCATTGTGGACTTTCGCATCGTTCACATCGAAAGGAAACCGCAAGGAAGTGAGTTCAACGCCAAGACCTCGTAATTTTTATATCCCAGTGAAGTTTATTTTTTGTATTACTATAAAACACAATGGGGAAAATAATCACCTCACTTATATATATATATGTGTGTGTATGTGTATATGTGTATGTGTGTATATGTGTATATTAGCTGACATTATATTATGGTAACTGACAAGGGCTACATAAACCATAACATAGTAATGAAAGTGGTCATCAGAAGTATCAAATGAAGCGATCTATCAGACGGGTTGTTACCGCAGGGCTCGCATATAGGGAAGCCTTGCATGTGTGGGAGTGGGAGCTGCACAGTGCAGAACTGGTTTGTCTATGTGTACCGAGACGTCCGATACCTCTTCTTGTTTTTGTTGTCCTAGTCCATGAAAACAAGCGGTGGTGAAATATTAAAGGAAAATAAACCTCACTACATTTAAGTACTTATTTCGAAGTTAATACGTTGTTTCTTTTTGAGAAGCAACAATAGAAGCTTCGAAGTCAAAAGTTTTAAAAAGATCCTATTGAATTTTTCTTAAATTACATCACGAATTTTAAACAACTCAGGAGTTCTTTTGTAACTAAATCGTTTACACGTATAATGTGGGACGAAATTATAAATAACCGAATATTTTTCAAGACTTCCAAAATATGACCTAACTCTTTTGTTCGGTGGTAATTTCATGAAACGCATGCATTCCTGCACTGAAATGGCAGCATACAATATTCGGTCACGTAGGTATTTATTAATTCTTATTGTTCAATAATGACTGATATTTAAATACTGGATTGACAGCGGCTATAGGAACCCATTTATTACAAGCGACCTTCAACACTAAATAATCCTGATAGGTTAATTGCTGTGAACAGATTAGTTTTTAGCAGTTTTTTTTGGAGCACCAAAAACCCGATGCTCTTTGTTTATGATTCATAATTACAATACGAAGGAGAGGCAATCACCGAACCTGTCATTAAACTGTACAAATAACTACTTATTTATACATTCTGAGTGTGGCGAGTTAATTCGATACCTGTAACGGCCATGTTCTCCTAGTCGCAACCTCATTTAGGTATTTATTTATCGATTGGCCAATTGATGTCTAAATAAAAAAGGGTTTCTTTATTATATCGCTATATTTCATCGGGCCGTTTCTCATAGTTTACGGTTAGCAAAAAACTTAATGTTATTTATGGTAACGTAGAATTAAGATTAATATGCTTATTTTTTTGGGTGTTATTCCGCTAAGCTCGATGATTATGATTTGTGGCCATTAGACCTACATCAAACGCTCGCGTGTGACCCATGCACACTGCAGCGCTGACGCAATGCATCGCACAAAAAAGACAACTGTTAGATTAGACGCTATCCACAAAAAAATCTGTTATTTACCTTGGCTTTATTTGTAACACGGATTTTTTGTGAGATATTATATTAATATTGAGATACTTCTTAATAATTTTAAGCCATAAAACTTATACGATGCAGAAATAATTAAGTGGTCATAAATCTGAACGAGAGGGATAAGTTTATAAAGAGTTCTCATAATGCGTAACAGATTCGTCCTTCATTAAGACGTAGCTCACGACCCTGAGGAGGGACGTCCTCTCCCGCGGCGGTGTCAGCTCCTTTATCTCTTCGATATAGGTAGATAGCATACTCAGCGAGCAACGCCGCGGCTTGAGATAATAGGATATTATAATAATAAGATAATAACACGTCTGCTCTAAGCGGTACGGCGAAACGGCGTGCTTTTTTCCAACCAGCCCGGTGTTGCCATGTCTGTCTCGATTCACTCCCGCCCGGTTTAACTAGTTCAAGGTTGTTTAAGATGTCGCGCTCGTGAATGGGTGGCTTTATTTTTTGTCAGTAATAGGTCGTGTTTAGGTCACCGGAGTCACCCGCCGCCGGAACGGATGATGTCGTAAAGAACACAAAGAATCTGTGTTGTCCTCCCATACGCGATCATCATATACCTATCTTTTTGTTATTCGCTCACAATTTGTTTCGCAAACACAATAAATAACCCGACGACTGTTACACATTTGGAACATTACAACAAAAACAAAACGTTGTCGCTAAAAGGATCCGATTTAAAAATTAATTAACTACTTATGATAATAAGTTTGGGTCCGGCTAAAAATGCATATTTAATTGTGGCAAAACATCACAAAAAGTTGTCTCGAATGACGAAGACATTAAGTTATTTTGTAACAGAGTGCAACGCTCTGGGAACTGACCGCGTTATGTTGGCAACCCAGCACAGGGCGCAACTAATATGCGTTCGATCCAACCGTAAACGATTATTCGTATTTCGAATGTGCCACGTGACCATCATTTGCGGCGTTTGAATTTTAAACTTGGAACGCGTCTTGGACGATTAGTTCGTTAATTAAATTAGGGTCTTTCGTTTATGAGGGTTCAACTAACCGACACATTATGATGAGAAGTTACATTAAATAAAACAAGAACCCACCCGCCCGCGAAATTATTGCTGCAGATAATATTAAATTGACATTTTACTTTCCGGATTCGTTCGCCAGGTGCTCGGAGACCACCGGGCGATCGAATGCGACCGCTACAAAGTCACTTACAAGTCACTTTGTTGACAAAAAAAAAACCAGGCCACCAGCGCACAGTAAGTCATCCATGCATATATTAAAATAATCTGCGAAATATCAAAACATCTGTCAACCGGCGGCTACACTTTGATCTATGAGCTGGGGTCTGATCCGCGCCAATTCGATGACGAAAATCGCTAAAAAACTCGAGTCACGATTTTTCGCCACTTGAATCGAGTTAGATTACTTATGTGCCAAATTGGTGATGGGTGGCTCTAATGAGATTCTAATTTGATGTTTATTGTTCGAATTTCAATTAGATTGTTCAAAAAAAAAAGCTGTATCATTGCAAAAAGGTCAATTATTGTCTATTATATCTTCATACTCGAGAGTTTGACGGGTTAATTACGTATAGCTTTTGGTGTTATGTTTTCCTGGTATCTTTAAGCGAATTTTCACAGACAGATGGGGCTGTACCTTTCAAAGGGGTACTTGAGAGACGAAATGAGATGGAAATGTGGCCACAAGGAGGCGAGTGGCGTCTTTATTGACCTGGATACAAGGGAAGTGGTTGCTGGGAATTTCACTAACACTTTAAACTGATTACATTCTGGGAAGGAAGATATTGTTTTCCGTGCTTAGAGTAAACCTGAGACGGGATGTAAAGCTTAAAGCTTAGTAAGTGTGGTCA
Source organism: Lacanobia oleracea (assembly GCA_950371165.1). Classification (NCBI taxonomy): domain Eukaryota; kingdom Metazoa; phylum Arthropoda; class Insecta; order Lepidoptera; family Noctuidae; genus Lacanobia; species Lacanobia oleracea. The sequence goes on from OX493405.1 coordinate 3,072,324, forward strand.
TCATTAATTATATCAAATAATAATAAGTTGTCGCCACTAAAAATAAATTAATTCATTTAAAAATTATTCTGACCATTATGTACCTATTCAGTTTACACAATAACAAACATTTTGTTGTTTAACAAGCTTCCATCTGACCGCTAAGCTTCGCCTATTATCACAAATGAGAGCCGTGACGTTATTAGTTTTTCGTCTTAAAGTGATAAACATCTGAATGAATTGTGATTCATTATGTCCGAGGTCGATCTTTATGTGAAATAAATCGCTCGAAGAAACGCCGGCCACTTCAAACGGCTCCTACGACCAGACCACCACTTAACATTGACCTTCCGAGAGACCGAATCCTAGACCACGTTATTAACATACAAGGGACACGAGGAAGGTCACTTCAAACTAGGCACACAGATTTGACCAACAGCGTGAGATTCTCATAGAATATAAAATTAGCCGAAACCAATAGATGCTGGTTTTCATTAAAAATGTCGTCGGCATCTTAATGACTATTCGGACATACCTGAAATATCGAATCTGTTATTTATTGCCTTTGTATTGTATTTAGGACAAAATATTCACGATTGCAAACGTTGTTCTCAAAAATAATTAAAAACTTGATTTATTGGAGACCACTACATTTAATTGATTCTTTAGGAAAAATAAGTAGTTTACTTTTAATGTAGTGGTACAGTTTTGTTTGGAAAATAGTTTAATAGCGTAGGTTAGCGATTACGGCGCATATATTTTCTGTGTGAATGGTCTGTGTTCATGGTTGAGCGCGCGTCAGCTGCCCTCCCCCGGCTCCCACCCGGTCTCGCTACCTCGCCCTGTTACCCCTAATTATGGGACTGTGTTTCTGTGTCAACACACGGTTTAAAAAGGTACACATGACACTGACGGTTCGCTCAAACAGGAAGTTCCACGTTTGAATTATTCTGAATTCTAGCTAGATTCAAATCTTGCTAGAATCATAACGCTCTACTGTCTATTCAGATTCTATCAGACATCTACACAGAAATCCCTAACATTTCGTTAGCTAATCGTCGCACAATAGATCACATCGCGGACTTTCACTCACTTTCGTTGTTTCCTTGCCAACTGTTCGACATTAAAAACAATATGGCGGAGAACAAAGGTCCATTTGAGCGATTCCGGCGCAAAAACAAGATCGGTTAAACGTTGGAAGTAAAGGGACGAAAAAAGGCAATTTCCAAGAAACGTTGACCGCGTTGCCAATTATAATAAAATTGTTCAATACCACCGGCTTAAAGGTTAGCGAGTTAGCGTATTGATACGGCGAGGGTTGTTGCAATGGCTGTTCCATCACATGCAAAACTTTTGTCTGATAAAGCTCCTACGGTGACGTCCCGTACTCCCGTCTTCTGTGCTCGCGCTCATTAAACGTACAGTATGCACTTTAATTAAAGGATGTCAACCAGACGAACAACAATCATCGCAAATGAGTAAACCCATCTGCCCAGAAATTCCATATTAATGGTTGTAATGCTACTTTTAGCAGATTGTTTTAAAATGGCAGCAATTTTCTTGTCAGAGGACGCGGCAGCCGTCGCGTGAGCTGCGATCGTGTGCCATCTTGTAAAAACTGAGTAGCTAGGGGCCACTCGGCTCCAAAATCGATTGTCGCGAATGGATGTCGGTGTGTCGGTGCATCGGGCATCGTCTCGATTCTAAGGACTATTACTGAGGAATGCCACCCCGCGGCTCTCGCTTTCCGAGCGAGCGAGCGCGTCATATAATCGTTTTATAGTTTATTTAATACGGTCATTATCGATACTTCTGCTTATCGAACGATGCTTGATGATCGACACTGAATGTCCGAATGTAACATTGGCAGTTAATCGCGGCTGTCATTTCGAAGCGTGTGCTATTGTTGCGCACCCATTATACGCAATCTGCTTCACGGGAGACATTTTTCAATTACCCGCAGAAGTCTAAATTACAGGGCGGTGCGTGCAGGAGATGCGATGGGTCTCCCAATTGGTGTAAAGGCGCTGCAGTACGCACGTCGTGCCTCAGGTGTCAATTGCTATGTAAATGTGTGTAAGCAGCCCCTGATTGACGCAATTGGTCAGTTTTAAATTATGTTATTGAAACGAGACTTTAATGTATTGTTTCGTTTGCCTCGAGTCAAGCTGCTGTAGAGGAGTCATGACTTTTTGGGCATTCTTTTGTGTTCTTAAAAGGAATAAGTTTTTTGCATGTCGCGATGCGCGTGTCCTGTCCAGCCCTAGGCGAAACGGAATTGCTGCAGCATGTTTCAAAATTCCTTCGTTTATAAAAGAGAATGAAACGGGAAAGTCTCCGTTGTAAGAAAGGATCAAGTTTTAGGAGCTAGTGAGCTTATCGCGGCCTCATCTCGAACCCCGTGAGTTTGGCAAAAAGTTGCGCAGGTGCAGCCGGCAGATGTGGCTGCCACTGATTGACGGCTTCTCGTACGGAAATACCAAATTTTAAAATAACTATACGTTTTTGTTAATGTATTTCGGCAACATTATGTGTAATTTCGTATTATCATTATCCGTTCCACCCTCGAAAGTGGAAACGTAAGTAAAGGTTACGTTTTATATTTTTTTATAACAACACACGTGTCGATACCATTCGTTACTTCCTACAGCCATCAGTCATTCATTTTCGACGCTTCACTTATTTTCCTGCGGCGAACAACTGGCGCTGTTTTGACCCTTAATTTTATTAGCATGAATAAATTAATAGTTCCTTTCCATGTGAGTTTAAGGTTTATAATTCGAAATATTTTATTAATGTTAGAATTACGAGCGAGACGGGCACGCGACTGTGACCGCTGATGTCACGACACGAGAGGTGCCGACTGCTGCGCCTGCGCTACAATGTAAGTTCATCGAGTACGGAGTGGTACCGAGAATCGAACCGATTTCGAATTCGAAAACAAAACAAAATCGCATTTCCGGGCCTCGCTCGGCAGATGGCGCCTTTCCGCCAGCTGCGCCGCCTCCCGGGAACACAGCGCTCCGAGTTAATGCCGCCTCTCGAACGCGACCGAAACGACCACCGCGGACCGACATCCACAGCACAAACAAAACCTAACATTTCTCTCAGACTTCATTAGCTTGATTAACCATTGCCGTCTATAAAACACTGTCCTTCTATTTAAACACGGCTATTGAAGGTGAACGTGTGCGGACCGGAGCGACCGGAGGAACTTCTTTTGTCAAGCGAACGAGCAATCTTTAATTACAACAACCTCCGATACCGACAGGTGGCTTATGTGAGCCTTTGGAGCACAAAAAAAAATGCTGCACACAATAATTAACGACGCGAAATAATGTACCAGCATGCGAGACGAAAATCTAAAGGTTCGACACGCATCGGACGCGGGAGCAACACGACACCGGCCATTGAACACATTTTCACGAGGGAAATATCGGCTTACACGCTGAGAGTTCGCCACCCACTACGCACACTATAACTAGACCTCCACTCAAAGTCTGCGCCCCTGGTAAACAGGTTCATGCTGTCAACAGGGTGGATTGTAAATGATGATCCTGTTATCCCCCAATCCCCGTTACTTTATCGCTCCATCTGTCAAATTAATGCCTTAAGTTTAGATAGAAACATCAATTTCAATAATCTAAAAAAAACATTCGTCTTCAGACCCTATGGGTGACCGCGTCTCCCTCGCGGTCACAGCTCATTTCCATGGGACGCGCGCTACCCCACACATGACAGATAAGGAACATACGTGAATGCGACAATAATGAACTCCGGCGTCGCCATAAATCCCTCTCCAAACGTTTAAAAACGCGCATTTAATTTATGGTACAAGTCTGATTAGTGCGCAGGTAGACCCAAAGGAGCAGGTAGACTCTTTCACGGGAATTTAAAGAACCCGTGATTTAATAGCGGCCCCGAGCTCTCACAAGGACCTTTTTTTCGGTGGTCACTTTAAGATACAGTTAGGTTTCTGACAAAACATCGGCCCTTTTGTTGCTAGTGTTAACTATTTCACAATTTCGAAAAATCGACAAAAGTTTAGATAAGAATTCCTTTTTCTCTTGCATGTTATTGTTCCGAGACAAAAGTTTAAATGACAGCAGTTTACTGAGCGTTAAAATCGTCAGCTCATTCACTCGGCGCGGTCAGCGATCGGTCCTTGAGCTTGGCATGCTCGTTTTGTGTCGCTCACATCTTCTTTCATCCGTCTTGTCCGTGTGTGTTCACATTAAGTTATAAATTTCCGCTTATTGTGATAGACGAGCGATAACCCCTGCGTCCGCAGCCGGTAACAAATACGCAATAAGTCACTAATAAAATGAATCATAGGAAGTCCCGCAACTCTGAGTACACATGCACACGTAGGACCAGAAGCATCCATTTGTTAAACATTATTGTTTGTCCCAGTTCACGTGGGGCGCTTCACTAAAGGGCTCGGGAGCTCGAAGGACACGACAGTTAAATCGGTTAAACCTGTCTACGCTTATGATGCCCTAGTAAGTCATGTTTGCTACCGCTCCTGATCAACCTGGTAGATTTATTTTAAACACCGCGGTCTGGTTATTCTTGGCTAATAATGTTGTACTTGCAAAACTCACAAAACTCGTACAGTCAAATAAAACTATTTTAATGGTTTCGCAAGAAACCTTTATTCAGAATAACTTCTGCCGAAGAAATTTTGAGACTTCTTTCTGATGACGAAAATAGTGCAAGTACTACCTACGAAAAACTTCTGCTACTTACTTTGCGCAGAGTTTCCGAACGTGAAAACAATACCAAACCGTAAATAAAAATTATTGCATTTAATTTAAAAGCTACACTCACTTTCTTGGTTCCCCACTAATTGAGTAATTACAAGATTAACAAGGTAAACAGTTTTATTACGGACTAGTTAAGTAAAGGAGTAGCTATTAGTTGTTCCAAGTGTGGTAACTGTTAGGTGTCAACGGCGCGGCGCGACCGTTGAGCCGGCCGCCGCCGCCGCGCACGCACACCGTGTCGAAACGGAAAGCGCAGCTGCCAATGTTTGTCAGTTGAAGGCAGAATGGAGCTTTGTCGTTGCCCTTTTTAATAAAATTTCATTGAATAACTGGCGCGCGAGACGGTTAAGGTGCAACTAGTGTTGCCCTCTTAAAAATAGAACAACTAATTTTCAAATACAAATGGAGAAGCAAAATCCTTTTTTTTTCTTACGCAGTTAATTTATTCTGTGTCGTTAACTTATGAGAGCATATTGGTACATAATTTAGAACAGATTTCACAACGGTTAATAATAGTAACATGTGTTCCTAACGTTCATAAACAAGAGGCGTAACGACTGTCAAATGTTTAAATCGAAAATAACAATCGAAGTTTTGAAATGATAAAAAAGTTAATTATGTTTATGAGGTTGTTGAAGCTAGTATTTTGAAATGGAATAAATTGCATTCAGATTGGAACCCAGTCTTTAGTAAAAATAGGCGACATTCTGTATGTCTGTGTAGTCGTCGAGTATATACTTAGGTATTTGCCACATGCAGCACCTGCTTCAGTTTTTGTTTTTGTTATTTTAAAGCGGTCATACAATAGTAACCTGTAACGATCGCTGTTGAGCGGGAATCGAATAAATAGTTTCGGAAAACCTGTAATGCGAATGCGAAAAGTACGAGTGTGAATGCTATTAATTCGATAAAATGAAAAGTTTAACTATAAATCGAGACGTGGTCTCGAATGCTGCTATTGTACTTTGTAAGCAGTTTTTGAATTTAAAACGAATGAATGTATTTTTAAAAACTTTTCATTAATTTGAATTTCCTTCACACCTTACTTGTTTCCTTGTTAACTAGCTATATATAAGTTAACAATTGTCAAGCTATCAATAATATAATCATTATTGAATGTGAAGACGGTTGAGCTTGAGGGTCGAGGGCAGGTGGCGCGGCCACAAGACGGTTGGCAGATGGCAGCGCCGGCGATAACTTGGAAGAATTTGTAAACGGCCAATTTATTATAACGTCCCTAACCGATGGAGGTTTTAATGTTTTTGACAGCATTAACGAGAGTACCTCCAGTTTAATGGTAATTTATATTGAAAGCAGGGTTCTTAATCCACCTTGAATTATATTAATTTAAGGTATATGTTAGTAAATTACGTCATACGATCCATGTCCTCGGACAAAGACCTTGGAAAGCCATGCTAAGGTTGTTAGCGTTTATTTATACCATATTAGATTGAGTTTTTGCCAAAAACAATAACTTCCTTTGATTACTGTTCTGATAGAGGATAAAAAATTCTATGCACATACTTGGTATCACACATTGGGCAATATGTCCTTACACAGAATGAATAGTGTACCAAGTACCAAGGTTACACTCGTAACTCAAATTATGAATTCGGCAGTTGATGTACGAAAGCTTTAAATGTTAATCAGCCAGTAGTTTCGTGTAGTACATGTTCGTACTAGCACACATGTGGTGCTGCCTGCTGCTGCGTAGAACGGAACAATCCTTCATGGCGACAACATTTTGCACATCTGCGCTGTTCGGACTTTGACTCGAAGACATTAACATCATATCCTGTCATTAAACCTGTACAAGAAAAACGTACCTACGCTCCATTTTTTCCCAACAATAATGTAGTCCGCGACAAATAAATTAATCTCGGACAGAAATTGCCATCGCATAGTTCTCTTGGAAAATAACCGCGAACGTGTAAGGCGGAATAATGAAAGTCGGCCGCGGGATGGCCGCTTATTACTGGCCCTGGATGAAGAGTAAATCGAAATGGGAGTGAGTCTAATTCGCGGCGCCGGCTGACAGCCCGAGATGGATTGTTGTCAACATTAGTGCGGGAGCATATCGACTTGTCGCTCTATAATATTGCCCCCGCCGATCACTAACCCGTGATGACATAATTTAGAGCGCGAACAGACTAAATTAGAACCAATAGCTCATATTATAAGAGTCCATTTCACTCTGCAACGTCACGTCATTGTGGCTTTACGATCCGATCACAGCCACTCTCGTCCAGGAGTACATGTCGCGAGACGTCTGACATTCGATTTCAAGCTCAGAAACAAAACAGCTCAAGGTCTACAATTAAACGCAGGAGCGGTTTTCGCGCCGGATTACGGGCTTATTCGTGCTGCCGCGGCAATTAGGAAGTCATTCATTAGGGTCCCTAAGTTTCGCAGACGTGGGGGTGCCGTCGCACCGTGACGTCACGCTGTTCTTTCGCAACGCGCTATGATTCCAAATGATTTCTAGTTCGCTGCGCCTCGCCGCTAGTTAGTGCTCCGCTTGGAAAACAAAAAGTAACCATGTTTAAGAATGCTGTTGGTGCGACGTGCGCAATACAAACAGGGAGCGAGTTAGTTCGGGCTCGGCTCCTTCCTCCCGCGGCCGTGGCGCCACTTCGAGCGACAAGGACGGAGAAATGCACCTTAAAATAACCCTCAAATTCGACGTAGTAGATACAGAACTCATACAACCGTAGATTTCATTTCCGAATGCACGATAAGGATGCAAGATGCGGTTAGCGGCGGCCCAGAATGCATCTGTCAAGTCACACAAAAAATGGGGCCCTGGAATTTCGGGACGTCTTGGCAACCACGGGGCACATGCTTGTTTATTTTTTTACAGCCAGAGTAGATTCATTCAAAAATTGTCAACGGATAGAAAATTTGTGTAATCTTGTTTAAGTAATATTAGTCAGCTCGTTAACAACCAATTTAGCGGCCATTCATGAAAATTTATTAAAAGTCAAAGCTGACTTTTATTGCTTTTGAATACATACGAAATCATTCCGTGTTTGTCTATTATTGCGTGAGGTCACTTAACGTTTAAGTTTTCAATCGAAAGTAATTTTATTGTTGCTGACTGTTGCGGTGGACGACATAATTTCTAGCATTACGAGTGTAATCCGCTCAATACGACGTCGTCGTCGTGGGAATCGCATAATTTAAATGGAACCTATCAGTTTCGCTTTTAGCGTCCCATTTCCGCTTGGCGTAGCGATAGTACAAGACAGCGTTGCGGCTCGCGTCCACCAGGCGGGCAGCAGTGTGCAGGAGCCGAAGCCTTGACCCTGACTGCGGTGGCGTCGACCGGAACGCACGCCGAGCCACATTGCGAATCTTGCCGATTGGCGTTCACTGCCTAGCCGGTGTTGCGATCTTAGTACATTCCTCTCGCACGTGTGCTTTACGAGATTGTTTTCTCTTTCGTTTATGTTCGAAAATTACATCGATTAAGTTAAATACCATCTTGCATCTATTTGTAATAGTACTTGCTTTTGCGAGTTCTAAACTAAGTAAGTTAAATATTGCTTTAAGATATTGCTCTCTATATCGTAATTCATTCCCATACTTTTCGATCAACATAGAGCTACACCTGAACTTGATGTTGAATCAAAACGCGGTTACTAAGCAAGACGAAACGGCCTAGTAACGTCAAAATCGAGAGTTATTGTTGAGAAAAAAGTCATAAGTACCTCGACTTCTCGAGGAGTAAACAGACCGGGAGAGGGGTAGGCAGTCATTGATGTAGAACCGGTTGTAGCGACTCGTCATCTAGAACCGGCTTGTGACGGACAGGGATGAATTACTCACCGAAACGTTTGGAAACATTGGAACTAAATGTTACGTGTATAGCTCGCATGATAAGCTAACGAATACTAAATTCTATGAGGTCTATTAAGAGATGGGCTGAGTTTACCATAACAAAGAAGATTGCGACTTGTAAAAAATCCAGACGGAAAGTCATTATTCCTAAAACGCTTAAAAATACAATGAACTATCATAAAGTATCGCTCGTGTAAATACCACTGAGACAGTTCACCTTACGATACATCGGATTCACAGATGCAAAAACATTGTTCGGCGCGCCACTACAAATCAAAACAACAAACGCGCCGACAGGAGGTCCGATCGACATCGACATCGAGACAATCATCGACAATCGTATCGATAGTCGACGCGAGTCCGACACGAGTCGACAACCGGACGTGACGTCACGCCGTCCGTGCGTAAACGCGAGAATTTTAAACAACCTCCTTTTGGTATATTGCGTTGTTTTGAACAGATGTCATTGGTACAAACAAAGGTGTCTCATGCTTTGACATTTTATTACCATGTATTTAAGGTTCAATTTGTTTGAAAAAAGTTTTCGATCAAAGGATAGACTTATTTAATATTCACACCGTATGAAAAGTGCGTTGTTAAAAGGTCGTTTTAGATTTTGACACGAATTTACAATAGACAATAGTATATAGCCGGGGTCCGAGGAAATCTATTTTTACCTTCTTTTGTTCTACTACATTTGCTCCGTTAATGTGATGCCTCATATGAAGGCTAAATACGAATTAATAATAATGTTGGTCAAAGTCTAAATCTTGGCTACAATGGAAGGACTAATAGCGGTTACAAGAATAAGTTCTAGAACAACCGTATTCTATCTAGGTTTTGAGAATTTTGCATAGACAAAAACCAGATCATAGGAAACATCACAAAGATGTCTTTGAATTTAGAATGGGATTCAAATGATAAAGGAATAAAGGAGGAAGCAAACCCAAAAGCCTAATCCAGACAGAAATAAGGAGAAAAAATCAACGAGTCGCATAAAGTACAGGTAAGTTTAAAAAAAGTTGTGTGCTTATAAAGGGCCCTTTCATAAAAGTCTGCCACGCGGAATGATTCTGCGAGTCGAATGCGTCAGTATTGAATTACTGACTATTGTGCCATCAGGTATTGAAAAATATTAAGCATCTTCTAAGAAATTTTGACAATTTGCTCAGGGTTTTTTCAGCTAATATGACCTCCCGTAATGGCTGATCTTAAGAATTACTTAGTTTGATCATCTGCCTAGCCTTTTCCCAACTACATTAGGGTCGGCTTCCAGTCAAACCGGATTAAGCTGAATACCAATATTTTACGCGGAGCGGCTGCTTACCAGACCTCCACAACCCATTTAATGGGTATCACTGTACTTCATGGTAAGACTGGAGTCAGATTAACCTGATTATCACGACTGCCAAAGATCTACAAATGACAGCTTAACGTGCTTTCCGAGGCACGGAGGAAACTCGGTATGTTAAGATGGTCACCCATCCACAGTCCAACCTTGGGAAGCGTTGCTTAACCTTGAAGATCGACCCGTGCGGCTGTTTTTATCTAGCCACGAGCTCCTCGAGAATGACTTAGTCTGATATTCCATGAAAAACGCATTAACAAAGCAGAAATGTGTGATTAACTTTCATTTTCAGAAAATAAGTTGCTCGGTTTATTGTATACAAAACTTAGTGTTTCTGAAAACAACATCAGCCGATATTGTTTAACATTAGTATTAGCAGGTAAAAAACAAGCTTATTAAGATCAAAGTAAAATAAGAACCTTTTTTAATAAACATTAAGACTTTTGACATATTATTATAAATTTTAAATTGAATCCTAAACGTGTTTCAAAAGCTACTGCTAAAGACGTAAGGACGCTTTTATTTACTTTTTATCGGCAACCGATCAGAAATACCAGGGCCCCAGAGGAAACAGAACGTAACGCCCTAAATATAACAACTGTTTTGAAACCCACGGCCCACCTTATCGCGCTAAGTTTACGGTCCTCCTAATTATGTCTTTCGATTTGAATATGGGCCAACATTGTATCCTGCGAGTGTTGAAGATATTTTCAACAAAATTGAGCGTGTTATCACTATCCAGCGTCTTCTTTTTTTATTTTCATTTACTAAGAAGACGGCTGGTTTCAATAAACTTTATTAAAAGTACATGCAAGTCAAAATTGTCCCTCCCAATAATGTCTAAAGCTACAACAAAGGGATCAGAGCAAGGTGAATTTGAACCGTGCGAAATTCTTCAACTCCTATAAAGGACGCCCGTAGTTAGACAGAGTTGTAAGTGAAGCAGCTGCGTTTTTTGCTCTCGTTTTACAAGTTCCTTAGTCTGGAAATGCAAGGGACCTCTATACACACTGGCTACCTATAGCACCGGTATTATTGTTTCGTTCTACAGCTATGGGAAAGGTTTCCGAGCGAAACGGCCACTATTAAACGGGTCGGATCGAAATAGGTACCAGTTTTTGTATAATGCGATATTATTATTGTTTAGTTTTTTAACTTTTATGTTTATCTTTTGATGTAAGCTGCAGGGCATGATTTAAGATTCATTTTCAGATATCAGTGAATTTTAAAATCAACTTTGAACAATCAAGAGGTTGTTTAAATATTATTAACGTAGCGGTTACCTTCTTTAATAGATTAAACATTCTTATTTAGTTCTTTTATCTGAGCTATAAATGGTTCCTGTGTTTGCTGTAGACTTGAATAATAGAAATTGAACGGAGCTTTTATTTTCGTACAGACTGTTCAACGATTTTATTAATGAAGTAGGTAGCTTTTATCAATATTACTAAAATGATGATTATGATGTTCAATATCCGTATAGAAGCTGAACTTGTAATTGCAATTATGACAAGGATTTAATTATAATGAATATCTAAGTAACTAAAAAAAACGCGACTAAAGCCACCGACCCTCGTCTCCTTAATACCTCGATCACTTCGAACATGCGAAAGTTAAATGACGATCTAGCGAAACGCTTTTCAAGAATGCGAAATTAAGTGTCGCTGTGTACCCAGCTGTCAAAGCGTGAAAATAAATAACAATTAAAAGCCCAGCGGTACCAGGACCACAGCAGCGAACAGTATCATACGTTTGTCTTAAAAAGATCAAGAATAATAATTATGTGTAGCGATCGAGCGACAATTAGCGACCTGTCCGTTGCAAAAGGTGAATTCGTATAATAATAACATGTTAATAAGTGTCTCAAAGTAAATGTTTATATTTTTAATTATGACAACTCAATTTCGGAAAGTGTTGTAAATATTGTTTTAATTATTTCAAAGAGTTTCGTGGTTAATTGAGTCGTTGGTGCATACCTAGCTATGCGTGTGACAGATGCTTTATGTTTGGGCGCGTTTGTTTCATTTTCTTGGCCTTTGGAGTAGTACTTAAATTGTAAAAATCTCGGAGATTCTTGCATTTAAGAAATTGCCGAACAGCTGTTCTCATATCAGAGATTTTTATATAAAAAAGATTCATTGACATCTATCTTTTTAACCCATTTTGTGCCACTGCAAAGGTTTCTCCCAACTTTTTCCACACGGTTCTGTCGGGCAGAGCTTTTATATAAAAAACTCTGATATGAGAACAGCTGTTCGGCAATTTCTTAAAAGCAAAAATCTCCGAGTTTTTTACAAAATACTACTCCACTAAATTAAAAGGCCAAGAAAATAAAACAAACGCGCCCAAACATAAAGCATCTGTCACACGCATACCTAGGTATGCACAAGCGACTATGAACAAATATTTACATGGGACGAGTACTATCATCAAGTTTTAAGAACTTAATCTCTTAAAGAGATCTAGGTTTAAGTTAGGAAATCGAATACTATTGCCAATTCTTTTGTTCTATCACTAAACATCGCGAGGAGTTTCATGCGAAGCTATCCGGCGCGTGAATGACGCTGGCGCGGCGGCTGGACGCTATCGGTACGCTATTATTACTCACATTGTCCTAGGTTATGTACCTACTACGTGATTAACGGAAAGCGACCCGGGATTCTTATTTCGTCATAAATATTAATTATCGACTCTTATTGATAAATAATTAAACGGACGGCGTATATGGTAATTTATTACCTATAGTGTAACAACGTGTTTGTGCGAAAGTTTGAGGAAGAATACGTGTTTGTGCGAAAAGCGTTGACAGTCTTGATCATTTGAGATTATGGACTACATAATCATATCCCCTATTTCCTCCTAGTAATCCTACTAATATTACAAATGAGAAGTTTGTGGGGATGGATGGATGGATCTTTGTTACTTTTTCACGTCAGAACGTCTGAAAGGATCTTAATGAAATTTGGCACTGAGGTAGGTAGATTATAGTCTGGAATAACACATTAACTATTTTTTTTCGTCATTCACGCGGGCGGTGCCGCGGGCCATAGCTAGTGTTCCATAATTATTTGTTGACTATTTACAAAACACACAAGTTCATTAAGTCTTTAATATACTAAGGTCATGCTATTATAGATAACGTAATACAAAAACAATGCTATCTACACCTACTTTAATTTTACCTGTGTTCGAACTTACTATATACTATATAAAATACACATTGATTCTACCTACGAAAAGGGTAGTTAACTACAAAAAATAAATAAACGGACGGTGGAGTGAATTCCAACAGTTTTCTAACATCTTCTGACCACGAACCTACCTGTATCATTACAACGAGATCCACTAAGAAATATATAATTGATTTCTTACGCAGAAAGCGCATAGATTTGAAAAATTAGTGCCAGATAAGGACTGCCGGCTCCCTTTGTCGGTACTTTTTGCTCATCCCTCACAAAAAAGAGAACCAACCCCTGGGTACCGATTTTTTGCCGAATTGTACCTTTTAATTAGAACCAACGAATGTTTTTTCGACTTCGAAACCCAATTCGGTTTGACTGATACCGAGAAATCAGATCGACTCGAGATGGACGAGAGATAATGACAATTTGTGGGTAGCTTACTTTATGATATGCGATTAGTAGTTTTTAGACGAGAAATTACTGATGCAATAACAAATATCTGGACGTTAGAAGTTTCGTCATAACGTTAACTTTTTGAGTAGCTATGCGTAGGTATGGAGGTGAAATGTTGTCTAACTACTGATCGACAGATTGAAATAGAAAATGAAAGCTTTTAATTAATCTATCTAAACAACTACGCGAGTGATAAATTGATAATTTACAGTGAGCAGTGAGCACGCAATCTTCACAGCATCACGAAACAGATGATAACGAGGACGTCGAGCTTGGTGTAGCGAGGAGCTTTCAGTCCGCGGTTGTTCTGCTACCTACTTGTACATACGTAGTAGGTACACTGTGACTACGACGTATTTACGCAGCTAACTACACAACACTACGACTCACTGCGGCCATCCGATAAGCGTAACAACAAATTTTACGAGGGTAAACAAACAAAAACATTGCAAATTTTTCGCCGGTCGTCGGATTCGCACGGCTCCTGGCACTGGGTGTTGGTTGTGATCGAACATAACCTAAAAGCGGCCGGCGGCACGTGCGCCCTTACATAAGGGTGGCGCGGCACCCCTGCCGTCTGACACCGGGTAACCTCTACAGCTGTTCGCGGGCGTGAGGCGTGCAGCCGGCATGAAGCGCGACAAGCGTGAGCGTGCAGCAGTACCTTGGCGGCCGACGATCTCCGCGACGTGCTCCGAGGAGGGCACGGGCACGCACTCCGTCATGTTCTGCGACTTCTTGGCGCGGTCCTCCGGCTGCGGCGCGAAGCCCAGCGGGCTGGCCAGCGACCCCGGCGTTGGCAGCGGCTCGCCCAAGCTCAGCATGCTCAGCTCTAGCGCCAGCTGGAACGCGCGCTGGTCCTCCATCAACCCTCCGCCTCCTCCTAGATCCCCGAACAAGCTTGACGGCATTTCCACTTGTGAAGCTATTTTTACGATTTACTGAGAGGTTGCCCTCTCTGTCACTGGTATGATAAAAATTGGGGTGCGTTCGATCGTTTCAAACGCCGCGTTTTGTCATGTGAGACGCACGTCTGCTTAGCACGGCGCGCGGTCCTGAACTGATGTGCCGGCCGGCGCAGCACGCGGCCAGCGCGCCGGCGCGGGGGGCGCGCGCGGGACGGTGCGCGGCGGGCGGGCGGAGGGGGCTGGGGTGCCGCGGGTGGCGGGTGGGGCGGGGGCGCGGGCCCACTGCAGCCGGGGCGGGATGCGTCGCAGCTTCCGCCCGCCCTGGCTGGCGGCGGCGGAGGTACCTACACTACGTCCGTGCTTTAACACCTTGCCGCGCTCTCCGCTAATTATTTCGAGATCACGTTTTATGTTGGAGGTGGACGCGGCTGATAACGGACGCAAAAATAACCTTGATTTATGGGGAAGTTAGGTTTTATAAAAGTTTAGTTACTACAGTATGGTTAAATTCAAATGTTGTTTGATATTTTTGAAGCTCAATATTTTACATTGAAATATAATCTCTTTTTCCACAACTACTGTGTACGTCTTCCATGAGTTTTATCAATCTACATTTACTCGCTAGCGACAGTAGTAAAAAAAATGTATGAAAACAGAAAAAAAAAAAATCCAATTTATTTTTTTAAGTTGTTAACTAACAAGCAAGCAATTTGCAAGTAAATATTTAGTAAAAACTAAAGAAATAAATCAGAAATTAGTTTTTTAAAAGTTTTCATATTTAACTACAGTCGCTAGCGAGTATAGATTGATAAAACTCATGGTAGACATACTGATATCAAATAAGTTATGTACCTAGTTGGTACGCTATCGCGGCCGGAACACTGGTCGCTGCTAAGAACTGGAGCTGCGCGATCTTCCCGAGGGCCGAGCGATAACGTCGCCAGCTGGTTCGGCAGGCGACGCCACTCTATACCTATTGTTTTTCGAATCAATAGCACTCAGGTGTACTGAACAAACTCAACTGCAATGTATTTTTTTGTATCGTCTGCATCAAACATTTTAGTAACGAAACTCGAAAATAGCATCAACCCGAAATCGAGCAAGGGATAACTTTAGGCTAGACTCGCTACTGCTTGATAGTTGACCGACAGACAGGCAGGATGAGGAGAGCAATATTATTAAATATTTAAACTTTTATTTGCATCTTTTGTTTTAAAGTCAAAAAGTGTTATCACTTTCTGAGTGAGTCTTTAAATTAAATTGTTGGTTTAAGATCCATAACATTTCAAACTTGAATTTCTACACTAATATTATAAAGAGAAATGATTTGTTTGTTTGTTTGTTTGTTTGAGTTGAATAGGCTCCGAAACTACGGGACCGATTTGAAAAATTCTTTCACCATTAGTATCCTACATTATCTCTGATGAACATAGGCTATAGAATATTTTCAAAACAGTTAGGGATCCGTATGAAAACTTCGATATTGAAACCCAAGGTGTGAAAGTAATACCAAAAAAATCCTCTTATAGCGCGTACGCTGGGGAAACTATTAACAATAGAGGAAAGTGATGTACTACAGTTTTATAGAGGACATCAATATCTACAATAAAGTCTGGGAGGGTATTTATTTAACTATTGTAGTTAAGTCAAAATGACCGCTTTTTATTCAAATTATTCAATCAAAACGGTGATTTTAGTATCATGATATTATTCCTTATCTATTTAAATTTGTAAAATAATTAAGGTTGGTTATGTACAAGTAAATTACACTTTAGATTATTCAAATCGGACTTGTCGTTCAAAAGTTACGATTGCTATAAAAATACTTTAAGTAAGTAAAATGTTGCAGTTTGCGCGAACTGCCGTCGTCGAACGTTTAGTCTATTAATAAGTAATTTACACGGGGAGATGAAGTGCGTGGAGTACTAACTAAACCCGCAGAAATATGGTTGCGTACCACTGTTGTTTCAATGGTTTGTTGTCAGTGGTAACCGTAGTACACCTGAAGAAGTGGAAGGCATTTAAGAATAAATGCTGAGCCGACGTTTTTTGAGCTTTGGTAGATAAGTTTCTTATTGGAATCCGTAGACCTCCAAAATCGTTTTGTAGGTAAATGGTACTTTTTTGTTGAAATTTTTTTTATTAAAAGTATGTACTTTATCATCTTGATTTATTTATTTTAAAATTGCATGCACATTTCATAAGTTTTTACCAGTTGTTGGATAATAATAGAAAAAAAAAATCTAATAAGCGTATGTATCACGTAAAACATTTGCCACGTGTAAGTAAATACTTTTAATAAGAAAACAAAGCTTATGACATAATTAATGAGCAACATCCTTGTTGGCTGATTACACCGTCTTACCAAGTACCTACCTACAATCAGTAATCGGCATTCAACGACATCAAAGTAGTATGCCTTATCAAAGTCAGTGAGAAGTGTTTATCAGTGGGAATTCGAAGAACGTTGGTCATTCGCCATCTGACCTGACGGGGCCACCTCAGGTCCGCGTCCGGTGACTATACGTCATCGCGAACTATTGGAATTTCGAATTAGTGTTTGGTTCTTCCGTTTTATGATAGCCTAGTACTTACGCAGGTAATGTGGTTACTGGTTTGATGATATTTTTTTTATTAATTGCTACTATTAAAAAAAAACATTGTCATTTTTAATAGCTAGGGATTTTTCGATTTTGTCTTCAATAGTAGGGATGTCCGTCGGTCCGTCCAAGCCAGAAAGGCAAAGAAAACAGTTTTATCGACACGCCTTCATAATCCTCATCCTTACTAATATTCCTTACTAATATTATAAATGCGACAGTAACTCTCTGTCTGTCTGTCTGTCTGTCGCGCTTTCACGCCAAAACTACAGAACTGATTAAAATGAAATTTACAGACAGTCTAGAGCCTGAGAAAGGACATTGGCTACTTTTTATGCCGGGAGTATGTTCCTTAGGAACACGTGGGCGAAGCCGCTGGCAGAAGCTAGTTATATAATCCTAAACTTTTTTAAACTAACCGCTAACTAATTACAAAATGGCGTCTAAATATTCATCTGTATCGCTGGAAATCAAAAATATTGGTGACATTGCCTCGTTGAATGGCAATGCATACCCTTTGCCAAAGGTGAAAAGGCCAGCCCTTGGGCCGCGGGAAGTGTATACCGACAGAATAGAAAAATACTTACACTCTTATTAAATACTAGCTTTCACCCGCGACTTCGTACGCACATATCCCGTTTTTTACCTTTCCCGTAGGAATATCGGGAAATCCTCTCTTAGTGCTCATCTACACTCCCCAAGGAACATACATGCCAAATTTCAGCTTTCTACGCCCAGCAGTTTCGGCTGTGCGTTGTCTGTCAGTTACTCACTCAGTCACTCAGTATCGGAAGAATCTTATACTTACTTAATATATAAAGCTGAAGAGTTTGTTTGTTTGTTTGTTTGCTTGAACGCGCTAATCTCAGGAACTACTGGTCCGAATTGAAAAATTATTTCAGTGTTGGATAGCCCATTTATCGAGGAAGGCTATATAGGCTGTATATCATCACGCTAAGACCAATAGGAGCGGAGCAGTAATGAAAATTGTGACGCAAACGAAGTTGCGTGGGTCAACTAGTTTTATATATTAGGAAGGATGTACCATTAACTGCTATCTAAACTACGGACGAGATCTAACTAAAGAGATCAGCTCTCAAAGTATAATTTCACAGTTTTGATGTTTAATAGATTATATGAACTCTAGCACGCATGTTTGAACCTTAAACCTAAACTTTCCTTAAGAAAACTTTCTATCTTCGTCTCCGTTTTCTCGAAGTAGGCAAAGGCGTAGTAAAAAGCTAGTATTTGTTACAAAACAAAGTTTTGCGACAGTTGTGAACAAAACCTTCGAGGTTTTTTAGTTATTTCCGGTTCTACGACCTAGAGTGACGGAGTGAGTGAGGAGTGACGGGAGAGGGGTCAAGGAGGGACAGCCATGCGGTTTTTGTTGATGCCGCGAATTATTTCGGTATTGTTTTTATTTAGTCTTGTTATTTGATTCTATTTTCTTTTTGTACACTACTTTAACTTAATTTTTTGTCGTTGAAGAGTGGGACCTCCTAGCACAGATATATCTTTTGTAAAAGTTTCTGCAATTTTATTTTTATTGTTTGAGAATTATGAGTTTCTCATGTGGGTTTTCTATTTCGGCTTAGAATATTATATTGTTGTTATTTATGGCTAACTGCTTTTCGCGGTTTCGCTACCGCGCGTAGTCTTCACACAGAGATAATGTTAATATCTACTTCTTAGACACATACAAAAACTTACCTTTACAGTCAACATAGAGGACACTTGGGCACAATCTTGTTTATATTGAGATTTTCAACATTATTAATAATTTGCCTATTTACCGATAACACCATATTGCGTAGAATTCCTAGGTACATAAATATTAAATACATATAGGATATCCCATTAAAGTATAAAAAACCCGCCAAGTGCGAGTCGGACTCTCCACCGAGGGTTCCGTACAAAGTAGCTACAAATTACTCTAACTAGTCAAGGACCGTAAGGCCCGATTGGAGTCAAAAGCCTGACGGGTTAAATAAAGATATTTTTAATTACAAGTTTCCCGACTTTTCTCTATACTTGTAGGATAAGATTATTTTATTTTACGATAACTTAGAATTTCATTTTTTCACAACTGCAAGGGGCCATAGACCTGAGTATTTGGTTTTAATTTCAACTCGATGCCTCGACGCGTTCCCGAGATAAACGGTCTTCCGGTCGGCCGTTTTCTACTTTTGAGGTACGGAACCCTAAAAAAGTAAACAAAACAAGGGGTGTTCCCTAGCAATATGGCCAATTATATTAAAATATGCCATTCACTCCCATTATCAGATTACCAAACTGAACACTAATAGCCATAAAGGCATGAACACGTTTATACTTTTAGATTATCCCAGATACCTATATTCGCAAAATCCATCCTGTAGCACAGGGGTGTTTGCGGCATCGTTCGTCACAGCTATTACTAAATAGTAACTATGGTGTCGGCCGTCGATCGAGCTGCTAAGTACCTACTAAATTTCTATGAAAAAAAATGTAAAAATCACATGACCCTGGTGAAAAATAACGCTTTTCAACAAAAAAATAAAACCGACTTCCAAAAACAAAACACTACAAAGTAAAAAATAACTTTTATTTCGGAAGTCGGTGTTCAAAAACGAAATAACCTAAAACACCGACTTCCGAAATTAAAGTTATTTTTTACTTTGTAGTGTTTTGTTTTTTTTTATTATTTGGTATCAAACATAATTTTAGTTTTACAAAGTATTTGACGCACCAAACTTTGCAGAATGGAACTGGGCCGGCTAAGTTTGCCGCATGTCGGACGATCATGGGTTTTTTTTTGAAGATCTACCACAATGTGGGTCCCGGAAAATGTCCGGTGACTTTACGGGAGACCCATGAGAAGAAGACGGGAATAATTCGCCATTTGCCAGGACTGATACAAACTTTCCTAAAACCGAGGGGATAGGACAGAAGAAAGGGAGGCTTTTGGCTTACAGTGAGACAACTCAAGCTGCACGTTAATAACTTACTAATATTTTAAAGCTGAAGAGTTTGTTTGCTTGGTTGAACGCTCTCATCTCTCCTGTTTCGAATAGAAAAATTCTTTTAGCGTTGGATAGCCCAATTATCGAGGAATTATATAGCCTATAGCCAGGCTCTATTATTCGATATCATCGACCCAGAAAGTTCGCGATAGATCGGACCATTGCGATCCACGGTTTGAGCTCCCCTGCAGTGGCTCATACAATTAGAGATTGCCGTGTCCTTTCCGTCCATCCTGTCCATGTGTGTCCACGAAATCCATCGCAGTCAGTGAATGGATTGAGACGGCGTGTCCATTGCTCAAGGGAGGCTTTACATGCGTGACGGTTATTGGATGGTGTCACTGTCTATTCTTGCTACGATGCTACGAGTCTACGAGAATGTGCTACGCCGTGCCGTTCGCATAGATGGTTCACTATTTCGTTATTAGTTTGAATTAAAATTCTTTTTTTTAGAAAATAAGCAACGATTTATGTAGCTTTACTATTGATGTTTAAGTTTTTTTTGTAAATCAATGATCTATACTTCACTACATATTATAAAACGTCCTCTGCCGCGTC
This sequence comes from Lacanobia oleracea, assembly GCA_950371165.1. Lineage (NCBI taxonomy): Eukaryota > Metazoa > Arthropoda > Insecta > Lepidoptera > Noctuidae > Lacanobia > Lacanobia oleracea. Next base: position 3,092,963 of record OX493405.1, read on the forward strand.
TGCCTGTCTGTCTGTTCGCGATAAAATCAAAAACTACAGCATCGATTTTCATGCTGTTTTCACCAATGGATAAAGTGGTTCTCGAGAAAGGTTTCAGTAATTAATTTGTCTAAAAAAAAAAGTAGGGATCCTTATAGAAAATTGCAGCGTGGACGAAATCGTGGGCGAAGTGCTAGTGAAGAATAAGTGATGTTTTTATGTTACGGTCAAAATAATCCAAAAAAATCAAATTGGATTTTTAAAACATCATTTTCCATTTAAGGTAGGCCGAGCTCCCACGAGGTAAACTCGTCGTCACCTGGTGAATGGTGCGGGAATCTGCTATGCGAGACGCACAGTACCGGTCGATGTGGCTAGACTTGGGGTGGCCCATGTCCAGCAGTGGACGTCATTCGGCTGGAATGATAGTGATGAGGCGGAGCGTGTCATCTTCTTCCATATTATATCACCTTCTTTCTATCCCACACATATCAATCCTTTGTTTCTTTAATCTTTCGTAGTCCTAAGTAATCTATACTAATATTATGAAGACGAAGAATTTGTTTGTACGCGCTTCTCTCTGGAACTACAAGTCGGGTTTGGACAATTTTTGTTTATAATAGCCACATTCATGAGGAAGGCTATAGATAGGCTATAAGGGAACGGGAAAAAACGAGATATGCGCGTACGAAGTCGCGAGCAAAAGCTAGTTTCTAATTTATTTGTGAAATGAAGGGAAGTCAATCCCTAGCCTAGGGATGTCGCTCCTTTGAAATGACGGTTAAGAGATAACCGTCATTTTAGGAGCGTCCCTAACAAATAAAATAAAATAAAATTCTTCAGCTGTTCGTGTTATTACTCAAAATTTAGGGAGAAAGAAAACAGAGTTATCAGAGGGCCTAGCGCGGATATTTTGACGTATCGTAAGTGAATTTTGAAATGTAAACTTCATCCCCGTAGTATTTTGGTTTAATTTTATGTGACAATTTATATCATTCAAAAATATGAGTATAGCATCTAATTCAAATAAATATTATGTGCGAAACGAGTATTGTAGCTGTGGTAAAATTTAACGTTACGTTACTATACGTCATAAATAATCGTGCTAGGCCCTCAGGCGAAGACGGCTTTCCCAATTAAACACCGTCCTACTTATTGTAGGCGCCAGATAAACTTGCAATAAAGTAGCATTTTTATGAAATGTTTTTCATTACTAGAGAAGGATCACGATAGCTCGATTCAAGACAGCTTTGTCTTTATTTCTGTTTTAGGGTTTCGTACCCGAAGGGTAACCAACGGAATTCTATTACTAAGCCTCCGCTGTCCGTCCGTTCGTCCGTCCGTCCGTCCGTCTGTCTGTCTGTCTCAAGTACCGTAATACGTAGAAAGCTGAAATTTTCACAGATTGTGTATTTCTATTGCCGCTATAACAACAAATAATAAAAAAATAACTTTTATGGTACGGAACCTTTCGTGTGCGAGTCCGACTCGCACTTGGCCGGTTTTTTATGTTAAAGAAGTCATTAAATGTATATGGGTCAATGACCGTTTATCGAATAATTTCACATTTATCTGGCGTCAACCATAGTGACACAAACCCTCCTCAATTTTTTTTTTACTATTGATAGGCACGCGTTTGACCACTGTCTCACCTGATGGTAAGCGATGCGATGTGGTCGAAGATGGAGCACGCCTGCCTAGAAGTAAACAATTCATTCTTGACTTAAAGACTCTCAAGTTATAGCTATCAGGAAACACAGACCCCGGCAGGGAATTCCACTCATTAGCCGCATTCATAGTGTTCCCAAAACGTTTTGTGTGTGTGGGTGGGATGTCCACCATGTCTATTAATTTAATATGCGCCAATATATTCTTCGCCTAGCCAATTGATAATACTCAGCAACCGATCAAGTTAGCAACAAGGTTGCTACTAGCCACACAGAGACGACCCTAGACGAGCCGTCTGCGAAACAAATATTTTTGGCGCGCTCCGTCTGCTCACAGACTTCATATTTGATCTTAGTTGATAGTAAAGCTAGAGACAGACTGTTCCCACGTACGAACGCATTATGATATCTGGACTACTGATTTTGTATTAAAAACTATGCAATAGAGACACACTTATCGTATGCAACACAACATACGATACGATACAAAAGCGTTGCATACGTTGCGTACGTAGCACCAGTGCGTACCTCGCTTTATAGTGATAGTTGCGTGTTTTAGTCCAGATTGGTAATAATTAATAAATTAAGTTTCTTAATATGGTACAGGACGTGTGTACAACGAGCACGACGTTTAGTTTGAGTTTTTTTACTTTTGTTGTATAGGATTATCTCCACCATTTTTTACTGTCAATGTTGATTTTTACAATGTTTATTGTAAAAATCAATATTTCAGTCGAATGCCTAACATACTCGTAGGCACAATGCATCTGAAACCTCACGCCCCAGCCGCCGCAACAGAAGAAGACGCCCCGGGCGTCGGGAGTCGCAGGGCGATTTTCGGCCACCGTAAGCGCGAGCCTGCGGACGGCGAGCATTGGGTGGCTCGCCGTCTGATCAGAACCAGGCCCGGGTGGACGGCGCGCTGTGTTCCACGCGTGCCTCAAAGAGCTGTCAGCGTAAAAGACGGGGCCCGCTAGGGCCAGTGCCTGCTGGGGCTGCGGACTTCGTTCGAAAAAGGCACCGTACCCTGGAACGCAAAGGGCACTGGGAGAAACGCGGATGGGTTTTAGTCAGTAAGAGTCTGACACTCCCTTCTGCTTCACCCAAAGCGGGAGGAGTCATTTGATGATTTCCCACCCTTAAAAAAAAAAAAAAAAAGGCACAATGCATCTAACTATAATGCTTTGGATTTAAGCCTTTCTCAAAATCTAACTTTAATCATCACCTGCTTAACCTTTTCCCAACTATATTGGGGTCGGCTTCCAGTCAAACCGGATTTAGCTGAGTGCGGAGCGGCTGCCTACCAGACCTCCACAACCCATTAATTCGGTAACACGGTACTTCATGGCAAGACTGGAGTCAGATTTACTGGCTTCTGACTATCCGTAACGACTGCTAAAGATGAATGACAAATGACAGCCGGGACCAACGGCTTAACGTGCTTTTCGAGGCACGGAGGAAACTCGGTATGTTAAGATGGTCACTCATCCACAGACCAACCCTGGCAAGCGTTGCTTAACCTTGAAGATCGACCCGTGCGGCTGTTATTATCTAGTCACGAGCTCTTCAAAATCTATTTATAATGCTTTGGATTTATACTTTGGATTTAAGCCTTTCTCAAAATGTCAACACAATTTGTTCTAACAACAGTTAATTATACTAAGGGCTGATTCTACAATAGTCATATAATTTTTAACTAATAAATAAATATGGCAATAATACATAATTTTCTGTGAAGCTGTCAAACCGCCATTTTTATACAACAGATAAATGATTCTCACTACTGAAAAATCGGCCATAACTTCTACATCAATTTATTGACCTCTTGTCCATACTTTTGTTGAAAAAATTGTATACCGAAGTAGGTATTTGTTCCCGATATTCGTGTTCGTCACATTCTGCACTAATTAAATACCTTTGTATTTAATTAGTGCAGAATGTGTACGTGCATATTGATTAAACTTTTATCCTCGGTTAGACGCATCACGTTATGCAAGTGTCAGAATAAACTAAGACTTTTTACGTGACTGAACTCACAAATACATGTCCCTCTGAGTTAGATAATTATACTGTAGCCAAAATATAGATATGTACTATACTATCCGAATTGGCCCAAAAAAAATAAATTAAATGTACCTAACATTTCACAGGAATCGGATTTTGTAATAGAAGCACCACATGAATTCCGGTTTTAAATGTATTCGTTCATTTTGAACCAGAAAATGGCTGACTACCTACCCTCTAAATGCTATGACCTCCTAATCGCGACTTGGGAAATTGATCCCTAAGGCATTTGTAATAGGTGCGATGCATAGTTTTGAAGACACATCGTACTGAAACTGGGTCGACCGGGGTTATTGCCCGGGCCTCGAAATAAAGGGTGGTTGTCAATATCCAAAAGTTCATTCTATAATAAGCCTTCCGTGATAATTTTCTGTAATTCCCTTGATTGTTGAGGTACCGGATTTCTTCTTTGTATTTTCGTAACGGTTAAAAGATGTTTAAAAGTAAATTACGACAAGTTTTGCTGTCACGACTGGGATATGTCCAACTTCATTGAATGAGCGCCATGATAACATTTCCCGCTATTTTTCCATACATTTGTTTTGTTGTCTTCACAATAAGATAGAGGTAAACCCTGCTGAACTTTGTCCTTTCTGTAAAATATCAATGGAAAACTTCCGCCATATCACTACGCTTGGTTGGTGGACCTTAGTGATCGTGGTTTCTCCAAGATAAGGTAAGTCATTTCTCGGTTGTACTGACAGCGTCATCATCCTTTTTAGGGTTATGCACCCGAAGGGTTCCAATGCTTGCTCTGCTATCCGTCAGCGGGCTGAAACTCATGAAATGCTATAGATGGTACGTTTGTTTTGGTACGCGCGTTTTTCTATTATTGCTATCTTTACTAATATTACAAAACTGAAGAGTCTGTTTGTGTGGTTGAACGCGCTTATCTCAAGAATTACTGGTTCGAATTTAAAAGTTCTTTTTAGGCTATACCTAACTAACTATGGCAAAATTTTACGTTACGTCAAAAATATTCGTGCCAGGCCCACAGACAAAGACAAACAGCTTTCCCAATTAAACACCGTCCTACTTATTGTAGGCGCCAGATAAACTTGCAATAAAGTACATTGACCTTTCCTTAATATCTTTTCGTAGATACCCAAACAATTAATTATGAACCGTTATTCATTACTAGAGAAAATACACGATAGCTCGATTCAAGACCGCTTTGTCTTTATTTCTGTTTTTTTTTTTATATATTTAAGAAGTCATTAAATGTATGTGGGTCAGTGACCGTTTATCGAATAATTTCACACGTATCTGGTGTCTACTATAGAGGCACAAATGTGGCCTCCTCAATAAAAAAAAAATCTTTTAGGGCTATAGGGCAAAGGCTAAAACTCACGCTACGACCAATAAGTTGCGCGAGTCAGCTAGTAATAATATAGAGAAATATTAAAAAGGGGCAGTGATTTTTATTGTTAATGGTACGGAACCCTTCGTGTGTGAGTCCGACTTCCGAACCCTGGTCTGGTTTTATTCTAAGGTATTTTCACCCGATAAGGGTACCCAGTTGATTACGGTGTCTGTACCTACATACTACATCTGCAATAACATTGCATGAATTTCACACGTAAATATTTTCTCATGGCAGCGTTGCCTATAAAAGCTGATGTGTTTTTGTACATACTGATCTATTCTTTTTGTGTATATTTAAATTATAATGCGAGCGCAAGCTGTATGAAGCCGTGGATTTCTCTTCAATACATGCATTCACTTAAACGGTGGCGGGCTTCGGGTGACCATGATTTTGCATCGTGGGAAATAGTTTAGAATCTTTTGATTTAATCTATGCTAATATATAAAGCTGAAGAGTGTGTGTGTTTGTTTGTTTGCTTGAACGCGCTAATCTCAAGAATTACTGGTCCGATTTGAAAAACTATTTCAGTGTTAAATAGCCCATTTATCGAGGAAGTATATTTATCACCACGCTAAGACCAATAGGAGCGGAGCAGACGAAATTGCGCGGGTAAATAGTATTACATATATAATTAGATAGTGTAATTATTCAACATAAATATTGAAAACTATCTATAAAATAACATAGTAACATATAAGATAATTAAAAACCGGCCAAGTGCGAGTCGGACTCGCACACGAAGGGTTCCGTACAATAAGCCTTAATTTTTATTATTTGTTGCTATAGCGGCAAGAAATACACAATCTGTGAAAAGGAGACGGGCGAATCTGGGCCTAATGTTACACAAATGAAATATTTATCAATATTTTGTTTCAATTTTTTTGTGGTCAATTATAAAATATTAAGCAGTTTTATCATGGGATAAGAAATTAAATATTTTTAATCAAATTAATACTGACTTCCCTTATTTTCATATTAAAACAATGTTGCCATATAATATAGGTAAGTTAATAGATATACAATCGATTATTATTACAAAAATAGAATTAATTATTTAAAATATTAATAATTATTCTTTACTACACAAGTTTAAATAAAACACATATTTTTGAAATAATGGTTTAAATAATGGTCGTAAAAATGAATTCCTTCATAAATCGATTTCACAATCGATTGTCAATGTTTTAATATAAAGGCAACAAAGCGGAACTTATGTCAATGTCAGTGTCAGGTCAAAAACTCAAACGTCAATCACATCATTCGCTTCGTTTGTTGTCTTTGCGGTGGTACGTTAGTGGATATTTTCTGTTGTGTTTTCGTGTGCTGTAATTATTAATATTCGATCAGTGATCTAACGACTTTGGCTACGTATAAAGGATTCTGACGGTTATTGCTTTAACGAACGACACACGCATTTCTTACAACGGACTCAGATTACTTGCCTACTCAACATACCATATTTTTTTTCTCCCATGGAGCAGTCGTAAATAATATAGTTTTTTTTAAATGGTATTAGGGTATAAATAAAATAATGCAATAATTGTTACTGTAACATCAGGCCCAACTTTCTAGGAACTTTCGCCCGTCTCCTTTCAACTGTCTACCTATTACGGTTCTTGAGATACAGTCCGCTGACAGACTGACAGACAGACGGACGGACGGACAGCGGAGGCTTAGTAATAGGGTTCCGTTGGTTACCCTTTGGGTACGGGACCCTAAAGAAAGAAAATACGTACAAGCGAGAAAACCCAACAAACTTCAACTGAAAAATCACTTTTAAAAGGGATGAAACAGGAAATATTCATAAAGTAAAAGTTCAGCGCATACTCGAGGTCAGTGATGAAGAGTCAACGAACTGCTTACTGATGGCACGAAAAACTCGATGAGCTGATGATTTTTAAACGAGTTGTAGAACTACAGTGAAACCTACCTACCGAACCTAAGCTACCGACGGGGGCCTCTTTCTTTGATACGCTTAATACCGTATCAAAGAAAGGGGCCCCCGGACTATAATAGCCCCGACCTGTGGAGGCAAAACTAGTATTTAGTCCCGCCGTCTTCATCGTGGGCTACCAAGACAGTCCTTAGCTATTAGGGCCTATATTGTTTAAAAAAACTATATCCCTAAAAACGGGACCCCCCAAAATGTTTGATAAAGGGCCCCTTTAAGATTAGCTACGCCACTGAGTTAATCGTGTGTTAATTACACTACATACATGGTTTACCAAATCATAGATGAATAAAAAATATACCAAAATTAACTCTAACCTAACTGATAGTAATTTCTTTGATGTTATGATTTGATTATGTTTTACAGCTGTGCACTGGGTGGTCCGGTATGATTAGTGAAGTTCGATCTTTAAAATAAATAATTACGTATAGTGTGTTTAGTTTCTTAAATAACTGTATTGTTTGCTTAAACTGTAGTACTGTAAAATCTCAACTAGAGCCTGGTAAATATAGGTGAAGTGAAAAGCTTCAAGCTTCAGTTCGCTTCAAGTTCGTTTTTTATTGGATAGGTACGATATTTACACATGATTTTTACAGGATAAACCGGCAGAAGTGCTATTCTAACTTAAGTGATCTTTACGTGAACTACCAAATACCGGTAAGTAACACAAACCTCTGAAAAACCTCGTCGTACAATTCCGTCCCACTTGAACCGTGAGAACTATCCCCATTACTCTCGTTAAGGTAGTCACCCTCAGTCTGTACGTCTCAAGTTCAAGAATAAGTACACTGCGAGACAACAATGAATATAAGCAGGTAGTGATTTTTTTAGCGTAAGGCCCTTTCAGACCATCTGCTCATAATACGCCGGATAGCAGATGTGAGCCGAGCCTTTTGTCCGTGACTGTACTGTTTTTTTTTTCGTCTGTACACACTTCTTTGGATGTCGCTCAAAGTTTAAGTAAAACGGATGAGAAGTATGAAGAATCGATTTTTGAATATTGCAAATAGTATCCGGTTCTGGTTTCCTGTTACTTTTTTGAAGTCTTGCGTGACTATTGTTTGGCTGTAGATTTTAATAGCGGATCTTGTTGTTCAATAGTTTGAATCTATCTGTAGCCTGATATTCTTCTTTGTAAATTATAGCAAAAAGGGCGGAAGTATGTATCTTAGCTTTCACAACTTAAGTTACCGACAGAAATACCTTTAAAATACTTAAACTGCAACCAGATTTAATATTAATGCGTGAACAGAACACTTTGTAGGCATGTCAATTAATGTATTTTGCGGGCTTAATAAATAAACTTTGTTAATGGAAAAGGAGTAAAAAGTTTACATTCCTAATGAATTACGATCGAGTTTCGATCGCTAGTATTCAATAAGTAGGCATATGTTTCATCGTGAGTCATATAAAACAAGGAAATCCCATCCGCAAAGTATTCGATTGTAGACCTATTGTTCAAAATAACAACAGACATTATGGAAGATGAAAAACATAAAAAACACGTGCTTCTAAATTCAAACTCTAGGACTTCTCTTAGTACTACTACGTCGTCGTAATAAACAAATAGATAGGTACATAAGTACCTCATTATAACATTCTCTTTGCTATCCAACAATGAAAAGAACAACGTGTTCTTTTTTTTTGCTGGAAAAAAGATAGTCTTTAAAGTCTTTAGAATATCAGCCGGGTGTGCACTTTAATTCTTTAGTTGTTCGCACAGTACGGAGACAGTGGTTCAAGATGCAAGACGCAGCCAGAAGAACTCACCTACCTGGGAAGAGCGGTTTCTTTCATATTATTGTTTGAACATTTCATGTGTTTACTTGATTTTTTGTTATAAGTAAGTACTATTTACAGAATAGGCTCTTTGTTGTGATGTTTCCTTGGTGCGAGAATTAAATGTTTTTGGAGCATTTCAAGCACATGATTACAGTTTTCTGTTGGTGATAACTTTGTTTAGTAGTGCCTAAAAGTGTGGCATCATTGCCAATGTCAAGATAATTCAATTTTTTTGGCAACGGAATATCTAGGTGAACCTTCTGGTATCGGATGACTTTTCTGAAAACTGAATGAGTTTTTTGACCCCCGTGATAAAAAGGATTGGGCAATTAAATCTCGTCGCTAGATTAAACTTCGTGGCTAGATAATAACAGCCTCACGGGTCGATCTTCAAGGTTAAGCAACGGTTGCCAAGGTTGGTCTGTGGATAGGTGACCTCATAACATACCGAGTTTTCTCCGTGCCTCGGAAAGCACGTTAAGCCGTTCCCGGCTGTCATTTGGCTGTTATTACGGTTAGTCAGAAGCCAGTAAATCTGACTCCAGTTTTAAGCCAGGTACCGTGTTACCCAATTAATGGGTTGTGGAGGTCTGGTAGGCAGCTGCTCCTCGTAAAACACTGGTATTCAGCTAAATCCGGTTTGACTGGAAGCTGACCCCAATGTAGTTGGGAAAAGTCTAGGCAGATGATGATTCAGTAAGGTACCTCCTAGATTATGATTAGATATATGTATTTTTTTGTATTAAGTATATATTAATTACCATTGTATTTTAAATACCACAGTGTATTTCTTTTAACCCAAAGGTTGCTGCTGCTGGTAGACAATGCCCCGTTGCATTAAGTCCGCCTATGTACCACTATTGTACATGAAGTTTACATAAATAAATAAAAGATACCTAGTTCATATTATATTTTAGTTGTCTTGTTACTCATAAAAGTGTATACCTTTACTCCCTTATGAGCGCGGAGCAAAGCGAGTCAACCGGTGTAATCTCCAGACTTACTCTTAATTGTTTGGCATAATTTTCATAAGTCAGAGTTTTGTTACTCTCGAGCAGAAATGATATGAGGTGTTCAGTCATTCTAGTAACTCATGTCTATATTGTACCTTGGTATGTAATCTTCATTTTTAATCAAGCGCAATCTTAATTTGTCCCCCCCCCCCTTTCAAAATTTTCCCAATCAACCTTGAACCTAATTCGTTAGCGATAAAGATGATTCTAATAAAAGAGGCCCCTCAGCGATCTCTGGTTTGACTCGCAAACATCGTCAGATCGTCACCTTCACCGCGGTCGGCGGTGTTGTGTATAAATAATAATAAAATAAAACTTCGATAGGCAACAGTATGTTTTCTATCCAGAAATAATATTGCAGAATTACAGTCTCAGCCTTAGTAAGCAATTCATACATCAAAATTAAAAAACACCACATCAAATTGAAACATATAAAATTCAAATCAGCCCGTTTACGTTAAAAAATCACATCTTGGGTGAAGTACAGTTAAGGGCTGGTTTCTTGGCGAAGGGTCGCGACCCTCGATCAAGCCTACAACAGCTGGCCGCGGTCAACGACCTCCTAATGCCGGCCGGACGGAAAAATGGCCAAATTACTTGTTCGCCAACTTTGATTTACGTACCAGGAGAACCGAAGATATAGGAGATAACATGTAACATCTGTACCAATTGGGGAACATAAGCTAATTTATACCTAATAAAAGTTAGTCATTGAATTCGTTATGCATACATACCGTTATCATTTCTGAGAAATGTTGTGTCTCGTGTTAAAATTAAAACCCTTATCAATGATCATTATTTTTATTTACGGATTCAGTTTGTCGTGGTTAGAAAAACAGGCTATCATTTGTAAGGGTGCTCTAATTCCCAAGCGAGTAGAGATTGAAGGGTTAAAGTTTCTAACGGATCATTTCTAACCAGTTCTAACGCCCTTACAAACGAACGGTAACCCTTCTAAAAAATCGTATCCATGGTTGGTATGGTACCTACACAATAGCTTATAAATGCTTAGCCAATTTTTTGTTTTCCAAAAAAATTGTGAAGGTTATCACTGGCCAGAAAGAGTTTGGGAAGGAAAATCATGCTGGCTAGGCAAATAAACCATGATGCCTCTGTTCTTAAAAAAAATCTGTAATAGATGGGTACTATGGTTATTGATGAAAATAAATAATATTGTAATGTCCATTATGATCTTTACATCTCGACAATATTTTCTTACAAATCATTGTTCCTTTTAAAGTTACATACCTATTAAGCCTACATTTTCTCCTCGTATGGACACAAACATTAGAATCGGATGCGCTTAAAAAGAGATTGTATTTAATATATTTCTTCTCAACAGGCGAGGCAGCTAATAATATTGGAAATCCATGCACATTAATATGTTACTGCAAAAATAAATTGAAAGGATCGCCCCACGATTACTGAGTGCAAAGCTTTTCCCATCGACTACATCGTCGCCCCAATTTCTCGAGCTCTATAAGATTTTGCCTTGCGAAATTTCTTTCACATTGGTCGCCGACCCTAGCGGCCCCAAGGTGAGTATTGTGAGGGCCCTTTTCTCAGGCCCTTGGCTCACATCTGTCGCTGCACCGGCCGGCGGCCCCAAGTGCAGTTGCATTCAATGCAAGACGCTTTATTTCGGTTATTTCAACGGTCGAATTTGAAATGAGAATGAGACGGTTGATGATTAATATGTTTTTGCATTGATCTAAAGAACGTCAAATTTTACTAGCGGTAACGGTTTTCAAAATAATTGATCACGGTATCTATATCGCAGTCGGATTGTATAAATCGCTGTATTACATTACGGCTAGCCGTTTCCAAAAACAGGGCCGTTTTGTATTGCGACGGGTTAACGGTTAGCTGGAACTGTCATAGCGAGACTTTCTGCAATATGGCGGCTCACGTTAAGCCTCATTGTACTTACTAATTATTCCACAATGTAGGGTGACCATGTACTAACAAAATGATAACATAACTTTGTACATAATACGACTTGGATAGGTTACTTTAAACGCTTTACACAGAAATAACGAACGGACAGCGGAGGCTTAGTAATAGGGCTCCGTTGGTTACCCTTTGGGTACGGTATGCTAAAACCGTGATATGCACGTACAAAGTCGCGGGCAAGAACTAGTCTTACGTAAGTGTATTATAAACTTCTTCCGTAACTGGTGACTGAGTGACTGACGGACAACGCACAGCCGAAACTACGGGACGCAGAAAGCTGTTTAGCATGTAGCTTCCCTTCACTTCTTAGGGGAGCACTAAGAGTGGTTTTCCCGAAATTCCTACGGGTACAGGAAGAAACGGGATTTGTGCGTACGAAGTCGCGGGCAAAATCTAGAATGATTTTGGAGAATTATAAGTCTATTTCTTAGGAATGCCCGCCCTATAGCCTTAATTAACGGCTAGATAGATTTTAACAAATAAAGTATCATTCTATTCGCCTTAAGTACCGAAGCGACACAAACTAAATGAATTTTGAAAAAAAAATTATTCAGACCCGACGAATTGACAACCTCCTCCTATTTGAAATCGGTTAAAAAGACCCAAGGTGGCAACAGCTTAATGACTGTGTTCGTTTTAAACCACTTTATCACTTATCTTTGTATTTCTTTAGTGTTTCTTAACATTATCTGATAAATGATACAATTAAATAATATTTTCTTATCTCTTATACAAAAGAAAGGTGCGAAAATAATGTTTTATTGTTACAGGCTATAGTTTGTTTATTACAGGCATTGTTGTCCTCTCTTATTCATTCATGTTCCCCTAGTACCTACCATAGAAACTTAGACAATGTTTTTCTGGATAAGAATGCAAAAAAATACAACGTGTTATCTTCTCTATTATAAAGGTAAGTTTTTATGTAACATTTTGTTCAGGGCTCCGCCCGCGTTAAGTTTTATTTTCGCTTAAAGCTTATAACAGTCTGCAGGTTTCCACCTTTCTCTGTTATAACAAAAATCATCAAAATCGGTTCAGAGAATTAAGCGTTAAAGCGTAATAAACTCAATTAAGCATATTAGTTACGACAACTTCCACTAGGTACCTACTAAGGTGTTATCTCTTGTTTTAACCGACTTCTTCAAAAAAGAGGAGGTTCTATATTCGCCTGTATGTTTTTTTTTAATGAAGTATGTTCACCGTGGACCGATTTAAAAAAAATATATTCGATAGCCTATAGTCCTGAGGTGGTCCCATTATCACAAAGTCAGAATCTGATGATGAGATCCCATGAAAATCGAGTGAAAAATGAATCATACAAATCGGCTGACAATTGGCGAAAATATCGCTGAACAAACATTTTTCATGGGATATCATCATCAGATCCTAATTTAAATACCTTCTATCATCAGCTCACCAACATGAGATGATAATTACCAGGCACAAATATCTTAATTGCGTTAGAAAGTTTATGAAAAACATTGTATGTGCCTATCAAATTTGAGGGTTTCCCTCGATTTTCATGGGATCCAATAATCAGATTCTGACTTGGTGACAATGGGACCAATCGAGGAGTGTACGTTTTAAGGTAAAACAAGATTTTTTTAAATCGGTTCATAAATGACGGAGTTATGAGGTAAACGTAAAGAAAAATACAACCGAATTGAGAACCTCCTCCTTTTTTTTAAGTCGGTTAAAAATAATTTACTTTATCAAGCATCAGTATCACGTGTCCAACTAAGCCAGGTGCTTGTAGACTCAGGTAGACAAAATCTTGGAAATTGACAGAAAAAGTGCTGCAAATAATGGCCGAAGATTATTTCCTTTCAACAAAATTGTTTAGCGTAAGATAACAATTTATTTACTGTGTGCAATTGTGAAGAAAGGACCATGTACGTACCTACAACAAAGTACTTTTTCAAATCTATGGTTATTATTATTTTCTACTTTTGAATTGAACATTATAAAATGGTACATAAGTAGCTATATTATTTAAATGTTTTTGAAATAGACTTTTATTTTATAAAGTTTTACAACTTTTCCAAAGAAATAGAGTGCTTGTATTAGGTACCAACTGCTGTTATTTCAAGTGACCTACTATTTATTTGTAAAACGTTAAAACCACTTTTATTTATTTAGAAAAGTATAATTATTTGTTGGATTTAAATTTAATACATGTCCATTTTTGTCCTTAGTAATTAGTTATACAATCAAGAAAGGAAAAATCATCATAGTACTTAAGGTGAATGCTCCAGGGTAGCCCGCGAAATTCAAATATTTTTATGTTTTTCGCAATTTGCCGGTCAGTGTGAAGCTGTATGTGGACCAAATGCGTTCCGCGACCGTAACGCGTATTTATCTAAAGAATTATAACCATTTTAATCATCAATATAGCCCTCTAAGTTCACGTAGTCCGAAAGAATGATTATTTCTGAAATATTCTGTATATAATAGGCTACCCTGGAGCATCCACCGTAATGCAATATGCATCTAATCGTTGTAGTCTCAAATAAAGGTAGGTACCTACTTACTTATTCACTACCTGCAAAAGAAAATAGTACCTATGCAGCAATCGTAGATAAGAGTTAGCTGTAAGTTAAATAATAAGAAACAATAAAACTCGCATAAATATGCACCACTAACGCATACATTGTATTTTTAAATGAAGCTATTTTTCAATAACTGATAGTGCCCACTAAAGGCTGGCGTGATGATCTGATAGGTTATTTCGATATCAGTGACGTCCTCTCGTGGCGGTTAGTCTAGTTAATTACCAACTTTGGGACACGTTCCCTTTAAAACTTGTCCTTTTTAAACTCTTGGCTCCATGCTTAATCCCTTTGGAGATATCGAGATGGCGTGATGTTATGGTTCTGCTTGTTCGTATTTTGATAACGCCCTCTAGTGACTTGTTGCCAAATTACACTCGCGAGTGAAAGTATGGAATCACTTAGGTACTTGGAAATGATTCCGCGCGATCTTGAGTACTTAATAACTAGTTAAGAATTAAAAAAATGGTACCATTTTAAACAGTAAACTGTTAGCTTGATTTTTTACTAATCTTTTTCTTTTCGTAGGTAACTGGTTCAAAACTATCAGAAAAACAATATATTTTACTAGGTTTTTCCCGCGGCTTTCGCTTGCATTAAAGTAACCCCTATCAGCTTCCAGGATCTCATTTATCTCGAGGGCGGAATTTCCCGATCCCGGATTGAGTGAAGAAGTAATTGTAGGAAAACAGTGGAAAATGGTAACACTGCGTCAAATTAATTGAGAACAAAACCTGACCACACTGAATAAACGTCAATCAGTTGTCAAAATGGCACGTCAGCAGCAAGATGTTGATGAGCTTTTCGATGTTAAAAATGCATTTTATGTTGGAAATTATCAACAAACAATCAACGAGGCACAGAGTGTATCCGTAAGTAACATATGTGCAAACTAAACTTTCTATAATTCGCTACATCCGGGTATAATTCCACTTGTTTTGGGCGGTGACGTTGTACCGCTCCTGTTTTCCTCAAAAAATCAATTAACCCTTTTGTTTTAAGTGTATTTTATATTTCCTATTCACGTTTAATTTATACTTAAACACGATTGATAACTTTTTCAGCCGTCAACACCTCTCATAGCTCTCCAACGAGATGCGTTCCTGTATCGATCGTACATCGCCCAAGGGAACCACAGGATCGTGTTGCAAGAGCTGAAAACCGCGGATCCTTTGCTGCAGCCGCTGAAGACTTTGGTGGAGTACCTGACACCTAACGCCAACAAGCCTGCAATCGTTGCTGATGTTGATGCGCGCGTGAGTAGCAAGTTTATTTTGTACAGCTGTGACTAATGGAATAGTATTGATGTGACTATACTAAACTATTTGTAATTTATATTCAACAGGTAAGTAATGAGTTCCCATTAAGTTTTGTGGCCAATAGACTGTGAGTTTCTGACCAACCAACAAATTCTTTGTCTATAAATACTGTTTGAATAATCTTCATTCTAAAACAAGTGCAGTTTGAATGATTGGTATGGTATGCACATTTGCCACTAGTAAACTTTGTGAGATGAAGTTATTATAGTAGTATACTTAATTTTAGAGTAGGTTTGGCAATCCTTGTTAGGAGTGTATAACGGTCATTACAGCTAGTTCCATCCAAACATATTGTTCTCACATCATCATATGCCTAGCCTTTTTGCAACTATAGTGGGGCTGGCTTCCAATCAAACATTGTTCTCATATTTGGTTAGCTTTTGCCTGCGACTTCGTACGCGCATTTCCAGTTTGATCCCGATCCCGTAGGAAATTTGGAAAATCCTCTCTTAGGTCTCCCCTACACTCCCTAAAGACCCTACAATGTCAAATTGCAGCTTTCCATAACCAGTATTTTTGGCTGTGTGTTGTCTGTCAGTCAAACAATCATTCAGTAATGGAAGAATTTAATATATTAAGGATATAATGAAATGATGCAATACATTCTTAAAACTGATAATATTGTGTAATGTTTCAGGTGGCTAAAGGAACGGAACTGGCCAATGAAATCTTCCTGATTGTAGCGGCCACTATTTACTACCATGAGGACAACTATGAAGCCGCACTCAAGTATGTTTAGTTTACTTTTATTCATATTGCAAACTAGCTGACCTGCACAACTTTGTCTGCGTTGCACTTTTCATTAATACCCTGCCTTGGTCATAGTGTGATGTTATATAGCCTTTCTCGATAAATTAGCTATCCAACACTAAAAGAATTCTTCAATTGGAACCAGTAGTTCCTGAGATTAGCTCTTCAGCTTTATAATATTAGTATAGATAACTCATTTACCTCATCATCATCTTCCTGTCCTACTTCCATGTTACCTGGGGTTAGTGACTCTTGATTACGTCCATTCTCCCTTATCATCCACTATCATTCATGGACATTTTTAACCCCCAAACTGGACAAAACTTGGTTGTAATAAGTTTACCAACCAATGAAATTGTCTATCCTTCCTCCAACTACATTGCGGTCAGCTTCCAGTCTCAGGGTTGTTCAAGTAAAACGTAAGCTAAATGTTAGTAATTTTAACCACCAAGGGAGGACTCCCTCCTATGCTTATGTAAGCATTGTTTTAGTTTTTACTCGAGTGAGACCTATTTCCCTCACTTCTGCTATTTTTTAACGAACTATGGAACATCGCGTGAGAGTAAAACAACAGCCATAAATTATGTCAAAACAAAATCTATTCAGATTTGGAAATTCCAATTCCAACTCTTTATAGGGGTCTCATTTAAAAGTGGCCAGACACTTCAAGGTCGTTCTTTATACGAAATGTTCGAATACGGGATCAGTCCCTTTGTTCGGATTCCCGTTAGCTAGCCGTCCCCTCCCTACCTATACACTAGTACCAACTGTAGCAACGACTCGGTCGCCACGCGGTCTGTCCGTCACTCCCATTGCGCAATGAAAGGGTGCTGACGCCTTTTTGTGCTCAATGCGACGATAATGACACCCATATTTGTTTGTACATATTAGTTACTAAATGTGCCCACAACTTCGTTCGGGTGGATATCGGAAAAGTATGGGTTTCATAGCTAAAATCACTTCCTCTCGCAGAATGGGAAGAGAGTACCTAATGTAGGGCACTGCATCATCTCTACCGCTTGAAATTCCGATCAGCCCAGGTATCTCCTGGTTATATTCCGAGGCACGGAGGAATGTCGGTATGTTAAAATGGTTACCATCCACTGACTGACCTTGGCAGTCTCAAAAATGACCGGTGCGGCTGTTATAGTTTAGCCGTGCGGCTGTAATATTCCGAGGCACGGAAGAATCTCGGTTAGTCGTCAGCTAAACAAGGTCTGAGCTCATACCTAACTCCAAGAAGAACGCATCATCAGTACAACGCCATCTATCAACACTGTAGTTGAACTGTATATAATATTGAACGAAATACTCTCATTTCCAGAATTCTCCACAATGCTGAGTCCCTGGAGCTCCGTGCGTTCACCCTACAGTGTCTGCTGGCTATGAACAGACCCGACCTGGCCCGCAAACAGCTGAAGGCGTTGCAAGACATCGAGGATGACAGCACCCTGACGCAGCTGGCTCAAGCCTGGCTGAACTTGTCACAGGTTAGCAGAACTATGATCCTTTTATGGCGTTTTCGCATGTCTCTACTATCGCCTTTCTTCATTCTTTCAAAATGAGATTAAAGAATCTCTCAACTTTACAGAGGCTCTGTTATATGATTTTGTCTATAGTATTAGCACTAAACTTGTACACTAGGGGAGGAGTGAAAATATTGAAATGGAGTCTGCCGTATGGTGTCCGCCGGTGCCGTAGGGTGCCGTAAAAGAATAATACCATCCCATCACTTCCTGTGGGTGTCGTAAGAGGCCACTAAGTTACTCGCCAGAGAATAAGCAGCAGCGTTTACTGCAACACTCAACACCATACATCGCGATCACCAACCCGCCTATCAAGCATGGCGATGCGATTATGTCAAACCCCATCATCTTGGAGGAGGCCTATGACCAGTAGTGTACGTCTTTCGGCTGAAATGATGATGATGATGAAGAGAGGAGTCCGGAGGAGCCTTCTAGTGAACAAGTTATCTTTGTGGTGTGCAAATAAAGCTAAACCCATTTCTTTCGCTTGTGAGATCCAGATCATCCAAGTTTAGTGTTAATTAGCAAGTCGTTTATTCCCAGGGCGGACCAGGAGTGCAGGACGCGCACTACAGTATCATGGAGCTGTCGGAGCGGCTCGGCGCGCTCGGCGCCGGCCCGGCCGCCGTCGGCGCCGCCGCCGCTGCCTCCAGAGGTAACTACTTTTTTCTATTGGTTAATATAACGCCATCTGTTAGCGGTTGTGGGAGGCTCGCAACTTAGAAGGTCGCCCTGAAAGGTAGATTCAAATTAATTGGCGGCTCGGAACAGGAGGTGAGTAATGAAAAGCTTCGGAGCCACGTTTAAGTTTGGATTCACTTGTACTAAGTATAGCTGAAACGAAGCGTGTGGTCGTATCTATACAGGCCATAGAAAGAAGAAAATGAAAATATGTTTATTTGCGACTCGTACGAGACAAACAAGAAATAATATTAGACCAATAATATTAAAATGAGGCCAAAAAGGCGAAAAAGTTCACGTAGGTACTATCCTCATTCAGGTAGTACTTGCCTCATTCATGAAGTTGCTTAAACCATGAAGGTAGTGAAGGAAGTGAAGACTACTGTCGAACGCTCTCTTTCTTAATACATACATGAGAACGAGACAGTGATGTTTGTTTTATTATCTTATGTATGTATTCAGAGAGTGTCCGACCACAGTCGTCTTCACTTAGGTACCTATTTAGAGTGCTACCTCACTTCAATTAGATGTTTACTTTTTTTTGTTTTTTTTCTTTTGCCTTCACTTTTATCTATACCTTCATGGTCTAAACTGCAGCTGACTTGCTCTGTGAACACACTTTACAGCTAGTAGGCTTGATACTAGTTTTGTAACACAAAAATAGGCAAATTAAGAACTTTATTGTTGAGGATCAAGATCTCTCTCTCGGATCTCTCTCTCAGGACAGAGATCTGAAACTAACTCATTATTAAAGTTGAATGTCGTCTCTTTGCAGGCATGTGGGAGGAAGCCGAACAGATGCTGACGGAGGCGCAGGCCCGCGCTCCGCAACAGCCTGACCTGCTGCTGGGACTCGCTGTCGCCGCGGCACACAGCGGGAAAGCTCCCGAGGTCAGTACACTGGCATCAATTGACATCCATGCCACCATAGTCTAGGGAGCGTGCAGAAACTATAGGTGGCATCACAGAAATGTCACTGTCTAGTATGTTTCAAGTAAAAAATTCGAAATAGCTACGCTAGATGGCACAGTCTTCTTCGCGCACGTTCCCCTAAACTTAGCGTTCAGGAACCACAGGTGGCAGCACAGAAGCGTCAATGTCAAGTATTCTGACCCTTAAAACTTCGAATATGCGACACTAGATGGCATAGTCAACGCCGTGCACGGTCCCTATAGCCCACCTATTGTAATATACTTCCCTGGTACTATGCTGATAGAGTGTAATATTTAAATTTTTCGAGAAAAGTATAGGTACTTTTCATTACTCATGCATGGAAAGTAGGCCTGAAGTTGCCTGACGAGCGGGTTCAAAGTATTACTTTTCAGCCCTAAGGAGAATCGTTTTGCAACTGACAGCCGTCAAATTATAAAAAAATCGTTGAACATTTCTGTTGAACCATGTCCCCCCACTTTCTATACAGCCAGTCAATTACACCGCGATGTCAAATTGGAATAACGTAACGTAATTATTAACTTAACATTATATTTTTTTAAATGACTTTATTATTATTTACTTTCAACTATTTCTTTAAAATAACATAGATTTTGGCAAATATTTACCATTTCTTCAATGATGATAATGTAAAATAATTGCTGAATACTACCTGGCCGGTCCCGGAAAAAAAAATAGACGGGAAAGCGGCAGTCCGATCTTCATTTGTTTTTTCGAAAGATTTGTATTGACACGTCGACGAGTTCATTACATTCAGATATGGAGCTGATTCGTGTTTTTACCGTTTTTTGTTCGGAATCCTAATGATAAACGGGGACAGGCCCCATACAAGAATAGTTATGGACTCTTAATTGGCCGGTTTTTAAACGCAATGTCAGGATAATCAATATTATTCCTCATCATCTGCCTAGCCTTTTCCCAACTTTATTGGGGTCAGCTTGAATCAATATTATTCGTATCCCCAGGTGTTCACCCGCTACATAGCCCAGCTGCTGGACAGCCACCCGCAGCACCCGTACACTCGCGAGCACGTCGCCAAGACCAACGAGTTCAAGCGCCTGGCCGCGCAGTACCAGCCCTCCGTCTCAAGCTGAACCCTACGGCCCTAGTATAGAGTGCAATGTCGCTTATGATTCTATCTATGTTTGTTAATAAAGAGCCTATATTATTCTAATAGCTTCGAGTTTCATTGTTGATCAGTTAAGTTGGTTTGGTTAATTGTACACTTGCTTCTGCCAGTGGCTACACCCGCGTGAATATTAGAAACTATCCTAATTCCCAAGGGAACTTACTTTCGAGGATGAAAAGTACCCACGTGCTATTCCAGACTAATCTGTGCCGAACATCTAGATCCGTTCAGCGTTATTTAGTAACAAACATCCAAACATTCGCATTTGAATTTTCAAAATGATGCTGCTATATATTTTGTACTAGTTGACCTGCGCAACTTCGTCTGCGTCACAATTTTCATTACTGCTCCGTAATTATTGGTCATAGCGTGATGATATATATAGCCTAGCCTTCCGCGATAAATGTGCTATCTAACACTGAAAGAATTTTTCAAATCGGATCAAAAGTTTCTGAGATTAGCGCGTTCAAGCAAACAAACTCTTCAGCTTTATATATTAAATACTATTGGTCTTAGCGTGATAATATATAGCCTATAGCCTTCCTCGATAAAAGGGCTATCTAACACTGAAATAATTTTTCAAATCGGACCAGTAACTGCTGGCCCGATTTGAAAAATTATTTCAGTGAGATTAGCGCGTTCAAGTAAACAAACAAACAAACTCTTCAGCTTTGTATATTAGTACAGATGTTGTATACTTGATGGAGTAGTTGTTCTTTTAGTAAAGAACATGGGTCTGAACGTACCCAGTTTGTAGCAAGTTGAAATTGGTACCATTCGAAAGGTCTTTGAAAACGTAGATATTTTTTGTATGGGAGCAACTTTGTAACTTATGTAGGAAAAAAGATATTCGATGTTGAAAATACCGAAAATCCTTAGTAAAATCGACCCACGCACGTTCAATTTTTTTTTATTTTATCCATTAGGTGGGTAGTTCGAACTATTTTGTGCTAGCGTCGGTGTGTCGTCAGTAGTTAGCCTGTTAGGAACCTGTTAGGAACTGATTTTGAGCGCGCGCGCATATCTTAGTTTATTTTATTCTTACTTTTATTTACAACCTCGGCTTTCACAACGGACTTCAGTGTATTACTTAACGATTGGATTATTATTATTACTCATCTGCTTCAAAAAAATGGAAGGTGAACGCCGTATACAGTGTGTTACATGTACAAGATCAGTAATTCGTGACCGAAACCGGCATATACTGACGCGAACCTATTTGGAAGACAATCCAGGCTTCACAGAGTATGTGATGGCACGGATTAACATAAATGAGGTTAGTATAACAATAGCTTTTGATCATCGAGTACACGGTGTCTTTTTGTTCACTCTTTATTAAGTTACAATATTCACACCAGACCATCTCAAAGATATGATTGATACGTTACGAGATGCATATAAACATAAGACTAATATAGATTTTGACAATGTAAACAACATTTTACCAGAGGATCTATATTACCTAACTGGCTTAACACACCAACAAT
This sequence comes from Lacanobia oleracea, assembly GCA_950371165.1. Classification (NCBI taxonomy): domain Eukaryota; kingdom Metazoa; phylum Arthropoda; class Insecta; order Lepidoptera; family Noctuidae; genus Lacanobia; species Lacanobia oleracea. The sequence goes on from OX493405.1 coordinate 3,115,130, forward strand.
TCGAAATCCTTTTGAATGAAACACCGTCTCTTTTAAATCAATGTAGAAGACCAAAAACTGCACTAGGAATATATTTATTAAAACAACGGTCTGGTGAACCAAATACACGTATAGCCTCCCAAATAGGTGTATCTCGTAAAACGATCGGTATTTTGCTTAAAACTGCTAGAAACTGCTTGACCCAAGACTTTGTTGTTCGCCATTTGGGTTTCAATCATATAAGTCGGGATGAAATTATAGCTCACAGCCTTGCAGTACCATCATCAATATATTCCAACCCTATAAACCCAGTGGCTATAGCTATTTGTGATGGTTCTTATATACATTCAGTCAAAAAAGTATCGGGAATGGATGATTTGTTTATGGTTCCAAATTCAATTTTTTGTTTTTTTGTAGTTGTTAGATTGGCACAACTGTTTTCCATTTTGGCGCGGAGTTTGAGTTGCATCTGTTATTTATATTAAATACAGTGCTGGTTTTAGTAATATCATATATAGTGTGTATTGCGAATTACATAATGGACAAAAATATCGAACAAAGAGTTTGTCTTAAATTTTGCATCGCCAATGGAATTTCGTGTTCGGAGTCACTGAAAATGTTACAGAAGGCTTACGGTGAATCGACTTTATCAAAAACTCGTGCTTATGTGTTCAACGCGTTCAAAAGCGGTCGAGATGTGATGGAAGATTTGCCTCGCTCTGGTAGGCCGTCAACGTCTGCAACTGAAGTTAACATCGCAAAAGTGAAGGAAATAGTGACTGAAAATCCCCATTCAACTCTGAGAGAGATAGCCGCCGAACTTTCTGTATCTCACGAGTCGATCCGTACCATTTTAACTAATCATTTGGGTATGAAACATGTTGCTGCTCGGCTAGTCCCAAAAGATCTGAATTTTCTCCAAAAACTCAATCGCATGAAAGTCGCTGAGGACATGCTAGAACGAGTCAGTTCGGACCCAACATTCATGAAACGCATTGTTACTGGTGACGAGACGTGGGTTTACGAGTTTGACATGCAAACTAGTCAACAAGCTTCGGAGTGGCGCCTTCCAACTGAACCGTTTTCAATCGATAGAAGACATAAAGGAGAATTCGCGGCGAGAACTCAACTCAATTCCGGAAGCAGCGTTTAAAAAATGTTTTGATGAATGGATTATTCGTTGGCGCAAGTGTATCGTTTCTAAAGGAGCATACTTTGAAGGTGATAAAATAAATTTGGATGAATAACAGACATTTTGTGTATTATTGATCTTTTCCCGGTACTTTCTTGACAGAGTAGTATACGTACAGAAAAGTAAAAACTTTTTATTTCAAAAAAAGTCTTACAGCTTACACAAGTATAAAAACTTGTTAAAACCCTTTGTGATTACTTGCCCAGATGGCTATATTATAGATATATGTAGGCCATACGCTGCAACAAAGACTGATGCCCAAATCATGACTGAGATTATGAATGATCAAACGTCCCCAGTGCATATAACGTTACAAACAGATGACGTTTTTATATTAGATCGAGGTTTTAGAGACTCTATACCAGATATAGAAAGTGCTGGCTATGTTGCCCATATGCCACCAAGTAAAGATAGGCATGCCACACAGCTTACAGATATTCAAGCCAATAAATCTCGAGAAATCACCATAGTGCGTTGGGTCATTGAAGTAATAAACGGATGGTTCAAAAGGGACTACAAAATATTTAGGCATACAGTTATCAATAAAACACTCCCTCACTTATTTGAAGACTTCCGTATTGCGGGAGCCCTTATAAATGCATTTAGGCAGCGTCTGACAGATAATGAGCATGCCCACGATTTTATCAATATAATAGCGCAAAGAAGAAGTGAACCCAACAGACTGGGCAATTATGTAGTCGCAGAACATATGAACAGACAGCGGGCGGTGTTCACAACAATGACGGCTACGTCAATACCATTTCCACAATTGACAGAAGAAGACGTCATTCTACTCAGTTTGGGCACATACCATTTAAAGCTCGCTAGATCATATGTTGCCGAGCATTTGCGAGGTGGAGATGGTATATATAATATTGAGGTATCTTCGAGCCGTAGCCCTAGTATGTCGCAGCATGGGCTAGTAACCGAAAACTATTAATTAGAGGCCGCATATTATCGAGGCACGTGTCGAATAAAATATATTACACATATATTTTAATCAAGGTTAATGTCCAGGGCAGAGAAGCCATCGAAGCGTATTATTGCTCCTGCATGACGGGTATGAGAACTCTAGGTGCTTGTGCCCATACTATTAGCATAATATGGTACTTAGGTGTTGGCAGGCACCTAGATAACTTCGTAGGTCCGGCAAGTGCCTGGGATGATATAATCATTGAAAGTAACAATACAATTTAATAAAACTGTGCTATTTAAGATTGATAGTTCTTATTTAATATTTTTTCTATACCAAAAACCAACGATAGGAAGCTATATCGCTCTCTAAAGACAGAAAAAATGACTGGTTACCTATTTATTTAGTCCAAAAAGCAGAAAAAGTGCGATTATTGGCAATTAAAAATGTTACAAAGAAGTTATCATAACTTCGGTCTTTCATTCATTCATTCATTCGTTCACTTATTTTGGAGTTACTCAATTAGGCCTCTTCTAAATTACACCTAGTCTAAAATGCTACAAAGTGGGTACGGGTTCCATACAAAATTACCCATTGTTCTTTATCTGTAGTGTTCATCATCATTTCAACTGGCCAAACAAACACACACACACATCGGCTGTAGTGTTATCCAGATTAAAACTATAGGGTCCGAAAATAAGACAAATCGCTTGAAGAAAAGGTATGAGGTAGGTAAGTGCGCACCGCTTCCCCTGGCTCGTCTTGGCCCCGACCGAGCCCCCAGATTCAAGTTGTGGACTATTATATTGTGTTTAATGTGTATTATACATATTAGGAGGAACACGGATGGGTTTTTAGCCAGTAAGAGTCTGACACTCCCTTCTGCTTCACCCAGAGCGGGAAGAATCATTTGATGATTTTAACCAACGGGACCCTATTATATTATACCTTCGCTGTCCGTCTGTCCATCCGTCCGTCCGTCCGTCTGTCTGTCAGCGGGCTGTATCTCAAGAACCGTAATAGGTAGTGTTGAAATTTTCACAGATCGTGTATTTCTAATACCGCTAATAAAAAATAAGGTTTATGGTACGGAACCCTTCGTGTGCGAGTCCGACTCGCACTTGACCGTTTTTTTTTAATTATTGGTAGTTTTATATACGGTTAAATCTAACCTACTGTACGGAACCCTTCGTGTTGGAGTCCGACTCGCAGGTCAACCTAGGAGACTGTTGGCTGCTTAACCGAACTTACCTGTGGCGGCCTTAATATATATTAAAGCCTCCATCAGGGCTTATTATATAACAAACTAAGCGACTACACGCTAAGGGCATCCCCTGTGGAGTACGGACCTCGGCTTAGGGCGTCGCTGGGGACGGACTTAAAACAAACTCCAAAGTATACAAATCTCCTTTATCGTCATGCTATCCTAGTAGAAGCCATATTCATAGTCGGTGTCTGGTTCGTCGTTCTCCTCAGAATTGGTGACGTTCCCCAGTATGTGGTACTGGCGCAGTTTCTCCAAGGCCGCCATGCCATCCATGATGCCCAGGGGCACGTCGGGGTCGGGTTCACCCTTCACCAGCGTCCAATCCGTAGTGGACTCGTGGAGAATCTCGCCGTTCAAACCTGTACATTACAAAAAAAACATTACCAAATGTCTTTGCAGGGTATATTATGTAACCTCGACCACCACCACCCACCCACCGACCACCTCGAGTACCTTCCTTAGACGCACCTCCTCATCAGAAATGATAAAATCAATCAAACTGGCTTTTCTCAACCACATATAGGGTGAAGTACCCAATTATCAGCACTTTAAGAGTTGGTCCTAATTTAAGCCTATTTATTATTGTGAAAAATAGTTCTTTACCCGTTAAGGCAAATTTTATAGTTCTAATATTTAATAAGGAAGACGTTATTAAAAGAAAAACATGGTTGACCTCTGTCCAAGATTTTTTAGACAAGTAAGAATAAAAAATGGGTCTCTCACCATTTACTGGCACCATCGCCCCAATTAATAGCATAGAGCGAGCTAATTATCAGCACGTAACTATCACTGTTAGGAATTGCATTAAAAAAATATTTCCATTCTTAAAATCTGATTTTTATTTATATTTTTATATAATTAGTAGGTAGGTAGACCCTGTAATATAAAACAATCACTTATAATCTAATAATAATTTTTAAAATTGACAAAGTTTAACATTAATAAAGTTATCTTAGGTAGGAATTTAAATAATTTGTTCAGGCTTACGAAAATCTCACAAGAAAATGTTTTACTTAAATATAATATGGTAGCCGACCAATACCAACCAATAACTATGTAGGTATCAACAACCATTAAGAAACATAAAATTGCACATAAGAAAGTGTACCAGTAAGTAAATAAAATAAAAGATAAGAGCTCTTGCCATCACATCTTCTAATCCTCTTGAAGGGTCTTCTCTAGTTCTAGTAAAGTGTAAGTCTTCTTTTTCATATTCTTTATTATTTTTTCCAACGGGTCTATTTCGTTATCTCTTTGACCAACTTGCGAGGTTCTGGGTGGTAAATTAAGTTTAATGTCGGAAAGAATTTGGATTTTTTTATTTGGTGAATAGTTACTCTTCTCTTCGGCTTTTCTTTTCTTAATATTTTAATTGTGTTTTAATTTTCAAGTGAGGATGGTATATTCGTGTTATGAATCATAACTTCGTGTTTAAATGTCTGGTGGTGATTAATGAAAGTCTCTTGTGATTTATTTTCTTTTGTCTCCTGTTTATTCGTAGCTTCTGTCTCTTGTTTTTTAGTATCTATTGCCTCTTTTGCTTTCTTGTTTCTTAAGGTAAAGCTCAATTTTGTAGAACCACCATTTGATGTCTTTTTCTGACACATTAGCACTGGCTGATGTGACAGCTTCGGCAGTGCGTTCACTGAGTTCTGGATGACGGCGCATAAAAAGATCATATCATATTTTTCCAGGTATGTCATCTTTAAAGGGGTTTTCTCTTCCTGACTTCTTTAAGAAGTTTGCTACGCTTAATTGTAAATCAGATTTTCTTTTCGGAAATCCTTTCCGACAGCAATCTACAACCCACTGTACCAAAACTCCTTCTTCTGTCGACAATATTGGCCTAGGACCTGGTAGATAATTGCACGACTTTCTTAATCGCTACTGGATAGTTCCTCTTGGCACATTTGTAAGTTTTCGAGGCCAGTTTTTAAGACATACCTTTTTTAACTGCATCCAAGGCTTTTAGTACATTTTCGTTTGTGTACATTTTTCGTTTATTTGGTTTCTTTTTATCCTTTGGCTTCATGGTAGGTGGATAAGTGGTTCTGACAAAGAAAAGAGATGATGAAATTCTAGGAAAACCAATTTATCAGCATACTTCTGATCCAATTATCAGCACCATGCTAAGATTTGGATTTTGATAATTTATACTACTTTTACAAAACAAAATGAATTCTATGCATAAAATAAACACAGTTTACATTAAAAGTTATGAAATTAGTATTTAGGTACTTTTTTCCATTTATCAGCACCCGTGCTGATAATTTGGAATTTACAAAATATTCAATCCGTTTATCAGCACCACGTATTTTACCAATTTATCACCATAACCTCAAATTCTACTCTTCAGATTATCCTCATAAACTATCTCAAATATCAGAGAAATCGTTAGTTTCTATATAAAATATGTAAAAGATCTGATACATCATAAAATGTAAACATGTGAACTTACCTGCGATCACAAGAAACAGGCAAAAACAGAAGAAACTGCAGGACACAAGTGTTTGCTTACACAATTTCCGCCATTTTGTAGTCTCAAAGTATGGTTTTGCCAATAGTAGAATTCCAAAAACATACATTTATTTATTTATTAGTGTGGTAATCCAAATTAGTAAGTGAAAACCTTAGAATTTGACAATTTATTCGGAGTGCTGATAATTTGGTGCAGTGCTAGCGTTTGGGTTATTCACCCTACCTACTTATAGACAAGTTTTCTCTCTAGCGCACAGCATTTTTATAGACTCTTGGAACCACTTGGTAAAAGATTTGTAGCAGAGCTACCCTTTCCCGTTCCTAGGAATACGAACCATTTGGCAATATATCGACAGGTCCCTCGATGGGTGGCGCGGTGTACGCCTCTAGCTCCTGCTCTGTCCTGCTCTCCCGATCCAGCATCTCTTGCTTGCGCTGCCGACGCCATGCCTTCTGCAGGTTGAAACGTTCTGGCCTGGAATATGAAAGCAGTGCCTACGTAAGTTACAAGGATTAAGTAAGAAAGATATACCGGCGATGCGCCACCGGTATATGGTGGACATCCCACCCATACGCACAAAACGTTTTGGGAACACATTCATAGTGCGTACAGCTAAGGAGTGGAATTCCCTGCCGGAGTCTGTGTTTCCTGATAGCTACAACCTGGGAGTCTTTAAATCAAGAGTGAATAGGTTATTTCTAGGCAAGCGTGCTCCATCTTCGACCACATCCTCGCTTACCATCAGGTGAGATAGTGGTCAAACGCGTGCCTATCAATAGTAAAAAAAAAAAAAAAAAAAAAAAAAAGGAAATAAGCCTTCTTATAAAATAACAAGTAAATCTGAGTGTCAGATAGGTCTTCGAAGATGAAATAAATAGTTGGATAGTGACTGGCAGTTTGTGTCGTCCTATTAAACTGACTTCGTACGACACCAAATCCTTGAGATAGCAATTTCTTTGATCGTGATAAGCAGATAGGACATAGAACTCGATCCTATACGTCTTCGTGAGTCCAAAACATGATATATTCGCAGATAATTAGATACCATTTTTTTCAGACCACGTACACATTTTCGATGAACCGCTTAATTATCTTTCCTAAAAACTTGCCTATAGTAGTTCGTTAATCTCTGGCACAGTCCGGAACAAACAAACAAACAGTGATATCATCGTATCTTATCTATTCGTGAAATAAACATAATATTTACTATCCATCAGTTGGTAAACTTCCAACGGAATGGTTCAAAATAATTTTGTAGTATGGAATACTCAGGGGGAGATGGTGTGACGGCAAAAGAAAGAGAAAAGTTTGCCGTGGAATAAATAAATAATATGTCTGCCGAGGGCAACGATAGTCGAAATAATGTCTGGGAATGTGGATACTGTTGATACCCATGTATCAACACTGAAAAAGCGCGTGAGATCTCAGAGTCGCGAGCACTCACCCCACTATTTTGGAATAGTAGAAATATCTTCGTGTACTTTAACAAAACAATCGAGTTCTAGGACACATACATTCCTGCCCATACCCCATGTTATTTGGGATCGGCGCAACACAATTTCTTCTTCCATTCTGACCTTTCATCCTTCATGCGATCACTGACTCCCTTGTCTTTCGTATAACTACACACACAATCCGACCATTTAGACACAGTCATAATCGAATACATAGATAGGTACCCAGTTCTCATAATATTGTGCAACTTACTTTTCTTCATCTTTATAGACGCGTGCTTCAATGTTCTGGATGTCATGTCTCAGATCTGCTATCATGAGCAGCATCAGATCTAAGGAACCCTTCGGTCCACGCGGGCCCCTTGGACCTCTTGGTCCACTGTCGCCTTTTGGTCCTTCCATACCTGGTGGGCCGGCGGGACCCTGTAACATGGAGTTAAGAAGTTTTATAATGTAGAATCCTTTACTTTTACTGAAATAAAAGACATGGACGGCGATCTGTTCAAGTTTTCCCATTCCTTTCTACTTCTACGAATCTAATCTTATGAAATAGTAAATATTTATAAAGAATAATTCGCTTTGTATCACTTACCCTTGGCCCTCTTTCACAACGGCAATATCCTCCTTCTAAGGGTGCCGTTGAATCTAATACTCTGTAGGCGTACGTTCCTTCTGCGAATCTATCACCACCTTGAAAGCAAAAAAAAACTATCTATTATTTTTGTCTTTCCTAGTTTTCGGTGATGCAACTAGGTAATATCCTTGGCATCTCATCTTCGTGAGTGGGATAAGAGAATTCGTGCATGATAACCTTTTATTGGAACAATTCCTTACTCAAGTATTAATACCTATATTAATGTTTTGGTCATTCATGTTTTACCTTAATTCGTAGAGATTGCCAAAGATCTACAAATGATAGCTGGGATCACTTGACTATTTATTATTCGCTAATAGTTAAGTGGGTTAGATAATGTTGGTCACAGACCCTACGTCTCTTTACTTTTTAAATGTGTACCTATGTATTATTGTTATGCTCGCGTTTGACCACAATCTTAGGTACCTGATAGAAAGCGATGGTGTGGTCGACGATGTACCACGCCAGCCTTGAAGTATTTTGTATTTACAAAAGTAAAATACTCTGGCAAGGAATTCCTCTTCTAGCTGTACGTACAATGAAGGTATTCCCACAGCGTTATGTGCGCGCAGCGTATTCGTATGGGTCCCATACGAATACGCGGGATTAGCGTCATGCTTACCATCTCTCAGCGCAGGATTCTCCATTAGCTTCTTCAGCGCCGCCTGCGTCGTGTGCAGCTGATCACTCAACTGCTTGACCTTCCGAGAGAGCCAGGTCACAGTATCACAGGGTGCGTAACACCTGGACGATGCGCGCACCAGCGGCAGCGGCTCCTGAAGCAATGCGGTTACCTGGGCTGAATTATGTGACATCTTTGATGAATGTTCCTGGAAATAATTGTCTGTTTACTAAGAAGGTTTTACACAGAATAAAGGATTCTCAAGTCAACGTATTCTACATTCGGTGTAGAGAAGTCTCTGAAGTTGATAGTGGGAGGGGACAACGCAATGGGTTATGGTGTCGTGCTGCTGTAATTTGGGATGCTGACGATGATGAAATAGACAGGATTATAATCAGGAGATACTTATGCTTATCTCATGCAGTCATGCCCCCCCATAAATATGATAATGGGGTGTCTAAGCAGATAGCAATTGTAACTTGGCAACCTTGGGAGTTTGCAACAGTTCTCCTGATAAGAGCACACTTAAAATACTGCAACTTACTGGGACAGCGACTCTTCGTTCACACTTCTTGCCATCGCTAGCCAGGACCAGCGGAGGAGAACACTCGCAGTGGTACCCGCCGGGGTCGTTGATACAGCGCTGCTGACAGCCGCCATTGTTGGAGGAGCATTCGTTCACATCTGGGTACCAGGAGATTAGAAACCAATAAGCGTATTGGTGTTTATAGTCGAAATTAAGATTGATAATGCTTGTCAACTTGTAGCTTATAACAAAAATATTATAAGCTTATAATCTTACAACTGTAAGATAGGAACAGAGGTTTATGTAAAATCATTTCTGCTTTGCGTAGAAACACGGGGGGTTTACTAATAGCGTTTTTTAGTTTAAGGAACAAGCTATATTTGTTTACCAACGCAGTAAGGCTGCGTCTTTCTCCTGTAGTGGTCTGCGTCGAACTGGAACCCGCTGTGGCAGGTGCACCACACTCGATCACCACGCACCTCGCACGCTTGTTCACACAGCTGCAGACTGCACGGGTCTGTTGACCGCGGTATACACCTGGCAAATAAGAATTTTAAGGCTATGAAGTCCTAGTATTTAACCCTATCTAGAGGGAACCGCAGCATAAGGATGGTTAGGACGGACGATCTGCCACAGTTTTCGAGGTCTAATTGAGGAGCTATTTTAATATTACAAAAAGGAAACTAGTTAGTATGTAGTAGAGTTACGTTAAACAATGACTGCACTATCATACTAACTTGCACTTAGTTAACATACCAGACTGTACATACCTGTTCAAGACTTTTTGCTACAGTTAGCTCCTTTGATACTGCAGGAAAACAGACAGGTGTGTTTCTGTTATTACAGGTACCTACATAACTACGCTACGCATGTCGCAAAAACTAATTCTTTGGCAAAGCAAACAATGTAGCGGTATTTGCAATCCTGCGCTTGATGCCAAAATGTTTCGAAAGCCAAGACAGTACAAAGCTTCTAACGTACCTAAGACCTCCTAGTATTCATATTCTCTTATTCCTTCTGGCACTTTTAACCTGGTTGTAAAAATAGTCACAACGATTAATATTCTGCTTACTAAGTAGTTAATCAATTACCATTCTGATTGATTATGCTGGCTACCTCGTTCCTCATTCCTACTCCGCATGACAACAAGTCACGTCCTGTTCGTACGCACGCAGCTGGAATATAAATCTAATCTCGTCAGCTCACATAGACGAAGATGGAAAAGGTCAGCTTTCTTTGTTACGAATCCTTTGGTCCTTTGATCCGCAGACAACTCTTGTTTCTAATTGGAATCAGAGGCTTCGTGTTTCATTTAACTGAGGATGTGATTTGTGAATGGTACCCTAGTAGTATTCGTGTGATGTTATGTTAAGCTTTTGTGTTTGGTGTTGTAAAAGGTAACAGAGGAATCATGCCAAAAAAAATTGACTTTGTCAAAAAACCCGACCGATAAAAACGACTAAAAAGATCGAAACAAGTCGCTTTTTAAGCAGTCTGATGCAGCTGGTGGCGGCATAAGATCAGTGATTGAACTGCATCAGACTGCTTGAAAAGCGACTCGTTTCGAACTTTTTAGTCGTTTTTAGCGGTCGCGTTTTTTGACAAAGACAATTTTTTTACTTCCTACATTTTAGTGAGTGACATATCTGTAATCTTCTCCGCGATCCCTTTATCTTGATACCCACTCGATGGGTTTCAAAAGTATTTTTTTTGAAGACATAATTTGGCGCCAGAAATCCGTAATTTTTTTTTTTTTTTTTTTGAAATACCTACCCAGTGTCACTCTCACAGTAAATACGAATCTAACGACACCTCTCAAGCTAAAATCCATCGAGCCGTTAAGCTCTAGGGCGTGCCAAAGAAATATACATACATACATACACTTGAAAAACATAACCCTCCTTCTTTCGCATTCGTAAAAAGACAAGCAGTAGATATCGCTTAACGGTTTGTAGTGAGACTTGCTTTTGAGTAAAATCGATTTAGTACCTACTTACTCGTACTTACAGACCTTAACTTTACATTTAGGTATGAAGATTAGGTAGGCACGTTCGCATTAGTATCTCATTCGGAAACCCCTCTAATTTCCCTGGATTTTGACAAGTTATTACAATTTTACTGTCGCTGAAACGATGCCTAATAACTGTCTAATTTCCTTGGTGTATTAATGTTTTTATTAAGTAAGAGAATTGCCTTTCAGAAGTTGAGCTCGTATATTAATTTCCGTGGGATTGGTAAACTAATGTGTGTGTACAGTGTGAAACACTTTTGTAGTAGCTTGGTATCTGAAGAGCTGCCTCTCACCTGCCAGCGATGAAGACATGCGTGTCGCAGCACCTCAGCTTCATGCACTGGATGTCTGCGCCGTCGACGTGGCACGTCTCGCGCGTGCGCAGCAGGCTGTCGGTGGGGCATGGTGAGCTGCCGTCTAATCTGGAAGTAAAAGAAGATGAGAACTTCCACAGAAGAATTCGTAAGAAGTTGACAGGGGACAATTACCAATTCACATGGGAAAAAACAAAACACTACATAGTATAACATAACTTTAATTTTGGAAGTCGGTGTTTTTGGTTTTTTGACTCCGACTCCGAATCATTTTTCACTTTTTAGTGGTAGGTGATACCACAAACACAGCGGCGTGAAGTTATGTTATGAACTGTTGTAAACAATCAACAGACATGCGATTTCAGAAATCCCGATCCATTTGCTATCATTGATTGAAGAGTTCCGTTGCGTACCTCCGAAGTTCTTCATCAGATCTTCACCAAATTAAAATGGAACCGGTATAATACAAAAAAAGATTCATTCAAATCGATTAACAATTGGCGAAAATATCGCTGAACAAACATTTTTCATGGGATCCCATCATCAGATTCTGAATAATACCTTCCATCATCAGCTCAGCAACATGAGATGATGATTACCAGGCACATCTGAATTACGTTAGAAATGCCATGAAAAATACTTTATGTGCCTATAAAATTTGAGGGTTTCCCTCGGTTTTCATGGGACCATTATTAGATTCTGATTTGGTGACAAAATGGCACCACCTCAGGAGTATAGGCTTTCGAATAAAGAAATAATTTTAAAATCGGTCTACAATTGGCGGAGAAATCGGTGAACATACCTACATAAAAAAATACATACAGCCGAACATAGAACCTCCTCCTTTTTGAAGAATTCGGTTAAAAAGGTAGGGGCATATCTATTAGTTGAGAGTATTCTATTCTATTCCTGCTCACTAAAACCAGTGACAATATCTTCTTTGTAGCATCCATCGTGTGTAATGCACCTATGCATCTCTTGGTGTCTTTCGAAGTCAGTTGAGACAAGTTCGAGGAGCAAAGATAAGGTTATCTTTCTTGGTTAATATCTCATCGGAATTCTTCCTAGCAAGTTTAGTGTGTGCGGGTTCAAAACACGATGATGTGACCATCGTCTCATGACATCATTGAAGGTTTGATAAAATGTTAGCATTGAACATTCTAAGAACACGCTTGCTGATAACAGCTAAGCTTCGTAAGGAACATGTAAGTTTTTAACGACTGTGTTGTTTGCGATCTATGATGCATTACTAAATAGCTTTCATAGAACCATATCTACATGTATCTGTACTAATGATACTGATATTTTATGTGAGATATAGGAATGCAGACGAGCTCGACTTCTGTTAAGCGAATTTCTAAAATTCCACATGTAATACTGGTAGAAGTCGAATTAATGGACCCGTAATGGGAAAAACGTTAGTCAAATTCACCAGCAGCTTACGTACCTACTTTTCATAAGACCCTAGTAACTGTAAAAAGATTCTCATTCCGCGTTTACGGATTACTTTAACACAAGACTAATATTTTCTTTTTTTTTTTTAATTTTAAAGGAACAACAAACAGCTACAATATAAAACAAAGTTACACAAAACATATCACAATATTGTAGCCCACAACGCTGTTCACGGATAAGCGATAGGATACATAAGAAAAAATCGCTAGGATGACAAATACGTAAAACTTAAAACTTAATTAAAATTACTTAACTATCGTGCCATACAATATAAAATAGATAATTTGAATAAATAGAGAGATGGAGAGCAAAATATTTATGAAAGCTTTTTAAGTATAACATCTTTGAACCTATTGACAGGACATGTAAAAATGTCTATATGTTCAAAAATCCTATTATAGGACTCAACCATTCTGCGAACAAGCGAACGCAACCCAGAATTGGACTTGCAAGAGCCCACCGAAAACAATCTGCCAGCGCGCACCTTTCGTCTGTGGACTGTCCTAGGGACCGCATAGTATATCATATTAGACAAATCAATGCAGTCAAATTTATTTCTAACAATATTATATAAATTTACGGCTTCCAAGTACTAACGTCTATCTATATATTATGCACATCATATTTTATTAAAACAACATGAAATCATAACTCGACAGACTATTTAAAAATAGTGATTCCCACATCTGTGGTTAATTTAAAAAATGTACCAACTAAAAATAAATCATCTGTCTTCATATATATCATCCTTGTTTGACACAGACGTTAAACTTTGGAGGACCAACAAAGAAACTTTATCTTATCGTTATATGTTCTACAAAGTCGTTGAGATGGTGATTAGCTCATTAACATTAATGAATAATAATGACCTAATTACTGTTTATATCGCCGATCATGCGACCCGAGAAACATTCGAGACGGCTGTTCGCGATAGTTTAAATATCTTAGGATGAGAGGACCAAGGAATGCTAGGTTTTGTCTAAGGACTAAGCCCTCTCGAAAATATTATCTTTGTAGTTTGTAGTTACTCATCACCAACAAAATCAGGAATTATGATATCCGTAAGAGATCCAAGGTTACTGACATAGCCCGAAGGCTCGCCAATCTGAAGTGGCAGAACAGATGTTCGATGGAGCCGAAAAGTTCTGGAAGACACAGCGTTGGAAGGTCTCCCACAAGGTGGACCGATGACCTGCTGAGGGTCACGGGTAGCCGATGGATGCGAGACGCACAGGATCAGTTGTTGTGGCCGCACTTGGGGGAGCCCTATGTCCAGCAGTTGACGTCTTTCGGCTGATACGATGATGATGAATAAAATTGGGTGAAAGTAGCCACTGGAGGATTCTGAACCACGGGAACCACCGATGCGGTAGGCCCAGAAGGAGATGGCGGTACAAGTTAGACTCCTGCCGAAAAGATTGGCCGATGTAGCCAAAGCCAAATGGAGAGACGGAAGGGAGGGAGGCCTTTGCTCTGCATTGGGAAACAACAAGTTCATGTAATTATCACCATTGCTCTCAGAACGGTGAAGGGAAACTTGTGAGGCAAAAGGGAAGTCCTCCAAGAAACAAAACGGAGACGTTATGTCATTCACGACACGTACCCTCACTATGCTCGCGAGGTGGATTACGGTCCAGTGGAGATCTTTTTTTTCAGCTGCGAGAATGTTATTGGCTGATTATGTTTATTCTGTGGTTATTGAATTTTCCTATTCGAGAAAAATGAGAGAAAAATAATAGAAATTGTGTTTGCGCTTGCAGCATGTAGACTGTACATTTTTTAATTAAAACATTTGACTTATTGATCCAGTGTCTGGCTATGCCAAGTGGTCATGGCCATTGTCTAATTTATCATGTTATGTATTTGTTTTGTTAAATACCGTAACACATCGTGGTCTCCTAAACCTAAAGTAAATAAAGTAATACTGAATGACATAAGCAGTTGGTCCCTGGTGCTTTTTGGTCCCTCTAATTTTTTTTTAGGATTGGATCATATTTGGGACATCTATAAGAGTGCCAGCTTTATGCAGACTCCATAGATATAGATGCATTATTATTTTAAATATTTAGAACTAAATTGTTAAACATCTAGATTAGCACAGCGTCTACTCATTGTCTAGATATGAGTGACCTTAATTAGAATAATTAGAGTGAGAACATAATGACCAGGCTGACATAACATACGAGAGTTGACCACATTGCTCCCATATCTACAATTAGGCGTGAAATGCCATTTTGATAAACTAACAAACAATAATGTTTATGATGCATACTAGGGCAGCATCACATAAAGCTTTTAACCTAATGAAACTTTAGAGTGCTTTGATTTTTTCTAACATATCGTGTGTTCATTAATAATACAAGCCTCTATTTAATTTACTTCTTAGTTAGTATGTGGGCCAGAACTTGCAACTGAATTTTATAACAGTGAGTCCCAATTCATCCCAACAGATTGAGCAGAAATTATGCAAACACGTTCGGTACCTATGATAATGCATGGTTGTGCTAAGTGACTTCTATAAATGGCGGAATAATGAATTTTATTCACTCATTGACTAATTTCAATGTAAAGGGTTAGCTGAGAGATATGCGAAAAAGCTAGTTACTGGTCAAAATAAAGTAAAGTCAGCAATTTTGACAAAAAAAAAACTACAGCTTTGTAATCACCTCTTGATAACCCAAATGCCTGTTTAACTGGGAGAACTCGTTTTGGTCTTTTGATCCTAGGACATACTACTTTCTGTCATGCCATTGTTGGTCATCATGTTGGTCGTTGGCATGTCTTGTAACTGAATGCAGCTTTTTATTCAGATAGACTAGACGATATGCTTCCATTACAATATTAGTTCGATAAACAATCTCAATACTCAGAAGCTCAGTTAACTCAACTGGTTAAGCTTCGTCCACATTATCCTATTATCAGGATCTAAGTACCAAATCTCTCGCCCTAAGATTTCTGAGAACACTTCAATGGGTTCTTACACTGTACTATTAATACCACGTGCAATACTCTGTGTAATACTTCATATATTATGATGGTGCAAGTGATGCAAGTGTGCACTCCATTCAGTAGCAGTCGTTGAACCCACGCACTTTGATTTTTAAATGGAGCAATGCAACTGATTCATAAATTAATTGAAGTAATAAAAGGAAATGTCGACTCTGGGTCACGATTACTCGTTGATTTGTTGAGTTACTTTGTAAAAGCTGTCTCTATACTCTAGGACAGACAGTTAAACGTTACTATGAAGTCTAACCTGGATTGTGCCAATTCGAACCAATTTTTTTCCCTCGTAGCCCGCAGGTAATCAATTATTTAATCAATTATTACTCGCGGCTTGAATTTTAATTAATTTGCCTTGTTTTAGATTGTTTACCGAATTTACTTTGCGTCGAAACATGATACATGGCGGAATTAATATTATCATCCGCTGAAATAAAATTATTCGGAGCAAGCATTTTACGAGCATCACTTCCGCTAAACAACAGATACGTGTGACAGAAATAATTAAAATAAAAAACACTGAAGAAGATCACTGGAGATGAACAGCTTCACAGAATTACTAGCAGCACATGAATCACTCACACGTCTAGCACATCGTCGTGATATGCGTCCTCTGCTTGGTATCCTCTCTCGTCCTGATAGCAGAGTACCAGGGAGGCAGGCCAGAGCAGGAGTAATGCGGCACAGGCCGCGGGTGCGAGCGGCGCGCGCATCGCGACTGTGGCTGCGCGCGCGCCGCGGATATGCGTTTGAGCAGCGATAGCCAAAGTTGTAGTTGTACGTATGTTCGTATACACAACTTCCTATAAGTTCGGACATCATGAAATAATGTGATATAATTTTCCTCGTTGCATAAATAATGCGTCATATTTTGTGCATTTACTTAGGCTTCATTACCGAACAATAGCATTCACTGGGTCATTTCTGGACTTTACCTTTTAGTCCTCACATATTGTGGAGAAATTGAACTGTAAGACCATGATATTTTCTGCTAAACGTGTTTGAGTTTTATTTAGAAGAAGCCATTACAACAGAGTGTGATAATTTTAGATGGTAAAAATTATAGCAGAGACCATAAAAATAAATATTGAAAGTTCGAAACCCACACTCAGGAACCTTAAAAAGTAAAATAGAAAGAACACCAAGCTTTTATAAACGAATACCTTGGCAAAGGAACTTTAAGAAGCACGATCAAGTTTGTTTCGATAACTTTCGTCTGTTTTGAACAAAATATATATCGAGAATTATATTTTGTTAAAAGAATCGTGCCAAAAATAGATAGGTATGATCGAAGTGTTAAGTTCAGTATGAAAGAAAGAAAAAAGTATTCTAATGTAAGATGGAAATAGAATGGGAGTTTTTAAAGAGCTGTATATATGTACTGTATACTTTTCAGGGATTATATTTTATCAAGAATCTCGACGGCTTATCAAGAAGAGCCACAGAGTATTTTTCCAGTTCTTCTTGGTTCTTAGTTTTTCTAAGGGGCATTAAGAAGAACTGAAAAAATACTTTGGATCATATCTTGGCCCGAAATCAATTACCAGCTGTGAAAGAACATCTTTCGCCTGGGGGTCTACTCTCTAAGCCCGAAGTCCGAACTTATGATTAGTCCCGAACCCGAAGTAAGAATTAATGAGAACACGATTTGACATTAACTGTCAAATCGTATTGGTTAGGTGATACGGAGTAAAAAACGCCCGCAACTAAGACCCCCTGAATTGATGATGATGAATCTTGAGGAAAGTTTTACTGTCAAAACTATCACTATCAATTACAAAAGTTTGAGCATCGATGTGACTAGTAGTTAGTAATAGTCCCGAAATAGCCTCCAGTGCGTGCAGGGTAGATATACGACGGATATAAGACGTTCGAGTATTTTGGCCGTCACGGACGATTCCGTGAGTTATAGTTAGTGTGGCCATCAAACCGGAGTCATTTTGGAAATCGGAAATCATGAGATCAAAAGATGGAGATTTTCTAATTATTTGAACTAGGTATGATATAGAACCTACTGTGTAAGCATTTACTGTGCTGTGTGTGTCTTTTTTAGCTAAAAGTAAAATATTAGTTTCCAGCTTTTTTACAGTATTCAGTGACACAATATAAATTTGAAAAATTATTTAATTTCATTACATAATATCTACTTAGATTTTATTTTACTAGAGCAGCAGCGGTGTGTTAAAAGTAATTTATAAAAAACCTTTTCTAAGACTATCGTGGCCACATGAGTTTATCTGTAACTGTCTGTGAAGTGTTTGTTTACGGTAGCATGCGCAGACGACGACGGCTCACGGCCACGATCCATCGATCCACTGACACACTGCCGCTTGTGTAATAAACACATAACGTGTATTTATAATATCCTGGTACACGAGCTGAATTCTTTTTGATGTTACTTTTTTATTTTCCTTGATTGATAGGCCGTTGAACGTGTAACGCGAACTTTTAATTGATAACGCGAGCCAGAATAAACAAATGTGTTTATCCGGGTTCGCTGTTAGTCTTTCTGTATTTATTTATTTGTTCTTTGATCAATTAGTATTTACTTATGTTCTTAAAACAACCGGTAACTAGGGATCAGAAAAAATACTTTGACTGTAATATATCAGACTAACGTAATCTAACTTTTACACACGGGTACGTAATACAGAGTCCCCAATTTCATGCAAATCCGTTCAGCCGTTTATGAACATACACCCAAACATACATACTTTCAAACACATTAGGTAGGTACTTACAAATAAGTAGGAAGAATATTAGGTTGGGTTTATTGGACGACTTACTTTTGCCCGCGACTTCAGAGATATTATCTCATGAATGTGGCTATTATGTACAAAAATAATTTATCAAACCAGACTAGTAGTTCCAGAAATTAGCGCGTTCAAACTAACAAATAAACTCTTCAGCATTCTCTTCTTCTACCTGGCGTTAATCCCGGCTATTGCCAGGGTCCGCCTTCCTACTTAGCTTCCTCCACTTTGCCCGATCTTGAACATCCTTCTCTGTTAGGCCATTGGCTCTCATGTCGGACTTAACGACGTCCAACCAGCGCTTGCGAGGGCGACCACGGGACCTAGCCTCAAGAACAGCCATATTCATGCATCCCCGACCAACGTACTCCATAGGGCGGCGCATGATGTGGCCATACCATCGCAGACGACACTCTTGCAGTTTTTCCCCCACGTCACGGACACCAAGACTACCTCTGATGAAAGAGTTGCGTATGCGATCGGATCGCGTTACGCCACTCATCCACCTCAGCATCTTCATCTCCGTGACGCGAAGCTCCTGGGTGTGTCTGCTTAGTGCTGGCCAACATTCACCGCCGTACAGTAGGACAGGCCGTATGATGCATTTATATTGAGCTTCGGAGGCATTTTGCGGTCGCATACAACGCCCGTTACCTCGCGCCACTTCGCCCAAGCCGCGCCTATACGTGCGTGGACATCGTCGTCCACGTTGCCAGACTCGTGCAGCACGGATCCAAGGTACCTGAACGTATCGGACTTTCTGATCAGGTCCGAACCTATTCGGATGAACCTATTTGAATCCGTGCCGCCACAGGACATGTACTCAGTCTTCGCCACATTTAGTCTCAGACCACCGTTTTCAAGCGTGTCCTTCCAAATGTTGACTTTGCGCTCAAGATGGGCTTTGTTCTGATTAACGAGGGCGATGTCATCGGCATACATCATTAGCCATGGGGGCTTATCTTGGATGTTTGCCGTAACTACATCGAGCACTACGTTAAACAAGAACGGGCTAAGAGCCGAGCCTTGGTGAACGCCAACAGATATTGGGAAGCCATTCGATTCGCCAACAGCAGTCTGGACAGAGGACACGGAATCGCGGTACATGTCTCTGATAATGTCAATATAGGCCTCGGGAACGCCCTTGAGGGCAGTGCCCACCAGATGGACTGCCGAGGTATACAGTCGAAGGCCTTCTGCAGGTCTAAAAAGGCCATATGCAAAGCTCTCCTTCTCTCTCTGTAAGCCTCAGCCAGATTCCGTAAGGCGAATACTGCGTCCATGGTGCTGTTACCCGCCCGGAAGCCATATTGACACTCAGAGACAGTACACTCGCTACGGAGCCGTGTGTCAATGATGCGCTCGAAGAGCTTCATGGTGTGGCACATGATCTTGATACCGCGGTAGCTACTACAATCCTGTACGCTACCTTTGCCTTTGTATACAGGGATAATCAGGCTAAATCGCCACTGGTTCGACATTTCCTTGGTGATCAGGATGCGGTTAAAAAGATCCGTCAGAAGGTCCACGCCATGTGGGCCCATCGCCTTCCACTTCAATTGGCACATTGTCAGGCCCGACCGCTTTCCGGTTCTTCATGTGGCGAAGAGCAATGCGGGTTTCGTCGGGGAAATAGGGGAAATAAGTCCAAGGTTAGGAGGCGGTTCGGGACGAAGGTTATGGGGATGCTGTTTGTTAGACAGCTCCGAGAAGTATGTACACCATCTCTCCTTAACAGAGGGGGCATCGTAGAGCAGCTTACCCTGGGCGTCCCTTACACAGAGACATTTGCTAATGTCCCGTGTAGCTTTCTCCCGGGCACGCGCCAGCTTAAAAATAAGCTTTTGCCCCTCCGCAGTTTCCAGCTTGTCGTACAAGGGCGCCAGACTTTTGCTGCGGGCTCTGGCTACAGCTTTTTTGCAAGCGCGCTTAGCCGCTCCATATGCCTCCCTGTCATCCGGAGAGTTGGACCCTTGCCACTGTTTAAATAAAACCTTCTTCTTCCGAGTCGCCTCCTGCACCCCGTCATCCCACCACCACGTCTCCTTTTCTATGGTGCGGCCACCACGAGAAGTGCCAAGGACGCGCTTACCCGCATCGGTGATTGCTGAATGGATCCTACTCCAGATCTCTTGAGCGGACAAACTCTTCAGCATTATGTTATGGTATACCTTCTGCCAGCGGCATCGCCCGCGTGCTCCCTAGGGAACATACTCCCGGGATAAAAAAGTAGCCTATGTCCTTTCTCAGGGTCTAGACTACCAAACATTTAAATCCGTTAAGTAGTTTTGGCGTGAAAGCGCGACAGACAGACAGACAGAGTTAATTTCGCATTTGTAAGGATTTAAATTTACTAAGTTTGTGTATTTTATTTATTTTAAAGAAAATATTTTCTTTTATGTATGGCATTAAATTTTTTTAGATATTTCGAAATTTAGTTTTTGATTTTTACACCTTGAATTATGGTGTGTATTTGTATCTAGTTGTTACTAAATATACCTATGTTTAAGTTTCATCACATACGAATGATATAATACTAGCGTAGGTTTATCAAGACACATATGGTTGATCCACTGATGTCCAAAATAAATAAATTAAATTACAGTGATGATTTGTAGTGATGTCTGCTAATATTATGTGGTACCTACTTAATAAGTTAAAGCATCGCAATACCAAGTACATAATACATCTTAACTCTTAATATAAACTGGAGCGTGGGGCAAATGGATCCACCCCAAGATTAACGACAAGGAATTAGTGTTTAACTGCTGCTCGCTCGTAAAACAGTTCATTTGCAAACGTCGTTATATTCATAATCGATGTCTTGGTGGTTAATGTGTCTATTTCTGGTAAAATACAAGTTACACAGCTTAGCTCATCGCCGCAAGGTTGTCTGCTTGGCGGTCTTCTATCTGTACTAATATATAAAGCTGAAGAGTTTGTTTGTTTGTTTGTTTGTTTGCTTGAACGCGCTAATTAATGCCAGGAACCACTGGTCCTATTTGAAACTAAAATTCAGTGTTAAATAGCCCATTTATCAAGGAAAACTATAGGCTATATATACTACTACTATAACACTGGTATTCAGCTGAATCTGGTTTGAATGGAAGCCGACCCCAATATAGTTGGGAAAAGGCTAGGCAGATGATGATGATGACTATAGGCTATATATCATCGTGCTAAGACCAATAGGAGCGGAGCAGTAATGAAAATTGTGACGCAGACAAAGTTGCGCGCGTCAACTAGTAGATTATACTTCGGTGAGTGTGCCCAAGCAGTCCACGACTTCACACCACCGGTCCCCTTCTACCATCAAGCTGGGCATGCAGGGTGAAGCGATACTTCAGGCCTGGATAGCTTTTAAGGCTATACAAAGCACAAGTCCGCTCCTGCATGGAGTTTTGTAGCCACCTTTGGGATGGCTCAGCTAAGTATCAGATTGCCGCGCTTGACTCGGTGTAACGCAGAGCTAAGAGGCTCATCGGTGACGTTAAAACTGGTGGGTACAAAACTAGGTACACAGCTTGGCTCATCACCGCAAGGTTGCCTGCTTGTTGGTCGTCTACAGATTATACTTCGGTGAGTGTGCCCAAGAATTCTACGACCTCATCCCACCGGCCCCCTTCTACCATCGGACATCTAGACGCACTGCAACTTACCATCCCTACCTTGTTGCTTTTCGACCAATTCGCACTAAGCGTTTCCAAGCGACTTTTATAATGCGCACAGCAAAGGAGTGGAACTCTCTGCCTGCGTCTGTTTTTCCGAACGCGTACAACCCTAATCTCTTCAAAGCCCGAGTGAACAGGCTCCTGGGTAAGCTCGCTCCATCGTAGACTTTGTCTCTGTCGTCTCTGACCTAGACTAGAGTCAAGAGCAAACCAATCACTAATAAAAAAAAATATATATCCAGTACAACGCATTCAGGGTGCTTTTGGAGTTGCAGTGGCAATTTAGTGCGTCAAGGATGTTCGCGGAGGCGCGCCGCGATCACACGGAAGCGATGCACTTCCATGATGGCACGCCGGCGCTCCTCCTCTAATCGCATCCTGAATGTGGTTTCGGACCGGTGGCGGTGGGACTCTGCCCTTTTTCGAAGGTACACACCCACCCACCTTCGAAAAAGGGCAGAGTGAGCGCAGACGCACTAGTTCAAATAGACTGGTGTACCATTGAATGAATATCTCAATGGTATATTAGTTAGTTACGAGTACTATTATTAATTTAATACTAACATTAGGCCAAGTTATACTACTACTAACATTGTATGGATATTATCTACACGAAATAAAATATTTACATTGAATTGAATTGAATTACCCCTTTTTTTAGGGATGGGAAATGACGCCTCCCGCTCTAGGTGGAGTAGGAGGGAATTGAATTACCCCTACTGTAATGATACATGTACATCTACAGCCTAGCCTTTTTCCCAACTATGTCGAGGTTGGTTCCAGTTGAACCGAATGAGCTGAATACCTGTATTATACATGAAGCGACTCGAAGCGACTGCCCGTCTGACGTCCACAACCCAGAAACTGAGTAATACGATACCCCTTGGTAAGACACGAGTCAGATTTTCTAGCTTATGAGTTCTACCTAGACGTAAAGATTGTCAAAGAATAAATGTTATTTAATTGAATTCCTAATGTAAATCTTCATAATTTAATTTTATTGTAATCTGTAAAATTGGACTAGGAAAATATATAATGAATAAATTGGATAATGTAAATTATTGTAAATGATTGTGAATTATTGAATATGAGATATTTTTTTAACTGACATTAATTAATGTCTATGTGTAATATTTTAAAATCAACGTATTAATACTATTTTTCCCCAAGATATAAGCCACTCTTATTTACGATCTTGCATGCATGTATTATTTTAGTTTTGTATGTTTACACATGTTTACGCAAATAAAATTTTTTAATCATAAAGATGTTGAAATGACAGCCAGGACCAACGGCTTACGAGCTTTTCGATGCACGGAGGAAACTCGGTATGTAATAGACGGTCCATTATCGGCAAGAGTTCGAACCTCGAAGTTCGATCCAGGTGACTTTTATCATTAGTCTTTATTTTTGGATCGAAAATCATCATGTTACTTTCCCGCTCTGGGCAGAGCGGAAGGGAGTGTTACTGATTATTAAATTCGACTGGCCTGTTGGTCTAGTGGTTAGTGACCCTGACTGCTATGCCAGAGGTTGTGGGTTCGATTCCCACCCAGGACAAATGTTTGTGTGATGAGCATGATCATTTGTTCTGTGTCTGGGTGTAGTTTATCTATAATATGTATGTATTTAGAAATATATAAGTATGTTTATCAGTTGTCTAGTACCCATAACACAAGCTCTGCTTAGCTTGGGACTAGATGGCGTTGTGTGATAGTCTGTTGTGTGGAATATTATATTATTATTAAAACCCAGTCACCCAGTGTTCGTTCCTTTGCGTTCCAGGGCCGCGGAGACTCTTTCGAACAAATTCCGCAACCCCGGCAGGCACTGGCCCTAGCGGGCTCCGTCTACTATGCTGGCATCTCTTTGAGACGCGTGTGGAACACAACATATCGTCGACCCTTCTCTGGTCCTTATCGGGAGGCGAGCTACCCATTGCTCAACGTACGCAGGCCCGCCCCCGCGGGGCCGAAATTGCCCTGCGCCCTACGCCTGGCGCCTAAAACTACAATAAAATAATTCGACGCTTACATACATAAAAATCTTTATTTAATTAACAAACTATATACACTTATAATAGAAAATAAAACTCCTAATAACATGGCGTCAAAAAATTCGTCCGCGTCGCTGTCGACTGGAAGTGAGCCCAAAAGACTGGCGGCATTGCCACGTTGTATGACAATGCTAATCCTCTGTCCGAGGTAAAAGCCAGCCCCATAAAAAATCACCTAATTGTAGATTCCAAATTTCGAAACAGGTGAATTTTTATGTTTTTTTTTTATAAATTTGAACTTTAAATCAATCTCCTGTAAAGTTTATTAATGTCGCTTAGTAAGGATTAATAATATTAACAATGGCCTGATGGCCAAAAGCTTCGACGAACATCTGTCGAAGCTGGCGTTACGCGGTTGGGTAAAGGGCCTGATACAGAAGGCAGTACTCCTCGATACGGCTCGTATTGTGAGGAGGTTCCTTTCTCTGGAGCCCTAACCACCGGTAGCTTGGACCCTGCTCCCGACACCGGCAGACTACTACTTTTTATATTTTTAAATATATTTTTTTAATTTTTTTTAGAGATATATTTAAAAATATACTTTGTATGTAAATAAGAATAAATAAACGAAATAATAATAAAAAAAATATTTGTACACAAGGAAAACATAATTATATATACACAATTTATAGGGATATATTGTACAACAGAGTCAACATTAAATTGCGAACAGATGCCTTCTAAACTAGGCCAAAAGCCTATGTTTTAGGAACCAGTGTTCCTCCGGGTATAGTGGCAAACAATTGATTACGTGGTTGTCGTGCAAGTACTTATAGTGAAAAAAAACGAATCAAACAAACATGCCTTAATTTAATTACAGTATTTATTAAGAGACTATTGTTATAAGATTCTCAGTTTCGTCATACGTTAACTTCTGCAACCAATCTGAAAGTGTGATTTTAACTTCATGTTGCCTTTCAAGCGTCGATAACTTACTGAAATTAAAATAATTAAGCACTAACTAAATGTTGAAATACTGACAGTTTTTTAAACAGTCTACTAAAAGCTCAAGGATTTAATCTTCAGCCATGTTCCGAGTTATTTGGTAATAATCACCATATGAGCAGAGGAAGGCCAACGGGGACTTAATTACTAAGATGATGACTAAAACAGAACTGTGGAAGAGGACATTTAGAGAAGAGGACATTGCGTTAACTTGGAATAAATTGGAGTAAGAATAAGAGAAGAATAACGGTAATGTTCTTAGTTGATATACTAATAATCATGTCAAACGTATGAAATTACTGGTCCTTGAGGTCCTTTTGTACGAAATTACGAATGAAACTCAGGCAGGTATTTGTGCCGGGAGGCATTTTGATGATTATCTTTATGTAGAACTTTGATGTTCAAAAAGTGCTGGAACTCGGCCTAATTTCAATAGGTGAAAATGACTTTTGATTTAAATTATTGTCAGGGTTAAAATATTGAAGGTTCGATTTTTGCAGTTAAAACTTTTAACCAGTCCAAAATTACAAATAAGTAATTAGGGCAAAAATAGTTTTAACTGTAGTTTTATTGTCGAGAGCCCGCGGTCAAAGTACTTTTGACTGATTTTGCTAGTTTTAAAAATACTTTGACTGTGACAGAGTTTTGACTGCAACAGTTTCAGAAACTGTGCTTGTGTGCGTCGGTGTTTGGCAAAGTAAATATAGATGAAATAAAAACTACCTACATAATGTGAAAGTTTCAGCATTTTCTAACCTATAAATGGCTTTATGCTGTTATAAAATATTATTGATTAATTTGCTCGATACTCAACTTAATTAAATAAATCCGCGTCCAGTTAGAGATAGTTCAAATATATCGCGATGTTATCGGTATGTTTGCTTAGCGCCACTGTAGTAATGACTGAAACCGGTATACCCGACTGATGAAACGATCGGAATTTTTGTAGGATATTTATTATCGGAAAAATATCTTACAATAAACATACAGCAAATAAAATGTAGTACAAACATAGTAATTGGTAAATATTTTCCGACACTGAAATTTTCTATCAAAAAACAAAGTGCCTAACTAAGAAAATTAAGTAGAGTGTACCTAAAGTTAAACACCTAAGGGCTCAATAAACTTATTTGTAACACAATTAATTAGAATACCTATTAATTTAATCTAATTATCTTGCAAACAAAATAAAAAAACCTGAAAAATCCGACGCGACGTGACCGCTACGCGACGCGCTACGCAGCTACGACAGTCGAGTATACCGCCGCCCGCTTGGGAAAAATCACACTTTTCCTCTCCTGTTGTCTGCCGGCCGTTAGTGTTTGTTTGGACACCGACCTCGCTCGATCTCCCATCAACCAACACAAATATATCTCCATACAAATAAATACACCATAACAACGTTTAAATGACGCTCTTTACTCTTCTAATTGCCAGTTTGTTTACTTCAGTTGTGTCATGGTATTCTAATGAGCCCAGATTTTGGGTACCAGGGCGTTATGGGTACCAAGGAGTGCATAACGGAATGGAGCATGCGAAGGAGTTTGTGAACGAGTGGACCGTGGAGGTGGAAGGTGGTGAAGAGGTAGCCCAGCTGGTTGCTTTGGAATTGGGATACGTTTTTGGAGGGAAGGTAAGTTTATGATGTCTTATAATTTTTTCTTCATTTTTAACATAACATAAAGTTTAGTTTTGATTTTTTACACCGGAAATTAAAAAAATACTTGGATATTATAATAAAATTGTCGAGGTTTTTATTTTTATATTAATTTGGAGGTATCTGAAAACTTCCAAATCTCACGTTAATTTGGGAAAAATGCAATGTCATTTTACCTAAAGGTTTATTGTATTCGTATTTACGAAAATCGAATCGGCATTGTTAATGACGAGCAAAAAAAACAACATCTTTTTTAAGAACTCTTTAGTTACTTAGGAATTGTTAAACTCAGATTTATTTTGTAGTAATCGACGGTTTTGTTATCAACGATGAATGGCGACCGAAGGACCAAAAAAATATAAAATAAAACTTAGCTATTAACATTAGTTGTATTGTATCTATCTTATTCAAAAAAACTTGTGGTTTTGTATATTCATAATGTATATAGTTATTTTTATTAGTTATTTTGAAATATATTAACCAAGATTACAACGAATACCTGATATAATTAGACTTCTATTATTAGAACTCGACTAAATGAATTGGCAATTTCTTTAAACAACGAACTAGCAAGCACCGAGACTTCTGAGTAATGTCATTCTTAGTTACAACTTAAAGTCTGATTTGCATATTTTCTGAGAAAGCTTCTAAAATAACTTATTTAACATTGTTCACTTTGTTCATAGTTTTTAACTCGCTACTTTAGTCACTTACAATTACTTCAAACTTGTTTTTGCTAGCCATTTCACACACACGTGAAATTCTAATAAATAGAAAATTTATCTACCCCATATCCTTATCCAGGGTCTGATATACCTATGTGCTGATTATTATCCAAAACCATGGGCCTGGCTTTATAGTAAAATAGACATAGCAGATGCAAGGCGAGGTACTTCGAGCTCCCTCGCGTTCGGTTTTGTATCTCTGTCTTCTTTAGTTCTGGGCATAAGAAAACCTTTCCTATTCGAGGAGGGGTTTTAAAGTGGTACCCCCCGGAAAATAGTCTTGCCGCCGCGAGTGATTGACAAATCTACAGACTTTTCAAATTAGTAGTTACCAAAGTGGTTAGTGGCCTCAAATGCCCATACACCTAAACTTTGGGGGATTTTATGAATTCCACATAACTATGCTGCAATTAACGAAGCGACTTACTGGGCCCAAACAATCTAGGGAGTTGTCCATGGATTCGAAAAGAACAAGAAGAGTACCTACTTTGCATAAATCTCTTTATGAACTTTTTCGCCACATCACTATGTTGAAGAGCGATTCCGATAAAAATGTCTTAATTGTGGGAAGTCTTGGAACAGCTTCTTAGTTAGTACCCCTGCTGGTTTCCTGTTCGACAGACAAAGGGTAGGCGGTACTGCTTAGCACATAATAACAAGCAGATGTTGTACCTACACATAAGTCAAGTGAAAAGAGTAAATAAAATTAGTACAGACGTCAGTCCATGTAAATCAATTAAAGTGCATTAAGAGAGCTTCCTCAATTTCATATTAGCCTGGTAATAGCCTGCCAGGCGTGGCGATTATGGCAACCCTTTGGGGGTGGCCTATGTCCAGCAGTGGACGTCTTTCTGCTGTTATGGTTATGATGACGGTTATAGCTTATACCTTTTATATTTCTCTGCCCACCTGACTGACTGATATAATAAGGATGTGTGTATCATAGCTTAAACCAAACATGGAAAACCATTAAAAATCCCTTTACTGTTTTGTGATTTCATTTCAACAAAAAGGTTTTTCTCTGTAAAACAATTATAAATTTAATTTTGAAGTAAGCTCTCGTTTCAGTCGCTGTTTGTTAATTTTAATGAAAGAGCTTTGTATTTTAGATTTTGTTAAACCGAAAGGGCTGCCTACCGCAATCCTATTCAGCCAGTTTATTTAGGTAGGTGCCAACCTAAGTGAAATTCGTGTTTCAGGGGTAAAAACAATATTACCGAATACCTACAATCTTACATGGTGTTTCGCAAAGTAGTGTCGTCTACTGAATAAATAAAGAATGCTTTTCGGCTCTAAAGACCGCTACTTTGGTAATCGCATATTTATACTTATTCAAGATTCACAGCGTCTATTCCAAACTAGCTTCTGCCTTTGGCTTCGCCTGCGTGCTCCCCAGGGAACATACTCCCGGGATAAAAAGTAGCCTAGGTCCTTTCTCAGGCTCTAGACTATCTCTGTACCAAATGTCATTTCAATCGGTTCAGTAGTTTTGGCATGAAAGCGCGACAGACAGACGAAATCTTGAAGGAGGGAAGCCCCGTAGGCTTCCCTCCCTCCGTCTTATGAATTGACGTCTTACGGTCACGTGTCCTGACGCGAGTTTATCATTTTTTACCCATCACAAAAAAGTGTAAGTACAACGCCGCTAAAGAAGTTTTCACTTAAAAAAAATGCTGTCTATGTGATTGGGCAGCACAATTTCCATGTTTATGCGTTGGAATTTGCTGTATCATGGAAACTTTTTTTAATTTGTCAAATAGTGCTACTCACTCGTCACTAGTACCTAAAAGCTTAACTAGTGACAATTCAAACTATAAACGTACTTGTTATTCAACCATATGCTTCCAAAAAATCCACTATATTATGTTGGCAGTATATTACGCGCTCGAGATAAGGCTGAAATCAAAGCTATGACGCCGTATATATCTGAAGTGGTACTCGTTTGATATCAGGGCCAGTATATTGCATAGATTACACTCCATATATCATGACGTGAAAGGCAGTAATTAATCAGCTTTACCAGGGCTGTATGAAATGTAGAAGGTTACTAAACTCGGATGAACAACATCCTTCGAAGATGACCTTCTTGCTTCTTGGTCAAGCAAGATTCATTTATGAAGGATCTTTCTTTTGTGTCCGTCAGCGAGCAAAGATCGGATCTCTGAATTTTGGGTCGAACATGTTTGTACAATTTGAACCAGCGGTTCGTATAAAGAGTGGTCCTTTGTAAGAACTTAAAAATCACAACACTTTTCTGAGCATTAGAAACATCAAACAGGATCTCAATCAGCTCCCCGAATCGTCATGTTCACCTCAATTTACCAGGACCCCATTAAATTTAAGAGGATAAGGTACTTACGATCTGAAAAACAGTTCTGGAGTCCGAACAAACAGACAAAACGCGTAACTTGACTGACCTTGTGAGTGGTGAGATGTTTCATAATACCCCTGAAAGCCTAAAAGTATTTGGGTCTTTCCAAGCATTCCGACGACGAACGATTCCCGAGAGAAATGCGGTCATCAACATGCTTGACGGACAGTTTTGAGATTACACTACTGTGTTCTTAGTATACAGAGGGATGCTGTAGCTTTGTTTTACCTTGTTATACAGGGTGAGAGCAAATAAATATAAATTTAATCTAACAATAATTGTCAATGGGATAGATGAACACTAAACACCCCGCGTGTAAATTCTTTTAGCTAGTCCTATATGTCCTATCAGAGGTTATACTTGGTCCGATTTTAGTCGTCTTACAACGGCAGCCCACTTCGTCTATCCAATGATTTACGTCATACATTCTATTACAAAAAACCGGTCAAGAGCTAGTCTGCCTCGCGCACCGAGGGTTCCGTAAAAATTTGTAGGTACGTATTATAAATAGTTCAGGAATCAAGTCTCGCAGTTTTTTCCGAGCTAAGAACCAGAACAAATCAGAGGTTTAATGGTTTTGGACCATAGCAAATACTTTTCAAGCAAGACCTACAACGCTGCGCTGTTACAAATCGTGTGAGGGTCGTTCTACAATGGAAAATATAAACACCGTGATTTAGAAAAACGCTTCATCAGTGCAACGCCGTCTATCGACCATTTTGTAAACTGACAAGACAAAGTATTTGGCAGCAGCAGACGTTAAAGAACGTATGTTACGATTAATAATGATAAGATATTAATTAATTAAAACCTTCGCTATTATTTTGGTACGTATTAAAAGTTTAACGAATAACTCAACAATTTATTATGCTGTTATTTTCATGCTTTTGTCATTTTATTTTTTCTCAATAGATGGCGCTCTGACTTATTAGAATGCA
The DNA here is from genome assembly GCA_950371165.1 of Lacanobia oleracea. Lineage (NCBI taxonomy): Eukaryota > Metazoa > Arthropoda > Insecta > Lepidoptera > Noctuidae > Lacanobia > Lacanobia oleracea. The sequence goes on from OX493405.1 coordinate 3,146,095, forward strand.
TCAGGCAGTATCTTCTTAAACTTCAAAATTCAATATCTTCTGATTTTGTGGATCGATTTTAATGAAATAAACATTAAATGTTACTCGGGATAACACTTATTTTTTTTAAGGACATAGATTTTGAGTCCAATCAGTGGTTTATTAAGCTCGATGATTGATTACGTACTTTAAATAAAGGCTATATTTTTCATGATTTTATCACAAATGTATAGTTTTTAGACTTCTCCCTATACCTGTAGTATAAGACGTTATTACTTGCCAAATTTCATAGTTCTAGGTAATCGGGAAATACTACGGACACCCTATGAATCTTGATACTCATGAGAGTGTCGAAATATTCGTTTTTTGCGGCATAAACGGCTATATCTGGCTTTTATGTTAACTTATAAAAATGATTTTTTAAGTTAACATAAAAGCCAGACCGTAGACCTGAGTATATGGTTTAAATTCCAACTCGATACCTCTACACGTTCCCGAGATAAAAATTCTTGACAGACAGACGGACGGACAACAAAGTGATCTTATAAGGGCTCCGTTTTAGGGTTTCGTACCCAAAGGGTAACCAACGGAACCTTATTACTAAGCCTCCGCTGTCCGTCCGTCCGTCCGTCTGTCTATCAGCGGGCTGTATCTCAACTAGTGATGTGCCGGATAGTTAAAAATGTATATCCGCGGATACGGATCCGGAAACGGATATTTAGGGTCAAGATCCGCGGATACGGACACAGATACGGATCTTTAATTTCTCACTCAATTGGTGTCGGCGCGTGACCTTTTGTTTATTTTTCATTTTCTTATATTTATAAAAATAATGTCATAACTTCCTTTGTGTAACAGTGATCTCAAAAGATAGTTGATTTAGTATCGTTGAGTTATATACTAGTGGTATGGTAACTTACTAGAATATATGTTTTGCAATTAAAGGTGTCAAATATTTAATTTTAAGAAATAAAAAATACTCTGAATGGATTTTTTTTAATTATATTACTTAATCACATAATCGAAGTTATAATGCAGCATTTTATCCTGTCAATTGAATTTGAAAATGAATAAAAGATCCGTAAAAGGTCCGTGGACCTTACTTCCGATACGGATATCCGGAACAGCACTAATAGATTGTGTATTTCTAATGCCGCCATAACAAAAAATAATAAAAATTAAGGTTTATGGTACGGCACCCTTTGTGTGCGAATCCGACTTGCACATGGCTGGATTTTTTTCCTTTTGAGGCACGGAACCCTAAAAAATGATAATGAAAATTATAATTATTCAAAAAATGAACATAGTCATGCGTCATGAAGTCATAATCATGACTTCATGACGCATGACGTAGTTTCAAACATCCAGGAACGAGCGCAGTCCGAGCCTGGTGTACCTACCAAGAACAGCACGGAATGGAACGGAGGCATTGTTTTGATAAGTAATCATTATTGACAGGGTATTTCATTATTTTTTTTAAATTTATATTAAAACTAGCTGACCCGCGCGGCTTCGCTTCCGTCAATTGGCTACCCTACCCGACCTACCCTACCCTACCTACCCTACCTACCCTACCTACCCTACCTACCCTACCTACCCTACCTACCCTACCTACCCTACCTACCCTACCTACCCTAACTACCCTACCCTACCCTACCCTACCTACCCTACCCTACCCTACCCTACCCTACCTACCCTACCCTACCCTACCCTACCTACCCTACCCTACCCTACCCCACCCTACCCTACCCTACAAAAAAAAAAAAAAAAAAATAGATGTTGGCCGATTCTCAGACCTACTCAATATGCTCACAAAATTTCATCAAAATCGGTCAAGCCGTTTTTTATATATTAGATACGATCAAAAAAGATCAACGGAAAGACTTAGTTTGGAAAAGTTCAATCAGTATGCAGAAAATTGAAATGGCGTTGGACAGGACATATATTATGTTGAGAGGAAAGAAAGAGAAATGGACCAGAATAATTACGGAATGGTACTCTAAGGAAAGCAGAAGAAGTAGAGGAAGACAGCCAAAGCGATGGGAAGACGATTTGAAGCAAGTAGCTGGGCCAGAATGGTTACATACAGCAAAGGATAGAAACAAATGGAAATCTTTAGAGGAGGCCTTTGTCGAAAGACAAGCTGTTAAGAGGGGAGATAAGCCGAATGCCGAGAATATGTTTTAGTTTAAGTTAATTTATATTTTTCTTATCTCTATTGTTGACATATTTTTTTTAAGTAACTTTGGTCAAATAAGTAACAGCAATAAAGGCTTATTTTATTTTATTTTTTTATTTATTTCATTATTCTAATCCCTTATTTATTTTTATTTTACTATTATTTTAATGAATAATTCAAAAAAAGTAAACGCTCCTAGAGGTAGTTTATGTCGGGTAAATTAAGTGGACCGCATCCTGTAGGTATCTCACTTGAAGTACGAACTTAATCGAAAGTTTAATGAAGAAGTTGAAAACATCTTGTTTTAATTTTAAATGTTCTAGTTTTAGGTTAATTTGAGAACTCAACTTTACGAGTATATGTTTGGTAATTGATCACCAACTTTTAAACTGGCTTCTACCCTTAGCAAACTACATCACGAATTTAGTTCAACAGGGAATGATAACAAGAGTTTTTTTTTGTATAGATAATAGTGGTAGATGACTAAAAAAATCTAATCTCATTTTCTCTTCTCCCGAATACCAAAAATGAAAAGTGTTGAAAACTCGTGTGACGTCACTTGTAAGTAGGTACACTTTTTACAAACAAGTGACGTCACCAACTTTGTCATTTTTTATTGATTTGATAAAGCAAAAAATACGCGTCAAACATAATTTTTTGATGATCTAAATGACGGACTAAATCTATACTAATATATAAAGCTGAAGAGTTTGTTTGTTTGCTTGAACGCGCTAATCTCAGGCACTACAGGTCCGATTTGGAAAAATCTTTCAGTGTTAGTTAGCCCATTTATCGAGGAAGGCTATAGGCTATATTATATGATCACGCTAAGACCAATAGGAGCGGAGCAGTAATGAAAATTGTGACGCAGACGCAGTGGCGCAGGTCAACTAGTAGATTCATATTTTTCTTACTCAGGGATCATCCCTATTAAGGAGCCCATAATCGCTTGCCTAGGACACTGTCACAGGTACAAAAATAAAATAACTGGTCCTTTAATACAAATTATATCAGTATGTACTAACTACAAAAGGTAGGAAGGACATTTGGACACGTTACGGTCCTTCGATATTGGTCATACATTTTTTTGGACTTTTATGACATTGGACTATAACCTAACAAGGGTAGGTAATTAATCTCGTTACCAATCATCCCTGGGTTAGGAAGGTCGTGTTTGCTTTGTAACGCGCCATAAATCGATCGCATTGTTGTTATTTTATTAATGCTAAATTGCTTACTCATTATCTGGACACACGGTAGTGTGACAGCCAAGTTAGTAAAGAAAGCGCGATTCACCGTGGGTTGTACATATTACAAAAAATATTTCGGGCAACTTTTAATATACAAGTACTTAACTTAAAATCTATTTAACTAACACACTTTCAAGTTTAAGTAGTATTATTTGATTCAATCAACACGAGAAGAGAAAATTGATAATGTCACTTGGAAAGGTGAAACACATTTAACACAAAGATTTAAGTTAGTGAGTAAAAACTGAACAAGTCGCACTATTAATAATAATAATAATAATAATAATTCCATTTATTTGTATAAAATGTGGTAGAAACAGATGTTACAATAATATATTTAGTGCAAAGACACATTCTGCCATTTAATGGCATACAAATATTAGTCTATTAACTTGTTTTTGTGCCACTAAAATAGTAACACTCACTCAATAGTTATATTATAAGTACACGAATAATAATAGTTTCCCGCAATAAATTCTGGATTTCTACAGAAAACAAAACCAATATAACCTTATTTTACATATAAACTAAAGTTTAAACACACATCACAAATCGTAAGGCAACTAAATTAACAGTGTTTTAGGTATCAAAATACCAACTATAAAACTACAGTGCATTCCTGAAGTGATAGGATGAACATGACTTTTTGTTGAGAAATTCGCTGACTGAATAAAAGCATTGCGATATCAACCACTTTTTTAAAACTGCACAGAATTTTTGGTAAGGTAATTCAGTTATCCAGATCGGTAATGAGTTGTATATAAGTGGCGCCATATATACGCAGCTCCGTCTGAATAGTTCTATCCTGGGTACAGGGATCTTTAATAAATATTGAGTAACTTTCCGTTTGTTAAAATTGTTTTTAGCTTCAAAAAGTGAAGAATTAGCTTTAACAAATTTTGCGATTTCATAAATATATATGCAAGTAACGGTAAGAAGCTTGTGTGATCTAAACACTGGTCTACATGATTCAGTCCAGTCCATGTTAAAGATAGTGCGAATGCATTTTTTTTGAGCTATCAGTATTCGTGAAATTTCAGAAGAATTTCCCCAAACAATGATGCCATACCTGATAATGGAACATATATAAGCATGATACACCATCATAGCAGTAGGTTTGGATGTCTCATCTTTTACTTTTTTCAAAGCAAAAACAAATCTATTAATTTTCATGCATATTTCATCAATGTGTTCTTTCCATGTGAAATGTTCATCCAGTGTTATGCCAAGAAATTTAGTTTTGTTAACTTGTTCAACTAATTGATTCTTATGAGATATTTGAAGTTTGAGACTTTTACTTTTATGTGTTTTAAAGTTCAATATTTTAGTTTTTTCTACATTTATTTTTAAGTCATTGCTTTCTAACCATGTGATAATTTTATTGAAGGTGTTATTCATGTCTGACTCGTAAGTTTCAATGTTTCTGCAATCTAAGATAACGGTTGTGTCATCAGCAAAAAGAATACAATCTTTTCCGACTGCTTGGGGGAGATCGTTCACGTATACGAGAAATAATGGTGGCCCTAAAATGCTTCCTTGTGGTACACCAAATTTATTATGTCGAGGTTGGGAGTCAAAATTGATAATACTGTTAATTTAATCATCGAATTTAGTTACTCTTGTGATCTGACTTCTATTCGATAAATAAGATTTAAACCATTCTAAGGCTGGTCCTCTAATACCGATTTTATTCAATTTATCGATGAGAACTGAATGGTGCAAAAAATCGAAAGCTTTGCTTAAGTCTAAGAACAGAGCAGATGTTGTTATTTTATCGTTAATATTATTTAAAATCGATTTGACCAGATTAAACGCTGCAAGAGAAGTTGATCTGTTTTTCCTAAACCCATATTGTTCTTTAGCAAGAGCATTGTACCTATCAAAAAAAGAGAGAATTCTCTTATACATGACTCTTTCAAAGACCTTCGATAGAATCGGTATTAGCGCAATAGGACGGTAATTATTTTTATCGGTTTTTAGGCCTTTTTTATGAAGTGGCTTTATTACAGATACTTTAAGCTTTTCCGGAAAACAACCTTGCTCTTGACAAGTTGATGATGTAAGAAAGTGGTTCTGCGACGTACGGAGCGATGTTTTTTAGAAGGTCTGTAGTGATATCATCATAGCCGGCTGCTTTGGTGTTTTTTAATGTTTTTAATATGGAAAAAATTTCAGAAGGATTTGTTGGATTTAAAAATATGCTGTTGTCATTGCTTTTAATATTACTTAGACTGCTAAAGTTGTTTTGAAAGGATGTGTTGGTTTCAACGATATCGATAAAGAAGTTGTTGAACGCATTTGCGATATCAGAGCCTGATGTAGTTACATTCCCGTTGTCGTCTATACTATTTATATATTCACGTAGAGTTTCGTTACCAGTGCTCCTTTTAACAATATCCCACGACGCTTTACACTTATTTTTGGATTGTGCAATATGCTTAAAATTACATGAAGATTTCAAGTTGTTAATACATTTTCTTAATAAGCTAGAGTATATCTTAAAACTGGTTTTATTGTCACTTGTCTTGTTTAAATAATATTTGTACCTTAACTTCCGTTTAGTGTTACTACTCATTTTAATCCCCTTTGTTATCCATTTTAGTTTACTGAATTTGAATAGTTTTTTTACTTTGATGAGTGGAAAACACAATTTATAGAATAAAGTTAACGTGTCATGAAAATTTTCAAATGCCTTATTCGTGTCAGAAATTTCATAAATTTCAGAAAAAGATAAATTACCTATACAATCAATAAATTTGTTGACATTGTCTTTGCTTTGATCGTTTAGGGACATGAAGTAATAACCTGATATAGGTTTTTGATCATATTCAAATTTAACTACCTGTGCTGTGTTATGATCAGATAGACATACATTATGAGTTTTACTTATGATATTTGGAATGTTACTGATGATGTTATCGATACATGTATTTAATCTGGTGGCCTCTTGAATGTGGCACCGCATACCATAATTAGAAATAACTTCTTTGAACATTGTGCTATTCTTGTCTTTGTGCAAGAGGTTTATATTAAAATCACCAGCAATTATTATTTTACTTTTTTTGTGTTGAAGTTTCAGTAGAGTTTTGTTCAAGTTTTCAAAAAATATGTTTATGTTGGATGATGGTGTTCTATATACACATAGTATGATTACACGAATAGATTTGATTTCAAGCCCGCAAATCTCGAAGTTTTTATTTATACAGAACTCATTTACTTCTTTTAATTCTGTACTTTGGAGGTGATTTTTACAAAGTATGCACGTTCCTCCTCGTCGCTGGTCAGGTCGCGAGTAAATGGCACCAAGATAATAATTATTAAGTTTCAGGTACTTTTCTTCCCCTTTAACGACAAAATGTTCAGTAAGGCATATTACATCAATGTTTGAACCAGCTTCACGCATATCATTAATAGTCAATTCTACATCATTGAGTTTGTTTAAGGCCCCAGCAATGTTTTGATGAAGAACTGAAAAGCAGCTTCTATTATGTTTATTTTTATTAATTACGAAAAAATGGTTCTTTACTCAGCGTCATGTTCTCTGCAGTCAAGTTTATAGGCATGACTTGTGGTTTATCAATTTTACGAAAGTAATAAGGAATAGTACCTTTTTTTGGTTGAATTATTGGTTCAACTGTGCTGGGTTTGACTACCCGATATGAAGCAATTTTTGAAGTTTCCAGTTTGTGCTCTGAGTCTTCTTGTCTCGCCTTTAAATCTGTTTTATCGTTGTACAGGAGATATTTGTTGTAGTATTGAACGACGTTAATTTTGTGAATAAGTTCTTTTATAACGGTATTGTAGCTATGTCCCTCAATAAAATTGCAGTTTTTATAATTTTGTGCAAGCAGTTTCAATTGATAGTTGAGTTTAGTCTCATTTAGGAATGCATTGTACTTAACGCTAACAATAAATATATTACAATGTTTCAAAATCTTAATTACGGCAGACATTTCAGCCATAAATTTTATTGGGTTTGAGTCATTCATACCGGTCATTATGACTACGCTGTCACTTTTTGTAAAGTTTTCCGTAAGTTTATTACAACACAACAAGACATCTTCTGTAACGGCGCCTGGTTTCCTCATCCCTGATATGGTATATTTCTTTATGATAAATTTGTTTTTATTCTCTAGTAGTCCTTCAACTATACCTTTCCCTTGGTCATCCGACAGAACAAGTATGTTTCCATTTGTAGATTTGAGATTTAAATTGGCTTTAGGTTTTTGTTCTCGGTGTAGAGTCGACTCTTGTGGGTTATTATGCTTTGCAATTGCTATAAAATTAGTTTTTGTTGAATCTTCAGTAAATTTTTCTTTAGTTTTATGTTCTTCTCTTAGCATGTCAGTAACAGAACTGCTAAAAGACGGTTCAGGTGTATGAAAGTCGATGTCTAAATCTAGTATTCGAGCTGATAGTTTGCTTTTGTTTGAAAAATATTTTTTAGACTTTCCTGTATAACATGATGAGGCAGTACTTGTGCTCGTGTTGTACATTTTCTTCAGATTCTCCGTTTTGAGCTTTTCGTCAGCTAATTGTTGACGCAATGAAGCATTCTCTAAACCAAGTTTTTTCATTTCAGTATGCACGCTCGATATCTCCTCCTTAAGAATCTCAATAGTATTTTTCAGATGTAATGTTTCATCACTTTTAACCTTCAAGCGGGCGCGTGGGTATTTGTAGCGACAGCGGTCGCGCGTAACCTAAAAGACCTATGTGAGATTTCAGGAATTTAGAATACTGGTACATTAACAATTATTTATGTTCTATTTTCAGACATTATCAATTTTAACCTAGGCAACAATTTTTTTGAATTAAAATTAAAACAATCCACTATCGTTCGATTACAAACCAGCTATGCACGCCAGACTCGCCAAACCAAAGTTTTGTTCTCTTAGGAGAATGATTTGTGTTCTTATTTTTATTTAGATGTTTTTATTTTTTATTAGTTCTATGCAATCGAATAATTACTATCAAAGTGTTTATTTTATCAACTCAGGTATTTTACTTAGAAATTAGTCATCTCGTCAAGGCAAAAGAAAGAGCCAGGCGCGTGTAGTCGTTTCGACGCCTGCGCCGCGACCTAAACAAATGCATTCTACTCAACTACAAAGGTTCGGAGAAGAGTGGAATGCATTCATTTTCGTGCATAGTGAATTAATGAAAAGCTACTGGTAAAGAGAAATACTTGTGGCGAGAAATCTCGATGTAATCAGCGAAAACTTATCGAGCGCGGTCGATTCGACGCCGCGCGACCGCTTGAAGGTTAAAGCGTGTCGATAGATCAATCATACTTTTGACACTTAAGTTTGATGACAAACTGTCCACGGATTCATTAGAGAAATGAGAAAGAGAGCGTCTCATGCGGCTTTTTCTGAAAGTCACGTTAATGTTGGGGGTTTCCATGGTTTTCAAAAAAATGTTTTGTAAAATATTCAGATTTTTTTTTTTTTTTTATAATAACTGTTTTGTAAAATAATATTCAATAAAAAGTTCCAAAACAATCCAAAAAGTTAAACTCAGAGATTTGAACTCAGAGTACGACGTACAATTTGGCTTGACGCCTTACGCAATGAGGCTACACTGACACTTACGAAGTATTGCGAAATAGATAGAGGTATTTATACGCTTTGTTCTTTGTGACAAAAAGTGGTTTATCTTTGTTTCTATTGGTCGAGAAATAGCGTCGCGCGTCACCACTTTTAAATTATTGTTAACGGTACAGTTATTTGGAGATTTCACTTCTATTTTAGTTTTATGCCACTATGCCACTGTTTTGTAGTGTAAAATTGTAGGTTTTATTGTTTATGTTTTTGTTTATACCTCGGTTTAGCCGCTATTACTTATTATAATGCACAATTTTGTTGGTAATCACTCTGTGAGACGCTGTTCTTTTATAACGATTTTATTCACACATCACTTTATAAACTCCTTTGCAAACAATAGATGGTGATTATCACATATAATTCAACTGATTTATTACACAATTAGACTGTTAAATGAATATTTTGTATATTTTACAATAATTCGAATACGGAGCCAATGTTGACGTGACAACTAGCGCCACCTGTTGATCACATCACATATTGAAAGTTCTACAACAACTGAAGAAGGTTTAGCATGACAGGAGCATAAGAAGAGCTTCAAAAGAACATAGAATACACTGAGATTTCACTTCTTTTCTGACCGAAGCCATTACAGAAAACTTGATATTTTTTCACACTTATGTTTTTGGTGGGTTTAATTTGCTGTAGCATTTGGTACCCTGGTTTGGCGTTTGGCCAAAAGATCCTTGTACAGCTATAACGTTCGTCTAGTCATCTTGCTTTTTTTTTCAAACAATTTCAAGGTATGTAGATTATTTTGCTTGATCAATTTGACATAGTGGTTGACCAAGCTGCCGAGAATATTCTATTTAGTCCGTGTTCGATTATAATAAAAAGAAATGGACACAAACTTTTTAGCTTTCCGAACATCCTTGAGAATCACTCGGGTGTCTGTCTGTCCCTAAAATGACGGAATGAGTGTGGCTGAGCCTAAAATTTTGAAAAAAATGCAGACAATAATAGTTCTTAACCTACAGATTACAAGAAAACCTATTAGAAGTCTCAAGTGTTAAAATAACATGTAACAAAAATGAAATTGGGTGGGATCCCTTTTTATATTTATTAATTTTTAGGGTTCCGTACCTCAAAAGGAAAAACTTAACCCTTATAGGATCACTTTGTTTGTCAAGACCCTTTAATTCGGGAACGCCTGGAGGTGTCGAGTTGGAATTTAAACCATATACTCTCTACGGTCCCTTGAAGCTGTGAAAAAATCATAGTTAAAAAGATACGGTTGTTTATGCCGCAAAAAACGAACATGTCGACACTCTCAAGGGAATCAATATTCATCATATTTCCCATTGACCTAGGACTGTGAAATTTGGCAAGTAATACCTTCTTATACTTTATACAACAGGTATAGGGACAAGTCTAAAAAATATGCATTTGTAATTAGATCATGAAATAAATAGCCTTTATATAAAGTACGTAATAAATCACCGAGCGTAATAAACCACTGATTGGATTCAAAACCTAGGCACTTGAAAATATTAAGTGTTATCCCGAGTAACATTTAGCGTTTACTTCATCAAAATCGACCCAAAAAACCAAAGGATATTGAATTTTTAAGTTTAGGAAGAAACTTTCTAATGTATTCTGATATTCTGATCAGTCAGAGCGCCATCTATTGAGAAAAAATAAAATGCACGAAAGCATGAAAATAACGTCATAACAAATTGTTGAGTTATTTGTTTAACTATTTTTACCAAAATAATAGTGAACAGTTTAATACCTTATCGTTATTAGTCGTAGCATACGCTGCCAAATACTTTATCAGTTTACGAATATGAAAGACTAGCTGACCCGCGCAGCTTCGTCTGCGTCATAATTTTCATTACTGCTCCGCTCCTATTGGTCTTAGCGTGATGATATATAGCCTATAGCCTCCCTCAATACACAAAATATCGAAATAAAGCAAATAAAGCTGTAAATGTTGCTAAAAATGCGCACAGGCGACTAGAGATAAAAAACTGCAATGGAGACATGAGGAAAGTTTGGGAGTGTGCGAACAAGTGGCTTGGCAGAAAAAAGATGAATGTCGATGATGTGATACAAAAGTATTTTATAAGAAGTAACGAGAAACTGGATAGCGTATGTAACAAGTTTTGTCAAACATTTACTAATGAAATTGGTTCGTTAAAACAGAAACACTCATGTAATCTTTTATTTTATGAAAGAAGTGAATATGTAAAGGAAAGTGATGTGAGTTTCAGATTTAAAAAGGTATGTCCTAGAGATATATGTTTAATCATTGATAAGTTAAAATGTAGTAAGTCCCCGGGTTCCGATGGTATTAGAGTTCAAGATTTAAAAATAATTAAGTATTCAATTAGCCAAGTCATTGCTCATTTCATAAATAAATGTATAGATAGAGAGTCATATCCTAATGAATTAAAGATTTCAATTATTAGACCAATCTTCAAGGGGGGGAAATACAAAGAATACACAAATTATAGGCCTATTGCGATATTGAGCGTAATTAATAAAATTGTCGAGAAAGTAATAATGGGGCAAATAACAGTGTTTTTAGAAAGTAATAATATTTTAACTGATACCCAACATGGCTTTAGGCCAAATAGAAGCACGGCAACGGCATTAAGTAAGTTTACTGATGATATAAATAGCTCATTAAATTCGAAAGAGATGGTTTTATTAACATTTATTGACTTTAAAAAAGCCTTCGATACTCTGGACCATGAGGGCTTGCTGCAGGCCATGGACGAGTGTGGAATACGAGGGCCTGTTAAAGGGTGGTTTAGGCAATATCTCCACAACAGATATCTGAAAGTTAGAATTAAAGGAGAAGACAGTGAACTCGGTAAAGTCAGTTATGGGGTGCCGACTGGGTCAGTTTATGGACCGATTGGGTACATCATGCACGTCAATAGTATGGTCAACGTCATCAAAAACTGTAATACCTATATGTATGCAGACGACACGTGCTTGGCATACAGTGGTCGGGACTGTGAACTGATCCAGTCCGCAATGCAAGAAGATCTGGACAACTTAGTAAAATGGGCGCACGATAATGGCATTCTTATTAATTTAAACAAAACCAAATGTATGTTGATATCGTCTCCGTATAACCATGGTGCTAAAAATGCCTGTATCTCAGTAAAGGGCCACTCGTATGGATGCCTTCATGATAACAAGGTAAATTGTCAGTGTGAATGTGTTGAGCGCGTAGCGAGCTATAAGTACCTAGGACTAACAATTGATGAGAAGTTTTCTTGGGACACACATGTAGACACGGTATGTAGTAGACTGCGCTCAGTGTTAGGTAAACTGAATAACTTAAAATATATAGTTAGTAAGCGAATACTGTACATTCTTTACCACGCGCTTGCAGATGCAACAATAAATTACGGGTTGGCTGCTTATGGACTGACGTTTCCGGTACATTTAAATAAAATAAAAAAACTGCAAATTAGACTATTAAAATTACTAGCAAATAAGGCAACTAAAGACAATATTAATAAGGAGTACGAAAAGTTATTTAAAACTTTTAGAATATTACCTATCCAAAAAAAAGTCAAGTTAAGTATAATCTTAGCACACCACAATAAAAACAAATACAAGATTAAGAGAGTGTATAACCGGCCAACTCGTAAAGTGACACAGAGAAACAGATATGTAGTCCCTAAAGTAAATAATTATTTCGGTCAAAGGACACAGCGATGGCTAATTCCAACATTGTTAAATGAATTACCTACGCAAATTAAAACTGAAGCAGTTTCCAAAAATGTATTAAAGAATGTCCTGCGTAAGCACTATTTGGGTTTGTGTCCTTAGCTTACCTATGCTGTCAGCAGTCTGTGAGCAGTCTTGATGTGTCTCTTTATTCTTTATTATTGTAACACTCAGTTTAGAAATGAAATGCAACTGAAATCAATGTACTCGTACCTAAATGCAAAAATAACGATTACCAAATCAAGTGAAACATTGGTTTGAAACAGTAGTTTATTTCTTTGAAATTTGTCTGTGTAAGGAGTCACATCGAGATTGTTTACCTTCGTCTGGCTGCTAAGTTATGTAATGACTTTACGAGTATGAGGCAGGCGCGGGCCGGCCAGTCTGGCATACGCGCGGCTTGTTGTTGTTGTGGGCCTCTTGGCTTGGCCGATCTCGGGCGGCAGTCGCGGCGTCTCGCTCGCGCTGCGTAGCTATCTCGCAGTGGGGGGGGTGCGGTGGCGGTCAGGACCACAGAGTACATTGAATGTCGGTTGCGTTGTGTGCATGCGTGGCCAGCCTGGTGGGCAAGACCTGACTCGTGCCCCTTTTGTTATTATTTTATTAAGTGTTTTTGTTCAAAGTAATGTAAGTAGTAGTAAGTATAAAGTAGTCGATAAGTACCTACTTGGGTTAAACTGTACCTATCCACGAGAACACTGCCGACAAACTGTACAGCAGTTTGGCAGAAGATATGTGATTTTTTTTTCTATGTTACTTTCTGGAATAAATAAATAAAAAAAAAAAAAAAAAAAAAATGGGCTATCTACCACCGAAAGAAATTTTTTCAAATTCGACCTGAGGACCTGACCGGACCTGATTTGTTCCTGAGGTTAGCGCGTTCAAGCAAACTAACTCTTCAGCTTTATATATTAGTATAGATAGATCTGTCTTGAACTAATTTGGTAGGTACTTGCGAAGTATTGGACGGTTTAACTTGCGAATCAGGCCTGTAGGGTTCCGTATCAAAGGTGCTGACGAGACCCTACTACATTAAGCCACCGCGATAGATTCTTAGCTCGGAAACTGCGAGACTTGATTCCTGAACTAGGCATTTGTAATACGTACCTAAAAATTTGTACGGAACCCTCGGTGCGCGTGTTTGACTCGCTCTTGACCGGCTTTTATCTAGGTGAAGCCCCTATTGGGAATACTTATAACATTGCTTCCCATTAATATGTTTACCAATGTTAATTCCCGAATTAGTTGAGTACTTACTACCTCTCTGCACCTTATCAACATAATGATTAATTTTCATTAAAAAGATAAAGGCTTGTTCTAATTGCATCGCCACTTACACTGAGTGCCAAAATAACGACCCACCCACGCTCAGGATTATTACTATTCTAAATAAAACAGTATCTGTGACGTCCATGATAATATGAGCAGGTAATAAATATAACTGCTTAGTTTTGGTTGCTGAAATATATTTCACCAATTCGGAATACATGAAATAGGCATTTTTATAACCAGACTAGTTGACCCGCGCAACTTCGTCTGCGTCACAATTCTCATTACTGCTCCGCTCAGGTCTTAGCGTGATGATATATAGCCTATAGCCTTCCTCGATAAATGGGCTATCTAAAAGTAACACTGAAATAATTTTTCAAATCGGAACTGTACTGGAGCGCTTCATTAGCGCGTTCCAGCAAACAAACAAATAAACAACTCTTCAGCTTTATATATTATTTTAGATCTGAATTTGTCACTTTTAATTTTCAAGTTACAAAAATGCTTTTAATTAAACTTATAACTTTAACTTTTGTAGCTGTTTTCAGGATTTTAATATTCTGAATACAGCCACAAAAGTTTGCCATGTCATTTTCCTAGGTAATTGTAATTCAATGCGCTCTTAATAAACAGCATTAATTTTTAATGAAATTGTTCAATTAATGAATTTATTACTCACTTAATTTTAGAATAATGCATTCAAACTATTAAATAAAATAGGTTATAGGGTTATAGGGATTTTTCATAAGAAGTATCTGGGTATGGTCACCATTGTTTATTTCATTGCACTGTTTAACAAAACGCCTTGAAATATATTATTAGTCCACAAAATCAAAGGATTTTGTATAATTTTGTTGTTGCTAGACATTTTTATCATAATATTTTCTTCGGCTATTTAGTTATTTGATAGACATAGAAGGTTAAGACAACCTTCAGAGGACCTAGTTGACCCAGTACAAAACAAGTCCTGAAGAATAATGAAGATAAATTGATGGACGGGACTGTAACACTGTATACAAAAATATCAGAAAGGTCCTATTAATTAAAACAGATCTTTTGTTTGACTAAAATTTGAAATTCGTAAACAATTTATATACAAACATGAACGTTTCAGACTTAATTTAGACTTTCGAAAAACTTTTCAGTCTCAATGTTTAACGCTATAGGAACACTAGGATCGCAGACTTGTAGGAGTAGATTTATCCATGTCCTTTTGTCCCGTACTATATTTATCCCATACTATATATTTACCTGACCTTTATCAAACAGATATCACAAAAGTATTCCCAAAACTAAGTAAGGTCAAACAGTTCGCGCATCTGGCAACATTACAGCTTTAGTTTAACCAATCAGCTGTCTCATATAGTACGTCACTCGCCTTCCGTCTAATCGAGACAAATGTTCAGGAATTAGTTCGGTCCATTTGTCTCAGTTTGTGTCGCTAATCATTTGTTTGTCCTCTTTATTTGATGTGCTCCGTGTGAGACACCGTTCTAAAAGAAATTAAGAAAATGTTTTAAATACGAAACTAAACTCTTCTGGCATAATACAATAGAACATTGATGACAAGGCCGCTAATTAGAATTATTTAAAAAGATAAGTCGCTGTCGTTAGTAATTTACATAATAAAGGTAAATGCGACATCTCATTGACAATTCCTACTAGACTATATGACTTCAGACGAATACAGCTATTATCTCTTTATTTAGTTTTCTAGTTTCATTCAGTTGTCTAGTGTAGGTACCATAGATTTTAATTGGTAGGTACTCACAATGAGAGCGATGCATGATTAAAATCATTGCAGAGGAAAATGAGTGTAGATACCTATTGCTACTTCGATTTTTGTTACAAGCTTTTTATTTGAATGTATCCTTCTGAGTTCTGATTTATAGGAGGCCCATTGGAACACAAATCCCTTAACCATCTATTCTTGCTTGTTCATTGTTGTTTTTGGAACTTGTCTGTACCTACGACATTGTTCCTCCTAAACGACTGGTCCGGTGTTGTTTTGATGCTGTTGTTTATACGTGTTTGAGTGAACCCCTGGATAGTTTGGATTCACAACTGGACCGGTGGTGCTCTTATCGGGTTTTGCTGTATTGGTTTTTATTTTTTTTTTCTTACGAAAAGCCAACATTTGGGCTGCGCGTCTTCATGAGTTTGATTTGTTTAGTTGAACGTGTTAACTCAAGAACTACTGTTTCGAACTGAACAAATATTTAAGTGTGGATTGTCCATTTAGAAGATATATATCTTCTCGGCTATAACATCACGCTACGACCTACTTATACATTCAGTCAAAAAAGTATCGGGAATGGATGATTTGTTTATGGTTCCAAATTCAAATTTTTGTTTTTTTGTAGTTGTTAGATTGGCACAACTGTTTTCCATTTTGGCGCGGAGTTTGAGTTGCATCTGTTATTTATATCAAATACAGTGCTGGTTTTAGTAATATCATATATAGAGTGTATTGCGAATTTCATATTGGACAAAAATATCGAACAAAGAGTTTGTCTTAAATTTTGCATCGCCAATGGAATTTCGTGTTCGGAGTCACTGAAAATGTTACAGAAGGCTTACGGTGAATCGACTTTATCAAAAACTCGTGCTTATGAGTGGTTCAAAGCGTTCAAAAGCGGTCGAGATGTGATGGAAGATTTGCCTCGCTCTGGTAGGCCGTCAACGTCTGCAACTGAAGTTAACATCGCAAAAGTGAAGGAAATAGTGACTGAAAATCCCCATTCAACTCTGAGAGAGATAGCCGCCGAACTTTCTGTATCTCACGAGTCGATCCGTACCATTTTAACTAATCATTTGGGTATGAAACATGTTGCTGCTCGGCTAGTCCCAAAAGATCTGAATTTTCTCCAAAAACTCAATCGCATGAAAGTCGCTGAGGACATGCTAGAACGAGTCAGTTCGGACCCAACATTCATGAAACGCATTGTTACTGGTGACGAGACGTGGGTTTACGAGTTTGACATGCAAACTAGTCAACAAGCTTCGGAGTGGCGCCTTCCAACTGAACCGTTTTCAATCGATAGAAGACATAAAGGAGAATTCGCGGCGAGATCTCAACTCAATTCCGGAAGCAGCGTTTAAAAAATGTTTTGATGAATGGATTATTCGTTGGCGCAAGTGTATCGTTTCTAAAGGAGCATACTTTGAAGGTGATAAAATAAATTTGGATGAATAACAGACATTTTGTGTATTATTTATCTTTTCCCGGTACTTTCTTGACAGAGTAGTAAGAGTGGAGCATTTTGATCATAGACAGGTTAAAGTTCAGGTAAACGGTGTTAACTCACTAGGGTCTAAAATGACAAGGCTCAATATTAGGTCCATTCCTCTTTCTAGTTTACATAAATGATTTGCTCCAATTACTTCAAAATCACCCGAAGATGGTGTTATTTGCGGATGACATATCATTGATATTTAAAATAGTCTTGACGTCGTCAATAACTCTATTCTTCAAGTGCAAAATTGGTTTACGGCAAACAACTTGGTACTAAACCAGAAAAAAAAACCAAACGTATTAGATTTACTTTGCCAAATGTTAAAAGTAGCAAATGTGACAACATATTGAATGGAGAAAAGCTGGAGTTTATTGATCAGACAGTTTTCTTGGGAATTACCGTGGACGAGAAATTACAATGGGGTCCTCATATAACATCTCTAGCGGGGCGGCCAAGCTCAGCTGCTTATGCTGTTAGGAAGATAAGACAGTTAACAGACGTAGAAACCGCGCGTTTGGTCTATTTTAGCTACTTTCACAGCATTATGTCATACGGTATTTTGTTGAGGGGTCGGGCTGCTGACATTGAATCCATATTTATTTAACAAAAGAGAGCTATCAGAGCTCTTTATAATCTGCGATCCTCTAAGAGAACTTTAAAAATATATATATATTATGACAGTCCCTTGCCAGTTCATATGTGAAAATATAATGTATGTACGGAAAAATCGCCATCTTTTTAGTAAAATTAGTGATAGACATAATTTTAATACTAGAAATAAAGATAAATTAGATCAACCATTTTATAGATTAGCTAAAGTACACACATCTTTCATGGGGTAGGTACTGTGTTAAATGTTACAATAAAATACCTTGTGACATACTTATTAGAACCAAATGAAACACAATTTATAGCGTATTTCAAAGCACACTTATATTGTAAAAGATTAATTTGAAAAGAGTATGGAGTTTCTTGTCAATAATTTCTTCTCCATAAGACGCTACCTTTCCGAATGGACAGTAGAGTCACTTTTTATATTATTTGAGTCAGAATTATTATATTATTTGAAATGTGAATGACGTTCAAAAGTGCCGGTTAATGGCCTTATTGGAATTAACGCTTTGACTTTGACTGAAAAATGTGGATGCATACGAATTTGGCAAGGTTAGCTTTATTATTCAAATAAAACCGAAAAAGGTACCGAACGTAAACAAACAGCATTTTTAATTGAATTGTTCAATTAATTCGTAGCACTCGTTCATTAAAACCAGCCCCGTACTACGCAGGTGACGCCTACACGGCGGAGCGGATAAACTGTGGGTTATTTTTCTAGAACTTAACTGGATTAACGTCAGTTCGAGTGAATCTCAGGATGAAGTTAATTCACAAGGAATGACCTAGATGTTTCAGTTAACATTTAACAATTGAACTGACATTCGATTCTTAGAACTAGTGGCTATTTTTAACGGAAGTTTATTTAGGTACTTCCGACCCTTTTATCTGATTTAATGACTTCGATATTTGTGGAAATAATAATATTACTAAATTGTTAATTGTTGATGTTGTATTTGGTTTTAAATAGCCGGTTTTTGGAATAGATCACGTAAAAAGTGGTTGTTAAAATACTGGCATCGGATATTATGAGTACCTAACCAATAATATGACAGGACTAGTGCTTTGTCTATCCGCTGTTATTAATTTAAAGGATTCTCCATACTTTTCCGAGTCTTTATTCACACGGCGAAAATGAAAGAAAGCGTACATGAGAGTCATCTTTGTACATTTTGTAAAAGCTTAAAAGTATTGCGTCCAAACCGTCCAACGCAAGCGTGTAGCTCCGTTTGCTACGGTTCTGGATATTCGTAACGAAGAACTTCTAACTAAACTCGATAGATGGCGCTGTGACCAAAAGTTTTGTAACTGCCGAAACATTAGAATAAACTATCTACCCTCTTGCGGCTAATAGCGCAAACGTGCTGAAACGGTAGCGTTCAGTTTTTCAGGCGGCGCTAACTGTGGAATTAGCGTCGTACGTACCAGGTTCGCAGAACTGTGAAGGAAATGTTTTTCAGCGAGTTTCAGCGGCAATCTATATCCGTCATTTACAGGGGGCGGGACTTCTGTTTAGTAGGGCGATTGCCAAGAATTCAACATGTGTGTTGTCTAAACACATGTTGTTATGTGCGTCAAGGTTGCTTTCGTCATGCTTCTGCTGCAGTGTGCGTGTTTCAGCTTGAAAATTTACCTGAACAATTATTTTACAGTTTAATTCGAACATACTATACGTGTAGGCATTTTGTTTCATACGAACAGTATAAACATGAATAGCCGTTTATGTAACATACAAAAAATATTAATTTATTTTAATTAAAATGTATGTCTCCACATAAGATTTAATTTCATGCAAATTGACGTTAATTGATTTATTGAAATTAAGATCATATCAACTTAATTTTATAAAGAAAACACGTAAGATAGAAAAAGTTTAAAAATGTAATTTAAATACCTAGCACATTGCAAGATTTACTAGACTGAAACCATACCAATCTAAATAAATCCCACTCTCGTTTTTATCTCCGTCCGCATGTTACGACAACTTTCTCAACATCTCCACAGATAATAAAAAATATTCATTTTTACTTAAAACGTAACAAAAATGTGTGAGGTATCAGGGTAACATGAACCAGCTGTGTTAGTTCGTTGCCGAGTTTACGCAGTTTCTTACAAAACCGAATTGTGTCGGTCAACTCTACGAGACGAGTCAATGACCTTGCGTACCACGTGCGAGCGCCATTCATCTCAACTTTGGCTGTTTCTTGCGATGAGTGTGATGACTTTGTTTGTTATTCATTAATTGTTGATTATCTTATTGCCATCATTAATTTATCGTTCTTTCTCTCCATAGTTAATTAAAGTGAAAACTCTGTCTTCCACTGTCTTGTCTCTTAACTTAGTGTGATAGGTTTTGGGTTGATATAAGATATTTCTATTTGCTTCATTTGAAATAATAATGTTCATGAAAAACCTTTTCAGCTCGGCTCAACTAATAAATAATTAAGTGGTTTGACAATAATTATGATGATGACAAACGTAAATACTAGACCATACTAATTTAGTTTGGAACGTTTTACCGTTTGCAGAGGTTTCTTTTGATGGTAGGTACTTCTAATTCCTGGTTTGAATTTTACAGAAGAGATACTTACGAATTTAATTTGCCTCGTCACCATGTCATGTATGACTTCCATCTGGTTCAACAATGTCTCCAAAATCTATGTTTCACTACCATAAACGTATGAAAGCTATAGGCTACTATCGCCCTACGCGTCGCACACCCTTTACGTAGCCCGACCTACCCCAACACCCTCTTACGTATCGTGCATATGTGTGGCACGTCTCCTTGGCTCTCGTGTTCTCCTAGTACACATGTGACTCTGAAAACTCACATGACTCCACGAAATGACACGTGCTGCACACGTGTGACGTTTCCATACAACCCCTCCTATGTGTAAACTGTATGTATGTTTGTTTGTGTGTATAGATGCAGGGAATTAGATCGTATGTGTACCATAGATGTGTTCTATGCGTGTGTTTATGTTATGTTGTGTGTTGTGTAACGTTAATACGTCTGTATGTTGCGGCGGTAGGTAGGTATGCCCTTTGGTATGGTCAGGTATGAGATTAATGAAGTCAATAGCGACCAACTACGACAGGCAGACATAATAAGAATAGGATTAATTAATTAAGAGTTCTAAACATGTTCTTCAAAATTCGTATTACGTTAACTTAACACGTAATACGAATTTTGAAGAACATTCAATGTTCAATGTTGGTCGGGAACAGACCGTGACGGGTAGCGTGATGTGCTTTTTGATTCTGCTAAAGTGGCATTTTTAGACCCCCTGACTAGCACGTTCTGACTAAAATATTATATTGCTGTAATTTTCAGGCACTTGCAAAGATAACATCTAACTTCTAGGTAGTCGTATCTCTGAAGTAATCCACCAAAACGTGGTAATAACTAGAATATTTTAATATAGGTATAAAACTAGCTTCTGCCAGCGGCTTCGCCCGCGTGGTCCCTAGGGTACATAGGTCTCGGGATAAAAAGTAGTCTATGTCCTTTCTCAGGCTCTAGACTATTTGTGTACCAAATTTCATTTAAATCGGTTTATTAGTGTTGGCCCTGAAAGCGCGACATACTTATAGACAGACAGAGCTACTTTCGCATTTATAATAATAAGGAAGTAAGGATTAAGTATTATAAGTAAGTACATATAGATAACAATTTGATAAAGAGAAAGTTTGTGAGTGTGTGGGATTGTGAGTTTGTGAGGTTCTAGGGGGTAATCTCTGGAACTACTGAACCGATATTAGAAAGCCACGTTATTTGTGAGGGTTATACATATAGGTAGGCTATATATTAACCCGAAAAAAAAACACCCAACGAAGTGAGCACGGGTCAGTTATTAATATTATACAGAGATAAAGTTTGTGAGTTTGTGGGTTTGTGAGTTTATGAGGTTCTTTCTAGGGGGTGGGTAATCACTTAATCTACTGAACCGAAATTTGAAAATTCTTTAATCAATAGAAAGTCACATTATTTGTAAGTGTATACCCGCCCAAAGAAGTGGGCACGGGTCAGCTAGTACCTAGGTAAATAAACAGAAATAATAAGACACTCTCTTCTGAACAAATAGGATAGCTTTTGCCATATAAATAGGTGTAGGAAAATCTGCGTTTTATGAATGTTAAAAGTACACATTCTTTCAATTAAAACGATATCTTAGTACAATACATATTGATTTCGCTTATTGCGCGCGACTGTGCGCTATCGTTCCGCGTTATCACAGGCGCGTGTGGGCGGGGCGTTACATACTCACTCGTATGATAAGCCACATGTGTGTGGAAATGTGTTATCGCTTCGCGTTTATGGTGCCCTGGTACATACGTGTGTTTGAGGCAGCACATGACGGCATCCATTTGCTGTGACACGCGTCATGTCATACCGCTGACATTGTCATGCAAACTCGTTTTGTTGTTCCTTCAGTTTTTGTTTCAAGTTAATCTTGAAGGCGTTAATTTAAGTTAATTTTATTAGATATTTATCTAATAAAATCGCCGCCAATCGCAACCATGATTACAAAATAACGATAAAGGCTTTTAAATTAAATTTTGTACAGAACAACCGGTCAAGTGCGAGTCGTACTCGCACTCGAATGTTTCCGTACCATAAATCTTACATCATTTTTATTAGGTATTTGTTGTTATAGCGGCAATAGAAATACACAATCTGTGAAAATATCAACTGTCTACCTATTACGGGTCTTGAGATACCTACAGCCCGGTGACAGGCAGAAAGACGGACGGACAAACATACGGAAGGACGGACAGCGGAGGCGTAGTAAGTAAGAGGGTTCCGTTGGTTACCCTTTGGGTACGGAACCCTAAAATCAAATCCACCGTCCATGAAAAGTAAACTTACTGATGAATGACACAATCATACGAACACATACGTTAGCCGGAGTTCATTTAAGTAACGTAAATCTGATTGAAACAATGAAGTGCTTTAACAAATATCTACAGCTTGTAGTACTTTAGTCCTTTTTCGTCTGTGTAGATAGATGTTGAAGGACTGTCTACTATTCAGCTAAGTACTTCACGATACGTGATTGGCTATTTCCATTTCCATTGGATAATATTACTGATACTGCATAACTATGACGATTTGTTAATTTGATACAGGCAGTACCTAAAATTGATAGTATAATTTTAAAAGGAGTTCCTCATCCTGCTTACTGCAAGTACCTAACAGAGGGTAGCGTATACAGTCGGCCGCCGTAGGCGCGGGCCTGCGGACGGCGAGCATTGGGTGGCTCGCCGTCTGATCAGAACCAGGCCCGGGTCGGTGACGCGTGGTGATCTCCGCGCGCCTCAAAGAGATGTTAGGTGGACTACTCTCTAAGCCGAAGTCCGTATAGGGGGCTACTCTCTAAGCCCGAAGTCCTTAGTTTCAGGCTTAGTTGCAGTCGTATTCTATTCCATTTTACCTATTGACTTACGATTCTATCTATGTATGACCTAATTAACCTAATACAAACTTACTGTAATTTCTCCTGCATACAATCTATCTTCCCTTGCATACCTTATTTTTCAGTAAAGATAAACGGCATTCGTAAAATAGTACTGGGCGTCGATTAAATGTGTACTATTTTACACACGTACGGCGGCGCCCTGTCTATTGAGAGTTTGAGAGGGCAGTAGACCCTCCTTTGAGGGTTGAAACCGCCCAACTCGTTCTCAAATCAGTGCTAGGGCGCCGCCTACATCCCATTGTTTCAGACGGAAAATACCAGGAACTGAGAAGTGTACAGGAGTTTTTCGGAACTCATTAAAGTTGGGGTGGTGAGACATGAGGGTGAAAATAGCATTACTGAATGACAATTAACTATGTGTGGGTGGGCGCTTGAAACTAAAATAACGCAACAAGTGCAAACGAATAACGACTTTATTCTACTACGGTTACGTTCACATAATATTTACTTACATTCTACTTTTTTGGTATTTTTAGGGTTCCGAACAAAAAACGGAACCCTTAAGTAGGATCACTCGGGTGTCTGTCTGTCCGTCTGTCACGGCCAGTTTTCTCCGGATCCACTGAACCGATCCTGTTGAAATTTGGTGCACATATGAACTTCTGCGACCCAAACACGGAAGCGTTACGTAAATTATGAAATTTTTCGTATGGGGTTCACTTTTTGGGGTCAAACTAGAAAACTTAAAAAAAAATATTTTTAAGCAATATCGTGTGACATATCAAATGAAAGGGCTTACTATGAGGGTTTTAATTATATTTCTTTCATAATTTTAAAATAAATGGTTTATCTATGAAAAAAAACGGACATAATAGCTCTTTACCTATAGATTACAGGAACATTATAAGAATTCTATAGTGTTAAAATAACAAAATAAAAAAAAGAAATTCATTCGGCACGCGAGTGCGACTCGCACTTGGCCAGTTTTTATTTTACCTATAAACTAAAATAACGGTTATTTAACTGGAATAATTACTTATGAGTTATGTATGACACAGACTCCGTAGAATCACCGTAAAATCGTAAGTACTGTAAATAATAGGACACTTATGTACCTTACATTCACCGCAGTTTCTTCTTTAGTTGTGGTACCCATCATACGCATCGTCTGCCTAAACTTTTCTCAACTATATTGAGGTCGGCTTCCGGTCAAATTGGATTTAGCTGAATACCAGTATTTTACGTGAAGTGGCTGCCTACCAGAACTCCACAGCCCATTAACTGGGTAGGTAACACGGTGCCTACCTCATGGCAAGACTGGAGTCAGATTTACTGGCTTCTGACAATCCGTAACGACTGCCACAGATCTACAAATGTCAGCCGGGAAAAATGGATTAACGTGCTTTCCGAGGCACGGAGGAAACTCGGTATGTTAAGATGGTCACCCATCCACAGACCAACCTTGGCAAGCGTTGCTTAACCTTGAAGATCGACCCGTGCGGCTGTTATTATCTAGCCACGAGCTCTTCCTCCTACTTTTAGTATGTAGACCTTTTAGGCTTCTAGCTAGTAAAGTGCTATTGACAAATTACAAATTGAAAACGATAATCCGATTATTTACACCATTCTCGGCAAGGAAATTGGGAATCGAACCCAACAGCCCGCGCTCAGTAAAGTACCGATCCGATTGGTGTACGGAGTAGGCAAAGATACTGTTGTAGGCAGATCCCCTTGTTACTTAATACATCTGTATTTGTTAGAAATACGTAAACAATAGGGAATATGCATGCGATTTTTTTATTTGCAAAATGAAATACTTATTAGCTCTAGTAAACGATCATGAAATTATTTTTTTAATACCTTCATCAGCGATGAAGTTATAAAGCTTCAAAGATAACAATTAGAAAGAGAAGTCCGATGTAAACTTTGACGTCATCGTCAATGACGCCTATACAACTGCCATAGAAAACAGCGTTTTCGCGAGAGAGACAGATATATTTGTTTAAAATAATTATGCATGCATGCATATTCCCTATTCCAGCCTCCCGAACCAGCTGGATCCCGAAAACGCTTCAGCACCGTAAACCACATACATACGCTCCGTCAGGTTATACAGAAGACCGAAGAATATAATCTGCCCCTCTGCTTAGTGTTTGTGGACTACGACAAAGCCTTTGATTCGATCGAGACTTGGGCTGTGCTGCAGTCTCTCCAACGGTGCCAGATCGACTATCGGTACATCGAGGTGCTGAAAATATGTTTGTACAAAAACATGTTGTGCACTCATCGCGATGTGTGAGGCGGGAAGACGTAATTTCTCGGAAACTGTTCACTGCTCACAATAGGGTCGTCATCATCATCTGCCTAGCCTTTTCCCAACTATATTGGGGTCGGCTTCCAGTCAAACCGGATTCAGCTGAATACCAGTATTTTACGAGGAGCGGCTGCCTACCAGACCTCCACAACCCATTAACCGGGTAACACGGTACTTCATGGCAAGACTGGAGTCAGATTTAGGTACTGGCTTCTAACTATCCGTTACGACTGCCAAAGATCTACAAATGACAGCCGGGACCAACGGCTTAATGTGCTTTCCGAGGCACGGAGGAAACTCGGTATGTTAAGATGGTCACCCATCCACAGACTAACCTTGGCAAGCGTTGCTTAACCTTGAAGATCGACCCGTGCGGCTGTTATTATCTAGCTCTTAAATTTAGTACATTTTTACCAAGCCAGATGACGTCACGCGTGTCTTCAACTCGCTGTATCCTCTTTATTTTTTGTTTACGTGAAAAAAGAAAAAATACGTGTCCAATATTTTTTGATAATCTATCAGACGGACTAATTAGATTTTTTTAGTAAAATACCCCATTCTCGATGACCTCAGTAGAGCTTCCGAAAGAGTGGGTCTCAAAATGAACGTGGACAAAACCAAGTTCATAGTAAATACCCATGTAGCACCCACTCCTATCAAGATCTACACTCGAAGTTGTGGACGAGTACGTCTACCTAGGACAAACGGTCCTGTTAGGTAGGGCTAACTTCGAGAAAGAGGTCAACTGTCGAATCCGACTCGGCTGGGTGGCGTTCGGGAACTGCGTGGTTCTCGTCCCACATACCACAGTGTTTTAAGACGAAAGTCTACTAGTACGTATTGCCAGTGATGACATAAAATGAAACGTGGTCGCTCACAATGACGTTGGATGCTACGTAGATGGTGTCAGTGTAAACAACCTTAGCTATGCCGATGATATGGTGCTGCTGGCTCCCTCGATTTGTGAATTGCTTGCCGTGTGTGAAAAGTATGCGGCCACATACGGTCTGAGTTATAATGTTAAAAAGTCAGAGTGCATTATCTTCAAAGCGGGTACCAAGTGCCCAACTGTTGTTCCTGGTGGAACACGTGTTGCTCAATGGTATTCCTCTTAATCGAGTATACCAGTTCAAGTATCTTGGACATGTGGTGACCGAAAATCTTGGAGATGATTTAGAGAGATGTGCAATACGCATGGAGAGGGAGCGCAGGGCGTTGTCAGTTCGGGGGAACATGCTGGCCTGCAGGTTCGCTCGATGTACAGACGCGGTGAAAGTTACTTTATTCAAAGCGTATTGCACATCTCTGTACTCAGCGAGCCTGTGGTTCAGATATACCCAAAGGGCTTACAATTATCTGCGCATCCAGTTTAACAATACCTACAGGGCGCTGCTATGTCTACCGCGTTTCTGCAGTCCGTCAACAATGTTCGCTGAGTCGCGCACTGACGGCTTTGATGCCATCTGGCTCAAAAAGACAGCCTCATCGTTAAGCATATTGCGTGGGAGCAGTAACAGCATCCTGAAGGTAATAGGCAATAAGACAGACAGCCCTCTGATGTGGAGCATGACCCAGAGGACTAAGTCTCTCTTAGATATAAGGTACTAACATAGTTTTTTAAGGTCATACTAACAATATAAAAGATCAATGGTGGTTTTTTTACTATTAACAGGTACGCGCTTGACCACCATCTCACCTGATGGTAAGCGATGATGTGGTCGAAGATGGAGCACGCTTGCCTAGAAGTAACCTATTCACTCTGGACTTAAAGACTCCCAGGTTGTAGCTACCGGGAAACACAGACTCCGGCAGGGAATTCCACTCCTTAGCTGTACGCATTATGAATGGGTTCCCAAAACGTTTTGTGCGTATGGGTGGGATGTCCACCATGTACCGGTGGCGCATCGCCGTTCGTCTTGTGGTCC
Source organism: Lacanobia oleracea (assembly GCA_950371165.1). Taxonomy (NCBI): domain Eukaryota; kingdom Metazoa; phylum Arthropoda; class Insecta; order Lepidoptera; family Noctuidae; genus Lacanobia; species Lacanobia oleracea. Next base: position 3,173,575 of record OX493405.1, read on the forward strand.
GATGATGTAACGGGCTTGGCGGAATTAAATTATGCAATTCCGTCGCACATTCCCCAAAATGCAACCGGTAGAAAACCGACAAGCTAGCAACTCGTCGTCGATGCTCAAGACTTTGGAGCTTCGTCGCGACGAGCCTCTCATTGCCAATGATCCTCTTGGCTCGTTTCTCAATTGACTCAAGGGCATCAAGCTGGTATCTGGCAGATCCGTCCCAAAGATGAGAGCAGTATTCCATACACGATCGAACTTGCGCTTGATACAGTTTGAGCAGCTGTTCCGGCGTGAAGTACCGTCTTACCTTTGCTAGGATCCCCAACTTCCTTGCAGCCACTTGAGCTTTTGCCTCTATGAAAGGGCCAAAATTGAGAGTAGATGTTAATGTAACCCCAAGAAGTTCAAGTTGGTCGGTTATCGGCACTGTTGCACCTCGGAAAGATGGAGCTGGGTGGAATTGGCTCCATTTTTATTTTTTCTCTTGATAGGCACGCGTTTGACCACTATCTCACCTGATGGTAAGCGAGGATGTGGTCGAAGATGGAGCACGCTTGCCTAGAAATAACCTATTCACTCTTGATTGGCGGAAAATAAACACGCTTGGGTCTTAGCAGCATTGAAGTTGACCAGATTGGCATCACCCCATTCAGAGACAGCCTGTAAGGACACATTCCATCGCTCAACCATTGCCTCCCGGAGAGACCGGATCTGCGACCCACCAGCTCGTGCGTCGGACACGTATCTCTCAGCAACAGTGCTGTCGTTTGCTTACCCAAAGGTCCCGGGTTTAAGCAGATCATTAATATGCAGCAAGAAGAGTGTTGCCGAAAGCACGGACCCCTGAGGAACCCCGGCATTAATATCCAGCAGTCCAGATGAGCAGCCATCTATGACCACTCGGATAGACCGATCCCTCAGGAAATCTGCGATCAAATCACACAAACCGGCGGGCAGACCGACGGAAGGAAGCTTATTAATAAGGCTATCGTGCCAGACCCTGTCGAAGGCCTTCGAGATGTCAAGGGAGACCGCTAGTGCCTCCCCGTGCTTCTCTATGGCTTCACTCTAGATGTGAATAGCATACGCTAGAAGATCCCCAGTTGACCGATTTCGGCGGAACCCGTATTGTCGGTCACTAAGAATATCATTCGCTTCTAGGTACGCCAGGAGCTTATTATTCAGCACGCGTTCCATAGTCTTACAGAGTATGGACGTTACCGAGTTGGGTCTATAATTTGACGAGTCAGCACGATTACCCTTCTTGGGCACGGGTTGCACGTTAGCTTGCTTCCAAGCCTTCAGCACTTTTCCAGTCTCAAACGAAAGGCGAAATAGGCGTGTCAAGATCGGAGACAACTCAGGCGCACAAGTCTTCAGAACAATTGCCGGTATCCCGTCGGGGCCACTTGCCTTGTTCACGTCTAGGTTACGCAGTACCCTACGGACGTCCTTCTGATGAATGTGAATGTTCGACATGCTATTTGCATTGCATTGCATGCATTCCGCAAACAAGGAAGCAAACAAGTTCGCTTTCTCCTCAGCGAAGTGGGCAAGCGTCCCGTCAGGTCTCAGCAGTGGTGGTAGTGAGGGGCGGCAGAAGTTCGATTCGACCAACTTAGCCAGGGACCAAAAAGTCTTACTACCTACTGGGTATGAAGCAAGTTTGTTCCCTATTCGGCTGATGTGGTCAAACCGTGCCCTCCGCAACACCTTCTTGCAGGACTTGGCAGCCCTGTTGAAGGCTCTCTTCTTCCGAGTCACGTTATTTGCTTTGCGCGTGCGAGCGTCGACCCATTGTCTGGAATTAAATTAAATTAAATGGGCCTCATCAGAAGACTCAAAGTCACTCAAAGGGCAATCAATGGAGAGGGCAATGCTTGGAGTTTCCTTGCGTAATCGAATCTAGAATGATGATATCCGCAAGATAACCAAAGTTACCGACATAGCCCGAAGGATCGCCAAACTAAAGTGGCAGTGGGCAGGACACATTGCTCGCAGAACAGATGGTCGATGGGGCCGAAATGTTTTGGAGTTGCGACCGCGTACCGGAAGACGCAACGTTAGAAAGTCTCCCACTAGGTGGACCGATGACCTAGTGAAGGTCGAGGGTAGACGATGGATGCAAGACGCGCAGGACCGGTCGTTGTGACAACTAGGTAGTTATTTCAAGAAAATAAACTCCTGATTTCTTTTACATTGTAAAGGACATTCACGTTACTCACAATAAATAAATACAAGTACCTATTCAAACTACACAAGAACGTGTGGCATACGATCGAGGGGTGTTCCACCATAATCACCATATTATGACGTCACGCGACAGTTTTTGACGATAAATGACGCCCCACATAAAAAAAAACTCCATAAATGTAACTCCTTGCGTTCTCTAAGCGCCTGGTAACTTTGAACTCCGCTTACACGTGGCTGTTTCACTTTGCTATTAATATAAAACAAGTAGGTGCTGCATCTGCATGTGTGTTTATCACATTAGTTGTTGCCCGCGGGTTTCACTGCGCTTTATATATGAATTTTGTTTGAACCTGTGCTGATTTCTTTCTGTACAGTTTCAGTCTGATTTGGCTATGTCCACAGTCATCTATGTAGGTACCTATTACTTTCGTACATTACAATCAACCCTTTGATTAATTGGTTAATTTATTAATCACGGTACCATCTTGTGTGCATTATGATCATTATACCTACCTTATATTATTACCACTCGTGCCATTCGTGTCATTATCTAGCACTCGTGTTTTCGTTTAAACGCTTACCTTATACATATATCAATTTCATATATTGTTATAAATATTCATATCCCAAAATATTTAATAGTTACACAATATTACACACATTTAGGGTGTCCAAAATTTCAATTAAACTACGCATTTGCATATTTTAAAAACATTATTTCTACAGGTCAACGGATTCCCAGACACGTACACATTTCTGAAGTATGAACATGAGAAGCAGCGTCGCACCCCTAGCCGCCACACGTCCACACTCGTCAAGGACAGGAGGGTGAGTTGTATGCATCTCCTGTGTTAACTGTGCGCCTGGTAACTTTGAACTCTGCTTACACGTGGCGTTTCAAAAGCCGCTATATTTAAACGTAGCATATCAAGTGGCACAAGGTTTTTGAGTACGTGGTCGTCAGGGGAACTATTGTAAAGAACTGGTTGAATGAGACAGATATATTGTGGGCATTTTAGTGAGGATAACAGAGCGCGGGTTTATTACGTTCCGTTGATAATAATTTTGAGGAAAGAAGTAAATGAGTAATGAGCATGACAACTCAGTACAAACAAGTACACGTCACGCTAGTAATAACAAAAGTTATGGTCGTTCTCCAGTGCTTATCAACACCGAGGTCATCCGAGGATGGGTCGTTGCTGGGAAGTTGACCAAGCTTGATCATTCCTTCCTCTAAATGATCTTGAGCGTCGGGTGGCTCGCCGTCCGATACCTACGGGTATCCTACGGGTAATAATGACCCTGAAAATCTGACTTTTAGTTACTGAATGAGGAGTCTGATCAACAGTGACTCTATGTAAAATACTAATATTTATTTATTTATTTATTTATTTTTTTAGTATTTGTTCCAAGTACGGCAAGCTGTGCCGGCGCTGCTGCAGCGGCTGCTGAGGCCCTCAAGCGGCGTAAATACTGTAACCTTATTGGTAATTACAGTTTTGAGCCGTTTGGGGTCGAAACGCTAGGGTCATGGGGTCCGAGTGCGCGTCTCCTTTTTAAGGAAATTTCTCGCCGACTGGTCGACACTTTGCGTGACCAGAGGGCTGGCTCGTTCTTTGCTCAAAGAGTTAGCATTGTCATTCAACGTGGCAATGCTGCCAGTCTTCTGGGCACGTTTCCGGATGACAGCGATGCGGAGGAATTTTTCGACGCCTGATCGTATTTGGTTTTGTATATTCATAATGTATATATGTAGGTAGTTATTTTTATTAGTTATTTTAGAATATATCAAATAAATAATCTAGTATTTCACTAATTGGGTAAAAATCATAATAGGTCGTTTATTAACATAAGTAGGTAGTTAGATATTTAACTGTTTTAATAAATACATAACTAACAACAAACACTAGAAATAGTAACTACTAAGTTAACCCTAAAATATCATCATCAGAATCCACAAACCGACTTCGCCCATTGTTGAGCTAGTGAGCTTTTCCTTGCCAATCCCCACGTTAGAGTGCCAGCCTCATCCAGGCTCTACCCGCGATAGCAACGATGTCTTCCGCCCATCTCGCTGCCTAAAATATGCCGATAAAAAGTTCATCCACATCGCTGTCGACTGGAAGTGTGCCCAAAAGACTGCTTCCACGTTGTATGCTTATCCTTTCATCTGTCTGGCCTTTTCCCAACTATATTGGGGTCGGCTTCCAGTCAAGCCGGATTTAGATGAATACCAGTATGTTACGAGGAGCGGCTGCCTACCAGACCTCCACAACACACGGTACTTCATGGCAAGACTGGAGTCGAATTTAATGGCTTCTGACTATCCCTAATAACTGCCAAAGATCTACCAATGACAGCCGGGACCAAAGGCTTAACGTTTTCAAGGCACGGAGGAAACTCGGTATGTGAAGATGGTCACTCATTCACAGACCAACCTTGGCAAGCGTTGCTTAACCTTGAAGATCGACCCGTGCGGCTGTTATTATCTAGCCACGAGCTCCTCAGGCGTATGCTTATCCTTTATCCAAGGTAAAAGCCAGCCCTTGGATCACGTGAAGTGTCAACTTTGTATTTAGGTAGATTACAACCCGACCTCAGCATAGAACGGGCAAAATCCAGGCAGAAATTGTTGCTAAATACTGTTTTTTCGTTCACCAGGTAAGATGGGCAGAACAACTGTTCTCCAAGTCCAGGGTGAAACGATACCCCATGCCGGATTCAGACCAGCCGTTACAAAGAGTGAAGAGGGTAGAAGATAACGACACTTTAATTAATAAACTTAATAAGTATCGACCTTGGTTCAATGACGAACTCTGGAGCCATGAGTGGTACTTGGTAAGTCACACTAATACTAGGAATAAAAAATAGTATAGGTGAGAAATGTATAGGAGATTACGGTTAGTGGATTTCAAGCAAGAGAACTATCTTATAGTTAACGGTCACTCCTTACCGCCTATTATAGGTGTGATATCTATTTAAGGGTGCTCTCTCGAAAAGGCTTAAAAATAGCGTGCAGATGAAGCAGTTTTTCTTCGGCATTTACTGAGAAATTACATGAGAAAAAAAATAGGTAGTATTGCACGTAACTTAGTTTAGGCAGAATTTATGTATTGGTATCACATAATAGGAAAAAAAATCACCAAATCAACTCCAAATCGTAGAGATGAAACCATTTTACTCCTTCATTTTTTAACAAAAGACTAAAAAAATACTTAGACGAAAATAACTTGGTTTTGTTACTTTTTTAAAACATGTTATATTTTTATTATAAAAATTAAAAACACGGGTAGGTAGCGGAGTAGCGCGCCGAGGTGTAGTTAGCTCCGTTTGTATGCACAAGGTCATTGGCAAATATACAAGCCGCAAGTTAGGAGTTAGTGATAATTAACAAATTGTAGAACAACCAACTCAATATTGCACACGTTCACATTCCAATGCAATAATCCGATTCTAGAGCTGCTGGCGATAGATTCAAATGATTTCGAACTAAGTACCTATTAATTTCAAGTAGGTACGAGTATGAAAATACATATAATCCCTTACAAGATACATTGTAGGATTAGAAATGCTGTTTATGTGCCTCGCTTTTTGGGTAAACTGATTTTCATTTTTACAGTTTCAGCAGTGATCGAATCTTAGAAGGTATTAAAATGTTGGTTTAGTAGATAAATGAAAAAATGATTTACTTACGACGTAGCTACGGCGTTTCATACTATCTTTCAAGTTCTTGTTTTTCGAAATTAATGAACCTATTTTAATAAAACTTCATAGATACGTATTCATTGAAAACATTTTCTGATTCCTTGATCTGCTTCATTATGCTATCATCCTTTGTTCGTTTGTGCATACAAGTATAAAGATTATTGAAGGCTGGACCCTGTAGTGTCGCGTGTCGCGTCGCGCCTAACTGCGGGAGCCTTGATTTGGAGACACATTTGATGCTATTTATCTTTGTTGTTTTTATGTTTGAGGTTCTTTTTTGTGCAACTTACCTAGAGGTCAATTAAAACAAAAAGTTATATTTTCAGCGTAACTTAGCGCACATACCTAATATCTTTAAGTCGTGTAAGACGAAGCTCCGTAGCGCGGGATGCTACGTTGAGTTTTATGTTCGGTAAAACAGGAAAAATAATTATTTAATTTTAAAATTTAAAAAATGAAATAATCTTATCATTTCCTCTTGCCTATTTTCCTGCCAAATTGGTAAGAACTAGATGACTCATGGGAATAGTAGGGAATACCTATGCATACTATTTTTTTATTTGCAAAATAAAATACTTATTAGCTCTAGTAAACAATCATGAAATCATTTTTTAAATACCTTCATCAGTGATGAAGTTATAAAGCTTCAAAGATTACAATTAGAAAGAGAAGTCCGATATGAACTTTGACGTCAAAGTCTATGACGCCTATACAGCTGCTATAGAAAACAGTGATTTCGCTTGAGGGACAGACATATTTGTTTAAAATAATAATATTTCTCACTGTTTTTCGAGCAAATTTTGATTCTATTTTCACTGCTAGATTTTTTTTGTATATTTTTTAATAAACTGTATAGATAATACCAATTTTTTTCGGGGGTCTATTTCGCTTTAGCTGCTATGATAAACTTTGCCCACTTGCATCAAATATTACATAGGTAATAAGTATTTGAGTATCTAGGTTATGAATCCACGACTTGATTCAGGTAATTCCCAAGTTTCATATAAATGATACAAATCCTTTCAGCCGTTGAGGCGTGACCGCGTGATTAATTAATTAACAAACGTAAAACAACGACGACTATAACAAAAAATAAAATTAACATTTATTTTTAGCAAGACACACGCACCTTGCGCAACCTGCCTCGATTAGATCTCAACGTGTTGCCAGTCTACAAAATGGGTTACAACGGCAGCGGAGTGCGAGTGTCCGTGCTTGACGACGGCATCGAACACAATCACACGGACTTGCGAGACAACTACGTGAGTGTTATGCTCTCCTAGTACTTTTGAGGCGGGTGGTTGAAATTTTCTGTGCTAAAACGGCATAACTGTAGTGTAGTAACATGAAATATAGATGGCGTTAGAAGTCTAATAGTTTCGTCTGCGTTTCTATTATATCATAGAATATTGAATATTCATTCTGAAAAAATTGTCAAACGAATTTACCTCATTTAGCTATGTTTTCTTGGAGACATAGGTATTATTTACAATTACCACGCAGACTGAAGACACTGAAGTCATAATTAACGCAATTTATTATACCTACTAGAACTGCAAAATTGTCATTTGAATTCAACGTGGCAATGCTCCCGGGCATTCCCATTGACCTTTCCCTTTCCCATTGATTTTTTGATGGCCAAAAAATTCCATTAATTTTTAAAAACTTTAAAACGCTTATTTAATTAACTATTTTTATCATCAATTAGTGCGAGTTAACCACAACTGTGCATAAATATATCTCCAAATAAAATAGAGCAAAACTTGGATGTAGAAAATGGAAGTTTGTCTCGTTTACGTTGATAAATCTGGTCATACACGCACGCTGGTTGCGAGTACTACGAACAGTTTTCACACCATACATGCTACGTAAGGAACGCATATCATTATTTTTCCTATCATAATCGTTAGTAATTATCGTAGCAGGCGGCGCGCTTTTTAAATCAGGCTATCAAGTGGTCATTCTTGTAAATGTTTGGCTTTCGTCTGTGTGTGTGTTAACAACCTGTATTCAATAGCAGATTTTATTTCAGGATTATGTGTCGAACTGGGTGGATTTTGAGGCAATGTTATGACCAAATTCAATAAAGTGTAATGTCCGACAGTCCGATAACCGCGTCCACTACTTACGACTTACTAATATGCCATTTACACATAAAACAAAAAAACTAAAAATGTTTACTTCAGCGTCATCTAGCGAGAAAGTGGCCAAGAGCAGACCGTTTGATCCGCCCGGCGAGCCAAACACATATTTGCTCTCGTCATTTCTGATGCCTTGGTACTATAAAGGAGGCAGATCGACATTTTCCGTGGTAAAAAGACTCAACTGCGCGGCTGCTGGTGGACGGGGCGATTCTCGGTACCGATGCCGATAGTGTTCCAGACGAGACGCGGATTTCGATACGTAGGTATATTGAGCACTGCGATAGATAGCGCAGTGATTTTCAGTTATTTCCCTCTGATCATTTCTGATGTCTTGGTACAAGGAATAAAGCAGATTAACATTTTCCGTGGTAAACTGACACAACTGCAGAGTGGCTAGCGGACGGACCATGCGGGTTGAAATTCTTGCCCATATTGAGCTCCACAAAAGTTATGTAGCCTTAGTATTATTGAAGTTTACTTTGAAATTTTCGTGCCAAAGTGATACAACTCCGAATCCGATAGAAGCACAGAAATATAAAAACAGTTCCTTATATCTATGGAATATGGATAGAAGATTTCGATTCGAGATACAGAAATGTGTCTAAGATAAAATAGACCTAAAAATCAATTAATAATAGAATTCTGTATAATAACATTTTGACGTGACAACGTCTAATAAATCGATGAACCGCGGCTGCACGCACGAAAAATTGTAAAGTTACGCTCATTGTAACGTTACGATCGGAGAAAAATATGCAATCATGTTTGGACGTTGTCACGTTAACTATCGTCAGTAAACCGACTTTTGACTTCTTTAGCGGCGTTGTGCACTTTTTGGTGATGGGTAAAAAATGTTAAACTCGTCGCGTCAGGACAGGTGACCCTGATCGAAAATTCGAAGCACGCATTCAAATTTTCGCTTCTGCCGGCACTCCTGGAGTGCAACAAGTTATTTTTTTTTTAAATAGGTACATTCTAAAAAGTATTTTATTTGAACACACTTTTGTTTTAATACCTATATCACAGATAAAGATAGACCAAAAAATTATTTTAGTTAGAGATAGAGACGGAGGCAGTTTCATAAAAGCTCACTACATCGCCCATGGCCTCATTGTTCATTTTAATAATAGGTATATAAGATACCAATGTTTATATTCTACAACATAAATTAACTACGAAATCATTTATGCTGATTACCTACTGCTAGCCTGAATCATTCCTCGGCTCACTATCACCACCACTATCTTCTACACTATAAAAATAAATGGAATGCTGAAATTCAATTGAATTAATTCACACAAATTCATTAACGTAGGCTCAAGCTCAAGTAAAGAGGTTCAAGAATCAGCAAATATACCTCTAGTAGTCTTGTCTTGACGTCATTGTTTAAGTGGCGAATACCACGTCTTTGAAATCCTTTAGCCCTGGTAAGTTCGCGGCCGATATGACGCGCCGCGGCCGGGCGGCGCGTTGTTGTCGCCTTTCTCGTCGTACCTACCGTACGCGTTGCCGCGCGCGCAACTGTTATTTCATTCAATTATTGTATTTTATTTCAATTTTCAGGATCCAGAGATTAGTTGGGATAGCAATGATGGTGATTCTGACCCATCACCTAGGTATGAGGATCTCAAATTAAATTCGCATGGCACTCGTTGTGCTGGAGAAGTAAGCTAATTTTAATGATTTTATTAAAGTTTTAATTCATTGGCTAATTATAATGTCGTTAAATTGTATTGTTTTGATTAATTTATTGAAAGCTTTAACATTATTCGCAGATAGCCATGACTGCAAATAACTTGAAATGTGGTGTGGGCGTGGCGTGGGGGGCAAAAGTGGGTGGAGTTAGAATGCTTGATGGACGAATAACAGATCGGATAGAGGGAGAAGCCATAGGTAAGTTAACTCCTACACTTTATAAGCGCCTGGTACATTCGGTCGCCATGTTGAGGTAAAACGTTGTAAGCTTTTTGTAATTTGAATTTAGATTGTTTTACTACAGTTCTGTTAGCTCGTAAAAGCTTACCTAAAAGGTATATAGATCTCGTTTTGTTTTAATCTTCAACGTTATATAGCATTATATGTATAAAATTGAATATAAAGTGGACGATTCAATTCAAAATTCAAAGTAGGTATCATCTTTTTTTAATGTTTTATGCTGAGCAGAATTTTCTTAACACCTTCATTGCACTTCATAATTTACCCAATAAGAAAGTACTTAATGTATTTTCTTTTGTAGTTTTTATCAAAAGAATTATAAACTATCAGATAATTATGTTATGTATTAAAAGACAGTGGACGTACTATGTAGTGTAGAGACCGTTAACCTGTGCCACGTTCAGTGACACGCGTTGAGCCGAAATATCTAATCTCTTACTACTGTATGATGTCCTAGTAATATGGGTGAAATGTGACGTAACAGTACCCTTTTGTACTCTACCATGAGTTGTATGAAAACTTTTGCAGCGCCTCTAGTGGATAGTTGAGTACTGTATGAGTCACATAGTGTCAGCCGGGCTAAAAGGCCACTCTAAGAGAATCATATGAAAATCATAATATTAATCACGCAACAATGTGTCCAATTTCATTCATTCGTCTATAGCGCTTACCAATTAGGTTCAAGGTTGATGCGGAAAGACAGTGACAGGACTGACAGGTAGCGTGATGTACTTTCTGATTCTGCTAAAGTGGCGTTTTAGACCCGCAGAATCTATCCTACGTCCCCGTGTAGTAAACTATATAGCAGTGACTGTAGATTGGGCTTCATTTGCTTGAATTGTTGTCAGTCAGTTTGCTTGGATGAAGTGATGAAAATGTAACTCAAGCGATTTGTAGACCTATTACCTACTTAAATCAATTTTATTAATTTATAAGCTTTAAAATTGACTAGGACTACGTGTGTTTCTTGTTACTCCATTATAAATAACAAATAATGAGTTTTTCATAGTAAAGGTGTAAGAAAGCTAAGTTACATAGAGAATAAATACATGTTTTCCGTGTTTTCTTTTACAAATCGTTTTTGCTTTAATCATTCATAGACCTATGAAATCATTTTAATCCTGTAATCAAAATTATTCAAAATCGACAACGTAGTGAGATCATAGAAAGAAATGAGTCAGCCCACAGATCGAGCCAACAAACACGCAAGCAACGTTTCGGCCGTTGTTGTATGTTAGGCGGCCACATGTTGGTGGTGACCACGATTACTAGGGCGATAGAAATTCAAAGAGACTTATTGTCTACACATTTCGCGCGACAAGCTGCTTGTATCTTGTATTTCGTTTTCACTCTGCCACTCTCTACTATATTAGAATAGTACCTACATATTTTTAATGGTAGTAGGCAAACTATGTATGTCCATGCAGCCGAGAAAGTATGGCAACAATGGTGCCGAGAGACTGTAATGGCCAAAGCCCAATCGTATCAAACGATGCTTTTTAACGAACGCACACTTGAAAATAAAAAAATAATTAATTGAAAAATTAAAGCTAGTAGGTACCAAAATATTTATGAGAAATGGCTCGCACATTTTATTTTCGAGCGACTTTTTATTAGGTCTTTTTTTGACGGAGAGGGCCAATAAATAACAAGTGTCAAATTACGCGTGTGTTGTAAATAAATTCTTTCTAAATCATCATTAGAAACCTAATGATAAGATTAGCAATCAACAACATGACAACGCGCAACGTCGATATAATACGGTACGAATACTCTACGACAGCCCGTGGTCGGTAGTCAGCACGCGTTTTTCGGTTACGTATCGACTATCGTCGACTTTTACTAGGATAACAAAGCAATCGTAGCGGTACTTTCATAAAATTAAATTGACAATTTTTATTCAGTCCAACCACTAGAGGTCGCTCAGAATATGTTAATTTCTGAGGTTGTTTTTAATAATGAAAACAAAAGACTAAAATTCTGCATCCAAATTGTAATGAGAGTGTATTTTTATTGTTTTGTTGGCATTATACTCGTTTATTTAGACACGTTTTTCTTCTAGGGTACGCGCTAGACAAAGTGGACATTTATAGTGCTTCATGGGGCCCTAATGACGATGGACGAACTGTCGAAGGACCGGGGCGCCTCGCCAGCGAGGCGTTTAGACGAGGTGTTACTGAGGTACGCATGGTCTACATTTTAAAGATCTACTAAACTAAAAAGTAAAGTTTTCATTTCAGTCATAATGAAAACTCAATATAAGGATCTATCTGATGATGGAAAAATCAGGCTCTTTTAACCTTACATAAAACAATTCTTGTGAAAAGAATGATATTTGGAAAAATAAATTGATATCATCTAAAATTGACGATGACTGATGATTATGTTTGTCCAGGGTCGTGGTGGCAAAGGTGCCATCTACGTTTGGGCGAATGGAAATGGTGGCGGACACAGCGACAACTGTAATTGCGATGGGTAGATATCACAATTTCCACTTCAACCCTAATACAATTTTCACTGAATTTCAATAACGTAGGTAATCATTTCTCTTTATAGATATTCGTCTAGTATTTACACAATATCAATCGGAAGCGCTTCCCAACATGGTCTGTTTCCTTGGTACGGAGAGATTTGTTCGTCTACGCTTGCCGCAGCATACTCCTCTGGTGCTTACAAAGATCAGAAAATAGTAAGTTCAATCACTTCATTGTACGTCACTTAATACTCACAACCTATTCATCATTTACGTTGACGTAGTAGATTCATTCATAAAGTATTGTTTATTCAAGGTTAAACAGAGATGACAATATTAATGATATGTTGGCATCTCTTTCAGGCTACTACAGACACCGGCAATTCTTGTACGCTCGGGCATACTGGCACGTCTGCTGCGGCCCCATTGGCTGCTGGCATCATCGCTCTCGCTTTGAATGCCAAGTTAGTTGACCCTATTATGTGACTCCGTGTCGCTATTATCGCCTATGTTTTATGCACCTCTAATACCAGTGTTGGCATGGTCTGTTTGTCACAACGTCCCGTGTCGTCTGACCAAATTAATGTCGCTGGGCACTAAATGAATATTCAGATTTAAACCGAACGCCGCGGCGTGCGGTAAAAAAAATATTTAAAAAAGTATTTAAAACTGGCGGCGCGCCGCCAGTTTTTAATAAACTAGATTTGCCACTTTGAACTTGTTATTTCAAAATTATATTCCAGTTGATTTATTTCAGTAAAAATTTAACATGGCGTGATGTACAACATTTAATCGTTTGGACATCAGAATATGCTCCACTCTCAGCAAATCCTGGATGGCAAATAAATGGGTAAATAATTTTACCTAAATATCACATACATTCAATATAATCTATGTGAGAAACTAGGATATTATTATTGCTAATAAATATATGAATTAAGCTTTTTTATCTTTTTCAGTGCAGGACTTTATTTTGATGTGCGATTTGGTTTTGGGCTTTTGAACGCTGGCGCCCTCGTAAAAACGGCACTGAACTGGACAAGCGTACCAAGTGACTATGTTTGCCATGTGGATGCTGCCCCGTAAGTATGTCTTCCTAGTATAATAGTCGGCATAACGCGAAGTGCGCCTCCTCGGCTCATTGGGACACGAGCGGTACCCTGTATTATTATTATGCTATTCTGTAAAAATGTTACTACATACAGGCTGAAAACTTTGGCAAAGTGGGCTGTCAAGTTCTAGCAACAATTGGAATATCAACTCACTTCACCGTCAAGTCTTCACGGTGACATTTTTAGAGAATCAGCTGGTACATATCTATCAACAGATTATCTTGGGGTCGGTCAATGTGAACTTCATATCATAAAATTTCTGAGTTCTTCTGCCCTCCTCCTGCCACAAACTTATTTATGCCTACATAAATAAGTTTGTGGCAGGAGTATGTTGTAAGTTAAACAATATTACGAGTATGTACCATCTACTGAAATAAGTTCCAAAAATATGTACCATCTACCGGAATAAGTTCAAAAATTCAGTCATGTAAATTATGAAAATGTTTTGGAAAGAAGGAAAAGATAGGCCAAAAAATTATAAAAGATATGTAGGTAAATAAATGATATAATGGCAGTTGATAGAGGAGAATAGAAGAAATCTATTGGCGCCTATGCAAGTACGCAGTCTGCAAAGAACTAACAAAGGGCAATTTATTGTAGAAAGATGATGAGTCTTCTTAACATCTATGAATTCCTAGTCAAAGATACGTAAAGTTTCATCATACAACAGCTGATAGTTAACTCTGATCGGCCGCTATGGCTTTGATAAGTAGTAGTAGTAAATGTCAATGAACACATTGAAATAAATCAAGTAGGTACTTATACAAGTTGTGCTTGCGAGTCTCCAGTTTTGGTTGACCATGTTGATCATCAAACAACATACATGAACATCTGGATATTTTTTTTTTCTTTGTGCGGTTACAGTAGGTACTCACCTATACGTTAAGTTTAGTTTTAGGAAATACCCATTGCAATATTTGCAATAGAAAACGTAATTTTTCAGATCTAGAGAAGAAGAAGCACGTTTGTCTTCCGGGCAAAACGTTGATGTTTTTATATCGGTAGAAGGCGATTGTGATGTGAATTACATTGAACACGTAGAAGTGACTATTAATTTACGATATAGCCGCCGGGGGGCGCTGGAGATTTACTTAGTTTCACCGCAAGGTGAGGTGTTTAATGTTTATGGTAGCCTAGTACTTCAGTTGGTATTATACTGTTAAAAACGATCGCGATTGCCGAACGGTACTTGTTGGTAACTCGTTGCAGTTGCTTTCCTACAAATGGCTTTGCTTTTTTTTTTTTTTTTTTTTTTTGTCGATGGCCACTCGCAGTTATCAACCCTAGAGGGTTGTCAACTACTAAACCGGACTTGCCTGTGTGGGCCTCTAGAATTTAAGGCCCCCAGCCGAGGCTACAAATTTAAATTTATTAGAACTCCGCTCGCTGAGGGCACCCCCTGTGGGGTACGGACCTCGGCTCAGCGGCGTCGTTTAGGGAAATGGCTTTGCTAGGTACGCTACGCATTTTATACAAATAACCGTAAACGTAAAATCGTTTTCTTTTTTTAGGCACAAAAGTACAACTTCTTAGTGCACGCCCCAAAGATACGTCAACAAATGGTTTTGTGAATTGGCCTTTAATGTCTGTAGCTACATGGGGTGAGAATCCAAGAGGCGTTTGGAAGGTCATACTTACGGACAAGGTTTGTATTATTTGTTACCTTTTGTTACATAATTACGTAATATCTAACTTCAAAAAAGCCAAACTAAAATACTGTTATTTTGTCACAGACTTACGAGAAAAATACGGGCGAAGTTGGGCCCGTAAGTATAATTATACACGGCACAAAAATAATGCCAGCTCATATGAAAAATGGACCAAGGATTTACAATGATAATTACAATTACCAAGAGGCGTTCGAATATTTCGATAACGTAGACAAAGGCGTTGACGTCGCGTCGAATACCGTTACAGACGACGAAGCTGTAGCAGTGGTACCAGGCGAGCATAAAATTGAAGCGGCTGACGATATTCATGACATTGACTCTACAGTATTAGCTGAAGTGGAGAAGGAATTACAAAGAATTCATCATAGAAGAATAGACATGGGAGTAGGACTATAAATAATATTAATTATGTCGGCTATGTTACCTATGTAAATAATTTCACATGTTTTGATTGTGTTAATCACGCTTTTATGGAATTCATTGATCTCTTATTATATCCAGTTCTACATAATACTGAAATTACTTAGATACTTTGTGTAGCATTATTATTTATTATTGGCCTAGTTTCCTCAGGCACGTATATAATGAGATTAGTTTTCTTATTTTTACATTTGGTAGCTACAATTTTGAATACCTATGAACTTAATTAATGTTAAGACTCCGTGTAGGTATTCAAACCATACGCAAACGTAAAATGTACCTATTATTGAAGTTAAAATTATATTTTAATACTTATAAAAATATAACGACAATGATATTCACAGTTACAATAAAAATATCATACTTACACAAAATGAAAACACGCATTTACCTAATTGTGAACTAATCTCCTTGTTGCAAAGTGACATAGTAATACTATTTATTGATTGGCACAGGTTTGTTTTTGCCGTCTTTATTTAGGTAATTGCATCCTAATAAAAATTTCAAACATTCTAATTAGAAAAAAAATGTTAGTTGCTACGGAAACGTTGAACAACATAAAGGATGTTTGACCACGTTTTGACACATTATACCTACCTGGATTATCATTCATTGGTGTAATTTAATTTTGATCGTTTGTTGACACTTTTTTGACGTCTCTTTCGCCTTGTCATACGGTTTGGCCAGTATTGGTGTAGTTTCGCAAGTCGACCGTACTACGAGTCTACGAATATGACACAGACGACATACCGCGAAAGATTATGACAGATGTGGGTTTGCAAAATCTTACCATTTACCAGCTGCTACTTCTGGGCTCTTAGTACTTGGCACGGGGAGGTCTAAGAGTTCGCGGATGGAGAGGTTTTCCAAGTAAAAAACATTTTATTTAGTTACCTATTTTAGCTGAACATTATTAATTGTATGTTATCAAGATTTTGTGTGCGGCTTCCAAGTAAGCAATACCTACTTTATAAATAATCTATACTAACAATAAAGCTGAAGAGTTTTTTTGTTTCTTTGCTTGAAAGCTCTCATCTCAGGTCCGATTTGAAAAATTCTTTCAGTGTTAGATAGCCCATTTATCGGGAAGGCTATAGCCAATATATCATCACGCTAAGACTAAAGGAGCGGAGCAGACGAAGTTGCGCGGATCAACTAGTCATCTGCCTAGCCTTTTTCCAACTATATTGGGGTCGGCTTCCAGTCAAACCGAATTTAGCTGAATACCAGTATTTTACACGGAGCGGCTGCCTACCAGACCTCCACAACCCATTAACTGGGTAACACGATATTTCATAGCAAGACTGGAGTCAGATTAACTGGCTTCTGACTATCCGTAACGACTGCCAAAGATCTACAAATGACAGCCGGGACCAACGGTTTAACGTGCATTCCGAGGCACGGAGGAAACTCGGTATGTTAAGATGGTCACCAATCCACAGACCAACCTTGGCAAGCGTTTAACCACGACCTCAACGCGGATCAACTAGTACCTAACCCAATAAATCTAAATGTGTTTAACATTTACATAAAATTACTTATATTCAGTGAATGATCTTCCGTTGCGTATCATGTTTAGGTACAATATTTATTATTTCGTTGAGTATCAATGAAATTGGTCAAGGAACTGGAAAAGGTAAAAATAAAATAACACAAATGTTTCATTTTTTTTTATAAAATGCGTTTTTATCAACTTTTAACATTAAATCCTAAATCTTTAAGTTCTTGTACTAAATAATCATCTTTGTACTCATTTATTTTGGAAAGCCATTCTTCAGTGGATATCACGTGGCGACATCTACCGCCTAACTCAGGAGGTAGGTATTCAGGGTCTATGTGTTTGTGGAGAGAGCTGACGTCGTTGCCGTGGAAATGGATTCGACTCCAGACGGCTTTCGGCATGAACTGCTTGAATAAATAGAAGATGGAGTGAAGGATCCAATTGTACCTAATGATGTGAAGGCTGTGATTTGGCAGTGGGAATGATACCTGAAAGCAAAACAAAAAAAAAAAAATATATTTAGGAGCCCAGCACTTAAAACGATGGAAGAGGGAGTAACGACATCTTTCGTGAAGATGGTGGAATTACACAAGCTCTTGTGCGTGTTGAGGTTGCAACGATTCCTTTCTAAAAAAGTAGATGCCACATGTTGTATGAAAGCCTAGTATGCTCTGTTTCAAATTAATATTTTACAGATTCATAAAAAAAATTAACCATAATTATTAGTTCAATACACATTGGCGGATTACAAATATTCCAACTCTCTAGAGAAAATTATAAAGAATCTGATAATTAGTAAGTATTTAAACTTCGCATGTGGTTAATATTTTTTTGAATGCATCTGTTAATCTTAACTCAATCTGGTTTTAAGTCTTGATGCTTGGACGAATGGACGTTAAAGAATGTTGGTAACTGTATTTAACTTTCATTTAAGTTTCGCAAGCTTACCCCCATAAGGCTGACTATCTGCCCAGCCACGGTCGGCGTCAGCTGCGCCACCTGCCTCAAGTTCAGGCCATCCAAGTCCACGACGATGGTGACTCCTAGTATCTGCAGCTTGGGCTGCATTACTGCTATCTCATCCATTACTAGAGCGAGGCGGACTACGTCTTCTATTGGTACTGTGTCTACGTCCCATCGACCTGGAAAGGCAGACTAAAATGACTATGCTGCTTTAATTTTAAACATACTTTGGATGTGATTGAGCATAATGAAGTATTTAAGAGTAGGCTTAGGTAGTACTTTGCATCACGTTTAATTTACAGTTAAGAATTTATACTTAATGTCGCACTTGAGTTAATACCCGAAAGGTTAGAGAGGTACACATAAAATGTGAGCCACTTTACTCAAGTTCTGTTTTTTTCTATCTAATAGGAGAAAAGTTTCCAGATTTCGGGCTGAAACTGATAACCCAAAAACATTTTTCCCGACTCGAGAATCCCTCTGAACTTTAGGATAAATCATCAGTAGGTATATAAGTTATTCAACATGTAGATCTATGCTATTTCCACTGGATGTTGAAAAAACGTTAATAATGATGATTAAAAGGAATCAGGTTTGACTGGAAGCCGACCTAGTTGACCGATATAGTTGAGAAAGAGCGAGGTAGATGATGATGATGAATGATGAGTAAACGAATCCTTTCAAGTTTCGCTTTTTCTCTGTTACACGTTGATATAGGTATAATAAATAAGTCATCTGATATAATGTTGGTGTTTCTTCCTTCATCAATATCTGCAACTATCTTACCAAACCTCATGAGTATGATGCGTCCATTGTCAGGGCTCTCCGGAAGAATACCAGCATACACGTTCTTCACCTGCACCAGCTCGAAAGGATCGCAGTCGTACAGGTAAGCGTTCTGCCGTTGGAAGTCTTCGTAGCGCACCATCTGATGGAGAAGACGTGGTCATATTATTTGGGAATATGGTACCTATCGATAATTTTTTTGTCATACCTTGATCTGAATTTTGCTTAAAAAGCGAATCAAATCACTTTTTCAAAACAAAAAAAAAATGAATTTGTTTGGGTCAAAATGACGTTTTTTTTCAAGCTCAAAAAAAATTATAAGTTTTGACAATTTTTTTTAAATCATTTTTATTTGTAATGGGTTTGCTCTTGACCTAGAGTCTATGTCCGAGATGACAGAGACAAAGTCTACGATGGAGCGAGTCTACCCAGAAGGAGCCTGTTCACTCTAAGTTAAAAAAAAAAAAATAACATATATAGCAATTAAAAAAATATTGCTTTTCTGCAGACATAATACTAGCAAAAAAATCAGCTAATTTGTATACTAATATCACAATCTAAATACATGTTCAAACTGACTATTGTGGGACACACAGGGGTGCTATGTTCAAGAGACCTGTGTAAATATAATTGTGGATTTAGGTAGTTTCATCATCCTAATATACCTAATATAACATTCTTCCGTTACTGATGTGATGAGTGACTGAGTGACTAACAGACAATAAACTACTAGTCGTAGAAAGTTGCCCAAGGAACCTACTTCCTTGAGTAGTGTGGGGAGCACTAAGAGAGGATTTTTTTTTTTTATTTGCAATGGGTTTGCTCTTGACTCTAGTCAATGTCAGAGATGACAGAGACAAAGTCTACGATGGAGGTTTTCCCGAAATTCCTACGAGAACGGAAAAAACGAGTTATGAGCGTACGAAGTCGCATGCAAAAGCTAGATATACCATAGTGCATTTTTTTGTTGCTGAATCTATCTAAGGTCTGTTTTTTAATCTCGGAGCCTAAATTGACAACTACAAATGTCAAAACTTGCGTAAGTATATGCCATTGAAATCTATGTCAGTTTGCCATTTTCACTTGTCAATTTAGTCTCGTAGTAAATTAAATAGCTAGCTATGTGTTTCAAAAAACGCTTTCCGAAAAGCGTCAAAGAATAGTCAATTGAATGCGAAAATCATTGTGTAGTGCAAATGACCCAGTGCGGCCAGTAGTAATTAACAAAGAAAGTGTGAAAAATATGTTACTCTCTCGCTTTCTTTACTAATGGGTAGGTACTATTCAAAACTATTAAACTTATGGGCTAACAACCATACCTTTGCAGATTATGTTTTTCTTAAGAGGCAATTAAGAAAAATCACGTTTGCTGTTTATATAGCCTACCTACGTGCTCATTTGGTTAACATACAGAAAAAAAGGTAAGGAGTACCGTGTTCGGTGTTACCCAGTTAATGGGTTTTAGAGGTCTGGTAAGCAGCCGTTCCACGTAAAATACTGGTTGAATAGAATAGTCAACCAGTATTGTCAAACCGGATTCTAGAATCCGGTTTGACAGGAAGCCGACCTCAATATAGTTGGGAAAACTAGGCAGATGATGATTACAGAAAAAATAGAACATAATAAATACTACAAGCCAAGACACTAAAAGTAACGAACTAAGTTATTAACTAAAAGTAAAGAAAATTGTTGAACAAGGATCTGAAGGGTCAGTATCATTAGAAGTTGACTTAGGTACTAGAACTAATGTTTAAGATGTCCATTAACACATCGATCAATTAAACTGAATACAAAAGAATTTACGCTCATCGCGTCAAGCATTAAGAAATAATTTCTAGTTATACCTTTAACAGAAGAATTAAAATCCCATCATCATTAGTGACAGACCTGCATAAGTAAAAAAAGTTCAGTCAAGAGATATACACAACTAGAATAATGTAGGTACAATTTTTAAATACTTATCTAACTAAAAATAAAAACTCTCTCTCTCTTCTTTACAATCCATCCAAAGGTTGTCTTGAAAAGATCGCTTTTGAGCAATAAGGCTCCCATTGTGTCACCCTATGTAATGTTTTCTTCATCTATGTTTTCAGTAACTTATATGGTGTACATAATAAAGAGTTTTCTATCCTTCTATCCTAACTAAAATATGGCGTAAAAAATTCGTCCGCATCGCTGTCGACTGGAAGTGAGGACAAAAGATTGGTGGCATTTCCACGTTGTATGACAATGCTTGTCCTCTGTCCAAGGTAAGAGCCAAGGACACAGCCCTTGGGTCTTGCGAAGAGTCAACTAAGCGTTTAGCAAGTCCTTTAAATAACGCGTGAGTACTCTGACCCCACGATCCAAGAGTTTCAACCCCAAATGGCTCGAAAATATAATGGCCAACAAGGTTATTATATTTCTGTCGTTTGAGGACAAGAGAACAAAAACATTTAAACTTAAGGTTTTTGGAATTCTTTACGTACACATTGAAGGTACCTACCATTAAAGCTTTGAAAGTCAACACACGTTTTCATGTCAAGGAGTCAGTTATAGCAGTGACCGGTCGAGTTGACGTTCTAAATGTTTTGATTCTACATATTTCCTAACTTGGACAAAATGGTGGTTCTTGACGGTAGTTGTCGTGTTTGGCGTGAATAGAAATTACCTGAGTCGAGAGTATTTGATGATTGATGGTCAATTTGTCTAAGATAATGTAGGGAGCTATCCCTGCATTGCACTTGCTCAACAACGAGGATGGTATCCTGGTAAATACCGTCCTCGTTCCAAATGATAACAAATTAGTTCATGAGGAGAGCCAAGTTTCTTAAGCATTTGAATGACGAGATAGCCAAACACTGTAATATTCGGTATAAATTGCTTAATTGTTTTATCAATCTATACTCGCTAGCGACTGTAGTTATTTTTTTTAGGTTCTTAACTAAGAAACAAGCAAGTTGTAAGTTTAACTTTAGTTAACAACTAAGAAAATAATTTAAAAACTTGTTTTTTTTTTTGAGTTTTCATAAAAAAAATTTAACTACAGTCGCTAGCGAGTATAGATTGATAAAAGTCATGGTAGACGTACTGATTTGTAGCTGAAATCAGTCGTGACGATAATCAACCCCAACGAAGCTGTAAGAGCTGCGCTGACTATGTATTTTTAATTATTATGAAGCTGAAGAGTTTGTTTGTAACTATGATTGAACGCGATAATCTCAGGAAAAACAGGTTCGAATTGTAAAATCTGTTAGTCTTGGATAGCTCATCGAGGAAGGCTATGTAACATCACGCTACGACCAATAAGATAGGAGCAATAATTAAAAATGTGATGCAAACGAAGTTTCGTGGATCAGCTGGTGTGTAAAGGTATACTAACCATGTCTCTGTTAATTAAGATTTCTTATTAACTTACAAAATGAGTTCTACAGAGAGACATCGTCCTTACGAATAACTTTCAAAGCAGCTTGACCCTAATTTAAGACCCTCATTAGCGAAATATTTTAATGTAAAAAAAAAGAATTAGGTACATAGGTAATTATGCAAAGTAATTCTTTACAAATAAATGTGTAATGACTGCAGTGCAAGGAGTGGTAGAAAAATACCAAACAAATAATATAATTAATTGGAATTTTAAATGTTATTCAACCACATGTTCTTCTTCAAGTGTCAATGTTGCTATATGGAATACACAAATGGAGTTAAGAGGTAACCAGGAGAGGAAATTCTCGTTTTTAAGCCTTCGTATTATGTCACAAACACCTTTATTTTCCTACCATTTTGTCATTGGCTTATTCCGAGATGATTTTACGAATCTGAACGTACAAGAATTGGCCTTTAAATAGAAGCATGAAAAACACAGAGAATCGATTGCGTGTATTTCTGGCTTCAGATAATAGCTAACCTGTCACGTCAGATGTTCGCGGTACGGTGATGAGGGTACAATCTACAGACGATGTCAATCGTTTATCACGACGACATCCGAGTTCACCCGATTGAGTGCTCCTACGGTTCTGCTGATTCGGAAGATAGTTTTATTTTTATAGGCTGGAGCATATTTACGTGTTTTGTTTTATTGACACTAAATGTCTGTATGGGGATTATTGTAAGCATCGTAGGTAAGTTTGTAATAAATGTTAGGGGATTATAAACTCTCGATATATTGTGGGCTGATCATTTTAAACACAATAACTACCATGTTAAAAGACATGACAACTGTCGTATTGAGGGAAAAAAATTGTCACGCGAAATTTATTGTAATAAACCGGTGAATGGTGATATAAAAACCGAAATTCCTATCTAAGTATTGACTAAAGTGGACCTAGTAATGGTTGTATAAATAATAATACATAATTATATGTAAATAATTTGTGGTGGCGTCGTCGTTGACCATTATAAATTTATAACATGTCTACGAGTAGTTATAATTAATTACTCCTAATGACCATTTTGATTTCGGCCCTACTACACTCGATGCTACTGGCAGGCAGGTCGACGGTCGTAATGTTGGATCATTTGAAAATAACCTGAAGCTGTCCAAGACATTACCTACGTATTGACTTTTTTCAAGTTTTAGAACACAAACCATATCTATGATGGCTTCTAGTTTTTCTTCTTCCACCTGGCGTTAATCCCGGCCATTGCCAGGTTCCGCCTTGGATGGCTTAAAGTATTTGTACTACAGAGCTGTATAAGTAAAAATGTGATGCTATACCGACCGCAAATGGATTGGGATCTTGATGATTATGTTGCCATTCTCATTAACTTAATGTCTCACCAATTTATGCGCCAGCGCAGGTATGGAGCGCCTGCACCTAAGAAACCGCAACAAATAGGCGTCATCTGTCCGCCGTGGGTGACATTCTCCTCGCTCTGAAACAAACGATTTTATCGTAATAATCTCTAAGATATTGCTACATTGAACGGGCTGACCGGAATTTAGTAATATCGAACTTTGGCAAAGTTTTTGGTACGAAAATTGTTAACAGCATGTTAGGTGCTTTTATCGGTTGAATGAATTGTTAATCAGTCAGTAGGGAACATGCATGAAAAAAATATTTATTAACTAACACAGTTTATGTAAAAAAAAATCAAAAATGTAATTATAACAGTTAAATTAGATTTTTGCAAAAATTGCTCGAAAAACAAACGAGATGTAATTATTTTAAACAAATATACCTGACCGTCTCGCGAAAACGCAGTTTTCTATGGCTGTTGTTTATAGGATAGGCGTCATGGACTTTGACTGGACTGGATTTATCTTTCTAATTTTAATCTTTGAAGATTTATAACTTCATAGCTGATGAAGATTTTTAAAACATAATTTCAAGATTGTTTACTAGAGGTAATAGGTATTTAATATTTTGCAAATAAAAACATCGTATGGATGTCCCTATCTTCTTGCTTGAAGTTTGTGACGTGTTTGGGCCGTGCATTTCGAAGATTTTTCTCGAAACGTAAGTATCAGGTAGTTGCTCTCTTCAATTATATATTGTTTATAACTCTCATTTTGGTGTTGCAAAACACGTATTCCAAATAATTTAGTTTCTATTACGAAACTTTTAACAACATACAATTTTACTAAAGTAGCCAAATTATGTTTCGAAATAAGGAATGCATTGTTTACGATAATTATGTAATGTGGAGTACATTATTATGTAGGAGCCGTAGGAGCTGACAATACCCGTTCATCACGTATTAGGCAATGCCAAGAAAATTGCCATTGTTTGTCGATGTCGTAAGTCGGTACATTATAATCGTAGCAAATGTGTAAGAGGTAAGAGAACAATCATTTTGATTGAACAAGCCGCGCTAGTAAGCGCTAATCTCACGACCGTGCTCACGACCGTACTCACGATTTCGACCTTTCGAGCTGTTTTCTAGTGAAGCCATGAAAAATACTACGCTGACTAAACTCAATTTCGTTGCCGACAAAACAACAACAACAACATGAAAATTGAAAATACAATAGGGATTTTATGGTTGTGAATATTGTTTTATGTTAAGTCAACAAACAAAAGTACCTATTTTAAAATGCAGGATGTGGGAAAGGGGGTAAACAACCTTTTTAATTATGATTCATTGCGGTTTGAAAAAATCAACGCTGTTGTTTTCTTGTTTTTTTTTTCTACAGCCACAGCGGTTATAAAATGTTACGGGTACTAGAATCACATAAGTTTAGAAGAGCAGTCTATGTTTACTTCTTACCACGAATCAAACGCCGTAACTCCTCTATTGCTTTACCCCTAGTATCTGGATCTTCATTACAATGCCTTTTTGCATATTCTTCGAATTCCGAATCTTCATATCGACTTATTTCAGCTTGAAATGCAATCTCGATAAATGCCATTTAGGTATACTTGCGGCTGCCTGAAAAATAAAGAAGTTTTCGTGAGATGGTGACATATCTACATAAATAAGGTCTGGGTAATTTGTGAACTTAATTAATTCTTTTTGGTTTTGGTTTTATTTTCGTTGGATAAGTACCTACCTTTTTTATATTGGAGCAGTAAAGAAGACATGCTCTTTCGACTCGTGACTTCTAAAATCGCTTTTAGAAGTCACGAGTCGAAAGAGCACGTAATGTAATGTAATGTGATTTGGTCAAATACTTTCTACTATAACTAGTTGTACTAACAAGCACTTGTTACACGGTGTACCTAATACCTAATAGAGAAATGTGTATTGGCGCAAGAAAGTGTGACCCACCCAAATCAGTCATTCAAAACATGTTTGTATCTTTTTTGTACATCCTAACCTACTTGTAGTAACATTTTGACCTTATTGATTTTAAGTTTGATTGAACAGCAAAAGTATTTCTTACATAAACACAGTTTAGATTGTAAAACTGCCAACTAGCATGGCCGTTGGGCGTGTGCCAAATGGGAAAGGTAAAACATAACTCACGGCGAAAAAGTACCTAAGTAACTCCTAGGACTCCTTGCTGGAAGGAGTGATTGATAAAGAAAGTTTATTTGGGACTCGCACAAAACAGACAGATGTAAAATTAATTAAAAACAACAAAAAAAACAAACAAAAAAAATAAAAAACAAACCAAAAAATACCACCACCACCATTATAAATGTACAAAAGTTCGAGTCGGGCTCTCACACGAAGGGGTCCGTACCATAAACCAAAAAATCACGTTTCTTGTATGAGAGCCCCCTTTTATTTTTAATTTAGTTCCATTTTTATTGCTATTTGTTGAGTTATACCGGCAATAGAAATAGGTAGGTTTTTGAGATACAGCCCGCTGACAGCCATACAGACGGAAGGACGGACAACGGAGGCTTAGTATTAGGGTTCCGTTGAATATGGGTTGTTACAGAAACCCTAAAAATGGATTTATTAATCTAACTATAAGAGGAAAGAATCATAGTAGTGTGGGTACTTAAGTAAGTATGTACTCGACAATGTGTTCAGCCACTGAAAATTTTAGGATTTGGAAACTAGGTATACATTTTTTCCTACTTATTAGTTGCAATTATAGAACGATAACCCTAAAAAACAAGTACATTTTTCCGACGATTACAAGTCGTTAACCCCGCGCGGTGCGCCTGATCACAAACCTCAGTAAAAATGTCGCTAACTCCTCTATAATTGCCGTTGACACAGGTTGTTGACTGACCAGCCTCCGTGACAGCGTGCACTTAATTACCTGTCTCGGATTATGAAACCCTAGTACCTCGGTGGATATGAGCGAAATATGCCCTAGATGCCCATTTCATTGCAAGACCAAAACGTCTGTTTGCTTCTACGAATATTTATTAACGTTTTGTGTATTTGTATGTGCCAGCGCTATTTCATTTAAAGTACAAGATTAATGTATTAACTGGCGACAACAAAGATTTTTTTTTTTTAGTACACAATAGGTTTAGCATGCTATCACAGAAACAAGGTTTTGGCATGTCGCTGTTTGTCCCGCGGTTTACTTGGATATATTATGTAGATTCTTTATCATCTACTTATTTATGTTCCAAAAATTGTTTGTCTGCAAAGTCGGTTTACGGACGATAATTATACAAATTAAAGTCATAAGAAAACAATTGAATTCTTAACAAACAAGCCGAACGCTTAGGCCGATCGTGTCTCACTATCGCGCTCTCGCTTGCGGAACGTGACCCTTTTTTTACGTTATCACTTCAAAAAAAAAAACTGTTTTCATTATATTCAAATGCTGTACCTACGTACATTCTAATAAATTCTTTAATACTTTACGCACAGTTCATCTAGGTTGGGTAACTCCAGGATAGGTGCCCCAATGGGATAGGTGCCGCGGCTTTGAATACTTTATGTCAGAAATGGCGTAGTCTAAAACCGTACTACTTAATAGGAAGCGCTCCCCCCGCACGCCCCCATGCCACGCCAAATGCACGCGAAAGTGCACGCGTTTTGCCCATGAGTGTAAAAATCTTCCGCTGTGAGACCATTACAAGCGTTGAAATTATAATCGTAAGCACTTACTATCGAATATCTTTTCACTCTGTTATAAATTCTATATTTTTTACATTTATTTGCTAATATTACAGTTTAAAGTACCTACACGAAATAAAGCTACAAAAAAAAACTTAACCTTCGGAAGTCGGTGTTTTTGGTTATTTCGATTTTGAATACCGACTTCCGAAATTAAAGTTATTTTTTACGTTGTAGTGTTTTGTTTTTGGAAGTTGATTTATTTTTTTGTAAAAAAATATTAAAAAACCACAATCACAGCGTGCTGGTGTGATGTTATGTTATGAACTGGTATAAACAATCAACAGACATGCGATTTCAGAAATCCCGATCCGTTTGCTACCTATCGTTTATTGAAGTATACCTTCCATCATCAGCTCAGCAACATGAAATGATGATTATCAGGCACAAATATCTGAATTGTGTTAGAAAGTTTATGAAAAACATTGTTTGAGCTTATAAAATTTTAGATTCTAACTTGGTGACAATGGGACCAACTCAGGAGCACTTTCGATTAAAAAATAATTTTTAGAATCGGTCCAAAATTGGCGGAGAAATCGGTGAAAATACATAAAAAACATACAGCCGAACATAGAACCTTCTCCTTTTTGAAGAAGTCGGTTAAAACTAGTCTTCTTTTTAACTTTTTTTTTAATTAAAAAAGGCATCAATCCTGTGCTTAAAGTATCTATAGTTGCCCCATCTGCTGTTCGGGACAGATGGGCACCTATCCCTATTTCTATAAATATTTTCATATTTCCATGCCTTTAAAATACAAAAGAAAACCGGGGGTGTTCCCCCGTCACAGTAGTTGGACTGAAGAAAGCTTGTAAAAGGCTTTCCAAGAAATTACCAAAAATGAGAAGACTGATAAAATTATATTTCGTAAGTTCTGAAAACTATATTGATTACGTTAATTAGATGTAGGTACTTAGGTAGGTATAAGATGATTAATACATCTCCAATTAAAGAATATTCTTTTGTTTACTAAATGTAAATGGACATATGCCTTATATTAAAAAGAAATTGAAGATATTGACATATTAGAAAGATTTCACAAATTATTGTTTAATAGATATTTATTACAAACTGATTTTTGAAACGTGTTAATTCAATTAGCCTGTTATATTGAAGCATTCATACAGCGAGTCTTCTATCCCCCACGATAGGCATCTGATCTACCTATCCTACTTTTGAGAGGGTAAAAAAGGCGCGATTTCCTTAAAATCTATGAAACTTATGTAAAAACAAAAGGGATACGTACCATCGTAGATTAAAGATCAAAGTAACTATATACAAAAGACGTATTATAATAGATTTTTAATTAATAAGTTAGGGCTCGCTATTAAAAAGTGGGGCACCTATCCTGGACTTACCCTAGTTATGCGCCCGGCTGGGTTACACGGTGCGAGCTAACTTGCGAGTCGGTCTACCGAGTAGCTGCAGTGCAGAAACTCGCACTGAGAGGTCGTATGTAAATATCATTTGTTGTAATAGCGGCAATACAAAAACACACTCTGTGTACATTTCAATTTTTACCTTTCATGATACTGTCCGCTGACAGACAGACGGGCACTTGGATGGACGGATATTGGAGGCGTAGTGAAATAAAGTAATAAACCATTAAGTTAAACATACAAATTAATCATTTCAGTAAAAAATAACTCAAGATTTCCTTATGAGATGTAAATGTTATAATAATGTGATAATTGTAGGTATACCCATCTCGTTCTTACCCCTACAATCTGATAAAGTAAGGCAGTCTTTACTATAGGTACATGTATAGTAAGGATAGACAATAATTTGTCGCATTAAATACGACACACAAACCGAAAACTCAATAAATAAGTTTGTTTGCCTGAGTTGCGTCTTTTTACCACGTTAATTTCAATATGGCCCTTTCATTATAACAAGGCAACAGGAATACGAAGCAGGTAGTCCCGTTCGCGCTTTGTTATCGCATCGTAGTTGCGTCATTTTTGCACGGAAAATTTCAATCTCCGTACTCCCCAGTACTAAGGCATCATGAATGAGAAGAGCAATAAATTGTTTCCTTGAATGAATTTATTTTAGTTCAGAACCTGTGTAGTAGATGGCGCTAGTGTCGAATATTTATGTATAAGTGTTGATGTTGATAGTTTATAATTTGGATTATGTTATTACGTACTAATAATAAGAGAATTATTATTTGGTAAACCTCGACGAAATACAGGTATATTTTCTGGTAATTGTCATAGGTACCTACCTATGTTTATTTTCACGATGCAGTCTTGTTATTTTCATCAAATAAATATAATTTCGAGTATAGAATGGCTAGAAATATTTGGTGCGGTTCTTGAGTAGGTATCAAGGTTTTTTGCTTACCTTGCATTGCAATACAAATATTAGGCTTCGGATATTGTGTAACATTACCTAATATAAGGAAAGTTAAGTTAAGAATTAGTACATGATATTATTTTTTCACAATTTAAATTTAAAAATAAAACATTCCGTATGTTTTTTTTGTGCCCTAGGTACCCTGTTAGCGGCATCGGACTTTTTGGAAATTGCAATGTTTGTTGTTTTTGATTTTACCTATGTCTAAGTTATTCCTACTGTCTAAACTACTTGTTTGTGGGAGTTCACAAAATAATACGAGATTACCTATAGTACGCTCCTGCACTCAGCTACTGACTGCTAGTAACTTAAGGTGGAAGCGCCATGGTAGCCCGCGAAATTCAAATATTTTTATATTTTTTGCAATTTGCCGGTCAGTGTGAAGCTTTATGTTAAACAAAATACGATTCGCGGTCGTAACGCGTATTTATCTAAAGAATTATTATCATTTTAATCATCAATATAGCTCTCTAAGTTCATGAAGCCCTATTGAATGGTTATTTTATGAAAAAGTCATTCATACCCGTTTTTATACGATCATCGTTTTTATGTCCGCGTTAGACATACCTTTACAAATTAATTACACTATGTTGAACGAATAAAACTCAAAATTTTCATATATCATATCCTATATCTTTTTCCAAAAAATTAGGACCTGTTTAGACGTGATTCTCATTTTAAAATCAGCTACTCTCAGGTATCTTCGCCTTAACATCTAATAATTTCGTAATTAGCCTAGCTCATTAGTTTGCGTACAACTATTATAAAGTGTTATTCGCCAAAGACTATCTGAGTATAGAAATACAATCACTAACGATGATGTTATAAATCACGTCTCGGTCGCAAACGATGTGTAAAATAATATGGAAGAAAAAAAATGTAAGATGTTGTCGGTTATGTGACGAAACTGCATGGAGCCATTAACAAGATAATCAACTTGTGCTTATTCCACTCACTCAGAGCTCTCCATGGCCATTTGTCTCGATTGTGTTTCGATATTATTACGAGTATTATTTTATTTTAAGTACCTAAGGCACGGTTAAGTGTTACGGCTATTGTTTCAGTACATTTTTGCATGGGAATTATTCGAGGAGGTTCATCATTAGATATAGGTCTATGGGTAAATTAAGATCACGGCAATCGCTGTTTTGTTCAATATCCCGAATTGTCAAGACTCTGTAGACCCGACATCTACATAGTACCTTAACTCATAGATAGGTATAGGGCAGCCTCAATCACGGGTGTAGCTAATTTTTAACATAGGGAAATCTGAGGGTCAAAAAATATCATAGATGCGCAGAAATAGGAAGAATTCTGTCTGTGCGCATAGCTATCATTGATATCTTTCATCATTCAGTCGCGATGCGTGAAGATTTACTTACATACAATATTTTTATTTATTTATTTAAACTTCATGTACAATAGTGGTACATAGGCGGACTTAATACAACAATACAAATACGAGGCATTTTTTTTTTATCCGTTCAATAAGCATCGATAATTTTTGTTTTCGTAGTATGTTAAGGAGGTGTCCGGACTCCCTATAGCCTCCATTATATACGCCCATGACCTCATGTTCTGTCATAAAACAAATATGAACATACAAGTAACTCTGATTGGAAGCACTGGGTAATTCTGGGCTGATATTATAAGATGTACACGCAACTTTGTAGGTTTATAGCAATAATTGAGATTATCAACCTAGTTTACCTATAACCACGCGGAGCTATGCAATGTTACTTGGAGCATGAAAGTTCAAAGCCCTATCTCAAGCCAAGGTTGGATTGCCGTTCTCAGTTCAATAACAACTGCATATTTTTATACTAGCAGACCCGCGCAACTTCGCTTGCGTCACATTTTTCATGAATGCTCCGCTCTAGGTCGTGTTATATAGCCTACTAGCACTTCGCCCGCGACTTCGTCCACGCTGCTTTCTTAATGATCCCTAATAATTTTCTAGACAAATTATATACTAAAAGCTTCCTCGAGAACCACTTTATCCATTGGTGAAAACAGCGTGAAAATTGGTGCAGTAGTTTTTGTTCATCACGAACAGACAGGCAGACAGCCAGACGCGGCGGAGAACTTTGTTTTATAATATATAGTAACCAACACTAAAATTAATTTTCAATTCGAATCAGTAGTTCCTGAGATTTGCGCGTTCAACCAAACAAACAAACTCTTCAGCTTCAAAATATTAGTATAGATGTCGCTGCAGATACTTCTGATTATGTTGCCCATACAACTATTTGGTGACTGGTAACTGAACAGAAGGACAGAATACTTGCAAAGTTACGCAACTTGTACGTAAAGAAATGTAATTACGTGGCCAAATGTAGTCCCAATTTAAAGTGCATTTATAAGACCTAATTTAGAATTTAGCAATCAGCTGTCAGCAACGTCGTGGTAAAGTTGATGGCTGGGTATTATTATGTCACGGATTTTAACTTATAATTCATCATTATCATGTTTTCTTGTTTTTATCCTAGTTTAATTTCAGTCGCCGCCAGATAAGGATGGAAGAAAGAAGGATTTACCTTCTTTCTTCCATCCTTATCTAGTAGTGGAAGTTTTAGAAGTCTCCCCATTTATGTCAGACACTGTATGCCAGCAAATCTGATTCCAGTCTTGCCAAGAAATACCGTGTTACCCATTTAATGGGTTGTGGAGGTCTGGTAGGCAGCCGCTCCACGTAAAATACTGGTATTCAGCTGAATCCGGTTTGACTGGAAGCCGACCTCAATAAAATTGGGAAAAGGCTAGGCAGATGATGATAAGTTACCTACAGAAAAGATAGGGCGGCCAATTTTAGCCACGCGCCAAGCGAAAACTCATCGACATGTGTATTCTGCCCATCATAACCTACGGTGCTCAGATCTGGTCGCTCATCGAGTCGCAAAAGTCCCGCCTAGGAGTTTGCCAAAGAGCGATGGAGCGCAGCATCATGGGCGTTAAAAGACAGAGCAGAATCCGAAACACCACGCTACGTTCCAAAACGGGAATAATGGGGACGTGGGTAAGAAGGCTGCCAGGCTCAAGTAGGTTCGGGTGGGTCACGCTAGCCGCATTCACAGTGCCCGTTGGTCAAAAATCTCGACACAATGTGTGCCCGAAGATTGACGGCGTCACTGAGGAAGCGGTGGCGAGACGAGCTGGACGCGAACTGCGAGGGCTGGCACGAGGTGCGTGGGAAAAGAATACTCGGAAGGACCTGGGGGGAGGCCTTTGCCCAGCAGTGGGACAGTACAGGCTAAATAACAAAATAGCCCAGTAGGTATATTCACAGCAGCAACAGTGGTGCGATCATTCGGTCCTAAACTATTGCGTTGGTTGGTGTTGGGATGATTGGTTATTGGGTCGGTTGTCTTGAAAAGATTTCTTTTAGCGATAAAACCATCCATTGTGGCAACCTATGTAATATTTTATTCATCTATCTTTTATGGTAACTAACTTGTACGGTGTACATAATAAAGAGAATTCTGTTCTAAAATCATAAGTGCAGCTGTATGTTGATCCCATTTGGGAACTTCCAGTAAGTGTAGTTGTTTTGAAAAAGAAATATATTTAAACCAAAACCAATATTAATAAAAACTTAAAAAAATAGTTGAATTTAGACTCCTCTTCCTCTAGAATTGTCAAAGTACGAGTACATAAAGTATTTTTTTTTGGCTTAGAATAATCACTATTTGTTTGTTTATTATTGTTTCAAAGTGATGGAATATTGGGAAAATTGGGAATACCTGGCCTTAACTTAAGTTCGCCAGTCATACGCTGGTCATTGTTATGAATAATAAGGAACTATCCTGTTAAACCTATGTATGTTTGAGTCTTAGGAGTTGCTGTACTAGTTCTCACGGTTATTTTAGCGTTCTAAGGCCGCAGTTTCTCTTTCGATCGAATTCCGCAACCCTGGAACTCCCACGGTAGTCTCAAAATAATATCTGTTAAGGTTTTTAGAACAGAGTGGGATGTTAATGCTGCTACCTACAGTAAAAAGAAATTAAGACAATCTTCAGTTGGAAGTGAAAACGTTATCTACTTTACGATCTTACACAAAAAATCTCACGTTTGCTAGTCATACTTATATAAGTTTAAGTTTAATAAGTTTATTTTTTGGTGCGGTGTGGTGCTGTGTTGAAGTGTTCTTTTTTAAATTTGGCATACAACGACTTCTAGTCAGAGTATTTTTTACTTTTCATTTGTGAATTAGTTGAATACGTAATCTTAGTGGTTCCCGTGGCTGACTTGTTTAGGAACAATTATGCTGGCGGTGGGCAAAGCGAATAGGTATTATAAAGTTTAGTAAGAAGTTTGATAAGTTTAGGTAGAGAGGAAGTTGTATGCTTCCCTATGGTCATGACTGTTTTTAGGGTTCCGTACCCAACGGATCCCTATTACTAAGCCTCCGCTGTCCATCCGTCCGTCCGTCTGTCTGTCAGCGGGTTGTATTTTAAGAACCGTAATAGGTAGTCAGTTGGAATTTTCATAGATTGTGTATTTCTATTGCCGCTAGAACAACATAATAAAAATAAGGTTTATGGTACGGAACCCTTCGTGTGCGGCTCCGACTCGCACTTGGCCGGATTTTTAAATCTGCTTAAAGATAAGCACCTAGAAACTGTTAATTTCTGGCTGCTTTTCGTTTTTGGAATAAAATATTTTGCAATCGATATTAAGTATTTGACCGCGGAACAATATAGACACAAATAGGCAGAGATCATGGCCTTCTATTTCAAAATAAACAAAAACTACGGAAGATTTCTAAACAAAAACCAACAAAAAATATTACTCACCGAGAGTTTAGAAGTCAATCCAAAAAAATACACTAAGCATAGTCATAAGTTAATAAATCACTAAATCAAATAGAAATGAATTTTTGTACAGCTAAAATAAACACAAAATTAAAAAATAGGAACTCGTAGTTTCAAAATTAAAATATTCGTCTACATAGCACGTCCGATGTGGTCCGTGGTTTGTCGTGTTATGGCACCCACTGATCTCATAAACAATCGTTTGCTTTGCTGCGCCTGCGACGCGTGTCCGAGAATAGATTCGGAGCCACCGCCGCTATAAATTGTAGCCGTGATTGGAGAACATGGTCTAAACGTAGTGTAGTGACCTTTTATGTAACTTGGAGTGTCTTAGAGCCGTTATAAGCCGAGTGCTTTCCTCGGTATTATAAGTTCCTAATCTACAAAACCGGATATTCTATGGGTGCCTGGTGTCTATGAAGAGGCTGTAATTTATAAATCTACCACTAAATTCCTATATCCTCATCATCTGCCTAGCCTTTTCCCAGCTATATTGGGGTCGGCTTCCAGTCAAACCGGATTTAGCTGAATACCAGTATTTTACGTGGAGCGGCTGTCTACCGAACTTCCACAACCCAATTACAGGGTAACACTGTACTTCTTGGCAAGACTAGAGTCAGATTTACTGGCTTCTGACTATCCGTAACGACTGCCAAAGATCTACAAATGACTGCCGCGACCAACGGCTTAACGTGCTTTCCGAGGCACGGAGGAAACTCGGTATGTTAAGATGGTCACCCATCCACAGACCAACCTTAGCAAGCGTTGCTTAACCTTGAAGATAGACCCGTGCGGCAGTTATTATCTAGCCACGAGCTCCTCCACTAAATTCCTATTAATCCTAATACCTACGTAAAATTCTTCAGTTACTGACAGACAATGCACAGCCGAAACTACTGGTCGTAGAAAGCTGTTTGGCATGTAAGTTCCTTGGGAAGTGTAGGAGAGCACTAAGAGACGGTTTCCCGAAATTCCTACGGGAACGGGAACAAACGGGATATGCGAGTACGAAGTCACGGGCAAAAGCTGTTTTATTATAATCCGCCTCCTGCGTCTAGATTGCTGTAATTTATAAACTTGCGTTAAAACTTAGCGGTTGCGTTTTGACGGGAAATTAACATATGTGGACATTTGTTGGAAAAAAACCAGCGTCTGCCAAGGATGCGGCGGCATAGTTTTATCACTTACGTACAAGATCTGTGTAAGCTGAACATGCATAATATTAGGTAATTATTTTATTTCGTAACTTTTTGCCAGGTTAACCCAGGATGTTCTAGTTTACCTACGTCTTAGGTGAAGATTTTTGTCAGTCGTTGCCGACTCCTGAGTGATATTTTATTTTTTCTTTTTTGATTAGTAACTTTCTAAACAAAGTCCTTCGCCGCGTGTCTGTTTTTGTGTACGCGATAAGCTCAAAAACTACTACACTGATTTTAATGCTGTTTTCACCAATGGATAGGATGGTTCTCGAGGAAGGTTTTAGTATATCTATAATTTGTTAATTTTTGTATATATTGGCTAAAATATAATGATATTTGTTGGAGGTGTCGGAACGTGATGAAAATAAAACGAAAGCATTCAAATTTTGGATGGTTCTTTTTATTGTTCCATTCTTTTTTCACAACAAACGCATACTTACCACATTTATATAATTATAACGGCGTAAGTTCAACAATTGCTTTTGTAAATTTCTTACAGACAAGCAATTATGTAAGAGTTTCAATTTCAATAGGTATACATATTTATTTTAAAATGACCTGGCATAGCATCTATACGTTACACAACTGCAGTCAGGTTTTAGATTCACTCATACATCTCTAAAACTAAACTAACTGTAGTGCTATTCTGTAACAACATTTTCGTGTCTCGACAGCGGAATCCGAGGTGAGTATAAACGTAACACCTTTATGTTATGTGCAATAAAGTTCACTTTGTGAGCTATCTCACTCAGGTGAAGCTCGATATCGAAATGGTTACTTACAGAATAGACTAGCTGTTATTATTGGTTAATTGTTAGATGCTGTTTATAAAAAAGTGAAAGTATCTAAACCAGTCGTCGCCGCTATAAATAGCTGGTAAACTAGTTACCTTGATCTTGGGGAAATCTCCATTTCTGAGTTGACACACTTGAAACTAATGTGAACCACGTGAGGAGGCACGTTTTATGGCAGAATGCAATGTTGCTAGCTGTAAATATTATCATGGTCGAAACGTTTGTGACCTCTGCTCTGTGCGTCAGATGTTTGTCCGCTGTTGACTGATTTGCGGATTCAGATTGTCAAAACAGGACTATTTGGCGACTATACTTTTACTCAACATGTTTTTTTGGTGAAAAACATTGTTCAATTCAAATATTTTTTAAGGTTACAGGGATAACATTACAGGTATGTATGATAAAGCAAACGAGGTACATTCAGTCAAAAAAGTATCGGAAATGGATGATTTGTTTATGGTTCAAATTTTTGTTTTTTTGTAGTGGTTAGATTGGCACAACTGTTTTCCATTTTGGCGCGGAGTTTGAGTTGCATCTGTTATTTATATTAAATACAGTGCTGGTTTTAGTAATATCATATAATAGTGTGTATTTTTCATAATGGACAAAAATATCGAACAAAGAGTTTGTCTTAAATTTTGCATCGCCAATGGAATTTCGTGTTCGGAGTCACTGAAAATGTTACAGAAGGCTTACGGTGAATCGACTTTATCAAAAACTCGTGCTTATGAGTAGTTCAAAGCGTTCAAAAGCGGTCGAGATGTGATTGAAGATTTGCCTCGCTCTGGTAGGCCGTCAACGTCTGCAACTGAAGTTAACATCGCAAAAGTGAAGGAAATAGTGACTGAAAATCCCCATTCAACTCTGAGAGAGATAGCCGCCGAACTTTCTGTATCTCACGAGTCGATCCGTACCATTTTAACTAATCATATGGGTATAAAACATGTTGCTACTCGGCTAGTCCCAAAAGATCTGAATTTTCTCCAAAAACTCAATCGCATGAAAGTCGCTAAGGACATGCTAGAACGATTCAGTTCGGACCCAACATTCATGAAACGCATTGTTACTGGTGACGAGACGTGGGTTTACGAGTTTGACATGCAAACTAGTCAACAAGCTTCGGAGTGGCGCCTTCCAACTGAACCGAAACCGAAAAAACCACGCCAAAGTCGATCAAAAGTCAAAGTCATGTTGACTGTTTTCTTTGACTATCGCGGTGTTGTGCACTCTAAATTCTTACCGGAAGGTCTAACGGTAAATAAAGAATATTATTTGAGCGTTATGCGGCGTTTAAGAGAGCAAATTCGACGAAAAAGGCCAGATTTGTGGAAAGAAAATTCTTGGATTTTGCACCACGACAATGCGCCTTCGCACAAGGCTATCATTGTGAACGAATTTTTAACCAAACACTCAACAAATACCATCCAGCAACCACCATATTCACCAGATATGGCTCCTGCTGACTTTTTTCTTTTTCCTAAACTCAAATTACCACTTCGTGGCACCCGTTTTCAATCGATAGAAGACATAAAGGAGAATTCGCGGCGAGAACTGAACTCAATTCCGGAAGCAGCGTTTAAAACATGTTTTGATGAATGGATTATTCGTTGGCGCAAGTGTATCGTTTCTAAAGGAGCATACTTTGAAGGTGATAAAATAAATTTGGATGAATAACAGACATTTTGTGTATTATTGATCTTTTCCCGGTACTTTCTTGACAGAGTAGTACTTTAAATTAGGTGGGTATTTAGGTGTTTAATTATAATTTAGCAACGCTCATGTTATTAGAAATAATTACGAGTAGTTAATATTGTTACTACATAATTTATTTCAACTTTGAGTTTTATATAAAAACCATCATTTTATTGAATTTTGTGTCAAGTTTAATAGAAAAAAGTTTATGAAAACTTTATTTAGGTTTTTAGGAAGACCACGCTGTATTTTCCATCCGCCTCCGAAGTAGATAAGGGTGTTACCAACTATTTATTTACCGGCAGTTTCAGAGGCAACACACAACAACTACGAGTTCGGCCTTTCTTGCACGGAAAATTAGAACTACGTTCTGCCACGTACCAGGAAGTCAGAAATTAGGAGGAGAGTGAATTCTTTTATTCAACAATTATACTATGAAGCAACCGAGGGCACAACGTTTGCATTCGGATTTCAGTCGAAAACTCACATAAAAGCCTCAATTTCCATTCCTACATTACATAATTTGATAGATTGCGACTGACATGCGAATAATCAAAAGAATGTGCACGAAATTTGAAAATTAGTCGAATTTTGGCACTCTGATATCTGTCTAAAATGCCTATTTAGTAGAATCAGAAATATATCCAGCTAATTTAATAATAAATTTGGATTTGACGCCACGGTTGGCACAGTGGTTGAGCGATTGGCTTATGCGCTGCGTGTCGCGGGTTCGATTCCCACACGGTACACAAATATTTGTATGGCTTACAGATAGTTGTTCCGGGTCTGGATATTTGTGTGCCTATGTGAGTTTGTATGTTTGTGTACTCACCCATGATACAGGAGAAATTCCTAGAGAGCGGCAACGTTTAAAAATATAAAATAAAATTGCATGTCTATTGATGACGATGCTATACCTACTTAAATAAAACTAAATTC
Source organism: Lacanobia oleracea (assembly GCA_950371165.1). NCBI lineage: Eukaryota > Metazoa > Arthropoda > Insecta > Lepidoptera > Noctuidae > Lacanobia > Lacanobia oleracea. The sequence goes on from OX493405.1 coordinate 3,212,712, forward strand.
AAGTTTTAATTTTGTTTTAATGTTTCCATATTTTTACATAAAATGGCTTCTTACGGAGAACAAGCAACCCCAAAAAATAATGTCCATCATCGATGATCTGCCATCAGCTAGGTGACATCATCAGTCACTTTAGTCTCCATGACACCCCATGAGCCCTTTCAAATGAATCCAAATTCGAAAGTTGTATACAAATGTCCTCACTGACATCCTATACACCTTCGGAGTCCACCATCAGGTGGGTGACATCAACAGTCACCTAGGTTTTCATCCTCCGTCAAACGAAATTCTCAAGACAGCTAAAAACGATAAAAAGATAAACACCATTATAAGTAACTAGTTGCTTCGCTCCTATTGGTCTTAGCGTGATGATATAAAGCCTATAGCCTTCCTCGATAAATGGGCTATCTAACAATGAAATAATTTTTGAAATCGGACCAGTAGTTCCTGAGATTAGCTCGTTCAAGCAAACAAACAAACTCTTCAGCTTTATATATTAGTACTAGTTGACCCGCGCAACTTCGTCTGCGTCACAATTTTCATTACTGCTCCGCTCCTATTGGTCTTAGCGTGATGATATATAGCCTATAGCCTTCCTCGATAAATGCAGGGCTATCTAACACTGACATAATTTTTCAAATCAGACCAGTAGTTCCTGAGATTAGCGCGTTCAAGCAAACAAACAAATTCTTCAGCTTTATACTCGTATATTAGTTAGTAAGTATAGATAGATGTAACAAAACATCAAAAGACGCCTAAAGTTAAATTTTATTAAACATCCTTTGCCGAGACAAGGTTTTTACTAATTTATGTAAATAAATCGAAATATTTTTTTAAAGCACTCGCAAGAAAAAAAAACAACTTTCTTGGCCATATATATTTTTAAAATTTGTTTTTATATTAAAACCATAATCACACATAAAACTCGACTCAAACGCTCAAATAAATCGGTGTAGTTTCGAGTTTTTAATAATTATTTAAAACTGCTAAAAGAAAAAACAAAAAAAAAACAATACAAATGATTAAATACGTCATTGCACATATTTAAGTACAAAATTCATGCTGAACTATTTTGCCATTACAGAGAAAATTTACAATAAAGTTTGAAGAACTACCTATTTTTTTTTACTACGATTTTCTTACAAAATTTGGGAATGTATATTAATGTTTTACACAATACAATGTATTTGTGATGACGTTAAGTACCTATAACATATATTTTTTACATGTATAACGTACAAATGGATTCATATACAAACTTCTTTAAACATGCAAGTGTTTTGGGATTTGGGCGACATCAAGTGGATTCAGAGTTAGGTCACTTTTGCACAAGAAGATTTCAATTGTACCAAGGCTACAGAAATATAATGGAGCATACAGGGCGCGCTCTTTTGTATGCCCGAGGTCACGTGGTCGGCTCTACGAAAAATATCGCAGTTGCGTCTTTATTCCACGGAAAATTTCGATTTACTTGCTTCCTATTACCAAGGTATCAGAAATTAGGAGGATCCGCTGCGTAGAGGAGCAGCAGTATGCGGCGGCGGGCATCGCATCGAGTCGGGTCATGCTCATGACCATCGCGTTTAGCGTTTACTTTTTCCTTCTTGATTCCGAGGGGATTTTTATAATTATATTACAATAAAAATGTATCTATCTATGTTCCGAGGTCAAACTTCCCAGGCACTCCACTACTATATCAACTTAGACTTTATTCAAGCCAAGCGTTCCATTTCCAATGAATATGAACATTACTATAAAGTCAAAATTCATATTGATATTCACGTTTATTGTCAAATAAAAGAATATAGGTAATTACATTTTTATGGCGTAAGGTGAACAATTAATAGTCTCATGCTTTCAATACGCTTTATTTTACCACGGAAAATTAAAATTTGTCTGCTTCCCGATACCAAGGCGCCAGAAATTACCAGAAGGAAAGGCACTTACGGTGTTCCGCGTCACGTCCTCATACCGAATAATGGTATAAATAATAATTTGGCTGAAAATAAAAAAGTTCAGATTAGATTTTATAAGAAAGAGATTAATTTGGGTTCCACACTGCACTCACACACCAGCCAAGCACACACTGGAGCTTCTTGGTGGAGGCCTATGCCAAGGAGGCAACTTCTTTGTAGTGGATTAGTACATAGTAGCCAAAAGGGGCTTTTTAATTTATTTCTTTGGCAGATCATCAGCTTACAATAACAGAGTTAATAAAAAGACATAAAACAGAGCTATTAACAGATCCGGGCAGATATTAGCCAAAATAAAGAACATATAATATATGTATAGTAGAAACTGGAACACTGTTTAAGAAATAGTGAAGTGATTTTACCTTTGCTTTGCAGGGACTTTGACATAGAGGCCATTCCATATAAATGTTTGGAATCTTGTACAAAGCCCCCCGAAGTTGCAGCCTGGGGGCTGAAGTCTATTTTCCTCTTGTTTGCTTAAATGGAAAAGAAAAATTACAATCCTGTACCTACGCCAATCTAGGTACAATATTAATTTAATAAAAAAAACATTTATGAAAAAAAATACACAGAAGGCAATAAAGAAGGAATAGCAAGGTTACTTACATGTTTTTAGAGGCAAAGGTGATGCATCAGGGATGTTAACTGTTGCACTTTCTGACAGCAGTTGTTCTGGAGTTAGTATTTCATTATCTGCTGCATTGATGACTTCGATTTCAATACTGGCACCTACTCCATCACCACCAAATGGAACATCAAACCCTGTACACGTGGATCCCAATACACCGGCCACTTTGTCCAAGGTTTCGTCTGGTGGAATAAAGTCAGGTTTGCCACCTCCAGTCTACAAAAAAAATAATAAATTTATTGGTATATTTGGATAATTCCATGTTCCATTTTAAAGCCTCAATGGTTGAAGAGGTTTTCATGAAACTGTATCATATAGAATAATTTTTATGCAGACATTCCTATGGAAACGGGATCCACATGACTAAAATTGTGGGGTATGGCTATAGTAACTTTCAATGTAACTTTAAGTACTTATGTTTTGTTTACCTTTTTAATATGAAAATAATAACACTATAGTACCTAGGTAATTGATAATATAAAAAAATTACCTGCAAATTGTTCATTCTGATCTTTGCAGCTCTTTTACGATTTGCTTTCTTCAAATTGTCCCATTTTAATTTAAGTTGATCTGGTTTTCTTGGTATTTGACCACTTTTTGCGTTGAAAGTGTTGGTCAACGAGGCCCAACATTCCTCTTTTAATTTATTTGTGGAAGCATTCGTTTCCTTGCTGGTGATAATGGGGTTGCTCTGTACGAGATCTACAAGCAGGGCAACCTCGTCCTTGCTCATAGCCTTCTTCGTTTTCTGTAATAGAAATATGTTTGAATTAAGAGTTACCGCAAAAACTAAGCGGCAGACACTTTAGAGAAAGAAATAGGTATAAAGGCGTACTCACCGACGGCGTAATATCCATTTCAAAAGACTGACTAGGTATAAACAGTCGTATTGATAATAAATTTACACTATTTTGTTAATAATATACTCGACTCGATTTGAATTGACAGACAGACCCCGCCTGATCGTTAAAACGCGTTTTGTTACTTTCGATACAAATGACAAATGAATGATATTTTTTTATGAAAGTAAATATTTAACATGAAGATATAATAAAATATTAATTATTAATATCTACAAAACACAAAACGTCAAATAATAAAAAAATTACATAATTTTTACTTTAAACAAAAATAAGCTTCTTTGTATTAACAAAACGCAGAACGACGCCAGGGAGTGCTTCGGTAACAAACAAACGGATGACGGCTCGTAGCTCGTAGCTCGATGCAAAAAATATAGGAACGTCAATTACGGCTCCGGATGGTATATTTTACGTATGACGAGTCGTTTGTTATAGGAACCGGGCATAAGTCTTTCTTCCACGGAAATTTTGAATAGCCTTCAACCTAGTACCAAGGCATCAGAAATGTAGGGAGAAAATTTCCGAAGTCAGTGTGGTGCTGACAGTCCTTCGCTGTGTCTTTCGCAGTCCGCAGTTGATTCGTATCGTGGAACTGGCGAAATTTTGTTTGGGCCACAATTTTTTTTAGGGGCAACACGCAACAGCTACGAGTTCGGTCTTTCTTACACGGAAAATTAGAACCACGTTCTGCTACGTACCAGGAAGTCAAAAATCAGGAGGAGAGTGAATTATTTTATTCAACAAGTAACCGAGGGCAATCTGTCAGTTTTCATCGGTTTACTTTACTTTGCCACTGCTTTTTGAATGCGAACGTTACTTCTTCTTCTTCGTGTCGCTGGTAGGACAGGTATTTTTTATTAAAAGCTTTTATTTAACTTGCGATGTATGTATGTATGTTTGTTTGGGTGGAATCTTGCTAATTACTCAATTTTGAAGGTTCGGAAGGTTTTTGTTCGTTTCAAAATTTCACCTCAATCGGTTGAAGAGATCTGTCAACCGATTGAGCTGAAATTTTGTATACAGGTTTAGTTTGGATGACAATACACAATAAGCTGTGTGACGTCAACGTTGCTTAAAAGTTAGTAGAATTGCCGCTATAAAATCTGACACTAACAATTTTGTCATTTAACGCTGGAATACTGACAGTCTTCTGGGCACGTTTCCGAATGGCACGGCACGGACCTACCCAGAAAACTCATAAAAATATCAGCTGTTTCATACATTTTCATTGGCAAAATATTGCATTTTGTATGAAACAGCTGAAATTTTTTCGAGTTTTCGGGGTCGTTCTCGAAGTAAAAGTTGTTCATAATCATGCGTCAAGAGGTTGTTGGTGTTTTTCAAATAACCCTGTATAAAATAATTATGTTACTGACTGATTGCGAGACTGAGAGACATGCACCGCCGAAACTACTACCTAGTCGCAGAAAGCTCAAAATTTGCCATGTATGTGGGGACTGTAGGGGAGCACTATAAGAGAGGATTTTCCGAAATTCCTACGGGAACGGAAAAAAACGGGATATGCGTGTACGAAGTATGCGTGGAGTATTGTAGCTACCTTTGGGATGGCTCAGCTAAGTATCAGCTTGCCGCGCTTGACTCGGTGGAACGCAGAGCTAAGAGGCTCATCGGTGACGTATTACTGGTGGATGCCAAGCTACATAGCTAAGGCCCGTATTACAGAACCTTACTCAAGTACTACATAAACTGCGTTCAACCGATTACTGCTTGAGCGAAGAATCTCGACTTAAGCATTCAGTTTATTTTAGAACTGTCCTCAAACTCAAATCAAATGAAACTACGCTTGAGTAGAGATTTTGATCTCTGATTACGTGAGTAAGCAATTATTATGGTAATCCTGAACAATAGTTTGTTTTCTACTGCAATTCTTTTTTTCGTACGATTAAGGTGGATGCTCCAGGGTAGCCCGCGAAATTCAAATATTTTTATGTTTTTTGCAATTTGCCGGTCAGTGTGATGCTGTATGTGGACCAAATACGATTTGCGACCGTAACGCGTATTTATCTAAAGAATTATAACCATTTTAATCATCAATATAGCCCTCTAAGTTCATGAAGCTCGACAGAATGATTATTTCATGAAATAATCATTCTGTTTGATTTGATTGATATTGATGATTAAAATGGTTATAATTCTTTAGATAAATACGCGTTACGGTTGCGAATCGTATTTGGTCCACATACAGCTTCACACTGACCGGGAAATTGCAAAAAACATAAAAATATTTGAATTTCCCGGCTACCCTGGCGCATTCACCTTAAACTGGATCAAAAGCGGATGACGAGGTGGACGACACGACGTTATTGACACTGACAGCCACCCTTAACCCTACAGAGTAGGTACATCATAGGTACATAATATGTTCTGTTGACAGCTAAACTGTGAAACTGAGTTTTTTTGGAGGGATTATTTCGAGTGAAGTTCAGTGGCTGTTTTAATTGATTTCTAGTGGATATTATGAAATAAAATGCTGCCAAATATTGCAAAAAAAAAATTTAATGTGTTGCACCCCCATTCTAATGAAACTCAAAAAAGATATAAATATAAATAAAGACTTAACTTAAATAAAACAAAAACTGTGAAACTTCATCTTCATTGTCAAATTACTCAAGAGTCAAGCTCTTCAGAAATACAATAAAATATTGTTTACAATAATTATTGTGGTTCCGTGTGGTTCATACCTATTTGGGTTAGGAAATATCTTAACAAAAAAGAATTTTACGCTTTTGGAAAGAAATTTATTAAGTACAAAAATTTAAAAATCATTTAAATGTTATAGAAAATAAATTATTATAATAATCTACTTCTGCGAATATATCCATTTTGATTAGGTAGGTACTCGATTTACTCCAAATTCACAACAATTTTCATGAATATCTATGCTCAAGCGTGGACCAGCGTGGTCTCGACTACACTTGCGAAAACAAAGATCAAATCTCGCCTCAAGCAGTGATTCTGAGCTGATTGTAATTTTAAAATAAGGACACATTGAGTAGAGCTCAGTTAAGACTCAAGCACTGTTCTATAATACGTAAAAAATGTCATTTTAAAGTGACATTGCTCAGGTGATTATTGATTGTAGTTTCTCTGCTCAAGTCAAGTTCTAAAATTAGAACTCCAACTGAGACTAGTTTTAAGTAATGCTTGAGTCTTGATTGTAGTTCTGTAATACGGGCCTAAATGCATCGCCGTAAGGTTGCCTGCTTGTCGGTCTTCTACAAATTGTACTTCGGTGAGTGTGCCCAAGAACTCCACGACCTCATCCCACCGGCCCCCCCCTTCTACCATCGGACATCCAGACGCACTGCATCTTACCATCCCTACCTTGTAGCTATTCCTCCAATTCGCACTAATTTTATAATGCGAACAGCAAAGGAGTGGAACCACAGAAATATAAAAAAAGAGTGGAACTCTCTGCCTGCGTCTGTGTCTCCAAACGCTTACAACCCTAATCTCTTCAAAGTTAGAGTGAATAGGCTCCTTCTGGGTAAGCTCACTCCATCGTCGACTTTGTCTCTGTCATCTCTGACATAGACTAGAGTCAAGAGAAAACCCGTAAGAAGATCGATTAATTCCTCTTCGTAATTTTGGTAAACGTATAGGTAAATAAAATCATAATTAAGTACGTATAGATTTCTTTATTCAGCTACATCACATCACATTAGTTTCCAGTCATTCAATTTCAACACAATTATTAGAACCTGACTTTTAATATAGGTAATGTACATTATTACTTATTAAAAAATATTTATTTTATTGTCATCTGAATTTCGGAACATTACTGGCCAGTAAGAACTAGACTGTTTGCACCAACACCTGCTTACACAAAAAAATCATGACATCAACATGATGACCACGAAATAAGGCTGCATTCACGTAAAAATATGACAGCTGGTACCGGTAGGATACCTAGTTTTTATTATACAAAATAAATCAGTTACGGACTATGTGAAGTAGGATGCAAATATTTTCGCTACCAAAAATACTGCAGTGGATGTCACCCATATTAGTTACGCCACTGTCGTACGCCTGTCAGCATTCTTTCTCATTTAAGACTGGTTTTCGTGTCACGCTATCCGCACGCTGACGGTCGGCGCTGGTGGGTCAGTATGTAAGTAGTTATAGATATCGTTTTAGAGTGGCGCTGACCGAAAGTCAAGAACCGAAGTTCGTACGTTTCAGCTATCAGCGCCGACGGTCAGCGTGCTGTCAGCGCGACGGGAAAACAAGCCTTATTTTATTGAAAAACGTAAACCAACGTCAAAACAGCTTTCAAGCGCTAACAAGCTTGGATCTCGTTCTAGCAAAGCTGCTGTAGCTATACCAGCTTCAAACGTAAATGCACCCATAAGCCATAGACGTCAGACGGTTCCTAAAGTCAGTCAGAGTTCCATGCCACACTACACCGGAGTTTTAGAAAAGCTTAACTTTCTAAGACTTATTTTAACACTTATTCCTAAATTTTTAATCATACTTGAGCATCGTTCACTAGCCACTAATCTTATGTAGATATTCTTGTGTCAGTTTAAGTTATGCTTACGTCTAGTCTATAGATAGTTCAATCACACTATTCTATTTTACTTTCTCAATAGGTACTGATAGTGATGTCTTCAATTCTGCCAATATCAGATGTGTTGGTAAAACTTGTACAGACAGACAGTGCAAACAGACATTAATGTCACCTCATCATCAACATTTCAGCCGAGTGACTTCCACTGCTGGACATCGGCCTCCCCTGAGTCGGCACATCAACCAGTCTCGCATCCAGCTGATTGCCGCGGTCTCCAGCTCATCGGTCCACCATGTGGAAGCCTTCCAACTCTTCGTCTTAATCTAAGTTAATCTACAGCATATCCTAAGGTCCTCATATCGTTATCAAAGTCTTTGTTCTTGTACTGCTTGATCTTGGTCAGCCACCTCTCCAGGGAGACCGGCTCGCGATGGCCGCCGTACCTCTTTGGGAGGCATTCTGGAGGGATGTATCTGAAAAAGTGAGAAAAATAATTAATTGGTTAATGATAAACGATATTTATTTCTGTAAGGAAACTTTTAATCATTTTTGAAAGTAGAATTTAACTGAGAATAAGCACTTCTCGAACGCATACAGATAAGACAGTCATCCAAAAAACACAAAGCTATTCTAGGAAGAAACACCGAAACAAACTCAGAGGTCACAGGAAAACATTTTTTAGGGTTCCGTAGCCAAAGGGTAATCAACGGAACCCTATTACTAAGCCTCCGCTGTCCGTCCGTCCGTCTGTCTGTCAGCGGGCTGTATCTCAATAACCCTAATAGGTAGACAGTTGAAATTTTCACAGATTGTGTATTTCTATTGCCGCTATAACAACAAATAATAAAAATGAAGGTTTTATGGTGCGGAACCCTTCGTGTGCGAGTCCGACTCGCAATTGGTCGGTTTTTTCAGATCAATTATTATGTAGATTAGAAATGGTCTTTTGAGGAAATAACCACACCGGTTTGTGTGGTCTGAGCGATGGCCGTTTTGCGCGAATATGACGCATATCTTCCCAATTTTTATAATTAAGTGTTATTTAATTTCTATTTTATTTTTTTTCGTATGCGTCATGCTTGGGGCAAATAAACGCTTTTTCTTTCTGTCTTTTCTTTCTTTCTTTCACCAGTACACCCGATTTATCAATGATCGTCTAGTTTGTCTTCCAACTGAGCTCAATTTTTAGTCTGGTCCTATGTTTTAAGTTTGTTTTGGTTTTACGAATACTCAAGCCAGGTCTTGAAATTTCTCAAAAACCCTCTTAATATTCTAAGAGATACCTACTAGTCGATTTCTAATCAACTGGAATGGAGTAAAATTGCCTGTATCGACTTCTTGCTATTCGAAGCACGTAGTTGAGAGCTACCAAGCGAAACAGATCGTTAAAGCGTTCGCAGTCAGCCAGGTAAGTGCTTGTTGTTACAATGTTAAAGTGTATTAGCATAAAATAAGAGATAAGTGAAGTGGCAGTGGGTAGGGCTCATTGTTCACAGAACAGTTGGTCGATGGGGCTGAAAAGTTCTGTTTTTGACTGATTGCCACCCTGCCGTATTCCGCGATTCCGTGAAAAGGACGTATGATCGACACAAAACGAAGCAACCGATTTCCGATCTTAAGTTATCGTATATAGGGTACGTCCTTTTTAGGGTTCCGTACCCAAAGGGTAACCAACGGAACCCTATTACTAAGCCTCCGCTATTCGTCCGTCCGTCCGTCCGTTCATAATGTAATATAGCTAGCCGTAATGTAATACCTAGAGCGGGTCATTATCCACCTCTTTGACAAATTTGTGAAGGAGCGGTTGACGGTCGCGGGGCTGGTTTCGAAAACGGGTCTACGTTGCCCACCCCGCACCCGCGCCGCCGACGCCGCCGCCCCGCTGCCCGCAAAACTCGAGGCACAAGCCTAAAGGGCTTAAAGTAACCTAACCTAACCTATGCAAGTCGTACTATGTACAAAGTTATAACAAAGTATAATTTTGTTAGTACGGGGTGACCATGTACTTACATTGTGGAATAAGTACCTACACTGAGGATAAACGTTAGCCGCCATATTGTAGAACGTCTCGCAATGAAAATCCAGCTAACCTTAATCCGCCGCAATACAAAACGGCCCTGTTCTTGAAAACGGCTAGACGTAATGTAATACGGCGATTTAAACAATCCGACTGCGATATGTCTATTGCCGTAATAACGACAAATGATAAAATTAAAGTTTACGGTACGGAACCCTTCGTGTGCGAGTTCGACCCGTACTTGGCCAGTTTTTTTGGAATGTGAGGATATTACTAAAATGCGAATACGAACGTTGCTTAAAAATAAGTACAATTAGCCCTCTGATATAAACTGTCGACCAATCAGTGCAGTTAATATTTATCTGGTTTGGTGTTTAGGTATTAGTTATAGTGAAATGCAAATGTGCTCATATCATGAATATTGAAGACACAAACAGGTTACGGTTCCAAGAAAACCAATATTGAAACGTCACAACTAACCAAAGATACTGTTTACCTCTCTGTCTGTGGCATGAACAGGATAAGCTCATATATGTATAACAGACGGGTTTACAGACGTATACCGAACCAAAGAGCAGCTCACAATCGTTAGCAGAGCTTTCATTTGAGATTAGATACTGTGGCGTAGGTACTAGGACTACTAAGGTAAATGGAGCTACAGGGTGGTGGTTTACTAAGCGGACTGCAAACATCGTATGTATGTCGGTGTGTTTGGGAATAAAAATGGATTAATTGATCACCATCTTGGCAAATTAGATCAGTGGAATTTAATTTTTTGTACAAATTAGCAGCGGAAACGGTAAAAGCAAAGGCTGATGGCACATCTCGAGACTAGACTGGAACATTATCTGATTTTCTTTATCTGTCATAATAATATCATGACGTGGTTTACTTCATCTCTCCTTAGTAACCAATGCAACCTAGTATTGTTTGGTCTTCGAGTAGGGTAGTCTCAGGCTTGTACCCGCTTACAAGTCAGGTTTTAGTAAGCAAATGGGCATTTTTATTAAAGTTTGTATATGGCTATTTGGCGTTGTCCCACTTGGTATTTTTTTTCTCACATTTAATTGTAACATTTTAGCTGATTAAACTTTATTATAGTAGGAAATTAGAATGTTGGGAAATTAACTAAAACCCTCTTTTTAGACTTTTACCAATAATTTAAAACAAGAATAAATAATTAAAATTTCAAAATACAGTTTTTTCCGTTGTCCCACCCTGTTTATGGCATATGTTTCGCCGCGTTAATTAAATTTGGATCGCAATATTCATATAATACTGAAGTCATTATAAAGAACGCAATGTCTACTTTTCATTTTAAGAATTAATATTTAATACATATTTGTATAATATAACAAAATATTATTTGAATAAATTGTTAAAAAATTGGGCCTGGTGGAATTTCCTACTGAGTTACGCAAATATATACAAGAAGAAATAAAATCTACTAACTTAAAACCATTTTTTTATATTATGGCAACTCTAGGTACGATTTCGTTTAGCAACGTCGCCATGTTGGTTTTTCGTTCAGTTTGACTTATAACATCATCGGAATTGGTAAGCCCGTGATAGTGCTGTTTGGAAATTCCACTAATTTACGGTGATAACGTTGTAAGTACGCTTGCTTTACTAATTCAAAGTGTATTTATAAGAAGAATAATCTATCATTTGTTAGTTAAACAAGCATTTGATTACCTGTTATTTCACGAAAATTTTATAGAAAATTGACCTAACCCCTCAATCCGTTACGTTAGCTGAGAAACATTTTCTCAGTGGATGGGTTTTCGTAACTCAGTGGAACATAAAGCATCGTGTACATGGTTATTTTAACCAACTTAAAAAGCAGGAGGTTCTCAATTAGGATCAAATTTATTTTATTACGTAAAACGTAATTTTACTCTGCATCTTTTTGTAGGGTTTTACTTGACTTGCAAAATTATTTTAATTTCAAATCATAGAAGTATTTCTTTGATTGATTGAAAAAAATGTATTTTAATTAAATTTTAGAGATTTAGTTAATTTGGATTGTTTGAAATGTTGTCAATTGCACGAATATAAGTTTAAGTACATTCTGCTAGCAGCTTTGCCACGTGACAGTAGTTTCTCCATACATTCTTTGGAACCCTGTTTCACCCGTTTAGGGAGTGAATTTTGGATAATCCTTTCTTATTCTTTATATACCTACATCACATAGGGCACCAAATTTCAGCGTTCTAAGTCCAAGGGTTTGGAGTGGTCGTTGATGAGTCAGTGAGTAATCTTGAGTATTCCCTGTATTAGGTATTACATATTTTTAATATTGTTTTCATTAGGTGTCAAAATGGCGCTTACCGCTGCAGAACGCATGAAAAAATATAGAGAGAAGTTGAAGCAAAATCGAATAGGTGAAGAAAAACATGCAGAAAGAGTAAAAAAAAAGTAAGAAAATATCTGAGCTAACCGAAGATGAGAAAGAAAAAAAGCGAAAGAAATGGAGAGAACAGAAACGGAAACAGAAGAAAAATAAAAATACAAAGATTGAAGATAAGAATTTGAAACCTAAACGGGACAGAACGTTGAAAAGAATTACATTGGTACGAAGATATAATGCCGCTATGAAAAGGATTAAGAATTTAAAAACAGCGCTTAAGTAGGTATCTATTAAATTTCTTTTTTATTGTTCAAAGTAGTTGATGTAAACTAAGCCTTACATTTCCATACCGTTCCACTGAGTGACGGTCCACCTGTTGTGGTAATTAATTTTGGTTACTTATTATTTTTGTTGTTAAACGAGGAAGATCTCAATATTTTGTTTAGATTAAAAGTAAATGATGCTATTATTACATAAGTAGTATAAGTTTTCAATTTGATCTCTTATTTGCCAAATATACGGAAAGTTATTGTGTTCAATTTATCTTATTGTAACTAAGAGGATACAAAGTGTTGATTTTGTAACGTTATTTAATTCTAACACACATTTTCAGATGTTTTTTCGAAACAGTGTTAAATTTTAATACCTAATAAAAAACTATTTTTCATATTTTCTATCTTTTAATTGGCCTGTAGATAAAAATAAGTATTGTGTAACGCAGTGGAAGATGATTGTACGTAACCAGATATTTAACAGTAATTTTCTCGGTATTTAACCCAGTTTTCACTCGTTCTTTGTTATTTCCACATAATTTAGATATTCTAAAATCGATTTAAATGAAATGAAACCCAATATAATTAATTATTTTTTTTATCATTTTTGCGCAACTGACAAACTTTAATAAAATTGCCCAAATAGTTTTTTCCAAAGTGCTGTTTGATAAAAAGTTATCTCAGATACACAAGTAAGCTTTAGTAACCAGCCGAGTACAACGCTAACTGTAAAAAATCGCCAGCCTCAGCAGGTCTATAAGTCCCTAATACTCACTTATGTAATGCACCGAGATCGCTTCCGTGGAACCGTACTCTTTTCCACAGGTCGTCCACGGGCGCCAGACGTTTGAAGAAGTGGAACAGCGTCTCGAAGACCCTGGAGCAGTTGATGACGTGGACCCCTCGCATGTGCAGCGGGAATGAGAACTGAAATGTGATCAGGTTATGTGATTATTACTGCAAGATTGCCTTATTGTTGTTGATTGTAGAGTGGTTCCTGGATTCAGAGAATTCGTCTGATTGGACTGTTTACAAAACATGTCAAACTTGATGTTGTGTAGCATTTTGACTACTGATCAGGAATTTCAATTATGAACAATGTACTTGGCAGATTTCAAGATCTGCCAAGTACATTGTTCATAATTGAAGGCAATTAAATTTTCCAAAGGTGAGAAAAGCTTCAAAAAATTTTGTCTTCGATTGCCTGATAAACCTTCAGATTCAGAAGTAGTACTGAGGTCAACTGTTCTTTGCAGTCCTAGTTATTTGGCCACAAATAGTGTGGAAGAAAACTGGAATGTCTCCTTACCCCCATTACATTCATAGCTTGTATGGCTATTGCTGGTGAGAACTGCCTCATGTGCTTCATGGTGAGACCTGAACAATCCAAGAGGGCAGTGCCTCCTAAGATCTGGAGCTTCGGCTGCATGATGCCGATTTCCAGTAGAAGAAGAGAACCACGGATTAGATCGTCTACTGGGAAGTCATCTGGATCCCATTCACCTGGAATTAGTAAGTATAAATTAGAGGTTATGCTTCTTCACGAATCCTGCATTCCTGATCGTAGCTTGCGTATTTTGGTAGAAACGCAAGCAACTTACCTTCTCTACGAGTATTTCTTTCTATATTATTAGGTAGTTATTTTAATAACGTAGTTTCTCTCCGGTCTAGTTTCTTTGGTACGAACGAGTATCCACAAGGACTCCCTATTATTTATTTGCTACCTACATTTTCAAATAACGCTAATGAAATCAAATTAATTTATGGCATGTTTTACAACTTAACAACAATGGTAATATTAGCAATTTAGATGGTATTCATTAAAGTATTGTACCTAATCGTTAATTTATATGGCATCGTTAATTTAATTGTCTATCATAATGTAATGAATGACTAGGAGACCAGAGGTTAATAGCGACCATAACTTTGGCGCCTTAACAAACTTGACAGACCTTATAATGAAGAAGATTTTTATAACATCAAATACTCGTAATGAAGATAACTAAAATTAATGGTACAGTAAAATCCTTTTAAAAGTAAAGCATAGGCTTTTCTACGTAAGCGCGGTAAAAAGTTATTAAAGGTATTAAAAGAATACTATTAGCTTAGTACGGCTCCTTCATACTAATTATTTGAGGGACTGAGATGAGAGTAAAATCGCTTACCTTCCAAAATTCCGTGCCAAAAATTAATCCGTGTAGAAAGTCATGTCAAAGCTAGTTGAAAGCTTTGTTATTTCCAAAGTCAGTCGATTTTCGCTGTATTGAACCTCAAACATAAGGTCTTTAAGAAAGCAAAATAACATAGAAATATACACCTTATAACCGTGAAGCAGACACTACAGAACGCCGTTGTAATACCTGGGAAATTATCAACTGACTCCTCTAGTATCAGACTCTCTAACAAAATATCATTCGTGTTTTTTCAATATTGCCCTTTGCCGTTTGCATTCCAAGGCCGTGGTAACTCGTTTAGACAATCTTCAACCATGGCAGGCACTTGACGAGGTCCTTATTCCCTTTGCTTTGTTAGAAAGCATTATCTATTTAAAACTACTACAGGATCAAGTAAGGTGGATGACTTACCTAGTCGACACATAAGAAGTCTCTAGCATCAGGGCATCAGGCCTGTCGAAGAGCATGCCCGTTGCAAGTGGCCCAGTTTAGTGAGGCCGAACCAGTCCACATCTCGCCATAGGTGCGGGTTCTGGTCCCGGAAGCTGATATAGATGACTTACCTAACCGACACATGATGAGTCTGCCAACATCAGGCCTGTCGAAGAGCACGCCTTCGAACACGTGGCCCAGTTTAGTGAGGCCGAACCAGTCCACGTCTCGCCACAGGTGCGGGTTCTGGTCACGGAAGTTGCTGTAGCGGACTAACTGGAAGGAAAGTAGGATTCAAGATTAGAAGATTGTTTTAACTATATTCGTTGATGTTTAGAAAATCGGTCATTTTGTGGGTTGTCATGGATGCACAATTTAGTGCAGCTGTGAGACAAACACTGGTTTTTGGCATTCCGTATTTTGTTATTTCTATGTACCGTGCGTGTTTCATACGAGTAATATGTGCTAAATAAATTTGATTATTTCTTTCAATTCTTTAACAGAAGTAGTGCAACAAGTGGCACAATATGAAGATATAAATGGTGAGGACAGTAATACAAGGAAAATAAAGGGCATACATTTAAAGAAGTAGCGACGTAGGAAAATAAGAACAGAAGAATCAGAAGATATAATACCCTTCAGGCAGTAAGCGTTAACTGAAAACTCTTTAATGAAACGCGTCCGGCAGCTTATAATAATTGTAGATATTGGTACAAAATTGGTACGTACAAGTCTGTGCGCCCGCGCAGGCACTGATCGTCTTGCCCTCAGGAACCGCAGCAGAAACGCGTCGTCCATTCGCGGAGGGTGACACTCTCCTCGCTCTGAAATATGTAATTATAAACACCATTAGACAACTTGATATGCCATGACAAACAGCCGGTCTATTGTGTCCACATTTCACCGTGTGAACTTAGATCGAGTGAGCATGAAATGAATTGCCGTGTGATTCTGCCGATCGATTCTGTCGACTTTTCACCGTGACCGCTTAGGCGAAGTGAACGCCAAGTGAGCTGTCATGCCGTCTTGTTTGTATGCTTTGACAGCTCACTTGTCGTTCAATTCGCCTAAGTTTTCACTTCGACATGTTTACAGAATTGTATTGCTGTCTGTAATCATTTCGAACGAAAGGCTTGGGTGAAGAGTTCATTAAGTGCGCTGTCAGTACAAGTAATCAAGACGGTACGACAGCGACAGCGAGTTCCATTTTGTTTGTATGGCTTGTCAGCTCACTTCAGGTTCAATTCACCTCATCTTTCGCTGAAAGCTTTACAGAATCGCGTTGCAGATGCAATTGAATAATCAAAACGTCTTACAGTCAAGTGTGGAATGACACGACGGCGTCATCTCGACACGAACTCATTTATAGATACTGGATTGGTGTTACAAGATGTCTTTTGCTTGTTTCCTTTTGTATTGCAAACTGACTTCATTGCAAAGGGAGACTTAACAGGATTTAAAAATACTTCTTTAAAAATACTGCGACTGTGTTTCCAAAAGCTTACAACCCTAATCTCTTCAAAAATACAGTGAACAGACTATGGATAGACTCGCTCCATCGTAGACTTTGTCTCTGTCATCTCTGACATAGACTTAAGTCAAGAGCAAACCCATTACAAATAAAAAAAAAATAAAAAAACTGACCCGATATTATTATGCCAAAATTAATACTCGTTCCCTCTTCGAATTGGATGTAATAAAAAGACTAGTACCTAGTAAGATGAAGAACTTATAAATCATAATGATGGTCTTAGATTAAAATTATGGATCTTAGGTAAACTTGAACAAATGTGAAAACTGTATAATAGATCGTCGGCGTGATTCCCTAAGAGAACTGTTTAAGGATATCAACATCACGACGGTACCTTGTCAATACATTTACGAAAATATTATGTATGTTCGGAAAAATCTTCATCTTTTTAGCAAGATTAGTGACAGGCATAATTTTAACACTAGAAATAGGAACAAATTAGATCAACCCCGATTCAGAGAAGCATATTTTTCAAATTTTGTAAATGTGAGTACCATGAAGCCATTTACATTTTATGTGATTAGTTATAGTTTTACTTGTTGGACATGAACGAGCATGGTGGTTGAGAGCATGTCATGCTCGCTCAAATGTCTCGCTGATGGCGGCGTGTGGGTTTGATCATTCGGTTACCTTCGAAATGGTTGAGCTGAAAGGTGCCGATACACGCGTCATGTTCGTGAACAGGCGCCGTCGGTTGAGACTGGTCATCTCTTAACTGCCATTGGCTTATTTCAATCTTTATAATTTTAAATTCTTATAATAAGCCCTTTTTTTTTCCTTTGCATTGTCCTCACATGCAGAAGCAACAAGTATATGTAACTTGGAATTTTGTAAAACAGAACATGATTTAAAAGAGTGTCCGTGGAGTTTCTTGCACGTTCTTCTCCATAAAGATCTACGCTTTGGAACGTGCAAATAGCTTCCATGTTTTTGACTGACCGACCTTGACGTTTCAAAAGTGCCTGTGAATGGTTTATTTGAAACAAAATCCTTTGAATTTGAATTTGAGAACTATAATCTTATCGTCGTAAGTTTTTAATTTATCACAGAAGTTGTTCTGTGCGAAAGCAAAGGAAATAATATTTATTCAAAGTTGAAATGGTGGCACAACAGAATCGTAACGATGTTTACTTATCCGCACAATTTGTTACCGTTAAGTTGGAGAAAAGATGCTGTGGGTTAAACTTTATTGTTATTCGTAGCTTTAACAATAACAGTGTTCATTTATTGAAGAGCCATAATAGAACTGGGTTGCCTCGTAACTGGTACTTTTGTGTGGTGCGGTGTGATCCAAGGTGATGGTTTTTGTCTTACAATCCGTAAGTATCATCATCATATAAGCCGAAAGACCCAAGAGTCGCTACAACAAGCGGTTCTGTGCATCTCCAATCCATCGGCTACCCGCGGCCCTCACCAGGTCATCGGTCCACCTTGTGGGAGAACTTCTTCCGGCATGCAGTCACCACTCCAGAACTTTTCGGCCCCATCGATCATCTGTTCTGCAAGCAATGTACCCTGCCTGATGGGACTTCCTATTGGCAAAACTAGCGAACTTCAACACAGACTTTCATCCCGTATCAACAATTTCACTTTCTTCAGTATAAAAAATTCTTCCGAAAACTGCAACTGTTCACGTTGGATATGCTTCTCGATGATGTACGATGGATGGTGTCTCTATATTTACCTCATAAAGGTAAAGTACCTGTACCTTGATTCTTCCTCAAATTGGATCTGGACAATTTATCAAGGATAATAAGTCCCAAGCTTTGTTATCTCTCAGGGACCTTTTTTCATCATCCATAGCATTGCGCCATTTATGTTTATCAATAGACTTCATCGCATCTTTGAACGTCTTTGGTCCTTCCTCATGATTATAGACCTTTTCAACATAATTAAGAACAAATTCGTCAAACCTATCAGGCGCTTTGATGGTGGAACGATCTCTTAAAGTCATTCTATGTGACACTTGTTCTCGACGTTGATCAAAATGAACGTCTTCTTGGAAAACTGTGCAGAATTTCAGGGCCTTTTATTTAAATGAAACTTGTCCGTGCAACATGTGTTAAAATACTTTCTTGTTGCTTTAAGTATTTGGTGAGGCGTGCGAAAACCCATTCAAGTAAATCCGATGCGGATTCTAATGTATCTTTTTGAGGGCATAAGTTTTAGAGTATTTTGTATATTTATCTATACGATGATGGTAACTCTTCTACAATAATTGTTGTGATTAGGTATCAATAGGTATTTTTAGTACCACATAGCTCAATAGATGGCGTTGTACAATTGACGCTCGTTTCTGAATCGCGCTATGGTTTCGTTACCGCGCGCAATATATAGTCTCGGGCGACTCATGCGCAGTTAACTCTGGTTTCCCTTCAAAACGCATAAATCTTTCGCCTTTTACTAAAGATTTCCGTGGAGGGGAACACTCAAATGAGTCTATAATATTTTTTGAATACTCTGCTTCGGCAGTGTAAGAAATCTTAAAAATGGTATATGCTTGACGTTTTGATTTGACAACTGCTACCTATGTTAATAGACTGTAGGATAGGATAGGTAAACTACATACATGCAGGTATGGACACTGGACACCGGTCGATTAATCATAATGTACCTAATTTCCATTATTTCCAAAGCCGTATTATATTACAGCCTGATAGTAGTAAACACTTCTTGGTTTTATAGTAATCTATAAACAATTTAATCAAAGTGTGTGAGACCATAAAGCTCTTTGTGCCGTAAACAATGCAATCAACATATTTAATGAGTGTAAATTATTACTATCTTACATTATCTCTCTTTCCGGGCATTATTATGATTACAAGACACATAATTACTGTTTTTTTTGGTAATTTACTTCGTATAATGTACAATAGTAGTACAAATCTATGCTTTTAAAGCATGAAGGTCGATTTACACTCGTTTAAAGTTGAAACAAGTAGGTAGGTAATGCAAACGTTGAATTCACACTTAGGAAGGTTGTTAACCTACCTTTTTTGTTTACAAATTATTCTAGCAATTTCGTCGTTTAGTTGCTGTTATTCCCCGATTATCTTGCTAACGGTAAATAATCCCAAATGATTTCGCACTTGTATGATGTAAATATTCAGACTTTACGCTTTCTTGCTAAAAGTGACACCTTTTTTTAAGCGTCCAACTTTGCAACCTTTGTTTTTTTTCAAACAATTTCTCATATACTAACAACCTCCTTAAGACTGTGTTGCCCTGGTACTGGTCGCCTTTAACTAGCATAGTCCCCCACATTATTTCCAATCGTTCCCTTCCCTCCATTTGAGTCACAAGCTCAGTTTCCGTAAAACCCATATTTATGGTATCGGTTACCTAACTGTTACATGTACTAGGAAATGAGAAAACTCATTACATCGTAGCCGAGGTAATAATAGTCATTAAATATCATTAATCATTAAATTTATTGTCAACATCATCGGTTGGTTCCAATAAGTTCTTCGAAAATATTTATGGAATAATACGTAGGTACAGGCTACAAAGAGCCAAGTAAACTTATTTCAGATTAGACTTTTATCATGCTCTCATCGTTTCCTGGCCTGAAAAGGCCACTTTAGCAGAATCAGAAACCACATCACGCTACCCGTCACTGTCAAATTTTCCCAATCAATTTTGAACCTAATGCTTTAGCAATAAAGATGAAAATAACATTTTACAGATGATTAATATTTTGTTTCTAATATGATTCTACTTAAGTGACTTTTAACACCCGCATCGACCGTCACGCTCGTCACGCTACCACTGTCTCCCTTTTCTTTCAAATCATTTCCTTACAAAATCCATACATCTGTTCTTTAGCCTCTTTCTCAATCCATCGTCATTCATGGTGTGACATTCATAGAAAAGTTTTGGATGATGATATAAACTTCATATTTGTGTAAAAAAGAGTCATGGAACATGTCCGTTAGCACTATCTTTTGTTTATGACTAGCTTCTGCCAGCGGCTTCGCCCGCGTGGTCCCTAGGGAACATACTCCCGGGATATAAATAGCCTATATCCTTTCTCAGGCTCTAGACTATCCCTGTACCAAATTTCATTTAAATCGTGAAGAGTGAATAGGTTACTTCTAGGCAAGCATGCTCCATCTTCGACCACATCATCGCTTCTTATCAAGTGAGATGGTGGCGCGTGCCTATCAATAGTAAAAAAAAAATCGGTTCATTAGTTTGTTCTGTTTGACTGTCTGGCATTCAGACAGTCAGACAGAGTTACTTTCGCATTTATAAGGATAAAAATGACGATTTATCTCACCATATATCATATTCCTAAGTTCAACAATATTCCTAGCTCTGTTGGCCGGGTCCTCTGCACACAGGATGAACGCCTCCTCTTCTGACTCCGGATCGTCGTGCCGGTCCATCTCCGCCTTGAACGCGATCTCTTGAAAAGTCCAATTGTCGGTGTCGCCCTGGGAAATAACGCCATAACTAATTAAGTAATTTGCGAATAAATAATGATAGCTGGCCTGTAGCCTGTTGTAGTACGGTTGCGGAATTCGCTAGAAAAAGTTGCAGCGCTTCTGTAGCTAAGAGATTTAGTGCTGAACAATAATTGTGTAACTTTAAACTTTAAGTTTTTTTTAACTATTTATTATCAGCCGATTGTTGTTAACGGGAAGTAATTTTTTGTGATAAACTAACCGTTGGAAACACCTACCTACTTACACATATTTTGCCATTATTAGCAATTATTATAGCTAAAAATACAGTCAGTACATTTAAAAAAATTACTACATGCAAAAAATATTTTGTAATTAATTTATTAATTGTGACATAATTTTTTAATATCTCTCAAATTATTGAACGAAGAAGTGTCAAATTTTGTCATCAATACACACACGCACGCACGGGTCGGCCCCATCGCTGCAGTTACGCGGTTTTACCACGGAAATTTCGATTTGCCTTTTACAACATACCAAGGCATCAGAACTATGCAGGAGAATTTATACTGAAGGCTGCTATTCGACGCGCGCCACATCGCCGCGCTTCCGAGCTTTACGTCATCGGCACGTCACACATGTACAGTACACATTGTTTTGATCTGAGCTCCAAAAATAGTCTGCTGCCTTAGTATTATCCAAGTCTAACATTGAATTCTCAGTGCAAAACCGTCACAGCAGTCACAGAACCTTGACAAGCAAAGTTTTAGAGTGTTTGTTAATTTTAACAATGTTTATAAAATAGGTTTTTTAATACCTAGTTACTTGAAAAATGCAAGTGTGTTGAAACCAATAAGAATTTCTTGTAAACGTTGTTCAAAACTCACCCAGAAAACCTATGGCCAGGGCATAGGTTTTCGGGAATATGTTGCGAATCAAAGTAAACCTGTAGGTGTACCTAACTTAATTACTTTGAAAGATATAATTCAATCTACATGAAAGCCTAATTCGGTTTATCAAATCACAAAATTTATGTAGTAGGTACCACTAGCTTCGCCTGCGTGATCCCTTGGGAACATACTCCCGGGATAAAAGTAGCTTATTTGTTTTTCCTATTTTTATTAACCTCTGTGGCAAATTTCATCAAGATCCGTTCAGCCGTTCTGACGTGATTGAGTGACAAACATCCATCCATCCAAACATTCACGTTTATAAAATTAAGTTAGTAGACCATACCTCAATATTTTTTCCGTAACCTAACTCATTTCACACCATTCACACACACGGCTGACACGGCACGGCCCCCTCATCCATCGCTGCAGTTACGCGGTTTTACCACGGAAATTTCAACTTGCCTTTTACAACATACCAAGACATTAGAACTATGCGGAAGCATCAATTGTTTATTAGTAAAATGCCGCTATTGGACGCACGCTTACAATCGGGCGCCTGTTTCTACGTCACCGCACGTCACTGTTGTATTCCGAGCTCCACAAATTTTCTGCGGCCCTAGTGTTCTTGAAGACTAACTTTGAATTCTCTGTGCAAAACAGACACAACTCTGAATCGGCGCGTGCTGTGTTAATATGAATCATAAAACTTCTATGAATTTCTGATGTCTTGGTATATTGTAAAAGGCAGTTTTAAATTTCCGTGGTAAAACACTGTAACTGCGAATGATAGAGGAGGCGGTGACCGAAATAAAACGCGTCCCGTCGACGTCGCCATATATGAACAAGATCTACATAATTATAATGTACATTGTAACTACAAAGTACATCATCATCAGTACATGCTAGGGATGTTCATTATTGTTCCTTTATATTGAAAAGTGGACTATAACGTTACGCTTCACGTCATGTGAAGCTAATTGAAGCTATGTGGATGCAGTGTATGAAGGTAGGTATAACAAGGGGTGTACCTTTGTTTCGCAGACAGAAATTTAATAGAATTTCGTTTCGCAGAAAATGTTTCATATACTATTTGGTCCTTGTAATTTTATGTCACTACTAGTTGACCCGTGCAACTTTGCCTGCGTAGTTGTCGACCAGTCGGCGAGAAATGTCCATAAAAAGGAGACGCGCACTCGATCCCAAACGGCTCAAAACTGTAATTATTTTACCAATAAGGTTACAGTATTTACCAATAAGGTATTTAATATTCATTTAATTGTGCTTCTGTGAAATAGTTTTCATTCAAGTTCTCGTTCAATTATTTGAAACAATAATCTATACTAATATATGAAGCTGAAAAGTTTGTTCGTTTGCTTGTTCGTTTGTTTACTTGAACGCGTTAATCTCAGGAACTACTGGTCCGATTTGAATCACGCTACAGTGCAGTAACGAAAATTGTGACGCAGACGAAGTTGCGCGGTTCAACTAGTGTATTATAATAGGTTTGTCCTAATAAGTATTTAAGTAAACTAATTTAAAGAGATCACCAATAAATCATATATTTTGTCACTAGAAAATTTCATAAAGTTCAAAAAAAAATTAGGGTTGTCGTCATCATCGTTTCAACCAAATGAGTCTACTACTTAACTGGACATATGCCTCCCCCAAGGATATTAATTTCCACAGATAGTATAAATATATTTCAATAAAATTTCTAGCAGAATAGTAAATAAAACACTTAATTAAAGTTAAAATAATCAATATTTATTGTTAAAACGCCCCTTTTTCTTTTCTGGCCGATAAGCACATTTTACTACAATTTTATTGGTAATCCGTCTCTTATTTTACACATACATTCAGTCAAAAAAGTATCGGGAATAGATGATTGTGGATGATGTTTATGGTTCCAAATTCAAATTTTTGTTTTTTTGTAGTTGTTAGATTGGCACAACTGTTTTCCATTTTGGCGCGGAGTTTGAGTTGCATCTGTTATTTACATTAAATACAGTGCTGGTTTTAGTAATATCATATATAGTGTGTATTGCGAATTTCATAATGGACAAAAATATCGAACAAAGAGTTTGTCTTAAATTTTGCATCGCCAATGGAATTTCGTGTTCGGAGTCACTGAAAATGTTACAGAAGGCTTACGGTGAATCGACTTTATCAAAAACTCGTGCTTATGAGTGGTTCAAAGCGTTCAAAAGCGGTCGAGATATGATGGAAGATTTGCCTCGCTCTGGTAGGCCGTCAACGTCTGCAACTGAAGTTAACATCGCAAAAGTGAAGGAAATAGTGACTGAAAATCCCCATTCAACTCTGAGAGAGATAGCCGCCGAACTTTCTGTATCTCACGAGTCGATCCGTACCATTTTAACTAATCATTTGGGTATGAAAAATGTTGCTGCTCGGCTAGTCCCAAAAGATCTGAATTTTCTCCAAAAACTCAATCGCATGAAAGTCGCTGAGGACATGCTAGAACGAGTCAGTTCGGACCCAATATTCATGAAACGCATTGTTACTGGTGACGAGACGTGGGTTTACGAGTTTGACATGCAAACTAGTCAACAAGCTTCGGAGTGGCGCCTTCCAACTGAACCGAAACCGAAAAAACCACGCCAAAGTCGATGTATGTATGTATGTAAATCGGGCTGGTTTCCGCAACTCCACGACTAAGCGCGTATTTTGCGTGTAGGTGGGACAAATGCGTCATTCGATCCTCCCCAGCTCCCCAAGGAAGGCCAGCAACGCCTTGGTGTTACTAACTATCTCGCAGAGGGTACCTGGGTTTCCGAAGTACTTTGCCCTGTAATCCGCAACTACCGGGCAGCTTAGAAGCAGGTGTGCTGCTGTCTCATTCTCCTCCATGCAGGCTCTGCATAGCGGGCTGTCAGTGACTCCTATAGCATAGAGGTGTTTATTAAAAGACCCATGGCCAGTTGTTACGGCTGTGACTGAACGCAACTGTTGTTTAGTCAGTCTTAGGGCTTGTTTTGTGGAACGGCCATTTATAGAGGGAAGTGCCTTTTTGGCCTGCCTTCACTCACTATGGTCAACCCATGCTTGTGATGTCTATCTCCGATGCGTTTCCTTACCAGATTGCGTAAGTACCCGAAAGGCAGCGGCACGATGGGCTCAGGTCCCATTGCTGACAAACTCGACCCCCTTCGGGCGAGTTCATCCGCAGCGTCGTTGCCTCGAGATTCACTGTGTCCCTTGATCCATTGAATGGTTACTTTGTTGTGTCTGCCAACCTGGTTGAGACGTTGGTGACACTCGAGAATCAACCCAGAGATCACTGTGTGGCTGTTCAGAGCTTGCAGGACAGCCATGCTGTCCGAGAGTATGCGTATTGAGTGGTCCTTAACTTCCCTGGTTAGGATGGCTGATGCCGCCAGAGAAATGCCCATGCATTCAGCCTGGAACACTGTGTTGTGGACCCCCAATGGTGTGGCTATGTGGATATTGAGATCCTCTGAGAAGATTCCCGCACCAGTACCTGTACCTGTTTTTGATCCATCGGTGAAGATCCGCAGCTCGGCGGGGCAGAGCCCCTCGCACCGATGATCCTCATGCAATTGGATTTTGTATTTTTTATCGAAGATAAATTGCTTGGGTACCCGGTCATTGATTGCTTTTGTTATGGGGAGTTCATTGTTGAGCTCCTCGAGCAGAGCGGTGTGTCGTGTGTCTCTCTTACTCCAGAGACCTAATGTTTTAAGGCGTACTGCTGCCATCGTCGCTTCCTGTTGTATAAACAAGTGTAGCGGAGGGAGCCCCAGCATGGCTTCCAGTGCCGCAGTTGGAGTAGTCCTCATGCAGCCCGTCGTTGCCATGCAGGCCAGCCTTTGCATGTGTTGTAACTTGTTTACGGCTGTAGCTAGCTTTGAGCGTGGCCACCACACCACGGCCCCGTAGGTTAGCATGGGCCGAATTACTGCGCTGTACAGCCATAGTACTATTTTGGGAGATAGGCCCCACTTCTTCCCTATCATTTTTCTGCATTGCCAGAAGGTAATGCAGGCCCTGTTTAGTTTGTAGTCTAGGTGATTACTCCAGCTTAACTTACTGTCTAGGATGACGCCTAGATACTTTACCTCGTTAGACAGCTGGAGCTCTGTGTTGAAGAGCATAGGTAGCCGGTAGTGGCCTAGTGCTCGCTTTTGAGTGAATATGACTAATTCAGTTTTCGTGGGGTTTACCGACAGATCATATTCGTCGCACCATCTTTCGACGATGCGTAGTGCTTGTTGAGTGAGGTTGCAGATCGTTCCAGTCACTTTCCCTGACACTAGGATTGCGAGGTCGTCAGCATAACCTATTGTGTAGTAACGATGTGCGTTGAGTTTGGTGATCAGGTCATCAATTACCAGATTCCACAGAAGAGGGGAGAGCACACCCCCCTGCGGGCAGCCTCTGGCTATCAGAGCCAACTGCTGCTCTTCCTCAAGGCGAACAACTCGTTTGCTTAACATATTAGTTATCCAGTCAGTTAGTACCTGTTCCACGCCGTGTTTGGAGAGAGCGGCACTAATGCTGGAAAAGTTTGTCTTGTCGAAGGCTCCTTCGATGTCTATGAATGTGCCCAGGCAGGACCCTTTCTGGTGAATCGCTTCCTCAATCTGGTTCACCACCAGATGAAGAGCGGACTCTGTCGACTTACCCGAGCTGTATGCGTGTTGGTTACCATGCAGTGGTATTGTTTTCAAAACGCCATCACGCAGTTCCCTTTCACACAGTCTATCCATTGTCTTTAGTAAAAACGAGGTCAGACTAATCCAAGGCAGCCAAAGTCGATCAAAAGTCAAAGTCATGTTGACGGTTTTCTTTGACTATCGCGGTGTTGTGCACTCTGAATTCTTACCGGAAGGTCTAACGGTAATTAAATATAGAATATTATTTGAGCGTTATGCGGCGTTTAAGAGAGCAAATTCGACGAAAAAGGCCAGATTTGTGGAACGAAAAACTTTTTTCTTTTCCCTAAACTCAAATTACCACTTCGTGGCACCCGTTTTCAATCGATAGAAGACATAAAGGAGAATTCGCGGCGAGAACTGAACTCAATTCCGGAAGCAGCGTTTAAAAATGTTTTGATGAATGGATTATTCGTTGGCGCAAGTGTATCGTTTCTAAAGGAGCATACTTTGAAGGTGATAAAATAAATTTGGATGAATAACAGACATTTTGTGTATTATTGATCTTTTCTCGGTACTTTCTTGACAGAGTAGTAGATCAACATTAATTTGATAATTCATACCTGAGAACACTTTTTGTTTATCTGAGAATGAAAATATTTCGTAGCGATAGATCTATTTATTAGGTGAACAACTTGATGACAAATATAAATTTTGGTGACAAGAAATGTAGTCTCCGTATAATATATCTACACTTAGATATACACGGAATAGGTACTTACCAATACCAAGGAAACAACTGATTAATTAATTGAGAGAGTGGAAGATGATAAATTAGCTACTCGGGCTAGAATTGTGAATATCGTTTTTAAATAAGGACACGTCCAATTGGGTCATACATCATACGTAATATCTGATTATTTCTACGGCTTACAATTCTGACGATGATTCTGAATATTCGGTTTTTCATAAACTTTCTAACGCAATTCAGATATTTGTGCCTGGTAATCATCATCTCATTTTGCTGAGCTGATGATGGAAGGTATTAGTCAGGATCTGATGATGGGATCCCATGAAAAATGTTTGTTCAGCGATATTTGCGCCAATTGTTACCCGATTTGGATGATTCTTTTTTTATTTGGAAGAGTATTTTCTCGGACTGGTCCCATTTAAATTTGGTGAAAATCTGATGAAGAACTTCTGAGGTAGGGAACGGGGAACTCTTCAATAAATGATAGCAAATGGATCGGGATTTCTGTAATCGAATGTCTGTTGATTGTTTACTCCAGTTCATAACATAATATCACACAGGCACGCTGCCGCTGGGCTTGTGGTTTCACATTTTAGTGGTACCTGCGTACCACTAAAAAGTGAAAAATAAAAAAAACATTTTAACAAAAAAATAAAACCGACATCCAAAAACAAAACACTACAAAGTAAAACATAACTTAAATTTCGGAAGTCCGTGTTCAAAAACGAAATAAGTAACCAAAAACACCGACTTCCGAAATTAAAGTTATTTTTTACTTTGTAGTGTTTTGTTTTTTTCAGTGTTCCCTACGATATTTCCCGTATCCTCACAAATTAACAAAATGAGCCTAATTATTCATCACATGCATGCATGCATCATCATCATCATTCATACACGGCTCGGCCCCCCAACGCTGCAGTTACGAGGTTTTACCACGGAAATTTCGACTTGCCTTTTACAACGTACCAAGATATCAGAACTATGTAGGAGAATCAATTGTTTACTTGTTTACTGCCGCTATAGGACACGCATTCATCCGGCCAGCTGTTTCTACGTCAACCGGCACGTCACACATGTACACAATTAGCCATTGTTGTGTACCGAGCTCCACAAACATTCTGCGGCTCTAGTATTATTGAAGACTAACTTTGAGTCCTCCGTGCAACACCGTCACAAACTGAGTCGGCGCGTGCAAAAAAATAAAAAATAAAATTTATTTATAATCCTTCCATGTATTTTGATGCCTTGGTACATTGTAAAAGACAGATATCAAGTGGGTCCGCTCGGACCCACTTATATCTGTCTTTTACAATGTACATTTTCTCTTTAAAGGTGACAATTTACATATTTGTAAGGAAAACTGTTTTATTGACCGCATAATGAGAAGTTTCTTTTTTGAGTATTAAAAAAAAAAGTAGTTTCCAAGAACTCTGTAGATGGCGTTGAACTGACTACGTTACTAGGTGCCAAAGCAAAAAAAAAAAAAACATTGTGTTTATAAATGTCAATGCGTTAAGGTGAATGCTCCAGGATAGCCCGCGAAATTCAAATATTTTCATGTTTTTTGCAATTTGCCGGTCAGTGTGAAGCTGTATGTGGACCAAATGCGTTCCGCGACCGTAACGCGTATTGATCTAAAGAATTATAACCATTTTAATCATCAATATAGCCCTCTAAGTTTTCCATAAAAATATTTTAATTTATTTACACATTGCCCTAAAGTTTGGAAAACAAACAACAGTTTTTTGAAATTCTCAAGGCCTGTGTAAAAATGAATCGCTTTGTCATTGTTCTTGATATAATGAATGCTCAGCAAGCCTTTATCTTCTGTTTGAGTAGAACCTTCATGTGTTTGGGTAATAATGCTAATATTCTGGGTTTGAACATATTTCTCATGGCATTCCCTGTTTTCCAATGAACTTTTTTGATATATTTTTATCTCTTCACTTGGAACAATCTCTAAGTATTCTGCGGTGTTCAACTCTCCCATTTCTATATCAGTATTGCTAACATCTTCTGAATGTGGTTGCTGGTCAGACTCGGCTTCTTCAATATCACTTTTTAATGGATCCTCACTTGACTCATCATAGGGCATGGTATTGAAATAAATTTGCTCTTCTACAAATGATGTTGGAGGAGCTGAAGAAAAGAAGAAATGTTACCTACATATTATTTTATTATTGTTGTGACTTTGGTGCAGTAAGTAAATGTACATATTTAAAAGATGCGTACTGCGTGCATATGTCTTTTGAATTTGAGAGAAGTTGAGAGTCAGTGACTCTTGATGATCATCAGGTTTTGGAGCAGTGTATGATGATGAATCTTGATCTTTGAATGTTATGGGAGGTTGAGATGCATTTTTCCATGGAAATATGGACGGAATGGCTGTTTTCTTTAATATTTTTGATGCCACATCTTAAAATAGGTGAATTATTAAAATATAATTTGAGATAGAATAAATATAATCTCTTCTTATGTTAGAACATATGAAAGTATCTACAATACTGAACTATGATGAACTTACTTGGTTGTAACACTGATCCGCCTTTGTACAGTGTTTCACTTGTGCATAAAGTTTTAATAAATAAATAAATAATGGCGTACTTATAAAATCATTTGGTTTAAAGTGTGCTGAGCATATGTGCGAATGCTTTTTTATGGTACGTCCAGGCTTAAAATGTACGATGGCTTGTACCCATTGCGCTTTACGACTTTCATCTTTAGGAAAAAGATGTATGCCTTCATTTTTGCACAAATCCACGAGGCACAGACTTCTCTTCTTTTTCTCTTGGGACATTTTCTTTCTGGCGTGGAAAACTCATAAATTAAAACGACTGTTAAATGAATATTTTTTTCTTTTTCCTTGTTGTTATTTACTTTCAAAATGTCATTGGTGTAATGTGATGTGACTGACATGACATGTACGTTTCGTTTTACGATCTCAAATTACATCCAAGTGAAAAAAATCAAAAAATTACGTGACGTTCCGTTCATTGCAGTAACATACCAAGTTCAGCGCCATCTATCTATCGACTAGGGAAGCGTTTAAAAAAAATAAAAATAATATCCCTCATTGTAATTACAAGTTTACATAATTTTGTAAATTGTAGAAAATGCTCTAGTATTTTACTAAAAAAATCTAATTAGTCCGTCTGATAGATTTAAAAAAAAATAAGTTTTTCACGTAAACAGAAAATAAAGGAGATACAGCGAGTTGAAGACATGCGTGACGTCATCTGGCTTGGTAAATTTGGTACATTTTTACCAACCCATATGACGTCACGCGTGTCTTCAACTCGCTATATCCTCTTTATTATTTGTTTACGTGAAAAAAGAAAAAATACGTGTCCAATATTTTTTTTAAATCTATCAGACGGACTAATTAGATTTTTTTTAGTAAAATACCCCATTCTGACAGGTGGATTCACCTTGTGTCAGAACTTTACAATTTTGCACCTCAATTTGAAATGTAAAGAAATTTAATTAATAATGGTTGTAACAACTAGTAGTGGAAATGTGTAGTGACAGTAGTGATGATGAATATTAGACAGAATTGTGATTTTGATATAGTGCTCCATGACTTTCGTTATGAATAACCAACCGGCCAAGTGCGAGTCGGACACTAACACGAAGGGTTCCGTACCATAAACAAGTTTCTTGTATGAGAGCCCCCTTTAATTTTTTTTTATATTTTATTATTATTTATAGGCCCAATGTCCGTGGTACAACAACGTATCTGCGAACGATAGAGGAGGAATCACGACATTGTATTATGAGCAAGATCTACCTATGGAATTGCCGTTCTGCAGTACTGGCCATTTCAAATCAAAATAATTTTTGTTTGGCTAAGAATTCTAATTTCAAATTAATTTTATTTTAAAAACATGTTTTTTTTTTCCAAAAGTAGTCATTTGTTTATTGATTAGTGTTACATTTTCATCGCATTTCAATCTTTTTCGTCATCATGGATACGTTAAAAATTCGAGTAATTATGGAATATGAATACCGTCGTGGCAGGAACGCGGCACAAGCGGCACGCAACCTCAATGACGTTTACGGAGCTAACACTACAAACCAACGCATCACCTATTATTGGTTTGCTCGCTTCCGTTCTGGAAATTTCGACCTGAAAAATGAACCTCGCGGTCGTCCGAAGACTGGTCGACAATGACGAATTAAGGGCGATTGTGGAAGCTGATGATACACAATCTACGGCTGAATTAGTAGCAGCTTTCGACGTTAGCGTCAAAACAATATTGGTCAATTTGCGTCAAATTGGCAAGGTAAAAAAGCTTGACAAATGGGTGCCCCACGAACTCAATGATCGCCAGCGCGATAGTACGCGTCGTGACGTGCTTGGCACTGCTCAACAGACACACAAATGAAGGAATTTTGAACCGCATTGTTACCTGCGATGAAAAATGCATTCTGTTTGATAACCGCAAGCGCTCAGCAAGTTGGTTGGATCCTGGTTCAGCACCTAAACAATGCCCTAAACGAAAACTTACCCCTAGAAAAGTGATGGTCACTGTTTGGTGGTCTAGCGCCGGTGTGATTCATCACAGCTTCTTACCAAACGGGGTGAGCATTTGCAGATGCAGATGTGTACTGTGAAGAACTGAACACAATGATGGAGAAGCTGGCACATCTCCAACCAGCATTGGTCAATCGCTCGTCTCCGCTGCTCCTGCACGACAACGCGCGACCTCATACTGCATAGCAGACGGTCTCCAAGTTGCAAGAACTGGGGTTGGAAGCTCTCCGTCATCCGCTCTAGTCACCAGACCTTGCGCCTACAGACTACTACTTTTTCCAGAATTTGGATAACTTCTTGGCGGGAAAAAAATTCAATACCCGAGAGGCAGTACAAAATGTCTTTGAAGAATTTGTTGCCTCCCGTCCAGCTGATTTCTTTAAGAAGGGCATCAATAAACTGCCACTGCGTTGGCAAAGATGCATTGATTGCATGGGTGATTACTTCGATTAATACAAATAAAAAATACATGAAAAAAATTCGTTTAAATTTTTTCATATAAAACGGCAATTTCATAGGTAAAGAGCTATTATTAAGGCTATTGTTTCAGTATATTTTTGAATGGGAATTATTCGAGGAGGTTCATCATTAGATATAGGTCTATGGGTAAATTAAAATCACGGCAATCGCTGTTTTGTTCAATATCCCGAATTGTCAAGACTCTGTAGACCCGACATCTACATAGTACCTTAACTGATAGAAATAGGGCAGCCTCAATCACGGGTGTAGCTAATTTTGAACATAGGGAAATCCGAGAGTCAAAAAATATCATAGATGCTTAGAAATAGGAAGAATTCTGTCTGTGCGCATAGCTATAATTGATTATCTTTCATCATTCAGTCGCGATGCGTGAAGATTTACTTACATACATTTTTATTAATTTATTTAAACTTCATGTACAATATTTTGTTTAATTATTAAACTTAAACTTATATAAGTATGACAAGCAAACGTGAGATTTTTTGTTCAAGATCGTAAAGTAGATAACGTTTTCACTTTCCAACTGAAGATTGTCTTAATTTCTATTTACTGTAGGTAGCAGCATTAACATTCCACTCTGTTCTAAAATATACAGATAGACAGAAAAAATACAAAAAAATACGAAATATACAGATAAGTAAACAGATATTATCTTCCGCAACCCTGGAGCTCCCACGGTAGCCCCGTGGGAGCTCCAGGGTTGCGGAATTTGATCGAAAGAGAAACTGCGGCCTTAGAACGCTAAAAGGACCGTGAGAACTAGTACAGTAACTCCTAAGACTCAAAAATACATAGATTTAACTGGATAGCTCCTTATTATTCATAACAATGACCAGCTTATGACGGGTGAACTTAAGTTAATCACGAAGGAAATGATCGAAATCTCTTTACCGTCTAGTAAATACAGCTTGTTGGAATATGAACTTGTAGCCTAAAAGCTTTACTTTATTAATATTGGTTTTGGTTAAATATATTTCTATACCGGACGGGCGTGATCGACTGGAACGGGGGTGTGATGGGGTAGGTCTATCCTTCTTCTAATCCTTCGATATGAACTGTGACCACCCGACTGCGTCCAGCCGCGCTGACGTCCTGTACCGGGGGTACTGAGGTTCCCCGAGGTGAGATTTTTGACCAACGGGCACTGTGAATGCGGCTAACGTGACCCACCCGAACCTACTTGAGCCTGGCAGCCTTCTTACCCACGTCCCCGTTATTCCCGTTTTGGAACGTAGCGTGGTGTTTCGGATTCTGCTCTGTCTTTTAACGCCCATGATGCTGCGTTCCATCGCTCTTTGGCAAACTCCAAGGCGGGACTTTTGCGACTCGATGAGCGACCAGATCTGAGCACCGTAGGTTATGATGGGCAGAATACACATGTCGATGAGTTTTCGCTTGGCGCGTGGCTAAAATTGGCTGCCCTATAACTTATATGGTGTACATAATAAAGAGTATTCTATTCTATTTAAAAAGTTGACCAAATTCAAAATGATAAATATTAAGTTTGGTTTATTAGCGCAATCTAATCTTATCAAGAAATTGGCAAAAGCGTATTTCACGACAAGAAGGTAAAAGGTAAATCTTTTAGTACTTAGCTACTAAGCTAAGTACTAAAAGAGTCTAAGTTTTTAGCGATAGACTCACTAGAGTCTATCGCTAAAAACTTTTTAACAAAAAAATAAAATTGACTTCCAAAAACAAAACACTACAAAGTAAAAAATAACTTTATTTTCGGAAGTCGGTGTTTTTGGTTATTTTGTTTTTGAACACCGACTTCCGACAGCACACAAACACAGCGTGCCGGCGTGATATTATGTTATGAACTGGTGTAAATAATCAACAGACATGCGATTTCAGAAATCCCGATCCATTCGCTATCATTTATTGAAGAGTTCCATTGCCTACCTCCGAAGTTCTTCATCAGATCTTCACCAAATTTAAATGAGACCAGTCCGAGAAAATACTCTTCCAAACAAAAAAAGAATCATACAAATCGGTTATCAATTGGCGAAAATATCGCTGAACAAACATTTTTCATAGGATCTCATCATCAGATCCTAATTTATACCTTTCATCATCAGCTCAGCAACATGAGATGATGATTACCAGGCACAAATATCTGAATTTCATTAGAAATTTCATGAAAAACATTGTATGTGCCTATAAAATTTGAGGGTTTCCCTCGATTTTCATGGGTCCCATCATCAAATTCTGAGTATAGGCTTTCGAATAAAAAAATAATTTTTAAAATAGGTCCACAATTGGCGGAGAAGTCGGTGAACATACATAAAAAAAATACATACAGCCGAACATAGAACCTCCTCCTTTTTGAAGAATTCGGTAAAAAATATAAAAAGCACGGTTGATTTGATCGACTAGTCAGTAGAGACTGTTTACCTCAGGACGGAAATAAAACATCGAAAGAAAAACTAGGGAAAGACGCCATACAGTGTCTCACATACATGAGGAGACTTCTATAACTTCAACTACTAGATAAGGATGGAAGGAAGAAGGATTTAGCGGCGACAGAAATTAAACTAGGATAAAAGCAAGAAAACGATGATAATGACGAATTATAAGTTAAAATCCGTGACATAATAATACCCAGCCATCAACTTTACCACGACGTTGCTGACAGCTGATTGCTTAATTCTAAATTAGGTCTTATAAATGCACTTTAAATTGGGACTACATTAAAATTTGGCCACGTAATTACATTTCTTTTCGTACAAGTTGCGTAACTTTGCAAGTATTCTGTCCTTCTGTTCAGTTACCAGTCACCAAATAGTTGTTTGGGCAACATAATCAGAAGTATCTTTTTTTTTTTTTTTATCGTTTATTTACTAAGAACATTTTTTTTTTTACAATTTTAATTTACAAACATACCAACACAAACCATCGCGGGTTTAACAGTGGTATGGCCAGTCACGGCAGCTCGGTGTTACACCATATTTTTAAATTAAGTTAGGTAGTAAGTTAGGTATCTACAGCGACATCTATAGTAATATTTTAAAGCTTAAGAGTTTGTTTGTTTGGTTGAACGCGCTAATCTCAGGAACTACTGATTCGAATTGAAAATTATTTTTAGTGTTGGATAGCCCATTCATTGAGGAGGGTTATCACTACATAATTTATAAAACAAAGTTCTCCGCCGCGTCTGGCTGTCTGCCTGTCTGTTCGTGATAAACTCAAAAACTATTGCACCGATTTTCATGCTGTTTTTACCAATGGATAAAGTGGTTCTCGAGGATGGTTTTAGTATATAATTTGTCTAGAAACTAATTAGGGATCCTTAAGAAAGCAGCGTGGACGAAGTCGCGGGCGAAGTGCTAGTAGGCTATATAACACTCACAAAAATCACGTCACAAAAATGTGACGCAAGCGAAGTTGCGCGGGTCTGCTAGTATAAAAATATGCAGTTGTTATTGAGAACGGCAATCCAACCTTGGCTTGAGATAGGGCTTTAGTGAATTATTTTATTCAACAAGCAACCGAGGGCACACCGTTCTCATTCGCATTTCAGTCGAAAACTGACATAGAATAGTCTCAATTTCCATTCTTACATTACATAATAATATTTTGACAGATTGCGACTGACATGCGAATAGGTAATCAAAGGAATGCGCACGAATTTTGAAAATTAGTCGAATTTTGGCACTCTGATATCTGCGGGTCTAAAATGCCATTTTAGTAGAATCAGAAATATAGCCAGCTAGTTTGATTTGACCTTGTATTTTCCACCATGTAATAATAAATTTGGATTTGACGCCACGGTTGGCGCAGTGGTTGAGTGATTGGCTTATGCGCTGCGTGTCGTGGGTTCGATTCCCACACGGTATACAAATATTTGTATGGCTTACAGATAGTTGTTCCGGGTCTGGATGTTTGTGTGCCTATGTGAGTTTGTATGTTTGTGTACTCACCCATGATACAAGAGAAATTCCTAGAGAGTGGCAACGTTTAAAAAAATAAAATAAAATTAGATGTCTAATGATGACCATGCTATACTTAAATAAAACAAAGTTAAAGTTTTAATTTTGTTTGAATGTTGCCATATTTTGACATAAATTGGCTTCTCACGGAGAACAAGCAGCCCCAAAAAATAATGTCCATCATCGATGATCTGCCATCAGCTAGGTGACATCATCAGTCACTTTAGTCTCCATGACACCCCATGAGCCCTTTCAAATGAATGTAAATTCGAAGGTTGTATACAATTAATGTCCTCCTGACATCCTATACCCACCTTCGGAGTCCACAATCAGGTGGGTGACATCATCAGTCACCTTAGTCTCCATGACACCCCATGAGCCCTTTTAAATGAATCCAAATTCGAAGGTTGTATACAATTAATGTCCTCACTGACACCCTATACCCACCTTCGGAGTCCACCATCAGGTGGGTGACATCATCAGTCACCTTAGTCTCCATGACACCCCATGAGCCCTTTCAAATGAATCCAAATTCGAAGGTTGTATACAATGAATGTCCTCACTGACATCCTATACCCACCTTCGGAGTCCACCATCAGGTGGGTGACATCAACAGTCACCTAGGTCTCCATCCTCCGTCAAACGAAATTCTCAAGACAGCTAAAAACGATAAAAAGATAAACACCATTATAAGTAACTAGTTGCTTCGCTCCTATTGGTCTTAGCGTGATGATATATGTATAGCCTATAGCCTTTCTCGATAAATGGGCTATCAAGAGCCTGAGATTAGCGCGGTCAGGCAAACAAACTATTCAGCTTTATATATTACTAATAGTTGACCCGCGCAACTTCGTCTACGTCACAATTTTCATTACTGCTCCGCTCCTATTGGTCTTAGCATGATGATATATAGCCTATAGCCTTCCTCGATAAATGGGCTATCTAACACTGACATATACGATTTTTTTCAAATCAGACCAGTAGTTCCTGAGATTAGCGGGTTCAAGCAAACAAACAAACTCTTCAGCTTTATATATTAGTATAGATAGATGTAACAAAATGTTAATCAGAACAAAGCCCATCTTGAGCGCAAAGTCAACATTTGGAAGGACACGCTTGAAAACGGTGGTCTGAGACTAAATGTGGCGAAGACTGAGTACATGTCCTGTGGCAGCACGGATACAAACACCATCCGAATAGGTTCGGACCTGATCAGAAAGTCCGATACGTTCAGGTACCTTGGATCCGTGCTGCACGAGTCTGGCATCGTGGACGACGATGTCCAAGCACGTATTGGCGCGGCTTGGGCGAAGTGGCGCGAGGTGACGGGCGTTGTATGCGACCGCAAAATGCCTCCGAAGCTCAAGGGGCAGATACATTCAGTCAAATAAGTATCGGGAATGGATTATTTGTTTATGGTTCCAAATTCAAATTTTTGTTTTTTTGTAGTTGTTACATTGGCACAACTGTTTTCCATTTCGGCGCGGAGTTTGTGTTGCATCTGTTATTTATATTAAATACAGTGCTGGTTTTAGTAATATCATATATAGTGTGTATTGCGAATTTCATAATGGACAAAAATATCGAACAAAGAGTTTGTCTTAAATTTTGCATCGCCAATGGAATTTCGTGTTCGGAGTCACTGAAAATGTTACAGAAGGCTTACGGTGAATCGACTTTATAAAAAACTCGTGCTTATGAGTGGTTCAAAGCGTTCAAAAGCGGTCGAGATGTGATGGAAGATTTGCCTCGCTCTGGTAGGCCGTCAACGTCTGCAACTGAAGTTAACATCGCAAAAGTGAAGGAAATAGTGACTGAAAATCCCCATTCAACTCTGAGAGAGATAGCCGCCGAACTTTCTGTATCTGACGAGTCGATCCGTACTATTTTAACTAATCATTTGGGTATGAAACATGTTGCTGCTCGGCTAGTCCCAAAAGATCTGAATTTTCTCCAAAAACTCAATCGCATGAAAGTCGCTGAGGACATGCTAGAACGAGTCAGTTCGGACCCAACATTCATGAAACGCATTGTTACTGGTGACGAGACGTGGGTTTACGAGTTTGACATGCAAACTAGTCAACAAGCTTCGGATTGGCGCCTTCCAACTGAACCGAAACCGAAAAAACCACGCCAAAGTCGATCAAATATCAAAGTCATGTTGACTGTTTTCTTTGACTATCGCGGTGTTGTGCACTCTGAATTCTTACCAGAAGGTCTAACGGTAAATAAAGAATATTATTTGAGCGTTATGCGGCGTTTAAGAGAGCAAATTCGACGAAAAAGGCCAGATTAGTGGAAAGAAAATTCTTGGATTTTGCACCACGACAATGCGCCTTCGCACAAGGCTATCATTGTGAACGAATTTTTAACCAAACACTCAACAAATACCATCTAGCAACCACCATATTCACCAGATATGACTCCTGCTGACTTTTTTATTTTTCCTAAACTCAAATTACCACTTCGTGGCACCCGTTTTCAATCGATAGAAGACAATTAAAGGAGAATTCGCGGCGAGAACTGAACTCAATTCCGGAAGCAGCGTTTAAAAAATGTTTTGATGAATGGATTATTCGTTGGCGCAAGTGTATCGTTTCTAAAGGAGCATACTTTGTAGGTGATAAAATAAATTTGGATGAATAACAGACATTTTGTGAATTATTGATCTTTTCCCGGTACTTTCTTGACAGAGTAGTATATAAATGCATCATTCGGCCTGTCCTACTGTACGGGGGCGAGTGTTGGCCAGCACTAAGCAGACACACCCAGGAGCTTCGCGTCACGGAGATGAAGATGCTGAGGTGGATGAGTGGCGTAACGCGATCCGATCGCATACGCAACTCTTACATCCGAGGTAGTCTTGGTGTCCGTGACGTGGGGGAAAAACTGCAAGAGTGTCGTCTGCGTTGGTATGGCCACATCATGCGCCGCCCTATGGAGTACGTTGGTCGGAGATGCATGAATATGGCTGTTCTTGGGGCTAGGCCCCGTGGTCGCCCTCGCAAGCGCTGGCTGGACGTCGTCAAGTCCGACATGAGAGCCAATGGCCTGACTGAGAAGGATGTTGAAGATCGGGCAAAGTGGAGGAAGCTAAGTAGGAAGGCGGACCCTGGCAATAGCCGGGATTAACGCCAGGTGGAAGAAGAAGAAGATGTAACAAAACATCAAAAGACGCCTAAAGTTAAATTTTATTAAACATCCTTTGCAGAGACAAGGTTTTTAGTAATTTATGTAAATAAATCGAAATATTTATTTAAAGCACTCGCAAGAAAAAAAAACACAACTGTCTTGGCTATATATATTTTTTAAATTTGTTTTTATACTAAAACCATAATCACACATAAAACTCGACTCAAAAGCTCAAATAAATCGGTGTAGTTTCGAGTTTTTAATAATTATTTAAAACTGCTAAAAGAAAAAACAAAACAAATTATTAAATACGTCATTGCACATATTTAAGTACAAAATTCATGCTGAACTATTTTGCCGTTACAGAGAAAATTTACAATAAAGTTTGAAAAACTACCTATTTTTTACTACGATTTTTTTCCAAAATTTGGGAATGTATATTAATGTTTTACACAATACAATGTATTTGTGATGACGTTAAGTATAACTTATATTTTTTACATGTATAACGTACAAATGGATTCATATACAAACTTCTTTAAACATGCAAGTGTTTTTGGGATTTGGGCGACAGACAGTGGATTCAGAGTTAGGTCACTTTTGGACCAGAAGATTTCAATTGTACCAAGGCTACAGAAATATAATGGAGCATACAGGGCGCGCTCTTTTGTATACCCGAGGTCACGTGGTCGGCTCTACGAAAAATATCGCAGTTGCGTCTTTATTCCACGGAAAATTTCGATTTACTTGCTTCCTATTACCAAGGTATCAGAAATTAGGAGGATCTGCTGCGTAGAGGAAGCAGTCTGCGGCGGCGGGCATCGCATCGAGTCGGGTCATGCTCATGACCATCGCGTTTCGCGTTTACTTCTTCCTTCTTGATTTCGAGGGGATTTTTATAATTATATACAATAAAAATGTATCTATCTATGTTCCGAGGACAAACTTCCCAGGCACTCCAGTCACTCCACTACTATATCAACTTAGACTTTATTCAAGCCAAGCGTTCCATTTCCAATGAATGAACATTACATAGGTACTATAAAGTCAAAATTCACATTGATATTCACGTTTATTGTCAAATAAAAGAATATAGGTAATTAAATTTTTATGGCGTAAGGTGAACAATTAATAGTCTCATGCTTTCATACGCTTTATTTTACCACGGAAAATTACAATTTGTCTGCTTCCCGATACCAAGGCGCCAGAAATTACCAGAAGGAAAGGTACTTTACGGTGTTCCGCGTCACGTCCTCATACCGAATAAGTCTTTCTTCCACGGAAATTTTGAATAGCCTTCAACCTAGTACCAAGGCATCAGAAAACTAGGGAGAAAATTTCCGTAGTTAGTGTGGTGCTGACAGTCCTTCGCTGTGTCTTTCGCAGTCGCAGTTGATTCGTATCGTGGAACTGGCGAAATTTTGTTTGGGCCAACAACACAACACGCAACAGCTAAGAAAGAGTTCGGTCTTTCTTACACGGAAAATTAGAACCACGTTCAGCCACGTACCAGGAAGTCAGAAATCAGGAGGAGAGTGAATTATTTTATTCAACAAGTAACCGAGGGCAATCTGTCAGTTTTCATCGGTTTACTTTACTTTGCCACTGCTTTTTGAATGCGAACGTTGCTTCTTCTTCTTCGTGTCGCTGGTATTTTATTTAACTTGCAATGTATGTATGTATGTTTGTTTGGGTGGTATCTTGCTAGGTAGGTACCTACTCAATTTTTGAAGCAGATCTCTTCAACCGATTGAGCTGAAATTTTGTATACGGGTTTAGTTTGGATGACAATACACGATAAGCTGTGTGACGTCATCGTTGCTTAAAAGTTAGCAGAATTGCCGCTATGAAATTTGACACTAATAATTTTGTCATTTAACGCTGGAATGCTGGCAGTCTTCTGGGCACGTTTCCGGATGGCACGGCACGGACCTAAACTGAAAACTCAAAAAAAAAAATTAGCTGTTTCATACATTTTCATTGGCAAAATATTGAATTTTGTATGAAACAGCTGTAATTTTTTCGAGTTTTCGGGGTCGTTCTCGAAGTAAAA
The DNA here is from genome assembly GCA_950371165.1 of Lacanobia oleracea. Lineage (NCBI taxonomy): Eukaryota > Metazoa > Arthropoda > Insecta > Lepidoptera > Noctuidae > Lacanobia > Lacanobia oleracea. The sequence goes on from OX493405.1 coordinate 3,254,292, forward strand.
GTTGCTCTTATTCATGTGTCAAGAGGTTGTTGGTGTTTTTCAAATAACCCTGTATAAAATTCTTCTGTTACTGACTGATTGCGAGACTGAGAGACATGCACCGCCGAAACTACTAGTCGCAGAATGTATGTGGGGACTGTAGGGGAGCACTAAGAGAAGATTTCCCGAAATTCCTACGGGAACAGAAAAAAAACGGGATATGCGTGTACGAAGTATGCGTGGAGTAGGTATCGTAGCCACCTTTGGGATGGCTCAGCTAAGTATCAGCTTGCAGCGCTTGACTCGGTGGAACGCAGAGCTAAGAGGCTCCTCGATGACGTAAAACTGGTGGATGCCAAGCTATTTGACTCGGTCTACCATCGGACATCCAGACGCACAGCATCTTACCTTATCCACCACCACCTTGTAGCTATTCCACCAATTCGCACTAAGCGTTTCCAAACGTCTTTTGTAATGCTCACAGCAAAGGAGTGGAACACTGCCTGCGTCTGTGTTTCCGAACGCTTCCAACTCTATTCTCTTCAAAGTCAGAGTGAACAGGCTCCTTCTGGGTAGGCTCGCTCCATCGTAGACTTTGTCTCTGTCATCTCTGACATAGATTAGAGTCAAGAGCAAACCCGTAAGTAGGTCGATTAATTCCTCTTCGTAATTTTGGTAAACGTATAGGTAAGTAAAAATCATAATTAAGTACGTATAGATTTGTTTATACAGCTACATCATATCACATTAGTTTCCAGCCATTCAATTTCAACACAATTATTAGAACCTGACTTTTAATAAAGGTAATATAGGTACCATGTACATTATTAAAAAAATATGTCTATGCTATTGTCATCTGAATGAAAGAACATTACTGGCCACTAAGAACTAGACCGTTTGCACCAACATCTACTCCCACAAAAAAATCATGACATCAAGATGATGACCACGACATAGGGCTGCATTCACGTAAAAATATAACAGCTGGTATACTATACCTACTCTTTATTATACAAAATAAATTAGTTACGAACTATCCGAAGTAGGATGCAAAGATTTTCGCCACCACTATATCGAGTTCAGTACAATGTATCGACTGTCGAGTTCAGTACAATGACGCTTTCAGGGTGCTGATGGGGTTGCCCCGATACTGTAGTGCATCGGGGATGCTTGCTGAAGCGCACGTTGACTGTTTTTATACTGTGATGCGGAAGCGGTGCGCATCCCTGGTCAGAAGTGTGCGGGGCAGCGCCAACAGCATCCTGTCCATGATAGCAAGTAGGCTAGATTGTGCGTTTATGAACCACTGCTGCTGGGTACCAGCTGGGCCTGTCGCCTTGCAGCAGTGATGTCGCAATTTTGTGTTGTTAATGTATTACTAACATAGTTTGTAAGCTTTTTGTTACTAACACTTTTGAGTCTTGGTACTTGTAATAAATGTTATTATTATTATTATATCTGCACTTGGTGTCACCCATGTTAGTTACGCCACTGTCGTACGCCTGTCAGCACTCTTTCTCATTTAAGACTGGTTTTCTTGTCACGATGTCCGCCCGCTGACGGTCGGCGCTGATGTGTCAGTATGTATGTAGTTATATGTATTTTTGAGTGGCGCTGACCGAAAGTCAAGAACCGAAGTTCGTACGTTTCAGCCAGGGCACAGAGTTTTTAGACAGGGTGGGCAGAAAATTTTAAAAGCCAAAAATATTTACTGCATGTTGGTTTTGGTTCGTCTGTAACGGAGAAATCCTCTCTTAGGGCGTATTTTATTTATGTATTAGGATAACAGTTTTACCGGTTTCATAGAATCTATTTACGTGTGAGAATAATCGATTTTTTAAAAGATATTTATTAGGTACTCAATGAGAAGACTGATTGAATGAGGAGCTCGTAGTTCAGCTATCAGCGCCGAGGGTCAGCATGCGGTCAGCGCGACGGGAAAACCAGCCTTATTTTGTTGAAAAAGGTAAACCAACGTCAAAACCGCTTTCAAGCGCTAACAAGCTTGGATCTCGTTCTAGCAAAGCTGCTGCAGCTATACCTGCTTCAAACGTGAATGCACCCATAAGCGGTTCCTAAAGTCAGTCAGAGTTCCATGCCACACTACACCGCAGTTTTAGAAAAGCTTAACTTTCTAAGACTTATTTTAACACTTATTCCTAGATTTTTAATCATACTTGAGCATCGTTCACTAGCCACTAATCTTATGTACTACTCTGTCAAGAAAGTACCGGGAAAAGATCAATAATACACAAAATGTCTGTTATTCATCCAAATTTATTTTATCACCTTCAAAGTATGCTCCTTTAGAAACGATACACTTGCTCCAACGAATAATCCATTCATAAAAACATTTTTTAAACGTTGCTTCCGGAATTGAGTTCAGTTCTCGCCGCGAATTCTCCTTTAATTGTCTTCTATCGATTGAAAACGGGTGCCACGAAGTGGTAATTTGAGTTTAGGAAAAATAAAAAAGTCAGCAGGAGTCATATCTGGTGAATATGGTGGTTGCTAGATGGTATTTGTTGAGTGTTTGGTTAAAAATTCGTTCACAATGATAGCCTTGTGCGAAGGCGTATTGTCGTGGTGCAAAATCCAAGAATTTTCTTTCCACAAATCTGGCCTTTTTCGTCGAATTTGCTCTCTTAAACGCCGCATAACGCTCAAATAATATTCTTTATTTACCGTTAGACCTTCCGGTAAGAATTCAGAGTGCACAACACCGCGATAGTCAAAGAAAACAGTCAACATGACTTTGACTTTTGATCGACTTTGGCGTGGTTTTTTCGGTTTCGGTTCAGTTGGAAGGCGCCAATCCGAAGCTTGTTGACTAGTTTGCATGTCAAACTCGTAAACCCACGTCTCGTCACCAGTAACAATGCGTTTCATGAATGTTGGGTCCGAACTGACTCGTTCTAGCATGTCCTCAGCGACTTTCATGCGATTGAATTTTTGGAGAAAATTCAGATCTTTTGGGACTAGCCGAGCAGCAACATGTTTCATACCCAAATGATTAGTTAAAATGGTACGGATCGACTCGTGAGATACAGAAAGTTCGGCGGCTATTTCTCTCAGAGTTGAATGGGGATTTTCAGTCACTATTTCCTTCACTTTTGCGATGTTGACTTCAGTTGCAGACGTTGACGGCCTACCAGAGCGAGGCAAATCTTCCATCACATCTCGACCGCTTTTGAACGCTTTGAACCACTCATAAGCACGAGTTTTTGATAAAGTCGATTCACCGTAAGCCTTCTGTAACATTTTCAGTGACTCCGAACACGAAATTCCATTGGCGATGCAAAATTTAAGACAAACTCTTTGTTCGATATTTTTGTCCATTATGAAATTCGCAATACACACTATATATGATATTACTAAAACCAGCACTGTATTTAATATAAATAACAGATGCAACTCAAACTCCGCGCCAAAATGGAAAACAGTTGTGCCAATCTAACAACTACAAAAAAACAAAAATTTGAATTTGGAACCATAAACAAATCATCCATTCCCGATAGTTTTTTGACTGAATGTATTCTTATGTCAATTTAAGTTATGCCTACGTCTAGTCTATACAATATAGTTCAATCACACTCATCATCTGCCTAGCCTTTTCCCAACTATATTGGGGTCGGCTTCCAGTCAAACCGGAATTAGCTGAATACCAGTATTTTACGCGGAGCGGCTGCCTACCAGACCTCCACAACCCAGTAACTGGGTAACACGGTACTTCATGGCAAGACTGGAGTCAGATTTACTGGCTTCTGACTATCCGTAACGACTGCCAAAGATCTACAAATGACAGCCGGGACCAACGGCTTAACGTGCTTTCCGAGGCACGGAGGAAACTCGTTATGTTAAGATGGTCACCCATCCACAGACCAACCTTGGCAAGCGTTGCTTAACCTTGAAGATCGACCCGTGCGGCTGTTATTATTTAGCCACGAGCTCCTCATAGTTCAATCACACTATTCTATTTTATTTTCTCAAAAAGTGCTCAAAGTAATGTCTTCAATTCTGCCAATATCAGATGTGTTGGTAAAACTAATACAGACAGACAGTGCAAACAGACATTAATGTCACCTCATCATCAACATTTCTGCCGAGTGACTTCCACTGCTGGACATCGGCCTCCCCCAGAGTCGGCACATCAACCAGTCCTAGGGAGCTACTCTCTAAACCCGAAGTCCGTAGTTTCAGGATTAGTTGCGGGCGTATTGTACTCCGTACCACCAACGGACTTACGATTAGTCCCGAACCCGAACTCAGGAACAAAAATCGAAATCGTGTTGTCATTAATTCTCAGCGGTTCGGTGATACGGAGTAGAATACGCCCGCAACTGAGCCCGAAACTACGGACTTCGTGCTTAGAGAGTAGCCCCCCGTGCGTCTCGCATCCAGCTGATTGCCGCGGTCTCCAGCTCATCGGTCCACCATGTGGAAGCCTTCCAACACTTCGTCTTAATCTAAGTTAATCTACAGAATATCCTAAGGTCCTCATATCGTTATCAAAGTCTTTGTTCTTGTACTGCTTGATCTTGGTCAGCCACCTCTCCAGGGAGACCGGCTCGCGATGGCCGCCGTACCTCTTTGGGAGGCATTCTGGAGGGATGTATCTGAAAAAGTGAGATAAATAATTTAATTGGTTAATGATAAACGATATTTATTTCTGTAAGGAAACTTTTAATCATTTTTAAAAGTAGACGAGGTCCATATCAAAAGTAAGTCTTTTATTCAAATTTAACTGAGAATAAGCACTTCTCGAACGCATACAGATAAGACAGTCATCCAAAAAACACAAAGCTATTCTAGGAAGAAACACCGAAACAAACTCAGAGGTCACAGGAAAACATTTTTTAGGGTTCCGTAGCCAAAGGGTAATCAACGGAACCCTATTACTAAGGCTCCGCTGTCCCTCCGTCCGTCTGTCTGTCAGCGGACTGTATCTCAATAACCGTAATAGGTAGACAGTTGAAATTTTCACAGATTGTGTATTTCTATTGCCGCTATAACAACAAATAATAAAAATGATGGTTTAGGTCCGTCTCGCACTTGGTCGGTTTTTTTCAGATCAATTATTGTGTAGATTAGAAATGGTCTTTTGAGGAAATAACCACACAGGTTTGAGTGGTCTAGTATTCATCAGTACACCCAATGTATCAATGATCGTCTAGTTTGTCTTCCAACGGAGCTCAATTCTTAGTCTGGTCCTATGTTTTAAGTTTGTTTTGGTTTTACGAATACTCAAGCCAGGTCTTGAAATTTCTCAAAAACCCTCTTAATATTCTAAGAGATACTAGTCGATTTCTAATCAACTGGAATGGAGTAAAATCACCTGTATCGACTTCTTGCCATTCGAAGCACGTAGTTGAGAGCTGCCAAGCGAAACAGATCGTTAAAGCGTTCGCAGTCAGCCAGGTAAGTGCTTGTTGTTACAATGTTAAAGTGTATTAGCATAAAATAAGAGATAAGTGAAGTGGCAGTGGGTAGGGCTCATTGTTCACAGAACAGTTGGTCGATGGGGCTGAAAAGTTCTGTTTTTGACAGATTTCCACTCTGCCGTATTCCGCGATTCCGTGAAAAACCGATTTCCGATCTTAAGTTATCGTATATAGGGTACTCCTTTTTTAGGGTTCCGTACCCAAAGGGTAACCAACGGAACCCTATTACTAAGCCTCCGCTATCCGTCCGTCCGTTCATAATGTAATATAGCTAGCCATAATGTAATACCTAGAGCGGGTCATTATCCACCCCTTTGACAAATTTGTGAAGGAGCGGTTGAAGGTCGCGGGGCTGGTTTCGAAAACGGGTCTACGTTGCCCGCCCCGCACCCGCGCCGCCGACGCCGCCGCCCCGCTGCCCGCAAAACTCGAGGCACAAGCCTAAAGGGCTTAAAGTAACCTAACCTAACCTATGCAAGTCGTACTATGTACAAAGTTATAACAAAGTATAATTTTGTTAGTACGGGGTGACCATGTACCTACTTACATTGTGGAATAAGTACACTGAGGATAAACGTTAGCCGCCATATTGTAGAACGTCTCGCAATGAAAATCCAGCTAACCGTTAATCCGCCGCAATACAAAACGGCCCTCTTCTTGAAAACGGCTAGACGTAATGTATTACGGCGATTTATACAATCCGACTGCGATATGTCTATTGCCGTAATAACGACAAATAATAAAAATTTGGGTTTACGATACGGAACCCTTCGTGTGCGAGTTCGACACGTACTTGGCCAGTTTTTTTGGAATGTGAGGATATTACTAAAATGCGAATACGAACGTTGCTTAAAAATAAGTACAATTAGCCCTCTGATATAAACTGTCGACCAATCAGTGCAGTTAATATTTATCTGGTTTGGTGTTTAGGTATTAGTTATAGTGAAAACGAGCAAATGTGCTCATATCATGAATATTGAAGACACAAACAGGTTACGGTTCCAAGAAAACCAATATTGAAACGTCACAACTAACCAAAGATACTGTTTACCTCTCTGTCTGTGGCATGAACAGGATAAGCTCATATATGTATAACAGACGGGTTTACAGACGTATACCGAACCAAAGAGCAGCTCACAATCGTTAGCAGAGCTTTCATTTGAGATTAGATACTGTGGCGTAGGTACTAGGACTACTAAGGTAAATGGAGCTACAGGGTGGTGGTTTACTAAGCGGACTGCAAACATCGTATGTCGGTGTGTTTGGGAATAAAAATGGATTAATTGATCATCATCTTGGCAAATTAGATCAGTGGAATTTCATTTTTTGTACAAATTAGCAGCGGAAACGGTAAAAGCAAATGCTGATGGCACATCTCGAGACTAGACTGGAACATTATCTGATTTTCTTTATCTGTCATAATAATATCATGACGTGGTTTACTTCATCTCTCCTTAGTAACCAATGCAACCTAGTATTGTTTGGTCTTCGAGTAGGGTAGTCTCAGGCTTGTACCCGCTTACAAGTCAGGTTTTAGTAAGCAAATGGGCATTTTTATTAAAGTTTGTATATGGCTATTTGGCGTTGTCCCACTTGGTATTTTTTTTCTCACATTTAATTGTAACATTTTAGCTGATTAAACTTTATTATAGTAGGAAATTAGAATGTTGGGAAATTAACTAAAACCCTCTTTTTAGACTTTTACCAATAATTTAAAACAAGAATAAATAATTAAAATTTCAAAATACAGTTTTTTCCGTTGTCCCACCCTGTTTATGGCATATGTTTCGCCGCGTTAATTAAATTTGGATCGCAATATTCATATAATACTGAAGTCATTATAAAGAACGCAATGTCTACTTTTCATTTTAAGAATTAATATTTAATACATATTTGTATAATATAACAAAATATTATTTGAATAAATTGTTAAAAAATTGGGCCTGGTGGAATTTCCTACTGAGTTACGCAAATATATACAAGAAGAAATAAAATCTACTAACTTAAAACCATTTTTTTATATTATGGCAACTCTAGGTACGATTTCGTTTAGCAACGTCGCCATGTTGGTTTTTCGTTCAGTTTGACTTATAACATCATCGGAATTGGTAAGCCCGTGATAGTGCTGTTTGGAAATTCCACTAATTTACGGTGATAACGTTGTAAGTACGCTTGCTTTACTAATTCAAAGTGTATTTATAAGAAGAATAATCTATCATTTGTTAGTTAAACAAGCATTTGATTACCTGTTATTTCACGAAAATTTTATAGAAAATTGACCTAACCCCTCAATCCGTTACGTTAGCTGAGAAACATTTTCTCAGTGGATGGGTTTTCGTAACTCAGTGGAACATAAAGCATCGTCTACATGGTTATTTTAACCAACTTAAAAAGCAGGAGGTTCTCAATTAGGATCAAATTTATTTTATTACGTAAAACGTAATTTTACTCTGCATCTTTTTGTAGGGTTTTACTTGACTTGCAAAATTATTTTAATTTCAAATCATAGAAGTATTTCTTTGATTGATTGAAAAAAATGTATTTTAATTAAATTTTAGAGATTTAGTTAATTTGGATTGTTTGATTTTGTTTTTAGTTTGGGAAGTGGTTGCCTTGAAATGTTGTCAATTGCACGAATATAAGTTTAAGTACATTCTGCTAGCAGCTTTGCCACGTGAAAGTAGTTTCTCCATACATTCTTTGGAACCCTGTTTCACCCGTTTAGGGAGTGAATTTTGGATAATCCTTTCTTATTCTTTGTATACCTACATCACATAAGGCACCAAATTCCAGCGTTCTAAGTCCAAGGGTTTGGAGTGGTCGTTGATGAGTCAGTGAGTAATCTTGAGTATTCCCTGTATTAGGTATTACATATTTTTAATATTGTTTTCATTAGGTGTCAAAATGGCGCTTACCGCTGCAGAACGCATGAAAAAATATAGAGAGAAGTTGAAGCAAAATCGAATAGGTGAAGAAAAACATGCAGAAAGAGTAAAAAAAAGTAAGAAAATATCTGAGCTAACCGAAGATGAGAAAGAAAAAAAGCGAAATAAATGGAGAGAACAGAAACGGAAACAGAAGAAAAATAAAAATACAAAGAATGAAGATAAGAATTTGAAACCTAAACGGGACAGAACGTTGAAAAGAATTACATTGGTACGAAGATAAATAATGCCGCTATGAAAAGGATTAAGAATTTAAAAACAGCGCTTAAGTAGGTATCTATTAAATTTTTTTTTTATTGTTCAAAGTAGTTGATGTAAACTAAGCCTTACATTTCCATACCGTTCCACTGAGTGACGGTCCACCTGTTGTGGTAATTAATTTTGGTTACTTATTATTTTTGTTGTTAAATGAGGAAGATCTCAATATTTTGTTTAGATTAAAAGTAAATGATGCTATTATTACATAAGTAGTATAAGTTTTCAATTTGATCTCTTATTTGCCAAATATACGGAAAGTTATTGTGTTCAATTTATCTTATTGTAACTAAGAGGATACAAAGTGTTGATTTTGTTACGTTATTTAATTCTAATACACATTTTCAGATGTTTTTTCGAAACAGTGTTAAATTTTAATACCTAATAAAAAACTATTTTTCATATTTTCTATCTTTTAATTGGCCTGTAGATAAAAATAAGTATTGTGTAACGCAGTGGAAGATGATTGTACGTAACCAGATATTTAACAGTAATTTTCTCGGTATTTAACCCAGTTTTCACTCGTTCTTTGTTATTTCCACATAATTTAGATATTCTAAAATCGATTTAAATGAAATGAAACCCAATATAATTAATTTTTTTTTTTATCATTTTTGCGCAACTGACAAACTTTAATAAAATTGCCCAAATAGTTTTTTCCAAAGTGCTGTTTGATAAAAAGTTATCTCAGATACACAAGTAAGCTTTAGTAACCAGCCGAGTACAACGCTAACTGTAAAAAATCGCCAGCCTCAGCAGGTCTATAAATCCCTAATACTCACTTATGTAATGCACCGAGATCGCTTCCGTGGAACCGTACTCTTTTCCACAGGTCGTCCACGGGCGCCAGACGTTTGAAGAAGTGGAACAGCGTCTCGAAGACCCTGGAGCAGTTGATGACGTGGACCCCTCGCATGTGCAGCGGGAATGAGAACTGAAATGTGATCAGGTTATGTGATTATTACTGCAAGATTGCCTTATTGTTCTTGATTGTAGAGTGGTTCCTGAATTCAGAGAATTCGTCTGATTGGACTGTTTACAAAACATGTCAAACTTGATGTTGTGTAGCATTTTGACTACTTGATCAGGAATTTCAATTATGAACAATGTACTTGGCAGATTTCAAGATCTGCCAAGTACATTGTTCATAATTGAAGGCAATTAAATTTTCCAAAGGTGAGAAAAGCTTCAACAAAATTTTGTCTTCGATTGCCTGATAAACCTTCAGATTCAGAAGTAGTACTGAGGTCAACTGTTCTTTGCAGTCCTAGTTATTTGGCCACAAATAGTGTGGAAGAAAACTGGAATGTCTCCTTACCCCCATTACATTCATAGCTTGTATGGCTATTGCTGGTGAGAACTGCCTCATGTGCTTCATGGTGAGACCTGAACAATCCAAGAGGGCAGTGCCTCCTAAGATCTGGAGCTTCGGCTGCATGATGCCGATTTCCAGTAGAAGAAGAGAACCACGGATTAGATCGTCTACTGGGAAGTCATCTGGGTCCCATTCACCTGGAATTAGTAAGTATAAATTAGAGGTTATGCTTCTTCACGAATCCTGCATTCCTGATCGTAGCTTGCGTATTTTGGTAGAAACGCAAGCAACTTACCTTCTCTACGAGTATTTCTTTCTATATTATTAGGTAGTTATTTTAGTATCGTAGTTTCTCTCCGGTCTAGTTTCTTTGGTACGAACGAGTATCCGCAAGGACTCCCTATTATTTATTTGCTACCTACATTTTCAAATAACGCTAATGAAATCAAATTAATTTATGGCATGTTTTACAACTTCACAACAATGGTAATATTAGCAATTTAGATGGTATTCATTAAAGTATTGTACCTAATCGTTAATTTATATGGCATCGTTAATTTAATTGTCTATCATAATGTAATGAATGACTAGGAGACCAGAGGTTAATAGCGACCATAACTTTGGCGCCATAACAAACTTGACAGACCTTATAATGAAGAAGATTTTTATAACATCAAATACTCGTAATGAAGATAACTAAAATTAATGGTACAGTAAAATCCTTTTAAAAGTAAAGCATAGGCTTTTCTACGTAAGCGCGGTAAAAAGTTATTAAAGGTATTAAAAGAAGACTAATGAGCTTAGTACGGCTCCTTCATACTAATTATTTTAGGGACTGAGATGAGAGTAAAATCGCTTACCTTCCAAAATTCCGTGCCAAAAATTAATCCGTGTAGAAAGTCATGTCAAAGCTAGTTGAAAGCTTTGTTATTTCCAAAGTCAGTCGATTTTCGCTGTATTGAACCTCAAACATAAGGTCTTTAAGAAAGCAAAATAACATAGAAATATACACCTTATAACCGTGAAGGTAAGCGATTTTACTCTCATCTCAGTCCCTAAACCTGGGAAATTATCAACTGACTCCTCTAGTATCAGACTCTCTAACAAAATATCATTCGTGTTTTTTCAATATTGCCCTTTGCCGTTTGCATTCCAAGGCCGTGGTAACTCGTTTAGACAATCCTCAACCATGGCAGGCACTTGACGAGGTCCTTATTCCCTTTGCTTTGTTAGAAAGCATTATCTATTTAAAACTACTTACTACAGGATCAAGTAAGGTGGATGACTTACCTAGTCGACACATAATAAGTCTCTAGCATCAGGGCATCAGGCCTGTCGAAGAGCATGCCCGTTGCAAGTGGCCCAGTTTAGTGAGGCCGAACCAGTCCACATCTCGCCATAGGTGCGGGTTCTGGTCCCGGAAGCTGACATAGATGACTTACCTAACCGACACATGATGAGTCTGCCAACATCAGGCCTGTCGAAGAGCACGCCTTCGAACACGTGGCCCAGTTTAGTGAGGCCGAACCAGTCCACGTCTCGCCACAGGTGCGGGTTCTGGTCACGGAAGTTGCTGTAGCGGACTAACTGGAAGGAAAGTAGGATTCAAGATTAGAAGATTGTTTTAACTATATTCGTTGATGTTTAGAAAATCGGTCATTTTGTGGGTTGTCATGGATGCACAATTTAGTGCAGCTGTGAGACAAACACTGGTTTTTGGCATTCCGTATTTTGTTATTTCTATGTACCGTGCGTGTTTCATACGAGTAATATGTGCTAAATAAATTTGATTATTTCTTTCAATTCTTTAACAGAAGTAGTGCAACAAGTGGCACAATATGAAGAAATAATAATAATAATAATAATAATAAATAAATGGTGAGGACAGTAATACAAGGAAAATAAAGGGCATACATTTAGAGAAGTAGCGACGTAGGAAAATAAGAACAGAAGAATCAGAAGATATAATACCCTCCAGGCAGTAAGCGTTAACTGAAAACTCTTTAATGAAACGCGTCCGGCAGCTTATAATAATTGTAGATATTGGTACAAAATTGGTACGTACAAGTCTGTGCGCCCGCGCAGGCACTGATCGTCTTGCCCTCAGGAACCGCAGCAGAAACGCGTCGTCCATTCGCGGAGGGTGACACTCTCCTCGCTCTGAAATATGTAATTATAAACACCATTAGACAACTTGATATGCCATGACAAACAGCCGGTCTATTGTGTCCACATTTCACCGTGTGAACTTAGATCGAGTGAGCATGAAATGAATTGCCGTGTGATTCTGCCGATCGATTCTGTCGACTTTTCACCGTGACCGCTTAGGCGAAGTGAACGCCAAGTGAGCTGTCATGCCGTCTTGTTTGTATGCTTTGACAGCTCACTTGTCGTTCACTTCGCCTAAGTTTTCACTTCGACATGTTTATAGAATTGCATTGCTGTCTGTAATCATTTCGAACGAAAGGCTTGGGTGAAGAGTTCATTAAGTGCGCTGTCAGTACAAGTAATCAAGACGGTACGACAGCGACAGCGAGTTCCATTTTGTTTGTATGGCTTGTCAGCTCACTTCAGGTTCAATTCACCTCATCTTTCGCTGAAAGCTTTACAGAATCGCGTTGCAGATGCAATTGAATAATCAAAACGTCTTACAGTCAAGTGTGGAATGACACGACGGCGTCATCTCGACACGAACTCATTTATAGATACTGGATTGGTGTTACAAGATGTCTTTTGCTTGTTTCCTTTTGTAATGCAAACTGATTTCATTGCAAAGGGAGACTTAACAGGATTTAAAAATACTTCTTTAAAAATACTGCGACTGTGTTTCCAAAAGCTTACAACCCTAATCTCTTCAAAAATACAGTGAACAGACTCTGGGTAGACTCGCTCCATCGTAGACTTTGTCTCTGTCATCTCTGACATAGACTTGAGTCAAGAGCAAACCCATTACAAATAAAAAAAAACTGACCCGATATTATTATGCCAAAATTGATACTCGTTCCCTCTTCGAATTGGATGTAATAAAAAGACTAGTACCTAGTAAGATGAAGAACTTATAAATCATAATGATGGTATCTTAGGTAAAGTTGAACAAATGTGAAAACTGTATAATAGATCGTCGGCGTGATTCCCTAAGAGAACTGTTTAAGGATATCAACATCACGACGGTACCTTGTCAATACATTTACGAAAATATTATGTATGTTCGGAAAAATCTTCATCTTTTTAGCAAGATTAGTGACAGGCATAATTTTAACACTAGAAATAGGAACAAATTAGATCAACCCCGATTCAGAGAAGCATATTTTTCAAATTTTGTAAATGTGAGTACCATGAAGCCATTTACATTTTATGTGATTAGTTATAGTTTTACTTGTTGGACATGAACGAGCATGGTGGTTGAGAGCATGTCATGCTCGCTCAAATGTCTCGCTGATGGCGGCGTGTGGGTTTGATCATTCGGTTCCCTTCGAAATGGTTGAGCTGAAAGGTGCCGATACACGCGTCATGTTCGTGAACAGGCGCCGTCGGTTGAGACTGGTCATCTCTTAACTGCCATTGGCTTATTTTAATCTTTATAATTTTAAATTCTTATAATAAGCCCTTTTTTTTTCCTTTGCATTGTCCTCACATGCAGAAGCAACAAGTATATGTAACTTGGAATTTTGTAAAACAGAACATGATTTAAAAGAGTGTCCGTGGAGTTTCTTGCACGTTCTTCTCCATAAAGATCTACGCTTTGGAACGTGCAAATAGCTTCCATGTTTTTGACTGACCGACCTTGACGTTTCAAAAGTGCCTGTGAATGGTTTATTTGAAATAAAATGCTTTGAATTTGAATTTGAGAACTATAATCTTATCGTCGTAAGTTTTTAATTTATCACAGAAGTTGTTCTGTGCGAAAGCAAAGGAAATAATATTTATTCAAAGTTGAAATGGTGGCACAACAGAATCGTAACGATGTTTACTTATCCGCACAATTTGTTACCGTTAAGTTGGAGAAAAGATGCTGTGGGTTAAACTTTATTGTTATTCGTAGCTTTAACAATAACAGTGTTCATTTATTGAAGAGCCATAATAGAACTGGGTTGCCTCGTAACTGGTACTTTTGTGTGGTGCGGTGTGATCCAAGGTGATGGTTTTTGTCTTACAATCCGTAAGTATCATCATCATATAAGCCGAAAGACCCAAGAGTCGCTACAACAAGCGGTTCTGTGCATCTCGCATCCATCGGCTACCCGCGGCCCTCACCAGGTCATCGGTCCACCTTGTGGGAGAACTTCTTCCGGCATGCAGTCACCACTCCAGAACTTTTCGGCCCCATCGATCATCTGTTCTGCAAGCAATGTACCCTGCCTGATGGGACTTCCTATTGGCAAAACTAGCGAACTTCAACACAGACTTTCATCCCGTATCAACAATTTCACTTTCTAACACAAACACAAAAACAAAAAATAAACACAAAATTATTTACAATAAAATTTCATAAGTGGTTAATCCAGTGTAGTTTTTATAGTTTAAAAGAATTTATAGATAAAAAATGTTGATGTTTTTAAAAAAAAAAAAAAAACGGTTGTTGTTGCTTAACTTGTTTTTTTAAATTTTGCATTTTATGTTTTATCCTAGCTAAACATGCTTGTGCCTCAATTTGTATATAACACCCTTGTATACCATGTTTTACGCAAATAAATATTCTATTCTATTCTATTCTATTCTATTCAGTATAAAAAGTTCTTTCGAAAACTGCAACTGTTCACGTTCGATATGCTTCTCGATGATTTACGATGGATGGTGTCTCTATATTTACCTCATAGAGGTAAAGTACCTGTACCTTGATTCTTCCTCAAATTGGATCTGGACAATTTATCGAGGATAATAAGTCCCAAGCTTTGTTATCTCTCAGGGACCTTTTTTCATCATCCATAGCATTGCGCCATTTATGTTTATCAATAGACTTCATCGCATCTTTGAACGTCTTTGGTCCTTCCTCATGATTATAGACCTTTTCAACATAATTAAGAACAAATTCGTCAAACCTATCAGGCGCTTTGATGGTGGAACGATCTCTTAAAGTCATTCTATGTGACACTTGTTCTCGACGTTGATCAAAATGAACGTCTTCTTGGAAAACTGTGCAGAATTTCAGGGCCTTTTATTTAAATGAAACTTGTCCGTGCAACATGTGTTAAAATACTTTCTTGTTGCTTTAAGTATTTGGTGAGGCGTGCGAAAACCCATTCAAGTAAATCCGATGCGGATTCTAATGTATCTTTTTGAGGGCATAAGTTTTAGAGTATTGTGTATATTTATCTATACGATGATGGTAACTCTTCTACAATAATTGTTGTGATTAGGTATCAATAGGTATTTTTTAGTACCACATAGCTCAATAGATGGCGTTGTACAATTGACGCTCGTTTCTGAATCGCGCTATGGTTTCGTTACCGCGCGCAATATATAGTCTCGGGCGACTCGTGCGCAGTTAACTGTCCGGTTTAGTAGTTGACAACCCTCTAGGGTTGATAACTGCGAGTGGCCATCGACAAAAAAAAAAAAAAAAAAAAAAAAAATAATGCGCAGTTAACTCTGGTTTCCCTTCAAAACGCATAAATCTTTCGCCTTTTACTAAAGATTTCCGTGGAGGGGAACACTCAAATGAGTCTATAATATTTTTTGAATACTCTGCTTCGGCAGAGTAAGAAATCTTAAAAATGGTATATGCTTGACGTTTTGATTTGACAACTGCTACCTATGTTAATAGACTGTAGGATAGGATAGGTAAACTACATACATGCAGGTATGGACACTGGACACCGGTCGATTAATCATAATGTACCTAATTTCCATTATTTCCAAAGCCATATATTACAGCCTGATAGTAGTAAACACTTCTTGGTTTTATAGTAATCTATAAACAATTTAATCAAAGTGTGTGAGACCATAAAGCTCTTTGTGCCGTAAACAATGCAATCAACATATTTAATGAGTGTAAATTATTACTATCTTACATTATCTCTCTTTCCGGGCATTATTATGATTACAAGACACATAATTACTGTTTTTTTTTGGTAATTTACTTCGTATAATGTACAATAGTAGTACAAATCTATGATTTTAAAGCATGAAGGTCGATTTACACTCGTTTAAAGTTGAAACAAGTAGGTAGGTAATGCAAACGTTGAATTCACACTTAGGAAGGTTGTTAACTTTTTTTTTTTTTTTTTTTTTTACTATTGATAGGCACGCGTTTGACCACTATCTCACCTGATGGTAAGCGAGGATGTGGTCGAAGATGGAGCACGCTTGCCTAGAAATAACCTATTCACTCTTGATTTAAAGACTCCCAGGTTGTAGCTATCAGGAAACACAGACTCCGGCAGGGAATTCCACTCCTTAGCTGTACGCACTATGAATGTGTTCCCAAAACGCTTCGTGCGTATGGGTGGGATGTCCACCATGTACCGGTGGCGCATCGCCGTTCGTCTTGTGGTCCGATGATGGAACGGGCTTGGCGGAATTAAATTATGCAATTCCGTCGCACATTCCCCAAAATGCAACCGGTAAAAAACCGACAGGCTAGCAACTCGTCGTCGATGTTCAAGACTTTGTAGCTTCGACGCGACGAGCCTCTCATTGCCGATGATCCTCTTGGCTCGTCTCTCAATTGACTCAAGGGCATCAAGCTGGTATCTGGCAGATCCATCCCAAAGATGAGAGCAGTATTCCATACACGATCGAACTTGCGCTTGATAGAGTTTGAGCAGCTGTTCCGGCGTGAAGTACCGTCTCACCTTAGCCAGAATCCCCAACTTCTTTGCAGCCACTTGAGCTTTTGCCTCAATGTAAGGGCCAAAATTGAGAGTAGATGTTAATGTAACCCCAAGAAGCTCAAGATGGTCGGTTATCGGCACGGTTTCACCGCGGAAAGATGGAGCTGGGCGGAATTGGCTCCTTTTGGCGGAAAATAGACACGCTTGGGTCTTAGCAGCATTGAACTTGACCAGATTGGCATCGCCCCAATCAGAGACCGCCTGTAGGGACACGTTCAAGCGCTCAACCATTGCCTCCCGGAGAGACCGGATCTGCGACCCACCAGCTCGTGCGTCGGACACGTATCTTTCAGCAACAGTGCTGTCGTCTGCATACCCAAAGGTACCGGGTTTAAGCAGATCATTAATATGCAGCAAGAACAGTGTTGCCGAAAGCACCGACCCCTGAGGAACCCCGGCATTAATATCCAGCAGTCCAGACGAGCAGCCATCTATGACCACTCGGATAGACCGATCCCTCAGGAAATCTGCGATCCAATCACACAAACCGGCGGGCAGACCGAAGGAAGGAAGCTTACTAATAAGGCCATCGTGCCAGACCCTGTCGAAGGCCTTCGAGATGTCAAGGGAGACCGCCAGTGCCTCCCCGTGCATTTCTATGGCCTCACTCCAGATGTGAATGGCATACGCTAGAAGATCCCCAGTTGACCGATTTCGGCGAAACCCGTATTGCCGGTCACTAAGGATATCATTCGCTTCTAGGTACGCCAGGAGCTTATGATTCAGCACGCGTTCCATAGTCTTACAGAGTATGGACGTTACCGAGATGGGTCTATAATTCGACGGGTCAGCTCGACTACCCTTCTTGGGCACGGGCTGCACGTTAGCTTGCTTCCAAGCCTTCGGCACTTTTCCAGTCTCAAACGAAAGGCGAAATAGGCGTGTCAAGATCGGAGACAGCTCAGGCGCACACGTCTTCAGAACAATTGCCGGTATCCCGTCGGGACCACTAGCCTTGTTCACGTCTAGGTTACGCAGTACCCTACGGACGTCCTTCTGATGAATGCGAATGTTCGACATACTCGACTCGCATTCACCAGGAGAGGCGGAGGGCGTCGCGCCACCAGGATCCAGACGTGAAGATTCCGCAAACAAAGAAGCAAACAAGTTCGCTTTCTCCTCAGCGGAGTGGGCCAGCGTCCCGTCGGGTCTCAGCAGTGGTGGTAGTGAGGGGCGGCAGAAGTTCGATTCGACCGACTTAGCCAGGGACCAAAAAGCCTTACTACCTGCTGGGTATGAAGCAAGTTTGTTCCCTATTCGGCTAATGTGGTCAAACCGAGCCCTCCGCAACACCTTCTTGCAGGACTTAGCAGCCCTGTTGAAGGCTCTCTTCTTCTGACTCACGTCATTTGCTTTGCGCGTACGAGCGTCGACCCATGCTAGGTACGCCGCGTGCTTAAGCGCATCGGCGCGATTGCACTCGACACCAAACCAAGGACGAGCTTCGCCAGATATTGCTATGTTAGAGAACGGAATGTAGTACTCCATTCCCCTCCGCAACACATCCGTCACGGCGTCCGCGCACGACGTAGCATCAGTGGAAGAAAAGCAAGTAGGCTGCCAAGGGTAACATGCGAAGAAAGATCGCATGCCATCCCAATCTGCTGACTTGTATCGCCATACCCGCCGGGTGCCTCTTGGGCTAGGATCGGGCGGAGAGTAGACAGACACAGACTTCACCAGACAGTGGTCGGAACTACCCAGTGGTGATGAAATCGACACCGAATAGCGGTCTGGATCTGTTGTCAGCAGAAGGTCCAAGCAATTGGCAGTGTGCGAATCAACATCCGGCACCCTCGTTGCCCCCTGGACCAGCTGGGTAAGATTTAACGCAAGCGCTAGTTTTCGCGTCTCTCGTCCAGCATGGTCTGTGCACTGGTATGGGAAGAGCCACTCCTGATGGTGGGCATTGAAGTCCCCCAGTAACACCAATTGGGCAGAAGGGTACCGTTGCTGAGCCGCATCCGCCGCCTCACTCAGGTGCTGTGTAAGCCCAGTTGTCTCCAAATCACCGCTGTGCGAACGGTAGACGCATGCGTAGACAATTTTGTCTAGACCTGTGTCCACCATAGCCCACAGCGTTGAGAACCTGGAGTCTTCAAGGTAGCGGAGACGCCGATAGCAGATGTCGTCCCGGGCGTACATGCATACGCCCGCGCGGGGTCTAAAGTGGTGCTCCAGGGTAAACCCAGGGTAAGACAGGTATGACACGTCCGACGGACATCCGATCTGCGTCTCCGACAGGAACAAGAGCGCTGGTTTCTCGGTCTCAAGATGGTGATGGACTGCGGCGAGATTTGAGTGCAGACCTCGTATATTAGAGAGGTGCACTTTATGCGAAAGGACGTGCTGCCGCTGTACAGCTTTTCTCTTTTTATTCCTGTTCATTAAGGTGATGAAGGTTGAGGAGAAGGAAGTGAAATGAGGTTCCAAGCTGCTAACCTTCAGGCACGCCCTGACAGGACGACATCTTTGGGGGACTAGTCTGGAGACTGCGGGGACTCCCGAGCCCCCCCGGGAATGTCCATCGGGCCCTTTCATCTGGTCGCCAACCAGCACGATGATTAACCTACCTTTTTTGTTTACAAATTATTCTAGCAATTTCGTCGTTTAGTTGCTGTTATTCCCCGATTATCTTGCTAACGGTAAATAATCCCAAATCATTTCGCACTTCTATGATGTAAATATTCAGACTTTACGCTTTCTTGCTAAAAGTGACACCTTTTTTTAAGCGTCCAACTTTGCAACCTTTGTTTTTTTTCAAACAATTTCTCATTTATACTAACAACCTCCTTAAGACTGTGTTGCCCTGGTACTGGTCGCCTTTAACTAGCATAGTCCCCCACATTATTTCCAATCGTTCCCTTCCCTCCATTTGAGTCACAAGCTCAGTTTCCGTAAAACCCATATTTATAGTATCGGTTACCTAACTGTTACATGTACTAGGAAATGAGAAAACTCATTACATCGTAGCCGAGGTAATAATAGTCATTAAATATCATTAATCATTTATTGTCAACATCATCGGTTGGTTCCAATAAGTTCTTCGAAAATATTCATGGAATAATACGTAGGTACAGGCTACAAAGAGCCAAGTAAACTTATTTCAGATTAGACTTTTACCATCCTCTCATCGTTTCCTGGCCTGAAAAGGCCACTTTAGCAGAATCAGAAACCACATCACGCTACCCGTCACTGTCAAATTTTCCCAATCAATTTTGAACCTAATGCTTTAGCAATAAAGATGAAAATAACATTTTACAGATGATTAATATTTTGATTCTAATATGATTCTACTTAAGTGACTTTTAACACCCGCATCGACCGTCACGCTCGTCACGCTACCACTGTCTCCCTTTTCTTTCAAATCATTTCCTTACAAAATCCATACATCTGTTCTTTAGCCTCTTTCTCAATCCATCGTCATTCATGGTGTGACATTCATAGAAAAGTTTTGGATGATGATATAGACTTCATATTTGTGTAAAAAAGAGTCATGGAACATGTCCGTTAGCACTATCTTTTGTTTATGACTAGCTTCTGCCAGCGGCTTCGCCCGCGTGGTCCCTAGGGAACATACTCCCGGGATATAAATAGCCTATATCCTTTCTCAGGCTCTAGACTATCCCTGTACCAAATTTCATTTAAATCGTGAAGAGTGAATAGGTTACTTCTAGGCAAGCATGCTCCATCTTCGACCACATCATCGCTTCTTATCAAGTGAGATGGTGGCGCGTGCCTATCAATAGTAAAAAAAAAATCGGTTCATTAGTTTGTTCTGTTTGACTGTCTGGCATTCAGACAGTCAGACAAATAACGCCATAACTAATTAAGTAATTTGCGAATAAATAATGATAGCTGGCCTGTAGCCTGTTGTAGTACGGTTGCGGAATTCGCTAGAAAAAGTTGCAGCGCTTCTGTAGCTAAGAGATTTAGTGCTGAACAATAATTGTGTAACTTTAAACTTTAAGTTTTTTTTAACTATTTATTATCAGCCGATTGTTGTTAACGGGAAGTAATTTTTTGTGATAAACTAACCGTTGGAAACACCTACCTACTTACACATATTTTGCCATTATTAGCAATTATTATAGCTAAAAATACAGTCAGTACATTTAAAAAAATTACTACATGCAAAAAATATTTTGTAATTAATTTATTAATTGTGACATAATTTTTTAATATCTCTCAAATTATTGAACGAAGAAGTGTCAAATTTTGTCATCAATACACACACGCACGCACGGGTCGGCCCCATCGCTGCAGTTACGCGGTTTTACCACGGAAATTTCGATTTGCCTTTTACAACATACCAAGGCATCAGAACTATGCAGGAGAATTTATACTGAAGGCTGCTATTCGACGCGCGCCACATCGCCGCGCTTCCGAGCTTTACGTCATCGGCACGTCACACATGTACAGTACACATTGTTTTGATCTGAGCTCCAAAAATAGTCTGCTGCCTTAGTATTATCCAAGTCTAACATTGAATTCTCAGTGCAAAACCGTCACAGCAGTCACAGAACCTTGACAAGCAAAGTTTTAGAGTGTTTGTTAATTTTAACAATGTTTATAAAATAGGTTTTTTAATACCTAGTTACTTGAAAAATGCAAGTGTGTTGAAACCAATAAGAATTTCTTGTAAACGTTGTTCAAAACTCACCCAGAAAACCTATGCCAGGGCATAGGTTTTCGGGAATATGTTGCGAATCAAAGTAAACCTGTAGGTGTACCTAACTTAATTACTTTGAAAGATATAATTCAATCTACATGAAAGCCTAATTCGGTTTATCAAATCACAAAATTTATGTAGTAGGTACCACTAGCTTCGCCCGCGTGATCCCTTGGGAACATACTCCCGGGATAAAAGTAGCTTATTTGTTTTTCCTATTTTTATTAACCTCTGTGGCAAATTTCATCAAGATCCGTTCAGCCGTTCTGACGTGATTGAGTGACAAAGATCCATCCATCCAAACATTCACGTTTATAAAATTAAGTTATTAGACCATACCTCAATATTTTTTCCGTAACCTAACTCATTTCACATCATTCATCTGACACGGCACGGCCCCCTCATCCATCGCTGCAGTTACGCGGTTTTACCACGGAAATTTCAACTTGCCTTTTACAACATACCAAGACATTAGAACTATGCAGAAGCATCAATTGTTTATTAGTAAAATGCCGCTATTGGACGCACGCTTACAATCGGGCGCCTGTTTCTACGTCACCGCACGTCACTGTTGTATTCCGAGCTCCACAAATTTTCTGCGGCCCTAGTGTTCTTGAAGACTAACTTTGAATTCTCCGTGCTAAACAGACACAACTCTGAATCGGCGCGTGCTGTGTTAATATGAATCATAAAACTTCTATGAATGTCTGATGTCTTGGTATATTGTAAAAGGCAGTTTTAAATTTCCGTGGTAAAACACTGTAACTGCGAATGATAGAGGAGGCGGTGACCGAAATAAAACGCGTCCCGTCGACGTCGCCATATGAACAGGATCTACATAATTATAATGTAAATTGTAACTACATAAGTACATCATCATCAGTACATGCTAGGGATGTTCATTATTGTTCCTTTATATTGAAAAGTGGACTATAACGTTACGCTTCACGTCATGTGAAGCTAATTGAAGCTATGTGGATGCAGTGTATGAAGGTAGTTATAATAGAGGATGTACCTTTGTTTCGCAGACAGAAATTTAATAGAATTTCGTTTCGCAGAAAATGTTTCATATACTATTTGGTCCTTGTAATTTTATGTCACTACTAGTTGACCCGTGCAACTTCGCCTGCGTAGTTGTCGACCAGTCGGCGAGAAATGTCCATAAAAAGGAGACGCGCACTCGATCCCAAACGGCTCAAAACTGTAATTATTTTACCAATAAGGTTACAGTATTTACCAATAAGGTATTTAATATTCATTTAATTGTGTTTCTGTGAAATAGTTTTCATTCAAGTTCTCGTTCAATTATTTGAAACAATAATCTATATCTACTAATATATAAAGCTGAAAAGTTTGTTCGTTTGCTTGTTCGTTTGTTTACTTGAACGCGCTAATCTCAGGAACTACTGGTCCGATTTGAATCACGCTACAGTGCAGTAACGAAAATTGTGACGCAGACGAAGTTGCGCGGTTCAACTAGTGTATTATAATAGGTTTGTCCTAATAAGTATTTAAGTAAACTAATTTAAAGAGTTCACCAATAAATCATATATTTTGTCACTAGAAAATTTCATAAAGTTCCAGAAAAAATTAGGGTTGTCGTCATCATCGTTTCAACCAAATGAGTCTACTACTTAACTGGACATATGCCTCCCCCAAGGATATTAATTTCCACAGATAGTATAAATATATTTCAATAAAATTTCTAGCAGAATAGTAAATAAAACACTTAATTAAAGTTAAAATAATCAATATTTATTGTTAAAACGCCCCTTTTTCTTTTCTGGCCGATAAGCACATTTTACTACAATTTTATTGGTGATCCATCTCTTATTTTACACATAGATCAACATTAATTTGATAATTCATACCTGAGAACACTTTTTGTTTATCTGAGAATGAAAATATTTCGTAGCGATAGATCTATTTATTAGGTGAACAACTTGATGACAAATATAAATTTTGGTGACGAGAAATGTAGTCCCCGTATAATATACACCTAGATATACACGGAATAGGTACTTACCAATACCAAGGAAACAACTGATTAATTAATTGAGAGAGTGGAAGATGATAAATTAGCTACTCGGGCTAGAATTGTGGTAACTAGATTTATGTTATTATTGCAGTTATCGTTTTTCAATAAGGACACGTCCATTGGGTCATACATCATACGTAATATCTGATTATTTCTACGGCTTACAATTCTGACGATGATTCTGAATATTCTGATATACATAATATAACATGATTTTTAACCGACTTCTTCAAGAGGAGGTTCTATGTTCGGCTGTACGTATATTTTTTTTTATGTATGTTCACCGATTTCTCCGCCAATTCTGGACCAAGTCAGAATCTGATGATGGGATCCCATGAAAATCGAGGGAAACCCTCAAATTTTATAAGCACATACACTGTTTTTCATAAACTTTCTAACGCAATTCAGATATTTGTGCCTGGTAATCATCATCTCATTTTGCTGAGCTGATGATGGAAGGTATTAGTCAGGATCTGATGATGGGATCCCATGAAAAATGTTTGTTCAGCGATATTTGCGCCAATTGTTAACCGATTTGGATGATTCTTTTTTTATTTGGAAGAGTATTTTCTCGGACTAGTCCCATTTAAATTTGGTGAAAATCTGATGAAGAACTTCTGAGGTAGGCAGCGGAACTCTTCAATAAATGATAGCAAATGGATCGGGATTTCTGTAATCGAATGTCTGTTGATTGTTTACACCAGTTCATAACATAATATCACACAGGCACGCTGCCGCTGGGCTTGTGGTTTCACATTTTAGTGGTACCTGCGTACCACTAAAAAGTGAAAAATAAAAAACATTTTAACAAAAAAATAAAACCGACATCCAAAAACAAAACACTACAAAGTAAAACATAACTTAAATTTCGGAAGTCCGTGTTCAAAAACGAAATAAGTAACCAAAAACACCGACTTCCGAAATTAAAGTTATTTTTTACTTTGTAGTGTTTTGGTTTTTTCAGTGTTCCCTACGATATTTCCCGTATCCTCACAAATTAACAAAATGAGCCTAATTATTCATCACATGCATGCATGCATCATCATCATCATTCATACACGGCTCGGCCCCCAACGCTGCAGTTACGAGGTTTTACCACGGAAATTTCGACTTGCCTTTTACAACGTACCAAGATATCAGAACTATGTAGGAGAATCGATTGTTTACTTGTTTACTGCCGCTATAGGACACGCATTCATCCGGCCAGCTGCTTCTACGTCAACCGGCACGTCACACATGTACACAATTAGCCATTGTTGTTTACCGAGCTCCACAAACATTCTGCGGCTCTAGTATTATTGAAGACTAACTTTGAGTCCTCCGTGCAACACCGTCACAAACTGAGTCGGCGCGTGCAAAAAAATAAAAAATAAAATTTATTTATAATCCTTCCATGTATTTTGATGCCTTGGTACATTGTAAAAGACAGATATCAAGTGGGTCCGCTCGGACCCACTTATATCTGTCTTTTACAATGTACATTTTCTCTTTAAAGGTGACAATTTACATATTTGTAAGGAAAACTGTTTTATTGACCGCATAATTGTAATTACAAGTTTACATAATTTTGTAAATTGTAGAAAATGCTCTAGTATTTTACTAAAAAAATCTAATTAGTCCGTCTGATAGATTTTAAAAAAAATATTGGACACGTATTTTTTCTTTTTTAACGTAAACAGAAAATGAAGACATGCGTGACGTCATCTGGCTTGGTAAATTTGGTACATTTTTAATTTTTTACCAACCCATATGACGTCACGCGTGTCTTCAACTCGCTATATCCTCTTTATTATTAGTTTACGTGAAAAAAGAAAAAATACGTATCCAATATTTTTTTTAAATCTATCAGACGGACTAATTAGATTTTTTTTAGTAAAATACCCCATTCTGACAGGTGGACTCACCTTGTGTCAGAACTTTACAATTTTGCACCTCAATTTGAAATGTAAAGAAATTTAATTAATAATGGTTCTAACAACTAGTAGTGGAAATGTGTATTGACAGTAGTGATGATGAATATCAGACAGAATTGTGATTTTGATATAGTGCTCCATGACTTTCGTTATGAATAACCAACCGGCCAAGTGCGAGTCGGACACTAACATGAAGGGTTCCGTACCATAAACAAGTTTCTTGTATGAGAGCCCCCTTTAATTTTTTTTTATATTTTATTATTATTTATGGGCCCAATATCCGTGGTACAACAACGTATCTGCGAACGATAGAGGAGGAATCACGACATTGTATTATGAGCAAGATCTACCTATGAAATTGCCGTTCTGCAGTACTGGCCATTTCAAATCAAAATAATTTTTGTTTGGCTAAGAATTCTAATTTCAAATTAATTTTATTTTAAAAACATGTTTTTTTTTCCAAAAGTAGTCATTTGTTTATTGATTAGTGTTACATTTTCATCGCATTTCAGTCTTTTTCGTCATCATGGATACGTTAAAAATTCGAGTAATTATGGAATATGAATACCGTCGTGGCAGCAACGCGGCACAAGCGGCACGCAACATCAATGACGTTTACGGAGCTAACACTACAAACCAACGCATCACCTGTTATTGGTTTGCTCGCTTCCGTTCTGGAAATTTCGACCTGAAAAATGAACCTCGCGGTCGTCCGAAGACTGGTCGACAATGACGAATTAAAGGCGATTGTGGAAGCTGATGATACACAATCTACGGCTGAATTAGCAGCAGCTTTCGAAGTTAGCGTCAAAACAATATTGGTCCATTTGCGTCAAATTGGCAAGGTAAAAAAGCTTGACAAATGGGTGCCCCACGAACTCAATGATCGCCAGCGCGAAGTACGCGTCGTGACGTGCTTGGCACTGCTCAACAGACACACAAATGAAGGAATTTTGAACCGCATTGTTACCTGCGATGAAAAATGCATTCTGTTTGATAACCGCAAGCGCTCAGCAAGTTGGTTGGATCCTGGTTCAGCACCTAAACAATGCCCTAAACGAAAACTTACCCCTAGAAAAGTGATGGTCACTGTTTGGTGGTCTAGCGCCGGTGTGATTCATCACAGCTTCTTACCAAACGGGGTGAGCATTACTGCAGATGTGTACTGTGAAGAACTGAACACAATGATGGAGAAGCTGGCACATCTCCAACCAGCATTGGTCAATCGCTCGTCTCCGCTGCTCCTGCACGACAACGCGCGACCTCATACTGCATAGCAGACGGTCTCCAAGTTGCAAGAACTGGGGTTGGAAGCTCTCCGTCATCCGTTGTAGTCACCAGACCTTGCGCCTACAGACTACTACATTTTCCAGAATTTGGATAACTTCTTGGCGGGAAAAAAATTCAATACCCGAGAGGCAGTACAAAATGCCTTTGAAGAATTTGTTGCCTCCCGTCCAGCTGATTTCTTTAAGAAGGGCATCAATAAACTGCCACTGCGTTGGCAAAGATGCATTGATTGCATGGGTGATTACTTCGATTAATACAAATAAAAAATACATGAAAAAAATTCGTTTAAATTTTTTCATACAAAACGGCAATTTCATAGGTAAAGAGCTATTATTAAGGCTATTGTTTCAGTACATTTTTGAATGGGAATTATTCGAGGAGGTTCATCATTAGATATAGGTCTATGGGTAAATTAAAATCACGGCAATCGCTGTTTTGTTCAATATCCCGAATTGTCAAGACTCTGTAGACCCGACATCTACATAGTACCTTAACTGATAGAAATAGGGCAGCCTCAATCACGGGTGTAGCTAATTTTGAACATAGGGAAATCCGAGAGTCAAAAAATATCATAGATGTGTAGAAATAGGAAGAATTCTGTCTGTGCGCATAGCTATAATTGATTATCTTTCATCATTCAGTCGCGATGCGTGAAGATTTACTTACATATATTTTTATTAATTTATTTAAACTTCATGTACAATATTTTGTTTAATTATTAAACTTAAACTTATATAAGAATGACTAGCAAACGTGAGATTTTTTGTTCAAGATCGTAAAGTAGATAACGTTTTCACTTTCCAACTGAAGATTGTCTTAATTTCTATTTACTGTAGGTAGGAGCATTAACATTCCACTCTGTTCTAAAATATACAGATAGACAGAAAAAATACAAAAAAATACGAAATATACAGATAAACAGATATTATTTTGAGACTACCGTGGGAGCTCTAGGGTTGCGGAATTTGATCGAAAGAGAAACTGCGGCCTTAGAACGCTAAAAGGACCGTGAGAACTAGTACAGTAACTCCTAAGACTCAAAAATACATAGATTTAACTGGATAGCTCCTTATTATTCATAACATAACATATCATAACAATGACCAGTTTATGACGGGTGAACTTAAGTTAATCACGAAGGAAATGATCGAAATCTCTTTACCGTCTAGTAAAAACAGCTTGTTGGAATATGAACTTGTAGCCTAAAAGCTTTACTTTATTAATATTGGTTTTGGTTAAATATATTTCTATACCGGACGGGCGTGATCGACTGGAACGGGGGTGTGATGGGGTAGGTCTATCCTTCTTCTAATCCTTCGATATGAACTTTGACCACCCGACTGCGTCCAGCCGCGCTGACGTCCTGTACCGGGGGTACTGAGGTTCCCCGAGGTGAGATTTTTGACCAACGGGCACTGTGAATGCGGCTAACGTGACCCACCCGAACCTACTTGAGCCTGGCAGCCTTCTTACCCACGTCCCCGTTATTCCCGTTTTGGAACGTAGCGTGGTGTTTCGGATTCTGCTCTGTCTTTTAACGCCCATGATGCTGCGTTCCATCGCTCTTTGGCAAACTCCAAGGCGGGACTTTTGCGACTCGATGAGCGACCAGATCTGAGCACCGTAGGTTATGATGGGCAGAATACACATGTCGATGAGTTTTCGCTTGGCGCGTGGCTAAAATTGGCTGCCCTATAACTTATATGGTGTACATAATAAAGAGTATTCTATTCTATTTAAAAAGTTGACCAAATTCAAAATGATAAATATTAAGTTTGGTTTATTAGCGCAATCTAATCTTATCAAGAAATTGGCAAAAGCGTATTTCACGACAAGAAGGTAAAAGGTTAAATCTTTTAGTACTTAGCTTAGTGAGTCTATCGCTAAAAACTTTTTAACAAAAAAATAAAATTGACTTCCAAAAACAAAACACTACAAAGTAAAAAATAACTTTATTTTCGGAAGTCGGTGTTTTTGGTTATTTTGTTTTTGAACACCGACTTCCGACAGCACACAAACACAGCGTGCCGGCGTGATATTTTGTTATGAACTGGTGTAAATAATCAACAGACATGCGATTTCAGAAATCCCGATCCATTCGCTATCATTTATTGAAGAGTTCCGTTGCCTACCTCCGAAGTTCTTCATCAGATCTTCACCAAATTTAAATGAGACCAGTCCGAGAAAAAATACATACAGCCGAACATAGAACCTCCTCCTTTTTGAAGAATTCGGTAAAAAATATAAAAAGCACGGTTGATTTGACCGACTAGTCAGTAGAGACTGTTTACCTCAGGACGGAAATAAAACATCGAAAGAAAAACTAGGGAAAGACGCCATACAGTGTCTTACATAAATGGGGAGACTTCTAAAACTTCAACTACTAGACAAGGATGTAAGAAAGAAGGATTTAGCGGCGACAGAAATTAAACTAGGATAAAAGCAAAAAAAGAAAACGATGATAATGTTGAATTATAAGTGTAACGGTTGTACAAAGTTTATTTATTAATGTTGGTGACAATCACTTAATACACGGAATGAGGTTTAGGTCTAGTCACAATTAAAGATGTCTAGGTATCTAGGTACAGATAGGGCGCCGCGCGACGCAGTCGCACGCGCACATGCTACGTCTAAGGGCGTGTAGAACCGACTGGCGGCCTGAGGAGCGGTGGGGTGCGGCGCGGGCATCACGTTAGCGCGCGAAACGCATCTATGGAAGATATTCTCGCCCTCTAGTTCGGACATAGCGCCCTCGCGTTCGGACTAGCATCCAATTTACGGGGTCGACCACGCTTGCGCTTCTCACGAACCGGAGACACAACATCGCCGACGAACGGAGTCAGGTGTGACACATGGTACCGTCCAATGTGTTCAGCTCGCGTGACTCCCTCGATAACATAGGTGGTGGGACTTACCACTTCCCGAATACGGTACGGGCCATCTCTCCTAGGAATGAACTTCGCGGTTTGCCCGCGGCCTGCGTCGTTCATACTCTGCGTCTTTAGGAGGACGAGGTCACCCACCTTATAATCCGGAGGCGTACGTCTGCCTTCATCAGCATACTTCTTCCTAATAGACTGGGCCTGTTCATGGACATCCCTGGCAGCCAGGAGCGCTGTTGACAACCTACGAAGGTAAGGCGTAATACTCGGTACAAAATTATCAGCATCCACGATGGCCTTCATATCAGCCACGACGTCAGAAGGTGCGCGCAGCTCCCTCCCGAAGGTAAGAAATGCTGGTGAAAATCCAGTACTCACTGTCACAGCCGAATTCATCGCAAACCTTATAGCTGCGAGATGCTGGTCCCAAGAGGCGTGGTCTCTTCCCACAAGAATCGCTAACTGGGGCTTGAGGTCCCGGTTCTTGCGTTCAACGGGGTTGCTTTCCGGGTGATACAACGGCGTCAAAGACTGTTTGATGCCCATCACGTGACAGGCCTGTTGCATCACCTCGGCTACGAAATGCACTCCGTTGTCGCTGACCATCCTACGTGGAACTCCAAACCTCAAGAACACTTCGCTGATTACAATCTCGGCACACTCTACGCTGGTGGCGGTCTCTAACGCGAACAGCTCAATCCAGTGAGTACACACGTCCTCTATTATAAAAATCCATCGATTACCTTTAGCCGTCTTCGGCAAAGGGCCGAACAAATCCACCGAAACAACCTCGAACCGACGAGTCGTAGCGGGTGTCTGCAGCAGTCCTGCAGGCTTCTTGTTATATGCTTTGTAACGCTGGCAAGCAGCACAACGCCTAACATAGTCAGAAACGAACGATTTCATACCTACCCAAAAGTAGCGGGCTCTGATACGTCGTCTTCGTTGATACGTAAGTCTTCTCGACACCGAAATGACCTGCGGTTGGAGCGTCATGGAAGTCAGCAAGGATAATCTCTCTTTCTTGACTCGGTACCACGAGACAGGCAGAATCAGCGTCGTCAGCCTCGGGTGCACATCGGTACAACACTCCATCGGACATCAGGTATGGGGCATTCTGACCAGCCCCTCCCCCTTGACGGATCGGGGTCTTCTAGATCCTCCACGATCGTCTTCAACTCGGGGTCCTTGAGTTGGTTATCACGCACATCACCGGGTGCTCTGTGCGGTATATCTACAGACACTAAGCATATCTCACATCCACCTGGGTCTTGTTCGCAACAGGCGGGGCGGCTTAGCGCGTCTGCAATCACGTTCACCTTACCGGGAGTATACTGTATCTGCAAGTTGTACGCCTGAAGGGTCAATGCCCACCTTGCTAAACGGCCACTGGGGGACTTTAAGCCCATCAACCAACGCAAAGGCTGATGGTCAGACTTAACTATTACCTCCGATCCGTCGATGTAGCCCCTGAATTTGGTCACTGCCCAGACTACAGCTAAGGCCTCCCGCTCGGTGGTGGTGTAGTTGCGCTCGGCCGGTAACAACAAGCGGCTAGCGTACTCTACAGGCCTCTCATCGGGGCCCTCCCCCTGCATCAAAACTGCTCCGAGACAGTAACCACTACTGTCGGTATTAAGGCAGAAAGGTTTACTCACGTCGGCCTGGCGGAGTATAGGCGCGGTGACCAGGAGCCTCTTAATATGCTCGAATGCAGCCTGCTGCTCATCACGCCACCTCCACGAGCTATTCTTCTTGAGAAGGTCAGTTAGAGGTTTAGCGATAGCGGCGTAATTCGGTACAAAGCGCCGGAACCAACTTGAAGTAGCCAAGAACCCCTTAAGCTGCCTCTCGTTTTTCGGGGCAGGCATATCCGCTATGGCTGAGGTCTTCTCTGGGTCCACCTGCAGACCACCGGGTACTATAATGTGCCCCAGGAAACGCACCGAATCACAGGCAAAACAACTTTTCTTGCGATTGACACGCAGATTAAATTTATCCAGTCTGTCAAAAACTGCCTCCAGATCCTCGAGGAGGAGGCAAAGGAGGCGGTGAACCTCCAGGAGCTCGGCATTACTGGGGGCCTCCGACACAGGATGACCATGACTGGGGCCCGGATGCTGGAGATCCCCGGTGCAGCCAGTGGCCCGACCGCTGACGCTCTGGCTGAAAGGCTTAGAGCGTCCTTAAATGCGGACGAGGTCCGAGTGTCCAGGCCTACCGAGTGCGTTGATATACGCATTATAGGCCTGGACGACTCCGTCACGGAGGAGGAGGTGGTGGCCGCCGTCGTCAGGACTGGGGGGTGCTCTGCCGAGCAGGTGAAGACAGGCACCATACGTCCTGACCGCACGGGCATGCGAACCGTCGTGGTGAGCTGCCCTGTGACGGTGGGCAAGAAAATATCGGAGGGCCGAAGACTCCTGGTGGGCTGGGTATCTGCGCAGGTCAAACTGCTGGAACCCAGACCTCTGAGGTGCTTCCGCTGCCAAGTGGGCAACCACGTGGGTGTCCAGTGCACCTCGGAGGTGGACCGCAGCGATCTTTGTTTTCGCTGTGGTCAGCCCGGACACAAGGCCGGCTCGTGTGACGCCAAGCCGCACTGCGTTGTATGTGCGGCAGCTGGCAAGCCGGCCGATCACTGGGTTGGGGGCAAAGCCTGCGTCCCACCCGCCAAAGCCGGGGGCAAAAAGAAGCCCTCCACCACCGCCGTCCCTGCCGCCGCCGCCGTCCCTGCCGCCGCCGGCGCCACTGCTGTCGCCGCTGCCGCGACCACCACTGCCGTCACTGCCACCGAAGTCGCTTCAGTTGTCGCGAGTGAGTCACAAGGGACTCAGGAGCAGGCAGAAATGGAGTGCCAATAACGGCTCCATTACGCCTCCTTCAGGCGAACATCAACCATTGCGCCGCCGCTCAGGACCTATTGGTCCAGAGCATGGCACAGTGGTTGATTAATATCGCTGTGGTCGCTGAGCCTTACTTTGTCCCGCCCAGGGATGACTGGGTGGAGGACCTGAACGGCTCAGTGGCCCTAATTTCGTCGGCCGCTGCCGGTACCCCATCCCTCGAAAGCGTCAGGAGAGGACAGGGGTGCGTAGCAGCACGGTTCGGGGAGATTGTCGTGGTAGGAGTGTACTTCTCCCCGAACCGAACTCTCGCTGAGTTCCAAAACTCCCTTACGGAATTGGGCGTCGTCGTCGGGTGTCGTTCCCTCCCCGTACTTGTTCTCGGGGACTTCAACGCCGCCAAGCACTTGGCTTGGGGTTCCCGTACGGATACGCGGGGCAGGATGGTGGAGGACTGGGCTCTGGAGACAGGCCTGGTCGTCCTAAACCGGGGTTCTGTCCCCACGTGTGTGCGGATGCAGGGGGAGTCCGTGGTGGACATTTCGTTCGCCAGCCCTGCTCTGTCACCACGTGTTATTGACTGGCGCGTATTAGAGGAGGTGGAGACCTATTCCGATCACCGGTATATCCGGTTTGACGTCTCCACCCAGACCTCAACCGCGCCAGTCCGGCAGGCCCCATGTGGTCCGCGGTGGGCGCTGAAGCAGCTGGACCGGGAGCTCCTCCTGGAAGCTTCGATCGTGCAGGCCTGGATGTCACCTCCGGACAGGCCTGCTGACATCAACGACGAAGCGGAGTGGTTCCGGGAGGCCATGTCCGATATTTGCGATGTGGCAATGCCCCGGGTTAAGCCAGGACGCGCCCGCCGCCAGGTGTACTGGTGGACGCAAGAGCTGGCGACGCTGCGTCAGGCATGCGTTGTCGCACGGCACCGGTACACCAGGCACCGCAGGCTCCGCATCCGCCCTCCAGATGCGCAGGTCAGAGAGGCGGAGCTATACGAGGAGTACAAAGTGGCGAAGGCTGCCCTCCGAGCGGAGATCCAGCAGGCCAAAGACCTGGCTCGCAAGGAGATGCTGGAGTCTCTGAACGGGGACCCCTACAAAATGGTGCGGAATAAGCTCCGCACCTGGGCCCCCCCGTTGACGCAGAGTCTCCGGCCCCAGCTGGTGGAGGACGTGGTGAGCGCTCTGTTCCCCTCGCGAGGGGAGCATACTCCCCCGCCTATGGCTCCGCCACCTGCGGTGCCCGATGCGGACTGCACCGATGACGACGATGACGATGCCCCTGAGGTGACTGAGGTAGACCTTAGAGTGGCGGTTGATAGGCTGAAGGCCAAAAATACCGCCCCAGGACCCGACGGCTTACCTGGAAAAGCCTGGGTCCTGGCCTTGGAGGCTCTCGGGCCTCGACTAAGAGGGTTCCTAAGCGCATGCTTGGAGAGGGGCCAGTTCCCACTTCGTTGGAAGACGGGGAAACTGGTCCTCATTAAGAAGCCGGGGCGCCCTGCGGACTCTCCGTCCGCATACCGGCCCATCGTGCTGCTTGATGAGGTGGGCAAGCTCTTTGAAAGAGTAATTGCAAACCGCCTCGTCGAGCACCTAGTGAGGGTGGGGCCGGATCTGGCGGAAAACCAGTTCGGTTTCCGCACGGGCCGCTCGACGGTGGACGCCATCATGCGCGTGAGAGCCCTCTCGACGGGGGACGCGGTTTCCCGGGGCGGGGTCGTCTTGGCTGTGTCTCTAGACATCGCCAATGCCTTTAACACCCTGCCTTGGAGTTGCATCAGGGAGGCACTTCGGTATCACCGGGTGCCGAACTACCTCCGTCGCGTAGTCGAGGCTTACTTGACGGACAGAACCGTCATCTACCCCGGTCATCTGGGAGAGTGGAACCGGCGAGAGATGTCGTGCGGTGTTCCACAGGGTTCCGTTCTGGGGCCGCTTCTGTGGGACATCGGCTACGATTGGGTGCTGCGCGCCGACCTCCCTGGCGGCGTCAACGTTGTCTGCTATGCTGATGATACGCTGGTCCTGGCGCAGGGGAGGTCGCACCAGGCGGCGACCGACGCTATGACACACGGGGTTGCGATAGTCGTTGAGAGGATCCGGCAGTTGGGTCTCGAGGTGGCCTTACACAAGTCCGAAGCCATGTGCTTCCATGGTTCTCGGAGCAGGCCACCATCGGGATCTCAAATAACGGTGGGAGGGGTTCACATCGGCGTGGGGTCGACGATGACGTATTTAGGTCTCGTCCTTGACAGCCGATAGAACTTCGTCGAACACTTCCGACGTTTGGCTCCCAGACTGGGACGAGCCGGGGCTGCCTTCAAGCGGCTTCTGCCCAATCTATGGGGGTCCAAATGCTTCCTGCCGGAAGCTTTACGCGGGGGTCGTGCGGTCCATGGCCCTTTATGGGGCGCCGGTATGAGCGCCTACTTTGAGGAAGCGACCTGCCCGTTACCTCAACGCGTCTCAGAGGGTCATGGCCATCCGGCTGGCCCGGGGATACCGCACGGTCTCTGGCGAGGCGGCGAGCCTCCTTGCCGGACTGCCGCCATGGGATCTGGAGGCGAGAGCCCTCGCGCACATTTACGAGTGGCGCGTGGAGGCGCAACGCCGGGGCGAGACACCTCTGCCGCGGCAAATCGCAGCAAGGCGGACGGAGCACCGGCAAGATCTCATGGCGATATGGAGACAGCGACTGTCGCAACCCAGCGCTGGGCACGCAACAATCCAGGCGATAAGTCCCCTCTTTGAGGAATGGCTGGAGCGGCGCCACGGCGTCCTCACCTTCCGCCTGACACAGGTACTCACCGGACACGGTTGTTTCGGGAGATACCCGTTTCGGATTCGGCGGGAGGACGCGCTCGGGTGTCATCACTGCGAGGATCGCCCGGAGGACACGGTGGAGCATACGGTGGAGGTCTGCCCTGCTTGGGCGGAGCACCGCCGGGTCCTCGTCGAGGCGATCGGTGGCGGCGACCTTTCGCGACCGGCCTTGGTTCAATCTTTGGTCCGGAGCGAGGAGGCATGGGAAGCGATCACCTCCTTCTGCGAAGCAGTAATGCTAGCAAAGGAGGAGGCCGAACGTGTGAGAGAGAGGGAAACCTCACGTCCCAGTCGCCGCAACAGAAGAAGACGCCCCAGGCGACGGGAGTCGCAGGACGATTCCCGGCCGCCGTAGGCGCGGGCCTGCGGACGGCGAGCAGTGGGTGGCTCGCCGTCTGATCAGAACTAGGCCCGGATCGGCGGCGCGCTGCGATTCCAGCGCGCCTCAAAGAGATGTCAGCGTGGAAGACGGGGCCCGCTAGGGCAGGTGCCTGCTGGGGCTGCGGAATCTGTTCGAAAGAGGTGCCGTAGCCTTAGAACGCAAAGGGCACCAAGAGGAACACGGATGGGTTTTAGTCAGTAAGAGTCTGACACTCCCTCTTGCTTCACCCAGAGCGGGAGGAGTCATTTGATGATTTCCCATCCTTAAAAAAAAAAAAAAAAAGGTCCTCGAGGTGTTGTTCGAAGGTGGGTGACAGAACGATCAAATCATCTAGGTATCCTAGGATAGTCACAGGTCTTCCACCACCTCGAGGGTCGGAGGACGTCACGGCGATGTCACTTACCTCAAGTGTCCGCGCCGGTACAACCAGGTTCGACCGGAAGCGGTCGATCAATCTCTGGAACGTAGCGCCGGAGTTGCGCGGTCCCATGGGCATTCTCTTAAACCTATAGGTGCCAGAAGGCGTAACGAAAGCGGTTTTGTCACGGTCTTCTTCCGCAACACTCACCTGGAAATAACCGGAATGGAGGTCGAGTGTTGACATGTAGGCAGTAGTCTTCGCGGCATGAAGAACATCTTCTATGCGCGGCAGTGGGTACCGGTCTGGTTCCGTTACGGCGTTAAGCTTACGGTAATCCACGCATAACCGTACGCCACCGTCTTTTTTCCTTACTAACACTACATTCGCAGCCCATGGCGACTCGCACTCCTCTATAACATTTGCTCGCAGTAGCTTCTCAAGCTCATCGTCCAGTAGCTCTTTCTTACCTGCCGACATCCGGTAGGGTGGTGAGGCGGTCGGCTCCTGCCTCTCACCCACTCGAATGTGGTGAGTAGCGTAAGACGTAGCTGGTCCCTCGGTGGCGAAACGCGTAGCTTTAGAAACTATAAGCTGGTTAAGCTGCGTCCTCTGAGCAGGTGACAGCTTAGATCCTTCGTTTTCTCTCAGTGCCAGGACGGTGGTGTTAACCTGCATCAGCTCTGCATCACTGGTGGACATAAGGCTGTATGAGCGCACAAAGGGTACCTTCACCTTTGTCGAATCTGAAAAGTACCAACAACCATGTTGAAGGTCAAGTAAAATGCCTGATTTTGCGATAAAGTCCTGTCCCAGAAGCGTCCTATTTTCCGCCTCTGGTATAACAATAAATGTCGTAGGTATGTTACGGCCCTGCACCATAACATTCGTGTCGCACAATAATACGTCACGTGTTTGTTGGGTCCCGTCGGCCAACTCTATCGTGCGGCAGACCGATGTAAAGCTCGTCCCATTCTTTACTAAAATGGTATACAAACCAGAACTTGCTAGGCTTTCGGTAGCGCCGGTGTCAAGCACGGCGACACCTACTGACGAAGCTACTTCGATCTTGATTGTTGGCCGCGTCACGGAGGGATCGCGTGTGTAAACGCTTTGAAAACTCACCTTCCCGTCGGCGACTGTGGCCGGAGCATCTTCCTTACACTTGCCTTTACAAGTTGGACATTTCGAACGAATAACGCCTTCGCGACCGCAACCGTAACAAGCTAACTCACTACCTTTCGACTTACAGTCGTCAATCGTGTGTCCGAAACGTTTACAGCGTGCGCAGCGTGGTCTAACACGTTTAGGAGTCGCACTACTACCATCTATGTTCGAACTAGAGTCGGACGTAGCCGTTTGAGGGTTAACATTTTTCACCGTCACCGTTAGCGGGTTAATATTTTTACCGGTCGCAATGGAAGGGTTGTTGTTATCACGTAAGTTCGTGTTCGCGGTATTATTATTAGATGATACGAGTATACGGGATTGATTCGCCTCGCTCAGCGTCTCCTCCACATACCTGGCTCTCTCAAGTAGACAGTCGACGCTACTTACACTATCACGCGGAACACGTTTACGGATTTTACGATGCAAAAGGCCGTACACTATATCGAGTTGCATCACTTCCAATATGGGATACGGTAATCGCGAAATATTAGCGCGCACACGCGAAATGAACACATCGGCACTTTCACTGGTTTGTTCCTGTGCATATATATCACGTAAGATCCTGTGGGCTGGACGTGGCGCGCCGTACATGAAGCGCAGCCGGCGTATCGCGTCGTCCCAGGTCTCCACGGTAGGTCGCACTCCTCGCCACCACACAAATTAAGTCTTATAAATGCACTTTAAATTGGGACTACATTTGGCCAGGTAATTACATTTCTTTACGTACAAGTTGCGTAACTTTGCAAGTATTCTGTCCTTCTGCTCAGTTACCAGTCACCAAATAGTTGTTTGGGCAAAATAATCAGAAGTATCTACAGCGACATCTATAGTAATATTTTAAAGCTTAAGAGTTTGTTTGTTTGGTTGAACGCGCTAATCTCAGGAACTACTGATTCGAATTGAAAATTATTTTTAGTGTTGGATAGCCCATTCATTGAGGAGGGTTATCACTACATAATTTATAAAACAAAGTTCTCCGCCGCGTCTGGCTATCTGCCTGTCTGTTCGTGATAAACTCAAAAACTATTGCACCGATTTTCATGCTGTTTTTACCAATGGATAAAGTGGTTCTCGAGGATGGTTTTAGTATATAATTTGTCTAGAAACTAATTAGGGATCTTTAAGAAAGCAGCGTGGACGAAGTCGCGGGCGAAGTGCTAGTAGGCTATATAACACTCACAAAAATCACGTCACAAAAATGTGACGCAAGCGAAGTTGCGCGGGTCTGCTAGTATAAAAATATGCAGTTGTTATTGAACTGAGAACGGCAATCCAACCTTGGCTTGAGATAGGGCTTTAGTGAATTATTTTATTCAACAAGCAACCGAGGGCACACCGTTCTCATTCGCATTTCAGTCGAAAACTGACATAGAATAGTCTCAATTTCCATTCTTACATTACATAATAATATTTTGACAGATTGCGAGTATTGCGACTGACATGCGAATAGGTAATCAAAGGAATGCGCACGAAATTTTGGCACTCTGATATCTGCGGGTCTAAAATGCCATTTTAGTAGAATCAGAAATATAGCCAGCTAGTTTGATTTGACCTTGTATTTTCCACCATGTAATAATAAATTTGGATTTGACGCTACGGTTGGCGCAGTGGTTGAGAGATTGGCTTATGTGCTGCGTGTCGTGGGTTCGATTCCCACACGGTACACAAATATTTGTATGGCTTACAGATAGTTGTTCCGGGTCTGGATGTTTGTGTGCCTATGTGAGTTTGAATGTTTGTGTACTCACCCATGATACAAGATAAATTCCTAGAGAGTGGCAACGTTTAAAAATATAAAATAAAATTGCATGTCTATTGATGACGATGCTACCTACTTAAATAAAACAAAATTAAAGTTTTAATTTTGTTTTAATGTTTTCATATTTTTACATAAAATGGCTTCTTACGGAGAACAAGCAGCCCCAAAAAATAATGTCCATCATCGATGATCTGCCATCAGCTAGGTGACATCATCAGTCACTTTAGTCTCCATGACACCCCATGAGCCCTTTCAAATGAATGTAAATTCGAAGGTTGTATACAATTAATGTCCTCACTGACATCCTATACCCACCTTCGGAGTCCACCATCAGGTGGGTGACATCATCAGTCACCTTAGTCTCCATGACACCCCATGAGCCCTTTCAAATGAATCCAAATTCGAAGGTTGTATACAATTAATGTCCTCACTGACATCCTATACCCACCTTCGGAGTCCACAATCAGGTGGGTGACATCATCAGTCACCTTAGTCTCCATGACACCCCATAAGCCCTTTTAAATTAATCCAAATTCGAAGGTTGTATACAATTAATGTCCTCACTGACACCCTATACCCACCTTCGGAGTCCACCATCAGGTGGGTGACATCATCAGTCACCTTAGTCTCCATGACACCCCATGAGCCCTTTCAAATGAATCCAAATTCGAAGGTTGTATACAATTAATGTCCTCACTGACATCCTATACCCACCTTCGGAGTCCACCATCAGGTGGGTGACATCAACAGTCACCTAGGTCTCCATCCTCCGTCAAACGAAATTCTCAAGACAGCTAAAAACGATAAAAAGATAAACACCATTATAAGTAACTAGTTGCTCCGCTCCTATTGGTCTTAGCGTGATGATATATAGCCTATAGCCTTTCTCGATAAATGGGCTATCAAGAGCCTGAGATTAGCGCGGTCAAGCAAACAAACTATTCAGCTTTATATATTACTAATAGTTGACCCGCGCAACTTCGTCTACGTCACAATTTTCATTACTGCTCCGCTCCTATTGGTCTTAGCATGATGATATATAGCCTATAGCCTTCCTCGATAAATGGGCTATCTAACACTGACATATTTTTTCAAATCAGACCAGTAGTTCCTGAGATTAGCGGGTTCAAGCAAACAAACAAACTCTTCAGCTTTATATATTAGTATAGATAGATATAACAAAACATCAAAAGACGCCTGAAGTTAAATTTTATTAAACATCCTTTGCAGAGACAAGGTTTTTAATCATTTATGTAAATAAATCGAAATATTTATTTAAAGCACTCGCAAGAAAAAAAAACACAACTTTCTTGGCTATATATATTTTTTAAATTTGTTTTTATATTAAAACCATAATCACACATAAAACTCGACTCAAAAGCTCAAATAAATCGGTGTAGTTTCGAGTTTTTAATAATTATTTAAAACTGCTAAAAGAAAAAACAAAACAAATTATTAAATACGTCATTGCACATATTTAAGTACAAAATTCATGCTGAACTATTTTGCCGTTACAGAGAAAATTTACAATAAAGTTTGAATAACTACCTATTTTTTACTACGATTTTTTTCCAAAATTTGGGAATGTATATTAATGTTTTACACAATACAATGTATTTGTGATGACGTTAAGTATAACATATATTTTTTACATGTATAACGTACAAATGGATTCATATACAAACTTCTTTAGACATGCAAGTGTTTTTGGGATTTGGGCGACATCAAGTGGATTCCGAGTTAGGTCACTTTTGGACAAGAAGATTTCAATTGTACCAAGGCTACAGAAATATAATGGAGCATACAGGGCGCGCTCTTTTGTATACCCGAGGTCACGTGGTCGGCTCTACGAAAAATACCGCAGATTGCGTCTTTATTCCACGGAAAATTTCGATTTACTTGCTTCCTATTACCAAGGTATCAGAAATTAGGAGGATCTGCTGCGTAGAGGAAGCAGTCTGCGGCGGCGGGCATCGCATCGAGTCGGGTCATGCTCATGACCATCGCGTTTCGCGTTTACTTCTTCCTTCTTGATTCCGAGGGGATTTTTATAATTATATACAATAAAAATGTATCTATCTATGTTCCGAGGACAAACTTCCCAGGCACTCCAGTCACTCCACTACTATAATAAAAATATTTATTTACTACTATACAATATACTACTATATCAACTTAGACTTTATTCAAGCCAAGCGTTCCATTTCCAATGAATGAACATTACATACTATAAAGTCAAAATTCACATTGAAATTCACGTTTATTGTCAAATAAAAGAATATAGGTAATTAAATTTTTATGGCGTAAGGTGAACAATTAATAGTCTCATGCTCAATACGCTTTATTTTACCACGGAAAATTACAATTTGTCTGCTTCCCGATACCAAGGCGCCAGAAATTACCAGAAGGAAAGGCACTTTACGGTGTTCCGCGTCACGTCCTCATACCGATTAAGTCTTTCTTCCACGGAAATTTTGAATAGCCTTCAACCTAGTACCAAGGCATCAGAAAACTAGGGAGAAAATTTCCGCAGTTAGTGTGGTGCTGACAGTCCTTCGCTGTGTCTTTCGCAGTCGCAGTTGATTCGTACCGTGGAACTGGCGAAATTTTGTTTGGGCCAACAACACAACACGCAACAGCTAAGAAAGAGTTCGGTCTTTCTTACACGGAAAATTAGAACCACGTTCTGCCACGTACCAGGAAGTCAGAAATCAGGAGGAGAGTGAATTATTTTATTCAACAAGTAACCGAGGGCAATCTGTCAGTTTTCATCGGTTTACTTTACTTTGCCACTGCTTTTTGAATGCGAACGTTGCTTCTTCTTCTTCGTGTCGCTGGTATTTTATTTAACTTGCAACGTATGTATGTATGTTTGTTTGGGTGGTATCTTGCTAGGTACTCAATTTTTGAAGCAGATCTCTTCAACCGATTGAGCTGAAATTTTGTATATAGGTTTAGTTTCGATGACAATACACGATAAGCTGTGTGACGTCATCGTTGCTTAAAAGTTAGCAGAATTGCCGCTATGAAATTTGACACTAATAATTTTGTCATTTAACGCTGGAATGCTGGCAGTCTTCTGGGCACGTTTCCAGATGGCACGGCACGGACCTAAACTGAAAACTCAAAAAAAAATATTAGCTGTTTCATACATTTCCATTGGCAAAATATTGAATTTTGTATGAAACTGCTGTAATTTTTTCGAGTTTTCGGGGTCGTTCTCGAAGTAAAAGTTGCTCATAATCATGTGTCAAGAGGTTGTTGGTGTTTTTCAAATAACCCTGTATAAAATTCTTCTGTTACTGACTGATTGCGAGACTGAGAGACATGCATAGCCGAAACTACTAGTCGTAGAATGTATGTGGGGACTGTAGGGGAGCACTAAGAGAAGATTTCCCGAAATTCCTACGGGAACAGAAAAAAAACGGGATATGCGTGTACGAAGTATGCGTGGAGTAGGTATCGTAGCCACCTTTGGGATGGCTCAGCTAAGTATCAGCTTGCAGCGCTTGACTCGGTGGAACGCAGAGCTAAGAGGCTCCTCGATGACGTA
The DNA here is from genome assembly GCA_950371165.1 of Lacanobia oleracea. Taxonomy (NCBI): domain Eukaryota; kingdom Metazoa; phylum Arthropoda; class Insecta; order Lepidoptera; family Noctuidae; genus Lacanobia; species Lacanobia oleracea. Next base: position 3,296,754 of record OX493405.1, read on the forward strand.
AAACTGGTGGATGCCAAGCTATTTGACTCGGTCTACCATCGGACATCCAGACGCACTGCATCTTACCTTATCCACCACCATCTTGTAGCTATTCCACCAATTCGCACTAAGCGTTTCCAAACGTCTTTTGTAATGCTCACAGCAAAGGAGTGGAACACTGCCTGCGTCTGTGTTTCCGAACGCTTCCAACTCTATTCTCTTCAAAGTCAGAGTGAACAGGCTCCTTCTGGGTAGGCTCGCTCCATCGTAGACTTTGTCTCTGTCATCTCTGACATAGATTAGAGTCAAGAGCAAACCCGTAAGTAGGTCGATTAATTCCTCTTCGTAATTTTGGTAAACGTATAGGTAAGTAAAAAGTACGTATAGATTTGTTTATTCAGCTACATCATATCACATTAGTTTCCAGTCATTCAATTTCAACACAATTATTAGAACCTGACTTTTAATAAAAGTAATATACCATAGTACCATGTACATTATTAAAAAAATATGTGTATGCTATTATCATCTGAATGAAAGAACATTACTGGCCACTAAGAACTAGACCGTTTGCACCAACATCTACTCCCACAAAAAAATCATGACATCAAGATGATGACCACGACGTAGGGCTGCATTCACGTAAAAATATTACAGCTGTTATACTATACCTACTCTTTATTATACAAAATAAATTAGTTACGAACTATCCGAAGTAGGATGCAAAGATTTTCGCCACCACTATATCGAGTTCAGTACAATGTATCGACTGTCGAGTTCAGTACAATGACGCTTTCAGGGTGCTGATGGGGTTGCCCCGATACTGTAGTGCATCGGGGATGCTTGCTGAAGCGCACGTTGACTGTTTTTATACTGTGATGCGGAAGCGGTGCGCATCCCTGGTCAGAAGTGTGCGGGGCAGCGCCAACAGCATCCTGTCCATGATAGCAAGTAGGCTAGATTGTGCGTTTATGAACCACTGCTGCTGGGTACCAGCTGGGCCTGTCGCCTTGCAGCAGTGATGTCGCAATTTTGTGTTGTTAATGTATTACTAACATAGTTTGTAAGCTTTTTGTTACTAACACTTTTGAGTCTTGGTACTTGTAATAAATGTTATTATTATTATTATATCTGCACTTGGTGTCACCCATGTTAGTTACGCCACTGTCGTACGCCTGTCAGCACTCTTTCTCATTTAAGACTGGTTTTCTTGTCACGATGTCCGCCCGCTGACGGTCGGCGCTGATGTGTCAGTATGTATGTAGTTATATGTATTTTTGAGTGGCGCTGACCGAAAGTCAAGAACCGAAGTTCGTACGTTTCAGCCAGGGCACAGAGTTTTTAGACAGGGTGGGCAGAAAATTTTAAAAGCCAAAAATATTTACTGCATGTTGGTTTTGGTTCGTCTGTAACGGAGAAATCCTCTCTTAGGGCGTATTTTATTTATGTATTAGGATAACAGTTTTACCGGTTTCATAGAATCTATTTACGTGTGAGAATAATCGATTTTTTAAAAGATATTTATTAGGTACTCAATGAGAAGACTGATTGAATGAGGAGCTCGTAGTTCAGCTATCAGCGCCGAGGGTCAGCATGCGGTCAGCGCGACGGGAAAACCAGCCTTATTTTGTTGAAAAAGGTAAACCAACGTCAAAACCGCTTTCAAGCGCTAACAAGCTTGGATCTCGTTCTAGCAAAGCTGCTGCAGCTATACCTGCTTCAAACGTGAATGCACCCATAAGCGGTTCCTAAAGTCAGTCAGAGTTCCATGCCACACTACACCGCAGTTTTAGAAAAGCTTAACTTTCTAAGACTTATTTTAACACTTATTCCTAGATTTTTAATCATACTTGAGCATCGTTCACTAGCCACTAATCTTATGTACTACTCTGTCAAGAAAGTACCGGGAAAAGATCAATAATACACAAAATGTCTGTTATTCATCCAAATTTATTTTATCACCTTCAAAGTATGCTCCTTTAGAAACGATACACTTGCTCCAACGAATAATCCATTCATAAAAACATTTTTTAAACGTTGCTTCCGGAATTGAGTTCAGTTCTCGCCGCGAATTCTCCTTTAATTGTCTTCTATCGATTGAAAACGGGTGCCACGAAGTGGTAATTTGAGTTTAGGAAAAATAAAAAAGTCAGCAGGAGTCATATCTGGTGAATATGGTGGTTGCTAGATGGTATTTGTTGAGTGTTTGGTTAAAAATTCGTTCACAATGATAGCCTTGTGCGAAGGCGTATTGTCGTGGTGCAAAATCCAAGAATTTTCTTTCCACAAATCTGGCCTTTTTCGTCGAATTTGCTCTCTTAAACGCCGCATAACGCTCAAATAATATTCTTTATTTACCGTTAGACCTTCCGGTAAGAATTCAGAGTGCACAACACCGCGATAGTCAAAGAAAACAGTCAACATGACTTTGACTTTTGATCGACTTTGGCGTGGTTTTTTCGGTTTCGGTTCAGTTGGAAGGCGCCAATCCGAAGCTTGTTGACTAGTTTGCATGTCAAACTCGTAAACCCACGTCTCGTCACCAGTAACAATGCGTTTCATGAATGTTGGGTCCGAACTGACTCGTTCTAGCATGTCCTCAGCGACTTTCATGCGATTGAATTTTTGGAGAAAATTCAGATCTTTTGGGACTAGCCGAGCAGCAACATGTTTCATACCCAAATGATTAGTTAAAATGGTACGGATCGACTCGTGAGATACAGAAAGTTCGGCGGCTATTTCTCTCAGAGTTGAATGGGGATTTTCAGTCACTATTTCCTTCACTTTTGCGATGTTGACTTCAGTTGCAGACGTTGACGGCCTACCAGAGCGAGGCAAATCTTCCATCACATCTCGACCGCTTTTGAACGCTTTGAACCACTCATAAGCACGAGTTTTTGATAAAGTCGATTCACCGTAAGCCTTCTGTAACATTTTCAGTGACTCCGAACACGAAATTCCATTGGCGATGCAAAATTTAAGACAAACTCTTTGTTCGATATTTTTGTCCATTATGAAATTCGCAATACACACTATATATGATATTACTAAAACCAGCACTGTATTTAATATAAATAACAGATGCAACTCAAACTCCGCGCCAAAATGGAAAACAGTTGTGCCAATCTAACAACTACAAAAAAACAAAAATTTGAATTTGGAACCATAAACAAATCATCCATTCCCGATAGTTTTTTGACTGAATGTATTCTTATGTCAATTTAAGTTATGCCTACGTCTAGTCTATACAATATAGTTCAATCACACTCATCATCTGCCTAGCCTTTTCCTGTCAGCACTCTTTCTCATTTAAGACTGGTTTTCTTGTCACGATGTCCGCCCGCTGACGGTCGGCGCTGATGTGTCAGTATGTATGTAGTTATATGTATTTTTGAGTGGCGCTGACCGAAAGTCAAGAACCGAAGTTCGTACGTTTCAGCCAGGGCACAGAGTTTTTAGACAGGGTGGGCAGAAAATTTTAAAAGCCAAAAATATTTACTGCATGTTGGTTTTGGTTCGTCTGTAACGGAGAAATCCTCTCTTAGGGCGTATTTTATGTAAGTATTAGGATTACAGTTTTACCGGTTTCATAGAATCTATTTACGTGTGAGAATAATCGATTTTTTAAAAGATATTTATTAGGTACTCAATGAGAAGACTGATTGAATGAGGAGCTCGTAGTTCAGCTATCAGCGCCGGCGGTCAGCGTGCGGTCAGCGCGACGGGAAAACCAGCCTTATTTTGTTGAAAAAGGTAAACCAACGTCAAAACCGCTTTCAAGCGCTAACAAGCTTGGATCTCGTTCTAGCAAAGCTGCTGCAGCTATACCTGCTTCAAACGTGAATGCACCCATAAGCGGTTCCTAAAGTCAGTCAGAGTTCCTTGCCACACTACACCGGAGTTTTAGAAAAGCTTAACTTTCTAAGACTTATTTTAACACTTATTCCTAGATTTTTAATCATACTTGAGCATCGTTCACTAGCCACTAATCTTATGTATTCTTGTGTCAATTTAAGTTACGCCTACGTCTAATCTATACATAGTTCAATCACACTATTCTATTTTATTTTCTCAATAGGTGCTGATAGTGATGTCTTCAATTCTGACAATGTCAGATGTGTTGGTAAAACTTACACAGACAGTGCAAACAGACATTAATGTCACCTCATCATCAACATTTCAGCCGAGTGACTTCCACTGCTGGACATAGGCCTCCCCCAGAGTCGGCACATCAACCAGTCCTAGGGAGCTACTCTCTAAACCCGAAGTCCGTAGTTTCAGGATTAGTTGCGGGCGTATTGTAGGGTACCACCAACGGACTTACGATTAGTCCCAAACCCGAACTCAGGAACAAAAATCGAAATCGTGTTGTCATTAATTCTCAGTGCTTAGGTGATACGGAGTAGAATACGCACGCAACTGAGCCCGAAACTACGGACTTCGTGCTTAGAGAGTAGCCCCCCGTGCGTCTCGCATCCAGCTGATTGCCACGGTCTCCAGCTCATCGGTCCACCATGTGGAAGCCTTCCAACTCTTCGTCTTAATCTAAGTTAATCTACAGCATATCCTAAGGTCCTCATATCGTTATCAAAGTCTTTGTTCTTGTACTGCTTGATCTTGGTCAGCCACCTCTCCAGGGAGACCGGCTCGCGATGGCCGCCGTACCTCTTTGGGAGGCATTCTGGAGGGATGTATCTGAAAAAGTGAGATAAATAATTTAATTGGTTAATGATAAACGAAATTTTTTTCTGTAAGGAAACTTTTAATCATTTTTAAAAGTAGACGAGGTCCATATCAAAAGTACCTAAGCCGTTTATTCAAATTTAACTGAGAATAAGCACTTCTCGAACGCATACAGATGAGACAGTCCTCCAAAAAGCACAAAGCTATTCTAGGAAGAAACACCGAAACAAACTCAGAGGTCACAGGGTACAATTTTTTAGGGTTCCGTACCCATAGGGCAATCAACGGAACCCTATTACTAAGCCTCCGCTGTCCCTCCGTCCGTCTGTCTGTCAGCGGGCTGTACCTCAATAACCGTAATAGGTAGACAGTTGAAATTTTCACAGATTGTGTATTTCTATAGCCGCTATAACAACAAATAATAAAAATGAAGGTTTATGGTACGGAACCCTTCTTGTGCGAGTCCGACTCGCACTTGGTCGGTTTTATTCAGATCAATTATTGTGTAGATTAGAAATGGTCTTTTGAGGAAATAACCACACAGGTTTGAGTGGTCTATTCACCAGTACACCCAATGTATCAATGATCGTCTAGTTTGTCTTCCAACTAAGCTCAATTCTTAGTCTGGTCCTATGTTTTAAGTTTGTTTTGGTTTTACGAATACTCAAGCCAGGTCTTGAAATTTCTCAAAAACCCTCTTAATATTCTAAGAGATACTAGTCGATTTCTAATCAACTGGAATGGAGTAAAATCACCTGTATCGACTTCTTGCCATTCGAAGCACGTAGTTGAGAGCTGCCAAGCGAAACAGATCGTTAAAGCGTTCGCAGTCAGCCAGGTAAGTGCTTGTTGTTACAATGTTAAAGTGTATTAGCATAAAATAAGAGATAAGTGAAGTGGCAGTGGGTAGGGCTCATTGTTCACAGAACAGTTGGTCGATGGGGCTGAAAAGTTCTGTTTTTGACAGATTTCCACTCTGCCGTATTCCGCGATTCCGTGAAAAACCGATTTCCGATCTTAAGTTATCGTATATAGGGTACTCCTTTTTTAGGGTTCCGTACCCAAAGGGTAACCAACGGAACCCTATTACTAAGCCTCCGCTATCCGTCCGTCCGTCCGTCCGTTCATAATGTAATATAGCTAGCCGTAATGTAATACCTAGAGCGGGTCATTATCCACCTCTTTGACAAATTTGTGAAGGAGCGGTTGAAGGTCGCGGGGCTGGTTTCGAAAACGGGTCTACGTTGCCCGCCCCGCACCCGCGCCGCCGACGCCGCCGCCCCGCTGCCCGCAAAACTCGAGGCACAAGCCTAAAGAGTTTAAAGTAACCTAACCTAACCTATCCAAGTCGTATCTACTATGTACAAAGTTATAACAAAGTATCATTTTGTTAGTACATGGTCACCCTACATTGTGGAATAAGTACAATGAGGCTAAACGTTAGCCGCCATATTGTAGAACGTCTCGCAATGACAATCCAGCTAACCGTTAATCCGCCGCAATACAACGCGGCTCTGTTCTTGGAAACGGCTAGCCGTAATGTAATACGGCGATTTATACAATCCGACTGCGATATGTCTATTGCCGCAATAACAACAAATAATAAAAATTAGGGTTTACGATACGGAACCCTTCGTGTGCGAGTTCGACACGTACTTGGCCAGTTTTTTTGGAATGTAAGGATATTACTAAAATGCGAATACGAACGTTGCTTAAAAATAAGTACAATTAGCCCTCTGATATAAACTGTCGACCAATCAGTGCAGTTAATATTTATCTGGTTTGGTGTTTAGGTATTAGTTATAGTGAAAACGAGCAAATGTGCTCATATCATGAATATTGAAGACACAACAGGTTACGGTTCCAAGAAAACCAATATTGAAACGTCACAACTAACCAAAGATACTGTTTACCTCTCTGTCTGTGGCATGAACAGGATAAGCTCATATATGTATAACAGACGGGTTTACAGACGTATACCGAACCAAAGAGCAGCTCACAATCGTTAGCAGAGCTTTCATTTGAGATTAGATACTGTGGCGTAGGTACTAGGACTACTAAGGTAAATGGAGCTACAGGGTGGTGGTTTACTAAGCGGACTGCAAACATCGTATGTATGTCGGTGTGTTTGGGAATAAAAATGGATTAATTGATCATCATCTTGGCAAATTAGATCAGTGGAATTTAATTTTTTGTACAAATTAGCAGCGGAAACGGTAAAAGCAAAGGCTGATGGCACATCTCGAGACTAGACTGGAACATTATCTGATTTTCTTTATCTGTCATAATAATATAATGACGTGGTTTACTTCATCTCTCCTTAGTAACCAATGCAACCTAGTATTGTTTGGTCTTCGAGTAGGGTAGTCTCAGGCTTGTACCCGCTTACAAGTCAGGTTTTAGTAAGCAAATGGGCATTTTTAGTAAAGTTTGTATATGGCGATTTGGCGTTGTCCCACTTGGTATTTTTTTTCTCACGTTTAATTGTAACATTTTAGCTGATTAAACTTTATTTTAATAGGAAATTAGAATGTTGGGAAATTAACTAAAACCCTCTTTTTAGACTTTTACCAATAATTTAAAACAAAAATAAATAATTAAAATTTCAAAATACAGTTTTTTCCGTTGTCCCACCCTGTTTATGGCATATGTTTCGCCGCGTTAATTAAATTTGGATCGCAATATATATAATACTGAAGTCATTATAAAGAACGCAATGTCTTCTTTTCATTTTAAGAATTAATATTTAATACATATTTGTATAATATAACAAAATATTATTTGAATAAATTGTTAATAAATTGGGCCAGGTGGAATTTCCTACTGAGTTACGCAAATATATACAAGAAGAAATAAAATCTACTAACTTAAAACCATTTTTTTATATTATGGCAACTCTAGGTACGATTTCGTTTAGCAACGTCGCCATGTTGGTTTTTCGTTCAGTTTGACTTATAACATCATCGGAATTGGTAAGCCCGTGATAGTGCTGTTTGGAAATTCCACTAATTTACGGTGATAACGTTGTAAGTACGCTTGCTTTACTAATTCAAAGTGTATTTATAAGAAGAATAATCTATCATTTGTTAGTTAAACAAGCATTTGATTACCTGTTATTTCACGAAAATTTTATAGAAAATTGACCTAACCCCTCAATCCGTTACGTTAGCTGAGAAACATTTTCTCAGTGGATGGGTTTTCGTAACTCAGTGGAACATAAAGCATCGTGTACATGGTTATTTTAACCAACTTAAAAAGCAGGAGGTTCTCAATTAGGATCAAATTTATTTTATTACGTAAAACGTAATTTTACTCTGCATCTTTTTGTAGGGTTTTACTTGACTTGCAAAATTATTTTAATTTCAAATCATAGAAGTATTTCTTTGATTGATTGAAAAAAATGTATTTTCATTAAATTTTAGAGATTTAGTTAATTTGGATTGTTTGATTTTGTTTTTAGTTTGGGAAGTGGTTGCCTTGAAATGTTGTCAATTGCACGAATATAAGTTTAAGTACATTCTGCTAGCAGCTTTGCCACGTGAAAGTAGTTTCTCCATACATTCTTTGGAACCCTGTTTCACCCGTTTAGGGAGTGAATTTTGGATAATCCTTTCTTATTCTTTATATACCTACATCACATAAGGCACCAAATTCCAGCGTTCTAAGTCCAAGGGTTTGGAGTGGTCGTTGATGAGTCAGTGAGTAATCTTGAGTATTCCCTGTATTAGGTATTACATATTTTTAATATTCTTTTCATTAGGTGTCAAAATGGCGCTTACCGCTGCAGAACGCATGAAAAAATATAGAGAGAAGTTGAAGCAAAATCGAATAGGTGAAGAAAAACATGCAGAAAGAGTAAAAAAAAAGTAAGAAAATATCTGAGCTAACCGAAGATGAGAAAGAAAAAAAGCGAAAGAAATGGAGAGAACAGAAACGGAAACAGAAGAAAAATAAAAATACAAAGATTGAAGATAAGAATTTGAAACCTAAACGGGACAGAACGTTGAAAAGAATTACATTGGTACGAAGATATAATGCCGCTATGAAAAGGATTAAGAATTTAAAAACAGCGCTTAAGTAGGTATCTATTAAATTTCTTTTTTATTGTTCAAAGTAGTTGATGTAAACTAAGCCTTACATTTTCCGTACCGTTCCACTGAGTGACGGTCCACCTGTTGTGGTAATTAATTTTGGTTACTTATTATTTTTGTTGTTAAACGAGGAAGATCTCAATATTTTGTTTAGATTAAAAGTAAATGATGCTATTGTTACATAAGTAGTATAAGTTTTCAATTTGATCTCTTATTTGCCAAATATACGGAAAGTTATTGTGTTCAATTAATCTTATTGTAACTAAGAGGATACAAAGTGTTGATTTTGTTACGTTATTTAATTCTAACAAACATTTTCAGATGTTTTTTCGAAACAGTGTTAAATTTTAATACCTAATAAAAAACTATTTTTCATATTTTCTATCTTTTAATTGGCCTGTAGATAAAAATAAGTATTGTGTAACGCAGTGGAAGATGATTGTACGTAACCAGATATTTAACAGTAATTTTCTCGGTATTTAACCCAGTTTTCACTCGTTCTTTGTTATTTCCACATAATTTAGATATTCTAAAATCGATTTAAATGAAATGAAACCCAATATAATGATTAATTATTTTTTTATCATTTTTGCGCAACTGACAAACTTTAATAAAATTTCCCAAATAGTTTTTTCCAAAGTGCTGTTTGATAAAAAGTTATCTCAGATACACAAGTAAGCTTTAGTAACCAGCCGAGTACAACGCTAACTGTAAAAAATCGCCAGCCTCAGCAGGTCTATAAATCCCTAATACTCACTTATGTAATGCACCGAGATCGCTTCCGTGGAACCGTACTCTTTTCCACAGGTCGTCCACGGGCGCCAGACGTTTGAAGAAGTGGAACAGCGTCTCGAAGACCCTGGAGCAGTTGATGACGTGGACCCCTCGCATGTGCAGCGGGAATGAGAACTGAAATGTGATCAGGTTATGTGATTATTACTGCAAGATTGCCTTATTGTTCTTGATTGTAGAGTGGTTCCTGGATTCAGAGAATTCGTCTGATTGGACTGTTTACAAAACATGTCAAACTTGATGTTGTGTAGCATTTTGACTACTTGATCAGGAATTTCAATTATGAACAATGTACTTGGCAGATTTCAAGATCTGCCAAGTACATTGTTCATAATTGAAGGCAATTAAATTTTCCAAAGGTGAGAAAAGCTTCAACAAAATTTTGTCTTCGATTGCCTGATAAACCTTCAGATTCAGAAGTAGTACTGAGGTCAACTGTTCTTTGCAGTCCTAGTTATTTGGCCACAAATAGTGTGGAAGAAAACTGGAATGTCTCCTTACCCCCATTACATTCATAGCTTGTATGGCTATTGCTGGTGAGAACTGCCTCATGTGCCTCATGGTGAGACCTGAACAATCCAAGAGGGCAGTGCCTCCTAAGATCTGGAGCTTCGGCTGCATGATGCCGATTTCCAGTAGAAGAAGAGAACCACGGATTAGATCGTCTACTGGGAAGTCATCTGGATCCCATTCACCTGGAATTAGTAAGTATAAATTAGAGGTTATGCTTCTTCACGAATCCTGCATTCCTGATCGTAGCTTGCGTATTTTGGTAGAAACGCAAGCAACTTACCTTCTCTACGAGTATTTCTTTCTATATTATTAGGTAGTTATTTTAGTATCGTAGTTTCTCTCCGGTCTAGTTTCTTTGGTACGAACGAGTATCCACAAGGACTCCCTATTATTTATTTGCTATCTACATTTTCAAATAACGCTAATGAAATCAAATTAATTTATGGCATGTTTTACAACTTAACAACAATGGTAATATTAGCAATTTAGATGGTATTCATTAAAGTATTGTACCTAATCGTTAATTTATATGGCATCGTTAATTTAATTGTCTATCATAATGTAATGAATGACTAGGAGACCAGAGGTTAATAGCGACCATAACTTTGGCGCCATAACAAACTTGACAGACCTTATAATGAAGAAGATTTTTATAACATCAAATACTCGTAATGAAGATAATAATAATAATAATATAAGCCTTTATTCAGACAAAATTAAAGTTTACAAAATAATATTAAATTAGAGACTCTGTTGAGTCGTTGACACCGACAGCTTCGTCTGTTTGCCCAGCTTTGGCAAAGGCCTCCTCCAATTCTTTCCACTCGGTTCTGTTTAGCGCTTTCCTTGTCCATGTTTTTCCTGCTATTGCCTTTATTTCATCGTCCCACCTTCTAAACTGTCTGCCTCGTTTTCTTTTCCTATCTCTAGGATACCAGAACACTATGTTTTTGTTCCACTTCTCAATGCCTCTTATTGTATGGCCTGTCCATTTCCACTTAAGTTTTCGTATTCTGGTTATTACGTTTTCTATTTTTGTGCGTTTTCTGATAATCTGGTTGCGTATTTTTTCGGATTTCCGTATATTCAACATGCTTCTCTCCATTGCTGACTGGCATGTTTCTAGTTTTTTGTTTTGCGCTTTGGTGAGAGCCCAGGTTTGGCAACCATATGTGAGAACTGGTAGGACGCAGGTGTTGTAAAGTTTTGACTTAATGGATATCTTAATTTCTTTATTTTTCATGATTTCTTTTAGTTGCCAATAACATTTCCATGCTTTCCCGATTCTTGTATCTATTTCTTTTGTCATTATTTCGGTGTTAGAGATCTGTTGGCCCAGATAAGTGTATTCTGTCACATACTCGATTGGTTCGTCGTTGATGATGATGGGGTCTTCTACTGCATTTGTTAGTATTTTAGTTTTGGAGGTATTCATCGTTAGACCTACCACACGGCTTTCTTTTTCTAGACCTATGAGCATGTTTTGAAGATGTTCTTTTGTTTCCGCGAATAGTATAATGTCGTCAGCGAACCGTAAGTGGGATAGTTTTTCTCCATTTATATTTAAGCCGTACTGATCCCAATTTAGTTTTCTGAAAATGCCCTCTAAGACTGCTGTGAATAATTTCGGCGATAATGGATCACCTTGTCTTACCCCTCTGTTTATTTTTATTTCTTTCCCTTCTTTTTCTAATTTTATCCGAGCCGTACTGTCTGCGTATATGTTTTTTATAATTCTTATATACTTTTGTTCAACTCCTTGGTTCTTTAGACAAAACCAGATGTACTCATGTTCAATTGAGTCGAATGCCTTGTTGTAGTCGATGAAACAACAGTAGAAGGGTACTTTATATTCCTTGTTTTTCTCGAAAATTTGTCTCACAGCATGTATATGGTCCAGTGTTGAGTAGCCTGTCCTAAATCCAGCTTGCTCTCGAGGCTGATTTTCGTCCAAAGTTTTGGTTATCCGTCCTAAAATTACTTTGGAGAAGATTTTATAGATGTTAGACATTAGGCTGATGGGTCTATAATTATTTATCTCGGACTTATCACCTTTTTTGTGAATCAAGATAATTGTTGATGTAGTCCATTGCGTCGGTATTTTTTCTGTGGTGATTATATCGTTGAAAATATATTTTAGTATCGGTGCGACGCTTTTCCTACAACCTAGAAGCAGTTCGTTGGTAATGTCATCAGGACCTGGAGCTTTGTCTTTTTTCTGTGTAGTGATTGCCTTGAGTATTTCTCCCTCTAGTATAGGTGGTACATTGTTGTGGTTATTTAATTCGGTATTTATTATTTGGCTCTTGCTGGAGTACAGGTTTTTGTAGAAATTTGTGGCTATTGATAAAATGTCTGATCTTTTAGTTTTTGTCTTGCAGTGTTGGTCTTTCATGTTGGGTATCCATATGGTTTTGTCTGTTAGAACTTTATGCGCTTTTCTTATACCACCAGTCTTTTCTATATATTTTTCAAAAATGGTACGTCTAGAATGTTCTCTGTCTTTTCTTATTTGGGTTTTAATTTCTTTACTCAATTTTCCTATTTGTTCTCTTATGGTTTTCGATTTATTCACTGTGCTATTTAATTTTGATCTTTTCTCTAGAAGTTTATGGGTTTTTTCTGATATGTGGCTTTTATTTTTTGTTTTGCTTTCAGTATTCGTTTTAGGTCCTGCTGTTAATATATGGTGTATTGTGTTATATTTCTCTTGTGTGTTTAAATGTTCAAGATACGATTGTGTCACGGAGCTGAGGTTCTTTTCTATGGTGGCTATTGCTGCGTTATTGTATGATATTGTGGTATTCGCTTTGAAAGGACGACTAGTTTTTAGGGCAGATGATGTATTTAGGCATGCTCTAAGCATTCTATGATTGCTGTTGAAATTTAAATTTGCGATAGTGCCACAGTCATCAAATGATTTTGGTCTGTTCGTTAGTATATAATCAATTTCGTTCTTATATTGGCCACCGGGTGATACCCATGTCCATTTTCTGGATGCTCTCTTCTTAAATTGACTGTTTAGTATTATCAAGTGATTTTCGAATGCCATTTCTATTAATTTTTGCCCGTTCCTTGTTCTTTTGCCGCTACTGTAGGGACCCAAGACGATGTCTTCTCCATTCCTTGGCGATCCTATTTGGGCATTAAAATCGCCCATTACTATAAGGTTTTTATGCGTGTGATCTTTTATGGCAGCATTTAAAGAAGAGTAGAATGACTCAATTTCCAGATGCGTCGATTGTTCTGTTGGTGAGTATACTTGCACTATAGACCATATTTCATTGTCAGGGGGTATTTTTATGTTCAAAATAGCGATTCTTTCTGATATGCCAATTATTTCTAAAATTGAGGCTTTGAGTGTTCTTCTTATCAGGAACCCTACTCCATGTTGTCCTGGTGTTTCACCTTTGTGGTACAATATGAAGTGATCATGTTCCTCAATAGCTTCGCCATGTCTTCTGACTTCGCTTAAGCCGATAATGTCCCATTTTATGTCTCGTAGAGAGTATAAAAGTTCTTGTAGGCTTTCTTCTGTCCTGAGCGAGAGTATGTTGTATGTAGCTATATGTATGTATTTTTCATTTTCTTGTTTTTTATATCCAAAAGCATTCTTGTTTAGAGGGTTAGTGATTGGAGGGTAATGATCGTCTTCCCCCGCGGTGATCAGCCGTCTTGGGGTGAGTGTGTATGTAGTTTCATTGGGTATATTGTTTTTGTTATTTGTTTCCTGTTTCCTGTTGTCGGTGTCTATTGGTCGTTTTTTGAGGTTGTGGTAAGAGAAGTCATTGATGCTGATCTGCCTCGTGCAACATAATCTAGAATATTTGTTTTATTCAACTTTCTTGGAGCGGACGTGGGTTGGTTGTTAGGTGATTTGCTTGGCGAGTCGGTGCAGTCCCTTTTCCTCTTATCTCTTTTGTTTTCTTTCGGTTCCTTGGTAACGATTTTATCTCTCACAAAGTAACAAATTTTACCCTTTGCCTTTTCTTCTTTTAACTGCGGTAGGAGCTCCTTTCTCTTCTCCAGGATTTCCTTACTAAGATCTTCCTTGATGTAAATTCCCGACTCCAATTTCTTTCTGTTCTTGAGTATTTCATTCCTTCTCCAGTTTGTTAAAAAGTTAACAAGGATAGGGCGTGGTTTATTTTCTTGCTTAGCACCAAGTCTGAACGCATTATTTATTTCTTGCGGGCTGATATTAATGTTCATGCTTTTTCCCAATAGTTTTATGATTGACTCGATCGAAGACTCGCCGTTTGTTTCTTCCTTCATACCAAAGAAAATTATGTTTTTCTTGTAATACTTTGACTTCAATCTTCAGGTTTTTATTTTCTTCCACAAGAGCAGTTAGTTTTTCGTCGATATTCTCCGATACCTTTTTGGTGACGGCTTCGGTTATCTCCCTTGTCTGTGCTGACATTTCTGCCCTCATTTTTTGCCATCGTAATGAAGATAACTAAAATTAATGGTACAGTAAAATCCTTTTAAAAGTAAAGCATAGGCTTTTCTACGTAAGCGCGGTAAAAAGTTATTAAAGGTATTAAAAGAAGACTAATGAGCTTAGTACGGCTCCTTCATACTGATTATTTTAGGGACTGAGATGAGAGTAAAATCGCTTACCTTCCAAAATTCCGTGCCAAAAATTAATCCGTGTAGAAAGTCATGTCAAAGCTAGTTGAAAGCTTTGTTATTTCCAAAGTCAGTCGATTTTCGCTGTATTGAACCTCAAACATAAGGTCTTTAAGAAAGCAAAATAACATAGAAATATACACCTTATAACCGTGAAGCAGACACTACAGAACGCCGTTGTAATACCTGGGAAATTATCAACTGACTCCTCTAGTATCAGACTCTCTAACAAAATATCATTCGTGTTTTTTCAATATTGCCCTTTGCCGTTTGCATTCCAAGGCCGTGGTAACTCGTTTAGACAATCTTCAACCATGGCAGGCACTTGACGAGGTCCTTATTCCCTTTGCTTTGTTAGAAAGCATTATCTATTTAAAACTACTACAGGATCAAGTAAGGTGGATGACTTACCTAGTCGACACATAATAAGTCTCTAGCATCAGGGCATCAGGCCTGTCGAAGAGCATGCCCGTTGCAAGTGGCCCAGTTTAGTGAGGCCGAACCAGTCCACATCTCGCCATAGGTGCGGGTTCTGGTCCCGGAAGCTGACATAGATGACTTACCTAACCGACACATGATGAGTCTGCCAACATCAGGCCTGTCGAAGAGCACGCCTTCGAACACGTGGCCCAGTTTAGTGAGGCCGAACCAGTCCACGTCTCGCCACAGGTGCGGGTTCTGGTCCCGGAAGTTGCTGTAGCGGACTAACTGGAAGGAAAGTAGGATTCAAGATTAGAAGATTGTTTTAACTATATAATATTCGTTGATGTTTAGAAAATCGGTCATTTTGTGGGTTGTCATGGATGCACAATTTAGTGCAGCTGTGAGACAAACACTGGTTTCTGGCATTCCGTATTTTGTTATTTCTATGTACCGTGCGTGTTTCATACGAGTAATATGTGCTAAATAAATTTGATTATTTCTTTCAATTCTTTAACAGAAGTAGTGCAACAAGTGGCACAATATGAAGAAATAAATGGTGAGGACAGTAATACAAGGAAAATAAAGGGCATACATTTAAAGAAGTAGCGACGTAGGAAAATAAGAACAGAAGAATCAGAAGATATAATGCCCTTCAGGCAGGAAGCGTTAACTGAAAACTCTTTAATGAAACGCGTCCGGCAGCTTATAATAATTGTAGATATTGGTACGTACAAGTCTGTGCGCCCGCGCAGGCACTGATCGTCTTGCCCTCAGGAACCGCAGCAGAAACGCGTCGTCCATTCGCGGAGGGTGACACTCTCCTCGCTCTGAAATATGTAATTATAAACACCATTAGACAACTTGATATGCCATGACAAACAGCCGGTCTATTGTGTCCACATTTCACCGTGTGAACTTAGATCGAGTGAACATGAAATGAATTGCCGTGATCGATTCTGTCGACTTCTCACCGTGACCGCTTGGGCGAAGTGAACGCCAAGTGAGTTGTCATGCCGTCTTGTTTGTATGCTTTGACAGCTCACTTGTCGTTCAATTCGCCTAAGTTTTCACTTCGACATGTTTACAGAATTGCATTGCTGTCTGTAATCATTTCGAACGAAAGGCTTGGGTGAAGAGTTCATTAAGTGCGCTGTCAGTACAAGTAATCAAGACGGTACGACAGCGACAGCGAGTTCCATTTTGTTTGTATGGCTTGTCAGCTCACTTCAGGTTCAATTCACCTCATCTTTCGCTGAAAGCTTTACAGAATCGCGTTGCAGATGCAATTGAATAATCAAAACGTCTTACAGTCAAGTGTGGAATGACACGACGGCGTCATCTCGACACGAACTCATTTATAGATACTGGATTGGTGTTACAAGATGTCTTTTGCTTGTTTCCTTTTGTATTGCAAACTGACTTCATTGCAAAGGGAGACTTAACAGGATTTAAAAATACTTCTTTAAAAATACTGCGACTGTGTTTCCAAAAGCTTACAACCCTAATCTCTTCAAAAATACAGTGAACAGACTATGGATAGACTCGCTCCATCGCAGACTTTGTCTCTGTCATCTCTGACATAGACTTGAGTCAAGAGCAAACCCATTACAAATAAAAAAAAAATAAAAAAACTGACCCGATATTATTATGCCAAAATTAATACTCGTTCCCTCTTTGAATTGGATGTAATAAAAAGACTAGTACCTAGTAAGATGAAGAACTTATAAATCATAATGATGGTATCTTAGGTAAAGTTGAACAAATGTGAAAACTGTATAATAGATCGTCGGCGTGATTCCCTAAGAGAACTGTTTAAGGATATCAACATCACGACGGTACCTTGTCAATACATTTACGAAAATATTATGTATGTTCGGAAAAATCTTCATCTTTTTAGCAAGATTAGTGACAGGCATAATTTTAACACTAGAAATAGGAACAAATTAGATCAACCCCGATTCAGAGAAGCATATTTTTCAAATTTTGTAAATGTGAGTACCATGAAGCCATTTACATTTTATGTGATTAGTTATAGTTTTACTTGTTGGACATGAACGAGCATGGTGGTTGAGAGCATGTCATGCTCGCTCAAATGTCTCGCTGATGGCGGCGTGTGGGTTTGATCATTCGGTTACCTTCGAAATGGTTGAGCTGAAAGGTGCCGATACACGCGTCATGTTCGTGAACAGGCGCCGTCGGTTGAGACTGGTCATCTCTTAACTGCCATTGGCTTATTTCAATCTTTATAATTTTAAATTCTTATAATAAGCCCTTTTTTTTTCCTTTGCATTGTCCTCACATGCAGAAGCAACAAGTATATGTAACTTGGAATTTTGTAAAACAGAACATGATTTAAAAGAGTGTCCGTGGAGTTTCTTGCACGTTCTTCTCCATAAAGATCTACGCTTTGGAACGTGCAAATAGCTTCCATGTTTTTGACTGACCGACCTTGACGTTTCAAAAGTGCCTGTGAATGGTTTATTTGAAACAAAATCCTTTGAATTTGAATTTGAGAACTATAATCTTATCGTCGTAAGTTTTTAATTTATCACAGAAGTTGTTCTGTGCGAAAGCAAAGGAAATAATATTTATTCAAAGTTGAAATGGTGGCACAACAGAATCGTAACGATGTTTACTTATCCGCACAATTTGTTACCGTTAAGTTGGAGAAAAGATGCTGTGGGTTAAACTTTATTGTTATTCGTAGCTTTAACAATAACAGTGTTCATTTATTGAAGAGCCATAATAGAACTGGGTTGCCTCGTAACTGGTACTTTTGTGTGGTGCGGTGTGATCCAAGGTGATGGTTTTTGTCTTACAATCCGTAAGTATCATCATCATATAAGCCGAAAGACCCAAGAGTCGCTACAACAAGCGGTTCTGTGCATCTCCAATCCATCGGCTACCCGCGGCCCTCACCAGGTCATCGGTCCACCTTGTGGGAGAACTTCTTCCGGCATGCAGTCACCACTCCAGAACTTTTCGGCCCCATCGATCATCTGTTCTGCAAGCAATGTACCCTGCCTGATGGGACTTCCTATTGGCAAAACTAGCGAACTTCAACACAGACTTTCATCCCGTATCAACAATTTCACTTTCTTCAGTATAAAAAATTCTTCCGAAAACTGCAACTGTTCACGTTGGATATGCTTCTCGATGATGTACGATGGATGGTGTCTCTATATTTACCTCATAAAGGTAAAGTACCTGTACCTTGATTCTTCCTCAAATTGGATCTGGACAATTTATCAAGGATAATAAGTCCCAAGCTTTGTTATCTCTCAGGGACCTTTTTTCATCATCCATAGCATTGCGCCATTTATGTTTATCAATAGACTTCATCGCATCTTTGAACGTCTTTGGTCCTTCCTCATGATTATAGACCTTTTCAACATAATTAAGAACAAATTCGTCAAACCTATCAGGCGCTTTGATGGTGGAACGATCTCTTAAAGTCATTCTATGTGACACTTGTTCTCGACGTTGATCAAAATGAACGTCTTCTTGGAAAACTGTGCAGAATTTCAGGGCCTTTTATTTAAATGAAACTTGTCCGTGCAACATGTGTTAAAATACTTTCTTGTTGCTTTAAGTATTTGGTGAGGCGTGCGAAAACCCATTCAAGTAAATCCGATGCGGATTCTAATGTATCTTTTTGAGGGCATAAGTTTTAGAGTATTTTGTATATTTATCTATACGATGATGGTAACTCTTCTACAATAATTGTTGTGATTAGGTATCAATAGGTATTTTTAGTACCACATAGCTCAATAGATGGCGTTGTACAATTGACGCTCGTTTCTGAATCGCGCTATGGTTTCGTTACCGCGCGCAATATATAGTCTCGGGCGACTCATGCGCAGTTAACTCTGGTTTCCCTTCAAAACGCATAAATCTTTCGCCTTTTACTAAAGATTTCCGTGGAGGGGAACACTCAAATGAGTCTATAATATTTTTTGAATACTCTGCTTCGGCAGAGTAAGAAATCTTAAAATGGTATATACTATATGCTTGACGTTTTGATTTGACAACTGCTACCTATGTTAATAGACTGTAGGATAAGATAGGTAAACTACATACATGCAGGTATGGACACTGGACACCGGTCGATTAATCATAATGTACCTAATTTCCATTATTTCCAAAGCCATATATTACAGCCTGATAGTAGTAAACACTTCTTGGTTTTATAGTAATCTATAAACAATTTAATCAAAGTGTGTGAGACCATAAAGCTCTTTGTGCCGTAAACAATGCAATCAACATATTTAATGAGTGTAAATTATTACTATCTTACATTATCTCTCTTTCCGGGCATTATTATGATTACAAGACACATAATTACTGTTTTTTTTGGTAATTTACTTCGTATAATGTACAATAGTAGTACAAATCTATGATTTTAAAGCATGAAGGTCGATTTACACTCGTTTAAAGTTGAAACAAGTGGGTAGGTAATGCAAACGTTGAATTCACACTTAGGAAGGTTGTTAACCTACCTTTTTTGTTTACAAATTATTCTAGCAATTTCGTCGTTTAGTTGCTGTTATTCCCCGATTATCTTGCTAACGGTAAATAATCCCAAATCATTTCGCACTTCTATGATGTAAATATTCAGACTACGCTTTCTTGCTAAAAGTGACACCTTTTTTTAGCGTCCAACTTTGCAACCTTTGTTTTTTTTCAAACAATATCTCATATATTAACAACCTCCTTAAGACTGTGTTGCCCTGGTACTGGTCGCCTTTAACTAGCATAGTCCCCCACATTATTTCCAATCGTTCCCTTCCCTCCATTTGAGTCACAAGCTCAGTTTCCGTAAAACCCATATTTATAGTATCGGTTACCTAACTGTTACATGTACTAGGAAATGAGAAAACTCATTACATCGTAGCCGAGGTAATAATAGTCATTAAATATCATTAATCATTTATTGTCAACATCATCGGTTGGTTCCAAAAGTTCTTCGAAAATATTTATGGAATAATACGTAGGTACAGGCTACAAAGAGCCAAGTAAACTTATTTCAGATTAGACTTTTACCATCCTCTCATCGTATCCTGGCCTGAAAAGGCCACTTTAGCAGAATTAGAAACCACATCACGCTACCCGTCACTGTCAAATTTTCCCAATCAATTTTGAACCTAATGCTTTAGCAATAAAGATGAAAATAACATTTTACAGATGATTAATATTTTGTTTCTAATATGATTCTACTTAAATGACTTTTAACACCCGCATCGACCGTCACGCTCGTCACGCTACCACTGTCTCCCTTTTCTTTCAAATCATTTCCTTACAAAATCCATACATCTGTTCTTTAGCCTCTTTCTCAATCCATCGTCATTCATGGTGTGACATTCATAGAAAAGTTTTGGATGATGATATAAACTTCATATTTGTGTAAAAAAGAGTCATGGAACATGTCCGTTAGCACTATCTTTTGTTTATGACCAGCTTCTGCCAGCGGCTTCGCCCGCGTGGTCCCTAGGGAACATACTCCCGGGATATAAATAGCCTATATCCTTTCTCAGGCTCTAGACTATCCCTGTACCAAATTTCATTTAAATCGTGAAGAGTGAATAGGTTACTTCTAGGCAAGCATGCTCCATCTTCGACCACATCATCGCTTCTTATCAAGTGAGATGGTGGCGCGTGCTTATCAATAGTAAAAAAAAAATCGGTTCATTAGTTTGTTCTGTTTGACTGTCTGGCATTCAGACAGTCAGACAGAGTTACTTTCGCATTTATAAGGATAAAAATGACGATTTATCTCACCATATATCATATTCCTAAGTTCAACAATATTCCTAGCTCTGGTGGCCGGGTCCTCTGCACACAGGATGAACGCCTCCTCTTCTGACTCCGGATCGTCGTGCCGGTCCATCTCCGCCTTGAACGCGATCTCTTGAAAAGTCCAATTGTCGGTGTCGCCCTGGGAAATAATGCCATAACTAATTAAGTAATTTGCGAATAAATAATGATAGCTGGCCTGTAGCCTGTTGTAGTACGGTTGCGGAATTCGCTAGAAAAAGTTGCAGCGCTTCTGTAGCTAAGAGATTTAGTGCTGAACAATAATTGTGTAACTTTAAACTTTAAGTTTTTTTTAACTATTTATTATCAGCCGATTGTTGTTAACGGGAAGTAATTTTTTGTGATAAACTAACCGTTGGAAACACCTACCTACTTACACATATTTTGCCATTATTAGCAATTATTATAGCTAAAAATACAGTCAGTACATTTAAAAAAATTACTACATGCAAAAAATATTTTGTAATTAATTTATTAATTGTGACATAATTTTTTAATATCTCTCAAATTATTGAACGAAGAAGTGTCAAATTTTGTCATCAATACACACACGCACGCACGGGTCGGCCCCATCGCTGCAGTTACGCGGTTTTACCACGGAAATTTCGATTTGCCTTTTACAACATACCAAGGCATCAGAACTATGCAGGAGAATTTATACTGAAGGCTGCTATTCGACGCGCGCCACATCGCCGCGCTTCCGAGCTTTACGTCATCGGCACGTCACACATGTACAGTACACATTGTTTTGATCTGAGCTCCAAAAATAGTCTGCTGCCTTAGTATTATCCAAGTCTAACATTGAATTCTCAGTGCAAAACCGTCACAGCAGTCACAGAACCTTGACAAGCAAAGTTTTAGAGTGTTTGTTAATTTTAACAATGTTTATAAAATAGGTTTTTTAATACCTAGTTACTTGAAAAATGCAAGTGTGTTGAAACCAATAAGAATTTCTTGTAAACGTTGTTCAAAACTCACCCAGAAAACCTATGGCCAGGGCATAGGTTTTCGGGAATATGTTGCGAATCAAAGTAAACCTGTAGGTGTACCTAACTTAATTACTTTGAAAGATATAATTCAATCTACATGAAAGCCTAATTCGGTTTATCAAATCACAAAATTTATGTAGTAGGTACCACTAGCTTCGCCCGCGTGATCCCTTGGGAACATACTCCCGGGATAAAAGTAGCTTATTTGTTTTTCCTATTTTTATTAACCTCTGTGGCAAATTTCATCAAGATCCGTTCAGCCGTTCTGACGTGATTGAGTGACAAAGATCCATCCATCCAAACATTCACGTTTATAAAATTAAGTTAGTAGACCATACCTCAATATTTTTTCCGTAACCTAACTCATTTCACATCATTCATACACACACGGCTGACACGGCACGGCCCCCTCATCCATCGCTGCAGTTACGCGGTTTTACCACGGAAATTTCAACTTGCCTTTTACAACATACCAAGACATTAGAACTATGCAGAAGCATCAATTGTTTATTAGTAAAATGCCGCTATTGGACGCACGCTTACAATCGGGCGCCTGTTTCTACGTCACCGCACGTCACTGTTGTATTCCGAGCTCCACAAATTTTCTGCGGCCCTAGTGTTCTTGAAGACTAACTTTGAATTCTCCGTGCTAAACAGACACAACTCTGAATCGGCGCGTGCTGTGTTAATATGAATCATAAAACTTCTATGAATTTCTGATGTCTTGGTATATTGTAAAAGGCAGTTTTAAATTTCCGTGGTAAAACACTGTAACTGCGAATGATAGAGGAGGCGGTGACCGAAATAAAACGCGTCCCGTCGACGTCGCCATATGAACAAGATCTACTCATCTACATAATTATAATGTAAATTGTAACTACATAAGTACATCATCATATCAGTACATGCTAGGGATGTTCATTATTGTTCCTTTATATTGAAAAGTGGACTATAACGTTACGCTTCACGTCATGTGAAGCTAATTGAAGCTATGTGGATGCAGTGTATGAAGGTAGTTATAATAGAGGATGTACCTTTGTTTCGCAGACAGAAATTTAATAGAATTTCGTTTCGCAGAAAATGTTTCATATACTATTTGGTCCTTGTAATTTTATGTCACTACTAGTTGACCCGTGCAACTTCGCCTGCGTAGTTGTCGACCAGTCGGCGAGAAATGTCCATAGAAAGGAGACGCGCACTCGATCCCAAACGGCTCAAAACTGTAATTATTTTACCAATAAGGTTACAGTATTTACCAATAAGGTATTTAATATTCATTTAATTGTGTTTCTGTGAAATAGTTTTCATTCAAGTTCTCGTTCAATTATTTGAAACAATAATCTATATCTACTAATATATAAAGCTGAAAAGTTTGTTCGTTTGCTTGTTCGTTTGTTTACTTGAACGCGCTAATCTCAGGAACTATTGGTCCGATTTGAATCACGCTACAGTGCAGTAACGAAAATTGTGACGCAGACGAAGTTGCGCGGTTCAACTAGTGTATTATAATAGGTTTGTCCTAATAAGTATTTAAGTAAACTAATTTAAAGAGATCACCAATAAATCATATATTTTGTCACTAGAAAATTTCATAAAGTTCCAGAAAAAATTAGGGTTGTCGTCATCATCGTTTCAACCAAATGAGTCTACTACTTAACTGGACATATGCCTCCCCCAAGGATATTAATTTCCA
The DNA here is from genome assembly GCA_950371165.1 of Lacanobia oleracea. NCBI lineage: Eukaryota > Metazoa > Arthropoda > Insecta > Lepidoptera > Noctuidae > Lacanobia > Lacanobia oleracea. The sequence continues at coordinate 3,320,363 of OX493405.1, forward strand.
CAGATAGTATAAATATATTTCAATAGAATTTCTAGCAGAATAGTAAATAAAACTCTTAATTCAAGTTAAAATATTATTGTTAAAACGCCCCTTTTTCTTTTCTGGTCGATAAGCACATTTTACTACAATTTTATTGGTAATCCATCTCTTATTTTACACACAGATCAACATTAATTTGATAATAATTATCAAATTAATGTTGATCTGTGTGTTCATACCTGAGAACACTTTTTGTTTATCTGAGAATGAAAATATTTCGTAGCGATAGATCTATTTATTAGGTGAACAACTTGATGACAAATATAAATTTTGGTGACGAGAAATGTAGTCCCCGTATAATATACACCTAGATATACACGGAATAGGTACTAACCAATACCAAGGAAACAACTGATTAATTAATTGAGAGAGTGGAAGATGATAAATTAGCTACTCGGGCTAGAATTGTGGTAACTAGATTTATGTTATTATTGCAGTTATCGTTTTTCAATAAGGACACGTCCATTGGGTCATACATCATACGTAATATCTGATTATTTCTACGGCTTACAATTCTGACGATGATTCTGAATATTCTGATATACATAATATAACATGATTTTTAACCGACTTCTTCAAGAGGAGGTTCTATGTTCGGCTGTACGTATATTTTTTTTTATGTATGTTCACCGATTTCTCCGCCAATTCTGGACTAAGTCAGAATCTGATGATGGGATCCCATGAAAATCGAGGGAAACCCTCAAATTTTATAAGCACATACACTGTTTTTCATAAACTTTCTAACGCAATTCAGATATTTGTGCCTGGTAATCATCATCTCATTTTGCTGAGCTGAACATGGAAGGTATTAGTCAGGATCTGATGATGGGATCCCATGAAAAATGTTTGTTCAGCGATATTTTCGCCAATTGATAACCGATTTGGATAATTCTTTTTTTATTTGGAAGAGTATTTTCTCGGACTGGTCCCATTTAAATTTGGTGAAAATCTGATGAAGAACTTCTGAGGTAGGCAACGGAACTCAATAAATGATAGCAAATGGATCGGGATTTCTGTAATCGAATGTCTGTTGATTGTTTACACCAGTTCATAACATAATATCACACAGGCACGCTGCCGCTGGGCATGTGGTTTCACATTTTAGTGGTACCTGCGTACCACTAAAAAGTGAAAAATAAAAAAAACATTTTAACAAAAAAATAAAACCGACATCCAAAAACAAAACACTACAAAGTACAAAATAACCTTAATTTCGGAAGTCCGTGTTCAAAAACGAAATAAGTAACCAAAAACACCGACTTCCGAAATTAAAGTTATTTTTTACTTTGTAGTGTTTTGTTTTTTTAAGTGTTCCCTACGATATTTCCCGTATCCTCACAAATTAACAAAATGAGCCTAATTATTCATCACATCACATGCATGCATGCATCATCATCATCATTCATACACGGCTCGGCCCCCAACGCTGCAGTTACGAGGTTTTACCACGGAAATTTCGACTTGCCTTTTACAACGTACCAAGATATCAGAACTATGTAGGAGAATCAATTGTTTACTTGTAAACTGCCGCTATAGGACACGCATTCATCCGGCCAGCTGCTTCTACGTCAACCGGCACGTCACACATGTACACAATTAGCCATTGTTGTGTACCGAGCTCCACAAACATTCTGCGGCTCTAGTATTATTGAAGACTAACTTTGAGTCCTCCGTGCAACACCGTCACAAACTGAGTCGGCGTGTGCAAAAAAATAAAAAATAAAATTTATTTATAATCCTTCCACGTATTTTGATGCCTTGGTACATTGTAAAAGACAGATCAAGTGGGTCCGCTCGGACCCACTTATATTAGGTCTTTACCTATGAAATTGCCGTTCTGCAGTACAGTACTGGCCATTTCAAATCAAAATAATTTTTGTTTGGCTAAGAATTCTAATTTCAAATTAATTTTATTTTAAAAACATGGTTTTTTTTTTCAATAGTAGTCATTTGTTCTTCAACTCGCTATATCCTCTTTATTATTTGTTTACGTGAAAACAGAAAAAATACGTGTCCAATATTTTTTTTAAATCTATCAGACGGACTAATTAGATTTTTTTTAGTAAAATACCCCATTCTGAGAGGTGGACTCACCTTGTGTCAGAACTTTACAATTTTGCACCTCAATTTGAAATGTAAAGAAATTTAATTAATAATGGTTCTAACAACTAGTAGTGGAAATGTGTAGTGACAGTTAAGTAGTGATGATGAATATCAGACAGAATTGTGATTTTGATATAGTGCTCCATGACTTTCGTTATGAATAACCAACCGGCCAAGTGCGAGTCGGACACTAACACGAAGGGTTCCGTACCATAAACAAGTTTCTTGTATGAGAGCGCCCCCTTTAATTTTTTTTTATATTTTATTATTATTTTTTGAAATGTACTCTCGATTTAAGAGTCTTAAAAAAAAACCTACATTTTATGTAACTTACGATTACAAGTTCGTAGGTACAATATTATCATCTAAATCTACAGGCGTTTTCTGCACATGTACCTAAACGTTTATTAAACAGCACTTGTAATGGTAATATTTGTAAGGTTTTTACTTGTGATATTCTTACATAATTGTAAGGTTTATTAAACAGCACTTGTCATACAATTTAACAAATATGTCAATTATTTAAAAAAAAATCGGATTGTAACGTTTATTAAACAAGGCCCAATGTCCGTGGTACAACAACGTATCTGCGAACGATAGAGGAGGAATCACGACATTATATTATGAGCAAGATCTACAATAATATTATGAAAATACTTGGGATTGTTGCTTCATGTCCTCACATGTTAGTAAGACGCGATGATGCGGAGGAATGTGGATTGGATTGTTAAAAAGTATTAGATAGCCCATTGATCGGGGAAGGCTATATAGGCTGTATATCGTCACACTAAGACCAATAGGAGCGGAGCAGACGAAGTTGCGCGGGTCAACTAGTATAATAAATATTGGGTAGTAGCATCGGTTGTATTTAAAATGGGGGACAAGTTATTGCCGCTACCGGTTTTTAAATAGTTGTTCAATGGCCATAATAACTAGCGAAATGGTGATTTCTTCGGCATCCGTGTCGTGTGTAACGTAGCCTATTTGAGGAAACAATTGTACGATTGGGGAGCTCGTGGCTAAAGAATAATAGCCGCAAAGATCGATCTTCAAGGTTAAGCAACGCTTGCCAAGGTTGGTCTGTGGATGGGTGACCATCTTAACATTCCGAGTTTACTCCGTGCCTCGGAAAGCACGTTAAACTGTTGGTCCCGGCTGTCATTTGTAGAACTTTGGCAGTCGTTACGGATTGTCAGAAGCCAGTAAATCTGACTCCAGTCTTGCCAATAAATACCGTGTTACCCATTTAATGGGTTGTGGAGGTCTGGTAGGCAGCCGCTCCACGTAAAATACTGGTATTCAGCTGAATCCGGTTTGACTGGAAGCCGACCCCAATATAGTTGGGAAATGGCTAGGCAGATGATGATGATGAATTGTACGATTGGTGATGAGGCTGGCTAAATGAAGATAAACGTTATCGCTACGCGTGCGTGACTAAAACTCTGGTGACATAATTATTCTACGAAATACACTATTATTTTTCCTGAGTTGAGTGTTTCCCTACTATTATAATATGATAATATTTTTCGCATCGTATACAAATTAACAAACAATTATGTGAACATCTGTTGGCGCGCCTTGGCAGTAAAACCGACTCGAATGTCAACAACAAACAATAACTACAACAACAAAAACAAACGAACCATATCATCCGAACAACCGACATTCCTTGAACAACATCGGATAGGCAAGCCATCATAGGCGTGTTTACAAATCAATAAGATTTGATAAAAAATATCTCTATCTGGTAATCGCGTGGGTGAAGGTCGACGTTCCACCGTCTCCTAGATTTTACCATCTAATATACTTTCAACAGCTATCCAGTGAACAGATGAGTAACAGAGTCCCATCTCTTATTTGCCTTAATTGGCTGGTGTCTGAATGGAAATTGCTAGAGTAAACGTGCTCGGGAGAAGGATGTATAATTCAGTTAGATGCTAGTAGGGATCGTTCTGATAGCGGTGGTATATATCTTTCCACACCTCTAGCACCTTGAGATCTGTTTCCCACACGTTGTTCAAAAATCACCTCCCCGCATAAGTTTTCGGGATTTTTTACGGATACAGGTAAGTGATTTGCCATTAGTACTTAAATTACTTGAAAGATCCCTTCAATCTACACACAAGTTTAATTCCGTTTATTAAATCACAAATCTGTTGAATTCTTTTTTCTAACAAGTTGGAGACGATTTCGTTGTTCATTAATCTGCAGTTACGCGGTTTTACCACGGAAATTTCGACTTGCCTTTTACAACGTACCAAGACATCAGAACTATGCAGGAGAATGAATTGCTTATCTTATTGTTAGCTAGGTATTTATTATTCGCGACGCGCGCCACATCGCCACGCTTCCGAGCTTCTACGTCACCGCACGTCACCCATGTACACATCGTGCATTATTGGGTTCCGACCTCCACAAATAGTCTGCGGCCTTAGTATTATCAAAGTCTAACTTTGAATTTTCCGTGCAAAACCGTCACAATACTTATTCGGCGCGACGCGTCTTCGTGCAAAAGAAATCTACGAAGTACGAGTGTATCTTTCTGTGCATTTCTGATGCCTTGGTACATTGTAAAATGGAATACAAAATTTCCGTGGTAAAACAACGTATCTGCGAATGAGACGAGAGGAAGGAATCAGACGAACCGTCATAAAATGAGCTTATACAGTTCATAGGGATGATGTATTAGAAAGAAAGAAAAAGTTTATTAGCACCAAGCATTAAAATAAATACTTGACAAAATTACAAAAATGCAATTTGGGAAGATACGCGTCACATTCGCACAAAACGCCATCGCTCAGCATAATGCTGGGACCTGGGACTCGTGTGTGAGACAACAGCCACTGAGCTGGCTTTCAGCGACAGCCGGCGCGGCGGCGGCGCGCGCGCGGCTTCGTATAAATTCGTATTATTTGAGAAGTTGGACCGTCTTGCTTCACATCCTCATATACTAATATATAAAGCTGAAGAGTTTGTTTGTTTGTTTGTTTACATGAACGCGCTAATCTCAGGAACTACTGGTCCGATTTGAAAAATTATTTCAGGGTTAGATAGCCCATTTATCGAGGAAGGCTATATATTATCATCACGCTAAGGCCAATAGGAGCGGAGCATTAATCAAAATTGTGACGCAGACGAAGTTGCGCGGGTCAACTAGTCCTAACATAAATAAAGACGTAGTCCGACATTAAATTATAAGTGTTTATGGTTTGTTATTTAAAAATATTAATCTGATAGATAACAGTAAAAAAAGGGAATCTTTGTAACAATGGAGGGATATCATACCGGATCTACGATTTTTGCGAACCGAGGCAGGTATACGAATAATTTTATTAGTCGATACTTTTGTATTGGAAGTTAGAACTTGACAAAAGCAAGGAGGTATAACATAATGAAAACCAATTTGACTTTTTTATCAAACCCTCTTTAACAGTTTAGACCCTCGTTGCGAATATAATATAGGTAGGTGAATTCCTAAAATATTAATCCTTTCTAGCTACATGCAAGGCCTATTCGATATTTCAAATCACAAATATATTTTTTTTTCTGTATTACATTATTTACATTACAATTCACAAGCAGAATGAGTCGAATTATTATTTGCATGGCAGCAGTAACAGAAAGAAGGTTTTACGACGGAAATTTCGATTTGCCTTTTTCACCGTACCAAGACATCATAACGTTGCAGGAGAATCAATTTTTTTTTGGAAACTGCCACCACCTGCCGCTAATCAACCGGCCAGCTTCGTCTACGTCACCAGCACGTCATTGTTATGTTCCGAGCTTCACAAATGTCCTGCAGCCCTAGTAATATTGAAGACTAACTCTGTCAAATTTGTAACTCATGTGGTACCAAATAGCAAATGAAGGCCAAACTACAGTCGCTGTAGTATCGTTTACTACACGGTGACGTAGGAATAAGTAATTATGTGACTCATTGAATACTGCACATTTTCGTACCTAAATATCCGCTAGAGGCTCTTTTTAAAAAAAAAAACCCAATAAAGGTTTTAAATTCTGTGGCTAGGGTTGCCACCTTTTTTGCGCAAATAAAGTACATTGTCTAAGAAAAGCAGTAAAAAATGTACATTGTGTCAAAATAAAGTACGATTTATTTTACTTCATTATTTTGCTTTAAAACATGTTTTTCGTTACTTTTAACAAATTATTCTTTAATTATTTTCATTTTTCGGCTTCCACACCCAAAGGGTAACCAACGGAACCCTATTACTAAGCCTCCGCTGTCCGTCCGTCCGTCTGTCTGTCAGTTAGCGGGCTGTATCTCAAGAACTGTAATAGGTAGACAGTTGAAATTCAGTGTGTATTTCTATTGCCGCTATAACAACAAATAATGAAAATTAAATTAAACTGAAAATTAAAGGGGGCTCATACAAGAAACGTGGACGGAACCCTTCGTGTGAGAGTCTGACTCGAACTTGGCCGGTTTTTTTATCAGATTCAGAGACGCTTTGTTGCTTTCATCTTGCCATTGCTATTTACCACAGAAAAAAAACTCTGAAGTGGCAGGAATCGACAGGAAAGTAAATTACTTTATACAAATTTGAAAAATTATCATCAGTCGTATTAAATACTTATTTGCTATAATTTTATTTTATTTTACAGTTTTAGGAAAACTTACAGCTATACATTTTAATACAAGACAGAGTAACAAAAATAAGGCCAATTAAAAGTTATCATAGACGCAAACATACTTATAACCAACCTTTTTTTTGTCATTATGTGAAATGAATCCCTGAGAAACCAAATGATGCGAAATAAAATACTTTCCCGTACTTTTTTTGGTGTCATAAAGTATGGAGTACAATTGCCTGAAATAACGTACAATACTTTATAATAGAGTACGGGTGGTACCTACCTACCCTATCTGTGGCTCCCGAATGTGTCAACAAACTCAAAGATGACATTCTCTTTCAATATAACTAGCCAGGTATTGAATAACATGCAATATTTCCATTTTTGCTTTATTTTTATAGAACTCCATCTAGAATAGACCACCTTATAATATAAGAAATGCAAACGCTTAAATTTATTGCCAAAATTGCTATTTTAAACCGACAGTTTAAATTTGTCCGCTAAAACGGACGATGACGTCACTCCTGTCTGCCACTGGTCAAGAACTGTCCTAACTCAAACACATAAGGTTGCCTTTTCGTTGTCATAACAGCAGTAACGTCACTAAACGCTGATTATTGTTTTTATGTACGTTCCGTTTCACGTTACTTTATTCATTATTTTTGTTAAAAATTGATATTAACTAAAATAGTAAAATAAAAACGTTGCAATGTTTATAATTTTATTAACAACGTTCTCATAAATTCTGTACAAGTTGCATTTGTTGTTGCACCGCGACGACGGCTATTGCAACCGTGGTAAAACAAGTAACAACGTATCTGCGAATGATAAAACAGGCTGGTCCTGACATGAAGTAAGGCGTCATGATGCGGAGGAATGTGGAGTTCGGTCGATCCGTTTGAGACACAGATTTTATATCTGTGGTTTGAGAGCTACGACAGACCACACACACACAGACAGACAGACAGACAGACAGACATCGACGTCAAAGTTATAACACCCCTCTTTTTTGGTCGGGGTTAATAAAACTAAGCCGACTTCGGGCACGCACAGCCCCGCTGCGCTGCAGTTACGAGGTTTTACCACGGAAATTTCAATTTGCCTTTAACCACGTACCAGGACATCATATCTACGAGAATGTAGGCGAATAAATTGCTTACTTTTAAACTGCGGCCTACACGACACGCTTCACGTCACTGGCACGTCACATAATATTATGGTTATAGTACGCGTTAACTTGATACCTGGCTCGACACATTGCGAATGACTTTTTGAGGTTTTAATTACAATTGAACAATTCGATTTGGTTGAAAACAATGTGTAGGGGACGCCCTTACATTGTTTTTGTTGTTGTTAATTCGAACCAGGCGCCAAGTTAACGCGTACGGGTAGTGTACATTTCTCTGATCCAAGCTCCATAAATATTTTGCAGCACTAGTAATTCTTAAAGTTTACCTTTGGATTAAAACGGCAGTGGCGTGCAAATGAATTAAAGAATAATTTAATACTTAAAATTCTTCTGTGCATTTCTAATGCCTTGGTACACTGTAAAAGGCAATTCAAAACGTGCGAAGCAAAACAACGTAACTGCGAATGTCATGACGTGAGCAAAGTCTACGTTACTTTGTAGATAGATGGCTAATGATTTTCTTAATGAGAAGTGGATCACCACGGCACGGTAAAGATATCTAACGGCCTGCTTCACGTCCTCACATGTAGTAAGACGCGATGATGCGGAGGAATTATGTGGATTGAATAGGTACAGGCAAGGAAGGAATAGTTACAAAGGAAACAACGTCGATTGATTGAGTGAAAGATAATAAATATTAGCTAGTAGTAATGGCTACAATTAAGGTGAATGCTCATGGGTAGCCCGCGAAATTCAAATATTTTTATGTTTTTTGCAATTTGCCGGTCAGTGTGAAGCTGTATGTGGACCAAATGCGATCCGCGACCGTAACGCGTATTTATCTAAAGAATTATAACCATTTTAATCATCAATATAGCCCTCTAAGTTCATGTAGTTCGAAAGAATGATTATTTCTGAAATATTCATTCTTTTATTGCCGCTACCGGTTTTTAAATAGTTTAGATTTCTACGGCTTCCGTAATATGATATAGGTAGTCTATTTGAGAAGTCAATCGTAAGTTTAGTTTGATGATGATTTTTTCCGTTCAAAAACACAAATGAAATAAACGGTATCACCACGAGTGCGTGAAAAATCTACGAAATACACTATGTTTTTGTATTTATTTGCAATTATAATTTTATTTCCGTATCCCCACAAAATTATTATTTCAGCAATCCCGATCCATTTGCTATCATTTATTGAAGAGTTCCGTTGCCTACCTCCAAAGTTCTTCGTCAGATCTTCTCTTCCAAACAAAAAAAAAATATTCATCCAAATCGGCTGACAATTGGCGAAAATATCGCTGAACAAACATTTTTCATAGGATCTCATCATCAGATCCTAATTTATACCTTCCATCATCAGCTCAGCAACATGAGATAATGATTACCAGGCAGAAATATCTGAAATGGGTTAGAAAGTTTATGAAAAACATTGTGTGCCCTTAAAATTTGAGGCTTTCCCTCGATTTTCATGGGATCCCATCATCAGATTCTGACTTGGTGACAATGGGGCCAATCGGGAAGTATACTCTTTCAGATAAAACAAGAAGTTTTTAAATCGGTTCATAAATGACGGAGTTATGAGGTAACAAACATAAAAAAAAAATACAACCGAATTGAGAACCTCCTCCTTTTTTTGAAGTCGGTTAAAAATTAGTCGAATTTGTTTATTCATACACCGATACGGCCTGGCCTCGTCGGTCCTACCTCTTCGGCCCCTCTTAGATTTTCTCTGGAGATTTTAATCCCCAACCAAAAAAGAGGGGTGTTATAAGTTTAACCGCTATGTGTGGCTGTGTACCTGTGAATCTGGCTACGTGTCTGTCTGTGGCTGGCACCGTAGACACTTGGCCCAAATAATCGTACCTATATTAAATTAAATGGATCAATATTTTTATTTTATTTTATTATCGGGGGTTTTCTTTCTTTCCATTGTCGTAATTTTGACAAGTATTTTTTTTTGTCAGTGTCCACAGTTCAAAAATATTATCTACCATAGAGTTCAATCGATCAAAAACGAAAGCAATTATTTTTATTATTTATTATTATTTTTTTATTTATTATTTTTATTTTTATTAAGGAATTTAAAAATGAATGTTAATGATGGATATCTATGAATAATAATAGATTTTATAATATAATTGTAATAAAAATATTTTGTAATAATTTGAATTGCATATGTTCGCGACGGAGCATTTTGCTTTATATAACTCGCATAAACAGCCTTATGTACCTATAGTCGTAAGCTTATTATATACTCAAATAGTCATAGAAATATTCGCGGAGAAGCATTTAGCATTGTGTAACTCGCATAGATAGTACCTATGTACCTATAGTCGTAGGCCTATGTACTGAACTTAGAAGCTTATGTACTTGCATAGTGATAGTTTATAAGCTATGTAATCGATTTAAAATCGTATGTTTGTCGTTTTCCCCAAACACGTAAAAGATGTTCTGGGGAAAACTTATTTTCAAAGAAAATTATGACCAATAGGTAGGGCTACACATTTCCCCTACACATTCCCGATAGCACCCAGAGGGCGTGTTCTGATTGGCTGATGGAAATCAACCTAATCGAAGGTACATACAAAATAGTCATTTCACATTCAAAGATAGTAGGGTGGTTGAAGAAAACCACCATGTACACGCACCTTCAGTGCTAAGTCTTTAGGGCATCTAGGAATTTAGGTCTTAAACCATAGGCACTGGAAACCTGGCACTCAGCCCTATCCAGATATGTGCACATCTTCATGGTCAGGCAAGGCATAAAGCCGCAAAATAGATAAAAAGGTAAACACAGATTTTTATCCTCTTCCGGGTTCCTGACCTATAGTACCTCCACCCTTGGAGGGGTGGCTTGGTAAGTTGTGTAGCTGGATAGAGGGATGATGCACCTACCCGAATATAGATAGTTTCATAGCCCATGGGGCACAGTTTTCCGGGAAATCAACCCTAAATAGTAAGCAAGTTCAAAACTTGTAACATTTTCGATAGTTAAATGCAACAAGCCCACTAGTGGGCAGGGTTGAAGGGTTGGTTTCCACCCCGTTCGACGGGGAATTTCGGGGGATTTGTATAGAGGTGCATCAACCCCTATCCAGACCTAGAATAGACCTAGATATAGCCGAAAATGTTGTAGAACCTTAGTTAAATTTTGCAGTTAAAATAAACTGAAGCAGTTAGTGGTTTTTGGGCCTCGTTACGGTAAGGTAACCTCGTACCTTAGTAAATTGCCAAAAAATAGCAAACTCGTAGTCACCGGCAGAAGAAACCCTAGAATCTATAAATAGAATCACAGTACTCGCGAATTTGCCCTTAAACCATTAGCTGCAGTGTTGTCAAATTCCTGCCTATTATTTAACCCTGGTAAGCATTCACCCTGCACCCCAATCTACCCCGAAGACAGCAAGTACTTGGCAAGGTAGAAGAACGTTGTACGTTAGGTGCGGAAGAGCCTCAGTTTCCGGTACAGGACGTCAGCGCGGCTGGACGCCGTCGGTCGGTCACAGTTCACTTCGGAGGAGAAGGAAAAGGATAAACCTACCCCATCACAACCCCGTTCCAGTCGATCACGCCCGTCCGGTACAGCATGATAACAATAATTATGACAAAATTGACATATAAATAATTTGCACGCTTGCTTGCAGGCAGAATACAATGACTTAGAGGATGTAAGATCTTTCCTTGTAATTTAATATGTATTTTCTGGCAAATAAATATTATGTGCTGTGCTAAAACACACAGTGTTGAACTTGAAGAAAGCTGTTGTAAATTCGCCTTTATATGTTAGTCTATGGATAAAAACTTACCAAATTGTCCATGGTTATATACCTGTCCCTCTCTTTCACCAGCATGCGTCCTTTTCTAATCAAGAAGGACGTTTGATGCGAAGCTGTCAAAGTCATAGCGTTTGTAAATTTTGCCGGTAAAACATCGGAAAATTTTCCAAGTTACAAAAAACTGATTAATTACAATAATTTGCGGTATTTCTTTAACACACAGTGGCAATTTCAATTGCGATTTAGTATTTTACGATGAGTGCGGACGAAATTGTACCGGTAAGTGTTGGAGGTGAGCAAAGTTCGAATGTTGATGCTTCGGATGGAGATCAGCGTTCGAATAAGAAGCGAATTGAGGACTCGTCCTCATCACCTTCATCTTCTTCATCCTCGGAGGAGGAGGAGGGCATTGCATCACCTCCACCCAACAAAAGACGAAAAGTTTCACGTAAGTACAAACAAGTTCAGACATGTTCGGATCCTCGTGTTGAAACTCTTATTCAACAAGTTGGGTTTATATCCTCTTATTTAACTAACTTACCTTTCCTATCGACGCAGTCTAATCCGTTAATGCATGAACAGCAACAGAGTGATACAATCCAATCTTCATCAAATTATTTGAAAGTTCCGACAACAACCGATTCTAAACTCTCTTTAGGTGTACTTGGTACAGAGTTTGATGAGAGAACTATTATCCCACAGGCCGATAAGGAACGATTACAAGAGTTAATAAACCTTCAACGATTTGATTCCCCTTCTTGGAAAGGCATTCGATACAAGGGAGCATTACAGTCTTGCATTGCCAGTCCCGGTTTTGTTGGTCTTAAACTTAATGAGGAGTTATGCCATTTCAACAAAACTAAAGATTATTTAGCTTCCACTGAACAATATTATTAGGGGGTTTGTCTAACAATATTTTACAACAAAGACAATTATTAAGGTCAGGTTTACAAGAGTTACTTGACTGGACAACTGCAAACATAAATAATTTAAATACTGGTAATATGCTCGAAAGGATGACTAATATTTTCGGTCCAGGGTCCCCTTCATATAAAAATTCAGAGACTGCAATGCAGATTGTGTGTGGTAAAAGAGCAGAGTGTATTGAAGTGAGAAGGGAACGTATTTTAAAAGAAATTGTTAATCCTAATTTAAAAGCTACCTTACAAAGTGTTCCTCCTAGTCAGGAATACCTTTTTAGCCGAGAGGCTTTACAACCAATCATTGCATCGCTAGGTGGCTCGCAAATATGGCTCAATACTCCAGCTTACATTAAAGAGAAAAAACCATTTAACCAATCTTACGCTCATAACAAGAAGCATCATAGCCATCACAAGACTCAAAATAATAGGTCAGAAAAGAAACAGAATCCAAAATATAAAAAGAATCAGCCGTTTCGTAAAAGTTACACAGGCAATAACACACCCCACAACAACAATAATAAACAATGACTATCAAAGCAAGACTTTCAAGGGCGGTTGCTTAAAGGACTATGTCCATTTGTGGCAACAACAGGATGCGAACAATTATATAATAAAGTTAATAACAGGTGCTCGAATTCCATTTTTAAAGAGACCTCCCCTTCAGTACCCAGACAAACATGTATTAAAAAAATTTGCAACCAAGGAAACACAGGACATGACGGACATGATCCTACACTTAAAACAGCAGAAAATATTGGAGAAACCAGCAGTTCTCAATCCGGGTTTTCTCTGTCGCATGTTTTTAGTAAAAAAACCAGATGGGGGGCTACGTCCCATTTTCGATCTAAGGGGTCTAAACTCATACGTGTCAGTGAAACATTTCCAACTAATTTCACAGACAGAGGTAGCAAGTTTCTTGCAAACAAACGATTGGTTAGTAAAGATAGACATTCACCAGGCCTATTTTCATTTGCCAATTATGGAAACACACAGGAGGTTTCTCCGAGTCATTTACAACAACGAGGTGTTACAACTAACAGCCTTACCATTTGGCCTATCATCGGCTCCAAAGATGTTTGCCACAGTTACAAATTGGATTGCAGAAATCCTACGGACAAAAGGTTTCCGCATAATTGTGTACTTGGACGATTTTTTCCTAGCAAATCAGGATCGGTCAGTACTAGTTTCTCAGGTTTCGGAAACACTGAGATTATTGGAAACCTTAGGATGGCACATAAATTACCAGAAGTCTGTTCTGGAGCCTTCACAGGAACTAGAATATCTTGGCCTAGTTTGGAATACACGACAAAACTGTGTAAAACTTCCTTCCAAGAAGGTAAAAAACATAAAACTAATAATTTCCAAGATGTTGAACAATGGAAACAGTTCGCTACGAGAAGCTCAAAGTTTATTAGGTTTGCTGAACTTTGCAAATTACGCAATATCAGGGGGTCGTCTGCACTGTCGCAGAACCCAACTATTTCTAAAGTCATTCAATCAAAACAGACTAAGAGAAAGAAGGCATCTTCCTCTACCCGTTCAGCAAGACCTGAAATGGTGGTTAGAAGTTGTGGATCACAGCTCAACACCAGTAGTCAAAAAGAGTGTGACTCACTTCTTGACGACAGATGCAGCAGACTCAGGATGGGGAGCTCAGCTAAACAATACTTACCTATCCGGGAAGTGGGCCCCTCATCAAGTACCTTGGCATTCAAACTTAAAGGAGATGTATGCGGTACTGGCGGCCATCACGAGTCGGCGGACGACTTTGCGAGGTGCGCATATCCATATACAATCAGACAACAGAACTTTAGTTGCATACCTCAAAAACGAGGGGGGGACGCATTCCCTAACACTGTTAGGACTAACAACCAGGCTCCTAAAAGTTGCAGAGCAACTGCATTTAACTCTGTCAGCCACTTACCTCCCGGGGAGGCTAAACGGAATTGCGGATCGCCTTTCGCGAGGCCGCAAAGTACCAGAGTGGCATCTTCTGCCCCAAGCCGCGGAGGCAATATTCAATATGTGGGGCGTCCCAGACGTAGACCTATTCGCGTCAAGAAATACGGCTGTCGTACCAAGGTACGTAACGCTAGATTCCACAGATTGTTCCGCAATCTTCTGCGACGCGTTCAGCCGACAATGGGACTATCAGCTGGGCTGGGCGTTTCCCCCACCCAGCTTAATTCCAAGAGTATTAGCTCACCTAAACAATGCAAAAGGAACTTATATCCTAATAACACCGGAGTGGACCAAATGTTTCTGGCTGCCCGACCTGAGAGCGAGGGCCATAGCAGAGCCAGTTCCAATAAAGAACCTGCGGAAGGTTCTAATAGATTGGACGACAGGCAACTGTCCAGCACAAGTGGACAAGTTGTCCCTAGTTGCCTGGAAAATTGGGGGTGGGCCGATAAAGTTGCTCACTGGACCACTGAAGAACGGAATTTATTAAAAAGTAGCTGGCGGACATCTACTTTAACAACTTATAGTGCTCCAATTAAGAGGTGGTTATTATGGTGTGATGCCAACAAAATTAATCCAAAAGCACCTGACGGCCAGCAAGTTGCTAGGTTTTTGGCAAAATTATTTTTAAAAGATAATCTAGCATATAGAACTGTTCTTTTGCATAAGTCGGCTGTTTCAACTTACTGTGCAGCATCAGAAATAGATATCTCGAAAAATTTTTTTATTCACCAGGTTCTAAAGGCCATTTCAATTGCTAAACCGGTACCACCAAAACTGCCAATATGGGACACCGCAGTTTTATTTAACTGGCTGAGGACTTCAACAAGCTCAGGTTCTTTATTCGAAATCGCAAGGCGAACAGCTTTGATTCTCTTGCTGGCCTCAGGTCGCAGAATTCATGATCTCACATTATTGGAAATGAGCCCTGAGCATTTAATCTCTTCAGAAGATGAGATAACTTTGTGGCCAAGGTTTGGTTCAAAAACCGATTCAAATTCATACAGACAGTCAGGTTGGTTGTTGCGGAAACACCCCGATCATCATGTCTGCCCAGTCAAACACATAAATAACTTTATAGAAAAATCTACAAATAGAAGAAGCACAGACAAAACTGTCACAAGCTTTTTTATTTCCCTATCTGGACAGTTAAAACCTGCTTCAAGAACAATAATTGCAGGCTGGATATGCAGTATTCTAAGAGAGGTTAATATTGATGCCCCACCAGGCAGTATCAGGTCAGCTGTAGCCTCTAGGAGTTGGTTGGAGAATAGAACTGTTCAAGAAATACTTAACAGAGGAAACTGGAAAAGTATCAAAACATTTCAAAAGTTTTACTGTCGTCCAGTGAACAAGGTTGATAATTCCAACTGTAATGTTGATTTATTACATTCAAATTTTTCTAATGTTTGTTAAATTAGATAACTTTATATTTTATGAGAAGTATTTTAAGTTTTTGTTCTTTCAGAAGAATTTCTGTTTTTTATTTTTATTTTTGTTGATTCAGAAAACTTTTATAATTTTTGTTGCTTAGTTTTATAGAAGTAAAATAAAACTAATTCATAATTCAGAACAGCTGTATAATTTATTCATCATAGCGTTTGTATTCATCACCAGCAGATACCAAACAGGTCTTCAAGTTCAACACTGTGTGTTTTAGCACAGCACATAATATGACTGTTTTGCATTAAAACAAAACAGGTATTATGTGCGGATAAAACACACAGTGTTGCAGCAATTCTCTTGCTGGTGAGTTGAACTTTGAAGACTCTATGACTTTGACAGCTTCGCATCAAACGTCCTTCTTGATTAGAAAAGGACGCATGCTGGTGAAAGAGAGGGACAGGTATATAACCATGGACAATTTGGTAAGTTTTTATCCATAGACTAACATATAAAGGCGAATTTACAACAGCTTTCTTCAAGTTCAACACTGTGTGTTTTATCCGCACATAATACCTGTTTTGTTTTAATGCAAAACAGTCATATTTTTGATTTTGATTTAAAAAAAAAACCGTAGGACGCAGTTTTAATCAGTTTCAGTCAATCCACGGCAATTTCGACTTGCCTTTTACAACGTACCAAGATATCAGGACTATTCAGGAGAATAAATTATTGTCTTGTCAACTGCCGCTATACCTTATACCGCATTTGTACACACGCTTTCAACCGGCCAGCTGCTTTTAAGTCACGTGACACATGTACGCGTTGTTGTTTTCCGAGCTCCACAAATATTCTGCAGCCCTAGTATTATTAAAGTTTAACTTTGGATTATTCGTGCTAAACTGTCACAACTCTGACCTGCAAAAGAATCAGTTTAATGAAATTCATCTGTGCATTTCTGATGCCTTGGTACAATGTTAAAGGCAATTCAGAATGTGCGAGGCAAAACAATGCAAATGATAGAGGAAGATGTGACCGAAGCGAGTCCCGTCATAACGTGAGCAAAATCTACGTAATGCAAATATGCAATTGAAGATTTACATATTGAGAAGTGGACCATCACGGCCTGCTTCACGTCCTCACATGAAGTAAGGGGATGATGGAGAGCAATGTAGCGAGGAAGGAATAGGTACCAAGAAAACAATGTATTGATTGATTGAGTGAAAGATAATAAAATATTAGCAGTAGTATCGGCTAGAATTAAGATGGATGGGGGGGACAAGCTATTATTGCCGCTTAGAGATTTAAATAAGGCCATAATATTATGGCCTTATTAAATTATTATTATTATGGCCTTATTATTATGGCCTTATGGCATTCATATACCTATTCATATGAATAGGTATATGAATGAGTAAGTAGCCTCTTTGAGAAAGCAATCGTAAGTTTGATGATGATTTTGACTGTTAAAAAACACAAATACTGTAAATAAACGGTATCACCACGCTTGCGTTGTAATAATTATCTACGAAAATTTTGTATTTCCTTACAATTATAATTTCCGTATCCTCACAAAATTAAAATGATCAAAATGTGCCGAATTCGTTCATTCATACACGGCACGGCCTCCGCTCTTAGAGATATGAGGTTTTACGGAAATTTCGATTTGCCTTTTACATCGTACCAAGATATCAGGACTATTCAGGAGAATCAACTATTTACTGCCGGCCGGGCTATGAGTACGGTCACAGGTACGGTCGTCCAGTCAATCCACAAGCTTTTCTCCGGTCACTGGTCAGCAACTTTTACGTCACGTCACACATGTGTACACAATGTTGTATTCCGAGCTCCACAAATATTCTGCAGCCCTAGTATTATTAAAGTTTGACTTTGGATTCTTCGTGCTAAACCGTCACAACTCTGGCGTGCAAAAAGATAATTTAATGAAATTCTCTGTGCATTTCTGATGCCTTGGTACATCGTTAAAGGTGATTCAAAATTTCCGAGGTAAAACAACGTAACTGCGAATGATAGGGGAGGTGGAGGAGGAAGTGCACCGCAGGTAGCAGCAGTTTTCATCTGCCTAGCCTTTTCCCAACTATATTGGGGTCGGCTTCCAGTCAAACCGGATTTAGCTGAATAACCAGTATTTTACGCGGAGTGGTTACCTACCAGACCTCCACAACCCAGTAACTGGGTAACACGGTACTTCATGGCAAGACTGGAGAGTCAGAATAACTGGCTTCTGACTATCCGTAACGACTGCCAAAGATTTACAAATGACAGCCGGAACCAACGGCTTAACGAGCTTTCCGAGGCACGGAGGAAACTCGCTATGTTAAGACGGTCATTCATCCACAGACCAACCTTGGCAAGCGTTGTTTAACCTTGAAGATCGACCTGTGCGGCTGTTATTCTTTATATATATCTGACTCCGGTCTTGCCAAGAAGTACCGTGTTACCTAGTTAATGGATTGTAGAGGTCCATGTAAAATACTGGTATTCAGCTGAATCCGGTTTGACTGGAATTGGAAGCCGACCCCAATAAATAGTTTGGAACTGGGGAAAAAGGCGAGGGAGATGAATGTGGGGACAAAATTAAAATAGTTGTTTAATTACGGAGGTTAAATATCTGGTATTTCTACGGTTGGTAGCAGCAGCTTGACAAGTAATTAGCCAATTTGACAAGATAAACGTAGGTATCTAATTTTGGTGATGGTTTGTTCACAAACACAAATAAACGTTATCGGAACGCGTGTGTGACGCTAAAATTCTGATAACCCTCTGTCGATGACATGACACCGATAAGACGAAGGTATCATAATATTTATCCACACTTACCTACTTACACACACCGAATTATTATAATTGAAAGTACGATTCCTAAATTCAAAGAAATTTTTATCTATACTTAAATCTACACTAATACTAGCAAACGTTGCCTTGGCACATATATGAGTAAACAATAGCCCTCGATCTTTTCTCAGACTTACCAAATATACATGAAATAATTGGTTAAACCGTTTCGGAGGAGTACGATAACAGACACTGTGACACGAGATTTTATATATTAGAAGATTATAAAGACGTAGAGTTTGTTTGTTTGTTTGGTTGAACGCGCTAATCTCAGTAACTTCTTTCATGGTTGATGGCAATATAACATCACGCTACGACCAGTAGGAGCGGAGCATTAATGAACAGTATGACGCAGACGAATGCGCGGGACAACTAGTTCACAATGATTTGTCCGAAAATACAGCTTTCCATAAATACTAGTTTCTCATTTACATTTTTAAATGACAACCTAAAAATGTCATGGGAAAAAATATTACCCTATTTTGTTTAGAGTAGTATAAACTAATCTACTCTCCAAGTTACTACCTACATTAGGAGGATTTTCATTATTACAATAGAATCATCATCTTCCTGCCCTTATCCCATGTTACTTGGGGTCGGCGAAACACGTTTTATTCTTCCATTCTGTTCTATCAGTCGTCACTCTATCACTAACTCCAATAGAATATGGAAAAAAAAGTACAATTTCTAATTTCACGCAAGCAAGCATCATTTAAAGAACTGTTGAGCCGTGTCTTTGGAAATTGTGATTCGTTCAATACAGTAAAGGAAAGTTTTACGCAGCGATAGAGAAACTGTACTGTGAGATTCTAAAGCTGTAAAATTCTCACCGCATGCATAAACTACTCTAGGCTACTCGAGGCATGCCAAAGAATCATTTCGTGCCAAAGAAGCCATAGGAACTTAATAATAATTTACTGTTATTAATTACTAAAATCTTGTGCGTCACTTAGGTAGCAGTCACAAAAAAGTTTTATACCTTTTACAGTTAACTTTAAGATCTAGTCGATAAAAGACGGCACTGCGGTAATTAGCAAAGTTATGAAAGGTGTGAATAGGTTTATGTTTCACATATTTTTATTTCCTACTGGAAAATTACCGACTGATCAGTCGTCTGGCGGCAGATGGGCAGATGAAATTAGGCAATTATTGCCATCGTGTGTAGGTCCTGGATGAAGCTGGCTCAGGAACGTGGGGATTAGCACAAGAAAAGAGAGGCTTATGCTGCAGTCCAAGGAGGCTATGTCAAGCCTGGACAGGAGACTGACCATGCGCTTTCTGCGACTGGATAAACTGCGCAGCCTGCAAATTGTGGCGGGGACCATCACCGAGCACTGCTCATTGAACAAACACTTGCACACGATAGGTATTACGGACAGTCTTCGTGCAGAGCATGAATGGAAGAGGAGGAAACGGTATCGCACGTACTCCTAAAGTGCGCAGGCGTCATCGAAATACGGAGGCAAACAATAGGGACACGGGATTCGCTCACAGATGTCATGAACACTGAAAACTGATCTGTTTATGGAGGGAGGTTGGCTGGTTGGAGTAGCGGCCGCCATGGCTCACGTACAAAGGTCCAACATCAGGGCTAAGTGCGGAAACCAAACCCAGATAGATAGAGGCCTATGCTCACAGCTGTAGCTGTCATGTGGATGGTGATGAATCATTACATATTTGTAATGGGTAATTAGGTTTGTGCAGAAAAAGAATGAGCGATTGAGCAATTTCACCACGCATCCTCCAAATAAAAAAAATAAAACCGACTTCCAAAATTAAAGTTATTTTTTTACTTTGTAGTGTTTTGTTTTTGGAAGTCGGTTTTGTTTTTTTGATAAAAAGTTTTTTTTTATTTTTCACTTTTTAGTGGTACGCAGGTACCACTAAAAATGAAACCACAACTGGTGTAAACAATCAAAAGACCTGCGATTTCAGTAAAACCGATCCATTTGCTATCATTTATTGATGAGTTCCGTTGCCTACCTCCGAAGTTCTTCATCGGATCTTCACCAAATTTAAATGGAACCAGTCCGAGAAAATACTCTTCCAAACAAAAAAAGAATCATCCAAATCGGTTTACAATTGGATTGATTTGATTGATTGATTAAAAATATATTTCATGGAATCCCGTCATCAGATCCTGACTTATACCTTCCATCATCAGCTCAACAACATGAGATATGATGATTACCAAGAACAAATAACTTAATTGCATTAGAAAGTTCATGAAAAACAGTGTATGTGCGTATAAAATTTGAGGGTTTCCCTCGATTTTCATGGGATCCCATCATCAGAAGAATTTTTGAAATCGGTTCAGAATTGGCGGAGAAATCGGTGAACATACATATAAAAAAAAAGAACATACATACAGCCGAACATAGAAACTCCTCCTTTTTGAAGAAATCGGTTAAAAATGATTATGACCGTGAACTAGCATTCATTTATCTAGTAGTTGTATATTTCCATTGTTATAATCGGCGATCTTCGATTACAGTGATTTTTTAGTGATCGAAGTCTCCGATATTGGAATTTAACCTTTATTTGAATGTCTGTCTGATGTTGTTACCGTCGTGAGAGCCTCATTGAGCTCCTTCACTCCTAGTAGAAGATAATTATCATCATCATTAGAATAGCGTGTAAAAAGCTCTGACACTTGCATAAAGCTGTTTGCAGCTTGACAGCACCGTGCAACCGCAGCACGCAACAGCAGCACGCGACAGTAGCCACGGCACGCAACAGAAGCTGTTGCCATGAAACAAGACTGTTCTATTCAGAACTCATTAGTGAATAGAATCCGTCATGGGATCGTTTTTCTTTTAAAAATTTGTTTCGGACATACTATCACCCGCGCTTGTTGCTAAACTGGTAAGTAACACTCTGACCTTCAGTTGCGCAAGTGTCGTACGGAGTTTCAATAAAATGACAGGCAAGCATGCGAGTATTATGGTTTGTAACTACTAACGAGCGGCCTATCGGGACTCCGGGACTGTGTTGCACTGACACAAACGTTCTAAGACGCGTTCCGTGATCTGTTTTTATTTTTGGTTCCCAGGTTATACGCGTTTCTGATCGCCTAGTACATAAACATGAAACCCATGACTTAAGAACCCTGAGACTGAAAGATTTATAAATTAAATTGGCTGTATAGCATTCAGAGTGCCAATAATACTAAATAAGCAACGTTTGCATTCGCATGTTAGTCGCAATCTGTTAAATATGAATAGAAATTGAGGCTTTTTTAGAGATTGCGACTGAGATGCAAACTCAGGGCCCCAAGTCTGCTATTTTTTATAAATTCGTCATTCCAACACGATCCCATTGTCATTTTGCTAAACGTTGGTAATCTGCTAATTCATAATGGTCGATCACTGGTCGGTCAATGGTCTCGTAATAGAATCGTGGTACTGGACTCTCTGTTATCTTATGAATAACAGTGTCACTTTTATAAAGAAACTAAGCACGCAAAAAAACCTTCAACGACCACTTCAAACGCCTACAAAGGCACCAAACTTTCAAAAAGTGCTGCAATTAAAAATAGTTTAACAAAATTCTCGATAGACTTGAACGAAGTGTTGTAACACAGACATACAGACATTGGCACTGGATGGATGCAGAAACCGCGACGAGTGATTAAGGCAAAGGCACTCACCGAGCCGAACCACGCGCAATTACCGCATCTTGCAAGGATACTGGTCTATTTTGCTGTTATTTGAATATTATATCTAAGTACTTAGTGGTATCTAATGAGTTTCTTGCAAAAATTGTTAGGTTGTTGAAATATTATTGTATCGGACGGACGCAATGCGAACGTATTAAGATCGTCGGTTAATGTGGCTTGACTGAGGTAAATATCGTACCAATAGATAGTACATCCAAGAGGATCTCGTGGCTACATAATAACAGCTGCACATGTCGATCTTCAAGGTTAAGCAACGCTTGCCAAAGTTGGTCTGTGGATGGGGGTTAACGTACCGAGTTTTCTCCGTGCCTAGGAAAGCACTTTAAGCCGTTGGTCCCAGCTGTCATTTGTAGATCTTTGGCAGTCGTTACGAATAGTCAGAAGCCAGTTAATCCTGACTCCAGTCTCGCCATGAAGTACCGGGATGTGGAGGTCCGGTAGGCAGCCGCTCCGCGTAAAATACTGGTATTCAGCTAAATCCGGTTTGACTGGAAGCCGACCCCAATATAGTTGGGAAAAGGCTGGGCAGATGAGATAGTATATCCAAGTGGGTGTTTTGTTATTTACCCCGTTACTTTGAGTAAACGTAGATAAAGCTAGGACCATAATATTTCAGTCCTGTGTTCGATCTGGCATTTCACAGTAGCAGCCCGCATGGTTGAAAGCCTGGCCTGCTATTACAGACATGGGACATAAAATAACTAGCGAATAGATGTAAAACTACCCTACTAGCCTAGCCCTTCGGAAAATACAGGCGTGATGTTATAATTTGTAACCATGGTAACGCGAGCTGCGTACAAAATAACAAACCATGTACTAGTAGGGCCTCATATCCCTTCGGTACAACACCGAAATGTTGCTTAGCACTGGCAGCCTTGTAAAGGGACTAGCTAACGCGCTAAGCAGAGCATTGTGTCAAGGCGACCGGTTCGCATTCAGCTGGGTTAGCCGAACTAGGCTCCAATTACTTACCAGCTATGCTACTTGCATGTTAAGTAGCTGGTTATAGGTAAGTAGTTACGTGGTTACTGTTGAACTACTTATCTCAATCTGTAGTTCTTAATAGTAGATCATGCACCGAGGAGATAAAGCGGTGTCTGGTGATACGGGTGTCATATTGAATCTCCAACGTAATGAAGTATTCGAAAATTAATTCCCGATCGCAGTGAGGGAGTTTTAATTCAAGAATCTTCAATGCAGCGAGGGATTCAAGCTAGCCCAAGGCAAAGACACCTTTATCCCAGGAGAGTATACTCTTTCACACCTACTGCAAGAAAATTGTTCGCAAGTCATGAAGAGAAGTGTCTAGCCGCGAACGATTCCCGTCGGTCTCCAAGTTGCGTTCCAAATTTAAATCACATTATTGATCTCCGGGCAATAATATTGTACTGAATTTCATTATACCCGCCAGGCAATAAGGACTCACTTTAGGTTGAGTTTGCATGACATAATTATGATAACATGGGAGAGACCTCTACCCAACAGAGTGGAATAATAAAGGTGACCATGAAAGGTGGTGGCTGTGTGGAAGATGATTTGACTAGAAAGAGTATGGAAGAAGACAACGTAATGTACCGAACCCAAGATAAATTGGGGTACCATTTCAGGTAGCCTGGAAGTGATTGCGGATTGCGATAAGGCTGCAAATTGTGTGTTATCTTTCTGTATTTTTTATCGTGGTGTACAATAAAGTGACTTTATAAATTAATAAATAAATTGAAAAGAACAAGATAATGATGAGTCAGTACTCAGTAGCCTATTCGTATATAAGTGTTGTCCACGAGTAAAAAAAAACCCACAAATCAGAAAGTTCTCGAACAAAAGCTTGCTTTTCTTCGATTCTCGTGGTTACTATGGCCACCGTAAAAGCCATGGCTGTATACGACCACAACATTCCCACATACGATAACTGAACAAGTGCATAGCGTTGCCTTCCCGTAGAGAAAGTGACGCTAATCATTATCACTCTTGAACAGCTTTGGAGAAAGCTTGGTGGCTATTTTTAACAAGTTTTAATATTAATGTGTGAAGCGCAATTAGAGAGGTAATGCCGGAATTACCTCATCGTCATCATCTGCCTAGCCTTTTCCCAACTATATATTGGGGTCGGCTTCCAGTCAAACCGGATTCAGCTGAATACCAGTGTTTTACGTGGAGCGGCTGCCTACCAGTCCTCCACAACCTGTTAAGTGGGTAACACGGTACTTCTTGGCAAGACTGGAGTCAGATTCACTGGTTTCTGACTATCCGCAACGACTGCCAAAGATTTACAAATGACAGCCGGGACCAACGGTTTAACGTGTTTTCCGAGGCACGGAGGACACTCAGTATGTTAAAATGGTCACCCATCCATAGACCAACCTTGACAAGCGTTGCTAGAGCGACCCGTGCGGCTGTTATTATTTTGCCACGAGCTCTTCAATGGCGGAATTACCTATACTATACAAGTCAAAGTGGTGCAGTGATGTGAAACGCATCATCATCTCAACTATTGGGATTGGCTTATAGTAAATCCTAAGGGTGCGTGTCCATTTCAGCGGAGCGAGGCAGCGGAGCGGAGATACGTAGATTTTATTTTTACTGTTGATAGGCGCGCGGTTGCTCACCATCTCACCTGATGGTAAACGATGATGTGGTCGAAGATGGAGCACGCTTGCCTAGAAGTAACCTTCCGAAGTAATTGCACAAAATATCCGCACCACGTGAGTCACCCAAATAACATTTTGGTGTCAGTTACAGGCTTTTTTATTTATTTAAGTAATATAACAGGGTTATAATTATCTCAGTTATTACTAAAGACGATATAGAGGAGTTAACAAACAAGTTTTAGCCCCAATCGCAGCACTAAAGCTTTAATGGACGACGTAATACAGCTTTGAGCGTTATGATGGCGCTAGTAGCAGCAAGTATATATACTTAATGCGTTATAGCTTTAACCTTTCTGTGACACCCAAGTCTTTACAAAAGTGTTTGCCGACACCTTTTAACGCTTATTGTTGTATAGTTATTGCAATGAATTCTTTTATACCACTTAATGTGCTATATTGACTATTATTGCAGACGTAGGCTATAAAATAGAGTTTATCGAGAGTTTAGTAACACGAGAAACTAAAGGTGTAAACAACTCCTCAATCTAGGTTTAAGCTGTAATAAAGGGTTTAACTAAAGCTTATTGTGTTAGGCAGTAGATACTCTTTTGCAGAAGTTCTAAAGGTAGGTATTGGTGTCAAACAACCCAAGTATGGGTCGTTATTAACACTAACCTTTCCGAATCTTTCTACGGGGGCTGGAAGAGGGCGTTGTCCGCCCTCCGCCGACGCCCAGTTCGCCTGCTGCGGCACGGGAGAGTGGCCACGGCCTCCCTCTCCCTCTCCGCAGCCTACTTCTAGGAGATCACCGGACCAAGCAACAACCAAAAGCAACCTAAATAGCGTGCGCGAGGACGCTTAGGGGGGTAGAGGAAACCTATGGAAAGGTTGACTTACTCTCATAATATCAGATTCGCAAAATAAGTACCAGCATTCTTAAAATAGCAGATTCGCATTATACCATAAGTAGAATTGAATGCAAAATGTAACCCGCCCGGTTACGAATGACTAAATCACGATCGTGCTCTTTTTCTCCACATTTAATAGAGTGAGTACAAAGAGAGAAGAACAGAATAAACTGTTCCGTGAAGTCGAGGGTAGAGGAATAGGTACCTATGGAACTGATGAATTGTGGGAGCCCCTACCTATACCCTACCTATATGGGTTGACGGCAGATAGAGGTGAATGGGAGAAGGCATCCTGCTCAGCCTATCGCAAATAACACAACACATGGGTAGGAGAACGGTGATGATTTTAATCACTGATTCAAGTTATCTTGGCATAAGACTCTTGTGTAATTAATAAACATTTTAAAAGCAAAGTAAATAAAAAACAACCAAAAGATCCGAATTAATTTTCTCTCAAAGAAAAACAACTTGTCAAAGTGTCACTTCACATTAATCTAACGACACAAAAAACTTAAAGAGAAAAAATAACTCTTTAGAGCTTCCAAGTGAGAGGTCGGTAGGTAACAGTGGATTTTGTTTTTTATTCGTGTTGCTTGATGGATAACTCCATGGTTGAAAACAGTGCTTTTGTTGATCTAATCGAAATTGCGTATTATACAGCAACCATTTTTAGGGTTCCGTACCCAAAGGGTAACCAACGGAACCCTATTACTAAGCCTCCGCTGTCCGTCCGTCTGTCTGACAGCAAGCTGTAATAAAAGAGAGGTAGAGAGCTAAAATTTTCACAGATTTTGTATTTATTATTGCTGCTATAACAACAAATAATAAAAATTAAGGTTTATAGTACGGAACCCTTCGTGTGGGAGGGAGTCCGACTCGCAATTGGCCGATTTTTATAGATTCAGGTTACCTATCGGCCTATAATAATAATAATACTTATCGTAGGATAAACTTAAAGTCACACTAACTACAGTTAATGATAAAAAAAATAATGTGACAAACTTACGAGCGTGTAAAGAATTAATGACGATACTTTCAAAGACAGGCAATCTCAATTTTACGTTAATATTCTTTCTAGAAACTGACCATAAGACTTTTACGAACATAGTACTTAGTTTTGCATTCATTATGTATTTTAAGAAACGGAATTAGCGTAAATCACTCATCCTCTGAAAATAAACAAGTGTTGAAAGTATAATAATATGTTAATTATGTATCTCCCTGATGCATCATGGCGGTAAATACGTACTTCAGACAAATACTTCGAAATTCAATTCGATAATTCAACGTGTAAATACAAATAATGATGGTCACCACACGCAACCAATTTGAGAAAATTACTCTAAAAGCGCTGAAACAACGGGACCTCGGTTTGAGGAACATCTGAACTTTACAAAATGGAAATTGTTTTATAATAGGTAGGTATATTTTTTATGTGGATATCGTTAACGGTACTTGTAACGCAGCGTCTGATGACGAACATTGCTGTCATTGGCGTGACATCTTTGCCCAGCCTGATGATTTCTATCATTGGTGTGGCCACTGTTCGATAATTTGCCATTCAAGACGGCAAATAAACTTTGAAACATATATTGAAACAATCCGAAAAGTTTTGAAGGAAACTCTTGATCTATTCTTTCATATTTTTGCGAATTCGGCTAAAAGGCAACGCAAAGAGACTAAGGGAAGATTTTGGGGTGTACCTTTGCCCTTGCTAACAGTATCAGGTGCAACAGACTTATGTCAAATTTTGCTTGGCTCGGGACAAGCATGACGCGATAATACGGAGAATTGGAGATACGGAGATTCTTGACGAATCATTAAAAAAAAAATCCCACTTAGAGGTAAATTATATCTGATACATGAAGTGGGCCGCCTTTATAAGAACACCGGGTATTGGTTTAGAGATGAATAAATAGCAGACTGAGATCATCTTCAGATAAAAGTTCTATTAACACCCACAAGTTCGTTGGCACAGTGAAGGTGTTAAAGAATAACGGAACACCATGAGCAGGTAATAAAAAGTTGCCTCTATTATTTTGTACAGTTAATTATTGTTTCTATATTTTAATTACGAAAATCGTAAATTCACAGTAACGTGTATTCTCTTCAACTTTCAAATAAGTTTCGCTTTTTCTGCTTTCTAAGTTCCACAAAGTTAATACACATTGAAGGATGTTTTAAGGCCTATCTCAATTGGCACACTTTTAATTAAAGATTGTTTTAGCTATAATATTTATGTACTTATTTATGAGGAGATCGTGGCTAGATAATAACAGTCACGCGGGTCGTTCTTCAAAGTTAAGCAAAGCTTGCCAAGGTTGGTCTGTGGATGGAAAACCATCTTAACATATCGAGTTTCCACCGTGCCTCGGAAAGCACGTTAAGCCGTTGGTCCCGGCTGTCATTTGTAGATCTTTGGCAGTCGTTACAGATGCCAGTAAATTTGATTCCAGTCTTAGCATGAAGTAAGTACTGTGTTACCTAGTTAATGGGTTGTGGAGGTCTGGCAGGCCGCTACTCCACGTAAAATACTAGTATTCAGCTGTATCCGGCTTGACTGGAAGCCGACCCCAATGTAGTTGGGAAAAGGCTTGGCAGGCAGGCAGGCATTTGGAGGCAGGCGCTCCATCTGACCGCGACTAGTTTTGATAAAAGCCTTGATAAAATCCTTCCTTTTTTAAAATGTATGAAAATACCAAAGCACAGGTTCCGACATATTTCATAAAAAAAAAAAAAAAATGCAAGTAAAAGTACTAAAAAAGAAGTATGAAAAAGCTGTCTTTTATTAACTTTATATATTTTTATTAAGGCACCACATAACCATTTCATTATGTTACACATAACCAATTACTACCGTAGGCGCTTGGTACTAGAGAACGTAAGGATCACTACAGAAGTCCATTCAGGGTAGCTTTATGACTTTATTTCTATTTTTGATATTCAGAAAATCACAAAATGTGTGTGGGTCAATGAACGTTATTGCACATTTATCTGACACCTACCATAATAATCTATTCTTTTCTTTAAAAGAATACATTATAATCTTCTGTCCAAGAATATGACATAATCATTAATCATTCACAAGTAAATATTTATGTACCTAATAATTATATATATGCTTTGTAGGAATTTCAAGGTTTTCATACCACTGCGTTGAATTAATGAACTAAAAATGTCTTCTTATATGTGGAATCCTTTCTTTTTGCTCACCGAAAAAAAGATTTAATTTACGGGCGGTTCACCTTAGTGCTTTACTGCAGAAAAAATATGGTAATTATATTTTGAAAGTCAATTACTTATACAAATAATAATTGTATGTCAACGTTTTCTTGCAACGAATACTATAATTGTTCTAATACATACAGCTCAGAAGTGGAATTCCCTGCCGAACCTGTGCTTCCTGAATGCTACGAGCAAGGACCCTGGTCATGTCAAGAGTTGTGAATGAGTTACTTCTACTTAGACCAGCGCATTCCATCGTCGTCCAGATGACATACTGGTCAAGCGCGAGTCTAAATTCATGACAATCTAATAAGTAATGACATTTATCAATCTAAAAATACACATTGCTTTACCAGTAAGTATAAAAGAGACATGAAAATAAATCTCTTTCACTCAAAGCGATCTTTTATCCTTCTACAGCTGCACTCAGCTATCATGATTGCAACGAATATAACAAAAAACAAAATAGGTGTTTTTCTAAAAAGTTTGATCTCTTCTTTTTTGTGCTGGCAAGCAATTTGACAGCCCTTCTATTTTGTGGTCTATTCAAAAGCAATTGATCAAATCTTATAATTCGAAAAGCCCTGTAATGGCATCAAGGCCGCCACAAGAAAAACCAACGGAACCAAATCTACATACAACTATCGGGCAGTTGCTCGCCAGACACAACAACTGTCTGGTCGGAGGATCCACCTTTTCAATTGAGGTGTGCGGGACTTTACTCTCTGTTCCGCATACCTCTAAAGCCCCTTCATTCACTGTCATTGTTTATTAATTAGAAACTTCGGGCCAATTCTACTTATTTTTAAGTCGCCCCCCCAGTAGCTGATTTTTAAAATGAGAATCACGTCCACACGGCTAGTTGTAATTTTTTAATTTTTTGAACGAAGTCCATATCTTTCTACTACAGTGCTATTCTGTAAATAACAATTTCGATATCGAGCGTCACCTGAGTGACAAAGCTCACTAAGTGAGCTTTATTACACACAACATAAGTCTTACACAAATACGAATTTGATACCTCACCTCGGATGCCGCTGTCGAGACACTTACAGAATAGCACTTCTGGTCTAGACATGTATAGAAAGGTGTCAGACGGTACAGTGTGCATAGCTGTTCATGTTCTATTTTGGATTGTTGAAAAAAGCTACTCATTACGTTACGGTCTGAATTTTAAACTAGGCACGAACCGTTACTAGAAGTTTAGTATCACGTCTTTGTCGAAAGATATCATAATTCAAATCATTAAAAAAATTGCGGTTTCTCACTGCATCCACTGTCCAGAGATGCGATGACAGAGTGGCCTGGAACTGGAAACAGCGTTGTTAGTGAATCTAGATAGACATTACTTCCAGAGATTGTCGCTCATTTCATCATTTCAGTCCAAAAACGTCCTCAGTTAACATAGGCCGGGACCAAGCTTCGTCCTCGTCATAATATCGACCAGTCCTGTGCATTACGTATCCAGCAAAATTTCCGCAGACTTCTACCTCTCAATTGTTACTCATTATTTTTATGTGACTTTGTACCTATCCATGTGGATAATTAATCAATTATCTATACTAATATATAAATCTGAAGAGTTTGTTTGTTTACTTGAATGCGCTAATCTCAGGAACTACTGGTCCGATTTGAAAAATTATTTCAGTGTTAGATAGCCCATTTATTGAGAAAGGCTATATGCTATATATCATCACGCTAAGACCAATAGGAGCGGAGCAATAATGAAAATGGTGACGCAGACGAAGTTGCGCGGGTCAACTAGTAATTAATAATTTCACACACAATATGGCCACCAATATTCAATAGCCACGAATTTCTCACGTAGCAATAAGGTAATTATTACAATTATTCCGGGAACCAACCAATTTAAAGATAAAGGCATTATTATTGCTGTGGCAATAAATCGTTCGCATTGTACAGCTCGTTGCAACAGTCATAAGTTATCTAGATTGTAGAGGGCTAGCGAACCTATTAATGTTTTCAGCAAAAGAGTTATTGAAGAACTTACTAAAATCATTATAGCAGGCTCTATTGCCAGGGGTGCCGAGTGGCCCAGGGTTGCGGAATTTGTTCGAACTGGAACGCAAGAGGAAGACGGATGGTAAAGAGTCTGACACTCCCTTCTGCTCCTCCCAGAGCGGGGAGAGTCTTTTGATGATTTCCCATTATTAAAAAAATGGGTGCCGAGTGGCACCTCCCTGGCTGTCAATAAACACATGACAGCACTATACTCCATCCGAGTAGGTAGTTAACTAAAGGTAAACAATCTTCTCATGTCTTTTTAGTTAACAACACAGTTTAAAAATAAAATGCAGCTGAAAACAAATTTAATAACAACAAAAACGATTACATAACCAATTAAACAATTTGTTGAAGCAGTAGTTGTATTTAATTAATAAGCGTTTATGTAAAAAGACATGTGAAGATTGTTTACCTTTAGTTTACTACCTACTCGGATAGAGTATAGTTGACCCACGCAACTTCGTTTGCGTCACAATTTTCCTTACTGCTCCGCTCCTATTGGTCTTAGCGTGATGATATATAGCCTATAGCCGTCCTCGATAAATGGGCTATCTAAAACTGAAAGAATTTTTCAAATCGGACCAGTAGTTTCTGAGATTAGCGCGTTCAAGTAAACAAACAAACAAACTCTTCAGCTTTATATATTAGTAGGTATATAAGATAAGAGAGAAATACATTCGAAAAAATTAATGCACCTAGTATAAGAGAACCTAGCACATCCGAGATGAGGTGCAAATTTTCGAGCTTGCTTCATTCTCAAGCTTCTCTGCATAATTCAACAAAGTTACTTATATACCTCTATATGTACGAGTATATGTGTGAATGGGATACAAAACCATTTCTTTACGATTTTTGAAGATGCACCCCC
Organism: Lacanobia oleracea; assembly: GCA_950371165.1. Lineage (NCBI taxonomy): Eukaryota > Metazoa > Arthropoda > Insecta > Lepidoptera > Noctuidae > Lacanobia > Lacanobia oleracea. The sequence continues at coordinate 3,352,426 of OX493405.1, forward strand.
CTGAAAAAATTCCTGCCGACGCCTATGTCTGTTGCGATATTAGAGGAATCAGCAGTGTGATTCTTTAAACACCTCCCACCGTGTAAACTTTGGTGAAGTCCATCTGTACGCACTATGAATGTGTTCCCAAAACGTTTTGTGCGTATTGGTGGGATGTCCACCATGTACCGGTGGCGCATCGCCGTTTGTCTTGTGGTCCGATGATGGAACGGGCTTGGCGGAATTAAATTATGCAGTTCCGTCGCACATTCCCCAAAATGCAACCGGCTCATATTATGTTTTACTTTTGATACGACCGTCCTTAGAGAAGCTTTGAAAATCACGTTAAAACCTTGATCATCACGATAATATCATCATTTGCAATTCTAACAATATTCTAATCATATAGTATATAATTTAACTAACCAGGGTTCGTTGTTTTAGAGGTCATCTATTTATTTATGATATCCGTGTTGATATCTATCTGTGTGAATGCCAAAATTAATTGCTTTATTGTGTCCCTAGTAATTTTAGGACTTATGTTAAGTAACACTTAATTATTATTCGATTCGCAAGCTTTAAAACAAAGGTCAGAAAGTATCCTTCAGTGTAACGGAACATATCCAGTCTTTAAAAAACCGGACTAGTACGGGTAGGACTCGCCCACCGAGGGTTCCGTACAAATTTGTAGGTCCTGTACCTACATTATTATTACTTTAAGTAAATACTATATTTTTATGAATTAATTTCAAATGTATAGTTTTCAGACTTTTCCCTTTACGTGTACTATAAGAAGGTAAGTATCACTTGCCAAGTTTCATAGTTCTAGGTCAATGGAAAATCTTATACATATAAAATTCTCGTGTCACAATGTTCGTTCCCATACTCCTCCGAAACGGCTTGACCGATTCTCATGAAATTTTGTGAGCATATTGAGTAGGTCTGAGAATCAGCCAACATCTATTTTTTTTTTTTGTAGGGTAGGGTAAGGTAGGTAGGGTAGGGTAGGTAGGGTAGGGTAGGTAGGGTAGGGTAGGTAGGGTAGGGTAGGTAGGGTAGGGTAGGTAGGGTAGGTAGTAGGTAGGGTAGGTAGAGTAACCAGTTGACGGGAGCGAAGCCGCGCGGGTCAGTTAGTGCGGCATAAACGGTCGTATCTATTCTCGTTCGAAGCTTAAAAAACAAACTTCTAAGTTTACTTAGAAGTTTTTTTTTCCACAGTTTCAAGGGACTGTAGACCTGACTATATGGTTTTAATTTCAACTCGATACCTCCAAGTGTTCTTGAAATAAAGGGTCTCGACAGACAGACAGAGGGACGGACAACAAAGTGGTTTTATCCTTTTGAGGTACGGAACCCTAAAAATGCTAATTATAATTTATAGTTGGAATTCTTCACTCTTACAGCTGAGTCTACTTATTTCCCAAAATTTCGTTTTAGGTAAGGGTAAAATATTGAAATGTTGACGATAGCTCTCGCCTTCGCCTTTTACGACTTCTTTCCTTTCCGTGCGATGTGAAACTAAAGTTATACTTACATATTTTAATGACCGTGAAATTAGACTTAAAAACTAATTGTATTTCAACATTTTCTACACGGCATCTAGGCAATTGAGAAAACAATAACTCTTTAACGGTTTGAAGAAAGCCAGAGCGCGAGCCGTTTGGTTTCTAATTCACTTTGTTCTTGATAAAGTGGTCTAGCTAGCCCTTTCCCTTTATAAACAATCTCCTTTCAAATCTGCGCTCTTGGTACTTATAGATGAAGCAGAATATAGGTTAAGGCAGTTTATATTGAGCCCTTACCTTAAAATTACTTAAGCTCGATTTTATAATCGCTAGATAACTTCTATCTGGGGATTAAAAATGTCGGTTTGACCGATTTTGTTTGGAAAATAATTGTCAAACGGATAACTTTATTCGTGAGGCATAAGTTAGTACCTGGTACATTTGACTATTGAAAATTCAGCACTATTTTTTTCGAATCGATTGGCTGTTGAAAATTCAACCAACAGATTACAACAGCTAGCACGCGTTTGATACCTAATAGTTTTCATTCCAGAAAGAGGCAAGTTGAATTAAAATAAGTGCAGAGCTTCATTTGACGAGAAATAACTCTTTTGTAAGTAAGTAGGTATCTTTTTTTTTAAAGGATGGGAAATCATGAAATGACTCCTCCCGCTCTGGGTGAAGCAGGAGGGACTGTCAGACTCTTACTGACTAAAACCCATCCGTGTTCCTCCTAGTGCCCTTTGCGTTCCAGGACTACGGTACCTCTTTCGAACAAAGACCGCAGCCCCAGCAGGCACTGGCCCTAGCGGGCTCCGTCTTCTATGCTGACAGTTCTTTGAGGCGCGCGTGGAACTCAGCGCGCCGTCAAATAGGTACCTACCTACCTATGCAAGAAGGTGAGACAAATGTCAATGCCTTAAAGAAATCTAAAATAATAACAAATATACCATCTAACATCGGTGAACCTTGAAATATACTCTTAACAAGTGCTAAGTGATGTGAAGTGTTTACTAACATAGGTTTTAAGTTTCTATCTACTAACACAATCTGTATTATTATACCTATATATGTTACTAGCTTCTGCCAGCCTGCGTGATTCCCAGGGAACATACTCCGGGAATAAAAAGTCAATGTCCTTCCTCAGGCTCTAGACTACCAAATTTCATTTAAATCGCTTCAGTAGTTTTGGCGTGAAAGCGCGACAGACAAACAGGGTTACTTTCGTATTTATAATATTAGTATGGATTATTAAAAACTGATCTAAGAGTAATAGGTACCTATCTACCATCCCGAACGCTTATTTATATAGGACTATTCTGTCAACTGTGTATGACCATATCCGAAACTATGTATTGTGGAATAGCGAAAAACACTCTAAAAAGTCTCAGAAACGATTTTTAATAGAACTAAAACTGCATCCTTGGTTTTTTGACTATAGTTTTATCATTCAAAAATTTTGAATGTACTTACATAAACAACATTTGTTTTCAAAAATGTTATTCCGAAAACTTAAATAATAAAACAAATGTTAAGAAATTTTTGTTTCAAAACTATTTCCAACCAATGGTTTAATATTAAATGAAGGTAAACATGATAAATAGACGACAATAAACGGATTAGCGATTTGTCCTTCTTTATAGTAAATAATGACCATAGGAATATATATACCTATCCATGATAATGACAGTAACAAATTGGTCAATACGGCTATAAAAATTATCTGTGTATTGATTTTATGTAGTCTTTGTAATAAACGATCAATTTTTTTTATAAGCCTTCCATTGATTACCTACTTAGAGGCATCATAGGGGCTAGCACGATTTTTTGACGTATATTAGTAACGCTACGGTAACGGAATTTTGAATATGAAAAACTACAACCCCATAGTATTTTGATTTAATTATATGCGACATACACAGTTTATTTCATACCTATGTACCTACCTGTATATAATAATAACATTTATTTCGGACCAAATTATCCATATGTTGTTAGTAAAAGTCTATAGTCTATAGTCTATGTTGTCTGTTGTGTGTTAAAGTATATACCTATGTATTATCCAATTCAAATAAATATTATGTGTAAAACGGGTATTATAGTTATAGTAAAATTTTACGTTACGTTAATTTACGTCAAAAACAAAGTTCTAATAATAAGTAGTTTTTATTCTAAGATTTCGTCCCATTTATTTTGAATTTTTTACGGACAAATTAATCATGATATTTGTAACCAATTCAATAAATTCATAGGTAAAGGCACCGAATTAATACCATTAATAAAACCAGCAAAAAGATAAATTGATGACTGACGGGATTTTTTGGCGCAATTAGTTACCAGTTAATTAAACTGTCAAAACCCGCAATAAATCAACTTAATAACTTCATATATAAATTACGATCACTCAGATCAGAAAAAACAACATACCATTTTAAATTATTGACATCCAACAATTTAAGAAAACTTCACATTAAAAGTCCACATAATTTCACTGCACTATTTTCTTCGATCAACTTTATTGTATCGATGTTGTACTCGATCGATCGTCGTAGATCGATGGATGCGTGCGCGAGCGCGGCGGATAGATGCGGAATGTGGTGCGCCGGATAACGGTGATGCGTGTGCGCAGCGAGCGGAGAACATCGCCGGATTACTGTCCAATCCATCACATAGAAATAAAGCGAGGAATTCGTTTGCCAACGGAGGCATCGCTACTATTAGCTCTATCCAATAGTAATACTTAATAATTGTTTTCCCAACAAAGGTTGGCTTACTACGTTCTAAAATTACTAAAAATGAGTAACATTTACACAATAAAAGCCTGTTAATAAGCGAGCCCTCACCATAGCTAGTATAATTAATATATGTTTATGTCACAGGTAAAGGTAATATGCGGGGAACGGCTAAATCAATAGGTACTTTACAACATATCATGTGAATACAATGGAAGGTACAGAAACTTGGAAAGAGAAGACTTACGGTCTTCTCTGTGTTTGTGTTGTGAATATTGCAGGCACACAGATCTACAGTAGCGGGGTCTGGTGGACAGCCTACAGGTATACCCGCAGGCAAATTCGTCGATTGAATTCTCCACATCAGCAAGTCCACAAACTAATAACGAGCATTTTTTTGGATTAATAGCAAGATATGCAAAGTGATTTTACGCCTGCTCAATCTAAGCACTGTATTAGGGACTTTTCCGATGCTTACCCATCTATATATTTATGACAAGTATATACTACTAGTACACCTACTGTTAACATTACCACTTTGCAAAAATGACGAACTTAATCTAGCATGGGTAGGTACCTACGCCAGCAGTTCCAGTGGAACAGACAAATTCAATTCGCCACGGCTTATGACTTGCACCACAACCTGAATAACAAAATACAGAAATGAGGTTCCCAGGGCCAAAGCCATACTCGTTACACTGTACCTACCTATAGCATAGAGTACAAAATAGAACCTAAATTAGAACCTTCTACAATCTTTAGGACTTATGACATATGGTTAAGCATAATCAGTCAATAATGTTTCTAGTTTATGGGACGCAGGGAGAGGGAGAGGGTCATTTAATATTCATAATCCACCACGTGGGCCCAGTGGTGTGCGCTGGAGGATGTCTCATGTGCTTTATTAGGTTCTAAGACGTGCCGATTTTCTTACGACAGTATTCTCCGCCCGCATTCATCATCATCATCATTTCAGCCAATTGCCGTCCACTAATGAACGCAACCTCCCCAAAGAGCGCCAATCATCCCGGTCTTGAGCAGTCCGCATCCATTCTGTACCAGCCACCTTCTTTAAATCATCGATCCATCGTGCCGCATCGCCTGCATTATTCCTTGGTTACTATATTTACCTATATCGCGGATTCATCATTTTAGCCAAAAGCCGTTTACAGCTGGACATAGGCCTCACTCAAATACCAGTACATCGGCTGGTAGGTACTCTGCGTCCTGCATCTAGCGGCGTTACAAATTCGTCTTCCGGTGCGCGGTCGCCACTCCAGAACCAATTACCGACTGTTATTAAAATAATCCAATTAACAATAAATATTTTTACGCTTGTAATACTATGAAACATGTTACAAATATGATAGTTATGATAATTCAACTGTGATTGTCCAAACCGGTTCACTCAGTGTACGCAGCGTTAACTTTTCGAAACTCATTTAAATTACTAATCACAATTATGATAGTTTAAAACAGGTCTTATGTTTGTTTGTTTTAAAATAAAATATTTCACGGGATTGATGCAGTTATAATAGAAGCTTTATTATCTATATTCTATAGTAATATATAAAGTTGAAGAGTTTGTTTGCTTGAACGCGCTAATCTCAGGAACTACTGGTCCGATTTGAAAAAATATTTTAGTGTTAGATAGCCCGTTTATCGAGGAAGGCTATATGCTATAATAACTATATCATCACGCTATTACCAAAAGGAGCGGAGCAGTAGACGAAGTTGCGCGAGGTCAACTAGTTAATTTTATACAAAATCTAATTTAGCCCGCTATGTCCCACTGCTGGGCAAAAGCCTCCCTCTCCTTTTTCCACACACGCCTGATTTCTGACATTGCGGGCCAGTGGTATGAGTCGAGTTCGTCTTTCCACTTGGGTTTATTATTCTGAAATTGCTGCAACTGTACTTGACTGGACCATAAGTACAGTCGCATTTAAGACGTAAGAATTTTGTATTGACAGCCCTATGTTCCAGCTGTAAGTGTGGCATGATGTTTGGTTGACTGTACACACGTCAGTATTCTCAATAAACGAATCAACTCTGATCGCTGACAGGAAAAGCTTAAAAATAGCGTGCAGATGAAGCAGTTTTTCGTCGGCATTTACTAAGAAATTACATCTGAAAAACCATGATATGTATGTAATTGGGTAGAATTTATGTATCAGTACCAATAATAAGAAAAAAAATCACCAAAACACCTCCAAATCGTTGAGATGAAACCATTTTACTCCTTCATTTTTTAACAATAAACTAAAAAATATATCTAAGTACTGCTTTGCAATATAAACGAAAATGTATGTATTATTTTTATTATAAAAAATTAAAACACGGGTAGTGGAGTGGCGCGTAGAGGTTTAGTTAGCTCCGTTTGTATGCACAAGGTTATTGGCATGTATACAAGCTTTAAGTAAAATGATGAGCATATTACCTATACATACTTATATTAGTTTGAAAGTCGTATGTCACTTGTTACTCAAGAGTTATATGTAACTGGTGTCAAATTAATTGGAAGGTAATGCCAGACTGATGAAATATCGTCTAGACAAATATAAAGTAAATAAGCTGGTATGTGCCTTCTAATAAACAGGTGTCCAATTAGTTATCAAATTATACTTTTTAAGTTGACTTGTAAAAATGTTTTGTCGGTCTGTCATCGCATCAATAAATCATACTTACCTTAGATCATCATCATCTGCCTAGCCTTTTCCCAACTATATTAGGGTCGGCTTCCAGTCAAACCGGATTTAGCTGAATACCAGTATTTTACGCGGAGCGGCTGCCTACCAGACCTCGACAACCCATTAACTGGGTAATACGGTACTTCTTGGCAAGACGGGAGTCAGATCTGAACTGGCTTCTGACTATCCGTAACGACTGCTAAAGATCTACAAATGACAGCCGGGAACAACGGCTTAACGTGCTTTCCGAGGCGCGGAGGAACTCGGTATGTTAAGATTTGAAGAATTCTTTAGCCTCGAGCTCCTCTCAAATATCATCTCAGCGACAATGAATGTTAAAATCATGTCAAAATGCAGGAAAATTAAAGGTAAAACACCTTTAGTTTACCAAATAAGACAGTTTGCGAACACCACATTAAATACGAGAACCCACCCAATCAGTTGCTTCCCAACCAATGAGTTGTATCTTTGCGATAAAACTGGCTTTTGCCCGCGATTTCGTACGTGCTTATCCCGTTTCTTCCCGTTCCCGTAGGAATTTCTTAAAATCCTTTCTCAGTGCTCCCCTGCGGAAGGAACCAAGGAACCTACATGCCAAATCTCAGCTTTCTGCGACCAATATTTTCGGCTGTGAGTTGTCTGTCAGGCACTCAATCATTCAGTAATAGAAGATATGTGTGATATGTGTTAGGATCATAGAAATATATAATTATCTATGGTTAGGTTACATTCAGACGAACCTAGGATACCAAATTATTTTTGAAGTTGGTTAAAAGTAGGATGCCTCTCAAAATCTCAGCCAAGTATACTATGTGGTCAACGAGTTACCGTCAAAAGTCGAGTGCTGGTGATTTTTTCATTGTTGGTATAGTAATGTAAAGTGGTTGTACACATAATGACGTCCGTCATCAGTGAGATAACTGTTGCCGTATTTAGTAAGAGCTGAGTTTTTGCTGCGATACAATGTTTTGTAAAGGCTAGAGTACAATTCTTGGGGTCTAAGAGTTTTGTGAAGCCTGTTTAAAAAATAATCCCAGATTGGGTGCACTGGGAGACTGTCTTCCAAACTTACTACAAGTTTCGAAGACTCTGTGCTTGAAAAAAAGCCTTTTATTTTTAAAAGAGTACCCGTGATGTTTTTTTTTTCTTTTACAATTCTAATGAGCCCGCTCTTGACCTTGATCTCGCCTAAAGGTAACAAACAGATGAGGTGTACCTATGATGGAACGAGCGAGCCCAGAACCAACTGTAACCGTGCGTGTAGGTTTATCATCATTGTCTTGCCCTAATTCGTACAATGGCCAGCTGACCAGTGCAACTTCTTCAACGTCATATTTTTATGAATGCTCGCTCCTATTGGTCGTAGCGTAATGTAATATGTATAGCCTATGCTATGCCTTCCTCGATAAAAGGGCTATCCATTACTAAAAGCTTTTTAGAATTCGAACCAGCATTTCATGAGATTAGCGGGTTCAACCAAACAAACTTTACAGCTCTATAATGTTAGTAGGTACAGATCCGCTTGCTCTTGCTAGTGTAGCTCCAGTATTTGTGCACTCAGCTTAAAACTATTAACGATTCTGGTAAATACATTTTCTTCATCGTAGATAATGGCCGCGCTACACCTCTCACTTTACCTTAAAAAATCATTGCGTGAATTGATATTTTTTTGTCATTTAGGTACGCGAACACAGCCGATGTCGTTACACACAAAAACAACAATCGACTATCGACATTTTTGTATATTTTTAAAACCAATGCGCTCTTTCGTTAGCCTAATTGACGTCTTTTTATGTGAAACCCGCAATGAAATCGAAAGTGTTCGATAAAGACTCCAATAAATCTTAACTGCTGCGGTGCTCGCTCACCCGTGCGGTTGCAAAACGCAACCATTCGTCGGTTTCCTATTGTAGATTGTAATAGTAGTTACGATGTAAATGGTCATTGTGCGCTGCACTGACCGTTTCAGATACCAGGGACTCAGAAGTGAATGGTAAACTATGTGAAAAAATTTAGATGGTCGGAAATCGGCACATTGTAATTTTATTAAAATACTAAATTTTGCCCGCGACTTCGTACGTACATATCCCGTTTTTTCGAAATCCCCTCTTAGTGCTCCACTACACTCCCCAAGGAGCCTAGATGTCCAATTTTATCTGTTTGTGGGAAAATTTTATCAAAAGTCAGTCGTCAAATGGCACGAATTAATGCGAAATTCCATATTTTTATTTGATCAAACAGTTTGAACCAGCCTGTTTGATCAAAATACTTGAACGTGTATGGCCCGCATCAGTCACTCATCAGTAATGGAAGAATTTTATATATATTGATCTAATTTAATATTCTTTTCTTTTCTAGGGTAGAACAAATACCTTCGAAAATAACGAACTTCCTTTTGGCTCCAGATGCAACCTCCTCATGATGCTGGCCACGATCTTCGGACATGAAGGACCGACTCTAGAGGGAGACCTCCCTAGTCCCTAATGTCGAGTTTCGTAATACTTACTTTTATCATACTGGGAATCCTTCAAAGAGTGCCCGGACTTTAGGCATCAGACTGGGGAGAAAATCCAGAAGTACACCTTGAAACCTGTTCAGTATAACGCCTGTTATACTATATCCTTGAGACTATTAAGGGGTGTCACCTAAGCTTCGCTTAGCTTATGTATACCTGGTACCTCCTAGTAGGAGGCTCCTACCAATGAATGATCAAGAGTTGTATACAAAACATTATCTAAAACCACTTTTAAACTAACCATTGTGGTTAAACTGCGAAGGTCACTTTGGTCTGAATCATTTTATTACTCAATTCCACAAAGCACGTAATAATGTGAGTGAGAGCAAATCCAATCTAGTAATTGGGCTGTAGAGTACCAAAGCACGTACATTTACTACACTGTCGTTAACTTCACTGTTCGTCGTTCTGTCTAATGGGAAGCATCAATATTCACTATCTCATCATTTTACAACATCATCAGTTTCGTCAGTTAGGTACATTAATTTGCTTTCTTTTAATTAAACCTCAATATTTTATTTTTATTGACTATTATTTACAACAGGAGTTGGTACCCCATAAGTATAATATATATGTATATGAAATTCGTTTATTCAGGTCATTTACACCCATTTCAATACAATTAAAATAACACACAAAAAAAGAAAATTCCTTAAAACCCTTCCATTCCTTTCATTTGCTTCCTTAAATCCCTTATAACTCTCCAAGAAATGGTCATAGGAATTTCAGTTTTAGGGTTACTATAGCATGCGGTGCCTGTATTTTATTTTCATTCTCTGAACAAATTTTCATTTCTGCACACGTAGATCGTGCGTGTGACCCAAGTGACAGTAAAAACTACACAGGCGGTAGAAAAACTCGCTTGCAGCTGCGTGACGAGGAGAACATACAATGTATGAAATCAACGGCTCGCATGCGGGGCTGATCCGCACGCGGGCGAACCTAGTCGTTAACTACCTAGCTTATTTTACCTAATTTATGGTCTGCACATAAGAATTAACACTTATCTCAGTTCATCATTTCAGTCAATTGCCGACCACTGCTGAACATAAGCCTCCCCAAAGAACGCCAACCATCTCGGTCTTGAGCAGTCCGCATCCATCTGCTGCCAGCCACCTTCTTTAAATCATCGATCCATCGCACCGCTGGGCGTCCCACACTACGTTTGCCCATACATAGTCTACACTCTAACACATGTCTGCTGCATCCACCTTCTGCAGACATGGCCGGCCCAGTTCCACTTCAGCATGCTGATTCTACGTGCAATGTCGTTGACTTTAGTACTCTGGCGAATGACTTCGTTGCGAACCTCGCGCATATAGAGCTTATCTCAGTTATGCGAGCTAAACTTAAACTAACTTAGCATACTACAACCGGCTTCAATTGATGGGTTGATGTCGATACCTAAGCATCGACTCAAGCGGACCATTCGATTGTACCGCTCAGACGGTGAAGGGCAAGATACCTCTCACACCACGGCGGGCGGCATGCTGTAGCAAGGCTAAGGGATAGGATGACATCTCGCGTGTTATTTGCTTGGTAATCTGTTAATTATTACTTATTAGTGTGGGTTTGCAATGCACGTTTTTGAGGAAGTTAACATGCATACTTCCAAATAATTAAAATAAATAGATCACTCCCGTATACCCACCCACAGTTCCGTGGAATAGGTGACGAGCCTATTGCCTTGTTTTTTTTAACCAACTTCCAAAAAGGAGGACGTTCTCAATTCGAATAGTATTTTTATTTTATGAGCGTACACCGATTTCTCCGAGGTTTCTTATCCAATTTTTGTGATTATTTTTTAGTTCGATGCTTGCCATTTGCTCCTGTAAAAATTACATTCAGTTTTAATCTTTATGATAATTTGTATGTAATGTCGATTTTATATTCTTGAATTGCTAAATAGTGCCCTAATGGGTAGTTTTTGAGTTATCTATACTAAATATAAGACCTGTTGTATCACCAAAAAACGCACTAATAAATACTTTGACTTTGCAGTTTTCATTTTATGAGTATTATAGCTTATTTCAATTATTATTTATGCGTGGACGAAGACGTCGTCTAAGTGTTGCATGCAAAGGGCGAACGAATTTTTTTAAATATTTCACTTTAAAAAACCTTTTTTTACACCGACTTCCGAAATTATCGTTATATTATTTTAGTTTGGAAGTCGGTTAGGTATATTTTTTAATTTCTATGTTTTTGACAATGGGTTAAATCCAGACCACGGCTCAGCGTCCTTGGCGGCCAAATGGTTGTGATAGAGATAACCCGCAACGACAGTCAACCATATAAAAAGGCATTCGGGACAAACCTCGGTACTTTAAGATAGATTGGTCACCCATCCGTGGATCGACCTTGGTAAGCGTTGCTTAACCCTAAATATACGACTAGTGAGGTGTTATTATGTAGCCACGAGCTAACTAGGATTAGATGCTGGGAAATAATAACCATAACATCAGAAAGACATCAACATCAGTAGCAAACAGCACTTCACCAGAGAAAATGCACAAAATGCCACTTGTCGACGAAATACGATAAGTATTGTTGTTTGAAGACTTTCTAGTCGTTTCTAATGCTTTCACAAGTTGATGTATAGTGTTATAGTGGAAACACGGTATTGTATGACTTGTGACATTAGACTGCTTGTCCATAGAAACGGAGCGAGGCAGCGAATCAAAGCGAGAGTAATGCGGAGCGCAGTTGCGGACTGTGTCTGTTCATTGAAGCGTAGCGTGGTAATGCGTAACGGAGTTCGTACTGTACGGAGCTAGTTCGAGTTCACGCGACGAGTAATTTGAGTAGGTGGCCGGCAGTTATTTTCCAAGACCCCGCCCCGTTTCCCCGCTTCGCTGCCTCGCTCCGCTTCCCGGCTTCGCGGCCTCGCTCCGCTACTCGGTTTTGTATGATTTTTTAAACTAGATCGCAAATTCCTGACCACTGAAACGGAGCGAATATTTTATAAAATTTCATTGGTTATTTTTGGCACAGCTCCGCTCCGCTTCAGTGGACAGTCAGCCTTACGGTACAGCATTGTAAACTCTTTGCGTTCACTGATAAAGTGGCTTCGATGCAGGTTGAAAAATAAGGTAATTTCTCTTTAATCTGCTTTGCGCTTTCACAGCACACTAGTCATGGAAAGGTTAGGTATATATAAAATGTAGAACGATAGTCTTGTTGAAGGTCAGGATCCGAACTTGCGACCCGTGCGCCCCGCTTTCAACGCGCAGCAGAGTTCTCAGCAGAGGCGCAGCTAGGCGTACTGTTGCTCAGTCAACTGCACAAAGCGAGCTTGATTTATCATTTCAATATTAAATTCAAATTCAAAAATTTTATTTCAGACCAATCAAAAAGATTCATATAGTGTTAGTCATATCTTTTATCGTTTGCTTTGTACAAAGCACGCTGTCGAATACTAATTTAGCATTTATTGGGTCATTATTCGGACAGCTTCGAGACTAATTAACCAGTATAATTTTATTAAACTACTTGCATGGAACATCCACAGGCAATTCTATTCTTCTAATCTATAAGAATTACGCCATCATCATTGTATCAGCTGAAAGGCACTACTGGACATAGGCATCCGGCCTCCCCCAAGCCCCCAGTGTAGCCACAACAACCGATCCTGTGCGTCTCTCATCCATTGGCTACATCCTTTAGATGAACTATTTGCTTAATGATCCGCTAAACGTCCAAGAAATAAAAGTGTTGTATTTAATAGTTCACAGGTCAAGGGATAAATTAACAAGTGGTTAACTATGGAGGGATAAAGGTTAATGTTATTTACACGCTGAGCGCCTGTTGGAAAAAGCTTAGCTAAGTATATCTTTACACTATTTTTTACTTCACTTATTTTGCAGGCGTCTGATAATGTTATTTTCTTGTTTAAACAGGCTACAGCTTTAATTGCTAAAGTTACAAAGAGGTAAGCATCTTTCTTTGGTTGTGTGTTTGTTTGTGTCAGCCTCTGGAAGTAGGTATCAAGTAATTTGATCCATCATCTTCTTGCCCTTATTCCAGTTTACTTGGGGTCGGCGCAATACGTTTTTTTTTTTTTATACTATTGATAGGCACGCGTTTGCCACTATCTCACGTGACGGTAAGTGATGATGTGGTCGAAGATGGAGCACGCTTGCCTAGAAGTAACCTATTCACCGTTTTTTTCTTTCATTCTGTCGGGTCAGCCGAAACGCCATCACTCCCTTTTCTTTCATATCACCCCACACCAATTCACACACATTCTTTTAGTTACCTACATGTGTATCTAGCAATCTGGTAACACAATGAATAAAAGAACGCTACATTATCATATCACCATGTACCAGGCTTCGGTACTAGTGGCCACGCCATGCAGCAAAACCGCAGGAAAACTTAGTTTGAAATGAGAGAATGATAAATTAAAAGCTACTTTTTAAGTAGAAATAATTATAATCTAATTTTAGATCTCTGTATGATGCACACAACCGCGCAGCCCACCAGCAACCTAAATAAGCAGTCCTAGGCAAAATAATGCAGCGAGAAATATAAATATTTTAGCTCAGGCAATTTTCGCAAGCAGACTGAAAGTAATTAGGCTTTAATATTGCAAAAGCTAATTAAGATTTATGCTAAGACTACAGAACTTTATGAAAATAAATGTACAAGCGCCTGACCAAAATAGCTTTTTAAAATGTAAGTTCGCTTATTGCATTACGTATTTTTAAAGGCGTTTTGATTAAGTTTTAGCTTATTGTAAGGACTTGCAAAGAACACTATTATGTAGATTGTAGCCCATAAATAAAATTAACATTAATGTAGTATTAATGCTCTTTCTGACCATTATTTTATAATTATTTAAATTTTGACTGAAGATTCACGATTCTAACCTAACAAAGTTGCAACTTGCTTGCACAAGCATGGGATTTGATAAATCAAATCAATCCTGTTCAATTGATAGAATTTTAACACTGCTCTTATTATCTGGCCAGACCACTTTAGTACTTATACCAGTATCGGAGACTATCTCACTGGCATAGTAAGTTAATTATAAACTCAGGACTATCATTACTTGTGGTTAGCGGCATGTGGCACCTGGCACGTAATTTAGCATTGAAGTAAATTCTTACTCTGCCGAAGCAGAGTATTCAAAAAATATTATAGACTCATTTGAGTGTACCCCTCCACGGAAATCTTTAGTAAAAGGCGAAAGATTTATGCGTTTTGAAGGGAAACCAGAGTTAACTGTGCATGATTCGCCCGAGACTATATACTGCGCGCGGTAACGAAACCATAGCGCGATTCAGAAACGAGCGTCAATTGTACAACGCCATCTATCGAGTGTGATAGAACTAAAATACCTACTGGTATAACAAGGATGGTAGATCAGAATAAGAAGGACAGACCTGGATGGACCAGGGCCAGGACCCAGGATGGTAGATCAGGATAAGGATACGACTAATGAGATGACTTAATTAGAGACGGAAGTATCTATGGAAGAAGAAAACGTGCTGCGCCGATAAAAATTAGATTATGAGATCAGCAGGAAGCTGTCGTGGTTTGTAAATTAACAATTTCTATATGCAGGATGAATTATCTGTTTTTGTCATCATACTTATTTTAGAATATAGGAATGGGCTTGCTCTTGATCACGCGTGGAGGAAACCCAATGGATGAGGTCTAGTCGGCTTCGCGACTTTCGACAATGATTCTGAAAGTGTTTAATCGGAATCCAACAGTTCATTTACCAACTTTTATCCTAATTTTATCAATATTAAGCATGCCATTAAAATACTTGCTTCCCTTTTAATTGTTTCTTCGTTTAATTTTAATACTCTCAGTACCAGTAGAACATAACTTACAGAAGGATTTATAGTCGCACTCACAAGTTGGCGCTGCTCGCTAACACCGGCTGTTTTCATTGCCACCGTACAAACATACACACATAACAACATAAATACATGTTGACGATTATGTTTCTTTGACTACTCACAGCACAATTGCCTCAAACTAATTCTATTATTAGATATATTATAACCAGCGGTACCTACCGGTCAGAATTAGTATAATGATACTCGTATCTACTGCAAAAACTTGTCTTGTCACGTTAAAAAATTACTAGGTATGTAGGTAGTTGTAGCTTTTAGTCAGGGTACTGGCAAAACTGGCTTAGTATAAAAATGTTTTACTAATTTGTTAACTATTTTTGCAGTGGCAAAAATGAGAAAATTTAAAACTATTTCTAGCATTGCTGAAAATAGCAATGCTAAAAATAGTTTTAAATAAATTAATTGCATTAGAAAGTTTGTGAAAAACATGGTAACAAATTAAAAAAAAAACAACCGAATTGAGAACTTCCTCCTTTTTTTGAAGTCGGTTAAAAATGGATTGTTTATTTGCAGATTACTATTTTATGTACCAGGGAAGGATGCCGCCGAGAGGGTTCGGGTGTTTAGCAATGAGCAATATGATTATTGTTCAGAGCAGATTGTGAAGATGTAGTGTGAAAGCAGCAGTTGTTTTTTCCAACAAAACCAACAGGTCATAGGAACCCTACGTAGTCCAAGGGTTCCTCGTGGATCACCAAGACATATCTAACGGCTCTAATTTATTACCCGTTTATCCGCTAGTAGGATATTTTTAACTGTAATAAAATATTGTTACCCAAGTCATCTTCTCACGCTCTGTTACTTGACTAACAAAATTAATAAATATAGAAGAGAGCAACAAAATAGTAAAAATAAACTTAAGTACTTGCGAAAGAAGACACGTAAGCCTCTGCAGCATTGCATCTTGCATCTTGCCCCCCTAAGATAGATAATAGTTTGTCATAAAACAGTAACTAGACAATGTAACTTAAAGTAGATTAGTCTAATTTTTTTTTGTACAACTTCTTTATGCATTCGATGTTTACCTATAAATGATTGTTCACTGATGTAGATATAATTATTCACTGCATGTATTTTTATCTTATAAAGAGTGTGAACAATTGTTGGTAAACCAATAAATAAATAATTGACACCTTTACCCCCACTATCTGGGTCTCTTAAAAACATTGTTATCAAGTTAATCAGAGTACAGCGATGAATGGTACCTAAGTGCTCTGTTTCCAATTAAGTGTTACAGGTCTGCAAAGGTCAAGGGAACCCGTGATGGCGCTTCGAAACCTGCTCACAAATGGCCGCACGTGACTAATCAAATAAGGAAAACTTTAGACTGACACCTTTGGTTAAGGAAAGAAAATACGCCACTTTAAAACGTGATTTGTACGCAATTACTAAAAGACTGACGCACATTCATACATTGTAGCGGGAAACGAAAATTTTGCTGAGCCAAATCAAATCAATCACATCAATTTCGTTAGGAAATTGATTTGGGTCCGCTCCAAAGTTAAGTTATTAAATGTCACCACATTGCTGGGGCACCGTAGCCCTGGAACGCAAAGGGCACTAGGAGGAACACGGAGAGTCCGACACTCCCTCCTGCTTCACCCAGAGCGGGAGGAGTCATTTGATTATTTCCCATCCTTAAAAATGTATATAAAACGTGTAACAGAATAAAACACAATACCTCTTAAGGGGTCATTGTACTCATCACTATGAACAAGTTGTTCTATGCAGCCAATCCCGAAATTGCGAAAAAAAGAACTGCTGTTCAGTACATTTTGTAGAGTTATGCACATAAATGTATGGGAGAGTCGATTTTTTTCACGGTTTCAGTGTTAGTCCTGTAGTGAAAGTTGTTCATAATGATGATTCCAATGACCCCCCCTTAAGAGTTATTGCGTTTATTCTGTAACAGGTTGTATATTATATATCACCACAAGCATAGATGTGTTATAAAGACAAGTTCCTATGAAGTGAGAACAGTTAGATCTCACTTCTTGATAATCGAAGTAATCATTCAAGTAAGTAATTTTCAAGAACTTCTAAAGGTTGGTACCAAATTCTTTCGAAGTTCTTTGAATCATAGCTCTTGTCAAGCAAAGTGCGGACTTGGAAATGTTTTATTCACCAACTTGAATCTGCGTTTAAGTACAATTAAAGTCAATGTGTGTCAAAGTGTTTTATCTAAGTCACACTATTAAGTTACAAGGTACGATATACGAGTAGTTTACAAATCTCTAATACTGCTAGAAGTCTGACGCACATAACCGCACATTCTACCCGAATTAGTGGTGGGAAAACCAATTGATTTGGGTCCGAAGTTAATTAATTAAATGTATACGAAAGTTATGCCCATTTGGAGAGAATTGGAATCAATAAATCCGCAGGGCAGCCTTTTTACTGTTTTAAAGTTAAATAAATTAAATTAGTATTCGGTTCTAAATATGTATGAGAGGAAATACCCCGGGCTTGTGTGTGACGAATAGCAAAACCTTATTCTGCGCAAGAACGGGCTCAGGGTCAACACCCTGATCGTATTTCTTTAGCGTGTGCTTTGTTTGGGGAACTTTGTTTGAAGATCAAATTGCCTTTTTGTAATTGCTTATGTAAAACTCCAATTTCGAAACAATTTTAACCTTACATACCATCTATATAAAAGCGTGCCTTTTTCTTATACATGCATTATTTTTTATTTAAACATTTATTACAAGTAACAAGACTCCTAGTGTTAGTAACAATACACTTACCAACTATGTTAGTAAAACATAAACAAAGACGAAAACTAAAATCGAAACCGTTTGCGACATCACTGCTGCAAGGTGACAGGGCCCAGCTGATACCCTGGAGCAGTGGTTCACAAACACACAATCTAGCCTGCTTGCTATCATGGGCAGGATGCTGTTGGCGCTGCCCCGCACCCCACTGACCAGGGATGCGCACCGCTTCCGCATCACAGTGTAAAAGCAGTCAACGCGGGCTTCAGCAAACATCCCCGATGCGCTGCAAGCAGTATCGGGAGAAACCTAACTAAACTATAGAATGCCACCTGCTACGATTCAAACTTCTTTGGCTTCATTTACAAGTTCATACATGTGTTGGTGAGTAACTACGCATACATACCTGTAGGGTTATTCTGTAAAAAGATCACAGTGAATACTGTGACTCTATATAAAGCTTTGACGGTAGGCTCACGTCATCAAGCTCTCTTTACCTGAGGTTCCGCGCTGAAAGGTCAACAGAATAATACTGCTGTTGACTAATTTATACAATCAAGCACATAGCACAACTGACATTGCCAGAATTGTCGACATTGGCACCATTGCCATAATAAAAGATATATGACCAGCTAAGTTTTCATAATAAATCCGCGAACCTACCGCGATGCACGCTATCCACGGCCACGCGCCGCAGTTTAGCTGCGTGGGTTCACCTATTTGACAACCTACGTTTCCACTGAAATACACGCTACATGTCCACATAATCAGCCTATAATGTTCCCACTGCTGGGACACAGGCCTCCTCTCGGTGAGAGGGAGTGGGCCGTAATCCACCACGCGGGCCCAGTGCGGTTTGGTAGATGTCACATGTATGTTTCCTCACGATGTTTTCCTTCCCCGTTTTGATAGCAGTGATGTTGAAATAATTTACACAAAGTAAAGCGCCTGTCTGGGTTTGAACCTACGACCTACAACTCGTAAGTCGCAGCCATTACCACAGGGCCACCACTGCTCTACATCTATGACTATGCCACGACTATGTTCAATCAACTGTAGCGTGGAGAGGCTACGCACGTTTTTTGCATGAATATGGTTTTGAAATAGTTAAGCTACGCGGGCGCCATATTCGAGCAAGCCACGAGTGTGCCAATGCCACTTTCGTGGCAGTCCGTGGCTTGCAGCGGAAACAATCTCATACATTGTCATGCAACGCATATGGACTCGCTGAATTTCCTGCATTTAATTAATTCGTCAATCGAAAGTTGCATTATAAAAAATTAAATACGCGAACAGGATACCTATTAGCTGAGTTAGCGAGTAGGTATACATGAAAGTGATTTTTTCTACGTCTGTCAAGAACCAGACGTTTTACTTATCTAGATATACGAGTACGCATACCAAGGTCAGTCAACACAAAATACTAGCTAAAAATCAAGTCAAATGTTTTGCTAACCATACCTTGAAATAAATACATTCTAAGGTTACTTTGACTCAAGATGTCGAGGTTTTAGTCATAGTAAATTATGTACAAGCACGTATGAAAACGGGACAGGAAAAGTATTTAATGGGCGTCAAAAAATTTGTTAACATCTCTGTCAATGGTAAAATATGCAGAACAATAGCAATGCTGATTGTACGGCCGAAGAACACGCCAGCTCTCTGTTCAAGTAACTTCAACTCGGTTACGTATTCTAATATCTAAAGTTATTTATTATAACTAAGGTTGATTCATATATGTTCATAATACATTTTGGTCGACTGAACTGTTTGACTTAGGTACTTAATTTTGAAGAAGCTAAAATTAATTGCACTAACGAACGATGAATCTAATGTTTGTTTAAGATATTGGATATTTCAATGACAAGACCGGCCGAATGGACGACTCGCCGACAGCTTATTCGGTCTCTGCGCGGGGCTCCTATTTCTGCCTGCAGGGTTTAAAGCAGTGTTTCCGAACCTGGGGGTAATTACCCCCGCGGGGGTAAATCAGCTATTCTGTGGGGGTAACTAAGAACCTAAATAATTAAGACCTAATCTAATAAAATACGTAATTCTAGATGCCGTCACGTCGTCATTGTCACGTCGCCATTAAGGATGGGCGATGTTGAGAAAAAAAACACCGACCTCTTTACATCGATAGTTAAAATTTTTAACCATCGAAGTATCAATGTTTCATTAAAAATATCGATACATCGATTAGTAACATCGACTGTGAAAATAAGCGCAGAAATTCAAAATCTGTGCAATTTGTAACTTGATTTATTGATTTGTGATTAATAAAGATACTTGTACCTATTTGCTTGTATTGTTTGTAACATTTTAAGGTCGGGGTAAAATCAGTTTTCTTAATACGTCACAGGGGTAACAACATCGAAATGGTTAGGAACCACTGGATTAAAGGAACCTAACATGATTGGGATCACGGGATGACGGGAGCTATGTTCGCTCGGTTCGCAATCCCATTCGAACCTATCCTATCCGTGTCGGGGGGCCCTAAGTTCCCGAGCTGGTACGGTCGCTCAGTGTTCAGTGGTTAGACCAACTGTCAATTATACAAGATGATCTAAATAAAAATATTATACTGAACGAACTCCCATTTTTTTAAATATTTTTATTATATTTCAGAAGAAGACGGTCGCTGCAGTAAGTAATAGAATGCCCGCTCACTGGGTCTTCGTCGTCGTAATAGGTTTGAGATGGGTGTACTATGTCAAATCGAATATCACCACCACACAGACTATAAATCGCAATGCTTTAGAATATTTCGATAGAATGGACATGCGGTGCGTATATATAAAGCTAAAATACTTGTTTCGAGATGTGGTTGTGCTAGTTAGGGTTCAGAACGCGTAGCCAATACACGTTGTGAGCTGTTGTTTTCGCTCAATGAGCGTTTTCGGTCTTTGAGTGGGAAGTTATAGGTGTACTTATCCCAGGAAGGGTTAAGAGTTACAAATGACTGACTGACATGTATAAATAATCCTATCATTGAGCAAACCGCTATGTTTTGTACCCTATTAACCTGATTTATAGATATATTAATAAGGTATACAATTTCTATTTAGGCGGAAAACCAGATGCTTTTCTAGTTTGAGTGGCCATCCAAACTAGAGGTAAATACAGGCACACCCTTATGAAAATGCAAATAGGGTATAGTCAACCCTTGCATGTTTAATAATTATCTACATCAACCTTTGTCATTAATCCATTTTAACTGACTTCAAAAAAACCGACTTCCAAAAACAAAACACTACAAAGTAAAAAATAACTTTAATTTCGGAAGTTGGTGTTTTTGGTTATTTCGTTTTTGAACACGTAGAGTTTTGTTTTTGGAAGTCGGTTTAATTTTTTTGTTAAAAAGTGAAACCACAAACACAACGTGCCGGCGTGATGTTATGTTATGAACTGGTGTAAACAATCAACAGACATGCGATTTCAGGAATCCCTATCCATTTGCTATCATTTATTGAAGAGTTCCGTTGTTTACCTCCGAAGTTCTTCATCCAAATCGGTTAAGAATTGGCGAAAATATCGCTGAACAATCATTTTTCACGGGATCCCATCATCAGATCCTGACTTACATTCAGTCAAAAAAGTATCGGGAATGGATGATTTGTTTATGGTTCCAAATACAAATTTTTGTTTTTTTGTATTTGTTAGATTGGCACAACTGTTTTCCATTTTGGCGCGGAGTTTGAGTTGCATCTGTTATTTATATTAAATACAGTGCTGGTTTTAGTAATATCATATATAGTGTGTATTGCGAATTTCATAATGGACAAAAATATCGAACAAAGAGTTTGTCTTAAATTTTACATCGCCAATGGAATTTCGTGTTCGGAGTCACTGAAAATGTTACAGAAGGCTTACGGTGAATCGCCTTTATCAAAAACTCGTGCTTATGAGTGGTTCAAAGCGTTCAAAAGCGGTCGAGATGTGATGGAAGATTTGCCTCGCTCTGGTAGGCCGTCAACGTCTGCAACTGAAGTTAACATCGCAAAAGTGAAGGAAATAGTGACTGAAAATCCCCATTCAACTCTGAGAGAGATAGCCGCCGAACTTTCTGTATCTCACGAGTCGATCCGTACCATTTTAACTAATCATTTGGGAATCAAACATGTTGCTGCTCGGCTAGTCCCAAAAGATCTGAATTTTCTCCAAAAACTCAATCGCATGAAAGTCGCTGAGGACATGCTAGAACGAGTCAGTTCGGACCCAACATTCATGAAACGCATTGTTACTGGTGACGAGACGTGGGTTTACGAGTTTGACATGCAAACTAGTCAACAAGCTTCGGAGTGGCGCCTTCCAACTGAACCGTTTTCAATCGATAGAAGACATAAAGGAGAATTCGCGGTGAGAACTCAACTCAATTCCGGAAGCAGTGTTTAAAAAATGTTTTGATGAATGGATTATTCGTTGGCGCAAGTGTATTGTTTCTAAAGGAGCATACTTTGAAGGTGATAAAATAAATTTGGATGAATAACAGACATTTTGTGTATTATTGATCTCTTCCCGGTACTTTCTTGACAGAGTAGTATACCTTCCATCATCAGCTCAGCAACATGAGATAATGATTACCAGGCACAAATATCTGAATTGCGTTAGAAAGTTTATGAAAAACATTGTATGTGCTTATAAAATTTGAGGGTTTCCCTCGATTTTCATGGGATACCATCATCAGATTCTAAATTGGTGACAATGGGACCACCTCAGGTGTATAGGCTGTCGAATAAAAAAAAAATAAAATCAGTCCAGAATTGGCGGAGAAATCGGTGAACATACATAAAAACAAATAAAACAAAAGCATAGAGCCGAACATAGAACCTCCTCCTTTTTGAAGAAATCGGTTAAAAAAGGAAATTAAATTTTCTAACGCAATTCAGATATTTGTGCTTGGTAATCATCATCTCATGTTGCCGAGCTGATGATGGAAGGTATAAATTAGGATCTGATGATGAGATCCCATGAAAAATGTTTGTTCAGCGATATATTTTCGCCAATTGTCAGCCGATTTCGATATGTTAATAGAACCGCACTAAACATATCGAAGTAATCTGATAAAAAGTTGATTCCGTGCTTCGGAAGGCACGTATAAGCCGGTGGTCCAATAAACCATGTCAGAGGCCCTTGATGCGGTTTAGGAACTCTGACACCAGGGTGTGTGGGGTCGTTAGACCTTACTGCCCACACGAGAAGAAGATGAAGATAGAATCGCCCTGCTGGTCAATATTAACAGTGACCGATTTGGCCTGAGTGAAAGATAATTATAGCCAGTCAGTGACTACTGGACTAATGCGGGCCATACACGTTCAAATCATCGTCATCTGCCTAGCCTTTTTCCCAACTATATGGGGGTCGGCTTCCAGTCAAACCGGATTTAGCTAAATACCAGTGTTTTACGCGGAGCGGCTGCCTACCAGACCTCCACAACCCATGAACTGGATAACACGGTATTTCTTGGCAAGACTGGAGTCAGAATTACTGTCTTCTGAAAATCCGTAACGACTGCCAAAGATCTACAAATGACAGCCGGGACCAACGGCTTAACGTGCTTTTTGAGGCACGGAGGAAACTCGGTATGTTAAGATGGTCACCCATCCACGGACCAATCTTGGCAAGCGTTGCTTAACCTTTAAGAACGACCCGTGCGGCTGTTATTATTTAGCCACGAGCACTTCATTATGATTCTAATCTGATTCTCCTAAAGTGGCTTTTTTAACGTCCCTATGCGCCAAATGTCAATATATCTGTAGGTACAGCCATACACGTCCAAGTATTTTGATAAAACTGGCTGGTTCAAACAGTTTTATCAAATTGCCATGAATGTCTGTGGGAACATTTGATTAAAAGTGAGGCGTCAAATCTCATCAAGAAATACGAAATTTCGTAGGTATTTATAATATAATTTATACGCTTATAACAACTAGTGTACAATGGGCAGTATTATCGAACAGGGCTATCTCTTACAGACAACCTAAACTTTACCTTTAGGTAATAAAGAAGTAAGGAGGAAATTGAATTGAAATAGGGACTAGAGAATGAGGATAGTTAAATAACTCTGGAATAACCTATAAATAAGGAATTCACGAAAAGTAATCCAAGAAGGCTTGTTATGCGTTACGAAAAATAAACTGTTACGAATGCAGCGCGGTCAGACGACAATCCTGGATCCGTCCCTGGGTCTGACTGACTACCAACGCACACCCAAAACAACTAAGTCTACAAATTATAAATTTGGAATTTATAATTATTTTATAAGTTTGCATCCTCTAAGAAAGGAACTTTGGAAACTTCAAGTTTAAGGGAATGGAAGGGGGCTTTGTATTAAAGTCTTTTTTCTTTAAATCCGACATCTTCGCAGACGAAGTCGAAGGCATCAGCTAGTTAATCTATACTAGCAAAGTAATAGCCCGAGTTAAACAGAGAGCCAATTCTGCTAACTTTTAAACAACATTCGCTCGCATTCGCATCTCAATCGCAATGTTTCAGAATGTCAAATTAAGGTTTTTTTGATAGTTTGCGACTGACCTGCAAATGCGAATGTTGTTTAAAAGTTAGTATAATTGGCACTCCAAAGTATTCGCCATCAATTCCAACCAGCTACTTAGCACACCAAGGTACTAAATAAGTAAATACTAAGTAATACCTAAGGTACACAAGTACCAGGCGAGTAGCAGGTCATGCCTGAGATCAGGTTCAAGTCGCGAGTCAAGGTGCGCAGGCGCCGCCGGCCTCGAGACCGGACGAAGCTATAACATGATTGCACAACTCAGCGATCGACTTTTAAAGGTCTGTTAATGGGCCTGTTATTTCAATGATTTTCATTGATTTGATAATATTTAGATATAATATCAATTTTGATACCCAGAAATGTTATAGGTAACCTTCTCGAGTTATTTCTTGCTTGCAAACGTGTCTGCCATCAATCGCAGAATATCATGCTGATACGATACGGCAGGCATTTTCTAAACCAGAGCTAGTTTTTTAGCATGGTCTTTAACGCTAGCACACGAAAATAATTTAGTAATTAACCTGCAGAAAACGAACGTAATGAACTTTTATCAGCGCACATCATTACCGAAAATAATTATAGAATATAATAACTTTAGTGCAGACCAAGTAACAGTTGCGAAATTTCTAGGTATACTGATAGATAGCCTTGACTTGGAAACCTCAAGCAGAAGATGTATGTAAAAAACTGAGCGTATCTGGCGAAAAAGGTCAACATCAAGACCACAATAGTTGCATACCATCAATACCATGGTCTAGTCGCGTCCATTTTAAGATATGGAATAATCTTTTGGGGAACCAAAAGATTATTCCATATCTTAAAATGGACGCGACTAGACCATGGTATATCTTGAAATACTGTACTCTACGAGAACAGGTGTTCAAAGCCCAAAAACGTTGCATAAGGGCAATACTCAACATGAAAGTGACAGAAAGTTGCGTTCCTGTGTTTAAGTCCCTAAAACTCTTAACTTTCCCGTCTGTGTATAGTCTGGAAATTGCACTATTTGCAAAATGTAACATGAACCTTTTCACTTCAATGTCAGAGACTAGAAAGAGACCTATAAGAACTCAGTATAAACACTTACTACATGTTGACAGTTGTAATACAGCCTTGCTCAGAAAAAGTGTTATTGTAATAGGCCCAATCATTTTCAATAAAGTACCCGACATCATTAAAAATGACACAAATATAAATTTTAAAAAGAGACTTTACTATTGATTGAAAAATTTTATTATTCAGTAAATGACTTTTTAAATGATAATTACTTAATTATGTATTGAATAATTTATTATATCGAATAATTTAATGTAATTTAATTAATATTGACATGCCTAATGATCTAATTCTCTTAATTTATATAATTTGTATTCCAATTTTTTTATGTAGATTTTATTTTTATTTTTTTTATGAATGTACTATGTTTAATTGTAAACCATAATTTAATTTATTTTTAATTTAGTTCACAACTGCACTAATGTTTGCATGCCAAGGTAGATTGTACCCGGCTCACGCATCTTTCTGTAACACCTTATTTTAAGTACCTGCTATCTTAGCAAATAAACTCTACTTTACTTTACTTTACTTTACTTTACTTTACTTTACTTTACTTTACTTTACTTTACTTTACTTTACTTTACTTTACTTTACTTTACTTTACTTTACTTTACTTTACTTTACTTTACTTTACTTTACTTTACTTTACTTTACTTTACTTTACTTTACTTTACTTTACTTTACTTTACTTTACTTTACTTTACTTTACTTTACTTTACTTTACTTTACTTTACTTTACTTTACTTTACTTTACTTTACTTTACTTTACTTTACTTTACTTTACTTTACTTTACTTTACTTTACTTTACTTTACTTTACTTTACTTTACTTTACTTTACTTTACTTTACTTTACTTTACTTTACTTTACTTTACTTTACTTTACTTTACTTTACTTTACTTTACTTTACTTTACTTTACTTTACTTTACTTTACTTTACTTTACTTTACTTTACTTTACTTTACTTTACTTTACTTTACTTTACTTTACTTTACTTTACTTTACTTTACTTTACTTTACTTTACTTTACTTTAC
Organism: Lacanobia oleracea; assembly: GCA_950371165.1. Classification (NCBI taxonomy): domain Eukaryota; kingdom Metazoa; phylum Arthropoda; class Insecta; order Lepidoptera; family Noctuidae; genus Lacanobia; species Lacanobia oleracea. The sequence goes on from OX493405.1 coordinate 3,379,035, forward strand.
TTTACTTTACTTTACTTTACTTTACTTTACTTTACTTTACTTTACTTTACTTTACTTTACTTTACTTTACTTTACTTTACTTTACTTTACTTTACTTTACTTTACTTTACTTTACTTTACTTTACTTTACTTTACTTTACTTTACTTTACTTTACTTTACTTTACTTTACTTTACTTTACTTTACTTTACTTTACTTTACTTTACTTTACTTTACTTTACTTTACTTTACTTTACTTTACTTTACTTTACTTTACTTTACTTTACTTTACTTTACTTTACTTTACTTTACTTTACTTTACTAGGTAGATTTTGAGATTCGAGCTATAATATAAGGGTTTATAGGTGGCCAAGCTGGGGTAGGCGCTCCCCAGCCACCTATAAACCCTTGTAACTCTTGGTTCAAGAGTGACCGACAAATTCTGATATTTGCCGACTAATGTTGTTTGTGTTATCAAAATTTAAATTCCTGATGGTAGCCATGCCAGTTTTCGAATAGTGTGACTACACGACCGGCAGAAACTATTCGATTCCATCTCAAAACGATTGGTTGTGGTAGGTATTGTAAGGTTTAGGGACAATGCTACAGAACTTGGTATTATATCCATTTTGAACACTTCTGCTTAACCTTTAGAGCATACTCGTACAGGCGTAATGCTGAGTTATGAAATGTTTTAACCTCAACCACATTTAATTACTTCTTCCATTCACCGTTCAATCAATAAACTAATTCTTGCGGTCAGCTAGATCACTCACACAAAACCTTTTAACTTTCTCAAAATTGACTGACTTCATAATGTCAATCATTCACCATTTTGTATTATTGCCAATAAATGCACTAATGTTCGCCAAATTGTTAATTGAATCTAGTGAATAATATAAAACAATAATTGAAGACATAAAACAAACAAATATGAAATGTTTACATTCGTCATTTAATTGATGACTCTGAGTGTTTAAACCGTGTGAACCTCTAACTTAAATGAAGTTAAATTGTGTTTATTGATCCTTAGAAATTTAAAAAGAGATGAGAAATAGTAAGAAAATTCGTGTTTTCGTGAATTTTCTGAATTGCGTGAAAGACGGATAGGTACGAAATACGACTTTTTTAATTTATCCGTTAGTGACAAACATCAACTGAGAGAAATGAATCATCTGCATCTTTATCTTCTCATCAATACGCCCAACATGCCTACTACATCGAAACGTCCCAATTTACTGCCATCATAATAGTCACCTCTGTTCAAGCGAAATCATCTTTACCTCATTCCATATCTAATTATTTACGTCAGTGAATCATCAACTACCACAACAACAGATCTGCCGTTACAAAAAAAAACACTACAAAAAGTAGCAATACAAACACAACACAATCCCCTGCAGCCTGCACTAGCTGCAAGAATGACGTCAAACAACACGTGAAACGTCAATTCCGAACAAAAACATGTCTGATACCGGCGCGCGCGCAGTTACCTTGCGATCCTTGAGCGAGAATCAAGACCAAATGAATTAGTGATGATGTCGGAACACGCTGGCTGATAGATAATACGCTGTTACACACGTTTTTATTGTCGCGTAGGCTTGTCGTGTCCACCAGGATAGCATTGTCGATCAGGATAGTAGTGTCGTGCCTAGATAAGGAAAATGTGCTGAGGATTGTGAAGTGTATTTGTGGGAGTGAAAACTGTGATTTTTTTTTTTGTTTTGGGGGGTATGTATGATTTTGCTCTGATTATGTTGATTGTCACAAAAAAAAAATAACAAGTGACCGGGTGTTACGTACGATGGAATGTGCAGAAACTGCAAATACTTACGAATTATATTTATTTTATTATTTTTATTTCTGTTTTTGGTATATGTTTAGGAGTGATTTGTTTTTCTGTGCTACTTTTTTTGTTTATTTCATTATCACGGGTTGAATGGCCTTTGTTTTGCAATTACTTTCTTCTTTTTCTAGACTCCTAGTAGGTACCTTAGCGCAAAACAAAGGCAATATCTGTCGCCCTTTGTCCCGTCTACTGGATAAAGGGTATATTTTTTCAAGTAGTAAAGTAAGTTTTTTTTTTTTTTACTATTGTTAGGCACCACTATCTCACCTGATGGTAAGCGAGGATGTGGTGAGAAATAACCTATTCACTCTTGATGTAAAGACTCCCAGGTTGTAGCTATCAGGAAACACAGACGGTACCAGGAATGTAGAATGCTAAGGAGTTAATAATACCAGATTATGGTAATTTCAAGGGTGATCAATTAACAACAAAGTAGTAATCTGAGTTCTCTGTACAACTATGTATAATTTTATGTTAAATGTTTAGTGCTAGTAAATCTAGTTCACATACGCTTCAACCTGTAATTACTTTGAAAAAATATTAAGTAGCACTTACCTACTACAAAGTAACTACTACGCGGTTTTCAGGGCCCTAAGTCCCGGTTTAGGGTGGTGTTATAAGAATTAGGGTGACCGGAATGGGGGAACCGGTCTAGTTACCTCCCTAACTCTCTTACTACCGGGCAGTATAATAGCGTTTAGGGAGTTAGGGAGCAGTTTTGCCAAAACCCATTTTTCAAATTTCCCGAAAATGCAAGTAAAATTCCCCAATTTGGTGACAAAAAATCTACTGATCCACCACAAAGTAACTATCTAGAAAAATATTAGAAGAATAGTATCGATATTTACAATCCCCGCATTTTCCCCATATCTTGCCAACCCCCCATAAATCCCCATTCAACTTGAGATTCCTCGCAGTTTGGTGACACGTTGGCAACGGTTATAAGCGGCTCCCTAGTTAGGGGCCACCGCCCACCCTTGCCACCGGGCCCTGAATATCGTGTAGTGTAATAAGCGCTTTAAACGTTCCATAAAATAGTTGGTTCTTTGTTTATTACTATTATTTACTTAAAGAAATATTGCGACTAAGCTTAGGTCATATAAAAACAGACGATTTAAAATAATAAAATACTATTAATATCTCTCATACTTGGACTATTAAAGAAAACCACAAAATGTCAATTAATTCATTCAGATTTCCGCATTTTTATGATAAGCTTGTCTATTTTGTGCGACTTGTTTTCGACATTATCATAATAATATTAGGAAGAAACATGTTGGGTACATATGATATTCAAATGTTATTTATGCCAAACAGTAATGTATATACCTATCTATACGAGTTATTATAATATAATATTATTCATAACATTGTATTAAATAATTATTATGACAGATATTAGCATTTTTATCTCATGTTACTTCTCTGTTTGTGACCTTCACCATGACAGGTTTTAATTAAATAATATTGCATTTCAGAAACTTTATCGCTTTCTTGAAAAGTTACCTAATAATTCTCTTGTATGCTCTAACTTTTACTCAAAAAATCTTCCCATTGTTCCACCTTTCCTGAAAAAACCCATTTACAACAAAACTTGCTCGCTAACTATCGTCCGCTATTTCATTCGGGAGCCTATTTACATAAAAGTCTTATTCTTTATAACATCAGCTATCTCCCAGTGAAAGTCCCGTCAAAATCTGTTCAGACGATTCGGTTATAAGCTGGTCAAACAGACCGACCAAACATTAAAAAGTTTTATAGTTCCTATCGTATATTTGCTTCCATATGCATTTATTAAAAAGCTGTTATTTTGATAATACAAGGGACACAATAATTTTAATTATCTGTGTGCATAGAATACACACACGCATCCCTTCTAAAGACAAGTGCGACATTTTAATTTTTTTTATCATTAATACGCGTTTGACCACTATCTCACCTGATGGTAAGCGATGATGTGGTCGAAGATAGAGCACGCTTGTCTAGAAGTAACCTATTCACTCTTGACATAAAGACTCAAAGATTAAGTCGAGGTCTCGGGCCGCAGCTGTAGTTGACAACACAATATTATTATGGCGAACGTTAATGAGTATATTAACAAACCCATGCATTCTCGCCACGTAAGAGTGTTACTAGACGTTACACAAGGCTGCAGGGTTAATGCCATGCATGTATGCAGCGCCAGCCGCGTGTCTGTGCATGCCTTTACAATGAGCGTGTTGACACACTTGCCACAGTTAATGGTCCGATAAATACTGTCCGGCTGATAGAGTTGTTTGACCTCGCTTGTCCTTATCTGTGAACTTTGGCCAGCTGATAAGCGATTAAATTGAGTAAGTATACTTTTCTGAAAGGTTGACCAATATGAAGTTTTACTGAATCTATATCTCAGTCAGTTCTATGTCTATCTTTTTATTATTTCATAATTTCAATAACCCGCGCAACTAAAAAGTTATGCGTGGTTATACATTGAAAAAAGAAAAAAAATATATACCTACGCGTCGACATAAGAACCTACTCCGTTTTTTCTTCGGTTAAAAAAAAGACAAAAGAAATATGTTTCAGAATTGAGGATATGAGAACTTGTCAAAACCCGGGGCATAAAACGACCAAGTAGGTACCTACTTAGTGCAAAATCTATATCTATACTAATATAAAACTTTTTAACAAAAAAATAAAACCGACTTCCAAAACAAAACACTACAAAGTAAAAAATTACTTTAATTTCGGAAGTCGGTGTTTTTGGCTTTTTCGTTTTTGAACACTGATCGAAAAACTTTTCTTTTATTTTTCACTTTTTAGTGGAACGCAGGTACCACTAAAAAGTGAAACCACAAACAGCGAGCTGCCGTGATGTTATGTTATGAACTGGTGTAAACAATCAACAGACATGCGATTTCAGAAATCCAGATCCATTTGCTATCATTTACTGAAGAGTTCCGTTGCCTACCTCCGAAGTTCCTCATCAGATCTTCACCAAATTTAAATGAGACCAGTCCGAGAAAATACTCTTCCAAACAAAAAATAGAATCATCCAATTCGGTTAACAATTGGCGAATATATCGCTGAACACACATTTTTCAAGGGATCCCATGCAACATGAGATGATGATTACCAGGCACAAATATCTGAATTGTGTTAGAAAGTTTATGAAAAACAGTGTATGTGCTTACGTATGTGGTTTCCCTCGATTTTCATGGGATCCCATCATCAGATTCTAACTTGGCGACAATGGGACCACCTCAGGAGTATAGGCTTTCGAATAAAAAAAGAATTTTTAAAATCGGTCTAGAATTGGCGGAGAAATCGGTGAACATACATAAAAAAAAGATACATACAACCGAACATAGAACCTCCTCCTTTTTGAAGAAGTCGGTTAATAAAGCTGAAGAGTTTGTTTTGTTTGTTGCTTGAACGCGCTAATCACAGGAACCGAGAATTTAATCTCAGGACTGGTCCGATTTAAAAAAATATTTCAGTGTTAGATAGCTCATTTATCGAGGAAGGCTATAGGCTATAATTATATCACCACGCTAAGACCAATAGGAGCGGAGCAGACGAAGTTGCGCGGGTCAACTAGTGTTCGCGACGGAGCATTTTGATTTATATAACTCGCATAAACAGCCTTATGTACTTATATTCGTAAGCCTATATGTTTTTTAAGTTAGAAGCTTATATACTTAAATAGCAATAGAAATGTTCGCGGAGACGCATTTAACATTGTACAACTCGCATAGATAGTACCTATGTACCTATAGTCGTAGGCCTATGTACTGAATTTAGAAGCTTATGTACTTGCATAGTGATAGTTTGTAAGCTATGTAATCAATTTAAAGTCATATGTTTGTCGTTTTCCCCAAACACGTAAAAGATGTTCTGGGGAAAACATATTTTCAAAGAAAATTATAGTCAATAGGTAGGGCTACACATTTCCCTTACACATTCCCGATAGCACCCTGAGGGCGTGTTCTGATTGGCTGATGGAAATCAGCCAAATCGAAGGTATACAGAAAATAGTCATTTCACATTCGAACATAGTAGGGTGGTTGAAGAAAACCACCATGTACACGCACCTTCAGTGCTAAGTTTTTAGGGCATCTAGGAATTTAGGTCTTAAACCATAGGCACTGGAAAGCTGGCACTCAGCCCTATCCAGATATGTACGCATCTTCATGGTCAGGCAAGGCATAAAGCCACAAAATAGATAAGAAGATAAACATAGTTTTTTATCCTCTCCCGGGTTCCTGACCTATAGTACCTCCACCCTTGGAGGGGTGGCTTGGTAAGTTGTGTAGCTGGATGAAGGGATGATGCACCTACCCGAATATAGATAGTTTCATAGCCCATGGGGCACAGTTTTTCGGGGAATCAACCCCAAATAGTAAGCAAGCTCAAAACTTGTGATATTTTTGATAGTTAAATGCAACAAGCCCACTAGTGGGCAGGGTTGAGGGGTTGATTTCCAACCCGTTCGACGGGGAATTTCGGGGGATTTGAATAGAGGTGCGTCAACCCCCATCCAGACCTAGAATAGACCTAGATATAGCCGAAAATGTCATAGAACCATAGTAAAAATTTGCAGTTAAAATAAACTGAAGCAGTTAGTGGTTTTTGGGCCTCGTTACGGTAAAGTATCCTCGTACCTTAGTAAATGGTAAAAAATAGCCAATTCGTAGTCACCGGCAGAAGAAACCCTAGAATCTATAAATAGAATCACAGTACTCGCGACTTTGCCCTTAAACCATTAGCTGCAGTGTCCTCAAATTCCTGCCTATTATTTAACCCTGGTAAGCATTCACCCTGCACCCCAATCTACCCCGAAGACAGCAAGTATTTGGCAAGATACAAGAACGTTGTACGTGTGGTGCGGAGAACCTTAGTTTTCGGTACAGGACGTCAGCGCGGCTGGACGTCGTCGGTCGGTCACAGTTCACTTCGGAGGAGAAGAAAAAGGATAGACCTACCCCATCACAACCCCGTTCCAGTCGATCACGCCCGTCCGGTACATTTTTTGGTCCTTCGATAGCCGGATCTCCGCACCCGTACATCTTGTTTCTTAACAGTATGTCAAAACGTATCCGTTCCCGAATCATCCCTTGAAGAATCAACCCTTGAAGAAACAAGCCTTGAAGACTCAAGCCGAAGCCCTGCGATATAGTTTGGCACAAGAGCCAAATATACGCACCCCGTATCTTGTTTCTTAACAGTATGTCAAAACGTATCCGTTCCCGAATCATCCCTTGAAGAATCAACCCTCGAAGAAACAAGCATTGAAGACTCAAACCGAAGCCCTGCGATATAGTTTGGCACAAGAGCCAAACATACGCACCCCGTATCTTGTTTCTTAACAGTATGTCAATTGGTATCCGTTCCCGAATCAACCCTTCAAGAATCATCCCTTGAAGACTCATCCGAAACAGATCCGAAGTTAGTCGTCGATTGACGTTCCTGTGAAGACGCCTCAAGCTCAGCATCGTGGTTCATCGTGAGGACTACCCCTTGAGGAAAGCTACCCTTCAAGAACCAACCCTTAAGGACTCACCCTGAGGCGGATCCGAAGCTATCCGTCAACATACGTTCCAGTTAAGAAGCCTCAAGCTCAGCATCGTGGTTCATCGTGAGGACTACCCCTTGAAGAAAGCTACCCTTCAAGAACCAACCCTTAAGGACTCACCCTGAGGCGGATCCGAAGCTATCCGTCAACATACGTTCCAGTTAAGAAGCCTCAAGCTCAGCATCGTGGTTCATCGTGAGGACTACCCCTTGAAGAAAGCTACCCTTCAAGAACCAACCCTTAAGGACTCACCCTGAGGCGGATCCGAAGCTATCCGTCAACATACGTTCCAGTTAAGAAGCCTCAAGCTCAGTATCGTGGTTCATCGTGAGGACTACCCCTTGGAGAAAACTACCCTTCAAGAACCAACCCTTAAGGACTCACCCTGAGGCGGATCCGAAGTTATCCGTCAACATACGTTCCAGTTAAGAAGCCTCAAGCTCAGCATCGTGGTTCATCGTGAGGACTACCCCTTGGAGAAAACTACCCTTCAAGAACCAACCCTTAAGGACTCACCCTGAGGCGGATCCGAAGTTATCCGTCAACATACGTTCCAGTTAAGAAGCCTCAAGCTCAGCATCGTGGTTCATCGTGAGGACTGCCCTTGGAGAAAACTACCCTTCGGGAGCCACCCTTAAGGACTCACCCCGAAACTTTGGACTTTGAAAGTTTTCCTGAAACACTGAAGGATCGCGTCTGGACTTAGAAGATTTCTAAGGAATCCTGGACTTTGAGAAAATTTGAAAGTTGAACCTGGACTTGGGAAGATTTTGAAGACCAAACCTGGGACTTAGAAAAAATTTTGAGGATTGAACCCAACACTTAGAAAATTTTTCAAACATAGAAGCTGGGACTTAGAAAAATTTTGAAGACAGAACCTGAGACTTAGAAAAAATTTTGAGGATTGAACCCAACACTTAGAAAATTTTCGAATATAGAAGCTGACACTTAGAAAAATTTCGAAGATTCATACTGGGACTTAGAAAAATTTGATCATCTGAACATAGAAAACATAGATTGATTCGGGACATAGAAAATTTTTGAAGAATTTGGACTTTGAAAATTTTGAGAAGATTCTACACTTAGAAGACATAGACAGATTCGGGACATAGAAAATTTTCGAAGATTTTTGGACTTTGAAAATTTTGAGAAGATTCTACACTTAGAAAATATAGATTGATTCGGGACATAGAAAATTTTTGAAGAATTTGGACTTTGAAAATTTTGAGAAGATTCTACATATAGAAAACATAGATTGATTCGGGACATAGAAAATTTTTGAAGATTTTTGACTTTGAAAATTTTGAGAAGCTTCTGCACATAGAAAACATAGACTGATTCGGGACATAGAAAATTTTTGAAGAATTTGGACTTTGAAAATTTTGAGAAGATTCTACACTTAGAAAATATAGATTGATTCGGGACATAGAAAATTTTTGAAGATTTTTGACTTTGAAAGTTTTGAGAAGATTCTACATATAGAAAACATAGACCGACTCGGAACATAGAAAATTTTTCGAAGATTTTGAACTTTGAAAATTTTGAAGAAGAATCGACTTGAAGACCAATCATGCCGATCACGAGGTCGCGTGGGAAGACACCTGAGGCGTGGGTGGTAGACCTAAACAGGGAACCAACCGAAAGGGCTCCCATCACCCGTCACCAGTTACCGCCGCGTTCACCATCCACGACTGAAGGAACACAGCCGTTGCAGTCGCACAGCGAAGAATTGTCTTCATCCCCCGCTCCAGTTGAACAGGAGGAGCGAACAGAACCACCAGCGACCTCAAAGAAGGGAACCAGATTTGAAGCGCCTTCAGACAGTACACTGAGGCCAACAGATAGAACATACAGCCGAATCCTGCCGGTGACTACCCGGGGTGACGCCCGTATTGAACGTATCGAACGTAGCAAGCCGCCGTCGACCGTGGGAAGGACGACGCGGTCTTATAGAAAAGTCGCGAAAGCACGCGAAGACTTACTCAAGATTAAGTTGGAGCTTGCACAGTTAGCACTTCAGAGAGCCGAACAAGAATCGGACGACGATTACATAGAAGACAGAAACTCGAACGACGAGTACGTGCGTTCCTGGCTGGAAGAGGCACCGGAACCTGTTCCTGATCAGAGAGAGACCAACGCCGCCGAGGGAGACATACAGAATAGAATAGATAGAAGCTGCGAGCAGCAATTGCCTCCCCCCGTGGACTCCGTACCGATAGTGGACTCTCGTCGAGCGCAAGTACCGGAGCAAGAGCCAAAAGTCGATGAAGTGACTAAACAGATAGCACCACCGAAGAAAATAGAAGACAATGGGGAAAATAGATTACAGCCGTTCATAACGGACTTAACAGCAGCTATAGCATCGCTAGCTGACAGGAAAACAGAACAGAATTCGTCCTCACCGTCAAAAGTCATCATGACTTTACCGAACTTCAGTGGTGCACACACAGAATGGTTGTCGTTTCGAGCCATTTACGAGACAACTCGAAGATATTTCAACGATGTCGAGAACACAGCAAGGCTCAGAAGGAGCCTACACGGACGTGCACTCGATACAGTGAGCTCAGAACTCATCGGACATGCAAGACCAGACGATATTATGAAGGAACTGGAGCTGCAATTCGGAAGACCGGACTCGATAGCGCAAGCCGAAACAGATAGACTGCGCGGACTGACACGGTGCAGCGAGAATCCGAAAGACATTTGCACGTTCGCAAGTCGAGTGAGATGTGCTATCGTCACGTTACGAGCACTGAAGAAGGATCACTACTTGATCAATGCTGAACTAATGCGAACATTGACAGAGAAGCTACCAAACTCTATTCGAGTTCAGTGGTACCGAATATATACGGAGAAGTATCAGTCATTACCTGATCTATCGTTGTTCAGCGAATTCATCACTGAACAAGCTCGCTTCTGCAGCGCATTTGCTCCCGCTGAGAACATCAACGCAACAGAGGGCCCATCAAACAGGCGTACGGCACAGAGAACCCACATAACAACAGAAAAACCGGCCGATAGATGCCGCGTATGTGGGAAAGATGGGCACATAGAACGCGATTGTCGGAAGTTCAAGGAGGGCAACAGCTACCAGAGATGGGAGCTAGCGAAGAAGCTCAATCTGTGCTATCGCTGCATGAAGTTTCGACGCGAGCGACACCAGTGCAAATCGAACAGATGTGGCATCAAGGGATGTAAAGCCAGCCACAATCGCTTACTCCATTATGAGAAGAAGCTCGCTACAGCGGCCGCCGAAAAACCGAAGATCCTCGAACCACAAGATACCAAAGAAGTGGTTGCCAGTTCGCGAACATCGTCGAGTCACGCCTACCTCAAGATAGTACCGGTCCGGGTGATTGGACCGGCGGGAGAGGCGTCTACGTTCGCCCTTCTCGACGATGGATCAACCGTATCGTTGATAGACGAGGACCTCGCTACTCAAGTCGGAGCCGAAGGACGCATCGACCCGCTCAAGATTGGAGCGATCGGTGACACCACGATCGACACTCCTTGCTCACGCAGAGTGACAGTAAAGCTCGCGAGCCAGCTAAAGAACAGGGTGCCGTTCAGAGCGCGCACCATACCGAAGCTCAACCTCACGCCGCAAACAGTTAAAGAGGAAGATGTCACATACTGCAAGCATCTCAGCGACTTGAAACATCAGCTGGTGTACGAAGTCGGCGCGCCCAAGATCCTGATCGGCCAAGACAACTGGCACTTATTGTTAGCCAGTGAAGTAAGAAGAGGCCCGAAACACCAGCCCATAGCGTCACTCACGACTCTGGGATGGACCTTACATGGCGCGCACAATAGAATACTCGGTCAACAGGTGCACTATGTGAACAACACAGCATCAAGAGACGAAAACCTTGATGAACAGCTCCGAAAATATTTCGCATTAGAATCGTTAATAGTTAATCCGCAACGTCCAGCTTCTGACCCCGAAAAGAAGGCAGAAGACATCTTGAAACGACACACCAAACAAATAGAAAATGGGCACATAGAAACCGCAATGCTATGGAAGCAAGAAAAATTTGAAATGCCCGATAGTTACGGGACAGCCCACAAGCGGCTTGTCTCTATAGAGAAGAAACTCGATAAAAATTCGACTCTTCGAGATAGATATACGGAACAGATGGACTCGCTCCTACAGAAAGGGTACGCCGAGAAGGCGCCCAAAAATAGTACACCAGGAAGAACCTGGTACTTACCTCATTTCGATGTCTTCAACCCAATGAAGCCAGAGAAGTTCCGTATAGTGCACGACGCCGCAGCTAAATCGAATGGAATGTCTTTGAACGACTTCCTACTCACAGGGCCAGACCTGTTACAGTCGCTGCCCGGCGTCATGATGAGGTTCCGTAGACACCCCATAGCCATTTCGGGCGATATTGCCGAAATGTTTATGCAGGTGAAAGTCCGACAAGAGGACAGAGACGCCCTCCGATATCTGTGGAGAGGCGACAGAAGAGTGGGAGCTCCCGAAGAATATAGAATGACGTCAATCATATTCGGCGCGGCCAGCTCACCATGTACAGCTATCTTCGCGAAAGATTGGAACGCGAAGATGCACATAGAACAGCAACCAGAGGCAGTTGAAGCCATCATTCGTAATCATTACATGGACGATTATCTGGATAGCTACAGGACCACAGAAGAAGCGACGCGCATAGCAAAAGCGGTGAAGAAAATACACCAACAGGCCCGTTTTGAAATTAAGAAATGGGTATCGAATGACGCCAACGTCATAAAAGAAATAGAGCCGTCGCAAACGCCAACAGATGTCGTCAATATCGGCGACACAGAAAATATAGAAAAGATACTTGGTCTAATCTGGAGACCAAGTGCAGACACGCTGGGTTTCAACCTGGCCCTAGCGCGTCTACCGAGTGGAGTCTTAGAGAAAGACGTACCCACTAAAAGAGAGGCACTCAGAATAGTTATGTCATTATATGACCCGCTTGGCTTAGCCTCACCAGTCACAGTACGCGCCAAGCAAATACTCCAGGAAGCATGGAGAAGAGGAGTCGACTGGGATCAGTCACTCGATACAGACCTGGCCACATCATGGAGAGGTTGGATCCGACACTTGGAAAACCTCAAAGACATCACAGTACCGAGATGTTACCCGGGATATAGCGAAGCAACAGAGACCCAAGTCCATGTCTTCACCGACGCCAGCGAGAAAGCATTCGCCGCAGCAGTGTATTGGCGGATCTCCACGTCAGATGGCATGACGCACGTAAGCCTCGTCATGGCAAAGGCAAAGGTGGCACCACTCAAGCTGCAATCGATACCTCGACTCGAACTGCAGGCCGCGGTGATGGGAACCCGCGTGGCTGCAGCTGTGATACGCGAGCACGGAGTAAAACCGGACTCCGTAACCTACTGGTCAGACAGCAAAACCGTGCTGACCTGGATTAGAAGAGGAGCTCGAGTGTACAAGCCCTTCGTAGCCCACAGAATAGCCGCCATAGAAGAAAATAGCAAAGTCGAAGACTGGCGATGGGTACCCACGAAAAGGAACGTGGCAGACATTGCTACTCGTGACGTACCATTGGAATTCAATTCATCGCACGAATGGTATCGTGGCCCCAGCTTTCTCTATGAAGAACCGATGTCGTGGCCAACTGAAAAACCGCCGATTGACGATCAGACGGGTGAAGAGAGAACCCTAACCGTCAACATCAAACAGAAAACAGACCGAAGACTCTCCGAGGTCATACCCGATCCGGCCAGATTCTCGAAGTGGGAACGACTCCTAAGAGCGACAGCGAACGTATTGCGCTTCGTCTCAATCACTCGAGGACCGACAGAGAAAACGTTCTATAAAAGAACACAGAAAGGCAAGGAATCGGATCCAGATTGGAGGAAACGTACAAAGACGGCTAAGCCCCCTCCTAAAGCATCAGTGACGTCCACAGTGGCGTCAAAAAATAATATAATAGAAGCCGAATACCTCCGACAAGCGGAGAGGTTACTCGTGCAAACAGTACAGGAACAAATGTTCAACCGAGAACTGACGAGTCTGCGAGAGAACAAACAGATAGAAGACGACAGCCGATTGCGTCCGCTGCAAATAGAACTCACAGATGACGTCATACATCTGAGAAGTCGCATAGAAAAAACCGACGAGATAGCCGACGAAGTCAAGCGTCCGCCTATACTACACGGCGATCACCGCATCACTCAGCTGTACATAGATTGGACACACAGAAGTCTGCAACACAGTGGAACCGAGATGACAATCAACGAGGTACGTCAACACTACTGGGTTGTCAAGCTGAGGCCCACAGCGAAGATGATGGTGACACGCTGTCTGCAGTGTCGCATTCGAAAGGCACACGCTCCTGTGCCCGCCACGGGCGACCATCCGAAGACTCGCCTGGCTCATCACCAGAGACCATTTACGTACACTGGACTCGACTACTTTGGTCCACTGTCCGTCACCGTCGGTCGCCAGCACCAGAAGAGATACGTGGCCCTATTCACGTGTCTCACCACTAGGGCAGTACATCTCGAAATTGCTGCCAACCTCAGCGCAGACTCGGCAATTCTAGCTCTGCGCCGCTTCGCTGCGCGCCGGGGCTGCCCCACAGAAATATACTCCGACAACGGCACCAACATGCACGGCGCCGACAACGAGCTTCGAGACGCCTGCAGAGAAGAGGCTAGTCGTCGAGGCATCACATGGCGCTTCATAACTCCGTCCGCGCCATTCATGGGAGGCGCCTGGGAGCGCCTAGTCCGCTGCGTGAAGTCCGCATTGTACACCGTACTCACAGAGAAACACCCACACGAAGAGGTGTTGTCCACACTGTTGTGTGAGGCAGAGTATACGGTAAACAGCCGCCCGCTGACACATGTGTCAGTCGACAGCGAAGACGACGAATCCATCACGCCGAACCACTTCCTACTCGGTGGTTCGGCCAGACTGCCAACACTCGGCGTGTTCACCGAGCAAGACGTCGACAGCAGGAAGCACTGGCGGCGCTCGCAAGCGCTCGCCGACCAGTTCTGGCGCCGCTGGGTGAGGGAGTACTTACCCGAGCTCCAACACCGGCGGGAGCCCCACAGCCGTGGCCCTGGTCTGCAGGTGGGCGACCCTGTGCTCATCGCAGACGGCCAGCTGCCTCGCAACACGTGGCCGCGAGGCCGCATCACCGCAGTCTTCCCTGGGACGGATGGAGAGGTCCGGACCGCTGAGGTGCGCACATCTGGCGGCACTCTAAAGCGTCCGGCGAAGAAGCTGATCCCGCTGCCGAAATGATCCAGAGCGTCGGAGCTACGGGCCGGAGCGACGGGCGTCGCGCCGGCGAGCTTCGAGGCAACAGTCGCCGGGGCGACGGGCGACGCAACTACAGTCGTCGCTCACCGGCGAGATGCAGCGCCGCGCCGACATCGCAACGAGTCGTCACTGCGCTGCACGGCGGGAGAAATGTTCGCGACGGAGCATTTTGATTTATATAACTCGCATAAACAGCCTTATGTACTTATATTCGTAAGCCTATATGTTTTTTAAGTTAGAAGCTTATATACTTAAATAGCAATAGAAATGTTCGCGGAGACGCATTTAACATTGTACAACTCGCATAGATAGTACCTATGTACCTATAGTCGTAGGCCTATGTACTGAATTTAGAAGCTTATGTACTTGCATAGTGATAGTTTGTAAGCTATGTAATCAATTTAAAGTCATATGTTTGTCGTTTTCCCCAAACACGTAAAAGATGTTCTGGGGAAAACATATTTTCAAAGAAAATTATAGTCAATAGGTAGGGCTACACATTTCCCTTACACATTCCCGATAGCACCCTGAGGGCGTGTTCTGATTGGCTGATGGAAATCAGCCAAATCGAAGGTATACAGAAAATAGTCATTTCACATTCGAACATAGTAGGGTGGTTGAAGAAAACCACCATGTACACGCACCTTCAGTGCTAAGTTTTTAGGGCATCTAGGAATTTAGGTCTTAAACCATAGGCACTGGAAAGCTGGCACTCAGCCCTATCCAGATATGTACGCATCTTCATGGTCAGGCAAGGCATAAAGCCACAAAATAGATAAGAAGATAAACATAGTTTTTTATCCTCTCCCGGGTTCCTGACCTATAGTACCTCCACCCTTGGAGGGGTGGCTTGGTAAGTTGTGTAGCTGGATGAAGGGATGATGCACCTACCCGAATATAGATAGTTTCATAGCCCATGGGGCACAGTTTTTCGGGGAATCAACCCCAAATAGTAAGCAAGCTCAAAACTTGTGATATTTTTGATAGTTAAATGCAACAAGCCCACTAGTGGGCAGGGTTGAGGGGTTGATTTCCAACCCGTTCGACGGGGAATTTCGGGGGATTTGAATAGAGGTGCGTCAACCCCCATCCAGACCTAGAATAGACCTAGATATAGCCGAAAATGTCATAGAACCATAGTAAAAATTTGCAGTTAAAATAAACTGAAGCAGTTAGTGGTTTTTGGGCCTCGTTACGGTAAAGTATCCTCGTACCTTAGTAAATGGTAAAAAATAGCCAATTCGTAGTCACCGGCAGAAGAAACCCTAGAATCTATAAATAGAATCACAGTACTCGCGACTTTGCCCTTAAACCATTAGCTGCAGTGTCCTCAAATTCCTGCCTATTATTTAACCCTGGTAAGCATTCACCCTGCACCCCAATCTACCCCGAAGACAGCAAGTATTTGGCAAGATACAAGAACGTTGTACGTGTGGTGCGGAGAACCTTAGTTTTCGGTACAGGACGTCAGCGCGGCTGGACGTCGTCGGTCGGTCACAGTTCACTTCGGAGGAGAAGAAAAAGGATAGACCTACCCCATCACAACCCCGTTCCAGTCGATCACGCCCGTCCGGTACAACTAGTGATAACTATAAAAAATAAATTTATTCACGGGATGTGTCAAGCGCGTGCCTATCAATAGTACAAAAACACAATTAAATCCGCAATCTTAACCGATTACACGAAAATCTATAATGAGTCAAAAGTTTTAAATTATATTCGAAACCCTTTATGCGGAGTCCGACTAGCATTTTGTCTTTCCAGCATTAAACCTAGACTGCTGTTTTGCAATAAAAATTTGGCATTCAAAATGTATATTGTTTTGAACTAATTAAAAAAAAATATGAAAGCATGCTTAAAAATTAAGAAAAAAAAGCAGTTAAAAATATTGTAATAAATAGTAAATCCGTTAAAAAATTTAAAAACAGAATAATAAATACCTAGGTACCTACCTAGCGTGTTTACTTTTACGGAAACATCCCGTGAATAAATTTAATTTTTATAGTTATCACTAGTTGACCCGCGCAACTTCGTCTGCTGCGCTCCTATTGGTCTCAGCGTGATGATATATAGCCTTCCTCGATAAATGGGCTATCTAACACTGAAAGAAGTTTTCAAATCGGAGCAGTAGTTTCTGAGATTAGCGCGTTCAAACAAACAAACAAACAAACTCTTCAGCTTTAAATATTTGCCAAGATTATAAAGCTAAAAAGTTTGTTTGGTTGATCGCGCTTAACTCAGGAACTACTGGTTCGATTTGAAAAAAAATTTTTGGTGCTGGATAGCCCATTTATATATAAAGGATAGGGTATAGAACATCACGCTACGACCAATAGGAGCGGAGCATTCATGAAAATTGTGACACAGACGAAGTTGCGTAGGACAGCTTGTAAATAATATAATCAATTCTTTGTAATACCAGTTAAGGTAATAATAATATCATGGTCGATTCTGACATACCTACCTACCAACCGAAAAATCAAAACCCTTTAAAATAAAATGTCCCTTGACATTAAAAGCAAATACAAGTTATGAAAAGTGACCGGCCTTTTACGAGCACGTTCAAGATCGAATCGTTTTCGATCAGCCGTTTCTGAGATCAAACCGGACAAACAGACGCAATCATTCTTGTAAGTAATTAAATATTTTAAATGTAAATGTGGGCGGTCCTTGATGAAATTCAATAATTTATTGTTTTTGTGTTTTTCTTGGAATTGAAATGTCTGCGAGTGCGATTAACTTAATTTATACAAAAAAGTAAGTGGTATAATTTAGACGGTCACCAAAAATAATATTTTTAAGACTCTAAGCCTAGGCACCAAAATGGATCAACGGTCACCAAATTTTATCCAACTCAACTGTGATTGCCATAAAATGTAGGCTTGGGGTTAGAAACTGGATAAAATAGGTTAGGTTAGGTTAGAATTGTGACATTGATGCGTAGGCCCCAAAGGGCCATTGCACTGCGGGTGGCGAGGGCCTACCGCTCGGTGGGCTTTTCGGCGGCGTGCGCTCTGGCGGGCACCCCTCCTTGGGAGTTGGAGGCGTGGGTGCTCGCCAGAGTGTACGAGTGGACGGCGCGGCGAGAGGCCCTGGGCGAGCGCCCCGTCGCGGAGGAGCGGGAGGCCGTGCGGCGGGAGGCGAGGGACGCCATCATCGTCCATTGGACGGAGGACCTCGCCTCCGCCACCTTTGGCCGCCAAACCCTGGACGCGCTCAGGCCGGTCCTGCGAGACTGGCTCGAGCGCTCCCACGGGTTCCTCTCATTCCGTCTGGTGCAGGTGTTGTCAGGCCACGGCTGTTTCGGCAAGCACCTGCACCGGATCGAGAGGGAGGAAACCCCGGCGTGCCACGACTGCGGCGCGGCGGAGGACACGGCTCAGCACACCCTCGAGGTGTGCCCGGCTTGGTCTGAGCCGCGCCGCAGTCTAACAGCGGAGATCGGACAGGACCTCTCACTTCCCGGCGTGGTGAATGCCATGTTGGAGAGTGAGGGGTCCTGGGCAGCTGTCGCCTCTTTTTGCGAGGATGTCATCTCGCAAAAGGAGGCGGCGGAGCGCGCGCGGGAGGACGACCCTCTCGCTGCGCCGCTCCGCAGGCGCAGAAGAGGTCGGAGAAGACGCCGTCTTCTCCCTCCTCATGGTGGTGATGGGCGGGCGATAGGCGCGGGGGCGCCTCCGCCCGCATTGCACTCCACACCACCTCCGCCGGTCATTCCCAGCCCTCCCCCTGAACGGGGAGGACTTGAGGGGCCCGCCGCTGTAGGCGGGTTGTCGTCGGAGGAGGACTGGACGCTAAGGCTGCGCCGATCTCCCAGTCCTCTTCCACTCGGACGAAGCGGGAATGCCGCTGGGTTATTTTAGTGGGTATACCGGGTCAGCCCGGGGAGTCCCACATACCCCTCCCGTTCCCCCGACGGGAGGGTATGCGTAATGCATTTTTTCCCAGCTTAAAAAAAAAAAAAAAAGGTTAGAATTGTGACCAACCGCCCGAGCGGTGCCGCGGCAGCGGCCGGCGAGCGCTACTTCTCGAATATTATTTGGTGACCATTTATCTGTTTTGGTAACCGTTTAGAACTTTTTTGGTAGTAAAATAGGTACTTTTTTGGGCGGTGTTTAAGCACAAGCCATAAGTAAGTACCTATACCTACTGACATATTTAGTTGCCCAGACATTACCACACAGTTTATAGATTTCTACGAATAACGCAGTCATAAATATCTCTGAACAGAGGATAAACTTCAACATCCAAGATCAGCCCCCATGGCTAATGATGTATGCCGATGACATCGCCCTCGTTAATCAGAACAAAGCCCATCTTGAGCGCAGTCAACATTTGGAAGGACTCGCTTGAAAACGGTGGTCTGAGACTAAATGTGGCGATGACTGAGTACATATCCTGTGGCGGCACGGATTCAAACACCATCCGAATAGATTCGAACCTGATCACAAAGTCCGATACGTTCAGGTACCTTAGATCCGTGCTGCACGAGTCTGGCAACGTGGACGACGATGTCCAAGCACGTATAGGCGCGGCTTGGGCGAAGTGGCAAACCTCGAATAACGACTTTTTACATGCAGTCTCTCCGCCCGCGTTTATCTACACATAGCAAAATTATCTAACAAGAACTTGAAGCAAACTGTTGGTGGCTTTCCAGGTCAGAAAAAGTGTGCCTTTCTTTTATGTACTTATTCTCAATATTGGAAGTTGGTGGTGTGACACGACACCCCGTGCCTCGGGTAGCACGTAAAGCCGCTGCTCCAACGCCTCCTACGCCTGCAGAGCGATTCTGTAAACATGTCAAGGTGAAGACTTGGGTGAAGTGATCACGGAGCTAACCAATCAAGGTGGAATGACTGCTCACTTTGTGATCTTTTACCCAAGATATTTTATTCGAAATGTTTACTTACAGAATCGACCGGCTGGTCTTTGACCGGTCGTGCCGGATTGCCGTCCCATTGGACTATCTTCTTGTTATCGTGTGGCCTGTGGGCCTCCGTGTTCGAGTGGTTTAGGCGCTTGCACAACCCGGTAGCCATGTTTTCGTTTCCCACGGGAAAGCATACTTTGTAAAGTTGTTTTCCAGTTTGGTTATGACATTGCAGGCTTGAATCAACTGACTGTCTGATAAAAAAAAAGATTCCGTACTTTGGAAGGCACGTATAATAAGCCAGTGGCCATCAAATGGCGGTCGTCAAATAAACCATGTCAGAGGAACTAGAGGCGGTTTAGAAAGAGAAACTCTGACACATTTGGTACACATATAGTTTAGAGCCTGAGAAAGGACATAAGGCGACTTTATCCCCGGAGTATGTTCCCTAGGGATCACGCAGGCGAAGCCGCTGGCAGAAGCTAGTTTATTATATTACCTACTTGGCTAATGTGCCTTGCTATTGGCCACCGTGACTAAAATTCAATCTGGAGGATATTACATATTATCTCGATGTCTACGAATCTGCAACCGATAATGTATATGTTGGAAGGTAAGTACGGTCAGCGACAAAAGTTGATTTTTGCAGTTACTTTTACCGTTTCGTCATCTTTAACTGACACACAATAATTCGATACACTGCAGTTCAGCGAATTATGTAACCGTTATGAGTTCGTGTTTTTTTTAATTTTTGTTTGATCCAATTTTATTAATTTGTCAGATTAAAAATAAAACTGGCCAAGTGCGATTCGATCTCGCGAGCAAAGGGTTCCGAATGAATCTCATTTTTGTAATATGATTATTTTGACTGGACAGACTTCTTATAGGTTTTCCTGTATTCTCTAGATAAAGAACATCTGCAGTGGTTTTCAAAAATTATTTAATTCAGTCAAGTGCGAGTCAGACTAGCACACGGAGAGTTCTGTACCATAAACATTAATTTTTATTATTTGTTGTGATAGCGGCAATAGAAATACACAATCTGTGACAATTCAACTGTCTACCTATTACGGTTCTTGAGATACAGCCCGCTGACAGACAGACGGACGGACGGTCGGACAGCGGACGCTTAGTTCCGTTGGTTACCCTTCGGGTACGGAACCCTAAAAAAAAGATGAGTTTCGGTTTAAAAACATTTCACACGGAACCCTAAAAATATAATTAAAACCCGTTTTTTTAAGATTATAAAACTTCTCGGATCAGTAAATTCGGATGTGAAAGATGGACAGACAAACAGATACACTCCCAAGTAATCCTTTAAGGGTTCCGATTCTCGAACTCTAACAGTACCTACGACACGGTCAGCCTTGACCTGTAACATCCAATGATTCCAAACAAACGCTAGCCAGTAATTACAATTGGATAATAATGTACTGCGGCCCGTTCCGGACCAATTAACGAGGCTTAGCACGAGATAATTAGATAATATTACTGGAATCCCCTCTAGGTCTGTACCTATTGTTTAGTACTAACATTTGTTTCTGTTGGGAATGGAAGAATAAGTACCTACACATGAATACTTACAATTTACTGGTTGTTTTTTCCTGTAGTCTGTTATACCGCAGTAGGATCTTTATGTTTTCGGAAATAAACGCCTACGGCATACAACGATAGTAGAGTTTTTTTTTACTTAAACAGATCACTGTCATATAACCTTCGACAAACAAATATACAGTTTGAGTCTTTATAAAGTGAATTAGCATCCCAAACGAACCATTCTTAACAGAACAATAAATTGTGCGTTCAGAGTACCATGTTTAAACACTAAATAGAACATGGTTATTTTTGAGTTATGAACTTGCAATTTTTACTGTTGGGTAGCTAATACGATGGAGAATAATTTGAAGGAATAAAAGGTCAGTGATCGGGGCGTATTTCGTATGTCCATATTATATAGACTCACACTGTATAAACAATTTTACGGGCGAGTTTTGAGCTCGGCAAGTTTCATTTTTCATGTTTACATATTAATGGGAGGCAGCGTTGTGTGTGAGAGTATTACGTGTGTGTAAACACGAAGAGACAGAGGTAATTAGAGGTTAAATTGAAAATTAATAAAATTGTTCAGTTTGAAATAGTTTGAGAGGAGCTCATGACTAAAGAATAACAACTGCACGGGTCGATCTTCAAGGTTAAGCAACGCTTGCCAAGGTTGGTCTCTGGATGGGTGGTCATCTTAACATGATGAGTTTCCTCCGTGCCTCGGAAAGCACGTTAAGCTGTTGGTCCCGGCTGTCAATTGTAGAACTTTGGCAGTCGTTACGGATTGTCAGAAGCCAGTAAATCTGACTCCAGTCTTGCCAAGAAATAACGTGTTACCAATTTAATGGGTTGTGCAGGTCTGGTAGGCAGCCGCTCCACGTAAAATACTGGTATTCAGCTGAATCCGGTTTGACTGGAAGCCGACCCCAATATAGTTGGGAAAAGGCTAGGCTGGTGATGAGTAGTAGGAAAATGACTCTCAGTTACTAAAATGAGTAGACCGTATCGTTCTGTTTACACAAAGCCAGTTTGACTAGCTATTTTGAATATCTAGCCTATTTATACTGCAGGCGTAACACCTCTACCACTTCCAGCTTGAAATTAGTTATGTTGCTAAGTGCATACCGCTGCGCTACCTACATATTGAGTGACGTCACACTGTGTAGTTGTAGAATTAGTCAGCGGTTGTCAAGCAATTAGTCATGCTCGGATAGTCTGCTAAATTGTACGTTGTCAACTGTCAGAGACACACCTTACAGAAGCAAGCATTATGATAGAATTGGTTGGATATTTACTATATTATTTGATCATCATCTGCCTACCCTTTTACAAACAAACAAACACAACAACAAATACAAATGAATAAAACAAAAATCTGGAACAAACACCAGTAGTGCGATTTTTTAGTTTATCCTATTTTTATACACATTTTTAGGGTGATATTAACCAATGGAATAGGGAATATGCATGAAAAAAATATGTTTTTCATGTATTCAATTTATCTAAAAATATACAAAAATATAATACTACCAGTGAAAATAGAATCAAAATTAATCGAAGACTAAGGAGATATAATTATTTTAAACAAATATAATCTGTCCCTCTCGCGAAAACGCCGTTTTCCCTGGCTATATGCCTGTCATGGACGATGACGTCAAATTTTACATCGGACTTCTCTTTCTAATTGTAATCTTTGAAGCTTTATAACTTCATCGCTGATGAAAGTATTTAACAATAATGTCATGATTGTTTACTAGAGCTAATAAGCATTTCATTTTGCAAATTAAAAATCCCATACATATTCCCGATTGCATAAAATCTCCGCACCACGTGAGTCTGATACTCCGACTGACATGATTGGTTCATATTTCTCCGTTTCTCCGCTCCGCTGCTACGCTCGGGGCACCCTTATAACCCGACTTTTTAGTTTCTTATCTTCAAAAACTAGCCTCGAATAAAAAAAAAACTCATGATGCTTTTTATCTCAAAAATTCACTCTGTATACATTTATATAATTTTTATATATGTATACTATATACCTGTATTATATAATAAATGCACCATGCAGCAACTGTTGCACATAAAATGGTTGCAAAAAAAATATATCTTGAAGAGTAAGTAGGTAATGAGACGCCAATTTTAACATATTATTTGGTGCCATAAATCATACTTTACTTTCTAAAAGCACAGACAATATTTGTGGGCACTTCAATGCTAACGGCCTTCCGAGCCAACGTGATGAGATCGCCACTTTCCTCCGCGACCATCACTTAGATATTCTTCTGGTGCAAGAGACCCTCCTAAAACCGCACCACCGGGATCCTAAAATTGCCAACTATCGTTTAGTTCGCAACGACAGGACCCGGTGTCATGGTGGAGGTACTCTCATTTATTATAAACTGTCCCTGTACTGCATCCCTATGGATCCACCCACCTTATCCCTGATTGAGACCTCTGTCTGTCGGCTGGGCATGACAGGCCATCAACCTATCACGATCATCTCAGCTTATATTCCCCCCGCTAGCTCTTCGGACAACATTTCCCTGAGAGATGATCTTACAGTTCTTCTTGGCTTGAGCGACTCTGTCATTTTGGCAGGCGACCTCAATGCCAAGCACCCAGCCTGGAATAGCCAGGTCACCAACTGCAGAGGCAGAGCTCTTGCTGATCTCTCCTGCTCTCTTAACTTTGATGTTATTGCTCCGATGCATCCCACGCATTACCCTCACGACCACACTCACCGTCCCGATACACTCGACATCACCCTTCTCAAAAATGTTAACCTACGGTTGCATTCTGTGGAGGCACTGCACGAGTTAAACTCGGACCATAGACCAGTAATTCTGGAGCTCGCTCCCAGATATGGTCCTATGGATCCCAACCAACCCCCCCCTTCCCAAATGATCACTGACTGGAAGAAAGTAAGCGAAATGCTGAAAGACACCACGTCACATCATTTGGATAAGATTCCAAACGAGATCGAGTCTGCAGCCGACACGGGATCCGCGATCAGCTCACTCACGGAACACGTACAATCGGTCCTGAACACTTGTTCAAGGGAGGTCCCAGTGACGATTGATCGTCGCTGGAAGCTCCCGGACGATGTGCGTGCCCTCGTGACTGAGAAGAACGCGGCCGTCCGAGCTTATAGCTCCTGGCCCTGCGCAAATAACAAAGCTTTTATGCGTTACTTACAGCGTAAGCTAAGTAAACGTGTTAAAGAGCTGCGTGAAGAGCGCTGGAATAAGACTCTTGGTGATCTCGAGCCAAACCACCTAGCATTTTGGGAGCTTCAGAGGAAATTACGCGCCACTGAGGTTTCCACTATGCCTCCCCTCACTCGACCCGATAATTCCGTCGCGTTCGACGACGACGAGAAGGCCGAATGCCTGGCTGACAGTCTGGAGTCTCAATGCTCCCCGAGCACAATCCCGGTCGACCCGGCCCATCTCGCTGAGGTGGACGCTGAAGTCGAACGTAGGACTGCTCTCCCCCCTGTCGAGGACCCTGATGATCCCCTCCCCCCCGTCACACCAGACGAGGTAGAGGATATCATTAAGCGACTCAAACCCAGGAAAGCACCTGGGTCCGATGGTATCACCAACAAGGTGTTACAACTTTTCCCTAGAGCTCTGATCGTGTTGATGACCGCCATTTTCAACGGCGCTCTGTCCAACAACATGTTTCCCCAAGAGTGGAAAGAGGCTACCGTTATTGGTATTCCCAAACCCGGAAAGCCCAAGTCCTCCCCGACCTCATATCGCCCCATCAGTCTGCTCAATGTGCTCGGCAAAATCTACGAGAGACTTATTTATAAGCGTCTCAAGGATTTTGTCGAGCGCAAGAGCCTCATTCCAGACGAGCAGTTTGGCTTTAGAGCTAATCACTCGTGTGTTCAACAGGTACATCGTATCGTTGAACACATCAATGGCCACTTCCAGCATGGTCGAATGTCTGGTTCCCTATTCTTCGATATTGCGAAAGCATTCGACAAAGTTTGGCACAACGGCTTGATTTACAAGCTGTATAAACTTGGCGTGCCAGACCGTCTCGTGCTCATCTTACGAGACTATCTGTCGAATCGTACCTTTCGTTATCGTATCGAAGGGGCGCTTTCTAGCCCCCGTCCCATACGTGCCGGCGTACCGCAAGGCGGTGTGCTCTCCCCCCTAATATTCACGCTATTCACTAGCGATGTCCCCAAAAACCCCAAGACGCAGTTGGCATTATTTGCCGATGACACGGCCATCTACTGCTCCGGCACGAGCACCAAGGCCATCACCCTCAACCTCCAAAGATCCGCCAACGCCCTAGGCGAATGGTTTCGGAGATGGAGGATTGAAGTAAATCCGGAGAAGAGCCAGGCGGTCTTGTTTCGCAAGCCGCGTACTAGAGCTCTACCCCCCCTTAGTCCGATCACCATGTTTGACAAGCCGATCCCTTGGGAAAAGCAAGCCAAATATCTAGGAGTGATCCTTGACCAAAACCTCACCTTTGGCGAGCACATAAAAGCGGTACGTTCGCGTGCCGCTTTCGCTCTCGGTAGGCTTCATCCCATGCTGAATGCACGCAGCAAGCTATCCCTTAAATGCAAACTGCGCATCTATACCACGTGCATACGTCCGATAATGACCTATGCGTGTGCCGTCTTCGCACACACAAAGGATCGACATATCCATAGGATGCAGACCATCCAAAATCGTTTTCTCCGAAAGGCCACGGGCGCTCCGTGGTTCGTTAGGAATGACCGACTACATGTCGACCTCAAAGTCCCAACTATCAAGCAATTCATGAAGCGTCTTACTAAGCACTTCATCGAATCTGCAGAAAAGCACCAGAATCCCTTAATCGTATCGGCTACCCGATACGCTCCCTCCAAGATTAGTAAGATTCGCCGTCCTCGGCATACCCTCGTCGACCCTGACGACCCAATCACCGTCCTTCAAGAAAGCTGTAGGGAAACCAGCACTCTCAAGAAACACAAATACAGACCGCGATCCGTATTCCGACCTCGCCGCCGAGGTCCGTCGCGACGTCCCAGTAACGCTCCCCCCCGTCTTTTGCCAAACGAGCCAGCCCGCGAAGCTGAGCCAGTAGTGACAAATATCTCCCTAAATAATGACATGACCCAGCCAGTCTCTTGCTGCCCCCCCCAAAACGACGCCGCTGAGCCGAGGTCCGTACCCCACAGGGGGTGCCCTCAGCGAGCGGAGTTCTAATAAATATAATATTTGTAGCCTCGGCTGGGGGCCTTAAATTCTAGAGGCCCACACAGGCAAGTCCGGTTTAGTAGTTGACAACCCTCTAGGGTTGAAAACTGCGAGTGGCCATCGACAAAAACAAAAAAAACAAAAACAAAAAGACAATATTTGTGACAGCTGACAGGAATAATATTTTTGAGACAAGATTTATTAGTTTTCGTTTGAGAATTTGTATGCCTATTTTTGGTAAGTAGATAAGTATTATTAGACAATATTTATTGTGATAAAGGGTGGACAACATCACAATTTCCTGAAGATAAAAGCATTTTGTGGAGGACTAAAAACGTTTGACTACGAAGTACTTATTTATAATAAATAACCACATGATTAGTTAAAACACTGCTTAACATAATCTTTTTTTTTATTTGCAATGGGTTTACTCTGGTCTATGTCAGAGATGACAGAGACAAAGTCTACGTCAGAAATGACAAAGACAAGTCTACGATGGAGCGAGCCTACCCAGAAGGAGCCTGTTCACTCTAACTTTGAAGAGATTAGGGTTGTAAGCTTTTGGAAACACAGACGCAGGCAGAGAGTTCCAATCTAAATTTAGAAAAAAAAACCCGCTTGTCTGTATTTAAACTAATCATATTGGTTAAAACATAGTTTTTATTCAAACGGCCCAAATGAGGTTTTGAATGGAATTGAGGAGTTTGTTCGATGTCTTTGTTCTTATTGTCACATTAATATAACATCACGCCTGTATACTCCAAATGGGGGTTAGGTAAAGATGTTCCGCTGCGGCATTTGTTCGAAAAAAACCAGCCTAGTGCGAGTCGGACTCGCACACAAAGGGTTCCGTACCATAAACCTTATTTTTTGTTATCGCGGCAAAAGAAATAGACATTCTGTGAAAATTTCAACTGTTTACCTATTACGTTTCCTGAGATACAGCCCGCTGACAGACAGACGGACGGACGAACGGACGGACAACAGAGGCTTAGTAATAGGGTTCCGTTGGTTACCCTTAGGGTACGGAACCCTAAAACTCACCGCGTCCCTGGAACGCAAAAGGCATTAGGAGGAACACGGATGAGTTTTAGACAGTAAGAGTGAACCTTCCATTTCGCCCAGAGCGAAAGAATACATTGAGGAATTCCCATCCTTTAAAAAAGGTAGAGGTGTTCCCATAGAAGGTAAACAATAAAACAATATGAAGCGCTTCACACAAAAGGTACCAATTTTTACAGGTTGACCCTAAGTCCCTAAACCGGTTCGGCAACATTTTTATACGAAATTAAATCAGTTTTGAGTGAGGTCGAGCGAGACTAATGGTATCGTAATGTTGAAACTAATTAATTTATTAGAATATATACAATTCTGTTCGAGATGATAAATACCGTTTATTATAGCATTATTTTCATGTTAGTAAAATAAAAAAATTAAAGACATTGTAAGTAGGAGACCGTAGTGATCTCATGCTGTATATTTACACCTCTAAAGTTAAAAAAAATATATGATAAAATAAGTATATAAAAATCCCCGTAAGTACAAACTTCGATAATCATGTGCAATAAAAAATGAAACAGATTTATAGCTCCTATGATGATTAATGACATTGTAATCGGAAATTAGTTAAAACTTTGCACGTGAATTAAAACCAGTTTATGTTAGCCATAGCAAGAATCACGTGTAATACTAATATATAAAATTAAGAGCTTGTTTGTTTGTTTGCTTGAACACACTAATCTCAGGAACTACTGGTCCGATTTGAAAAATTATTTCAATGTTAGATAGCCCCATTTATCGAGGAAGCCTATAGGCTATATATCATCACGCTAAGACCAATAGGAGCGAAGCAGTAATGAAATTTGTGACGCAGACGAAGTTGCGCGGGTCAACTAGTGTTATAATAATGTGGTGAAGATATATGTATGTATTACCAAAATAGGTACTCACAGCCTAGGTAAGGGCACCAAAGATATTCGGCACATCATCATCTGCCTAGCCTTTTTCTAGCTATATTGGACTTGGCTTCCAGTCAAACCGGATTCAGCTGAATACCGGTATTTTACGTTTAGCGGCTGCCTACCAGACTTCCACAACCCATTAACTGGGTAACACGGTACTCTTGCGTCAGATTTACTGGTTTTCTGACAATCCGTAAAGACTGCCAAAGAGCTACACTCGATATGTTAAGATAATCACCCATCCACAGACCAACTTTGGCAAGCGTTGCTTAACCTTGAAGATCGACCCATGCGCCTGTTATTCTTTAGCCACGAGCTCCTCACTACCTACATAACTTTATGTTCGGCACAGGTATGCGACTGGGTTCTCAGATGTTTCTGGGTGACGCTATATTAGACCACAACAGCCTGAAATAATGCCCACACAGAATTTGACATCAACGTATCTCTTAAAAAACTCTCTTTTGTTAAATTTTAATTAGGTTTTCTTTTGATCAATCATATAGAAACAGGAGTTGATTTGTAGCTTGTTGTTGTTTGTTGTGTTGTTTTGTTTTTTGTAGCGCATCAGGTATGTTTGCAGATGCTCAAGTAGATGGCTTTCAGGCGATACATCGCAAAAGAATAGCCTCTCAGATGCGCTGCATACGGGGCAGCCCCAACAGCTTACTGAAGCTCATTGTAGGGAGAATGGATGTGGATTGCCACTTCATGGAGCATTGGACAAAGTTACAT
This sequence comes from Lacanobia oleracea, assembly GCA_950371165.1. Lineage (NCBI taxonomy): Eukaryota > Metazoa > Arthropoda > Insecta > Lepidoptera > Noctuidae > Lacanobia > Lacanobia oleracea. Next base: position 3,408,022 of record OX493405.1, read on the forward strand.
ATACGGGTAGTGCGGACCTGATCCAATGTTTCCAATGTTGTGTGTTTGTTTGTTTGTTTCCCTTGTTTTGTTTGTGTCTCGTGATATTTTATTTAAATTGAATCTATGGATGTTTATAATTGTAATTATTATGATTGTAATCTATCTGAAATAAAATAAATTGAATTTGAATTTGAATTTATTTATGTATTTTTTTTAATAATCAAGAGAATGAATGACTTAAGAGCGAGCGGTTCAAACCAGCTAGCTTTAACAGCCCGCCTCTATGGCAAAAGCTTTATTTTGTCCATTCATACAGATATAACTAACACTTGTTGCACTTTCATCCCTGGCAGGGGCGACTTGTTGCACTTTCATCCCTGGCAGGGGCGTAGCTACCGCCGTATCAAGGACTAGTTGACCCGCGCAACTTTGTCTGCTCCGCTCCTATGCGTGATGATATATAGCCTATAGATAAATGGGCTATCTAACATTGAAATAATTTTTCTGGGACCAGTAGTTCCTGAGATTAGCGCGTTCAAGCAAACAAACAAACTCTTCAGGTTTATTTATTAGTAGATAGATATAGATACGGGGCCCCCAAACTACAGGGGCCCTGACGTGTGCAAAGCTATATCCCGCCGGCTCCTTCTTGGCCTGCCAAGACAGTACTGAGCTAGTAGGGTCTGTTTTGTTTAGAATAACTATGCTCTAAAAACGGGCCCCCAAAATGCTTGACTCATGGCCCCATTGAGTCTAGCTACGCCACTGATCCCTGGTAAAGACAATTAACAGGATTTACTCCTACACTCGCATAGATCACTTACACATTTTAAAACGATTTAATTATATCGACGCTGACTAGACACGTAGATATCTGTGGGATAATTTCCATCTAACCAGTGCGTACTACCCGTAATGACTTACGGAGCCGAAACGTGGAAACTCACCAAAGGCCTGGTCCACAAATTCAAGGTTGCTCAGCGTGCAATGGAGAGAGCAATACTCGGGGTTTCTCTGGTGGATAGAATTCACAACGAAGTCATTCGCCAGAGAACTAAAGTCCGACATAGCGCGTAGAATCAGAGAGATCTCTAAGACGAATTTTGGTTTAATTGACAAAAAATGTGTTTTACAACCAATTCGCAAATGTAAATTAGAGAGAAGAAACGACCAAACAACCATTTATCAATGAAATGACGCACGAATCTGTTTTTTTTACAAATTTGATAGATCACTATTTTTTGTTAGTACAAATATCGATGTCAGAGGATAAAAAATAAACGTTATAGAGCATGAACCTGATTTTTATTCAGAAAAACAACCTCAAATCGTTTTGCGTATTGCCGTATTGCCAACCAATCCAATATTTTTTTAGAAGTTCTTTTTATTTCCATTTCTGCGGGTCTAAAAAGGCACCTTAGCAGAAGCTGAAAGCAAATTATTATTATTATATGAACAAGCGCCGCGCTTATCGGCGCTGGTAGGCTTTCTTTCTGTATACGTCCTAACCGTCTGTAAAATTTCCTCAATCAACCTTGAACCTACTGCGTTAGCAATACAGATGACAATGCAATTTGACAGACTGTTGTGTAATAAATATTATGATTCTAATTTGATTCTCTTAAGTGGTTTTTTTAGCCCCCCTGGCCATCGTTTGGCAGGACAAAACACTGCTCTTTCAATCTTTTTGTCGTTTTTAAGCATGTACCTTTTTTGTTTCAGGCCACAACTACTAGGATACCATAATGTATCAGTGCTTCTTAGAAATCGGCTTCGAAGCCGAAGTCAACACGAAAGAAGATCCCGAGCTGATGGAGATCGCTTACGAACAGTGTAAAGAAAACTTAGCTACCAGGGCAAAAGCTATCACAGAGCTTAGGAAAATGATATTTGGTGAGTTTTATAGACTGGTGTTTGACCGCAATCTCAGCAGTGGGTGTGATGATGTGGTCGACGATGGAACAATCCTTTGTTGGTTGGGCTCTAGGTAGTAGCCCCTTAGCCGTACGCACAATGAAAGCATTCGCCGATACACCATATTAAATATAATATCAAAGAAAGCAAGCCCCTCAAGTAAAAATACCGGCCAAGTGCGAGTCGGAGTCTCCAACAAAAAAGACACGTTTCTTGTATGGGCGACCCTTTTAAGTTTTAATAGAAAAAACACACTCACTGAAAATTTTAACACTCTTACCTATTACGGTTCTTGAGATACAGCCCGCTGACAGACAGACAGACGGACGCATGGACGGGCAGCGCTGGCTGAGTAATAGGGTTCCGTTGGATACCCTTCGGGTACGGAACCGAAATATGAAAACAAAGGTTTAGGTAAACATTCACAGTGTATTTTGTTATCTATTTATTAGCTGTCGAAAATATGTTTATTGAAAACGTACGAGTATTACACGGATCAGACAGAAGAATTGTAGGTACTGTTATTTTAGACAGATACTGATGACCCTTGTTCCATATTTATTAGATATTTTTTTCCGAAGCGCCTTTGTACTGTCTTTTTGTCTGTACCCGCTTCAGTCAATAACCTGAACTCAGGCCATCGACCCATCGAACCGGGTCCCTAACATTATGACATTGATGCAAAAAAGAGGGCAATTCCGAAAAGTGGTAGGTAAACAGAGCTGATGAAGCTATAAATTATGTTAATTTGTAGGGTTCTGTACCCAAAGACAACAGAACCGTTTTACTAAGCCTCCGCTATCCGTCCGTCTGTTCGTCAGTCCGTCCTTCTATTCGTCAGTCCGTCCGTCCGTCCGTCCATCTGTCTGTCAGCGCGCTGTATCTCAAAAAACCGTAATAGGTAGGCAGCTGAAATTTTCACAGATTGTGTATTTCGATTGCCGCTATACCAACAAGTAATCAAAATTAAGGTTTATGGCACGGAACCCTTCGTGGGCGATTCCGACTTGCACTTGGCCAGTTTTTCATTAACTTAAACAATATTTTTTTCAGACAGAGGTGAATGTCATCCACTGAGGACGGATGACGAGTTCATGCTAAGGTTTTTGCGAGCCAGAGAATTCGTTGTACCAAGAGCTCATAGATTGGTGAGTACCTTTACATTTTTTCATTTTACCTCAAACGTTTGCAGCTGGCTGTAGTCTCGTGCCAACCGAGGCCCTTAGTATCTTTACGACTAAGTGTAATTATTTACGGATAATGGATCTATCGTCAGTAGTCCTGCCTCAGAGTAACTGCCTCCGCGGTCGAGTGGTTTAGGCATTTGCCTTGTAACCCGGTGGTCGTGGGTTCGTTTCCCACGGGAAATCATACTTTGTCAAGTGGTTTTCCAGTTTGGCTAGGACATTGCCGGCTTGAATTACCTGATTGTCTGATAAAAAAGATGATTCTGAGCTTCGGAAGGCACGTAAAAACCGGTGGTCCTGGCAGCAAAATGGCGGTCGTCAAATAAACCATATCAGAGGCCCTAGAGTTTACTACTTTAACTTATGTTAAAGATGAGCAATCACCAGTTCACACACAAGAAAACTGTTGAAATGTGTGTCCTTGCGTAATAACCAGAAAGAAGCTCCCGATTACTGAATTAGTGTATTTATCTCCCGGGAGCACCCCTTCATTAGTTCCGACTTCTGAGATCCCGGGCATTCCATCCGGCTCGAAGGTGGGGTGAAGGACCGTGACTTCCGCCTGCTTCTTTTGAGAATATTCACATGATGGTTTTGTTTTAATTCTTCTTCTTCATATCGTGTGGGCAGTAAGGTCTAACGACCCTCATCATCATCATCATCCACAGCCCGACTTCGACCACAGCTGCGCATAGGCCTCTCTTTTCTTGTGCCAATCCCCACGTTCCTGTGCCAGCCTCATCCAGGTTCTACCTGCGATGGCAAGAATATCATCCACACACCCTAGTGTCAGAGTTTCTAAACCGCCTCAAGGGCCTCTGACATGGTTTATTTGACTGTCAAAATTTGCCATAGTTTGTCAAAATTGAGAATTGAATTCAGTATCTCACGTTTTAGCAAGGTACCAATTCGCTCTAAGCGTTTCCAAACGTCTTTTAAAATGCGTACAGCAAAGGAGTGCAGCAAAAGAGTGCAAACTCTCTGCTTGCGTCTATGTTTCCGAATACATACAACCCTAATTTCTTCAAAGTAAGAATGAACAGGAAGCTTGCTCCATCGTAGACTTCGTCTTCATCATCTCTGTCCTAGACTAGAGTCAAGAGCAAACTCATTTCCTATAAAAAGAACCTATTTATGTAGGTAGGTGCTCAGCCATTACCATTATAAGTAAATCTTATTAGCTTAGAAGCATTGAATATATTATCTACTTTAGTGCTACTCAAGTACCCAAGTTCGTGATCATTGTATCTTTGCACATCCATCAAGGAAAATTATTGTATGCCTAATCTGTAAGGCATGACGTTGTTTACTCAGAATCTTGGATATTTTTATTATGTGGCAAAAGAAGGCAGTGAATAGCAGGTAAAAATATGCTGTTTATCAACTTGTCATTTACCTGTATCCAATGCACGTTCATTTGTACCTTTATTTTTTTAACCACATTTGTACCTTGTTTTTGCGAGTTCCGTACACAAAGCGTAACCAACGGAACCCTATTATTAAGCCTCCGCTGTCCATCCGTCCGTCTGTCTGTCAGCGGGTTGTATCTCAAGAACCGTGATAGGCAGACAGTTTAAATTACGATATGGACATCATCAATCAATATAAGAGCTTTGAAAGGCGTAGGCAGCGCAGCTTTGATACCGTAGTACTTCTGAAGTAGACCGCAATTTGCGAGGATCTTCACAAAGAAGATTGGTATTGGTGGCTCACGAGCGACAACTACAGCGGAGCCGAAGTCGGTCGGATCATCATAACTTCAGATGTCTATAGGTGGTGGTGACCCCTTACCATCAAATATCCAATTCTACTGTTTTTAAACTCTGAAGGACCTTTGTTTTGTTTACTAACTGGGCAAATAATAAAAAGCCGGCCAAGTACAAGTCAGACTCGCCCACCAAGGGTTCTATACAATTGTGTAGGTCCATAAGACACCTTAAAGACAGGCTGTTTATTATAATTTAATTACAAATTTATTGTTTTCAGACTTTTCTCTATACCTGTAGTATAAGACGGTATTACTTGCCAAATTTATAGTTCTAGGTCAACGAAATTACCGTAAAACGGGGTGACATTGATTAATTTTAAATTTTAAATGGATGCCACGCTTGCAATTTCAACGATAAAAATGTAACAAAAAAACTGTAGTATAGACTCATTACGTAAATTAATTATTGGAACAAAAAAATAATAAAAAATAAATATTTTTTTAGAAAAAAAAATAATACCTGTTTATCAAAGTTATATTGATAATGGGGCTACTTTGTAACCCACTCTTTTATTTATTCCATTGAAAAGACACCCCGATAAACGAAAAAACCCAAAAAAAAAATTTTTTTTTTAATTTATCCTTTATGTAATATTGCGATTTGAATATTTTTGGGGTTACTTTGAGTCAAGGGGCGAATTTGATGGCGGGTTCTACAATATTAACAAACGAGATAAACCAATTATTTTTATTAATATTTAATAAAACAAATTAACATTTACTTTCGAGATCAATTATATTTTTATCACTAATTATTACAACAGTCTCATAATTATATAAATTGGCTTTATAAAATCAACAAGTAAATTACAATTTTATCACTTATAACTATTATAACAGTCTTTTTATCACTTATAATTATATAAATTGGTTTTAAAAAACCAAAAAATCAACAAGTTTATAATGTAAATGTTACCAAAAAGTTAGGTACCTATATAATAAAAAAACTACAATTCTTCGATCATCACGTCATTTGGGAATGAGTAGCATTCATTTTATACTGAAGTGAAGCAGCATAGACAATTCGCTATTTGTGATTTCTTCTAATGCTTCTTCCATTGTTTCCTCTGTGTAATTTTTATAATTGCGGGTACCCGCGGTCTTTTTGTAGGTGCGAACCATGAGGCAACTAAAACACAAACAACAAATGAGGTTACATTGATAATTTGTATATTACTCCTATAAGACTGGGTACCACAACCATGGGGGTGAAATTGATAACTATCAAAGTCGCCTCGTCTATCCTATCAATGTAGCCCCGATGAACTTACAGTGTTCATGCAAAATAAAATGGCGACCGTCACCAAAAATGCAAACATGCTCTAAATCTTAAAGAAATGTTTAATTAAATTAGTGAAAAACTACAAATCAAACAATAATACTTACGCCTGTGCCACTGAAGTTATTCAGACAATTTTTTAAACCCCTTTTCACACTAAACTTTAACAAATAATTTTATATAGTTCCGACAACTACTACTCGTCGACACTTCGGCAAAATATGGCCGATCTGTCAGTTTGGCCAACAGAACAAACAAAATTTTGGCTGCGTTCAGTGTCACGTAATAAATCCGAAAAAACATACTAAGTTTAGCTATCATCAAAGTTACCCCAGCTCTCAAAGTAACCCCGTTTTACGGTACCTAAAAATTTTAATTCCCTTGAGAGTGTCGAAATAAACGTTTTTTGTGGCATAAATGGTCGTATCTTTTTACTACATAAACTTGATGTTTGTATTTTTTTCACAGCTTCAAGGGACTGCAAGCCTGAGTACTTGTTTTAATTTTAACTCGATCCCTCCACGCGGTCCCAAGATGAAGGGTCTTGACAGACAGACGGACGGACAACAAAGTGATCCCATAAGGATCCGTTTTTTTCCTTTTGAGGTACGGTACCCTAAAAATAAAAATAAACAAAAATAATCCGCAAGCCGCATACAAATAACGTTTACACCACGCGAGTAGGCTTGGCCCCAACAATGAGCTTTGCGAATGCTAACGTTGTTTGAAAATAGTAGAATTTGCCCTCAGGAGGGATTGCTTGTTTTCTACTATATTGTAGGTTGATTTTAAAGTTGTCTTGAAACGATCGCTTTTAGCGATGAGGTGCCCCTCCCCCTCACCAAATGGTTCCTAAAAATGTTATTTCTGTATTTTATTTAAATGGTGAATAAAATAAAGGGCCATGAATGGAAAGTAAAAATGTAGGTATTACCTTTATTTTATTTAAATATCAAACATCTGAAAGAGTAAAAATCTTGAGCTGTCGCATGACGTAGTACAAATTAACATAATGTTTTAACATTTAAAATAAACGTGTTTAGTTTATGTTCAAAACAAGGACTATTACTAACGGATGTTAAAAAAATAAAATTACGTCAAACTTAACCTTGTGCAAATACTTTTTAACAAATTTTCATTTATCTTAACTGGGTATTGATGTTAATGTGATAAATTATGTTTACTTCCTTTTATTTTAATTAGGTACTAAGTATTAGACATTTAATTTCCATACCGTTTAGTGTGAAATTAGCATTAGCTGATTCAGTGTTATTGCATTGTATTATTTTAATATATTCAATTCAATTTCAATTTATTTATAAAAAAAAAAAACTTTTACAAAGGGATGTGTATATATAGCCACAGAAAGATAATAAATAGTAAAATCTTAAATTAAGGTTTAATTAGTGTCTAAATTAAAACTAGTTAACCGTTGGTACCGGCTGTCATTTGTATCTTTGGCAGTCGTTACGGATAGTCAGAACCCAGTAAATCTGACTCCAGTCTTGCCATGAAGTATCGTCTTACCCAGTTAATGGGTTGTGGAGGTCTGGTAGGCAGCCGCTCCTCGTAAAATACTGGTATTCAGCTAATTCCGGCTTGACTGGAAGCCGACCCCAATATAGTTGGGAAAAGGCTAGGCAGATGATGAGCTTTCAACTTACTGGCACGTCAAGCCAGTAGACATTCGATGGATAGGACTATCGTTGCAATGGCTTTTCGGCGAAACGGGAATTAGCCATCGAGAGTATGACATTCGAAATCAAGTAGTTCTTTCTCAGGAATTTGTATAAGTACTAACACGTGGTTTTTACAGGTCTTTGAGACGACGAAGACAAAATAATTCTATTAGTTAATACGTGTCCGCACTACTAGGTTGTTCAATGGGGTATTTTACTAAAAAAAATCTAATTAGTCCGTCTGATAGATTTTCAAAAAATATTTGACACGTATTTTTTCTTTTTTAAAGTAAAACTAAAAATAAAGGAGATACAGCGAGTTGAAGACACGCGTGACGTCATTTCGCTTGGTAAATTTGGTACATTTTTACCAAGCGAAATGACGTCACGCGTAAAATACCCTATTCCAGCAGACAAACCGTTTAAACGGTTTTGTGGGGCATAGTTCTAAGAAATAATTTTTGTGAAACTTGTTTATGATAAATAAATAAATAATAAATAAATTAAGCAGTTAACTCGTAAGTAATAAAGCTACCTTAATAGTAATTATGTTGGGGAGGTTAGATCGCATGTAGTGAGAGATCGCATGTAGTGAGAGCAGCGGGTCCAATAAGGTCACTTTAGTAGAATCAGAAAGCACATCACGCTACCCGTCACTGTCAAATTTTCCCAATTAACCTTGAACCTAATGGAGGAGCTCTTGGCTAGATAATAACAGCCGCACGGGTCGATCTTCAAGGTTAAGCAACGCTTGCCAAGGCTGGTCTGTGGATGGGTGACCATCTTCTCCGTAGCTCAGAAAGCACATTAAGCTGTTGGTCCCGGCTGTCATTTGTAGGTCTTTGTCAGAAGCCAGTAAATCTGACACCAGTCTTCTCTGACTGTCTCTGACAGTCTTCTGTTGTTTTCCTTCTTTTTGGGTTTTCTTGCCAAGGAATACCGTGTCACCCATTTAATGGGTTGTGGAGGTCTGGTAGGCAGCTGCGCCTCGTAAAATACTGGTATTCAGCTGAATCCGGTTTGACTGGAAGCCGACCCCAATATAGTTGGGAAAAGGCTAGGCAGATAATAAATGCGTTAGCGACAAAGATGAAAATTAAATTTTGGAGATTGTTGTATGATTATGATTCTAATATAATTCTGTAAAGTGGCCGTTTTAGACCCGCAGCATAGTTTGGGAAAAACTTGGATGATAAATATTGATACCTACTTTGTATGAATAATACATTCATAAGTAGTTATTTAGTACTTGTATAATGTACTGGTTGTCTGTAAGCTGCTTAGTCATGTTATGTAGCTGTTAGTAATATAATGGGTGCTAAAAGTCAACTCTTGTATGACTAGATAAGTACACGAAGAATAACATGCATTAGTGTGACGTAACGTAAACATCATAGGTACACTATGTTAAGGAACACCTGGGACCCTGGGTCAGATAGTTCGCAACCTGTGTGAGTCATTAATATGATTATTTTGACCCGGCTGCCAAGGAAGGGGTGTTTTTCGAGCATATCTTGTATTTATGTTTGTTTGTTTGTAAATGGATTTCAACCAATAAGGTGTCGTTAGATTCGTTTCAAAAACCCAAGTGTTCTTAGACTTAGGTGTTTTAAAAACAAGAACAATATGGCGAATTGTTGGCGCTAAATTGTAAGTTGTTAATATATGTATATTTTTTAACCAAACCGAGTAGGGTATCAAAATGAAGAAAATGAAATGGAGATCACAAATGTATACAAGTTATATGGCTAACTTTAATAAGAAAAACGTTTTTTTTTTCATAAAAGTATTAGTAGTGCACGCTTATAAGTTTACTTTTATGCAGTCGGGTTTTTGATTTTTCTAATTATTTTCGTATAAATTAATCTTGTAAGTATATGGTACGTGTTATTCTTGGTGCAAACAAATTCGTTTTCTTTCTTTCCTAGAACTTTCTATATATTTTTTTCCTTTGTCCTTTCCTTTGTGGACGGCCAAAGGAGACGGAAGGGTAGGTAGAATCCAGGGTTGCGGAATTAGTTCGGAGGAATCACCGTAGCCCTAGAACGCAAAGGGCATTAGGAGGAACACCGATGGGTTTTTTTGTCAGTAAGATAATACCTTTCGCTCCACCCAGAGCGGGAGGAATTATTCGATGATCTTCCATCCTAAAAAAAAAGTTGGGTAGAACATTGTTTATTGTACATTTAATTGGCTGCAAATTAATGACATCCTACCTATACTAACCGGTGCTCAGAGCGGGGTCTTTGACCGAGCCTCAAAAGTCCAAACGCAAGGTTAAACAAAGGTCGATGGTGCGTAGCATTTCGAAAATTAAATCGTAATATATCTACTCTTACTTCAATACATAAACAAAAAAACACTAAGAAATGAAACTCAAAATAATTAAGAACGTATCTGTGGTGTTGAAAATATATTTTTTTTAATCGTGGATTTAAAATATGCACAAAATTAAACGAAAACTATTAAAATAGCTTTTCGTGTTCTTTGGTAGATTGTAATACTATTGACCAGCACAAAATCACAGAACAGATAAAAGAGTTTGAACAGATAAATCAGATCAGTGAAATCCTACGGCTGCTTTCCAGTATCCAAAAACGTTTTTTCAACAGATTTTTTTATGTAGGTAACAGCCCAAAAAAACCCCGCTGCCCCGTAAATGGTTCAAAATCTGTAAGACAAGGGACCGATAACTACTAAATCACACGGGTGTAAAACAGGAGCCACGCGCTTTCCAAACCTCAACAAACCGTTTCAAATCCAAACGTATGGATATGTTACTGTAAAAGCTCGAACCACGGTAAATCTTAAGATTTAAGAGTAAGTCTTAGGATTTACCGACAAGAGTTGGTAAATGTAAGGATTTATGAAAATGGGACAATTTTTTCGGGCTTTTACCATCAGAATTTAGTACATGCTAGGTTTTGCCACTGACGGCTGGTAAATGTTGGTTTTGGGAATAAAACAACGACTAAATCGTTAATAATTTGTTCCGTATTGTTTTGGAAATGCAACAAATTCTCCAAATCTTCAGATCCTAATAGTTCAATAATTTCGTTAGGAATTGCTAACGCCGCAATGCCCAGTTTCATTGGACTACCAAACATTGCTTCGTAGGGGGAATTGCGGCGGTAAAAGTTCCCTCTTTGAGCAGTGCCTAGAGCGGCGCGGCGCCACGGCGTCCTCACCTTCTGCTTGACGCACGTACTCACCGGACACGATTGTTTCGGGAGATACCTGTTTCGAATTCAGCGGGAGGACACGCCCGGGTGACAACACTGTGAGGGCCGGCCGGAGGACACGGTGGAACATACGGTGAACGTCTGCCCTAGTTGGGCGGAGCACCGCCGTGTCTTCGTCGAGGTGATCGGCGGCGGCGACCTCGCGACCGGCCCTGGTTCAATCTATGGTCTGGAGCAAGGAGGTCACCTCCTTCTGCGAAGCAGTATCTAATGCTAGCGAAGGAGGTGGTCGAGGTGGTTGTGAGAGAGAGGGAAACCTCACCCCCAGCCACCGCAACACAAGAAGACGTCCCGGGCGTTGTAAGTCACAGGGCGATTCCCGGCCACCGTAGGCGCGTGCCTGCGGACGGTAAGCGTTGGGTGGCTCGCTCTCCGATCAGAACCAGGCCCGGGTTGACGGCGCGTTGTGTTCCACGCGCGCATCACAGAGATGTCAGCATAGAACAAGGGGTCCGCTAGGGCCAGTGCCTGCCAGGGTTGCGGAATTTGTTCGAAAGAGTCACCGCGACCCTGGAACGCAAAGGCCACTAGGAGTAACACGAATGGGTTTTAGTCAGTAAGAGTCTGACACTCCCTTCTGCTTCGCCCAAAGCGGGAGGAGGCATTTGATGATTTCTCATCCAAAGGGGGAGCATTTAATTCTCTCGCAATACGCCTAGATGAATTTCAAGCCCTCTGACCACTTTGTCGGAGACGGTGCGGGTAGCGGGGGTTCAGACTGCCCACACAAGACAAGTCACAAGTACTAGACGATTCTCGTACTTGTGACTTGTCTTGTGTGTGACATGTATTTTTCAACATTTACCGTGTCTTTATGTAAATCCTAAGATTTACCAAGTGAATGGTGATAAAAGTTCGAATCGCAAATCTGTTCGGACTTTTATCATTAAGAATTAGTAAATCTTAGGTTTTACTGGAAAATCTTAGGATTAACCGTAGTTCGAGCTTTTACAGTAACAGATACACCCTATCCATACGTTCGGATACATTCTATCCGTACGTTTAGATTTGCGACTTGGCTCGGTTTGTATACCAGTAGGTTAGCAAGCGCTTGTAGCCGATCCGTTCGCAGTCAGTTTTTTGGCACAAATAAAAGGAAATTTGAAAAAAAATACGTTGAATTGAACGTCATAGTCAAGCATCGGACCGCAGCATGTCCGATGCTTGCCCGTCCAAAACTTAGTAACGTTCGCGCAAGCGACTGTATTGCGTTTGCTGCTACCCTAAAATTTAGCCTAATCTTGGCGAAGGTGTGAAGTTTGCAGCAAGTGCTAAGCGTGATGCTCCGGCATAATCATATCTCCCAAATCCCTCAGGCCAGCCTCAAATTTTTCCAAGTGCGTGTCTAGGCCACCTTTTCTGGGCCGACCTTGGCAGCGCCTTTAATTTGCAGGCATTACCTATTTATATTTCTTCCACCAGCTGGTCCGGTACTGCGCCTTCAGAGAGCAGTACAAGCATTTATACGAGGGCGTGGACCTGTGGGGGCTGGTGAAGGTCAATGACGCGTACGAGGGCACCATGCTGGACCGGCCTGACACTGGACGACTCTCCATATTTAGATTCGGTAAGTTGTGCTGTTTATTTTTGGTTTTGAATGGTGCAAGATGAGGGCGGATACGCAGCTTTGAGTGAATGGGTGTAACACAAAGACAATTAATATTATAGTAGGTCTTTTTAGGGTTCCGTACTTCAGAAGAAGAAAACAGAACCCTTATAGGATCACTTTGTTGTCCGTCCGTCTGTCAAGACCGTTTATCCGAGTTGAAATTAAAACCTACCAGTATGTCTACCATGAGTTTTATCCATCTATACTCGCTGTAGTTCTAATTTCTTTTTTAATTGTTAACTAACAAGCAAGTAAGCTACAAGTAAAACTTTAGCAACCCAACAACAACTGCAACTTCAACTTCAACTTTCAAGCCACAAATTTTGCAAACCTTCTGAGTCGCAGCCGCTCGCAGGCAAGTCAAGCGGTCATAACGAAGGGGGGTAACAGAGCCGCTTTACATTCAACACGGGTTCGATCAGCGGGTTCCGGACAAGGAGATGTGTGACAAAGACGGCTTCATCAAGGTGGAGAAGAGAAAGAAGAAGAAGCTTACTTGTCGGAACCAGTGCGGCACCGCGCCGGCAGGATTTAGGAATAGGGAAGTTTCAAATACAGAATTTATGAGAATTTTGTCAGTAAAATGATAGAAAAGTATAAAATAAAGACCATTGCAACGTTTTTATTTGGGTTAATATCGATATTTAACAAAAATAATGAATTAAAGTAACGTGAAACGGAACGTATTTAAAAACAACAATCGGCGTTTAGTGACGTATCTGATGTTATGCCAATGAAAAGGCAACCTTATGTCTTTGAGTTAGGACAGTTCTTGACCAGTGATAGACATGAGTGACGTCATCGTCCGTTTTCGCGCGAACCTTTAAACTGTGTGTTTCAAAACGCAATTTTGGCAATAAATTAAAGCGTTTTCATTTCTTATTTATGTGGTGGTCTATTCTAGATGGAGTTATTTAAAATTAAAGCAAAAATGGAAATATTGCATGTTCCCTATTATATCTATACTAATTTACAAAGCTGAAGAGTTTTTGTTCGTTTACTTGCACGCGCTAATCGCAGGAACTCCTAGTCCGATTTGAAAAATTCTTTCAGTGTTTGATAGCCCATTTATCGAGGAAGGCTATAGGCCATAGGTATATATATATATATCATCACGCTAAGACCAATAGGAGCGGAGCAGTAATGAAAATTGTGACGCAGACGAAGTTGCGCGTGTCAACTAGTAATTTAATAAAGATTTATAACAATCTTATGGAGTTGACAATTATCCGGTGACGTAAACACAAGATTGTAGGTCGGTTTTAGAATTGAGAATTTGAAGTCAAGAACGTGTCAAACCTTACTTTCGATGCGGTCGAAGATGGAGCACGCTTGCCTAGAAGTTACCTATTCACTCTCGACTTAAAGACTCCCAGGTTGTGGCTATCTGGAAACACACACTCTGGCTGGGAATTCCACTCCTTAGCTGTACGCACTACGAATTATTTCCCAAATCGTTTTTTCCATCATGGCTTTTTCCACCATGTAGGTACCGGTGGCGTATCGCCGTTCATTGCCGTTCGTTTCATTTCTATTATGTCATTACTGATCCAATACAAACAGAAGCAAAAAGTGGCTTCGGGTAAGACCACTTGAAACTGCCTCTAGGCCCAAAATAAATACAAAACCGTCCATAAAGTAAAGTAACGTAGATAGATACAAGAGTCAACTTCATAGTCGAGACCTCAAGTGGTCCGTGTATACTTGACAAGTGTATCGGACAAACTGACCCTTTTATTGTTTTGGGATCAGATTCAAATATGTTAGACAGTGAATAATTTAGCTATTTATTCCTTTTCGTTGAAATAGTAAACCTTTTTGCGTTTACGGATCTTTACTGAAATAATCCCTTCCTGACCTGAATTACGGAGTGCAGTATAGATTTTACAACTCTTTCTGAGACATCATCATACTCATATCAGCTGAAAGACGTCCACTGCTGGACATAGGACTCTCCCATGTGTTGCCACAACAACCAGTCCTGTGCGTTCGCATCACTGAAATATCGTTTCTATTTCAATTCGTTTTTAATTGGCACCTATTTGGATCATCACGTCAGCATATTCCACTTCCATTATCGGTCACCAACAACACGTACAGCGATGAATGGTGGACGAGCGATGAAGCATAACTCTTCGGGAGTACTTTTGTGCGCAAAGCCAAGCAGTGGATTTCTCCCGGAGTTCGTTCCCTGATAGGTATAACGTAGAACACTGTAAAGTCCACCACAATCACATCTCCGCTCATGGGCACCGATAGGGGCGTGCAATAGGGTAGGTGCACTTGCACCCCCCACTTTCAAAAATAAAAAACAAATCTTCAAATGTTTTAAAACCTGGTTGCCTGGTAAGGATTTCTAAATCCTGGCATATCCGAGGCAAGGTGCTGTAATTTTTGAGTTCGCTTGATTCACGCTTGTAATCCTTATTCTGTGGTCCCAAAGTTTTGTATATAAATCGACAGAGTAGGTTAATATCTCTGTTTTAATGGGCAACAAAAAAAAACTTATCTCTTCGCGGGTTGATTTTTTTGGATTGGAGAGCAGCAAGATGCACCCTCTGAAAATAGTCCTGTCGGAGCCTATGTCTTCGCTCAGCATCAAGTGAGATGAAGGACAATTGCGACCCTATCAATATCATCATTCGTCAATCAATCATCAATATACTATACATATATAAACGACTTCCGTTACTGACTGATTGAGTGTCTGACGACAACGTACAGCCGCAACTCCTGGTCGTAGGAAGCTGAAATTTGGCATGTAGGTTCCTTAGGGAGTGTGAGCACTAAGAGACGTGTTCCCGAAATTCTTACGGGAACGGGAAATATCGGGTTGTGTGTGTACAAAGTCACAGGCAACAGCTAGTTTGAAATAAAACTTCGTAAAACTGTACAGAAATTACAAGAAAACTAAGACTAGTTGATCTAGATAAATCTAGCCCGTTATGTCCAGCTGCTGGGCAAAGACCTACCGCTCCCTTATCCACACAAGTCTGTCCACTGCCATTGCGGGCCAGTTCTTAAGGTAATAGTGGAGTTCGGCTCTCCACCTTCGTCTTGGTCTACCACGATGTCACCTAGCATTGAAATCCCAATTAGAGGTTCTTTTAGCCCTTTTTTTAAGGATACAAAATCATCAAATGACTCCTTGGAGTGCCAGACTCGTACTGACTAAAACCCATCGGTGTTCCTCCTAATGCTCTTTGCGTTCCAGGAGGGCTACTCTCTAAGCCCGAAGTCCATAGTTTCAGGCTTATTTGCGGGCGTATTCTACTCCGTATTACCTACAGACTTACGATTAGAACCCGAACTAAGAATGAACGACAACACGATTTGACAGTTACTGTCGAATATATTAAATCTTAGTGGTTAGATAATACGGTGTAGAATACGCCCGCAACTAATCCCGAAACTATGGACTTCGGGCTTAGAGAGTAGACCCCCCAGCGCCGGCTTGACTCTTTCGAACAAATTCCGCAACCCAGCCCTGAGGTTCTTTTAGCCCTCAGCTCATTTGATACAGACACAAACAAACAAACACACACACAGACACAATAAATTATATATTTTTTGCCAGGTCGCTGGGATCCAAGCGAGTTCCCAGTCGAGGACTTGGTGCGAGCAGGCATGGCGATGACGGAGATAGGCCTGCGCCAGCCCAAGCTGCAGATCCTGGCCGGCACCTGTATCGTGGACCTGGAGGGGCTGACAGTGCGTCAAGTGGCTGCCCTGACTCCTACCGTAGCTTACCAGATCGTCTGTCTTATGGGGGTGAGTCGGATTCATTTGTTTTATGATTAATCCTAATATACGGGGTTACTTTTAAATTAAAAGTAACCCCGTATATATAGCACCTGACGAATGTACGTCGAATTAAAAGTTTTAATTCGACGTACATTCGTCAGGTACTGATAGGGGGGGGGGGGGGGGGGGCGAATTGCAACAAATTGAACATATGGCTGAAATTCATTCGTTGTTATGTGAAAATTTAGGTTTTTTCGATATTTACCCAAAATTTGACATAACTCAAAATAAAAAGAAAACTACGTAGGTATGGAATGTTTACGTAACAAAACAGTGTCGCCGTTTCATTCCGCGCCGTCCTTAGAACACAGGGCTCGGACTGCGCTCTTGGATGTTTCATACTACGTCATGCGTCATGATTATGAATAAAATATTATTTTTTTTATAATTCACATGTTCATAAATTTTAAATCTCATTTTGTGGAGCTCGTGGCTAAATAATAAAAGCCGCACGGGTCGATCTTCAAGGTTAAGCAACGCTTGCCAAGGTTGGTCTGTGGATGGGTGACCATCTTAACATACCGAGTTTCCTTCATGCCTTGGTAAGGACGGTGAGTCGTTGGTCCCGGCTGTCATTTGGCAGTCGTTACGGATAGTCAGAACTCAGAAGCCAGTAAATCTGAATCCAGTCTTGCTATAATGTCGTGAAGACCAGACCTCTACAACCCATTAACTGGGTAACACGGTTGTTACCCAGTTAATGGGTTATAGAGGTATGGTAGGCAGCCGCTCCTCATAAAATAGTGATATTCAGCTTAATCCGACTTGACTGGAAGCTGACCTCAATATAGTTAGAAAAAGGCTAGGCAGATGATGAATCATCAAATGCATTTTTTTTCTAACATTTTTCTGTTGCCGATATCAAGGATTTCTCCACACAGCTACGTGTTTCTTTGTAGGTAAATAATAAGAGCATTTATGTTTTTCTAAGCAGTCATATTCCAAAGAATGACGTTCTCTCGTGAGAATCTTCAGTGATTGTCGCCATGAGGACAAAAACTAGAGTATTAAAGTGTCTACTTAGTTATGTAATAAAAACTGGGGATAACAGTAAAGGATGACGGTTTCCTGCTCATTTGAATAACGTTCATGTGCCATTTCTTGATTTACATCTCTTAGTAACTAAATTGTGAGTAGCAAAACGATTTTTTCTCCTGTATCGTGGCAACGTATACAAACATACAAACTCACTATAGGCCATACAAATATTTGTTCCGTGCGGGGATCGAACCCGCGACACGCAGCGCAGAAGCCATTTGCTCAACCACTGCGCCAATTGTGTCGTTAATTTGAAGAAGTTTGAAGCGCCACTGTCATTATTTCAATTGCTGGGACAGAAACTAATTTCTGTTAATATACAGGGTGATTAAGTGCGTTCCTTGAAACGGATTTTCCTAGAGCTGATTTTTGACCCCGAAAACTTGTTAGAGTTATCGATGTTTTTAAGTTTTTTTTTACAAAATATCTACATCACAATCTACCTCAACAACCAATAGACGTTAAAAAAAAACATAGCTTGAACTTTACGGCGTAGCGCTTCTATATATTTATAGGCTTATATATTATAATTATTATAATTATAGGCTTATAGTATCTAGGTATAAAAAGTATGATGTTTTAGAGTCAATAATTACAATGTTCCATGATTTTCCTTATCATGTTCATAACTAGTTCTCTCAACCACTATTTCAGAACAAACCCAGATAATCTGACACCAAAACTAACAGCAAACCTCTTTTGTCTCAGCTAGCAATGCCAGCTCGCGTGAAGGGCGTGCACATCATCAACTACTCCTGGATCCTCAACACCTTCTTCTATCTCTTCAAGAGGTTCATTCCTCAGGAGGCGTGGCAGTACATCCACTTTCATGGTAGCGACCTCAAGTCTCTTCAGAAGCATCTAGACCTGGAGTGTCTACCTCCCAGGTACTTACAAAATTGTTTAATTAAGAAATAACTACCTCGGACAGAGGATAAGCATTACCATACAACGTGGCAATGCCGCCAATCCCGGCCGCCTTCTTTAGCTAATTTCACTGTTCAATAATAGTTTGGTTGGCGCTCTTTGGAGACTTTCGTTCAGCAGGGGACGGAAATAGGCTGAAATTATGATGATACCTACACCTAACTAAACTATTCATTTGCTTGGCTGAGAAATCGAATATGAGTGAAATATTTTTTGTATTTAATCATGTAGTAAATAACCTTCATTTATTCAGGTACGGAGGAACCTGCAGATCTGGTGCATCATTTGGGGTCTGGCTGAATAAGATCAAGAAGTACAGAGACGAACAGTTTGACAAGGAGATGAAGCAGCTAGGTTATGTGATAAAAGAGTGATATAGTTTTCTGTTGTTAGGGCTCGTGAATTCTAGTTTTAAAACGAACTGAAGAATGATTGGTTTTTGAACGCCATTTTTTTAAATGATAGGTCTCTTAAATTGTCACATTGCTTTCTCCATTAGTTTGGAAAATATGAACCAAATAAATTTCAAGCTTTTGGTAAATCACGTGATTTTTATGGTGCATTTAATGAATTTTACTGTCATGAAAATGTGAATTAATTTTAAGAAATTTTGGTAAAATAGAAATCCGTATAATTTAAGTAAAGTAATTTTTAGAACCAGACATCAATATGTTTGGGTCTAGTCAATATGTAAATAAAAGGCATTTTCAACGTGTGTATTGTCATAAATAAGTAGGTAGTAATAAAATAGTACTTTGGCTCTAGATAGTAACATTCAGCGTCAGGGATAACAATGGTCAAAAAGCTCGAAATGTAGGGGATTGGTGTGCGCTAGCGGAACACGTGGACAATGAGGGTTTTCTGAGGCTCTAAACAAGTAATGTTCTGTCAGCGGCAGCGCGGCGAAGACGATTGTGAAAAACTGGTCAAGAGCAGTGTTTGTTGCAGTTTTAGATCAGCGCCATCTCTTGACTGATAGTGGAACTAATGTAATGTTTTGATAATTTCTGAAAAAATGTGTTTTATCAATACATCGCTTTAATATTTCTGTAATCTTTATATAATATTCCATCAAGTCGAATAATTTTATATATTTCTCTAAGTAAACTTCGGAGATAAGGGAACGGTCAAAAGTTTTACCTTTCTGTCAAAAGTCGAAAACCATGCGGCCACAAAAACCTTAATTTATCTTATTATTATTTATTTATTTATTTAAACACTTTCAGCACAAAAATGTACAGAGGCGGACTTAATGCCAAAGGCATTCTCTACCAGTCAACCTTTGGGTAATGCAGAGAATAGTCGTTGGTGCAATAAAGAAAATTTAAAGCGATTCAAATACAATAATGAACAATATACAAATATAAACCATACATACAATACAAATATATAATAAATATACAAATCAACAAGAGAAATATACAAACGAAATACTAAAACAATAATAATAAGATTATCTTCAGAACTTGGCGCCCATTTAGTTCTCAATTCTTTTTTCGCTGAAGTTGACAGTTCCTTTTTTTTAAACTCTTTGCTGGACGCGCTGCCTCGTGTCTAGATTGTACGGAGGTAATGTTATAATCCTAATAATGATTCAACTAAACTGGTCTTTTAGACCTAAGTTAGCTATCCTACCTTTAGTTGAAGTCAAGTCACCAACGTACCTCTTGCCCTAAAGATCTCTTGCTCTAGTAGCGCCACCTGGTTGTGTGAATTTTCCAGAAAACTTTAATTCCAAGGAATGTATTTCTGACAATAGTCGTCTTTGATCTTGTCACTTGGTTTAGGGCCTCTAATGTAATTTGGAAGGGTGATCCACGACTGCAAATGTGTCTTAATAATGTGCCTTAAAACCAATAGCTATAAGGTATTAAATTATAAAACATTGAGTCAAATATCTAGGTTAGCATAATTATTTTATATAAAATTTTGTAATTTGTGATATTCCTTCAGAAACTGTATTTCTTTTAATTAAATAAGTTTACTTTATTGTGGAACTAAATTAATTGTTGTTTTTCTTTCGCTTCTCCAACTGTTTGCCTGTTTCAGACAAACAACTTAATTATTTACTTGTTAGTATTTTTTCATTAGTAGATATTTAATTACTTTTTTGTTACCGTCGTTTTCTCGGATCTGTAAATGAGATAAAAATATTAATAGACAATAGAGCGGCAACTTCAGTTAATATTGTTATTCGTTTAAAGCTGCAATTCTAAAATTTGATTTTTATTAAAACTCTAGGTACACCTCTACTAGATGTCGCTATTTATGCCACACGTTAGTGACAACGATACAGCCTTTGCACACGGCGTATTTTTCACGCGCCAACGACACGCGTTGCTCGGCGCGCGTCATCTACACGTCGTCGGCGCGTAGATGCAATAGTAGTAGTACGTAGCTAGCGATACATGGTGAGGTAGGCGAGCGGAAACCAACACATGACAAAATGTAAAAACAATGCTCAAATTCAAAAAGCCTAACAAAAGCTGGACAGTCCGGACACCGTCTAATTTGGCCGGACACGCAACCAAAAAGCCTGACTGTGTCCGGCTTTATCCGGACGCCTGGCTACGCTACATGCGGCGAACATTACCCGCCAAAGCTCATTTAAGCCTGGTAGCCTTTTTGCCCGTCCATGATTCCTGTTCTCATCAAGTAAGACATTTAATTTCTTCAATACATCCACTCCTCACAAAAGAACTGCTAAATCTGCCTCGTGACTCCGCAGACCCTTTGACCCTGTGACCTAAAAACAAGAATTCCAAGAAGCCACAAAAGATAAAACTGGACAATGAATATAGAATCCCTTGAGTAAGAGCCCTCACACACAAGAAATGTACAACGTGCGTTATCTCAATGTTTTGTTATTTGTGAGGTTTGGGTATTTCCATTTGGGACAAAAACGTAAATGAAGAAAATCGTTTAAATGTTCTGTCCTTTTAAGGTCGGAACCCTCAAAAATTGCAAAAAGAATTTTGTTATGGCGACTTTTATTCGGTTTCGAGACGGTTTTCAGTCCATTAGCAACCGACTTCCAACTTAAAATTAAGCTATTTTAATGTATGGAAAGGTTTCCGAGTAGGTAGGTACACATATCAATACCTCTACTTGTGATATATCCAGGGCGTCTAAAAAGGCCACTTTAGCAGAATCAGCAAGCACATCTCGCTACCCGTCACTGTCAAATTTGCCAACCTTGAACCTAATGCTATAGCCATAAAGATGAAAATGAAATTTGACAGATTGTTGTGTGGTTAATATTACGATCCTGCTAAAGTGGCCGTTTTAGACCCGCAGATCAGTCGGTCTGCGTCTGCCAGTTTTGTCATACAGATTCATAAATGGCCGTAATGCAATAACAACCCGTCCTTAAACAAACTAAACTCATCCTTAATATCTATCTATCTATACTAATATATAAAACTGAAGAGTTTGTTTGTTTACTTGAACGCGCTAATCTCAGGAATTACTGGTCCGTTTCAGTGTTAGATAGCTCATTTATCGAGGAAAGCTATATAGGCTGTATATCATCACCTAAGGCTATACCAATAGGAGCGAAGCAGTAATGGAAATTGTGACGCAGACGAAGTTGCGCGGGTCAACTAGTTGTAAAAATAAAGAGGAATATAATGTTCTTAAAGGCTATATAACAGTCACAAAAACCAACTAGATTAATGACTTCCAACAAACTATGCATACCTTGGAGTTCGAAGTCATATCAATGATCGACTGCGAAGTCGTTTTTCACGTCTGCGTGGAGGACCCCTAACTTCAGAACATTACTCACAGGTTTTATGTTCTCAAGTGATGGCCCACCTGATATTTTAGAACATCATAAAATTCGTCGGCTTCGTCCTGAAAGTAATAAATGAAGATTGTTAGCTTCATATTATGAAGTAGGTTCGTGTCAGATTAGTTTCAAACATTTTTTTCCGAAGAAAGTCGGAGATAGAGGGCCAACTCTACCTACTATTTTTTAAACAAAGAAAGTAATATTAACCAATGGAATTCACTGTCACATTTTATGCAATTCCATTCATTGCTTAATATTTCTCTGCTCCGCGTCTGGTCAGGCAGCCTTAGGCACTTGTCTCACCGCCGGCGATCAGCGAGTAGCGAGTAAAGCTTCAAACTCGAAACAAGTTGGCGAGCAGCGAGTAGCGAGTGACAAGTTTCTATAGTTTCTCGGCTTTCAGCGAGTGATTTTGTGCGAAGGGCTTGGCACTACTCGCTCCGGCCTGCTCTATAGGTAGAAATTATCGCTGTTTGGCGACTTCTGACTGCCAAGCGAGCATCGCCGAGCGAGTGTCGCTGAGCGAGTACAATCTTTGATAGCTTTTGTCGCTGCGATCAACTAGAGGTAAGAGCCGCTCGCCGGCAGTGTGAACACAACCAGCTATCGACTACGACTATATGTGTTTCTTTTACTCACACGAGATCTATATCTTTTGTTCCTTTCCTCAGCGAGCAAAAAGTTGATAGCTACTCGCTTACACGCCGGCGGTGAGACAAGTGCCTTATGCTAGTTTAATAGCCGAGTTTTGTATTTCTCTTTGACTATTGTGGTCGAGGTGCTTAATTAGAAACTGACTTACTTAATTAAATGACTTTAGCAAAATAATTAAAAAGAAACCTTAAAACTCGATTGCGAATTCAACCTCCGAAATTGGAACTAGGTACCTAGCTACACAATTATGTTGTAGCTATGTACTTTGCAAATATATGTCAAACTTTATGAAACGACTAGTTGACCCGCGCAACTTCGTCTGTTAACAAAAACTAACCGGGGTACTGAATATTCGAGCTCACTGCGCTCTTTATTACGTTCTTGGTCGATAGTAAACAGAGTATCTCACCTATTCGAGGCAACACCTATCCGAGAACATTAAATTTCTAGCTCGCTTTTGCATCCTCAATTATACAAGTTTTATGTTAAAGTCAACTTCTATGATTGTATGAATAGTAAATAAATAATGTAACCTATCTATCCATACCTACATATATTCCGAGGCGGGATGCTAAAATTTTCGAGCTCACTTCACTCGTTGTAACATCTATTTTTTTCAAAGAAACATCGTTTGTATGATATAAAGAAAATATAGCGTATCCGCGACAATTATCTTATTTTTTTTTTCGGATCCGTTTTGCCCGCTCTTGCGTCCTTAGCTCTCCAGTTTACGCTTAAATCGCCAAAAAAAAAAACACCTTTACAATGAAAAATACTTTACAAATTACAATAAGAAGAAAGTCTAGCGTTTCTGAGTCAAGGAACTTAATATAAATATTTTTCATCCTTGGCTGTGCGGTTTTTACTTTAGTTGTCATAAAAATATGTGTATAGATGTAAGTTATGAAGATAATTAGCATTTCTGAGTCATGTTTATGTTTTTTGCAATTCGCCGGTCAGTGTGAAGCTGTATGTTGAACAACACAATACCGTATTTATCTAAAGAATTATAACCATTTTAATCGGTTCCAATATAGCCCTCTAAGTTCAACCCTACTGAATGGTTATTTCATGAAACAGTCATTCAATAGGGTTTAAATGATCGGCAAATTGCAAAAAAACATAATAATATTTGAATTTTGTGGGCTACCCTGGCAGTTCCACCTTAAGGAACAAAATTTCTTTTCTGGCTCGCTTCGCTCGCCCTAGCTAGCATGCTTCCTTGTGCGGTTTTTGCTTAAATTGGCATAAAAACATGTGTATGGATGTAAGATAACAAGAAAATCAGCATTTTTGACTTAAGAAGCTAATTTTTTTCAGACTCGCTTCGCTCCATTCTAGCATCCATTCCTGTCCGATTTTCGCTTCAATTGACATTAAAATATAATTATGGATGTAAGATAGAAGAAAATTTGCGTTTGCGAGTCAAAGAAATAATATTAATCGGGGCTCGCTCTGCTCGTCCTAGCATCCTTAGCTCTCCGGTTTACCTACACTTAAGTCGACAAAAAAATACATATTCAAAACAAAATCTAACCTATCCGAAACAAGGTTTCGTACTAAAACTTTTCTAGCTCGCTCTTTCTCGCTCTACTCCAACTTAAGCTTATATCGACCAATAAACATCTATAGTTTGTGTTATGATAGAAAAAATAAGTATTTGAAACAAGGTATCGAACTACATTTTATCGTCCTGACCTTCCCCCCTCCAAATTCAGGGCTGCGACCGCGCCTGGGCGTGTTACCTGCTAGGGTTGCGGATTTTGTTCGAAAGAGGCACCGTAGCCCTGGAACGCAAAGGGCATTAGGAGGAACACGGATGGGTTTTAGTCAGTAAGAGTCTGACTCTCCATTCCGCTCCGCTCAGAGCTGAGGAGTCATTTCATGATTAAGGATGAGAATCCTTAAAAACAGGCCAAGTGCGAGTCGGACTCTCGTGCAAAGGGTTCCGAAACAATTTCATTTTTTTAACATGTTGTTTTAACACTACAGACTTCGAATAGGTTTTTCTGTAATCTTTAGGAATAAAACTATTTTCTGCATTGTTTCAGGAATAAGGAGGGAGTGTTCTAATTTCTTGAATAACTTCAAAACTGATTCGTCCATGTTTGAGTCACAGAAGTCCATTTGTATTCCAAATTTCAACATAATCGGTCCAGTAGATCCGCAGAAAACAAGCTGTGACAGACGGACTCACAGACAGACAAACGGACAGACCGCCAAACAGACATTCGAGTGATCCTATAAGGGTTCCGTTTTGACGGAAGTTCGGAAGCCTAAAAAGGTCTGGTAATCACACTTAAACCTTTTAAGCAATTTTCTTAATATAAAGATGGATTGGACTGGGAGGAGGATACTTTTGCCCAGAGAGTACGTTCTCTTGTGACAATTGTAGACTTTTAAAGCCACTAGCAGAAGCCAGCCACACATTCCCAATCACTGCAACTCCTGAAAGCCAGAATCAACAGTGGCGTGGCAACCATCAGAAAAACACCAAGCCAATGAAGCCCAAGGACTCCCGGAGAAATGATTCAACTTTCTTAGATCCCGAAGGTTGGTCTGTGGATAGGTGACCATCTTAACATAGGTACCGAGCCTCCTCCATGCCTCGGAAAGCACGTTATGCCGCTGTTCCCGGCTTTAATTTGTAGATCTTTGGCAGCCGTTACGGATAGTCAGAAGCCAGTAAATCTGACTCCAGTCTTGCCATGAAGTACCGTGTTACCCAGTTAATGGGTAGTGCAGGTCTGGTAGGCAGCCGCTCCACGTAAAATACTGGTATTCAGCTAAATCCGGTTTGACTGGAAGCCGACCCCAATATAGTTGGGAAAAGGAAAATTCTTCCAATACTGAGTGACTGAGTGATTAAATGACTGACAGACAACGCAGAGCCGAAACATCTGGTCGTACAAAGCTGAAAATGTGGCTCCTTGGGGAGCAATAGAAAGGAACGGGAAAAACGAGACATGCGCGTACGAAGTCGCGGGCAAAGCTAGGCTACTAAAGGTAAACCATACAATTTTCCCAAATAATCACGCATCTTGATTAGTTTGTAAAGATGATTGCGTGCTTCGGGAGGCACGTACGTATAAGCCGGCGGTACCGGCCGCCAAGTGGCGGTCTTCAAATAAATCATGTCAGAGGCCCTTGAGGCGGCTTAGAAACTCTGACACTAGAGTGTGTGGGGTGCCGCCGTAGGCGCGGGCCTGCGGACGGCGAGCAGTGGGTGGCTCGCCGTCTGATAAAAACGAGGCCCGGGTCGGCGGCGCACTGCAATCCCAGCGCGCCTCAAAGAGATGTCAGCATGGAAGACGGGACCCGCTTGGGCAAGTGTCTGCTGGGGCTGCGGAATCTGTTCGAAAGAGGTACAGTAGCCCTGGAACGCAAAGGGCACTAGGAGGAACACGGATGGGTTTTAGTCAGTAAAAGTCAGACACTCCCTCCTGCTTCACCCAGAGCGGGAGGAGTCATTTGATGATTTACCATCCCTAAAAAAAAATTAAAAAAGTGGGTCGTTAGACCTTACTGCCCACACGATAAGAAGAAGTGTGTAAGTAAATAACAAGGTTACTAATCGAAAAATTAACCCACATTTTCCAAAACAATCTTTCAACTTCAGACAACGTTGTCAATCACGTTCCTGCTACCGTAACAATCAATCTTCGCCACACTCCTGCCTCCCTGGTACCGTTATATATTACCTGTGATTAATCAATATAGCCCCATATCATTATTTACCTGTAGGGAGATGGCAGGTCGGGTTGTGCCTCGCCTAACTCGTGGCTTGACGTATGAGGATTGAGTATCGGTAGAACAATAGGAATCAATCATATTGAGATGTTGTTAGTATTTTTGGCTCATATTAATAATCCAGGTACCTTTATTTTTAGCCTAATCTCGTTTTATATTGGAGTGACTGGGAATCCATTAGCATTTTAGCGAAGCATTTACAATTTTAGGACATTCCTAGTTAAATGAGCAAAATAAGTTAACTATCTGGGTATTTTAATTGCGCCCTAATTGAAAAGCACTGAAAGCTCGATGGGTATGTCCGTCTCGTTCGGCAGGTA
This sequence comes from Lacanobia oleracea, assembly GCA_950371165.1. Taxonomy (NCBI): domain Eukaryota; kingdom Metazoa; phylum Arthropoda; class Insecta; order Lepidoptera; family Noctuidae; genus Lacanobia; species Lacanobia oleracea. The sequence continues at coordinate 3,434,968 of OX493405.1, forward strand.
TAATTTGACGTATAAAATGAAGGTATTAAAATATCCAATTAGTCATACCGAAGCCATACCTCCGATTTCAGAGTTAAGTATTTGAAAATCAGTATGTGCAGTCCACCTAGCTATTAGTGTGCAATAAGCTAACTGGCAACTTTTTTAAAATAATGTTAAAGTATGCTGAGTAGACAGTTATTGTACACCACACTCCTAAGTATGTCATAAGCTTAAAAAGTTATTTACAAAATTCTCGCAACGAAAACAAGCAATACCAATCATTGCGTCTGCTGAACCCTCGATAACACCATTATTTTCTCGAACTTGAGAAAGAAAGACATCAGCTTCTGTCTGGTACTTCAGTGACCAATATTTGTAACAATGAGTCACCACTTTAAACCTGTCCGTCCTTTTCCGATCTATGTATATGGTAGGCGCCAAATAAACTTGCAATTAAGCACTTCGCCATTTCCCTACCCTTCGTAGATACCCGAACAATACATTATGAACAGTTTTTCATTAGATAGAGTCTTTAAGTCAAGAGTGAAAAGGTTACTAATAGGCAAGCGTGCTCCATCTTCGACCACATCATCGCTTACTATCACATCAGGTGAGACAGTGGTCAAACGCGTGCCTATCTATAGTAAAAAAAAATATGCTAGAGAACGTAAAGGATCACGATAGTAGTCGATTCAGGACTACTTTTATGATTCCTGTAACCTCCGAAAAAGCAAAAAATGATAACTTTAATTTTTTTTTTTTTTTTCCTAAACATAGGCACGCGTTTGACCACTATCTCACCTGATGGTAAGTGATGATGTGGTCGAAGATGGAGCACGCTTGCCTAGAAATAACCTATTCACTCTTGATTTAAAGACTCCCAGGTTGTAGCTATCAGGAAACACAGACTCCGGCAGGGAATTCCACTCCTTAGCTGTACGCATTATGAATGTGTTACCAAAACGTTTTGTGCGTATGGGTGGGATATCCACCGTGTACCGGTGGCGCATCGCCGTTCGTCTTGTGGTCCGATGATGGAACGGGCTTGGCGGAATTAAATTATGCAATTCCGACGCACATTCCCCAAAATGCAACCGGTAGAAAACCGACAGGCTAGCAACTCGTCGTCGATGTTCCAGACTTTGGAGCTTCGTCGCGACAAGCCTCTCATTGCCGATGATCCTCTTGGCTCGTTTCTCAATTGACTCAAGGGCATCAAGTTGGTATCTGGCAGATCCATCCCAAAGATGAGAGCAGTACTCCATACACGATCGAACTGCGCTTGATAGAGTTTAAGCAGCTGTTCCGGCGTGAAGTATCGTCTCACCTTTGCCAGAATCCCCAACTTCTTTGCAGCCACTTGGGCTTTTGCCTCTATGTAAGGGCCAAAATTGAGAGTAGATGTTAATGTAACCCCAAGAAGCTCAAGTTGGTCGGTTATCGGCACGGTTAAACCTCGGAAAGATGGAGCTGGGTGGAATTGGCTCCTTTTGGCGGAAAATAGACACGCTTGGGTCTTAGCAGCATTGAACTTGACCAGATAGGCATCGCCCCATTCAGAGACTGCCTGTAAGGACACGTTCAAGCGGTCAACCATTGCCTCCCGGAGAGACCGGATCTGCGACCCACCAGCTCGTGCGTCGGACACGTATCTCTCAGCAACAGTGCTGTCGTCTGCATACCCAAAGGTACCGGGTTTAAGCAGATCATTAATATGCAGCAAGAACAGTGTTGCCGAAAGCACCGAACCCTGAGGAACCCCGGCATTAATATCCAGCAGTCCAGTCGAGCAGCCATCAATGACCACTCGGATAGACCGATCCCTCAGGAAATCTGCGATCCAATCACACAAACCGGCGGGCAGACCGAAGGAAGGAAGCTTACTAATAAGGCTATCGTGCCAGACCCTGTCGAAGGCCTTCGAGATGTCAAGGGAGACTGCTAGTGCCTCCCCGTGCTTCTCTATGGCCTCACTCCAGATGTGGATGGCATACGCTAGAAGATCCCCAGTTGACCGATTTCGGCGGAACCCGTATTGACGGTCACTAAGAATATCATTCGCTTCTAGGTACGCCAGGAGCTTATGATTCAGCACGCGTTCCATAGTCTTACAGAGTATGGACGTTACCGAGATGGGTCTATAATTCGACGGGTCAGCTCGACTACCCTTCTTGGGCACTGGCTGCACGTTAGCTTGCTTCCAAGCCTTCGGCACTTTTCCAGTCTCAAACGAAAGGCGAAATAGGCGTGTCAATATCGGAGACAACTCAGGCGCACAAGTCTTCAGAACAATTGCCGGTATCCCGTCGGGACCACTAGCCTTGTTCACGTCTAGGTTACGCAGTACCCTACGGACGTCCTTCTGATGAATGCGAATGTTTGCCATACTCGACTCGCATCCACCAGGAGAAGCAGGGGGCGTCGCGCCACCAGGATCCAGACGTGAAGATTCCGCATACAAAGAAGCAAACAAGTTCGCTTTCTCCTCAGCGGAGTGGGCCAGCGTCCCGTCGGGTCTCAGCAGTGGTGGTAGTGAGGGGCGGCAGAAGTTCGATTCGACCGACTTAGCCAGGGACCAAAAAGCCTTACTACCTGCTGGGTATGAAGCAAGTTTGTTCCCTATTCGGCTAATGTGGTCAAACCGAGCCCTCCGCAACACTTTCTTGCAGGACTTGGCAGCCCTGTTGAAGGCTCTCTTCCTCCGACTCACGTTATTTGCTTTGCGCTTACGAGCGTCGACCCATGCCAGGTACGCCGCGTGCTTAAGCGCATCAGCGCGATTGCACTCGGCACCAAACCAAGGACGAGCTTCGCCAGATTTCGCTATGTCAGAGAACGGAATGTAGTACTCCATTCCCCTCCGCAACACATCCGACACGGCGTCCGCGCACGACGAAGCATCAGTGGAAGAAAAGCAACTAGGCTGCCAAGGGTAACATGCGAAAAAAGATCGCAAGCCATCCCAATCTGCTGACCTGTATCGCCATACCCGCCGGGTACCTCTTGGGCTAGGGTCGGGCGGGGAGTAGACGGATACAGACTTCACCAGACAGTGGTCGGAACTACCCAGTGGTGAAGAAATCGACACCGAATAGCGGTCTGGATCTGTTGTCAGCAAAAGGTCCAAGCAATTGGCAGTGTGCGAATCAACATCGGGTACCCTCGTTGCTCCCTGGACCAGCTGGGTAAGATTTAACGCAAGTGCTAGCTTTCGCGTCTCTCGTCCAGCATGGTCTATGCACTGGTATGGGAAGAGCCACTCCTGATGGTGCGCATTGAAGTCCCCCAGTAACACCAATTGGGCAGAAGGGTACCGCTGCTGAGCCGCATCCGCCGCCTCACTCAGGTGCTGTGTAAGCCCAGTTGTCTCCAAATCACCGCTGTGCGAACGGTAGACGCAGGCGTAGACAATTTTGTCTAGGCCTGTGTCCACTATAGCCCACAGCGTCGAGAACCTGGAGTCTTCAAGGTAACGGAGACGCCGATAGCAGAAGTCGTCCCGGGCGTACATGCATACGCCCGCACGTGGTCTGAAGTGGTGCTCCAGGGTAAACCCTGGGTAAGACAGGTATGACACGTCCGACGGACATCCGATCTGCGTCTCCGACAGGAACAAGAGCGCTGGTTTCTCGGTCTCAAGGTGGTGATGGACTGCAGCGAGATTTGAGTGCAGACCTCGTGTGTTAGAGAGGTGCACTTTATGCGAAAGGGCGTGCTGCCGCTGTACAGCTTTTCTCTTTTTTCCCTTGTTCATTGTAAAAGTGAGCGAGGTTGAGGAGAAGGAAGTGAAAAGAGGTTCCATGCTGCTAACCCTCAGGCACGCCCTGGCAGGACGACATCTTTGGGGGACTAGTCTGGAGACTGCGGGGACGCCCGAGCCCCCCCGGAAATGGCCATCGGGCCCTTTCATCTGGTCGCCAACCAGCACGATGGTGCATTCCGGGATTTTTCGCCAGTTGGCGGGGCAGCCTTTCATGTGTGGCTAGCACATTACTTGGGCCCCCAACTACCTGGCGGTCGGCCAGCGGCGCACCGTGCCTCGGATCCCGCTACCCTCCGCGACTAGTCTCCCGATACGCCCACGCCAGGGCAAGCCTGGTTGGTCTGCCTGCATTGGAACAACTATTTCGACCCAACTCCTCTGGATTGGCTACACTGAGCATCGTACCGGAACGCAGCTAAGCCGCTTGGCGGTACGTCTTTGCCCAGTGGGTGGTCACAAGCCATCGGCCGAAGCCTACCACCAGTTAGTGTCACCTGATTAGCACCACCCGGGGACCACGTGTAGGGTCTAAAATTTGGGTATTCTCCTACGGACGCGGGTGACTCGGCCCCAAAATTTTAATTTCGGAAGTCAGTGTTAAAATACGAAGAAACAATCAAAAACACCGGCTTCCGATTATTAAAATTATTTTTTGTAAAAAGGTTTTATTATTTTTTGCTTTTCAATAATTTCGGAGGTTTAATTTTTTTGTGAAAAGTTTTTATTGATATTGAGATAGTCAATAAATGTGGTATCTAGCGCATACCATATGTTGGGGTTAGCTTTAAATTAAAACAAGCAGAGCTGAGTGAGTACCAGTACTGCACGTGGATATGCGTGACTATGCTTAACGATTGACAAATATTTAAAAATATCAACCCGAACCAACGGCTTCCCGAGACATGGAGGCATTCAGGCATGCTTAACTTAGAAGTTATGACTTAGCTTAAAAAATCAAAACATCATTACATAGTATGAAACAAAGTCGCTTCCGCTGTCTGTTTGTCCCTTTGTATGCTTATATCTTTCAAACTACGCAAAGGATTTTAATACGGGTTTCTTAAATAGATAGTGGTTCTCGAGGAAGGTTTTAGTATAAAATTTGAACCCGTGCGAAGCCGGGGCGGGTCGCTAGTTGATGATAAAAATGTAGATAACTGGTTTGGGGAAAATTGTGATCTCACATGTTACTTGATCTCACAGGCTCACAATACAACATAGTCATCTTGACCTGGGTCAGCTAGAGCAAATACAAATAAAATAAAAAAGGTCGCTCCGTAAAGTTACAAGGACCCTTCGCAAATAATGTACTGTGCCATTGTGATCCATTTCAAATGTTCTCTGTTACTTGAGCTGTAACGCTCCACCATAATAACCATCATCAATCAAGGCAGTGTTTCCATGTTTTTGGAATATCATTGAAGTAACCGAATTCCAAATTTAAAATCGATCATACCAATAGAAGTTGCTCACATCCCTTTATCAACTAGAAAAGATCTGATGATCTTCAAACGGCTGAACCGATTTTCTTGAATCATAGCTAAAAACTCTCTCTATTAAATTATCTGTAAACTACAAAAAACCACCTAAAAATCGGTTCACCCATTTAAGAGCTACGGTGCCACTGACACATACACAAACAAACACACATAACGATCAAACTTATCACCCCCTCTTTTTTCGTCGGGGGTTATAAATAATAATATAATAATATAACACATAACACTCTTCCAAATTCGTGATTCTAAGAGGACTCAACCAAATAATAATAATAATAATACAACCAGGAACAAAACAATAAAATCAAAGAAGACATCAATTACCACTTTTTAGACCGACAACAAAATGTAAAATGCTGACAAGAAGCCGAGCTCAAAATCAAAACGCACGACCAACATCTTCGGGTTCGTCGCTCAGCTCCGCCTCGCAGCCGCCGGGACCTGCGCCATCCGCGAGTCCAAGGATTCTGGTAGCTGCAGTTGCGTCGAGTTCGAGCGACGAATACTTCTCGCCGCCGACGACACCGCCACCTGCGCGTCGGCGCGGACGAGGCCGACCACCGGCTAGCTTAGGACTTCGAGGCCCACCGGCCTCTGACAGGGTCCCCGCTACCGGTGGAAGTGTGCAGCGTATGAAATGGTCGCAATCGATAAACGAGAATGTAATACGCTCATACTTTGGGGCTACAGAGGGAGGAACTAACCTGACTGCGTACCGTGGTCGGATGCTCTCTCTGTTTCAGGTACTTGAGCCAGCTGTCAACGTTTCAGCCCAGCGATTATCGGATCAGGTGCGGGTTATCCAGCGTAACCATATGTTGGATGACGCCGTACTTGATAGACTGCGTCTAGAATCACGGAGCAGCCGCGTCTCACCTACTTCGCTACCGGCCGCGGTGCAAATACAACCCAGTGCAAGTGTTTCACCGCGACCCAACTACGTCGGTGAAGATGATGATGACGGGGCCACATCCGTGAGTACCCAATGCAATGAGCGATTGAGGAGCGCTTTGGAGGATGCCTTCCAAGAGTATCGCTTCACACCCCCTGGTCTTAGACCTCGTCTACCTCGTTTGCCCATGCATAATAAAAATAGGGCGCTGGTGTGTGCTCTAGATTCGCAGCTAACAAGTTATTTTGATAGCAGCGAAGACCTTGCCGATACCCACTCGATCTTGTACTGTGCGGCTGCAGCGGCATGTCGTGTAGCTCATGTCAAATTTCCTAGTAATGACAGAGTTACACGACCAGCTGTACCAGCTTGGCAGTGCAGGATCGAGCGTCGTATCGGTGAGGCTAGAGCACTCATCGGCAAACTAATCTGCTTCAGGGAGGGCAACACTCGCCGCAGAGTGATGCGCTTTGTGAGGCGGGCTTTCTCGGGGACTGATATTAGTCCTCGGGATTATCTGACCCGCGTCACAGAGCGTATCGACTTCCTGAAGCAGAAAGTCTATGCATGGGCAAACCGTATACGTCGGTACAAGCGGCGAGTGGAGCGATACACTCAGAATCGCACATTCCAAAGCAATGAGAGGTGGGTTTATAGGGCTTGGGAGCGACCAGACCAAGGTGTGACTGATACGCGCCTACCGGATGATGATGCCATGTGTTCATTCTGGCGCAGCATCTGGTCGGTGCCTGTCAGTCATACCGAGGGCGATTGGACTCGAGAGGTCGAGCGCGCGTGCGATCCGATACCAGAAATGGGGGCAATTAACATCAGCCCCCAAGACGTAGCTCGTGCAGTCCGTCCGTTGCCTAACTGGAAATCTCCGGGACCGGACGGGCTGCACAACTTTTGGATTAAATGGTTCAAAAGATCGCACGCTCGCTTGGCATCTCAATTCCAGTCTGCATTAGAGTCAGGGTCGCTGCCCCAGTTCCTAACTACAGGAATAACCCACTTGCTCCATAAATCAGGTAGTACCGCGGAGCCTAAAAATTATAGACCGATCACGTGTTTACCGACGGTCTATAAAGTCCTTACATCCATTTTGAGAGGAAAAATTAACCACCATATTGATAGTAATTCAATAATGTCTTCTTCTCAGAATGGATGTAGGAACGGTTCCCGCGGTACTAAGGAGCTGCTCCTCATCGACATAGCCATTAGCCAACAGGTTCGACGTTCCCGAAGAGATCTGTCGACATGCTGGATAGATTATAAGAAGGCCTATGACTCGGTGCCACATACATGGCTCATGAGGGTGCTGGAGCTGTACAAAGTTGATGCAGTTTTACGCACCTTTCTGATGTCGTGTATGGGGCAGTGGAGGACGGTTCTTCACTATCCAGGGTGTCGACAGACCCAGGCGAACAGCGAACCGATAAGGATCGAGCGTGGCATATTTCAGGGTGACAGTCTGAGTCCACTGTGGTTTTGTCTGGCCCTCAACCCTCTCAGTACATTGTTGGAGGGTTCGGGCCAAGGCTACCGGTTGAGAAGAGGTGGTCGGGTCATATCGCACCTCCTTTATATGGATGACTTGAAACTCTTTGCTCCTAACAACTTGCAACTGATGAAGCTACTGAAGGTAACAGAAACCTTCAGTGGCGCCATCAGGATGGAATTTGGTTTGGACAAATGTGCGGTCATGCATGTAAAGCGAGGGGAGATTATGGAATCCGTGGGAACACAACTCTCGGATTCCATAGACCTTAGGTCCCTCTCCTCAACCGAAACTTACAAGTATTTGGGTATGTCGGAAGCGTTAGGCATCAGTGCTACGGACATGAAACAATCGTTGAAGGAGCGCTTCTTTGGCCGCCTGAACAAAGTACTTAACAGTCTTTTATCAGGCGGAAACAAGGTGCGCGCCTTCAACGGTTGGGTCATGCCGGTTTTGATGTATTCTTTCGGCATACTCAAATGGACTCAGACGGAACTTGACGCCCTGGATAGGAGGGTACGTTCACTGCTTACCGCAAATCGGATGCATCACCCACGGTCATCGGTGATGAGGCTGTATATCCCGCGGAAGTGCGGGGGTCGTGGCTTCTTAAATGCTAAGACCCTGCACAACCGCGAGGTATACAGCCTTAGGGAGTACTTCCTAGAGGCCGACGTGGGTATGCATCGAGATGTGGTAGCGGTGGACAAAGGCCTCACCGCGCTCTCCTTGGCTAACGAGAACTGGCGCAAACCTGTGGTATTAGATACTAACGACCGCAGGGAGGTATGGCAGAGCAAGGAGCTTCACGGACGCTTTTATCGGGTCCTACATGGGCCCGATGTAGACTTCTTAGCGTCCGTAGCCTGGCTTCGTTTTGGTGACCTCTTCGGGGAAACCGAAGGTTTTGTCTGTGCAATTATGGACGAAGTTATGATGACTAATAACTACCGGAAATATATTGTGAAGGACGGTACGGTTGACATATGTCGGGCATGTCACCGGCCCGGGGAATCCATCCGCCACATTATTTCCGGTTGTTCTAGTCTGGCTAACGGAGACTATTTGCACAGGCACAACCTTGTAGCCAGGATTATCCACCAGCAACTTGCTCTTAAATACAATCTTGTGGAATCGGAAGTACCGTACTATAGGTATGTGCCCGACCCAGTTCTCGAAAGTGGTAGTTGCACATTGTATTGGGATCGGTCTATCATCACTGACAGGACTATTGTTGCCAATAAGCCTGATATAGTGGTGATAGACCGACTAGAGCGTCGCGCAATGATTGTTGACATAGCAGTCCCTCATGACGAGAACCTCGTGAAGTCAGAGAAAGATAAACAAACGAAGTATCTTGACTTGGCTCGCGAGGTTGTCGACATGTGGGATGTGAACACAGCAGTTATTGTGCCGATAATCGTGACGGCCAATGGCATTATTGCCAAGAGCCTCGACCAACATCTCAAGAGGCTCTCGTTGGGCAGCTGGATCAAGGGCTTGATCCAGAAAGCAGTACTCCTGGACACGGCGCGCATCGTTAGGAGGTTCCTCTCTCAGAAGCCCTGACCACCGGTAGCTTGGACCCTGTTCCCGATACCGGTGGGTTACTATTTTTTATATTTTTAAATGTTTTTTGTATTTTTATAGAAATATTTAAAAATGTAATTTGTATGTATATATAAATAAATAAATGGAATAATAATAATAATTTTTTTTTTTTTTTTATTTATTTCTCTGGTTGTTCTCGTCTAGCTAACGGAGAATACTTGCATAGGCACAACCTTGTAGCCAGGATTATCCATCAGCAACTTGCTCTGAAATACTCTCTTGTGGAGTCGGAGGTGCCATACTATAGGTATGCGCCCGACCCAGTTCTCGATAATGGCAATATCTCATTGTACTGGGATCGGTCCATCATCACTGACAGGACTATTGTTGCCAATAAGCCTGATATAGTGGTGGTGGACCGAATTGTGAGGCGTGCAATGATTGTAGACATAACCGTCCCGCATGACGAGAACCTCGTGAAAGCCGAGAAAGACAAACAAATCAAGTATATTGACTTGGCTCGCGAGGTTGTCGACATGTGGGAAGTGGACTCCGCAATCATTGTACCGATAGTCGTATCGGCCAATGGCTTAATAGCCACGAGCCTCGACCAACACCTTAGGAGGCTCTCGTTGGGCAGCTGGATCAAGGGCTTGATTCAGAAAGCGGTACTTCTGGACACGGCTCGCATTGTCAGGAGGTTCCTTTCTCTGGAGCCCTGACCACCGGTAGCTTGGACCCTGTTCCCGATATCGGTGGGCTACTATTTTTATATTTTTAAATGTTTTTGTATTTATTTTATTCAAATATTTAAAAATATAATTTATATGTATGTAAATGAATAAAGGATAATAATAATAATTTATTTAATTCAGACCATTGATCCATATAGTGTTAGTAAAATCTAAACCTATTGTTAGTACATAAAAAGCTTAAATTAATTGGCGACATGTACGCCAGTACGCACATGCCTAGCTGCCCAGTGGCTAATGAAAGGCCCATCAATTTTGTCCGCCAGTGTAGCCAGTATGCAATTTTACCTAGCGACGTCATTTTATTTTCCAACCACGCGAACGAAGCCGCGGGCAATAGCTAAGTATACTACTCTGTCAAGAAAGTACCGGGAAAAGATCAATAATACACAAAATGTCTGTTATTCATCCAAATTTATTTTATTACCTTCAAAGTATGCTCCTTTAGAAACGATACACTTGCGCCAACGAATAATCCATTCATCAAAACATTTTTTAAACGCTGCTTCCGGAATTGAGTTCAGTTCTCGCCGCAAATTCTCCTTTATGTCTTCTATCGATTGAAAACGGGTGCCACGAAGTGGTAATTTGAGTTTAGGAAAAAGAAAAAAAGTCAGCAGAAGCCATATCTGGTGAATATGGTGGGTGCTGGATGGTACCTATTTGTTGAGTGTTTGGTTAAAAATTCGTTCACAATGATAGCCTTGTGCGAAGGCGCATTGTCGTGGTGCAAAATCCAAGAATTTTCTTTCCACAAATCTGGCCTTTTTCGTCGAATTTGCTCTCTTAAACGCCGCATAACGCTCAAATAATATTATTTATAAATAAAGAATATTATTTGAGCGTTATGTTATGTTAGACCTTTTAGGGATTTTCAGTCACTATTTCCTTCACTTTTGCGATTTTAACTTCAGTTGCAGACGTTGACGGCCTACCAGAGCGAGGCAAATCTTCCATCACATCTCGATCGCTTTTGAACGCTTTGAACCACTCATAAGCACGAGTTTTTGATAAAGTCGATTCACCGTAAGCCTTCTGTAACATTTTCAGTGACTCCGAACACGAAATTCCATTGGCGATGCAAAATTTAAGACAAACTCTTTGTTCGATATTTTTGTCCATTATGAAATTCGCAATACACACTATATATGATATTACTAAAACCAGCACTGTATTTAATATAAATAACAGATGCAACTCAAACTCCGCGCCAAAATGGAAAACAGTTGTGCCAATCTAACAACTAAAAAAAAAACAAAAATTTGAATTTGGAACCATAAACAAATCATCCATTCCCGATACTTTTTTGACTGAATGTACATAAGTGAATCAAAATACATTCATAGGCACTTACAGAACATTTCTACATAAACTCTTCTGAATGATAGCCAGAATCAATAGAAATTGGCAGTCAATGTCGACATGTTATTGAGCAACGATTCAACTATTTTGGATCCCGCAAAGAAATTTTTTTTTTATGAAAATTTGCCGCGGGAATTCTTTATTCTACTACCCTTCACATAAGAATACAGAATATATAGCCTTCTTAAATCATAAAAGATTTTGATTCTTTTTTTAAATCCTTTGTTGGCTTTACTGTAGCTAGGTAAACAAAATCTCGTAAATATTGCAATATTTCCAACAGAGAGTTAATTACTTTTCCTTTCAGATCAACATACAAATCGTTCAGGAGGAAAATAACAAGTTTCATGACAGGCGGCTGTTTTCTCATTTAATCTAGTTATACATTTTTATTGCATAATGAGGTTTCGAAACTTCTTTATGTTTTTAATATTTATCAGTTTGATGGACAGCCTGTTGAACTCAACTCGACATCAAAGGCATGTCATGTCGAATGCTTTAGGTTGATCCACTTTAAAGATAGATTTCATAAAATGTTGCTAGCTGTATACATTACAAAAAATATTAAATTACTAGTCTTAAGCTGGAGTAATATCTGAATACTAGTTGACTCGCGCAACTTTTTCTGCGTCACAATTTTCATTACTGCTTCGCTCCTATTAGTCTTAGCGTGATAATATGTAGCCTATAGCCTTCCTCGATAAATGGGCTAACTTACACTGAAAGAATTTTTCAAATTGGACCAGGGGTTCCTGAGAACTAACAAACAAACTCTTCAGCTTTATATATTAGTATAAGATAAGATTTTTTCGAGTAATAAAAATATTGATATAGTTCTAAAAATATAATATATTACTAAACAAAAAGAGGACTTCTACTCCTTTTTGGCGCTTCACGGCAAAAATGGTTTCACTAAATACTAGGATAGCATACAATGCGTGAACGACAACCGAAAGAGAGCAATACTTACCAATATTGTGATTGTCGCTTCCTTTGCCGCCAAAAATGTCATACCAAGTAGTAGGATACCATTTAAAAGATACGTGAATGTTATGCGATAGTGGATAATATCACAGTTATATAAAATACGCGAGGATTAGTAAACGACAGGGAACCGTCGAACCCTCTGTTGTACATCGAACAGTTGATGCAGTTGTTTTTTGCATCATGAGTTTTGATCGTAAAGCTATAATAAAATGATTAAAAATAGCTTCAGCGAACATCTTCACCCGCGTTAAAATTGAAATAAAGTTATCCCACAGTACTTACTGTTATACCAAGTCCTACTATAGTACAGCTAGGTCCTAGCCTTCATAACGATTGTAACCATGATTTTGTAAACACAGATTTAAAAGAGTGTCCATGGAGTTTCTTGCACGTTCTTCTCCATAGGATCTACTCTTCGGAACGTACAACTGCCGCGCTGAAGACAGGGTCGGTGAGTGTGTGTTGCTACAGAACAACTTGCTGCTCTTGTCGCTAGCGCGGCAGAATTAGCTTCATCTATTAGAATGACCGACCTTGACTATTTGAAAGTGCCTGTAACTTGTCTATCAATATAATTATATAAAATTCTTCCGTTACTGACTGATTGAGTAACTAACAGACAACGAACAGCCGTAACTACTGGACGTAGAAAGCTGAGATTCGGCAAGTCGCTGGTTTGGCTTGGAGAGTGTAAGGAGCTCTAAGAGTGGATTTCCTGTGATTTCCACGGGAACGGGAAAAAATTATATGGGCGTACGAAGTCGCGGGAGAAAGCTAGTTTAAAATAAAAGATTTTGTATTTATTTGTATTATTCTTCCAGTCTGACCGAATGCAGCCTATCGGACCTCAGTACTATGTAATACAAATACCCCTTGCCTAACCAATTATTATGAAATGACATTTAGTAGTTTTGTAGAAATATACACCGTTTAATTCTGCAGTCTATCTACAAAATACGGTACGTCTTTACCTTTTGTGTGCTCAACTAATCAGCGGGCTTCCTCATAATAAGTCGCTGTCACCGACAGAGAGCAGCTTTGTTTCCGCGCCGAAGGAGCCGTGTATTGGAAATAATAGACGGATGCTGTGTGAGCCGGCTTGGGTTAATTAGCTCTAGATTGTTCAGCTCAATAGGCACTAGGATAAGCACTGTCAGACGCAGATGAATAATTTGTTATGATTCTTAAATAATAAAGAGAAAAGGTAAGTTTTTTGTTTGCTGTAATCTCCGGAATTGGTGATTCGATTTCGAATTTGCTTTCAGAGATAGAAAGTTACATAGGGTGGTTTTCGGTCGTTTAATCCTGGTATATGTGGGCCACGGTCTGGTCGGCAGCCGCTCCACGTTAAATACTTGTATTCAGAAGAAACCGGTGTAACTGGAAGCCGACGCCAATACAGTTGGGAAAAGGCTAGACAGATGATAATGACATGTGGGTCTAGGAAGCGAACTGTTTAAGCCAGCGTAAGCGAGACAAACAATCATCGCTATACTTTTGTACATAATCATAAGGGTGCTGGTCCATTACAGTGGAGCGAGACAGCGGAGCGGAGAAACGGAGAAACTTTAACCAATCATCTTTGTCAAAATGTCAGTGAGTCACGTGGTACGGAGATTGAATGCAATTCCATTGGTTAAAATTTCTTCGTTTGTCCGCTCCACTGTAATGGACAGGCACCCTAATTTGGTACTTTTAATGCATCCGTACTACCACGAGATGGATTGATGAACAGATGAAGACTATCAATAATTCACTGGATACAAGACGCGCTGGACCGGCCGCGTGACAACACTTGGGGCAGATCCATTGTTCATTGTATCTATGGGCAAATCTTCAAGGTTCAGCCTGCAGTGGATGTCCTTCGGCTGACATGAAGTTGATAATGATGAGACCATCGCGTGTATTTTGTAAAGCAGTAAAAATTTTTTTTTTTTTTTTCTAAATGCCTTCTTTACTGAGGTCGAGATCTGTATCTCGTCTGGGCTTTTACAGAACTTTCCAAGTGCCAGTTGATAGGAAACACGGTACTAATGAGGCATCATCAGTCGACAAAACGTCGAGTTGTGTTCATTTCACACTCTGATATCTGTCTGATCGTAATACCTGCCGTCTTTCAATCAGTCTTCAGGAGTATCGAGTGACTTTTATCATTCCCCAATGTCGATATGTCGCGTGTTTTCTTTGATAACAGAAAACCACTTTGCTGTTCATGAGAAACCGTACAAGAATCGCGGTTTTTTACCGTCAGTTACTATGAGATATATAAAGGTTCTGGAAAATGATGGTCGCGTCAAAAATTTAATGTAAGTCAAGTGTTGTGATTGGCGGTTGAAAATAAATTCAACGTATCACAGCAGCTAACGCGGCGCTGGTCTTTCTATTTGGCACATCAATTTTGCGACATTTTCGTTCAAGAACCTTAACGAGAACCTGAACTTATTAGTACACCTTTTCAGTACTAAAACCTTTCTTGTTTCGCTAAGTACACCCGTCCGTCCGTCCGTCCGTCTTGGGATATGTGACGTTTCCATTGTATTGCGAGCAACTGCGCAACCCAATACTATGCGTGGCCCGACACTAACTTGTTTGGTTTTTACATAATGATCGTTACATGACAAAGGATAGGATCGTTTCGTTTTTTTTTTATATCGCAACATAAATAAATTTCAAGTCAAAATTCCATAAGAACCACTGGATAAGCGTACAGCTTAATTTTTATAGCTTTGTAAGAGATTAAGAAAAACAACAATTATTGCTTTAGTTAGTATTGTTATTAGTTTCTCTTACTTTAGTTAAGTTTCATTAGTATGACTAGCGCAAATATCTAAGTCTAAGTGGTTTAAGGATTAGCATTGCTAAACGAGTTGGCAATACTCATTATGACCAATAATTGAAATTATGAGTACTAATTGGTCTCTTAAACTGTACTTGTTACTTGGTAACTGCTAATAACTCACCCTCTGTTACAAGAGACTTAACCCATAGCTCATAATCATAATAATGTACTTGTCCGAATATTGTAGATACATATGGTCTTAAGATTAGTTAGTGTAAGCAGAGGTAGTAAAGCTGGCCAAGTGTGGGTGTATTAAATAAAGGTGCTATCTACCTATCCATTCGGAGAACATAGGTATGAGTTATAGTATGTTAGTTCTGACAAATAAATCAGCCTCTATACAATTGAAAAAAATATGTAAAATTTTTCAGATGGGTCAGGAATCAGGAGCCCAAATATGCGGACACTTTATAAAAAGAGCAATAGTGCATAGTAAAGTTGTGGTTGTCTGTAAGTGTTGCAGCACAGGAATATTTTTTTATTTTTAATTATGTTTTTAGCTTTAAGTAATGTTGACGATCCTAATTAATAAATATATAAATAAAAAGGAGCATAGGTACTACCTACCCATAATTTGATGAGCTGGTAGAAAATTCACCAACAACACACTAAGCCCATGTTTCTAAGATAAATAAATCTAAGTTTATACATTAAATAGTGCTGTTAGTACTATATTGCGTTGGTTGAGGAGCTCGAGGCCAGATAATAACAGTCGCACGGGTCGATCTCCAAGGTTAAGCAACACTTGCCAAGGTTGGTCTGTGGATGGTTGACAGTCTTAACATACCTACCGAGTTTCCACCGTGCCTCGGAAAGCACGTTAAGCCGTTGGTCCCGGCTGTCATTTGTAGATCTTTGACAGTCGTTACGGATAGTCAGAAGCCAGTAAATTTGACCCCAGTCTTGCCATGAAGTTCCTTGTTACCCAGTAAATGGGTTGTGGAGGTCTGGTAGGCAGCCGCTCCTCGTAAAATACTGGTATTCAGCTAAATCCAGCTTGATTGGAAGCCGACCCAAATATAGTTGGGAAAAAGCTAGGCAGATGAGTGCGATATTACGTTTCTGAAATTCTGAGCACTCAATTAATGACGAAATTCACTGAAGTAATAGATTTGGTGTGGTTTGTATTAGTAATATTACGTGATTACTGAATTCACAGACCTTAAAGTTGATTTCTTCTTCGGGTCCCGATGGCAAATAATAGGTAACTACAGTAAAGTTATTTTTTTTTGTTTAGCTCAATTCTTTTAATGGTGGGCTATTTAAAGAGACTGCCTAGAACAATTCACATTATCCAAGGTGCCCCACCGAGTACCATATCACCATGCTGTACCGAACTAGCACGAGCTCCTCGGGGTCACAATCGGCACCTGGTGACGGAAATAGTCTCGTTTGTGACGTTGTCGGTTATTTCCGGCGCATTCATCATCATCGGGCCGGACACGTGAGCGATCCGGCCCGGACACGGCTTGATTAATGTAACGAACAGGAGCTTTTGAAAATTGTGCAATCGGAGTATTGAATTTCAGAGTATAGCAGAAATATAAGCTGGAACTAGTGTCATGAATATTTTTTCCAAGCTTTGCCAGACACACATAAAAACTTGCTTCGTTTTTATGTGTGTCTGGTTGAAAATTAGTGCTCAATTTTTAGGGTTCCGTACCCAAAGGGTATCCAACGGAACCCTATTACTAAGCCTCAGCTGTCCGTCCGTCCGTCCATCCGTTCGTCCATCTGTCTGTCAACGGGCCGTATTGCAAGAACCGTTATAGAAAGACACTTGTTTCACAGAGCGTGTATTTCTATTGCCGCTATTACCTACAACAAATAATAAAAACTAATGCTCAAAAATTAAAAATGAATTCGTTCCAAGAAACGTGTTTTTTTTTTTTTTTATGGTACTGAACCTTTCGTGTAAGAGCTCGACTCGCACATGGCCGGTTATTTCTTGTTCCTAACTTAAAAGATTATTTGGTTCCTTACTTACTTTAGATGCAATATATTGACGCTTATTAGAATTACAGCAGACACATTAACATAATTCCAATAAATTGTCTAAATATAAAAGTATTATGTAAGTATGCAATCCCATCACAAATTGTGTACAATTCTCAAAGGATTGAAACTGGGACACCGGTACTATTTTGATATCTAATACCTATTGATAACGTGATCACTCCTCACCTTCATTCGAAACACCCGTTAGTAACTAAATATTTATTTCAGAATGGTTTCAAAGCTATTAAAAACTTTAAACAAATCGCCATAATGATTTATTGACAAATCAATAACACTTATCAATTTACCTTATTGCGTATTAACCTCTCGAACGTTCGCGGACATTCACCCAAAATGCCTCACGCGTCGAGGATTTTTCGATTATTCTTTTTTTTTGGTTTGACCTTGAGAAAAACGCAAATTTCGTGGTTATATTGATAATTATATGCAATAAATTATACCTTCCCGGAAAGCCCATTAGTTTTCCTATCGAACTGTGTAAGATTATAAATAAATGAAACTGACCTGACTTCGTAGCGACGAGATAAATTGGCATTTTGCAAATTTTCTTACACATAACCTTTAACTTTCTCACATTACACCAAAACCACACACATATTCTCGAAAAAAACACTTGAATACGATAGTCCATACATTTGCGCAAAAACAATATTACTCATATCACATCAAAACACAATAATTACACGACACAATCACTTTTTCCGCAACTCAACAAAAAGCCGCCATTACTGGCGCGCAAAATGTAAACACTGACGAGATAGGTACCTCGGTGTACTGTTGCCAGAAAAAGGTTACGAGAAGAAATTTTCGATGTACTATAAATTTTTTACTGAATTTTTATAATGTGTTATTAGTGGTGTTTATAATGATTTTTGTTATGTTACTGTTAGTAATGCTACTTTATTGTAAATAAACTTTTTTTGTAATATTGTTTTACAAAAAAAGTTTTTTTATTTTATTTTCATTTATATTTTATAAAACCGTTAGAACCAGAATAGTAGGTGTTGTTCGCGTGTAAGTATGTTTATATCAAGATATTTAGATTTTGTGGTAAGTAAAAGAAGCCAGTAGTAGTTCAATCGATTTAGTATGGATAAAAAAAGGTATATTTGAAAAGCAAAATACTCCCAAGGTAGATTCGTATAAATTTTGACAAGATCTGATATAGTGAAACTAAATCATTGTACGTCTTGTATTATTATCTCAGAGTGGCTAATTATTGCATGTTTTATGTACCTTTATTTTTGAGTGAAAATGAAAATTTTTCTCCCCCTTTGGGATAGAATTTAGATTAATCTTTTCTTATCGGATACCTTCGTCATACAAAGAACAGTGCTAAGGAATTGTGCGAAATGTCACACTCCTATTTCATGTGTTTTTCGGATTTGCGTTGATATGTTAGTTATATACCAATATAGACTAGCTTTAGACTAGCGGGGTGTATAGGGGTCCCATTCAACATCCATGGGGACCCAAGCCTCACCTGCACGTGGTGCACCCTTGCCATGAAGCTATGGCGACCCGCCAACACGCATTGGATCAGCGTGGTGGGTTATGGTTCAACCCCAACCCCCCCCCCCCCTTTGGGGAGGTCTATGTCTAGCAGTGGACGTCTTTTGGCTGAAATGATGATGATCAACTTGCTTTTACCAGCGGTTTCAACCACGGGAAAGTACATGTTTCCACACAAATCCCCCCCCCCCCGTTTTTGATAGAATTTTGAGTAATCCTTTCTTATCGGATCCCTACGTCATTCAAAGAACTAGACGATGATCTTTATACATATCATCATCATTTCAGCTGAAAGACATCCACTGCTGGATAAAGGCCTAACCCCAAACATCGCAACAATGACCGGTTCTGTGTGTCTCGCATCCAGTGGATTTCCACGACCCTCACTAAGTCGTCGCTCGTTCAGTTATATACTTACTAACAACTGCATCAACCACCAATCTTCCTTCCTTTCTCAGAGAAGCCTTTGAATGATTTGGAATAAAATGTACTTCTTTTCAGGGAATTTATTTATGTTATGAAAAAATAAAAGAATATAAATAAAAATGTAAAAACATATATTTTGTCATAAGGTTCACTTTACACATTGAGATTTTGTCCTGTATTATGGGTTTTACTTTCAAAAATATACAATTTCACAATACTCAATCTCAGACTAAAGCAAAAATAACAAATGTATTCGTACATTTACATAGATATATTGAAGGTGGTACACTTTATTGTAACAGCTAGGATATACATTGGGGTTTTGTCCTGTATTATGGGTTTTATTTTCAAAAATATACAATTTCACAATGCGCAATCTCAGACTAAAGCAAAAATTATAAATGTATTTGTACATTACATATAATGAGTATTCGTACATTATTTACAACGCACAAACTGAGACTGATATCTTACCCAATAGGCAAGTCCAGGCTAGGCCTGGACTGCCCTGCTTCGCTGATGTGGACTCTTCCATCTGGGGAATTCTCGATCGGCACCGTCGAATCGGTCAACCGTAGAGAACCCCCAGGTGTTTGGTCGACGACGACAGCTCGAGACCTAAAAGAAACAATTACAAATTACACCACTGAAACTAAAGAAACACTGTAGGTAACGCTATGAAAAAGACACTCACCGTGGTGGTGAGGGACCGTCGATTTCCCGTTCCGGGGCCTTCCATACGAGGTCCAATAACAGGGCCCGACGAGCCGAGGGTAGCCGGTTAGGCCCGGGGCTGCCACGGCTGTCCCGGTCATCCCCAACAGGGGTGACGCTTCGAGAACGTAATCTTAAAATAAAATGGAAAACATTAGTAGGTACTTGTACAATGTTTTGATCACCCAACTCAACCCATAAATGCCTGCAAGTATAATATAATACCCTGCCTAAGTAAATGCGAAATAACGTAAAATAGAAGAAAAAAAAATTTTTTTTTTTGATCATGAAAAATATAAAATCGAAAAATAAAACAATCTTTACATTTGGCTTTCATAGATATGAACACTAAGACAATATTTACGTTATACTGAATATTCAATAATCACAACAAAAAAATAATCGAAAAATTTTTTTTGCTGTCTGTACTTTATGCAATGTTTACGACTTTGGCGCCATTTTTACCGGTTTATTTTCTTTCAACAACGATTATGATAACAATATGCAATTATATCACTTTGTAGTAACTTTATTATGTTTATAGGTAAATAAACTAACAACTTATGTAGATTTCAAAGCATTTCGAGATAAATTTTGCACTAAAACAAGTCGAAACACGACGGCCATGACGGAAAAAAATACGCATCTTCACAAGTTTCGTCACTTTTTCACTGGCATATTTATTACTTTTCCAAAAACAAACACTTGCAACGTAATCTACACTTATTTCTCAGTAATTCTATATAAATCTTATAAGATTACTCACCGTTTTCTAATTGGAAACATGATTTTCGTCCGCACGCAACCACACGCAACAATGGCTCCAAAAAGTGACAGATAGCTGAATGACGGATCACTTTATTTTTTTCAATCTTCTTCATTCCATGTATCGATATTGCCAATGGAAAATATTTTAATAGAAAGCGAATGAACTATTCTGTTCAATCAAATAAAGAACGGGTTGCAACTTGAAAATATACGTCACAGAAAAAATATCCAATCGGTGCAAGTCACTCTCGTACACCCATGTGTACAATTGCGCTATGGGCACTCAACTCTCTCGTACACCCGTGTGTACGAGAAACGCGCGAGAGGTTAACAACACAATGGTGTATCCGACCACCTGAAAACTGAAGTGCGTACAGGGCCTTATAATTCCGCCGGCTCGTAGCCCCGCTACGACGCTACAGGTCGCCTCTCCAGTCAGCCACGAGCTACGGCGTAGCGCGCTCGTGAATCTCGTAGCAAAGCCGAACATTCCCGAAGTTTGTGCTCGGTCTTCTCCAGAACATTAAAAATGTTATAACATTTTTTTCTCCTTTATGAACACTAAAGTTTATGTGATTTATCTTTGAAAAGTAATCAGTGGTTGAATTTGTTTTTGTTCGATATTAAACTTGAAGGTAAGAAAAAGTAATAAAAGTTTGATGTTTCTTTTCGATATTTAAGTTTTCTGAACGTGACTTAAATTATATATTTTTGATTAGGTTCTGTAAACTTCTCGTGTTCTTTGTGTAGGCAATTTTGTAACGTTTTAAGTTATTGTTTACAATATAACATATCAGCAGCATGTTACTGTTCAACTGCTGGGCAAAACTCTCTTTGTAAGAAGGCGCGAGCATTAACTACCATGTTACAACACATGGTCAAGGTGGTTTTGATGATTTCATCTATGCCTCTCTTCTCTTATCTTCTATACATAAAACAGCCGCTTCGATTCATTTTAGTACGATTTTCACTTGTAGACAGACCGATAACCGAGGAAGGTTTGTGTATAATACAGCACGTAATAGAATAAACGTAATACACTACGATTGAATAATCCAATTCCTCCCAACCTCAGAAAAGTTAAGTTAGTCTTGCATATTCAAACCTAATTAATAAATAAATAAATAATAATAAAAATCGTTTATTTTCAGGCGTCGAAGGCCCATAGCGTGTTAGTATTACCAATAATATTAGCAATACCTCTTAAGGGGTAATTGTACTTATCATTACAAATAACTTTTACTACGGAACGAACCTCGAAATCGCGAAAAATAAATCAGCTGTTCAGTACATTTTGTCGAGTAATGCGCACATAAATGTATTGGGCAGTCGATTTTTTTTCGCGTTTTCATTGTTGATCCCGTAGTGAATGTTTTTCATAATGATGGGTACAATGTCTCCTTAAGAGGTTTTCCGTTTAAATTTAACGTTGTATAATTTCCATAAATGGGAAGACGGTGTGGGTCGCTCGCTAGTTACGAGTAACTATAAGTCCTGCGTGCCTAAAAAGACTACTTTAGCAAAATCAGAAAGCACATCACCTGTCACTGTCAAATTTTCCCAATCAACCTTGAACCTAATGCGTTAAATATGAAAATGAAATTTGATAGATCATTGCATGATTAATATTATGATTCAAATATGCTTCTCCTTAAGAGGCCTTTTTAACCCCCCAGGTTTCATCACGATCCCAGTTATTTATTTGCCCAATTTATTTTTTACTGCATATCCGAGTTTACATTACTTGCTTACTTACTAACACATAAAACTATGTGTATAAGAAACATTGTTGGTTCGTCCCGTATGAGTTGGGGATACTTTGATGTTCATTGAAACTGCTGCAAAGTATTTGGACACATCTCTGTCCACTGAATACATTAAACACAAACTCCATGCTTTGATGAAAACGTCTTGTTTGCAAATAGTCGTCTGTGTAGGTGGGTAGGTACTATAGAATACATGTATAGTTCCTTGTTTCCAAGAAATCAAAGCTATGGTGGTCCGCAGAAACTTACCTGGGTTTATTGTGAGCTGTACAACAACATATATAATTTACAAGCTGAGCCGCGCAACCTCGTCTGCGCCACATTTTTCATTAATGCTCCGCTCCTTTTGGTCGTAGCGTAATGTTATATAGCCTTTAGCCTTCCTCGATAAATAGATTATCTAACACTAAAGGATTTTTTCAATTCGATCCAGTAGTTCCGGAGATTAGCGCGTTCAACCAAACAGACAAACTCTTCAGCTTTAGGGCCGCGCGAGTATAGCGGAGTGCAGCGCAGAGCGTGCCAAATAATCACATAGTGAAATTGTTTTTCCTACCCGGTAAAACTTGAAAAAGCTTATATCGTTTTTTAGGGTTCAAATGGAAAAACGGAACCCTTATAGGACTTTGTTGTCCGTCCGTCTGTCTGGCGATACCTCCACGCGGAAACGCGGGAACGCGTGGAGGTATCGGGTTGAAATTAAAACAAGTGAAAGTGAAAAAATCAAATATCTAAGTTAACGAAAAAATAGATACGGTCGTTTATGCCGCAAAAAACGTATATCAATTCTAGTGACTTATTGAAACGGCTTAACTTATCGCCAT
The DNA here is from genome assembly GCA_950371165.1 of Lacanobia oleracea. NCBI lineage: Eukaryota > Metazoa > Arthropoda > Insecta > Lepidoptera > Noctuidae > Lacanobia > Lacanobia oleracea. Next base: position 3,458,125 of record OX493405.1, read on the forward strand.
AGAGATAATTACAAACTGACAGCCTATTCAGCCTAAGACAATCTCTTGTAAATGAAGATTAACGTCGAATCAGAGATGTAGGTCACTGAGATCTAAAATATTCGAGTGATAGACACCGACACTCCGACAGGTTTAATATTAATCTTCAAGTCTTGCTATAGATAACTTTGTTTCAAGACTAAATGCTTCGGTCGTTAAGATTCGCCCTAATCCCGAAGGCTAATTAATTTGAAATAAAGTTTATATTAGACGGATCAGAAATTCATTTTCTTTGTTAGAACTGTTTAATTCGAATAATTTGCTGACAGGAATATCAAATCTATACTTTTTTTAATTTGAGATGAGTTGCGCTTGACTCTAGGTCAGAGACAAAGTCGACGATGGAGTGAGCTCACCCAGAAGGAGCCTGTACACTCGACCTTTGAAGAGGTTAGAATTGAATGCGTTCGGAAACACAGACGCAGGTAGAGAGTTCCATTCCTTTGCTGTTCGCTTTATAAAAGACGTTTGGAAACGCTTCGTGCGAATCGGTGGAATAGCAACAAAGCAGGAATCGTAATTTGCAGTGCGTCTAGATGTCCGATGGTAGAAGGAGGCCGGTAATGTCCAGTTAGTACCTTCATCAGGAACAGGCAGAAATAGAACCTTGTGACAGACGAACAGACAGTGATCAAGTAGTAATAGGGTTGAAATAACGTTGGTACTTGTATAGTTGGATTATTGTCGGAATCAGTTAACGAATGATATGTTTGGTTTTCCCCGAGTATTTGAACTTCTTAGTCGTAACCATTTCATTTCTACTCCTACTACTTAATATAGAAGTTTGCATGTTTGTTCGCTCATAAATCACAAAATTAGCCAGGCGTGAGTACCACCACTAATTAATCCCAATATAACCTGAGTGTCTGATAAAAAGATGATTCTGTGCTTCGGAAGGCACGTATAAGCCGGTGGTCCCGGTCGCCAAATGGCGGTCCACAAATAAACCACGTCAGAGGCCCTTGAGGCGACTTAGACACTCGACATTAGGGTGTGTGGGGTCGTTAGACCTTGATGCCCACACGATGAGAAGAAGATCCCAATATATAAAAAGCTTCCGTTACTGAGTGACTGACTGGCAGACAAGGACAACACAGTCGAAACTACTGGTCGTAGAAAAATGAAATTCGCCATGTGGCTTCCCTGCACTCCATGGGGGAGTACTAAGAGGGAAAAAACGGGATATGCGCGTACGAAGTCGCGGACAAAAGCATCTGAATTGAAAGATTATAAAGCATCTGAATAAAAGTGGATAAAATTATAGACTTGAATACTTTAAAGCCTGGATTAGGACACAAGTAGGATACTTGTAGTTCATCGCCATGTCCCGTGAGATCGCGACTTTCAAGCGGTTGACGCCGCTGACAGAAGATAATCCTGATCCTAACTTATATCTTACTAGCACTTGGCCCGCGACTTCGTCCGCGCTGCAATTTTCTTAAGTATCCTTAAGAATAATTACTATCCTTTTTTTTCTAGACAAATAATATACTAAAACCTTCCTCGAGAACCACTTTCATTGTCAGCATGAAAATTGGTGCAGCATTTTTTGAGTTATCGCGAACAGACAGACAGGCGCGGCGAAGGACTTTGTTTTATAATAATACTAGCTGACCCGCGCGGCTTCGCTCCCGTCAACTGGCTACCTTACCTACCCTATCCTACCTACCCTACCCTACCCAAGCTACCCTACCCGACCTACCCTACCCGACCTACCCAACCCTACCTACCCTACCCGACCCTACCTACCCTACCCTACCTACCCTACCCTACCCTACCTACCCTACCCTACCCTACCCTACCCTACCTACCCTACCCTACCTACCCTACCCTACCCTACCTACCCTACCCTACCTAAAATGTTTCTATTTTTTAAGCTTATTTATCCATACTTCCTGTCGTCTCCTCGGATCATATCCGATACAATCGAGAAACAATCTCTCACAGCATCATTTCCGATACACTAAACGGTTGCACGTGTCTCTGTGGGGGTACTTTAGAACGAGCTTCTATTTGTACCAATATAGAAGTACTGTACTTTTCTATATTTTATTTTAAAACTACAAAGCGTTTTTCTTTTACAATAATGGGGATCTGAGCGAGGAAATTGTGCGATATCTTATTGATTACAGTCAAATTCTGTACGAACCGAATTTCCTTCTTTACAAGACTTCGGAACATTAAAATGTTTATCAGAATAACTTCTTAATTTAGCTCTTATGTGGTTTTGTTTATAATTTTTTAAATATAACTGAGTAGGAGAAATATTTGTGACTATCTAAAAATATCAATTAATGTTTACGGCTTACTTAACTCTTGTATTTATATCGGGTTCATCGGATTAGTTTCTGTTATGAAACATCGTAAACAAATCGTGCCTGAGAAGAAGTAGAGCTCCGATCGAGTTCTAAACTAATCGGAAATATTCATAACTAGCACTTGGCCCGCGACTTCGTTCGCGCAGGTTTAGTAGGTACTCCACGAACTTCATCTCCTTATGTACCTCCCTCTATAAAGGGTAACGTGTAAATTATTGATTAATAGACTAAACGTAGGGGAGTTCGCTCAAACCGCAACATTTTTGTAACTTGGTCACACCTTGTGTTACATTATCGAAGTTTTCATACGGATCCCCAACTTTTTCGAAAATATTCTATAGCCTATATTCATCAGGGATAATGTAAGAATCAAAAATAAAACAAATCTTTCCTCTTTATAATATTAGTGTAGATGTGAATAAGTCTGTCTACCCTTTTCCAACAATGCTGAGGTCAGCTTTCAGTCTAACCGGATTTAGCTGAGTACCAGTTTTTAACATAGAGGGCCTTTTTTTAGGGATGGGAAATCATCAAATGGCTCCTTCCGCTCTGGGTGAAGCAGGAGGGAGTGTCAGACTCTTACTGACTAAAACCCATACGAGTTCCTCCTATTGCCCTTTGCGTTCCAGAGCTACGGTACCTCTTTCGAACAGATTCCGCGGCCCCGGAGGCACTTGCCCTAGCGGACCCCGTCTTCTGTGCTGACATCTCTTTGAGGCGCGCTGGGGTCGCAGCACGCCGCCGACCCGGGCCTAGTTCTGATCAGACGGCGAGCCACCCAATACTCGCCATCCGCAAGCCCGCGCCTAAGGTGGCCGGAAATCGCCCTGCGACTCCCGACGCCCACGGCGTGAGGTTTCCCTCTCTCTCACACGTTCGGCCTCCTCCTTCGCTAGCATTACTGCTTCGCAGAAGGAGGTGACCGCTTCCCATGCCTCCTTGCTCCGGACCATAGATTGAACCAGGGCCGGTCGCGAGAGGTCACCGCCGCCGATCGCCGCGACGGGGACCCGGCGGTACTCCGCCCAAGCAGGGCAGACCTCCACCGTATGCTCCACCGTGTCCTCCAGGCGATCCTCGCAGTGTTGACACCCGGGCGTGTCCTCCCACCGATTCCGAAACAGGTATCTCCCGAAACAACTGTGTCCGGTGAGTACCTGAAGGTGAGAAGGTGAGGACATACTTTAGTCCACTCCTAAGGCCCTATTCAAAGTAAATACAATTGCCAAACAAAATGTGGATTGACATGCGCTAACGAAATTTCTGCATTAAGATTTTTGCCATGTCTAATCACTGAAAGAGTGTACTTTGCCAAGAGCCTTTGAATGGTACCTGTGCAGCATCAATATCAAGCCATAGTGGAAACCCTCTCGCTCGACTGCCTTCCTAGTACAACCCACACAATATTAATATTATCAACAGCGTATTTGCAGCAGGAAATTAAATTAATCATGCACAATGTGCCTGGCGTACCGTTGTAAACTATGCAGAACAATAACACGGTGTGTTCTATTCTATGTACGAGTACTATGTACGTACATAATGTACTATCGATTTATTGGAAAACATTAACGTGGAATGAAGCTGTATTTTGTATTGCTATTGGAAAGTACAGCCGCACGGCTCGATCTTTAAGGTTAAGTAACGCTTGCCAAGGTTGGTCTGTGGATGGGTGACCATCTTAATATACCGAGTTTTCTCCGTGCTGGTGTGCTTCGTGTTGGTCCCGGCTGTCATTTGTAGATCTTTCTTTGGCAGTCGTTACGGATAGTCAGAAGCCATTAAATCTGACTCCAGTCTTGCCAAGAAGTACCGTGTTACCCAGTTAATGGGTTGTGGAGGTCTGGTAGGCAGCCGCTCCACGTAAAACACTGGTATTCAGCTGAATCCGGTTTGACTAGAAGCCGACCCCAATATAGTTGGGAAAAGGCTAGGCAGATCATGATTGGAAAGTACAGTTTTCAACCGGAACATACAATTTCAGTGACTATAGTAGATACCTAAACTAATCAGGGGGCTGCTCTCTAAGTCCGAAGTCCGTTGTTTCGTAGGTTCAGTTGCGTGCGTATTCTACTCCGTGTCACCTAACCACTTAGAATTAATGACAACAAGATTTAATAGTTACTGTCAAATCGTGTTGTCATTCATTCTTAGTTCGGGTTCGGGACTAATCGTAAGTCCATAGGTGATATGGAGAACTACGGACTAGCCCCCCTGATCCGATCCTAAAAACTCTTCCATTAGGTAATAGAAAGACTTGCTAAAACATCACGGTTATCCGGTGTGCCTCACACGTAAAGAGAGAATTCTGGAGTAGAAGATTATCAGCAATAAACCGCAATATAGGCCAACAGCGAGTCGAACATGCTCACAAAGGTATTCGTACCGAAAGCCAAAAAAAAATATATATATAGAGCGACAATAGACGGCAACAGAGCTCGTGGCTAAATAATAAAAAGTGTCAAATGCATTTTGAGGAGCTCGTGGCTAGATAATAACAGCCGCTGGGGTCGATCTTCAAGGTTAAGCAACGCTTTCGGGGTTGGTCTGTGGATGGGTGACCATCTTAACTTACCGAGACTCCACCGTACCTGCTGATGATCCCGGCTACCATTTACAGATCTTTGACAGTCGTTACGGATTATCAGAATCCAGAAAATCTGACTCCAGTCTTTGTTGCTAAGAAGTACCGCGTTACTGAGTTAAATCTGACCCCAACATAGTTGGGTAAAAGCCTGGCAGATAATGACAGCGACAATAGAAATATACACTCTTTGAAAATGTCAACTGTTTACCCATAACATTTCAGGAGATACAGACCCGCCAACTGACAGACTGAAGGACTTACTAGCAATAGGGATTCGTTAAATCAAAATAATTATATAAAATTCTTTCGTTACTGAATGACTGAGTGACTGACAGAGAACGCACAGCCGAAACTATTGATCGTAGAAAGCTAAAATTTGACATGTAGGTTCCTTGGGCAATTCCGGCAGAAACCCCCTTTTCTTCCGTTCCCACAGGAATTTACTAAGCGCGGGCAAGAGTTATAGTTGGTTAAATACCCTTCGAGTACGAAAACATAAACTAAAAACTAATAGCATGAACTTTTATACCCACCCAATCAAAACACGGCTTATCCGACGCCATGTTTTATAGTATTTCTGCCGCATTTAATCCTAGCATACGTTAGTTATGTGTAGATATGTTTGTTAGTTATAAGTTATAGCGTTATACGCTGTAATCGCTGGCTGCTGGCTGGAGCCCGGCTTAGTGCGGGAAGCAAAACGAAACGTAAGCCTCAGTATAAATGTACCTATAAAGGAAGGAACAGATTACAAAGACACATCAGAGTGCCAATTCTCTTAATTTATAACATACATACATACAAATTCAAATCAAATCAAATTTTCTTAATGTTATGTAAAACAGTAAATACATTTTTGCTTAAATCTATGTCAAGTTCTCTAGTGTTATGTGCCTGAACCAGAACATTCTGTGTTTCAGGCGAGAGGAAGTAAATATGCATTATGGAATAATCACGGTAATTATATAAATTAAAATAGTCATAGGTAAAAATGGAAAAAAGGTGTAAATAAAAATCAGTGTTTAAAAATCATACTTCCCTTAGTATACTAACTTAGCTTACTAATTAAAAATAATAGGACAATACAATCTTTATTTCAATACCGCTAACAATGTGTCTGTATCATCATAAGACAAACTTTGAAGAGTTTCCTTGAGAGTCATTAGCCGACTTGAAAAAAAAGAGGAGTTACTCAATTCGGTTGTATTTTTTTTATGTTTGTTACCTCGTAACTCCGTTATTTATGAACCGATTTGAATTTTTTTTATGTCATCTGAAGGGTATACTTCTCGATTAGTCCCATTGTCACCATGTCAGAATCTGATGATGGGATCCCACGTAAATCGAGGGCAACCCTCAAATTTTATAGGCACATACAATGTTTTTCATGAACTTTTAACGCAATTCAGATATTTGTACCTGGTAATCATCATCTCATGTTGCTGAACTGATGATGAAAGGTATAAATTAGGATCTGATGATGAGATCCCATGAAAAATGTTTGTTCAGCGATACTTTAGCCAATTGTCAGCCAATTTGGATGCCCACTGCTGGGACACAGGCCTCCTCTCTTTCGAGCAGGAGTGGGCTATAATACACCACGCGGGCCCAGTGCGGGTTGGTAGATGTCACATGTCTTCGACATATTTTTTTTTGGTTCTAGGACATGCCGATTTCCTCACGATATTTTCCTTCACCGCATAAATAATTTACACAAAGTAAAGCGCCTGTCTGGGTTCGAACCTACGACCGTAAGTCGCAGCCATTACCACCGGGCCAACACTGCACTCTTGCGAAAACTTTATAAGCATTGTTCGTTTTCGCATCTCAGTCACATTCTTTTAAAATGTACTGAAATAAGTGTTAAAAACAAGTTGTAGCATTGATCACCACCTATAACAACAATTGTCTGTGAATTGATACTTCCCTAAAGTTAAACTATGTAACTGTCAAATAGCTGTAAAATATTTTGGCCAGATTTTTCGACTAGAAGAGATTACGATTGTCAAAAAGCTCAACATGTATGGAATATACGATTGCGAAATGTCACAACTATCAGAGAACTCATGACTTCTCGATAATAGTACTCGTTGTCTTTAAATACTATACAATACGTTGTCTTTATATACTAAACATTATTGTACAACGGAGAAAAACCTCACTAATGAAAACTAACTAAGTTAGATAAGATCGGCATGAAGACCTAACAAGAAACTGGAAACATAATTGCAAGACTTCCGTTATTTTTACCTAATTTGAACCGCAGTCAGTAGTTGATGCAATTAAAATATTTGCACAAAACTAAAAACGAACCACAATATTTAACTGAATATTCCAGTTTAGCAATGTTTACTGGCCAACAAACACAGTTTTGATTTATTTATTTTCCCAGTTGGGTTCCGAAAGTTGTTGACTTATTTTCAGAGCTCTCTGAGAGTTATGCTCTCTTGGTACATAAATTGGCCCTGTAGACATTTATTGCTCCAAACATTGGCCCACGTCTTATAAATAAATGGCCATCAGGGTCTAATGGTTGTCGAAATGGAACTATTACTGTAAGAACCAATCAAGTAAAAAGGATTGATGGTCGCAACGAGAGAAATGCTGTTTAGTTGAGAAAAATGGCCATTATCGCCAACTCTGGTGCAAGACATATCGGCAAGTCATAAATTAAACACACGTACGCAATTCAAGTGATGCAAATAGCAGTACAATATTCAATCAACAAATAACTGCAGTTTCGCGAGCTTGATAATTTGTCATTCAACTTTAAATTGGAATTAATTATCAAATTGGCAATTTCGTTGTATACTGGGTTTTTACATTGTCGAACTTGAGGGACGGGTTTAGGGGGCATAGCCCAAATCAGTTTGAAGGATCTTCGCCCAAAATTAGTCGCCAGGACAATAGAAAACCATCGATTAATCTCAATAAATGAAAAATCATGATTGTCATCTGATTGTCAGTGATTTATGAGTACCAGTAATATTAAAACCAAGCTATCGCATTAGATATAATCCAGTACCTAATGATAGTTTTAAAGGAGATTTGAATAAATGATAACAAATAAATAAATGAAGGTTACTCGGCGTGCAATGGAGAGAGCAATGCTCAGGGTTTCTCTGGTGGATAGATTTCGTAACGAACTTCTTTCATAGAGCCATGAAAACTGGCTTTCGTTTTCTATAAAACTGTACGCCAATTTCTGCAATAATACAATTTGCAGCCAGCTCTGGACAGAGTAATACATAGATAGAGGCTATGTGTTATGCAGTACCTTTCTGCTCTCTTCTTTGTGTACATAAATAAATACGCTGTCCAGATTGCTTAGAGCAAAGTATCGGGAAATGGCTTCGTTTATATTAAGATGCACGTACAATAATATGGGTGACACATTTTCGTAGCAAACTTTATTAACTTTCTTCTCCGAACGGAGCAACGCAATATTAATAACGTTATCATTGAATAATTAATAGAAGTAATTAAACTCTTCTAAGAACTGATTTTGTTAGTTAATTAAACATAATATAATTGTAAGTAAATCAATATCAATATATATAAAATTCTTCCCATGGGTACTGACTGATTGACTGACTGACAGACAACGCACAGCCGAAACTACTGGTCGTAGAAAGCTAAAATTTGGCACAGCTTGATGGGGAGTGTAGGGGAGCACTAAGAGAGGATTTCCCGAAATTCCTAAGAAAACAAGAAAAGCAGAATACGCGCGTACGAAGTCGAGCGCCATTGTCGACTTGCTTGACATCGCTGACCATCAGTTATGATAATGGTCAAACGCTAGTCTATCCTATCACCATCATCATCATCATCTGCCTAGCCTTTCCCCAATTATCTTGGGGTCATTGCGGGCCTGTCCTCAAATCCACCTTTCTGATACAAAGCCTAAACAAGACTTACCCCTGTCATCTTCGTGTCTACACATACGTAATACTCTCATCAGCCTCCCTTTGATATGTAAACTTGAAAAATGAAACTTACCGAGCTTAAAAGTCGCCCGCATACCGCGACACAATATATAAATCAACATAGTATAGCACATTTAAGCTCCTTAGTGGAATGTACTTGCTTATTATATTCGACGAGACTTTATCTTATGTGGGAATGGGCTTAGAACAAAGGAATTGAGAACAGTATATGTATTACCTGAGGTAGGGCATGAAGGCACCCTGCCAGGGTTGAATTTGTTCGAAAGAGTCACCTCAGCCCTGGAACGCAAAGGGAACTCGGAAAACGGAACTCGGATGGGTTTTAGTCAGTAAGAGTCTGACACTCCCTGTTCCGCCCATAGCGGAAGGAGTTATTTGATGATTTCCCATCCTTAAAAAAACATAGCTCGCAAACCGGATGGAGGATTTTGGAGTGGCAATCGCGTAGCTACTGAAAGATACAGTGTTGAAAGGCGTCCCACAAGATGGACCGATGGCCTTGTGAGGTTCGCAGGTCTACGGAACCGGTTATTGTAATGACACTTTGAGGGAGGTCTATGTCCAGCAGTAAACATCTTTCTCTGATATGATGATGATGATGAATCCTGTACCTACTGGAAGACTCAGCGTTTGAAGGCCTCTCAAAGTGGAGCGATGACGATGCGAGATGCACAGGACCATTCAATTTAGCGACGCTTGGGAGGGGCAGCTGTGCAGGGGACGTCTTTCGGCTGATATGATAGTAATGAGTCTTTTCCCACCTATGTTGGGTTCGGTTTCCCGTCTAACGGAGGCAGCTGAACACCAGTATTTTCCTTGGCGAGACAGGTGTAAAATTTTCTGGCTCCTGACTTCCCGTAATGACTGTGGATCTATACCAACGCGCAACGGTTTTACATGCGTTCTAAGGCACAGAGGAGCCTCAGTACGACCACGGACCGACCCTGGCAAATTTTGCTTTATTTTGGAGATCCTTTTTTAACCAACTTCTTCTTCAAAAAGGAGGAGGTTCTATGTTTGGCTGTATGTATTTTGTTTTTTTTTATGTATTTTCACCGATTTCTCCGCGTGTGGACCGATTTTATAAATTCTTTCTTTATTCGAAATCCTAGACTCCTACGGTGGTTCTATTGTCACCAAGTCAGAATCTGATGATGGGATCCCATGAAAATCGAGGGAAACCCTCAAATTTTATAGGCACACACAATGTTTTTCATGACATTTCTAACGGAATTCAGATATTTGTGTGGTGAAGATCTGATGACGAACTTCGGAGGTAGGCAACGGAACTCTTCAATCAATGATAGCAAATGGATTGATTTCTGAAATCGCTTGTCTGTTGATTGTTTACACCAGTTCATAACATAACATCACGCGGTACGCTGTATTTGTGGTAAAAAATGTGGTGGTGAAAAATAAAAAACTTTTTACAAAAAAATAAATCCGACTTCCAAAAACAAAGAAAAAAGATTTTTTTATTGAAAATGATCAAATTGGTGCTATTTCACCAATTCACACTAAGCGTTTCCAAACTTCTGTTATATTGCGCACAACAAAGGAGTGGTATTCTCTACCTGCCTCTGTGAATCTGAACGCTAACAACCCTCACATGTTTAAAGTCAGAGCTCCATCGTAGACTCTGTTTCTGTCATCTCTGACCTAGACTAGAGTCAAAAGAAAACCCATCACAAATAATAAAATAAAAAATTGCCTCCTCCTGCTCTGTGCGGCGCGGAGGGGGGGGACTGTCAGACTCTTACTGACTAAAAACCCACCAATGTTTCTCCAAATGCCCTTTTCGTTCCAGGACCGCCTCTCTCAAACAATTTCGCGTTTATTATTTAGCTACCTCTGAAATAACAAAGGATATCCGTACACACTAATACCTATTGTATACCGTTGTGGCGTCGTGTCTGTTGTCTCGAATGGATGGCACTAGACAAATTAGTTGTAAGTAATTAATTAATTTAGCATGTCAATTTGTAGCAATCTGTTCGTATTATGGATGTTGTAGCTGCCTGGGTATTCATTGGATGATATCAAGTTATCTGTTCATTGTAATTCAGAAGCTTTCAAACGAAGCAAGTCTTTAAGCCTTTTTTGTGTGCATTTTAGTGTCCTCATTCTTTGTTTCACAATTTGTATTATTTCGTACAATACGTTCGAGTTCGCATTTCAATCGCAACCTGTCAAAAACACTTCAAGAAAGATAAAAAGGGATTATTAGAAATAGATTTGAGAAGTTTTTGACATGTGATTTTCGCTGAGATATTATTGCAACTTGAATTTGAACGCTAGATATTTATGTACTAGAACTGGCCTTTAGGTTTAATATATGTTGAATGATCAGCAAAATTTTGATCTCCCTTTAACGAAGCTCCCTAAAACCAATTCATAAGATCACGAGACTCCTTCATTAGGGGTCATTCATCACGCTCCTCATTCAGGAGCTGTTAGCGATAGCCCCCAGACCCCAGTGTAGCCATTACATGGCTAATGACACCTCATTATAGGGGTCAAGCGGTTTTATAGGACGCCTCGCTTATACTGGCAGTATTCATAATTCCTTTGATGTGAATTTTTTGTCTTCAGGCGACGATATCGAGGTTTTTGATCGTTTGGGTTGGCTCTAAAGCCGGTTGCATACCAAAATATACGCTAAGTTTGATCCGTTTATGTACATCGCATAGCTGGATTTAGCTTAAGTTTTGCTTACATGGCTGAGGAAATACGATGTTTTGTATTTACATAGCGTTGTTTATAGTCTGCACACAATCAATCTAGCCTTTTTCCAAAATTGGCATGTTGGTTCCTTGGGGCTTGGGGAGCACATATACATAAATATCAGTATACGCTGGCTTTGTCTTCCATAGATATTCTGTATGCTCTATACTCAAAGTCAAAGTGTTTCCATCGGCATGCAGTCGACTGATTCCTATGTAAACAAATTGGCATAATAACCCCGACCACGTTCTGTTGTCCGTACCACAGTTTATTTCGAGCCACAATGCTATTATGACTATTACACTTAGATGCAGGCTGCAGTAAAGACTATTACTTACTAGCAGCGTAGTCTATAACCGTTTCCAGGATTCCATTTTCTCGTATCTCGCTCTGAAACAAAATGAATCAAAATCGGTTGGGCGACGTAGGCGTGAAAACGTAACAAACTCAGTATCGCATTCTAGACCAGTCATCTTAGTAAGTTCACCTCGAAATTTGAGATATCCTTTAAACTTCTATAAACTTGTATTTTGAAATCCTAAAAGTTGGCGTACGCGACTATTAAAATCTAAGGTCAAAGGTCACTAAATCGATTATTTTTAAATATCTATTTCCCTATAGGTTTTTCGCTATTTGTATTTAAATAAGGAAATTGGATCAATTATTCTAGATACCTATATTTGTCTTTTTACAAAGATTAAACAACCAGACTGTCTCTTTTGGTAAGTAACATAGCAGCGCACTGATTGGACCTCACAGTCAAAAAGTCTGAAATTGACTTTTTGACTGTGAGGTCCAATCAGTGCGCTGCTATATTATGTAAGTAGATAATCACTTTCCGTGCAATAAAAGGTGTATGTCTCGAGACTAAATTAGAATATGTGGAAACCTATAAACGGCGCGAGCCTCGGTCATTGATTCCGCAAATCTTTTTGGTATATTAACTATTCGATAGACGGCCATTGACTGTGACGGCTATTTTTATTTTGTCTTTGAATGGGTTTTTGGTCTCGCCGTGCATGAAATCTTAGGTATGATCGCCAGGTCAGGCGAAGTTATATTGGATTTTACCATCTCGAAAGTCACAGAAACTGGCTTAAGTCTGTTTATGTGCCCGATTGATGGCAATTGGCTCGCCCGCGTGTTTAGCCTGTCCACTCACAAATAACATGGCTTTCTATTGGTAAAATAATTTTCAAAATCGGTTCTGTCATCCAGAGATTACCCCACAAGCTCACAAACTTTACCTCTTTATAATATTTGTATAGATGTATATAGATCTCAAACATAACAAGTGAAATATTGGTGTACTAATTTGTCAAGGTCGGTCAGTCAAAGAGATTATGCTATTTGCACGTTCTAAAGCGTAAATCTCTATGGAAAAGAACGAGCAAGTAACTCCACGAAGTGTTGGGGAGCACTATGGGAAGATTTCCCGAAGTTCCGAACGATGAAAGATCTAACGATGTACATAGATGTGCTCGATAAAAACTTCCGAAGTAAAACAGAAACAATTCCAATAAATTCTGCCTAACCTCTCGAGCTACAAGCGTAATGTTATGCTATATGCATTTTAATTTTGTCCCTGTGTACAGCTGTTTACTCAGCATATACGTAATGTAGTATTTAACTGTATGGAAATTGGACAGGAATATGTCTGGCTTCGGGGAATCACAATCATTCCCCGAAGGCAAACATATTCCTGTAAACTCGTAACACAGTTTTGGACTGACTAGTACACTGTGACCTAGTTTAGAAATCAGATCATGCAGGGTTGGACTCAATTATCTAAAATCTTTAAAAATACGACCACCTAACATGAATACTCTGCTACTCTTACCTAATTCCGCCAAGCTCGTTCCATTATTAGACTACAAGACTTACGGCGATGCGGTGTTCGCCACCCATACATGGTGGACATCCCACCCATATACACAAAACTATTTAAGGCTTGTCTACAAGCCAAAGACCCTGTGCATACATACAAAGCTAACTACACTACGCGCCACTCCGCTACCCGTTTTTTTCTAGTTGTCCCGCGCAACATCGTTTGCGTCACAATTTTCATTACTGCTCCGCTCCTATTGGTCTTAGCGTGATGATATGTAGATTATAGCCTTCCTCGATAAATGGGCAATTGAAAGAATTTTTCAAATCGGACCAGTAGTTCCTGCGATTAGCGCGTTCAAGTAAACAAACAAACAAACTCTTCAGTTTTATATATTAGTATAGGTAATACATATTTTTAGAAAGTTACAAAACCAAATTATTTTCGTTTGTATTGTACATATTTTTTTTAGTCTTTTATTAAAAAATGAACGAGTAAAATGGTTTCATCTCGAAAACTTTCACCGTACATACTCATTGCATATTCATTGCTGCATTGGACTCGGTGGAACGCAGAGCAAAAAGGCTTATAGGTGATGATACGTTAGTGGCTCAGATTCACAGCCTAGCTTATCGGCGAAGTGTTGCTTGCCTGTCGGTCTTCTATAGACTGTACTTTTTAGAGTGTGCGCAAGAACTCCACGACCTGATCCCACCATCGCCCTTTTACTACCGAAATACCAGACGTACGTCGGGGTACCATCCGTACGTGTTCGATATCTCGTCTACTCGTACCCAGCGCTTCTCTTCCACATTTACTATGCGCACAGCTAAGATGTGGAACTCTCTGCCGTCGTCTGTGTTCCCGTCCACATATAACCCATCTGCCTTCAAAGCAAGAGTGAACAGGCATCTTCTGAGCACGCTCGCTCCATCATAGACCTTATCTTTCGCTTTCCATCAGGCGTGATTGTGGTCAAGAGCAAGCCCATTACCAAATATAAAAATAAAAAAGTGGAACTCCCTGCCGGAATCTATGCTTCTTACGCAAGAGTGAAGATGTTAGATTTTTCTAGGCATGCAGCTAACTTCGTGACCACTTCATCCAAGCCTTCACTTCGACATGTTACAGAATCGACCGGCAAAATATCACCACCGTTCGTGTCGTCTATGTTTGCCGGTCTGAAGTAAGCAGTGTTATGCAGGAGCTGTGCGCAATAAATATATGGGGCAGTCGATTTTTATTTCGCTATTTAATTGCGTTTATTCTTTAACACGTATACGTACAAATTCTCTCTGAAAGATGACACAAGACATCCTAAAATAAACTTAACCGCGGTCCTCAAGTAAAAGTCACGTTCTGTATCAAAACTGACCGCGGTTTTGAACTTGGCAACAAAGTTGGTGATCCGAGTCAAAGCCAAAAGTCCGGGTACCGTAAGCCGCGGTGGAATTTTTACGGGACCTCTGGTGGAAGAGATTATTGACTTTAAGTTCAAATGGTCCTATTGATGTAGTGGTAGGTATTTATTTTCTTAATGTGTAACTTGGACATGGAAAAATATTGGTCATGACTTATTGAGAGCGAGGTACACATTCGGTACGTTTAAATAACTGGAATCGCTGCTATATACCTATTACTCGTATTAAAAAAAACAAATACGACAATCTATAAACCGCTGCATATTAATAGGTATCTCTGTTAATTTCATACGGTTCAATATTAATAATTATACGTATACATACACTAAATTGTAAATTACCAGAATTTATGAAACTAAAAATGTATAGGGCACTTAACCCGCGACTTTGTCTGCGTAGGGTTTATACAACGGATGATCCCCCTTTTCACCGCCTTGAAGGTTGAATTTCCAGAAATCCCTTAATTTTTACCTACCTACTCCACAAAATCAAAATTCATTGTCCCTGCTCTTAGTTCCTATGCACAACGGAAAGAATAGTAATCTAATTACTCTACCCTTCTCTTCTTCTAGTCCCAGACTCCCAGTATTTTTTTAGTCAATTTTTCTTATACATATTATATAGACTTAGATTTAAAAGAGAAGTTTACGTAAAGTCTTTCATATAATTTTTTGCTTTTGCTTTCAAAACACTGCTGAAATACTGTGCGTTTTTAATGGCACATTAAACAGACCGATGTATTACGCCCACTTACTGCCGCGCACCGGCGGCGGCCGTAAAGCATAACTTTATTCCATTTTTTCATTTAAAACCTCCAGGTGCATTGTGAGGCTAGTGTGCCTTTGCGAGATCGAACTCAGTAAATCAAGTAAATAGCAATCTTTGGCAGAAGCCAGAAAATCTGACACTGCTATTGCCAAAGAGTTTCGTGTTTTTATCTGGTTTGATAGTAAGTAGACGCATGTGAAATACTGGTATTCAGCTGTTTCGTGTTAAAGTGGAAGTCGACAGGAACACATTGTTTTTTATTTGTTAACATAGTAAAAAAAATACAGATCTGAGTTGGCTGAAGGCTATAATAGGCGGATTTATTAGCACTAGAATATATTTTATTAACTTTTAGACTACTAGCCTCTGCCAACAGCTTCGTTCACGTGGATGTCGGTCATCGCAGGTGCGGACGAAGTTTATAAGTAGCTTATGTCCTTCCCCAGTTTTGAGACTATCTCCGTATCGAATTTCATCACGATCGGATCAACCGTTTAGCCGCAAAAGCGTAACAGACATACAGTTACTTTCAGAATCAATTTATGACTACTGTTTTATTATGTGAAAAGATACGAGTAGTACAGATTTAAAAAAAAACCGTCAGCCAGCCAGCAGTTATCAGTCTAATCATAATGACCTCGTCTAAATTCTATAAACAAATTAGTGCTTTTAATAAATAAACATTACTCACACTAAAGACTATATTTTTTATGGTTTAATTACAAATGTATACGTATGAGACTTCTCTTGTAGTATAAGACGGTATTAATTGCCAAATTAATACCGACGGCCGACCGTACCGAATTGTACGGTCGACGGGAAATACCCTATACATTTTGATTGCCCTGAGAGTGTCGAAAAAACGTTTTTTGCGGCATAAACGGCCGTATCTTTTTTTAAGTATACACAGAAGCTTGATTTTTCACAACTTCAAAGGACCGTGGACTTGAGACTTGATATTTATTTTTATTTTAGCGATACCTCCACGCGCGCCCGTGATAAAGGGTCTTGACAGACAAACGGACGGACCACAAAGGTATAGGAGTTATTCCTTTTGAGGTACGGAACCCTATAAAATCGTCAGCTAGCTAGCAGCTGTCAGTCTAATCATAATGACCTTGTCTAAATTCAATAAATTAATGAGTGCTTTTAATAAATAAATATTACTTACACTAAAACTCGTAAAATTCCCTTACTTTTCTAACGATAATTTCAATATCTCTTTCTAGGTAAAGAAATTGCTAAATAAATATCTTTTTGCGAGCTTTCTTTCATTTAGGTACAAACAGAAAGACGGGCTTTTAATAATAAATGCGGCCCGTGTCATAACAATGTTTTGTTTGTAACACAGGAAAGGTTAATGAGGCTGTAAACACAGTCAGGTAGCTTTTATAGTCGTGCAGCAGCCTGCCATTAAGGTTGGACACTTTTATGTAGTATCTCGATATTTGCTAAGCCTGTAGCGTAAGTTATTTATGAACATGAAAGTGTAATGCAAAGAAATGTATTGAATTGAAATGTACAAACAGGCTGTTCTCATCATTGTGAAAAACTTTTACCACTACATGAAAAACAAAAAAAAAAACCGGCCAAGTGCGAGTCGAACTCGCACACGAAGAGTTCCGTACAATAAACCTTGATTTTTATTATTTGTTGTTATAGCGGCAATAGAAACACACAATCTGTGACAATTTCAACTGTCTACCTATTACGATTCTTGAGATACAGCCCGCTGACAGACTGACGGACGGACGGATAGCGGAGGCTTAGTAATAGGGTTCCGTTCGATACCCTTTGGGAACGGAACCCTAAAAAAACAGATGTTCAATACATTTTTTTTTACAATTTCAGAAAAACCCCATGCACTTGTTTATATTGGAAAAAGTTGGAGTACAATTAGCTGTTTTCAGGTTTTTCGTTATTTCTAATACCCCTAGTATACTTGGTTCTGATTTCTATAGATAAACAATCCAATGTACCTATTTATGGACTCATTAACCCTATAAATAAACTGAACTCTATTTATACGAACGGTAAAGGCAGGTGCTCCAAAAATGCGGAAATAAAAGATGGTTTTAAAATAAACATACACACCCGTTTAAAACGTTCCAAAAGTGTGGCGACCGGTGCTCGTAGCACAGTGAGAGCTACGCCGTAGCTCGACGCGTAGCAATAAAGAGCAATCAGACATAACCTCACCTGCGGCCCCCGGCTACATGTGACCCGCTTTGCTTTTCTGTATTATAACCTGTCACATTATTGGTGGTACATTTCCTCAGTATATCGGTAGCAATTTTACTGGGTACTAAAGTGTACTCAAGACGATATGCTGAAACTATTACCCATATGCCAGAAGAAATAGCGTCATCTATTTGACTGACATATCTCGACAATTCAGATGTGCCTGTAAATGGTCCATTTAAAATAAATTTTGGTTATCAGTTTTGAGATTTTGCCATAGCATACGTAGCCGAAGCCATTCATTTAGGTACTATTGAATGAAGAGTTTTGTTTTCTGCGCCATCGTAGTAGAAGAGCTATGTGGCCTATGAAGAAAAAATCTATACTTAATTTTATAAAGCTGAAGAGTCTGTTTGTTTGTTTGGTTGAACGCGCTAATCTCAGGAACTACTGGTTCGAATTAAAAAAATATTTTGGTGTTTGATAGCGCACTTATTGACGCTATTGGCTATATAACGCTACAACCAATAGGAGCGGAGCATTAATGAAAAATGAGAGGCAGACGAAGTTGCGCGGGTCAGCTAGTATTGAATATGACTGATCTAACCGAATGATAAGTATCAATCACCTTACATTTTCGTAGGTATCACATACACTCCAGCTAATTAGGTAAGTTTTACAAATATAGGATCATAAATCAAAAACATATTATAAATAAATACTGGTATTCAGCTAAATCCGGTTTGACTGGAAGCTGACCCCAATATAGTCGGGAAAGGCTAGGCAGATGATGACGAAATCAAAAACATATTTGAATATATGTCAAAATCACGGCTATTAACGTAGGTGCCTACTTGATGTCGCGGTAAACGACATGGCATAAGGTTTTTATGCTCTCGCGCCATCTGCTATAAAGCGCTGGTTTACGTCTGTTTTATGTGTGATGCGCCACCATGCCTACTTAGTTAATATTCATGGTTGAAGAGTTATAAGGCGGCCTGTGATATTTCACCTCACTAGGCTTTGTTACTTACTAAAAACACACAACTGCCTTAAAAAACACTACATATAAAATAAAAAAAGGGTTCCATCTCATTTAATCTTAATTTTTATTATTTGTTGCTACAGCGGCATTAGAAATACACAATCTGTGAAAATTTCAAGTTTCTACCTATTACGGTTCTTAAGATACAGCCCGCTGACAGACGGACGGACGGACAGCGGAGGCTTAGTAATAGGGTTCCGTTGGTTACCCCTTGGGTACGGAATCCTAAAAACTACGTATAAAATAAAAATATGAAATAACTTAAAATAAAGAAAGTCGGTGTCTTTGGTTTGAAAAACAAGCAACTGAATTCAGAATATAAAAATATTTTTCACTTCTGTGTTGTGGTACTGAAAAGCTGAATTAGTGGAAAATACAACATGCTCTTTTACAACATGGTCGGCTAAAGAGCGTTTTTGTCGTTATTAAAAATGAGTCCTGTCGCACACAAAGCTACATCATACTTTACCAGTACAAATGGGAAAAACGGTCAATTCGCGGTTTCGCAAAATTCTTGAACTGAAAAAAAAAGAAGTTATTCTACAATTTATTCACGCCAACTTTTAAACGGTTATTTAAGAATACGACAACTTCACATTTTTAAACTTCATTTTATTCCAGACGTAAAAAATAGCGAAAAGTGCTCATTAATATAAGTCAGTGCAGCTTACGGACACCGCTTTTATGCTTAAATGCTTGGACAGATGTGAAATACGGTTGGAAAAACAAACCCCATTGATAAAATACTGTACAATAAACAAAGTATTGTGAATAGAAAGCGTTAGACAATATTTTTCAAATGTACATATTTAAACAATAATCAGCCAAGTGCGAGTCGTTCTCGCACGCAAAGGGTTCCGTACCATAAACCTTAATTTTTATTATTTTTTGTAATAGCGGCAATAGTAATACACAATCTGTGAAAATTTCAACTGTTTACCTATTACGATTCTTGAGATACAGCCCGCTGACAGACAGACCGACGGACGGATGGACTTGACCGATTTTATTTTAAATTGTCTTTTGAAATTTTCTCTGAAAAAGAAAGAACAATGTGATTAAGCTCACTGTCTTTAAATAAAAAGCTTCCATCACACATAAGAATGTGTTTTACTATTACAGTTCTTGAGATACAGCCTGCTGACAGACAGACGAACGGACAGCGGAGGCTTAGTAATAGGGTTCCGTTTGGTACGGAACCCTATAAAATGTTTTATCAAAACTACGCTTCTAAGAGACCGTACCTTAGGGCCCATTGCCCAGTTTCAAGAATCACAAAACCACCTAGAGCAAAACATAGAAACAAACCGTTTTCACTCAAGTTCAACACAGTCTAACTACAAGGCTGAAGTGTGCACTTTGTATCTGTTTTTTCCCACGTTTTCCCCCTAGTATTTACTAACAAACGGCTGACATTGACCGGGTTTAGTCACACGCCGCCGCACACCCGCTCCAACTCTGAGGCCGCGGACACGAACTCAGCGGGCAAGGAGCGTCGCAGCAGGCGGCGCGGGCAGTTACATTATTATCATAACAGCCGAAAGACGTCTACTGCTGGACACAGGCCTCCCCCAAAAGTGGGTTTGCCATAATCGCCACGCTTGGCAGGCGGGTTGGCGATCGCAGTGTATGGAGTTGCGTTTTACAGTTACATTAATACATCTCTGCATTTGAACGCACCGCTGCAGCGCTGGTCGCGTTAAATGCATAGATGTAACTACTAATGTAACTACCCGCGCCGCCGCCGCGCCGCGCCGCTGAGTTCGTGTCCGCGGCCAGAGACTTAACTATGTTGCTGTGATGCTCAGAGGGACTATTCCAGTATTTTTAAGAAACAATCGCATTCGCATCTATGTAAGTACGAGTACCTAAAACATAGAGCAACACAGGCCACCGGCGAATCGCCGGTGGCCTGTGTTGCTCTATGACCTAAAATAAAGTTTCCGACAAATTGAGAACCTTCTCAAAAAAAGGTTGTTCAAGGTTGTTTGGAAAAATTTGACAGTGACGGCTAACGTGATTTGACAGTGACGGCTAACGTGATTTGACAGTGACGGCTAACGTGATTTGACAGTGACGGCTAACGTGATTTGCTTTCTGATTCTGCTCAAGTGGCGTTTTTAGATCCGCTGTTGTCTCCAAAATGTAATTTTACAATTGTTTTAAACATACACAAAATATATTTAGATTTCTATTACATGCAAAGTCTTTGATGTCCATGCTACCTTCGTGAGCGATTCTGACTCACACTTTGCCGGTTTTATATAACCTTTATTAAAACGTAAGAATTATTTTGATACCTGCTATTGAACCTGAATCTATTTATTTCTGAAGATTCAACTCTCAGACTCTCTTCAGTCAAGACTGACTCAGTATCCGGTAGTCTCAAGCACGGCACGCATTGTCGGAAGGTTCTTCACTTCACTCAGGATCGAACCTCTTTTGGTTTTGTACCTGAAGACGGAGAAAAAATAAAATCAGCTTTTTCCTACATTTTGTAGTAATACGAATAGATGTACTGAAAAACGTTACTTTTGTAAGAATCTTTTTATTAACTTGCTTCGTTGCGAATCAACTTGCATTGTTCGAATGTGCGTCATGTTAGAATTTAGTCGTCTATTTTTCAGTTGTTTAAAAAATTATGTACCTATATGTATGAAATATATCCCAATAAACATACACCGCAAAAGATTTCACCTATTTAATTTCATTTGATATGAAATACAATTTGCGTCCCAAACCATAGAGTAATTGATATCTAGTGGTGATGGACTACTTACTCATTTCAATTTCGACCATTTGCGGTAATACCCTGCCTACGCGAAAATGAAGAGCTTTAAAGCTACATATATGTATTTACTCTATTGAAAACAACATTTCAATTATCAAGTCATTTCATTTCAATTTCAAATAGCTGTTTAACAGTTTATGTTAAAATGCATAATTAAAATGAGGCACTGGTTAGTGAAATATAGACCGAACATAATATTAAACTTGACCAACCGCCATTTGCTTTATGAATTTCGGAAATGATACCCCTTTATATCTTCTTCATTCATTTAAACCTTTAAATGAATGAAGAAGATATAAAGGGGCTAGGTGAAATAGTAATCAAACGTGTGCCTATACCTAGTAAAAAATAAATAAAAACCGGACATGTGCGACTCGGACTCGCCCACCGGGGGTTCCGTACAAATTTGTAGGTACAAATTACTTTAAAATAAAGACTATATTTTTTATGATTTAATTACAAATGTGTAGTTTTCAGACCTTTCACTATACTTGTAGTATAAGAAGATATTTCTTGCCAAATTTCATTTTTCTAGGTCAACGGGAAATACCCTATGAATTTTGATTCCCTTGAGAGTGTCGAACTAAATACGTTTTTGGGGCATAAACAGCTGTATCTTCTTTTAGAACTTTGAATTTTTCACAGTTTCAAGGGACCGTAGACCTGAGTTTAAGATTTTAATTTCAACCCGATAACTCCCTGCGTTCCCGAGATAAAGGGTCATGTCAGACAGTCGGACGGACATCAAAGTGATCTTATAAGGGTTCCGTTTTATCCTTTTGAGGTGCGTAACCCCAAAAATGGATACTCAAGCTTAATTTTATTGACTTTTGTAAGTTATTCCTTCTGCAAATAGCTTTTCCTCTAATACAAAAAGTAAAAAATACTCGACCTAAGTTAAATATCATTAGACACACCATCGCCTAATTAAACAAATTCCTCCTTCGGCATTACCTGAAAAGTCGGTACAAATCCCTCAAAACAAACGTTACATAAACTTTGCAACACTCTTCCAATTAACAAGTTATTTTTGGATGTTTACCCCTTTTCGTTTATGTCTCCTTGTACCCACGTCAATGTGACGTCATTAATTAAGCAAAAATATCACAAAAGATGTAATGTGAGTCGGTTGGTACGGCAAATTGATGTCGTCGTTCGTTCAGCTTCCTTTTGTTGCATTGATTGATTTAATTCTCTGCATGAAAATAAGGAAAATAATAGAGAAATGATTGACGAAAAATAAAACCGACTTCCAAAAACAAAACACTACAAAATATATAAAAAAACTTTAATTTCGGAAGTCGGTGTTTTTGGTATTTTTAGTTTTTTTTTTTTTTTTGACTCCACACTTTCCAGTGGTACCTGCGTACCACTGGAAAGTGAAACCACAAACACAGCGTATCGGCGTAATGTTATGTAACGAACTGGTGTAAACCATCAACAGACATGCGATTTGCTATCATTGAAATCCCGATCCATTTGCTATCATTGATTTAAGAGTTCCGTTGTCTACCTCCGAAGTTCTTCATCAGATCTTCACCAAATTAAAATGGCACCAGTCCGGGAAAATACTCTTCCAAACAAAAATAATCATCGAAATCGGTCAACAATTGGCGAAAATATCGCTGAACAATCATTTTTCATGGGATCCCATCATCAGATCCTGACTTATACCTTCCATCACCAGCTCAGCAACATGAGATGATGATTACCAAGCACAAATACCTGAATTTCTTAAGAAATGTCATGAAAAACATTGTTTGCGTATAAAATTTGAGGGTTATCCTCGATTTTCATGGGATCCCATCATCAGATTCTGACTTGGTGACAATGGGACCTCCTCAGTAGTATTATAAGCTTTCTAATAAAGAAAGAATTTTTTAAATCGGTCCACAATTGGCGGAGAACACGGTAAACATACATAAAAAAAAAAAAATACAGCCGGACATAGAACGTCCTCCTTTTTGAAGAATTCGGTTAAAAATAACAATCTTGCTGTTTATTTTGATATGCGTTACGACACATGATTTATATTGTTCTGTTGGTTTATTCTGTTAACAATGACGTGAATACTTAGGTTGGGCAAGCTTAAGTTAGTGAAATTAATTGGCTGTATTCACAGCGCACTTCACCAAGCTTCATAGAAGCTGGCTCTACGGGCTTATAAACCTCTGGTCTTCGGAACTACAGGATATTGGTCACCAACAGTCAGTCTATTCTGCAAACATCTCACCATAAAAACTAAAAATGACTGAGCTTGTCTTGAAGTGACCATCATTGCATCTTGTTCTAATAGGTTGACATGACACTTCATGTTGACTTCACCTAAGTTTACACAGCGTTTTTTAGGGTTCCGTACCCAAAGGGTAACCAACGGAACCCTACTACTAAGCCTCCGCTGTCCGTCCGTCCGTTCGTCTGTCAGTGGGCTTTATCTCAAGGACATAGGCAGACAGTTGAAATTTTCACAAATTGTGTATTTCTATGGCCGCTATAACAAATTATAAAAATTAAGGTTTATGGTACGGAACCCTTCGTGTGCGAGTCCGACTCGCACTTGGCCGGCTTTTTACAGAATAGTACCACAGAAAACATTCTTAAGGTGGATACAAACATTGCGCGTCGCAACGCAAACGTTTTGTTGTAAATTTGAATGTGTAGCCATGCCTCACCACGAATATGAAAGTCCACATTGCGAAGCATGCGCTGAGCGCCCGTGCGCTGCGCATGCCTCGCAACATCTGTATCCACCTATAAGAGCTTATTCACACGGTGTAATTTTAACGCACCGACGACGCGCGCTGAAGACGCCATAGATGACCAAGAAGCAGTACTGTCTGCGTCTGAATTTCATCTTCACGTCACACGTCACAAAAACGCCGTGTGCAAAGGCCCTAATAGTCCTAGATAACAATGTAACTACGACACAATTTTCTTCCAAAAATAAATCCCAGAATATCCAACAACGAAACACATGTCGACCGTCATATCTCATCTCTGGTGACAAATTACCCAGGTTGATACGGACAACCGTGCCGTCCATCATGCTGTCTCTTACACGACCCCCCGGGGACGAGACAGTGATCTACGTGGATCTACTAAATGGTGATCCAAGTAATCGCTGTTTAATTGTCCTTTTACCTTATAATTAACTAGCTTCTGCTAGCGGCTTCACCCGCGTGGTCCCTAGAGAACATATTCTCGGGATAAAAAGTAACCTGTGTCCTTTCTCAGGGTCTAAACTATCTGTGTTCCAAATTTCATTTTAATCGGTTTGATAGTTTTGGCGTGAAAGCGCGACATACAGACAGACCGAGTTACCTTCGCATTTATAATATTAGTTAAGACTAGCACTTCGCCCGCGCCTTCGTCCGCGCTGTAGTTTTCTTAACGATCCCTAATTTCTTCTAGTAATAAATATAGCCTGTTTTACTCAGGGATAATGTAGCATTCTAATGGTGAAAGCATTTTTGAAATCAGTCCAGAAGTTTTTGAGTTTATTTGATACAAACATACAAATCTTTCCGCTTGATAACATGTATTAGTGTAGATGTAGACCAGCACTTCACCTGCGACTTCGTTCATGCGGGTATAGTTTTGCAATGTTCGTAGGGCTCTCTATTTTTTTTTTCGAAATAAATTATAACCTATGTTACTTCTTGATTATTTAGCTTTCTGTTGGTGAAAAAATGGTTACAATCGGTTCAGTAGTTTTGGAGCCTATTTGATAGAAAAACAAACAAAAAAAGAAGTAAAGTTCAAGAGCGAGCGATGCGAGCTCGAAAATTTTTGCACTTCATCTCATTAGGTTTGATTTTTATACTTAAATAGAATACAAAAGGTCAAGAAGTTGAGAGTGCAGAATGCCAAACCGAGCAAAGCGAGTTTGAAATGTTACAGTATTCAATACTCCCTCCTAAATACGCCTATGCTAGTGGTACCAGGAAATAAACTCCATTACAAGTACCTAGCATTCGTATTTTCACTGAAACTCAGTATATTTTGTGAATTTGACTATTGGATATCAAAGGAATTCATGTTTTTTTATTCATTTTCTCTACCTGCTGGGAAAACTTACAGGCACTTTAGATTGGCTCTTAAATATTCACATTCGAGGATTCTACGAGTATGTCTTATCTCAAAGTTCGTTCTTTGGATTTAAGCATTGTTTACACTGCTGACTTGATATATTAAAAACTACCTAACTATTTTCTTTGATTAAAATATAAATCATGGGAGAACACAAACCATACACTTAGGTCCACTACACTTTTCTTCAAATTTTCCCACTGTCTCCAACACAGATAATTAACATTAAAGCAAGCCAAACTTTCTCGCCAAGCCTTCCTTGTTTTATTTACGACGGGGACAACTAACGTCGTTATCTCCCGGAGCCAACGGTCATTAGTTTTTCCCGGGGAGGATGTAGCAGTGTCCAAATCCCTTTACATTAATAAAATAGTACCACAGAGTAACGAGATGACTCAACGGCTACTGCTGGAGGCTGTCTTTCCCTACAAACAAATCGTGACCTCGATAGGCCTCATCAGAAGCCTTAAAGTCACCCAAAGGGCAATGGAGAGGGCAATGCTTGGAGTTTCCTTGAGTAATCGAATCAGGAATGATGATATCCGCAAGATAAACAAGCCCGAAGGATCGCCAAAACGAAGTGCAATGGGCAGGGCACATTGCTCGCAGAACGTATGGTCGAAGGGGCCGAAAAGTACCGGAGTGGCGACCGAGTACCGGAAGACGCAGCATTGGAAGGACTCCCACAATGTGAGGATCGCGAGTAGCCGATGGATGCGATACGCCTAGAACCGGTTTTTGTGGCGACACTTGGGGAGGTCTTTCGGCAGATATGATGATGATGAGCAACGAGATGCCTCATCGGCCACTGCTCGAGACCGTCATATCTTTTCGAAAACGTGACAGTGAGTATAACCATTTATCCATCGATATCGTCGGCCCAGGACACTTCTGACAAGAGATACTGTATGCAATGCTGGAGACGCTTGCAAGCATTCCAACAATGCAGTCATGCAACACACTACTGTTGTAGAGTAAAATTAATTTAGTTCCTAACAACCCTTAGCCGTCGTCCTAACACAATACGCTCGTCGCGCACGAATATACGATCGTCGCGTTCATTTGTATGGCAAATCTCATCGTGTCGTCGCGCCGACAAAGGGCATCTTCCAGTTTTGCCGAAAGAGACCGGTCTCGTATTCGATGGTCACTTTGTACTTCCCGTAAGATAGCAAACATCACAGTTTTGATAGCCAAAACTTATGCTCAGCGTACTTTGTGCATTGAATATTGCTAGTCACGACTTCTCTAGTCGCGTCTATAGGTAGATAGTGCCCAACTGCACTTCACTACTCGTACCATTTACTCTTCCAGTGTGAACGAGGCATTAGTAACAAGGTACGACATTCTTTTACATGTCTTGTTGGTAAAAGATTGATGACGCTACAAAAGGTAAAAGATATTGCGACAGGTACAAATGCGTCCTCGGTATCACAGAGAACAGGTAAAATTAAGAATTTTGTATATGAAAAAATATTTGTGCCATTTTCCTGCTTTGAGCGAGAAAAGCTTTGAGTTTCTGCTGTACTTAATTAATAGATTAATACCCAAAGTTAAACATGTAAATTAATAATTAGGTTATTAATTTAACTTTTTAATACCATGGACTTAACACCATGGACAACACTTTTTTCAGATAATTATTAAAACTTTTTTTGTATTATTTTTGACCAGTGGATACTATTTATTACAAAAAAAATCTTACGTATTACCAGAGCAACATAAGTGCAACGAGCTTTCTTAATTTAAATTAAAACCATTTTCAACACGTGATTCTTTTATGAAGTTCACTTAACTTTGTCACATCCCCAAGCCTCGCAATTTCCTCCGGGCTTCCACACAGGTAAAATTGGATTTTATTAATGAAACAATAAAGTTACATTTACAATAGCGATAACTTGGCTTGGAACTGCTTACAGTAAAAATTTATTACACCTGGCAAAGTTTTAATCAAGGGAAGATCGTTCGTTCCTGAGAGGAAAAGTCAAACAGACTTAACGTTCAAATAATCACTAAAAGTAATAATAAGTAATAGGTAAAAGTAGTAATAAGTTTAAGTAATATTTTTAAGCCAGGGTTTAAAGTAAAATATAAAAGCAGTGGTTACTTTTTACTTGATTTTAGCCAGTCGATGATAGTATTCTACAAATTGTGGAATTAAATTATGTATTTAAAAACTTTATTTACAAAAAAATAATACCGACTTCCAAATGAAAAAACCGATCCCGTAGGAATTTAGTACAATAGGAACCTACATGCTAAACAGCACGCACTCAGTCACTCTCACTCAGTATCCGAAGAATTTTATAGATTTTTTTTTAAGATGGTCAGGTCGATAATTCTCAAAAATTCAGAAAAACATCCATAACTCGAAAACTAAGAATACGAGGGACCAAATTTTTTTTTTTTGGTGTCCTTATAATAATAATAATAAAAATATCGAAATCGCAGGGCGGTCTGGCAGAGTAAGGAGCTTCACGGACGCTTTTTCCGGGCCCTAAATGGACCCGACGTAGACCAACTAGCGTCCGTAGCCTGGCTGCGTTTCGGTGATCTTTTTGGAGAAACCGAAGGTTTTGTTTGTGCAATTATGGACGAAGTTATCATGACGAATAACTACCGGAGATTTATTGTGAAAGACGGCACGGTCGACATATGTCGGGCATGTCACCGTCCGGGAGAATCAATTCGCCACATTGTCTCTGGTTGTTCTCGTCTAGCTAACGGCTAGCTACTTGCATAGGCACAACCTTGTAGCCAGGATTATCCATCAGTAACTTGCTCTGAAATACTCTCTTGTGGAGTCGGAGGTGCCATACTATAGGTATGCGCCCGACCCAGTTCTCGATAATGGCAATATCACATTGTACTGAGATCGGTCCATCATCACTGACAGGACTATTGTTGCCAATAAGCCTGATATAGTGGTGGTGGACCGAATTGTGAGGCGTGGAATGATTGTAGACATAACCGTCCCGCATGACGAGAACCACGTGAAAGCCGAGAAAGACAAACAAATCAAGTATATTGACTTGGCTCTCGAGGTTGTCAACATGTGGGAAGTGGACTCCGCAATCATTGTACCGATAGTCGTGTCGGCCAATGGCTTAATAGCCACGAGCCTCGACCAACACCTTAGGAGGCTCTCGTTGGGCAGCTGGATGAAGGGCTTGATTCAGAAAGCGGTACTTCTGGACACGGCTCGCATTGTCAGGAGGTTCCTTTCTCTGGAGTCCTGACCTACGGGCTGCTATTTTTATTTTTTTAAATGTTTTTTTATTTATTTTATTCAAATATTTAAAAATATAATATATATATGTATAGTTAAATGAATAAAGGAGATAAAAATATATTTATTTGCGTAAAAAATAGAACAGACATGTTTTGCCAAGATTAATCATAGAATGTAAATATTTGTAATTACGAGTACAACAAAATTATTAATATTTTACAAAAACGCTATTTTTGCTCTAGGAATTGTTTTAAACTATAGACGTTATTGTTAATTAACCATTCACACAATTTATTCTAAAAAGCACATCTCGAGTTTATTGTTGTATATCGATATATATATATATAGTATAGTACCTTGTATATTGATTGATTGATTTATTGAAATAACTCAACTCAGGAATTTTTCAACCTTTGGAAATAAACATGCATTCCCGGTGCACAAATTGATTCGCAATAGGAAATCATAAAACACCAAGAGGTATATATTTCACAAGTCTTACGATTGTACTATAAGTTCCGTTTATTTCCTGAATTCCGTGCTCATTATTTCTGCACTTGGCTGAGACTTAGTGGTCCTGACATGTTTCATCTTATTTCCGCTTTGTGCTTCACTTACCTCGTGATAACAAACACTTTGCTACAATAACAAACCCGGGGAAAAATAACAACGATATAGAACATCGAAACGACGACAAAATGTATCTGCGTGTCAGTTTGCTTGTTTCCTGTCGTGCAATCAATTACCGATACATTTTAATAAAACTACTGGCAAGACTGGTGTCAGATTTTCTGGCTTCTGGCAATCCGTAACGACTGCCAAAAATCTACAAATGGCATCCGGAACCAATGGCAGCCGTTGGTCCCGGCTGTATTTTGTAGATCTTTGGCAGTCGTTACGGATAGTCAGAAGCCAGTAAATCTGACTCCAGTCTTGCCATGAAGTACCGTGTTACCCAGTTAATGCGTTGTGGAGGTCTGGTAGGCAGCCGCTCCTCGTAAAACACTGGTATTCAGCTGAAGCCAGTTTGACTGGAAGCCGACCCCAATATAGTTGGGAAAAGGCTAGGCAGATGAGGATGATTATTAGAATCATAATATTAATCATACAACAATCTGTCAATTTTAATTTTCATCTTTATCGCTAACACATTAGGTTCAAGGTTGATTGTAAAAAATTAAAAGTGACGGGTAGCGTGATTTGCTTTCTGATTCCGCTAAAGTGGCCTTTGTAGACCCGCTGATTCCTCATCTCATTCTCACCGAAACATTTATAATCCCATCACCAAGTACCAGGTTGCCATAACAGCCGAGCAGTGCCATCCATCCGCCAAAATAGGTCCCCAGCGCCACATTCGTGTGAATTTTTTCAATAAAACTTGCTGTTCGCAAAATGAAACGGTTTTTCTTTGCTCAAAATAATTCATACAGTTCATGCGGTGTGCGGTTAGGCTATAAAAATGCTAAAACACCTTTAGCTCTCATACGCGCGTTTTCTATCGTTGTTTTTAGTGAATTTTCGATACAAAATTTTGCTTAATTTTTTACGCTTTATGTCCTGAATGTGCAGATTGTAGGTAGATAATTGTGGCTTAGGTGAATATCTTTATGGTGATTACATAATAATACATAAGCTTATGTAATGCCATACAGGTCACCTACTTAAATAGGTTGATTAATATCTATAGTAGGTATTAAATGACTTCTTAGGGTAATCTGTCAAAAAAGCCTCAATCTATTATCTATTATAATATATAAAGCTGATGAGTTTATTTGTTTGTTTGTTTGCTTGAACGCGCTAATCTCAGGAACTACTGGTCCGGTTTGTTTCTTACAGTGTTAAATAGCCCATTTATCGAGGAAGGCTATAGGCTATAGGTATATCATCACGCTAAGACCAATAGGAGCGGAGCAGTAATGAAAATTGTGACGCAAACGAAGTTGCGAGGGTCAACTAGTTTCCATATATTTTTGACAGATTGCAAATGAGTAGAATTGGTGCTCTTTTAATCCGCTGGAAGGTAATTTGGAAAAGGTACTTAAGTCCTTTTAAGAAAACTGAACCTAATGCAGGCGCCAAATAATTGTGCAATATCGGCCACTGACCCACCCACCCATATAGGTACCTACTTGATTTTCTCATTATCAAAAACAGAAATAAAGACAAAGCTGTCCTGAATCGACTTCCATCGTGATCCGTTACGTACTCCATTACCTACTGGTAATGAAGAACGGTTCATAATTTATTGTTCGGGTATCTGCGAAGGGATATTAGGCAAAGGTGGTATTTTTAGACCCGCTGCACATCAAGCTACCCGTCACTGTCAAATTTTCCCAATCAACCTTGAACCTAATGGTTTAGCGATAAAGATGAAAATTAAATTTGACGGATTGTTTTATGATTAATATTATGATCCTAATATGATTCCACTAAAGGAGCCTTTAATAATATAACATTAATCATACAACAATCTGTCTTTAATTTTCATCTTTATCAGTAACGCATTAGGTTCAAGGTTGATTGCGAAAATGACTTTCTGATTCTGCTAAAGTGGCCTTTTTAGACCCGCATGTATTGCTGGCAATTCAGCCAGCAGATTATGGTACCAGGCATACATAGTTTGGCAGGAGTTTGAGTTCCTGGTAAATAGTGGGCACGTGTTGTGAGTGCCCGAAGCGACACGTGCGGCAGCTCAGCAAAGCGGAAATAACGATGAAATGGCTGAGCGGTAAAACCCGATTAAGTGGAAAGCAAGCCGCTTAGCGAAGTTATCCGGAGCTTGTGAACTTGTGACATGGAAACAACGTGAAAAGTTTCAAGGTTGAAAGTTCGTGTTTTTGTTTGGTAAAAGGTAATTTGAAAGCTCTTCGTGTGAACTCTTGGACATGAAGACTTACGAATAAAATTAAACTCGGGTCGTGGAGTATATAAATTGTTTAAAAATCTGTCAAGACGCTTAGTTGACACTTCGCGTGACCTAAGGGCTGGCTTTTAACTCAGACAGAAGACGAACATTGCTATACAACGTGGTACTGCTGCCAGCCATTACCAGTGACCAACGATGCGGAGGAATTTTTCGACGCCATTTTTAAGATTATTTTTAGTTTTAGTTAATTAAGAGTTTTTATTTAAGTTTTTTTAAGGGTCGAGGTAGGTACTGCTCACAAAAAATAACTTTGGACCTCCAAGAAAATGAATAAAAAGAAAGTTAATGTTAAATCATGTAAGTATTGAAATTCATGGGTCAATTTGGGGTCCACTATTCAGTATGAATGCAGCATAACAAGATTTTTATCAGATTTTCTGACTTTATTGTTATTATTTATAAATAAAATTATTCTGACTTATGGTTACGGCGGTCATACTCATAGATCTACAAATGACACTCAGAACCAACAGCTTCACGTGCATTTCGAGACACTGTGGAGACTCGGAATGTGAGGAATGTTCACCAATTCACATACCGACGTGATAACGTCGGCAAGCGTTGCTTAACCTTGAAGATCGAACTAGGCTTCTGTTAATTTAGCGATGATAGTAATGGTTTGAAAACTAAACCAGTTAAAATACAGTAAAGGGATAAGAAATAAGGAGCAGCAAGTTATAAAATTTTCCCACCACTTGCATGTAAACATCAGATTTATGTCATGCAAATTCAACCTTAAGAAGTGATTCTTCATGATTATAAAAATAGAGTATCTATGCTCCTTAGGAATAAAGGTGTCTTTGCCCCTAGGCGGCCCAAGCTACTCGTAGCTTGAAGCCCTCGCTGCATTCATGATTCTTGTATTACTTAACTCCCTCGCTTCGCACGTGATTTTTTATTTGTAATGGGTTTGCTCTTGACTCTAGTCTATGTCAGAGATGACAGATACAAAGTCTACGATGGAGCGAGCCTACCCAGAAGGAGCCTGTTAACTCTAACTTTGAAGAGATTAGGGTTGTAAGCTTTTGGAAACACAGGCAGAGAGTTCCACTCCTTTGCTGTGCGCATTTTAAAAGACGTTTGGAAACGCTTAGTGCGAATTGGTGGAATAGCTACAAGGTAGGGATGATAAGATACAGTGCGCCTGGATGTCTGATTTAAACTTTAACCTCTCAAATCTTTCAATAGGTTCGGCTTTTAATATAACGCCCGTGACATAAGACACTGCTTTATCTCCTCGGTGCATAATCTACTATGAATAAAAATTAAATGGGTTTGGGCGGGTCACGTTGGCCGCCTGCATAAAGACCGCTGGCCAAAAATCTTGACGCAATGGATGCCCGGAAATGCGTCGCCGAGGCTGGCCCAGAAAGCGGATGCGGGATGACCTAGACATGCACCACGAAGGCTGAGGAGATGAGTAGTGTCTGGAAGAACATGGAAGAGGCCTTTGCCCAGCAGCGGGACACTATAGCCTAACAATAAAAAAACGAATTGTCATTGTCACAAAGCTCCAATTGCTGAATATCGTGCAATAAAACGAAATCCATGTAATATGTAAATGTGATTAAACACAGCTGATCACTGATCCGTTACTGCACACTGCCGGGCCTCGAATAATGAACAAACAAAAGTTTTCAGGCGTAAAAAGCGGAACAAATTCACGTCACCTGCACCGCTTGTTCAATGCAGGTGTCCTGAAATCCAACCGACTGAATTAAACCTCTGGCTTTGACTGAAAAATGCAGGCCACGATGTTGTTTTGAAATAACGTCACATGGAACTTACAGAATATAACAACCTTATTGAGAAAATGTGATTATTGAGCAAATATGATTATTATAATGATAAAAAAGTATCAGAGAAGGGCCACTGCTACGTTTTTATTTTAGTTTATAGTTAAGCCATGACAGTTCATGACCAGTCAGAGACAGGAGTGACTCATCGTCCGTTTCCGCGCGAAAACTATCAGTTTAAAACTGCAATTTCTGCAATAAAATAAAGCGTTTTAATTTTTGTATGGTCTAATTTTCATAGAAATCTATAAAATGTAAGTAAGGTGAAAATATTGCATGTTTGAACCGCTTGGGGTTGAAAAGTGTTTCAATCCCAAGCGGCCATAGGGTCCGAGTGCTCATCGAGTTTTCCGTGAATTTTCATGTTATCACAAAAAAAGGAACAGTCATTGATACTGAACCAACACGTGAAATGGTTATTGTATTGCCATTGTAAAAGTTTAATAAAAGCTTGTTAAATACAGCCTCAGTTCTATTGACAATATTTGTTCTTGGATTTTTCTGGTCCGTAGAGATAAAGGCAGAAGGCAGTAAGATGGCGGTAGGCGTAGGCAGGTGCCTACTCACTCAATATTGAAGGCAAGTTAGTACGAAAATACTTACGTGTGGGTGTAAAATGAAATGTCAGAACAATATAATGGATTATTATCAGGAGGAATGGCATTTTCCCGTTTTTTTTTTTTTTGTAAAACATGTTACATTTACTAACAGTATACGATTTATTTACAGTATACGATAGCTTTGGTCCTGTCACCGATCCAAATTGAGAAAATCTTTGAAAAAAAAAGCGGCCAAGTGCGAATTGGACTCGCACACATAGGGTTATTTTTTATTATTTGTTGCTACAGCGGCAATAGAAATACACAATCTGTGAAAATTTCAACTGTCTACCTATTACGGTTCTTGAGATAGAGTCCACTGACAGACAGACGGACAGCGGAAGTTAGTAATAGGGTTCCGTTGGTTACCCTTTGGTTACGGAACCCTAATAAAAAGCAGATTGTAGGAATACATGCTATAAAGGTATAAGTACTAAAATACAACAACGTCCAACAGGTTATAATATCTGGGATAGGTCTTTACCTATATAATTGCCGTTTTGTATGAAAAAATTTAAACGAATTATTTTCATGTATTTTTTATTTGTATTAATCGAAGTAATCACCCATGCAATCAATGCATCTTTGCCAACGCAGTGGCAGTTTATTGATGCCCTTCTTAAAGAAATCAGCTGGACGGGAGGCAACAAATTCTTCAAAGGCATTTTGTACTGCCTCTCGGGTATTGAATTTTTTTCCCGCCAAGAAGTTATCCAAATTCTGGAAAAAGTAGTAGTCTGTAGGCGCAAGGTCTGGTGAGTAGGGCAGATGACGGAGAGCTTCCAACCCCAGTTCTTGCAACGGTCTCCACCGTCTGCAGTGCAGTATGAGGTCGCGCGTTGTCGTGCAGGAGCAGCGGAGATGAGCGATTGACCAATGCTGATTGGAGATGTGCCAGCTTCTCCATCATTGTGTTCAGTTCTTCACAGTACACATCTGCAGTAATGCTCACCCCGTTTGGTAAGAAGCTGTGATGAATCACACCGGCGCTAGACCACCAAACAGTGACCATCACTTTTCTAGGGGTAAGTTTTCGTTTAGGGCATTGTTTAGGTGCTGAACCAGGATCCAACCAACTTGCTGAGCGCTTGCGGTTATCAAACAGAATCCATTTTTCATCGCAGGTAACAATGCGGTTCAAAATTCCTTCATTTGTGTGTCTGTTGAGCAGTGCAAGGCACGTCTCGACGCGTACTTCGCGCTGGCGATCATTGAGTTCGTGGGGCACCCATTTGTCAAGCTTTTTTACCTTGCCAATTTGACGCAAATGGACCAATATTGTTTTGACGCTAACGTCGAAAGCTGCTGCTAATTCAGCCGTAGATTGTGTATCATCAGCTTCCACAATCGCCTTTAATTCGTCATTGTCGACCAAAGTCTTCGGACGACCGCGAGGTTCATTTTTCAGGTCGAAATTTCCAGAACGGAAGCGAGCAAACCAATAACAAGTGGTGCGTTGGTTTGTAGTGTTAGCTCCGTAAACGTCGTTGATGTTGCGTGCCGCTTGTGCCGCGTTGCTGCCACGACGGTATTCATATTCCATAATTACTTGAATTTTTAACGTTTCCATGATGACGAAAAAGATTGAAATGCGATGAAAATGTAACACTAATCAATAAACAAATGACTACTTTTGGAAAAAAAAACCATGTTTTTAAAATAAAATTAATTTGAAATTAGAATTCTTAGCCAAACAAAAAATATTTTGATTTGAAATGGCCAGTACTGCAGAACGGCAACTTCATATGATGAAACTGAGAGGTCACACACCCAAACTCTCACTCACTACACCCCCTCACTCCATACACGCACACGCAACAATCGCTAACACACTCCTCACACACACACTCTCCCACACACCGCCTCTTTTGCACTATAATTTTGCGTATTGTAATGATGATATAGTACAAATAGTTTAAGTCTGGAACAACTGTATTCTTATTTGGATGGGCGTTGATAGCTGCGTGCGACACAGTTGTAATTTTTTTGTAGCTACAAGTATCATCGTTTTACTGGTATTGTGCCAAACGTTTATGTACCAAATAAACAACTTTTTACTTTACTTTACTTTACAAACGTTTTCAGATCTCTTTAAAGGTACGAATTATTATTAAAATCTGATTAAATTGTAGGTATAAGTACATCAACATGCTTATATTCTAAGTACCAACTACATGCTGATATTTGTACACGCTTATAATTACTATATGCTTATATTACTCGTAATATATGCTTTTAATTATTATTATTACTTGAATTTAGGTGCTTGATTACTTGACTGAGTTTGTGCCTTGCCGCGTTATTAATATTTAATTATACGTGAATTTCTGAGAAGCCACGTGTAAGATATTTGCGTAATAGGATCCTTGCTAACATTATTTATGCAAGAATCAGTTTGTTTGTTTGTTTGATAATCGAATTCCTTAGTTGTTAAGGGAATAAACGAGTAATATTTAAAGCCAGAGAACTTCTTTACCGAATTTAAAAAGAAGGAGGTGCTTTATTCATATCTATGTATTTTTTTAATTTTGTCAATACCTCTTTTTTATCGCTGCAAGGTTGCCTGCTTGTCGGTCTTCTACAGATTATACTTCGGTGAGTGTGCCCAAGAGCTTCACGACCTCATCCCACCGGCCTCCTTTTACCACCGGACATCCAGACGCACTGCAAGTTACCATCCCTACCTTGTTGCTATTCCACCAATTCGCACTAAGCGTTTCCAAACGTCTTTTATAATGCGCACAGCAAAGGAGTCTAACTCTCTGCCTGCGTCTGTGTTTCCGAACGCTTACAACCCTCATCTTTTTAAAGTCAGAGTGAACAGGATCATTCTGGGTAAGTTCGCTCCATCGTAGACTTTCTCATCTTTGACTTAGACTAGAGAAAAGAGCAAACCCTTATCAAATAAAAAAAAGGCACTCAGATATAAATATAGTTCCAGGTAAAACCGTGAGCCAATTCTATATGTAGTTAAAATATATAAACAACTTGAATTATTCTTACCTACAAAATAGTTTCATAAGTTCTTAGAACTTCCATCTACTTACTAATTTATTTTGATAAATTTTAATTTCAAACCTGCTTTTAGGATTTAGAACTATTTCCAAGACAGAATAGGATTAAAACAAAATTACTTTGAAATTAATATTTTACAATTTTAATTATTCCCGAAGTTTATAACATAGGCAAGTGGCGAAATTAAAGCACTTTTTTTAATACAAGAAAATAAAATTAAATACACTGTGGTAGTTGTACAGCAAATAAATAAAATTCAAAAAAAGAATCCCAAGACAACAAGATACAACAATAAGACTTTAGACCTAAATCCAACCTTATAATAAATCCAATTTGTTTTTGAAACAAATGCCTAAATATGTAGTTGGAAAACACATCATTAATATTAAACATTTGTTTAGTTGAGGGCTCGACAAGAGGCTGAGTCGTGAAGCTGGGTTCAAAAGCAGGAGCTAAGCAAATATGGCCTAAGGGGAACAAGCCTCGCCAAGCCGCGTGGAGGCGCGCTCAGCCGTTTAAAATTCATTCTTCTTACATGCAAGAAACATCTCTTTCAAGACTTGTAGCCCTGGTAATGTCATACTACAGACAGTGAAATTATTTTGCTTTGTTAGGTATTTTTCAAACAGCATGGTAATGGATAAATTAATTAAAATCTTTTGTTAAAACGGATAAAATTATTTGTTTGTTCCTAAGGTTATTTCTGAATTTAAGTAGGTACTATTTCTAAGAAAACCGGCCTAGTTCGAGTGACTCTTTCTGCTCTGAGTGAAGCAGAAGTAAGTGTGTCACTCTTACTGACTAAAACCAACCCGTGTTCCTCCTAGTGCCCTTTACGTTCCAGAGCCGCGGTGTCTCTTTCAAACAAATTCCGCAACCCCGGCAAGGGTTCCGTACCCTACTCTAATTTTTATTCTTTGTTCTTTTCGCGGCAATAAAAATACACAATGTGTGAAAATTTCAAAGTCTACATATTACGGTTCTTGAGATACAGCCCGCTGACAAACAGACGGACGGACGGACGGACAGCGGAATCTTTTACTGATACAAAGTCACAATTGCTGAATGCCATACCTACTTTAAATCCTAAGAAACAACGACTTTTCCTTTATGATAGACGACAGGGCGACAGGGACGAAACCGCGCGAAAAGCTATTATTTTCTTATCTCAGTTAAGAAAAACATCACACCTGAAATCGGTTGCACTTGCCGTATTAAACAGTCATGAAAATTGTTTCGAAACAATATCAGCTGAAACGAGCGCTTAGCTACAGGCATTTAATTTGCATTACAGTATGCCAATTACGTTTCAGCCAGTACTCAAATGCAAATGAAACATCGGCGACCTGAAATTAGGCAGGTGCGAGCTGAATAGTTTATTGAGAGCCGCTTTAACAGTCATCCGCTGTCCTATTCACGTTTAAACCGAGCAGCGCGCATAAATGGTTTCAAACTTCTAATTTGTTAATCAATTATTTCCTACATAGTTTTCCAAATTTCCTAAATTTGTTTATAGCAATAGTACACAGTACCAAGTACAATTATTACAGTAATTATGAGTTGAAGAAACCAAATTGAAAAACTAATAAATCAACCAGTGATAATGATTTTCTTCGCCATTCATTCACATTCACAGTGAATGAATTTATTGCCACTAACTAGTACGAGTAACAACTACATAGGTATTTGTATTATGAAAACAATACCTCCTGCCAGTGCTTTTCTCCTGGTAGCCAATAACCTAGCCTGAGGGCAAATTCAAGTCGTTTTGTATTCGAGGCTTCAAGATGTTGCCTATTGT
Organism: Lacanobia oleracea; assembly: GCA_950371165.1. Lineage (NCBI taxonomy): Eukaryota > Metazoa > Arthropoda > Insecta > Lepidoptera > Noctuidae > Lacanobia > Lacanobia oleracea. Next base: position 3,497,232 of record OX493405.1, read on the forward strand.
TGTCCTGTTTGCTAAGTAACTATGAGACTATTGTTAGCGCAAAATGTTTTCTTTGGCATGGCTTATTTATGTTGGCATGGCTTATTTATGTTGGCATTTGGTCGCCAAACCAGAAGCAAATGGGGCCAAACTTATCAAATACTAGTTGAACCGCGCAACTTCGTCTGCGTTACAATTTTCATTACTGCTCCGCTCCTATTGGTCTTAGCATGATGATATATACCAGGCCAATAGCCTTCCTCGATAAATTGGTTATCTAACACTGAAAGAATTTTTCAAACCGGTCCAGTAGTTCCTGAGATTAGCGCGTTCACGCAAACAAACAAACTCCCTCGATAAACGGGCTATCTAACACTGAAAGATTTTTTCAAATCGGTCCAGTAGTTCTTGAGATTAGCGCGTTCAAGTAAACAAACAAACTCTTCAGCTTTATATATTAGTATATTGCTATTTGATATGTTTCATAAATCATAAAGTTTAGGTTATCATTTACCTTATATCACTATTTATTTATTATCCATCGGGTTACCTTGTCCTAAATCTCTGTATCCTATTTTTTTTGTAACTTTAAACAAAAATGCCTGTGTTGGTTAATATTCGTAATTAGTTTCTGAAGTTGGAGGAATCCTCGCGTTCTCGGAACTAGCGCGATGCTGAAGTGGCTCTTCCAATCAAAAGTTAGAAATTACAAGGGTTTGTATACTGAGTAAGATCGGTTGCCTGTCCTACTTCACTGAACTAAATTAATAGGCTGCATGTAACTACGACCTAACCACTAATGAATCAGCAGAATGAAGAATGAAAGCCTCTGCACAAAGTAGGAAGGAACGGAGTCTGTTTGAGACTTTTAATTCCCGGCTCTGAATGACGAGTGAATGGGAAACACTGCTACCCTGCTACCCGGAAAACATGAGCCCAAAGAGCTCTCAGAATTTTTGAAGAACAATGAACAATTATTTTGCAGAAAATTTCGTTTCTGTAAAACCGATATAATGACGGTTCGTTTTCGGTTACATTATTTAGTACATTGGTAAATGAAGTTATAATTATAAATTTAAGAAGAACGTAATTACAAACTTATTCGGCGCGACATACGTATCAGAAATGCAGGGTTGCTTCAGTAAATTCCCATGTGGTGTATCTTCGATTAACGGGCATAGTTTGCGAAACTATGTCTAGACACTGGTTTTGAGAGCATTTGTAGGCGAGTGGTGCAAACATACGTAACAACAGTAATTTATTTCTTCACCACTGCTCTCATATCAAGGCGGTGAAGCAAAACTGTCGTAAATGGAGGAAACCGACTTGACATCATCATCTGCTTAGCCTTTTCCCAACTATATTGTGGTCGGCTTCCAGCCAAACTGGATTTAGCTGAATACCATTGTTTTTTCGTGAAGCGGCTGCCAACCAGACCTCCACAACCCATTAATAGGGTAACACGGTAGTTCTTGTCAAGACTGAAGTCAGATTTACTGGCTACTGACAATCCGTAACGACTGTCAAAGGTCTACAAATGACAGCCGGGACTAACGGCTTAACGTGCGGTATGTTAATATGGTCAGCCATCTACAGACCTTGGCAAGCGTTACGTAACCTTAAAGATCGGCTCGTGCTTATTATTTAGCCACGAGCTCCCCAGAAAACCGACTTGACATAGAACCAAAAATTTGAAGAGCCCATATAGGTAGACACCAATCCGCAATAAGCCCACATGGTAGATAAAGGTCCACTCACCCCTCTCACAGACAGGAGGCCTGAGTACCCGGGAAGCATCATTGGCTAATTATGATAAATATGATGATGACGGATACTGTTTTAGAGCAGAAGGTTAGGTAATTACTTAGCTACCAATGTGAAAGGCCCTCAAGGTTCTGTCTGAAAGCCTTAATTAAGTGTATTACTGAAATGTCAGCAAATTAAGTTTCAGCGGGTTAATGGCGGCAACTCCGATATATCTGGTTACAGAGCATCTAAGTGCTATTAGTTGCTTAAGTGCAGCCTAGAACATAATGTCAACGTAAACCAATAATGATATCGGATTTCTAGGGCAATAATTTATGTCTAGCCTAGATTCCTTTTAGCTGTACAGCAGGTTGCACTAGTACTCTCTATTGTCTAGTTAGTACTAGGTTAGCAGAATATGATAGGAAGTTGGTAACTTTTTTTTTAGGTGGTCTGAATCAGACCACCTAAAAAAAAGTTAGCCAAACACTATTCAATCAGACCGTCTCGTCTGATTGAATAGTGTTTGGCTAGTCACTCAAGAGTACGTACCTACGTATTGGGATATATTGCTCGTTGGCTTTTTCTTACCCCAAAACTTGACGTGATCTACCAGCATAAATAGATCCGCATGTTCATAATACACAAATATGACGCTTTATTGAAAAAAAAATGGTTATTTTTTTTTTAATTGTTTTTTGAGGAATTCAATCATCCAACCACCAGACCAGACCACCACCATTACCAGACCAGACCAGATTTATCACCATTTGCAGTTTTTGGTAGTGTCGCAGATAATAAAAAAGAAAATCTTAAAAACATCGATAACTCGAAAACCACCCAATATAGATCGCAAGTTTTCGGGGTCAAAATCGGAGCAAATCAGCTCTTCTTTAAACTATTTCAAGGAACGCACTTAATTCTAGGATACTTGTTTGTTTTTATATGATAATCTGTTTTGAAATTCGAAGTATTTAAATGTTTTATTCGTTCCATATTTTGGCATGCGGTAGCGCAGTTATCGCAGTCGTATCAGATTTGTCTATGACAAAATATCCACCTCAATTCCATACATCTGCACACACATGGTATCCCAGTCCTAGTACCTAGGTACTCTGAGCTAACAAAAGTCTGTAAAGTTGATTTAAAGACGATCATTTTACGTGATAACTTCATAAGAAAACGATTGAGATCTTAACAAACAAGCTGAACACTTACTTACACACTATCGCTTGTTCCACGCTCTAGCTTGCACGCTCGGCACAGGCGGACCGTGACACTTTTTCATACGTGCAGCCGGTGTTCATCGTTTTATAAGACGTTATCACGTCAAAAAATACAACTAACAATACAAAAACTGCAATACTGACAATATTACATACATACGGGTCGAATTGATAAACCCCTTTTTTGAAGTCGGTTAATCAGCAAGGTATACCGAAAAAGAGTAATTAAAAACCCGATAAACAATCGTTCGTATCGCTATCGCTGTAGTCCAAAACCGTTTTAATTGTTTTATCTAAAGGTCGGCAAACAATCGGGTCGCTACTCGCATATCAAGTAAGTAATTGAACCCGGAATGTAAATCAAACACCGGCCCCCAGCTAGATTATATCAAATGCCTCTTCCCCTTTGTCCGGTTGAATACCAGGAATGGCTGAATTCTGTTTCTGAGTAATACGCTTTGTCGGTGGTAGATTATATGACAGTAGCATACTCACAGATTACTGGGTATGACTATGTTCTAGTTTGGACTCACTATTGTCACAGAGTACATAAAATAGTAGACCACCTACTGAATTTGTCAACGCATCAGTTCGTTTTCAGGGTAAATACTATACTAAGCCTCCGCCGTCCGCAGACAATTGTTTTGTTTTTTTTTTTTTGTTATAGAGGCAATAGAAATACACAATCTGTGAAAATTTCAAGTGTCTACCTATTACGGTTCTTGAGATACAGCCCGCTGACAGACAGACGGACGGACGGATGGACGGACAGCGGACTAGCGGAGGCTTAGTAATAGGGTTCCGTTGGTTAACCTTTGGGAACGGAACCCTCAAAATGAACTAAAATGAAAAATTAAAGGGCCTCCAATACAAGAAACGTGTTTTATCGGTTTATGGTACGGAATTCACTGTGTGAGAGTCCGACGCGTATTTCCCCGGTTATTATTCCCAGCGTAATCCTCAACCATTTAGTGCAACGGAGAAAAAGCGAACTTTAGCGAGCCATCATGATGATCAGTCATCTGCTTAGCCTTTTCCCAGCTTTATTGGGGTCGGCTTCCAGTCATACCGGATTCAGCTGAATACCAGTATTTTACGTGGAGCGGCTGCCTACCAGACATCCACAACCCATTAAATGGGTATAACGGTATTTCTTGGCAAGATAAGTCAGATTTACTGGCTTCTGAAGTTCTGACAATCCGTAACGACTGCCAAAGTTCTACAAATGACAACCGGGACCAACAGCTTAACGTGCTTTCCGAGGTACGGAGGAAACTCGGTATGTTCAGATGGTCACCCATCCACAGCGTTGATTAACCTTGAAGATCGATTTGTACGGTTTTTATTCTTTATCCACGAGCTCCTCATCATGATGATCAGTATCTGTTGCTTTAGAACACGTTTGGCACAGTGGTTGTGTGATTGCAGACTGCTGAGCTGCGTGTCCCGGGTTCGAGTCCCGCACGTAACAAATATTTGTATGGCCTACAGATAGTTGTTTCGGGTCTGGCTGTTGGTGTATGTGAGTTTGTATGTTTGTGAACGCAACCACGATACAGGAGAAATTCCTAGTGTGTGGCAACGTTTATTTATAAAAAAAGAGATGCCGTTGTAGCACAGTATTATTTAAGAACAAAACAACCTTATTATATCATTTATGTACGAAAACATATTCACACACCGACACACTGCACTGACAGAAGAACATTAGGTATCCCAAACATAGAGGCAAAGTTATGAACGCATCGAAAATGGACTGAGCGATACCCTCATACAATTGACCACTCTATAGAAAGAGACAAAACATTGCGACCAATACAACAGAAACAAAACGGTGCAGTGGGCCTGGCACATTGCTCGCAGAACGGACGTTGATGGGGTCGAAAAGGTTCTGGAGCGACCGCGAACTGAATAACGCGGTGTCGGAAGGTGCCACAAGGTGTACCGATGATCTAGTGAATACCGCGGGAATCAGCTGAATGCGAGACGCACAAGACCCGTCAATGTGGCAATTCTTGGAGATAGCCCATGTTCAGCAGAGGCCGTCTTTCTGCTGACAAAATGATGATCATGGTCCTCTCAAAATTATGGACACTACAAGGTGAAAGAGATAAAGGGATCGCTTTATCTCTCTCACACTTGCACTTCACTTCTCAAAATAACGGCCCGAGTCGTGAGCACACTCTCCATTGGTCGATATTGGTCTCTGACCCTTCACGTTATTGGTTCGACAGTAAAGCTCATCGACTATTGCGCTTGCAATTTTCGTTCGCCCACCGTACATTGGTGAGATCACCCTGCTGCTATTCACCTGTACTCACGAGTCACGACTACTATAACAAGACAAGACAACAAAACATAGACAAGACAACTTAAGTATATAGTGTCGCATATATTATAAGATACTGCTGTAGTGACTTTAAATGTAGGTTATGAATTTTTTTTTTAATCTTCGGTACTTAATGTATTAAGCTGAAGAGTTTGTTTGTTTGCTTGAACGCGCTAATCTCAGGCACTACTGGAACTACTCCGATTTGAAAAATTATTTCAGTGTTAGATAGCCCATTTATCGAGGAAGGCTGTAGGCTATATATCATCACGCTAAGACCAATAGGAGCGGAGCAGACGAAGTTGCGTGGTTCAACTAGTACTTAATATATAAAGCTACCTACTGGTCCGATTTGAAAATTTCTCATAAAATTTGAAAAAAAGTCAGTGTTAGATAGCCCATTTATCGAGGAAGGCTATAGGCTAGACCCATAGGAGCGGAGCAGACGAAGTTGCGCAGCCCAACTAGTAACTTTATCAGCATAACTCAGTTCATTCTGTACGTCTATGAATAAACCACACGCCTCAAAAATGGAGCAAGGTTTTAACGCACGGTCTGACAGAGGAATCTCAAGGGTGCTGTGAGCCGGGCCATTGTCAAGGTTGGATCATGTGTGGCTGTCAGTTATCCCGCAGACAATCGTAAAAGTTGAAACAACAAGGCTTTTTGGGAACACACTCGGTTTTTTATTCAGATGGGGGGGAATTGGGAAGGGCGGACGGGTTGTTGTTTATTTACCATGCATATAAAATTATGTTCAACAAATGGATTTTTTTTTGGAAGTAATCTCTGGATGCTGTTTGGAACACGAAAGTTCTTTTACTTATAGAAAGCTAATTAATACAGAGTGTTAATTATAATTCAGTATCTATGTTTAGCCGAGTGCACTATTCTTCATCGCCATCAACATCATTTTAGCCGAAAGACGTCCACTGCTGATCAAAGGCCTCCGCCTAAGCGGATTTCCGTAGCCGACACCAGATCATCGGTCCACCTTGTGGGAGGAACGCTGCGTCATCCGGAACGTGATCGCCTCTCCAAAACTTTTCGACCTCATCGATTTATTTCTTCTGCGAGCTGCTACAAAAATGCTGCTATGAAAATATATTTTTGTGAAATTCCTGAGAAGCCATAGGAGAATTCTATTTTATTAAACAGCAGCCTGTATATCAGTGAAACTGAAAAACAATCATCATCATCATTTCAGCAGAAAGACGTCCACTGCTGGACATAGACATAACAACCGGCCCTGCGCGTCTCGCATTTATCGGCTACCCGCGACCCTCACCAGGTCATTGGTCCACCTTGTGGGACGCCTTCCAACACTGTGTCTTTCGATAAGCAGTCGCCACTCCAGAACTTTTCTGCCCCATCGACCACATGTTCTACGTGCAATGCCCACTGCCACTTCAGTTTAACGATACTTCGGGCTGTGTTGGTTCTCTTGCTAAAATCGTCATTTCTAATGAGAAAACAATACCTTTACTTAATTCATTAATTAAGTAGGTATTGTACCGTACCTCATCTAATGATCGAAGTCGTTGAGCTATATCAGGTGTCCTCACAAACAGGTACCAAGTGGTTGCCTAGTGACAAGTGGAAACATGAGCACAATCCAATGAAGAGCTTTAATTAAATCGATCGACAATCTTCACTAGTTCGTCAGACATGTTCACTTGAGACTGTTTCAGAAACAAGCTCAATTGGACATTCTCTGTACTTGGTTACATTATCTAAACGATATCCAAAATATAACCAAAAAAACCTTTTTAACAAAAAAATAAAACCGACTTCCAAAAACAAAACACTACATTTATTGTTTTGTTAAAAAGGTTTTTTTATTTTGCACTTTTTAGTGGTACGCAGGTACTAAAAAGTGAAATCACAAACACAGCGTGCCGGCGTGATGTTATGTTATGAACTGGTGTAAACAATCAACAGACATGCGATTTCAGAAATCCAGATCCTTTTGCTATCATTTATTGAAGAGTTTCGTTGCCTATCTCCGAAGTTCTTCATCAGATCTTCACCAAATTTAAATGGGACAATTAAAATCGAAACAAATTTAAATCGGTTAACAATTGGCGAAAATATCGCTGAATAAACATTTTTCATGGGATGCCATCATCAGATCCTGACTTATACCTTCCATCATCAGCTCAGCAACATGAGATGATGATTACCAGGCACAAATATCTGAATTGCGTTAGAAAGTTTATGAAAAACAGTGTATGTGCTTATAAAATTCGAGGGTTTCCCCCGATTTTCATGGGATCCCATCATCAGATTCTAACTTGGTGACAACGGGACTACCTCAGGAGTATAGGCGTTCGAATAAAAAAAAAATTAAAATCGGTCGAGAATTGGCGGAGAAATCGGTTAACATACATAAAAAAAAACATACATACAACCGAACATAGAACCTCCTCCTTTTTGAAGAAGTCGGTTAAAAAACCGCAAGTAGGACTCGCACATGAAGGGTATCAGAAACCTTATTTTTTTATATTTGAGTTGATTGAATGAAAGGTAAATTGCGGTTTCCGATTTATGACGTAGGTATTAAATAAAAACTACTTACTAGTTCTCGTTCAAACCAATTTTCGGTGAAAGTTTGCATGGTAATGTACACTTTTTTTTTTTTTTTAGTTTTATCATTCTCTTATTTTAGAAGTTCTCGCGCAAACTATTCAATTTAGAAAAAAATGATATTAGAAACCTCAATATCATTTTTGAAGGCCTATCCATGGATACACCGCACGTATGGGTTTGATGGAAAAAAAAGTTGATTATATGTCTGGGGAACCCCAATTTTTTTTTTCTTTTTGTATGAAAATCTTAATGCGGCTCACAGAATACATCTACTTAACAATTTTGAACAGTATAGTTCTTATAGTTTCGGAGAAAAGTGGCTGTGACAAACGGACGGACTAACAGACAGACATGACGAATCCATAAGGGTTCCATATTTTTCCATTTGGCTACGGAACCCTAAAATCACAATAGTTTTAAGGTCCCCTTATACAACTTTTATTATGGGACCAATCCCGAAATCGCGAAAACAAGAACAGCTGTTCAGTACATTTTGTCGAGTTATGCGCACATAAATGTGTGGGGCAGACGATTTTTTTCGCGATTTCAGTGTTGGTCCCGTAGTGACACTTGGTACGTCAAGGATTTTAATCAGTCTTTTAGTAGTGATGATATGCTACAATACATTCATGTCCTAGACCCAACAATTCAAATACATGTGGCATTTATCTACCATTAGCCGCACCGTGCCCACATAGTGAATAGAATAGAATAGAATAGAATAGAATAGAATAGAATAGAATAGAATAGAATAGAATAGAATAGAATAGAATAGAATAGAATAGAATAGAATAGAATAGAATAGAATAGAATAGAATAGAATAGAATAGAATAGAATAGAATAGAATAGAATAGAATAGAATAGAATAGAATAGAATAGAATAGAATAGAATAGAATAGAATAGAATAGAATAGAATAGAATAGAATAGAATAGAATAGAATAGAATAGAATAGAATAGAATAGAATAGAATAGAATAGAATAGAATAGAATAGAATAGAATAGAATAGAATAGAATAGAATAGAATAGAATAGAATAGAATAGAATAGAATAGAATAGAATAGAATAGAATAGAATAGAATAGAATAGAATAGAATAGAATAGAATAGAATAGAATAGAATAGAATAGAATAGAATAGAATAGAATAGAATAGAATAGAATAGAATAGAATAGAATAGAATAGAATAGAATAGAATAGAATAGAATAGAATAGAATAGAATAGAATAGAATAGAATAGAATAGAATAGAATAGAATAGAATAGAATAGAATAGAATAGAATAGAATAGAATAGAATAGAATAGAATAGAATAGAATAGAATAGAATAGAATAGAATAGAATAGAATAGAATAGAATAGAATAGAATAGAATAGAATAGAATGGAATGGAATGGAATGGAATGGAATGGAATGGAATGGAATGGAATGGAATGGAATGGAATGGAATGGAATGGAATGGAATAGAATGGAATGGAATGGAATGGAATGGAATAGAATGGAATGGAATAGAATGGAATAGAATAGAATGGAATAGAATAGAATAGAATAGAATAGAATATATTTAGCACATTCATGAAACACGCGTACAAAAACAAACAGAAAAATAAAAAAAGGTAAGCCAAAAAACTAGTGTGTGTCTCACGGCTGCACTAAAAAGGTCCATTTTTTTTTGGATTACAACCCACTTTTTCTCACAGATATAATAACAGTCACATACGGTTGAGGAGCTCGTGGCTAGATAATAACAGCCGCACGAGTAGATCTTCAAGGTTAAGCAACGCTTGCCAAGGTTGGTCTGTGGATGGGTGACCATCTTAACATACCGAGTTTCCTCCGTGCCTCGGAAAGCACGTTAACCCATTTTTCCCGGCTGACATTTGTAGATCTACGGCAGTCGTTACGGACAGTCAGAAGCCAGTAAATCTGACTCGTCTTGCCATGAAGTACCTACCGTGTTACCCAGTAAATGGGTTGTGGAGGTCTGGTAGGCAGCCGCTCCTCGTGAAATACTGGTATTCAGCTAAATCCGGCTTGACTGGAAGCTGACCCCAATATAGTTGGGAAAAGGCTAGGCAGATGATAACAGTCACATGCGGTAAATACAAATACAAACACAATACAAAATCTTTTATTTCAAATAGACCAGTTACAGGCACTTTTGAATAGTCAAGGTCTGTCAGTGAAATAGATGAAGGTAATTCTGCCGCGCTAGTGACAAGAGCAGCAAGTTGTTCTGCAGCAAAACACACTCACCGACCCTGTCTCCAGGTTGCACGTTTCAAAGAATAGATCCTATGGAAAATAACGTGCAAGAAACTCCATATACACTCTTTTAAATCAGTGTTTACAAAATCATGGTTACAATCATGATGCGGCTGTTTTAACATTAAGTCACGCTAAGGGACGATACTGGCAAGGTAGCCTCAGATAGCTCTTTCAAATCTATTTTTTTTTAATATTGACGTCTTTCGACTAAAACCCATACTTGTGTAGGTTGAAATGCATAGCGCTTGGTAACGCCGTCTCTAGTCAAACAGAGCGTCTCGGTGGTCTGTGTTGATTTGCCACCTTGTTGGTGCAGAATATCCTCATTTTATCATTCTGCGCACGTTATGGGAATTAATTGACGGGAACTTATGGCTCTCATAACGGTTGGGCTGCGATCAAATATTATTATGTCATAGTCGCTTCAATATCAAAATGTTTTCACGTTTTGTTTCTATCTGGCAAGACGCTAAAGCCAGTTTTAAATGTCTTATACTTTGATATTCTTCCAGCTAAAAACTAAACCAAAGCCTCTCCCCAAGGCATTAAAAATTAGGTAGCTAATTAGTGTTGAAGTTCAAGTCTTCTCATTAAAGTTACTTGCTCATTAAACCTAAAGATGGACTAAATCTTTAACTTTTTAAGACCTCATTCTTTGTGGTAACAAGCCTGTTGTTTTCTCCAGATGGCTATGGAAAACCGGACCCGGATACAACAGAACGATCTTCTTCTCCATGAAGCTGTAATCAAGAACGAGCCAGCGGCTGTCCGTGAAGCGCTAGAGCGCCCCACCGATGTCAACTGCAGAAACAATGTGAGTCGTTCTCCTCATGAAGTATGTTAGCCTAGTACTTTGAACTTCTTAACTAAAACCTTCACATGTTTAAGGTGAATGCTCCAGGGTAGCCCGCGAAATTCAAATATTTTTATGTTTTTTGCAATTTGCCGGTCAGTGTGAAGCTGTATGTGGACCAAATGCGATCCGCGACCGTAACGCGTATTTATCTAAAGAATTATAACCATTTTAATCATCAATATAGCCCTCTAAGTTCATGTAGTTCGAAAGAATAATTATTTCTGAAATATTCATGAACTTAGAGGGCTATATTGATGATTAAAATGGTTATAATTCTTTAGATAAATACGCGTTACGGTCGCGGATCGCATTTGGTCCACATACAGCTTCACACTGACCGGCAAATTGCAAAAAAACATAAAAATATTTGAATTTCGCGGGCTACCCTGGAGCATTCACCTTAACGGGCTCGTTTATAAGCAGATTTGAAAAACTCTTGCAATTTATAATCTCCAAATAAAAATTAGGTACTTATCTATGCCCATTTTCCATAGCTTTTTCAGCTTACGGATGGGGAAACAAACAAATACCTTCTAACAAAAGGCTTTAATTTTCCTTCACAAGTTTGCACATCCAAGACATCTAAATCCCGTACATTATTCAAACATACTTCCTCACATTAAAGTGATTATTTCTGGCTTCCTGTTTTTGTCAACAATTTAATTGAAGCCTTTGTATTTGCTTACGCGTATGAAGTTGTGTGACGTGACAATAATCCCGTTGCCAACAACAAGATCCCATGTTGACGTGCAGTAAATGAGATCGGAAACAACAGCCTTCAGTCGTGATGATAACGAAATTCCCGGATTTATTCGATGTTTTTCTGAAAACAATTTACCCATCTAATAGCTTTCGCGCTTCGCCGAAGCCAGTAATTGTCCATGGCTGAACATGAACTTGTCCTATATCGTACTGCAAACGGTCCCCGAGGAGCATTGCTAATAATGCTATCAACTTCTGAAGCCGGAGATTGCAGTATAATATTATTATTAGAAATCAGTTGCTGTTCTGTAACTACAGAAAACCCCCGGGGGTATCGTGTTTTAGATAGGTATAGTAGGTACTCTGCCTTGCTAATTAATTACCTACTTTCGCGATGTCGTTGCATCATTCATTTTAGAATCCAGATCGCGATTTGATGAGCTGTTTTTTTTCGCTCAATGAACGTTTTCGATCTTTTGGGACATACAATATACTCCGATATATTAATCTTTGAGCAACTAGAGTACGAAATTTCACATTTATATTCATTTATTTCTTGGGAATAAAACTTTATCTACTTATTAGTTTCTTCCTCTTCACAGTATGGCAGAGCACCGATCCACTGGGCTGCCAGCAGAGGCAACGTGGAGATAATAAAATTACTCATTGAGTCCAAATGCGACATAGAAGCAGCCGATAAGGTAATTTTCCTTGTGAATAATTAACTTGCGCAGTAACCAACGGAAGCGTTTCTCGCTGGCTTTGGCTTCGGTCTCATACAGTTTCTCCGAGTTATTTTCACTGGCGTTTTACATCAACTGCCCCTACATATTACAAAATCTCTTGAGTTTGAAGAGTACCTATCATTTTCGTTTTTTTTTTTGGTGTTATTCACTATTCGCCTGACTTGTTCTTGTTCAGGTTTTTCAAGTACCAGGTTACCAGAGACAGCAGAAGGTAACTTGAATGTTTGTTTCAGTTCGGAATGCGACCGTTGTTGATGGCGGCGTGGCACGGGCACCTCGATGCAGTAAAGACTCTCGTAGCAGCGGGTGCTTGCCTTGCTGCTACTAACAAAGTATGCTCTCCTAGTAATTTTCGGCTCTGCATCTGCATACCGTTTTGTTGAAGAAATAATCTGAAATGTATTTTGATGGGTTTATTTCTTACTGAATTAATAATGTTGTTTATTGTAAACTAATATTACACTCTCTTATAACCCATGATACATGATACATAGATAAATGGTAACTTATTAACATAAAGAACATCCATAATTATTACCTAAATAATTATTATTAAAATATCAAGATCAGCAAGCGCGTATACCTCTTCAATTAAATACAATTAAAACGAAACCTTGTAAATTGTAGACAGGCGCCATTTTATACCATGGTATCAAAAGACGATCAAACTAGAAATAGCACCTGAGTGAAGGAGATCCCAGACAAATTATAATTTCAAGATATTTCATAATCTTCGACACAAAGGGCTTGATAATTTTAGTGGTTAAAGCCTCCTTATAAAGTTAGTGAAATATTGTAACAAGCAGTATTGTATAGTATTTAAAATTTTAATTAATTAATTAATTAGTAAGGGGGCAAAAAAAAAATTGATGTCGTCGAGCGAGACTTTCTTTTTCACCGAAACAGAAAAATCTCCGCGAAACTACTAGGATATTAGAAATGTAAGAAGACTGTATGAAATTATTATTTTTTCGCAGAAATCAGAATTTCATTTCAGTGCCACATTTTTACAAGAAGATTAAGTTCTTTGAGTAAATTTTCAGAAAGTTTATATTAATACAAATCCCGGAACTGTTTTCTTTCAAGGATTTCCAAGTGTTGGAAAACGTTGACAAGAAGTAGGGGGAGCAGCAGCTTTATGACATCAATCTCAGAATAATAACGACCTAAATCTATACATATACTTATAATATATAAAGCTGAAGAGTTTGTTTGTTTGCTTGCTTGAACGCGCTAATCTCAGGAACTGCTGGTCCACTTTGAATAATTCTTTCAGTGTTAGATAGCCCAATTTTCGAGGAAGGCTATATGTATCATCACGCTAAGACCAATAGGAGCGGAGCAGATGAAGTTGCGCGGGTCAACTAGTACACTACAGTATAATTATGTAGTTTACTAGTTGACCCGCGCAACTTCGTCTGTTGTGTTCGTATTTGTAATTGCTACCCTCATTTTGATTCTTATTTCGACTGCGAGTGCACCGTTCTATGACAAATAAGACAAGGAGCACATGAAAACAAGGATGTTTGATTACAGAAACAAAATGATCTCCTTCAATGCGCGTGCTCCCGAGGCTCACTGGACGTGGCAGAATATGCCGTATCTCTGGGTGCTAAGGTCCAGAGTTCGGATGCAGCTGGCGACGCCCCCCTCGCCTTGGCATGCAGAGCCGGACACTCCACATTAGTGGAGTTATTACTGCAGAAGGGAGCCTATATCGATGCTGTGAACAAGGTGAGTTGCAACATTACAGTACCAATCGTCACAGATACATTTCTGATGATATAAATTCATACGATTTTCCCCGGTTTCTAAAATGATAATTAATCAACATCACATAACAATTTAACTCAAGTCAAGTTTAATAATCCGATAAGCTGCTGATAACAACTATGTTGAGTCTTGTCTGATGCAGCTGGGATACTCAGTATTTTGCAGGGACCGTCTCCACATCTGGACTGGAAAACAGTTACTGGGTAAGACGATGACCTTTAACAATACTCTTGTCAAAATAGCTGGCTTCTGACTATTTATAACGACTGTTTGACACAACTTCAAAAGACAGCCGGGACCAAAGGCTTAACGAGCTTTCCGAGGCGCGGACGAGTCTGAATGTAATGAATGCACACCCTTCCACAGAACAACCCCAGCCATCGTTGCTTAACCTCAAATATCGACTCGTAAGGCAGTTATTATTGAGCACGACACTGACAATCTGGGCCTAAGTTTTTATAAAAAAGTGTCAGTCTGGTTTTCCTGTTACGCTGATGGGTCAATATGTATGTATGCAAGTACCTAGTGTTCCATTTATCATCTATGAAAGCCAAACAAGAATAAACTGGATTTCTCCATTTCTTGCAGTTCACTGTTCAAAGGATTCTCAGAAAAGCAATAAACTGAATCATTGGTGGAATTAATAAAGTAATTTTCCACGGAATAAATTATTTCAATGTTTTTACTGGGTTGACGTGAGATGAAATATACAGGCTGATTGGTGTTTGAGTGCGTTTCTTCAAATTGGATGTTCTAGATCTAATTTGCAGTGATTTGACAGCGATAACTTTTTTTTGATTTGAAATCATCTAATGACTCCTCCCGCTCTGGGGAGAGCGGATGGTAGTTTCATACTCTTACTGACTTAAACCCATCCGTGTTCCTCCTAACGCCTTTTGCGTTCCAGGGCCCCGGTAACTCATCGAACAATACCGTAACCCAGGCACCCTCTGTGAGATAGTTGGTAACACTAAGGCGTTGCTGGCCTTCCTTGGAGAGCTGGGATGGATCGAATGACACATTTGTCCCACCTCACGCAAAATACGCGCTTAGTCGTGAAGTTGCGGATACCAGTCCGATTTACATACATACATACAACCCCGGCAGACATTGGTTCTAGTGGGCACATCAATTAGGTACACTGACATCTCTTTGAGGTGCGCGTGGAACACAGCGCACCGTCACCGGGCCTGGTCACTATTGGAGAATGAACTATCCATCGCTTGCTGTCCGCAGGCCCACGCCCACGGTGGCCGGGAATCGGCCTTCGACTCTTGTTTATCGAGGTGGCGTACTCAAAATAAGTGTATGTGTGTGTACTTTACTTACAAATTAATTTTATCGGTGTCAAAATCGCTGGAAATTAGCTCTCAATTTGGTACCAGGGTACCAGTCACCCTGTATATTAAATAATGGATATCATTTAAATATTTTTACAATTAACTTTAGCCAGAGGCGCAAGGTTTTTTTTATCATTTGTAATGGGCTTGCTCTTGACTCTAGTCTAGTTCAGAGACAACAGAGACAAGTCTACGATGGAGCGAGCTTACCCAGAAGGAGCCTGTTCACTCTGAATTTTACGTTTTGCGTTCAAATTCAATTTGTTCCAATCAAATTATAATTAAAAAAGGAAAAACGTATGAAAACAATAAAAACATCTCTAGATTAGAATAATATTGCAAACCGTGGATTTAACTAGTTTCTTTACGTCAATGTTAAAAATAAATACATTAATAAATCATTCACAGACCTTTTAGTATGTTCTTTTCTAATAACTAAATTCTAGTGATTATGAGGACTTATTTAAGTTTGTGATTTAACTTATTTAGTTTATTTTACTTACCTCAATTTAATTTCAACTTCAAACGTAAAGTTTTATTTTAAAAGTTGATTATTGTTCTTCGTCGTCCTTCAGCTTCCTTGCCTAATTGGTTCTGGCATTTAATGGTACCTAAATAGAAGATACCTGAATATACATACCTACTGAAAGATCGGTTACACTGAGTTCTTTGGAACAAAGCCTTAAGCTACTTTATTTTATGGCAGCTTAGTAACCAGTACAACTATTTGTAGGTATACAAAACTAATACAAAATAAAATTTGGCAGTAAACTACGTCAGTTAGCTAAAGTTAGCTTGTTAAATTAACTAGCGTTTACCTCTCTGACTAAATAAATATTAGATGTTTTCATGTTCATTTCATCACTAACCACCAGGCAATAATGACATTCAAGGAACCTGAGTTCCTGTTTAAGCTAATTTCAATTTCAAATCCATTGAAGGATAAAATAAAAAGCAATCCAATCGAGAAGAGTAGATAGAGAGTACCAGGCTAGCATAAAGCTTAACAACGTATCAGTCAGATTAATTCCGCTTTTCCAACGGGCGCGGGCGGGCAAAGATTACCGGGAGTCGGGAATTAACATTCTTCGGTCGACATAAGGTACGCAAAATTAAATTATAAGGCCGTTTCTCAACTAAGAACATAAATTCACATAATTGGAGTGTCCTTCCTCAGAGCTTAGGAAATCGACAGATTTTCATTGCCTAGAAATATTTTATCGGTACCTAGGTACTAAAGTTTTGCAAAATTCGTTATTGTATATTGTTGTGTAACAAATTTTTTCACAGGTTCACAGTGTTAGTTAGCGAGAGTACCAAAAAAAAAATAACTGAAGTTTGTCGAAAACTTTCCCTTCATTCGCCTAACATCTGCTTCCCAATTCATCGCGTCCAATTACATAGCAGTGTTCAATCAAAAATATCAAACACCGGACCGAGGCGTACGTGTATCGATTCAATTAAAAGACACTGTGTACATTTGCGGCTTATTTTTTGTTTTTATTCGATCCTGTTACAATTTGGGAAAACGTACTAGGTATTCAGGAGGCATGTGAAACTTTGAGAGTCCCAAAAATAAGTTCGAGATTATATTGGTTTTATAAGATTGATGATCCTTACCCAACCACAAAAATAAAAGCAAGTTCTACCGAAACTAGGAAAGAGGTTTAGACTAGCGACCAGCCCCGGCTTCGCACGGGTGCAAATTATATACTACTAGCACTTCGCCGGCGACTTCGTTTGCGCGGGTTACAGTTACTAGGTACTCCACGAACTTCATCTCCCCGTGTAAATTACATATTAATAGACTAAACGTTCGACGACGGCAGTCCGTGCAAACTGCAACAAGTGTAATTTACTTGTACGTAATCAACATTATTTATTTAACAATTTAAATAGATAAGGATTAATATCCTGACACTAAAATCACCACTATTCCATTCCACCCGGGTATTGATTGATTAATTTGACCAAAAAGCGGTCATTGTGACTTAAACATAATAGTTACATGTATACCCTCGGGGATTGTTTTTAGATAGATATTAATGTCCTCTATAAAACTATAGCACATCATTTGGCTCTATTGTCAACAGTTTCCGCAACGTACGCGATATAAGTACCTTCGTTGGTATTTTTTTCACACCTTGGGTTACATTATCGAAGTTTTTATACGGATCCTTAACTTTGTCGAAAATATTCTATAGCCCATGTTTATCACGAATAATGTAGGTTCTAATGGTGAAAGAATAGTAGTACAGTAGTTTCGGAGCCTTTTCAATTAAAAAAAACTAATATTTCCTCTTTATAATATTATTGCTTATTATTAGCGTAGAAAACCTTCCTCGAGAACCACTCATCTATCAAAACCCTTGCGTAGTTTTAAAGATCTAAGCATACACAGACAGACAGCGGAAGCGACTTTGTTTTATACTATTGTAATGAGAAGTAAAGGCTTTCGATGAAACCTCTCAAGTTGCTAAAGCTTAATTGCTTTTAATAGGTACACACACAAACATACAAAACTTATTAAGAAAACCGGTCAAGTGCGATTTGTACTCGCACACGATGGGTTCCGTACCATAAACTTAAATTTGTATTACAGCGGCAACGAAAACACACAATCTGTGAAAATTTCAACTGTGTACCTGTTACGGTTCTTGAGATACAGCCCGCAGACAGACGGACGGACGGACTGCGGAGGCTTAGTAATAGGATTCCGTTGGTTGCCCTTTGAGTACGGAACCCTAAAAAGCGCAACAATACAGTATGAACTACCAGGATAAAAATTAAGGAGAGCAAATGTATCCTAATCTAATATCCCTTGCAGTTTGCAACCGACGAGAATCTAGTCCATACCGTAAAGTTTAGCGCAGAAAGTGGACTTGGATAAAATATAGTTATTTATTATAGCGGCGCGCTTCCCCCGGAGGCAAATTAGATAGCAAATTGAATCATAGCATCTAGCCCGGCCCTGATTTGCGGTAACACAATAAAATGTTAACCCTCTTTGTCAGATATTATTACTCCAAGATTTTATTGTCCAACATCTAGGTTTTTATCTAAACGACATTTTAATTGTACGATATCGAATACACACGTCGGAAAGCAATAGTTTTTTTTTTGTCTATAATTGATTGAATCAATACTCCTACATAATGACGTTGTACTTATCATTGTGTTGTTTTATAAGTTTTCCTTGATCGTTATGTGCTCCTAGTACTAAATTGAAATAATACACATCAGAAGGCCAAATTGTACTAATTTAATTAAAACTTTCAAGGTCTTAAAAGGCCAATCAAAGATAAATGTGATGATATTGCGAATTGATTTTCACCACAAATTTACTAAAACAGTTTTTATAATGGACGGGATATGTATCATCAAAATATCAAAAGACTCCTCTCACTCTGGGCGAAGCAGAAAGGAGTGTCAGACTCTAACGGAGTAACTTATACCTACAACACGCATAATACTATCTCTTTTTCTCAGCTTAATGATGGTATTAGTATGAGGAGCTCGTGGTAAATAATAACAGCCGCATGGGTCGATCTTGAAGGTTAAGCAACGCTTGCCAAGGTTGGTCTGTGGTTGGGTGACCGTGCCGTGTCGTTGGGTGTGCTGCTTAACGCTGTCGCTCTTCGAAGAGTGAGCGAGTTTAAATACCTCGGCCATGTGGTTACAGAAGATTTAAAAGACGATTCTGATATCGAGAGAGAGAGGAGAGCGATGGCGGTCCGCTGTAACATGTTGGCACGCAGATTCGCGAGGTGTAGCTTGGGGGTAAAGATCACTTGTTTAAAGCATTCTGCCAAACTCTCTACACCTGCAATCTGTGGGTCAATTACACGCAGCGGGCCATCAACGCTCTCCGAGTACAGTGTAATAACGCGTTCAGGGTGCTGGTGGGGCTCCCACGCTGCTGTAGTGCGTCTGCGATGTTTGCGCACGCGCACACGGTGCTGCGGCGCCGCATCGCTTCGCTGATGTTTCGTACGCGTGGAAGTCCCAACACCATCCTGAACGTGCTCAGTCAGAAGATTGACAGTCCCCTTCTGGGGCACTGGGTTCAAGCACAAGTGCGTGTACCTGGAGCCTCAGAAGGCGGTAAATACTTAAATTAATTTTAATTTTGTTACTAACATAGAAGAATTATTATGGGTCAAGAGCCTGAAATAAAAAGATTTTTTTTTTTTTTTAACATACCTAACGAGTTTTTTCCTTGCCTCGGAAAAGCACGTTAAGCCGTTGTTCCCGGCTGTCATTGGTAGATCTTTGCAGTCGTTACGGATTGTCAGAAGCCAGTAAATCTAACTCCAGTCTTGCCAAGATGTACCGTGTTACCCAGTTAATGGGTTGTGTAGGTCTGGTAGGCAGCCGCTCCACGTAAAACACTGGTATTCAGCTGAATCCAATTTGTCTCGAAGCCGTTGTCTCCTTTATTTTTAGTTTACGTGAAAAAAGAAAAAATACGTTTCGAATATTTTTTGAAAATCTTTCAGACGGACTAATTAGATTTTTTTCGTAAAATACCCTATTAGAAAAAGTGTATATGTATACAAAACTTTGGGCATTTAATGCGAATGCGACAAGATTGCTTATCTTAACGACATGTACTTATGCCACTCTAGTTTTCACAGTGTAGGGAAAAAACAAGAAAAGCAAATAACATCACCTACGGAATAGGTCCACCTCTAACAAAAATGCACGAAAACAATTCAAAATAAAATCTTACCTTCATGCTGCAGTCTAACGTCAAAAACCAGCTTTTATTTAGTTAGTTCGTTGTATTCCTTTTTGTTGGTACGACAAAAGCATAGCGGTGCTGCTACCGATATATTTTTATGAAACGTTTTCCAGTTTATTTAACAAAACATTCGTTACATAACTTCAGAATTTGCCTTTATAATAAAACTTATTTCTGAAAATACATGCTTCCTCTCGACAACGATTCCGCACAAGATAATTGGTCAGCACAATAATACGGGGCCAATCAATTATTTAAGTATTTAACCATTCATAATATAAACGGTTTAAGATATCTCCCTGGCCTTAACAGACTAAATTCTGTCACCAAATCATGTCCTCACGCTTGGTCAGTCAATCAAATCGATCCTTACGCCTGAGTGATCCTGGATAATTACATCCAGAGCGGATCCATTTAGCGGTTATCTCATTACCGGCCTGATTGCAGGCTATGTTATGTTCTAGAGCTAATCTCTGTGCAGTGCTGCAAGCCTAGTAATTTACCGTTCATCGAATTATTTGGTTTTGGGAAAGGCGTTAGTCGCAGTTTATTTAAATTAAATTAAATTATATAAAACTTTAATTCAGACTACAGTCCATAATAATTTTGTTAGTATTTTGGTGTTAGTAACAATGGTGCTTACTTAGTAGGTTAGTATTGTTGGTTTATATAAATGATTTATTTAATGATGCCCATGACTGTCCCCACCCAGTGTCCCTGAAAGGAACAGTTCGGTCTGCCAGCTATCATTTTCAGAAGTGCTAGTGCAGGCATTATTTTTAACAGGCAAATTTGTTAGATTTTTCTAAATTGGTAACTGAAGTACCTACAAAACTACTACTACTATGGGGAAATCCTACTAATACTATTCCTATCCTACTTCCTTCCTACCTAATATTATAAATGCGAAAGTTTGTGAGGATGGATGGATGTATGTTTGTTACTCTTGCACGTCAAAACGCCTGAAAGGATCTTCATGAAAATTGGCACAGAGGTAGATTATAGTCTGAAATAACACATAGGATAATTATTTTTTCGTCATTCACGCGGGCGGAGCCGCGGGCGACAGCTAGTAATCTTATAAAACCAACTTATGAGAGAGGTATAATAAGCAAAATAAATAGAACAGACTTAACACTGCGCGTGAAAGGTATTTACTGAAAATAATTTTCAACTCGTCTACTGGTTCCAAGAATAATAAATGGACGGTATTTAGTATCATCCTACAATATTTATTTCTCGGAAAAGTGTTCTGTGCTGACTATAACAATAAAGCGATGCTGCAGGTACTGAGTAGATTCTGCCTCGCTTAGCGTTTGACTTTCGTATAAAACATAATGAATTTCTTTAAAATATCATTAATTATGATAAAACTTTTCTTACAAACTCTGCGTAGATATTAACAGAGGTAGGTAAGGTCACGCTTGTTTTTCAACTGACATCCAAAAAAGGAGGAGTATTTTTTTTAATGTATGTATGTACCTACACCGAGGTTTCTGATCCAATTTCTGTGTTTTTTTTTTTAACTTCGGTGCGGTATACTACCATCTGGTCCCATAAATAATTTAATTTGGTTCAGTAGTTTTTATTTTATAAGCATTTTTGCTTATTTCAATTTCTGCGGAGACGAAGAGGTCGTCCAAGTATATAAAAAGTGAAAAATAAAAATTTATTTACTAAAAAATATAACCGACTACCAAACAAAACACTACAAACAATAAAATAACCTTAATTTCGGAAGTCGGGGTTAAAAAAAGAAGAGAAAAATCCGAAATTTAGGTTATTTTATAGTTTGTAGTGCTTTGTTTGGAAGCTAAGGAGCTCGTGGCTAGATAATAACTGCCACACGGGTCGATCTTCAAGGTTAAGCAATGCTTGCCAAGGTTGGTCTGTGGATGGGTGACCATCTTAACATACCGAGTTTCCTCCGTGCCTCGAAAAGGCACGTTGGTCCCGGCTGTCATTTGTAGATCTTTTGCAGACGTTACGGATAGTCAGAAACCAGTCAAATCTGACTCCAGTCTTGCCATGAAGTATCGTGTTACCCAGTTAATGGGTTGTGGAGGTCTGGTAGGCAGCCGCTCCTGGTAAAACACTGGTATTCAGTTAAATCCGGCTTGACTGGAAGCCGACCTCATTTTTTAGTTGGGAAAAAGGCCAGGCAGATGAGAGTCGGTTATATATTTTTTGAAATTTTTGTTGCCCATTCAAAAGTAAATTACACAATATTCACTACGCTAGTTGAAGAAGATAATTCACTAAAGTTAAATGAACCAGAAACCAAATGCATGAATACTCATACTTAGGTCTACAATACGGGTAATTCAATACTTCTCTTCTACTAATGGTCAAGTTCTGTAGCCAGATAAGCAGATTACCGGTGCTCTCACTGGTTCAAGTTCAAAATAAACATAATTTCTGCGAATTCTTTAAATAGGCGATCGATTTGAAATTACTCAGTCGTTTGTCCCGGCAATCATTAGAGGATCATTATCAGACGTGCGACGTACGGGTTGACAAAAGTATGACAGTCAGTCGTACCCAGTAAGGGATATACATAGTTTTACCCAATTACTGGGATATGGAGTTCAGATCAACGACAAAGGCGTCCACAGCTGGATGTAAGCAATTTTTTAACGGGGGGATATACTCATGGATGTCCTCCGCCCTGGGGCGAGGTACATCCATGTGTTCCATCTATCACCTACGCTGGGGATCGTGGGAACTTATACGACTTCCGTAATCCCCGGCTGGTGCCGGCCCGCCTCAGCGGGCCACCTTGGGTCAGCGGGGAATGCGAAGTGTTTGACTCTCCGCGTTACGTCAAAGATGGGCGCACGGGAACAGCCTGTACTGTACCGCCACCTTGGGTCCGGATGAATGGACACCACAAATTCTGCCGCCCTCCGACAAGGCAGCGTATCCTCCGACGCCCGGTGCACCAGCTGTGTTATTACTTATTTGTTGTTATAGCGGCAATAGAAATACACAATCTGTGAAAATTTTCATATCTCATGTTACCGAACAGATAGACGGACAGATAGACAGACGGTTGGGCGCTTAGGACAGCGGAGGCTTAGTAATAAGGTTCCGTTGGTTACCCTTTGAGTTCCTCTGGCTCTTTACCCTTTGGAACCCTTTGGCTCATTTTTAGGGTACCGTACCCTAAAAATTATTCAATCCACTCCAATGGACTGTTATTTAACACTTTAAGCACACAAATTCACAGATGAAACCATTGAATATACGAACGAGGAGTCAAACATACGGAGCACAATAGCTAAAAAAAGCCGCTCACATTGATACAGTATCCTTTAATCACCGTAGCGGACGTTTGTGGGATGGAAATGAAAAGAATACAAAAAGCACTGAACTGCGATCTGTTCTCAATGAACGTTTTGTTGCGAACAGAATAGATTGCCGACCTGAACAGTTTATTAATAAATATGGAATCGATATTTTCCTTATTTACTAAACAGGAGAGGTAGGTAATATTGGAAAATATTGGGATTCTTTAGTTATTTTATAGCTTTTTTTCTGAAAAATGAACCCTATTTCTATGACTTGAAGTTGTTAAGTAAACCTGCTAATCATAGATGAGACTGCTACAAGGAACGACCGCTCTCCAATCAAAAGTACTTCATTTCCCCGGACAGTCTGCCTTGGCTCATTTGATCTCATTGTTCTCCCGTGGGTAGAATGAGTCATTCTACTAATTTTATCAAAGTACCAAGCAAAGTTTGCTGTAATCAAAGTTGCTGCTCCTTTAAGGGAGTTAACAAAATAGCCTCATCGACATCACAATCAAAAGGGTACACACAGCGCCATCTGTTAAAAATTACTCTAATCCTAGCTATTCGTGTTTCTTCAGAAAATAATATGAACAACAAACAAAACTTCTAAAACTAATCCCCAACCTTGATTAGGACAATTTAGAATCCAATATACCAGGCAAACATGTCATGGCAGCATTAGACTAAAATCAAAGCGCGAACACAAACAATGGCGCCTAAAATCAACACCAAATCGGAGGCGCGCCGAAACGGACAGAACTCCAATAAGCCATGTCACCCGAGTACCCGCAATTACGTTCGGCTGTCCACCCACTCGACATTTTGATGCACTAGACAGCCACTTAACTCAAACGACATCAACACGACAAACAAATCCACATGGCACCCTCAAACCCATGACGCAAATATGAAATTTTATCATTGCGTACTCAGATAATAATTTGAATATGAATCGATAAAACATGAAAAGGTAATTATGATAAGTTATCTTGATCCTGTGAAGCATAAAATAATGTGACATTATGGCGATAGTCCAACGCGAGATATGTAAAACGAAATACCAACGTTTTTAACACAAAATGAGGATTAAAAGATCAACACATGACAATCCCGATTGATATAATTTACTGAAATTTTTACAAAATGGTTCTACCAAATAATATCCTCGCCTATTTTAGAACCACTCCAGATTATTTTTAGCTGCCATTCTCATCACACGATCGAGTCATATTCTTCAAATGGTAATCTGATAATGTCAATCCGTACCTATGTCATTCCTCCGTTTTCTTCAATTGACTCCAATAGAGTTTTTCTCGAAAGGTGCGGAAATGGGGAAACAGAGTTTACTTTCTAATTAATATGTAGCTACCAGGTGTACAATTGAAAAACCATAAATAATTGTACTTACGTAGGTACTCCAACATTATAATTTTCACCTATCTTTTTTTTCCGGTTTGACTGGAAGCCGACCCCAATATAGTTGGGAAAAGGCTAGGCAGATGATGGTGGAATCATCAAATTAATTACGACTCCCGCTCTAGGCGGAGCGGGAGGGAGTACCGACTAAAACGCAGCCGTGTTCCTCGTAAGGCCCTTAGCCACATTTCTTACAATCAATTTATTTTCTCATTCACCTAGATCTTTACACAAAGTAAACAGAACGTGTACCTACTTAGGTATAGATACTAACTTTCATATTTTCTAAACGCATATTGCAAAGTCAACATTAAAGAAAACTCGATAGTCCCAGGCGACAATGGAATCCTTATTAGTTTACAAAACAATGCATATTTTATTTAAAAGCCGGGTCCACAAACATATTTTTACTTTCTTTATATCGTTTATTTAAACATTGACGAGCTCGATTTTCCTTTCGGTTCGGATAGGATAGTTATTAGGGTTCCGTACCCAAAGGGTATCCAATGGAACCCTATTACTAAGCCTCTGCTGTCCATCCGTCTGTCCGTCTGTCTGTCTGTCAGTGTGCTGTATCTCAAGAACCGTAATAGAGATCTGAAATTTTCACAGATTTTGTATTTCTATTGCCGCTATAACAAATAATAATTGAGGTTTATGGTACGGAACCCTTCGTGTGCGAGTCCGACTCGCACTTGGCCAGTTTTTTATTCAATCTGCCTATTTTTTTCCCATCTATGTTGGGGCCAGGTGCCTGCGGAATCTGTTCGAAAGAGGTGCCGTAGCCTTAGAACGCAAAGGGCACCAGGAGGAACACGGATGGGTTTTAGTCAGTAAGAGTCTGACACTCCCTCTTGCTTCACCCAGAGCGGGAGGAGTCATTTGACGATTTCCAATCCTTAAAAACAAAAAAAAAATGTAGATTACGCCACTGGTTGAGTGAGATTATTCTTCAAAGTTTAATGCAGCAAAATTAAATAAATTACTTTTACTGAGTCTCCGAGTTTGTATCGGCGTTTCTTCTCAGAGTAGTCGTCTAGGAAACACCAATACGGAAAGAAAGCAATGTTTAACCAATTTACAAAATAAATAACATTCAGGTATCATGCTGACATTCATTAGAAATTAATGTTAAACCTAAATAAAAATAAACTACCTATACCCAGGATTATTACGGAAATATCCAGTTCTGTGAAAACCGAGTAACATTTCTACGTATTCCGGTAGTTAATTCCAGTTGACTTCACAAATCTAACTATCCCTCCATGGAAGTCCAGAAAATAGAACTTGTTACAAAATAAATGGAAGAGGATTTCATGGTTTTAGTGCGGCTTCGTAGAGTAGCTTTGTTTATTATATTAAACTAGTTGAACTGCGCAACTTCGTCTGCGTCACAATTTTCTCTACTGCTCCGCTCCTATTGGTCTTAGCGTGATGATATATCTTTAGCCTTACTCTATAAATGGGCTATCTAACACTGAACGAATTTTTCAAATCGGCCCAGTAATTCCTGAAATTAACGCGTTCAAGCAAACAAACAAACACAGTCTTCAGCTTTATTTATTAGTATAGATTTAGGTACGTATTGAAATTAGATTTACGCCACAGTTGGAACCACATAGGCGAGAGGTCCTCTTCCTTGAAAACCGACCAAGTGCGAGTCGGACTCTCACACGAACGCTTCCGTACCATTCCAACTCTTTCATTTTTTAATTTAATTTAGGGCTGTCTTTGATTTTTTCTTCATCTGTCTTTTCTGTAACTTACATGGTGAAGGTACATGATAAGGAGTTTTCTATTGAATTCTTTAATTTTTAATTTAATTTATTTTTTTATAATTTGTTGTTATAGCGGCAATAGAAATCACACAATCTGTAAAAAATTCAACTGTTTTCTTATTTGCACTTGAGATCCACCCCGCTGACAGACAGACGGACGGACGTCCGTGCGGATAGCGGAGGTTTAGTTAGAGTTCCGTTTGTTATTCTTCGGGTATGGAACCCTAAAAAGTGACTTTGACTTAAACTTGACAGAAAACATTAGCATTTTGACTGGTGCCTGGTGACTCAGTGCTGCCACCTGGTGCTCTTCATTTCAGGAAAACCTCATTATTTCATTCTAGATTCTGCTAGCGTCTTCACCCGCGTCAGTCTGTCAAATGTTATACCAAGGGAACATACTCCCGAGCTAAAAAGTAGCCTACTTATGTGCTAATCCAGATTATCATCTACCACTGTGCCAAACATCCGGATACGTTCAGACGTTCCGGCGAAAATTAATTATAAACATGCATACATCCCATCTTTCCAAATATTCGCATTTGTAGTACAAGTGGTAAGATATAAATTGCATCGTCCATTTTTCCTCACACAGGTGGGTCGCACGGCGTTACACGTGGCGTGCGAAGGTGGTCACTCCTCGACTGCTGCATTCCTAATGACCAAAGGCGCGTCAAAGGAAGCACGTGACAACTCTGGACGCACCCCACTGCACCTCGCGGCAGTGCATCGACACACTGAACTCGTGCGAGTGCTCCTCGACGCTGAATGTCACGTCGACGCAGTTGACAACGTGAGTTTATGCTGCCTTAGTACTTCGATCCTTCGTTTTTGCGTGTTCGTATGAGCAAAAAAAACACACTAGAACGAGACATTTTAATGACGTAACTATTTGTAACATAATTTACATAAACCTTTATCTTTTATAAAATCATTGCGCTCCATTAAGCTTTGATTATAAAAATATTTTAGACGAAAGCCCTTAAAAGTTTTATGTTTTGCTATTTTAGCTTTTCTAAAACAAAACTGTCATAATTTTTCAAGGAACAAATATTACAAAAAATCTAAAATGAAAAAACCAGACTGTTAATTATGACAAATATTCTCGTGAATTCTTGTTCGTTTTTCCTCATAATATTAACTTTTGTACAACAGTTGTTTTGGAACCTAACAACAATACCCAAATCACTGGAATTTGTCGTTCACACAAAGCTCACAATTATAGAAAGACATAAATAAAAGAAAACTTTATGAATTAAACATTGTGAGCTCATTACCTGCTTGTCGGGAGTCGGGAGCGCGAATAACTAAAATAACAATGTTTTGTGGTCTTATATTTAGCGAGACAAGTGGTCCCTGATAAATTGGCCCTTATTTCTGTACGATAAAGTGCAGTTTTTAATGACCATTGACTTTTCAGAACGGTGTGACTGCATTGCAAATGGCGTGTGCTCAAGGTTGTCGCGGCATTGTGGAACATCTGCTTGCGTTTGGCGCAAATGTCCATATGCAAAACAATGTGAGTCGATGTTATAGTGAAGTTGTTGTTTTTGCAGCAAAAGAAAAGACCGTTTTGCCTTTTGTTTCGCTCTTTCGGTTTTGCAAAAGAGCAAACACGAGAATATGTACCAGGAAATCATATCCTCTGAAGTAGTTAAGAACAGTGCATCGAAAAGAAAACTACATACCGCGCAAAAACATAAAT
This sequence comes from Lacanobia oleracea, assembly GCA_950371165.1. Lineage (NCBI taxonomy): Eukaryota > Metazoa > Arthropoda > Insecta > Lepidoptera > Noctuidae > Lacanobia > Lacanobia oleracea. Next base: position 3,525,720 of record OX493405.1, read on the forward strand.
GACTAAAAATAAACATTCAGTTTATGATATGCACTAAAAAAATTGAAATTGAGTTATCCTTATTCACTTTTTATCTTAACAGGTGGGGTCCTCAGCTCTGCATGCAGCTTGCGCAGCCGACGCTACTGATATCGTAGAAATACTGCTGGCACACGGAGCTGATCCTGCACTTACTGACCAGGTACCTACCAGATCCCACTTTTCCACTTTTCTTGATATTATAAAAAATCGACCAGAATTTGTCATCACATCATCGCTTATCATCAGGTGAGATAGTGGTCAAACGCGTGACTATCAATATTAAAAAAAATATATAGAAAATGGCCTCCAAAAAATTCTAAAAAGAGTTGTTGTTATCAGGGGACACCCGGGTTTGAACCGGGGACCTCTCGATCTGCAGTCGAATGCTCTACCACTGAGCTATATCCCCACGTGTCTGCTAGTTCTAAACAAAGGATTCAACTTTGTTATCTAGTCAAGTTTATGCGTCATTCAAATTAACATACACTCGGGAAAGGCAAGTTGATAAGCCATATAGTACGCCCACTGATAACGGTAATTTATCGCAGTTGTAACAATGATGACTCAATCACTACACTGCCTACATATCGACTGTGATTTGATTTAACAACGCTAGCGTGGAATTTGCACGTGCGAACTGCCAATGCCGACTGCATTTACAATATTTTGTGAGATGCCAGGTACGGTCAGGAAGCTTGTTCAAACGGACTTGAATACATGTTTGGCAAAAGACAGGTCGTTATTTGAAATTCTGTAGCAGATTTAAATGTTATTTGAATACAGAATTTCAAATAACATCTTTATTTCCCATCTCCTATTCGAAACATTATGTTATCTTAGAATAGGGCCGGTGTCACTGTGCCGCCAGTCCGCCACACTTCATATTTCTCAAAATATTTTTATTGAAGGCTTACCTTAGTAACTTAATTTGTACCATATTTAATTTATTCCTATATTAATTAATTTCAAGGCTTGTTCGGAATTTATGTATTCATATTTGGCTGGTTAATTTACCAGGCAATCAGAAATTTAAATGTATCGCATTTAATATATTCGATTGCAAACGATCAGTTTACGATGGAATTTGCGTGGCAACGCAAACGTTCAGAAGAATTTATACATTATTGATGGCACTCGCTCGGAATAACGAAGTTGTATATTGTATAATTTCTTTGTTGAGTCATATTTTGATTTTCATTCAGATTTCAAAACACATGAGCGTCTGATTCTACATCACCGGATTTTCTATTATGATTTATATATTTAGCAATGCCGTTGTTGCGGTTTTAGTGTTCGTTTTTATTTATTATTTTCGATAACTTAGGCTTATATGTCAGTTGTTAAAAGCTACATACATACATACTTTGATAACCATTTCAAAATAGGTACTTACTTAAAAAATAATACAACATTCACGAACATAAGTAAACCTTAATAAACTGTGAATTTTTCGGCTGTTTACTTTCAAACATTTTAATTAGTGAAATGCCTAAAAAATTCATAAAAATTAAGATGAATGTATTTCATATTACCTAGATTTTTCACCCACTGGTATGCATAACACAATAATGAACCTCCTTTACGCATGCTAGGCCATACCGTAACTTATGATACGGGGTTATTTTAATTACCTACATAGTAATACCTATACCCAAGAGTGCCTAACAAACCAGCTTATCAACATTTGAGTTTACTATTCAGGTTAACATAAACCATAAAGTACAGTAAACGTCAGGACTTCGGCACTCGTGTAGTCGTGTACAGAATCCGGCAGCAGGCTCAGGTTCACTGAATTATTGAAGCGCCTCGACCTCCGCACCGGCTCTGCTCTCTTGGTACATTCACATCTATTGCATAATACAAATTGCAAACTGTACGCCGTGATGCTGTAATCCTCTCAAAGACAAACGGAAACATATGACAATTTAATTATTTGCTTAGCGTTTATTTTACTTATTGCTTTTACACATTTCCTGTTTATTGATTAACTCTTCCTTCCTTATGCCCAATGTTAGTTCTATTTACACAATTATATCATGATAATCTATAACCAACCGAAATAGATCCTTGCATTTACTGTAGCGTTGTTTGAAACACTATTTAAACAGCAAGAGGAAACAACAAATGGTTTCCCCATAAAACCATTGAGTTCTTATTTCCCTACCTACTACTTACTGAAATTACCTTACTTGTTCCCGTGATTTTACAGATTACTCAGAAACGTTAAGCACATCTTATATTTATATTGCTTCAATGACAGGTATAAAATAGCTAGGTATATAGTTTGGAATAGATTCTTTCTCCTACGCGTGCCTATATTGCTGCCACTATTTTCTCTCGACTCTTGCTTCTTCGAGTCTATTCTACTAGTGAGTGCTGATTCAAACTAGCACTACACGTTTATGCTTACCTGGTAGCTAGTTATTGGAAAACAAAAAGGTTTTCATTTAATTTATTCTTCGACTAACCAGTCTCTTAAGCCAAGGTTCACACATGCGTAAATCATAGATAAACAGACTGACGAGTTAGCTTATGAAAACCCTAAAAGCAAGATAAGACCTTACAATAATGCATCAAAACATAAAGGTGGATGGATGGAGAGGGAGAGGAAGACTAAAGAAAAGATGGATGGATTGAGTGAAGAGCGATGTAAAAGAAAAGGGAGGTAGTCATAGATTGACGGCTGATAGAACAGAATGGAAGAATAAAACGTGTTGCGCCAATCCCAAGTAACATGGGATAAGGACAGGAAGATGATGACTAAGACGACAAAACATACTTCATTACTTAATAATTTAATGAAAATACATTATTATAGATGTACATCAAAATAGTTAGGTACGTAACTGTTTTACAAGAAAACTAATTTTAATAGCAGTATTATCGCTGTCAGCGATATCATAACAATCTTTGAAATGACTGAAAGAACTAAAACATACTTTCGATGCGTTTGTTTGGGAAATAGCTAGGCAGACGATATTGAGTTCCTTTATTCATTTTTTTAGACAATATGTTTGGTAGTAATTATCGTTCGGGGATATAGCTCAGTGGTAGAGCATTCGACTGCAGATCGAGAGGTCCCCGGTTCAAACCCGGGTGTCCCCTGAGAATGGTTCTTTTATGGTTATCCGCAAAAAAAAAACACATTTTAAATGCTGAATGTGCGGAATTAAGTAAACCACTTTGTGTGTTTCGGGAAATTCGCTATTGTTTTTCATCGTTAACATCGGTACAATCCGTCGGTTACAATGATATTCAATAAATTTGTTTCAGAAAAAAAAATAACAATCTCTTTTGAGCGTCCATCTTAATTTAAGTAAAACTCGTTTATAAATTAATCAAAGCTGTATTTTCTGTTGTATTCTGAACCATAGTTACACTCAAAATTGAATATTCAATTTGTGCATGAATAATTTCTGAACTTAAATCATTCTCAAGTCTCAATATTATTTCAGAAATATAATAATATTGTTGTGTTGAGTTTTGAATCACAAAATAATACAATAACCACTTTTGGGCTGTCCACTAGTCGAGAGTTGGTACGAAAAGAGTTCTTGTATTTCATGCTACCCTGGTACAACACAAAATGTAATATTGAAATATGTTATTGTGTTACCTTCAACAATATATTATGTTAACGGAACAGAACTGCAGTCCGTTATTGTTATTGTTTGATTTAAATAGATTCATAACTACGAGTATTTACAACTTATTGTGTTCGTCCGTTAATCCCATGGGAAATTACCGACAGATAACAGAATATGGTTCCAATTTTACCATTCGTTACCGACTGACATTATAATTTAACTTTACCACTGACATTCCCTCATCTCGTTTGAAACATTCAATTATTCATTGAAACTGATTAAATGGTATTGAATTAATTATTTCACCTGACTATTCAGCCACGTTATTAGTCTAATGAAACTGAATGTGCCTACAATCGGAACAAGAGATCTCTAACATGGAATTTCCAAGAAGACACTTAGTATACATTCAGTCAAAAAAGTATCGGGAATGGATGATTTGTTTATGGTTCCAAATTCAAATTTTTGTTTTTTTGTAGTTGTTACATTGGCACAACTGTTTTCCATTTTGGCGCGGAGTTTGAGTTGCATCTGTTATTTATATTAAATACAGTGCTGGTTTTAGTAATATCATATATAGTGTGTATTGCGAATTTCATAATGGACAAAAATATCGAACAAAGAGTTTGTCTTAAATTTTGCATCGCCAATGGAATTTCGTGTTCGGAGTCACTGAAAATGTTACAGAAGGCTTACGGTGAATCGACTTTATCAAAAACTCGTGCTTATGAGTGGTTCAAAGCGTTCAAAAGCGGTCGAGATGTGATGGAAGATTTGCCTCGCTCTGGTAGGCCGTCAACGTCTGCAACTGAAGTTAACATCGCAAAAGTGAAGGAAATAGTGACTGAAAATCCCCATTCAACTCTGAGAGAGATAGCCGCCGAACTTTCTGTATCTCACGAGTCGATCCGTACCATTTTAACTAATCATTTGGGTATGAAACATGTGGCTGCTCGGCTATTCCCAAAAGATCTGAATTTTCTCCAAAAACTCAATCGCATGAAAGTCGCTGAGGACATGCTAGAACGAGTCAGTTCGGACCCAACATTCATGAAACGCATTGTTACTGGTGGCGAGACGTAGTGGGTTTACGAGTTTGACATGCAAACTAGTCAACAAGCTTCGGAGCGCGGAGGCGCCAGCCTTCCAACTGAACCGAAACCGAAAAAACCACGCCAAAGTCGATCAAAAGTCAAAGTCATGTTGACTGTTTTCTTTGACTATCGCGGTGTTGTGCACTCTGAATTCTTACCGGAAGGTCTAACGGTAAATAAAGAATATTATTTGAGCGTTATGCGGCGTTTAAGAGAGCAAATTCGACGAAAAAGGCCAGATTTGTGGAAAGAAAATTCTTGGATTTTGCACCACGACAATGCGCCTTCGCACAAGGCTATCATTGTGAACGAATTTTTAACCAAACATTCAACAAATACCATCCAGCAATCACCATATTCACCAGATATGGCTCCTGCTGACTTTTTTCTTTTTCCTAAACTCAAATTACCACTTCCACTGGCACCCGTTTTCAATCGATAGAAGACATAAAGGAGAATTCGCGGTGAGAACTGAACTCAATTCCGGAAGCAGCGTTTAAAAAATGTTTTGATGAATGGATTATTCGTTGGCGCAAGTGTATCGTTTCTAAAAGAGCATACTTTGAAGGTGATAAAATAAATTTGGATGAATAACAGACATTTTGTGTATTATTGATCTTTTCCCGGTACTTTCTTGACTGAGTAGCAGGTACTCGTACACTGTGTGGATATTTAATCTGCTAAGTTCGTTATCTTGAAATCTCATTGATTTCTTCAATGGAATACCTACATAATAGCTTCTTACTAATCGCATGAAACGAGATAGATCTAACATAAAACTCAACACAATGCACTTCGATCGCTAACCCGCCTGCCAAGCGTGGCAGTCTTATGTCCAGCAGTGGTCGTCTTTCGGCTGATAGGATGATGATGATAAGATAGATAGATGCCCATGAGTTATCTAAATAATCACAAAATCACTGTGACAAATTAAGCCGTTGGTCCCGGCTGTCATTTGAAGATCTTTGGCAGTCGTTACGGATTGTCATAAATAAGCCAGTAAATCTGACTTCAGTCTTGCCATGATGTACCGTGTTATCCAGTTAATAGGTTGTGGAGTTCTGGTAGGCAGCCGCTCCACGTAAAACACTGGTATTCAGCTAAGTACATCCGGTTTGACTGGTAGCCGACCCCAATATAGTTGGGAAAAGCAGATGATGATTGTGAAAAATTGACAAACGCGCTTTATTTAGCTTTGATTGTTTGAATAAATGTGTTTTAAATAGCAAATAGCATCACTCTTGATTGCGATTGATTTGTGACACTTTAAGTACCTACCTACCTACCAAAACGCAGACAAAAATAATTGTTGCTCCGAATCAATGAATAATTCGTAATACTTATATACAATGAATGGCCAGAATATTGACGTCCAAAAATAAATTTAGGTCCCTCGTATCGTGGGGTATCCGAATCACCCATACGTATGTTCCGCAACTTTTCAGTTTTGTTTTTTTTTTCTGAATGTTTGAGAATGATAACCCTAAACAACTTGAAAAAATTCTAAAAAAAACGAAGATTTTGTCGAGAAGAAATTTCGACAAAATCTTTCTAGTTTTTTTTTTAAGTATTAACAAAAGTCGGTTAAAAATAAACCAAATTAGTGACTTCATCTGCAGCAGACATTAAATGTATACTACCCAGCAGACAGGGACATAGCGAATAAAATCGTAATCCGATAGTTATGTCCTAGTGGTCATAAGTCGCTCAATCTAGTAGGTATGTCACCTCTGCATGTCAAGTCGTATTTATGACCGCTTTATTCACCAAAAGAAAAACATTGTCTGTGAAAATATGCCGAGGTGCGCAATATTCTATTGCAAATCTCGTTATGGTAAAAAAACTGGACCTAACTTCGGTTTATTTTAGGAAATATTTTTTTTTTATATTTGCGCAGCAATTAATAAGAATTCAATAATTTTAATAAAATTGTTCGAGAATTTGCATTTTTTTAATATACGCCCTCTATTGATGAGTAGCTTAACTTTGTCTGGTAAGAGATGTAAGTAGTTAATGTTGTTTATTGATTTTGTTATCGATAAAATTTTATGGGGTAAGTGAACATAATCCTGTAGTTTAATTTAAACGTCAATAATCCTTTATTGACGTTTAAATTAAACTATTCTTTACTTTACAAGGCCTATTCTTTCAAGTAGGTTTCTGTTATTTTAGATTTCCGAATGTAAATATTGGATAACGCGAAAAGTGGATACGGACTGTTTGTACAGGTACACCGTAGAGAAGGAAACTGGCTTCCAGCCGCTTTGCATCAGATGCAAATCCAATTACTACATAAATAAAATATTATTAATTTCGAATATTTTTATGCCTTATTATACACTCGTTTGAGAGCCCTTATTGTTATTGCCTTTGTTTGTTTACCTACGGCGTCTGCTCTAGTTTAGTTTTCATGGATCACTGACCTTACCTAATAAATTATATTAGTAATTTGCATACAAAAAGAATTGTCTAAATAAATAATTTATAACACACTTGCTCAAAAAATGCATTTACGAAAACTGTAGACATTATTAAAAAATTAAAAATTACGCACCATAAAATGGAACGTGCGGTAAAATAGGTACTCTCACCCAAGTACCTACTTTATTGCACGCTTCATACAACGGAGCGTGAGGTAAAGTAGGTACTTACGTACCGTGCGTATCCGTTACGGTTATTTATTTTCAATTTCCAAAAAAAAATTACAATGATTTCCACCAAGGAGTTTCAGAATACGAGAGTAAGAAAACTTCAGAAGCTGAAAAGGAAGGTAAAATAAAGCGCAGTATACTTTTCAATGCTTCCTTATATTTTTCAATAATACTCAATAAATTATTAACAAAATTATATTTAACTTTCCATGTCGGGAGAATAGCAAAATACATAGCAAATACCACAGATTAAACACGACCGCCACATAAAAATAAAGCTCATTCTTTTGAAATAGGTAAGTACTTTAAAATCATCTAAACGAAAAATGGAACATCTGAAAACTAATGCTCATATTAATTTCAAGTATTTTGAAGTTCAGTTTTAAAAATAAAGTATCATCAAAATAATAAAAGAGAGCAGTTAATAAACTGAATGAACGTTTGTCTCAATTTAATACTAAAGAGAAAATGAGACAAAAATGAGACGACGATGTAGTTCTAATTTTAAATTTGATAATTCGTGCCATTTTAATACTGCAACTTTCCGACTGATATCTAAAAACAAGAAGTTTATCTCATTACCAATTGTACTGTTTTTACAAACATTGTCGTATTTACAAACATAAGACTATGGTACACCCACTCGTTTGTAAAAACCAACTTACCGCACTAATATCATAAATAACTCATCATCATCATCTGCCTAGCCTTTTCCCAACTATATTGAGGTTGGCTTCCAGTCAAGCCGGATTTAGCTGAATACCAGTGTTTGACGAGGACCGGCTGCCTACCAGACCTCCACAACCCATTAACTGGGTAACACGGTACTTCGTGACAAGACTGGAGTCAGATTTACTGGCTTCTGACTATCCGTAACGACTGCCAAAGATCTACAAATGACAGCCGGGACCAACGGCTTAACGTGCATTCCGAGACACGGAGGAAACTCGGTATGTAAAGATGGTCACCCATCCACAGACCAACCTTTAAAAGCGATGCTTAACCTTGAAGATCGACCCGTGTGGCTGTTATTATCTAGCCACGAGCTCCTCACAAATAACTATTACAATGAATCTACTGCATTTTATTACTTTCCTAGTGTTTTGCCATCTGATTCAATGTAGGTATTCAAATGTAAAGAAAAAAAACAACTTTTATTATGGAAAGTCGATATCTGTAAATGGTTGGTAACATCTCTAGCACATACTGGCCACCTACCGGACGATAGCTGAATTCAAATGTCTTAATTTAAATGTCAAAAATCTAAATATAATGTAACTAAATGTTTGCTATTCAAAGCTAGATGGCGTCACTGAGCCATGGGATCACACTTTTTCTATGACATTACTTCTGAAAGCCGCTCTATTGTATCTTTAATCTCTTTGATCTGCCGAAAACGGCTTTCGCAGGTCGCAGTAGGTACCTAGTAGAGGACTCGTGTGTGAGATAGGTCCATAAATAGTTTTCAGCGCCATTTTTTTGTAGGTACCTAAGTCCAGGTGCGGGGCCCTCAATGCGCAGGGCCCTTAGCATTAAAATTTGCTACTCTTGCTACGTGGTAAATCCGGGACTGAAAGGAGTTAATCCCGAGAATTGAGCAGAATCTCCTCTCTTGGTACCTAACTAGAATTAATTTGCTCAGATTCTTGTTTGCTCTTATAGCAAGGAGGAACAAAGTGCTTATTCGTGAGTTTATTCATTTTTCTTGTTGGACTTGTTGAGCAGGCGATGCCGTTAAAGATCAGTTTTATTATGCGTTCAAACTGAAATAAAATATTGGTTTTAGAGTTTGGGCAAGCGGAGGTCTCTCACGCACTCTTAAAATGTATTATTTCTTTTATTTTTTTTAAATTGAAACTTAATAGTAAGCATATACTGTGATAAGGTAGGTTTTAATTACCTTAAATTACACCATCTAAGTAAGTAAAAACGCTCTTAGAAGAAAAACTACAGAGCCAAACTGAATACAATTTTTACGGGACCAAATGGTAAGCATACCGCATTAATTAAATTCTATTTAGGTACTTTAATGCGAATAGAATCACAAAAACCGGATCAGAAACATTAAGTAGATTAAAAAATATTGGTACCTACTTACCGAACTGAAAACCTCCTTTTTGGAACTCGGATAAAAACGGAATAAATAAAAACTAATGTAGGATATAGCTACGGTACATACCTAACATTTATATACATAAATACATATATATAAATAACTCATATACAATAAATCTATATACCATGTACATACCACATAAATATAAGCATAAGAAAATTAACGAAAATATTTTACTTTACACCTGTACACAGCCTTATGCTTCCGCACGTTTGTACACACCCTTAGCTATACCTACAATCCAGCCGCTAGCGAAGCCCCGGCGACCGCTCTGCCAAAGTACCTATCAAATCAAGTTCGCAGAACCGCGCGGCACACGGCGCGCTGTCGCCGCCTCCACCCCGCGCTCTCGAGCCGCGCCCCCCTCGCTTGCCCTCAGTAGTTCGCGTCCAACTTTGATCGCGCGCGCATCGCGTAATTAATATTATGTACTCCCGCAGCTCATTGCAATTTACAGTGATCTTGTTATTGTTATTTAAATAGATATATTGCATAAATAATAAACTTTTTACGAACGTTAGTGCGTGTGTTTAATTCATCCCAACACACTAGACACTACAGTGGTGACCCCGAAGACTTAACACGTGTTTTAAAGTGCTACCTAGATACTTTGTGTGAGAGAACGTGGACTCAATAAACCCCAAGTGCCATACAAAATGAGTGAATCAGAGCAAGTAATGAGCGATGCGAAAACCGATTCAGCGGCATCACAGGATGTTTTTCGTGTGGGAGTGCGCGTTCCGCCATTTTGGCCCGAAAAGCCCGCGTTATGGTTTGCGCAGATAGAAGGCCAATTCGCGATCTCCAGTATTACGGCGGACACAACCAAATTCTATTACGTTGTAAGCCATCTGGATCCAAGATACGCAGCGGAGGTGGAAGATATCATAGTAAATCCACCAGCGGCCGACAAATACGGCAAATTGAAAACGGAGCTGATAAAGCGGCTTTCTGAATCTGATGAGAAGAAGGTGCATCAACTCCTGACCCACGTGGAGTTAGGCGACCGGAAACCTTCGCAATTCCTGCGACACCTGCAGCACCTTGCCGGTCCTAAGGTACCCGACGAGTTTTTAAGAACTATATGGTCCAGCCGTTTGCCTAGTAACATCCAATCTATAATTGCGTCACAAGCATCCTCGCCTCTCGAAGTTTTAGCAGATCTCGCCGACAGGATTCACGATGTCGTGCCGAGAGGTCATGAAGTTGCGGCCTCATCAGCAACACAAGGGGTAAGTGATTTACTTACCATGAACAAACAGATGGCCGAGCTTACGAAACAAGTAGAATTGTTATCACAAAAGGTTAATGACTTTTCCCGTCTAAGCCGATCAAAAAGTCGCAATGACCGCTCGTCTTCGCGCCTAAACCGATCTCATTCAAGGAAGAAGGTACATCCAACTTGTTGGTACCATTTTAAATTTGGTGAAAAGGCCACTAAATGTGATCAGCCCTGTGACTTCAAACCGGAAAACTTCAGAAGCAGTCAGTAATGGTGGCTGACGACTGCTCAACATGTAAAGGCCGCCTATTCATCTCCGACAAACGTACCGGCGTACAGTTTTTAGTAGATACTGGTTCCGACGTATGTGCCTATCCAAGATCATATTTAAAAAATCAACTGCATTACAATAAACAATGTAATTATGAGCTTGTCGCTGCTAATGGCACACCGATACCTACCTACGGCACTTACCAACTTACTCTCAACCTCGGATTACGCCGTGAATTTATCTGGAAGTTCATTATCGCAGACGTGTCAAGACCTATCATCGGTGTCGATTTTTTAAGTTATTACAATTTACTAGTCGACTGCCGACAACAAAAGTTGATAGACTCCATTACGAACCTAACCGTCGGCGCGCCTTCAACCCACGAAATAACGCATGAACTGCTGTCGTTGAAAACCTTTACAGGTCATTCACCTTACCTCGACCTACTTCGACGTTATCCCGAAATTACGAGACCAGCTGGATCACAAAACAAACCAATTCACAACACTAGGCATCACATTAGAACTACACCTGGCCCGCCGGTAACATCACGACCGCGTCGTTTGGCACCTGACCGTCTGAAAATCGCAAAAAAGGAATTCGAACAAATGTTGCAAAATGGAACAGCTCGTCGCTCTGAAAGTCCATGGTCGTCTCCATTACATCTCGTGCCCAAAAAAGATGATGGCTGGAGGCCATGTGGCGATTACAGACAACTAAATGCACGGACAATACCAGATCGTTACCCAGTGAGGCACATCCACGACTTCGCGTACCAGCTGTCAGGATCCACAATATTTTCAAAAATTGACCTTGTCAAAGCTTTCAATCAATTACCAGTTTATGAAGAAGATATCAAAAAAACTGCAATTACAACACCCTTCGGACTTTTTGAATTTACCGCCATGACATTTGGTTTAAGAAATGCTGCACAGACTTTCCAAAGATTTTTAGACGAAATCCTTCAAGGTTTGGATTTTACGTTTGGATTTCTTGACGATATACTCGTATTTTCAAAAGGGGAAACAGAACATATTGGACACCTGAAAAAAATATTCGACCAATTAAAAAAATACGGAGTAGTCATAAATACCAACAAATGTGTCTTAGGTGTTAGTGAAGTTACTTTCTTGGGTTATCACGTATGTGCAGCTGGTATACGACCTCTCCCAGAAAAAGTTCAGGCTATCCAGGAATACCCCCTCCCTAAAAATGCTAAGGAGTTGAGAAGATTTCTGGGGATGATAAATTTTTATCGTAAGTTTCTCCCAGGCGCCGCGCAAATTCAGGCCCCTCTCAATCAAGCTTTGAGCGGCCCAAAAATTAAAGGGACAACGCCCATTATCGTAACAGCTGACATACAAAAAGCATTCGACGCATGCAAAAATAACTTGTTAGAAGCTACGCTCATCGCGCATCCTGATCCGGAGGCTGAGTTAGCACTTTTCACTGACGCATCAGATGTGGCCATCGGTGCTGTCTTACAACAACGAAGACAGGACAGCTGGCAACCACTGGGATTCTTTTCTCGTAAATTATCGCCTGCACAGACCAAATACAGCACTTACGACCGTGAATTGCTCGCGATACATGAAGGAATAAAGTATTTTAGGTATATGCTCGAAGCGAGAACCTTTAAAGTGTTCACCGACCATAAACCCATCACATTCGCCTTCACAACAACCCGAGATAATTGCTCACCTCGTCAACACCGCTATCTCGACTACATATCCCAGTTCACAACAGATATCAACCATATCACTGGAAATGACAACGTAGTTGCTGACGCATTGTCACGATTGGAAAGCGTCGACACTACCATCAACTACAAACAACTGCAAAACGAACAGGAACATGATCAAGAATTACAGAACTTACTAAAAAACAACACAGCGTTAAAGTTGGAAAAAGTAAAAACTATGGATGCCTACATATACTGCGACCAGTCTACTTCTCGCCCTAGGCCATTCATCACACCAACTTTCCGTAAGCAAATTTTCAACAACCTGCATAATCTCAGTCATCCAGGCCCCAACGCAACAGCAAAATTGATTTCAGAAAGATTTGTGTGGCCTAAGATTCGTCGTGACTGCAGAACATGGGCTCAACAATGCACAGATTGCCAACGAAATAAAGTTACCCGTCATACTCACTCTCCTCTTTCCTTATTCCCTGTTCCTTCTAAACGTTTTTCCCATGTCCACCTTGACATAATAGGCCCTATGCCACCCTCTTCTGGTTTCAGGTACTGTCTTACAGCGGTAGATAGGTTCACTCGATGGCCAGAAGCCTATCCACTAGCAGACATCACAGCGGAGACCTGCGCTAGTACCTTCATTTCTGGCTGGGTCGCTCGTTTTGGATGTCCAGAAAAAATCACCACAGATCGGGGAAAACAATTCGACTCTCAACTGTTCCAGTGCATCTCGTCTATCATAGGTGCCTACCATTGTCCCACAACATCTTACCACCCGCAGTGCAACGGTTTGGTGGAGAGGATGCACAGACAGCTGAAGGCCGCCATAATGTGCCACAACAACACACAATGGTCGGAGACACTTCCTCTTGTTCTCCTGGGTATGAGGAGTGCCTGGAAGGATGACCTACAATCCTCCTCAGACGAATTGGTGTACGGCGAGCCACTCCGGTTACCCGGTGAGTTTTTGAAACCAGTAACACATCACAGTATAGATGAAGCAGACTTTGCAGCACGACTAAAACAACGTATTTCGAAGCTATCACCTGCATCAACTTCAAGCCATGGCCAGAAAATATTTTATGTTCCTAAAAACCTCAATACAGCCACTCACGTTTTCCTGAGAAAAGGACCCTTAAAGAAGTCATTAGAATCACCGTACTCTGGCCCACACAAAGTCATAGAAAGGGGAACTAAAACATTTACAATCGACGTCCAAGGAAAACATGTTATAGTTACCATTGATAGACTGAAACCAGCCTATATGGCAAGCAACGATGATGGTTTGTCGCATAGAACATCACCTTTACTAGAACCACCATCTGCACCATCGCCAGTTCCACCACAACCACAACCAGCAACCACAACAAGAAGCGGGAGAACTGTGAGATTTCCACAGCATTTGTCTCACTATCGACCGTGAACCGGTCTCAGCGGGGGAGTGATGTAGGATATAGCTACGGTACATACCTAACATTTATATACATAAATACATATATATAAATAACTCATATACAATAAATCTATATACCATGTACATACCACATAAATATAAGCATAAGAAAATTAACGAAAATATTTTACTTTACACCTGTACACAGCCTTATGCTTCCGCACGTTTGTACACACCCTTAGCTATACCTACAATCCAGCCGCTAGCGAAGCCCCGGCGACCGCTCTGCCAAAGTACCTATCAAATCAAGTTCGCAGAACCGCGCGGCACACGGCGCGCTGTCGCCGCCTCCACCCCGCGCTCTCGAGCCGCGCCCCCCTCGCTTGCCCTCAGTAGTTCGCGTCCAACTTTGATCGCGCGCGCATCGCGTAATTAATATTATGTACTCCCGCAGCTCATTGCAATTTACAGTGATCTTGTTATTGTTATTTAAATAGATATATTGCATAAATAATAAACTTTTTACGAACGTTAGTGCGTGTGTTTAATTCATCCCAACACACTAGACACTACACTAATAAATACTTTATGTAAGACACAGTTTCAACAACCAGTTTACATACTAATATATTTAAACAATAAATAAAAATATCCGTAAACCAAAATAACGTTCATTGTAATCATGACCAGCTAACTCCTACAAGATGTTTGCTTAGGCCTCATTACCCATTCAATACGAAAGTTGGACAGGCAGGCAGGGTTGAGCCAAACACTCCAATGGAAGAACTTTGTACGCGAAAAGCACCTTCAGGTACCAGGCAAACAGAAACACGAAGCGATACATGTGGATTTTGTGAAAGAAAAACAGAAACAGGCTTTTTGGCAAGCAATCTGTTGTAGGTACACACGGCTCAAAAGCTCTAAATACTTAGGTATTCTCTACCTACGCTAAAACCAACCTAAAATCAAAAACACAAGATAAAGCTAAACATTACCTAGTTTCAATTTATCTTGAATAACACACTGTTTAAAGTAACATACAACAACATAGCTTTGTGTTTATAAATTTATAATGCTTGTAAAATGTGATCTCTAGAAGTAAACTACGAGTATTACTATGATAGAAAACCACATCATCACTAAGCCTATGTTTTATCCCGGAAAATGTACGATTTGCATACAATGGTTAATAGATTGTAAATCCGTAATTGGCTGTAAGATCGGTTTATTTATTTTTAGTAAAATTGTTAAAGAGCTGTGGATTTAGTGAATAAATAAATAAATAAATTTGTGTGCATGCGGCTAAAACTTTATTTAAAAAAAAAGGAATTAAAATCGCTGTCGGTCAACGTACCGGACTGACCCATTCTCGTATCCCTCTTTCTAGGCACGCCATGTGTCCTGATGAACATAGGTACCTACACAAAAATGAATAAAATTCAGTACAGATAGGTATATTTTTAACCGACTTCAAAAAAAGGAGGAGCTTCTCAATTCGGTTGTATTTTTTTTTATGTTTGTTACCTCATAACTCCGTCATTTATGAACCGATTTGAAAAATTGTTCTTTCAATTGTTCTGTGTTTGTGTGTGTGTGTGTTCCGATTGGTCCCATTTCAATTTGATCAAAATCGGTTTAGCTGTTTGGCTTTTAAATAAAAATAGCTGGAATTCGTTTACTTATATGACGTAAGTACTTAGATGACCCAAGTAAACGAAAGAGCGTATTTCCTACGACTTACCAGTGGTGTTGTTAGGTGTGTGGGTATATTTTTTGTTTTAATTTTGTCTTTTTAGTCAAAATTAAAACAAAAAAATACAACCGACTCCCAAACACTTAACTAAAAAATAACTATTTTTTGTAAGAATGGGAAATCATCAAATGACTCCTCCCGCTCTGGGCGGAGCGGAAGGGAGTGTCAGACTCTTACTGACTAAAACTGACCCGTGTTCCTCCTGGCCGCGGTGACTCTTTCGAACAAATCGAGGATAGATATCTCAAAACCCTCGTTGTTTCCAGTGGTCGCAGTCCCCGGTGAGCGTGGCTGGCGGGGCGGCCGAGTCTCCTCCCGAGGGCTTCCGTCGAGCTGCGAGGGGATCCTTCTCTGCTATCCTAGACCTGCTGACTGCTACCGCCAACTTGGAGATTCCTCATCAGGTATGTTTAATTTTATCATCTTTGGCATTTTCAAATGAAATGTCAAGAAAACAACAGAAAATCGTCAGGTAGCAGGTACAACAATTTCATCAGTAAAGTCGCCGACTTTTTACCCGAATGTCAAGGAAGACTACTACCTATTATTATATCTGAATTAAGAAGTTAAGAATGTCTAAATCTAGATAGGTAGGTACTTTAGCATGAAATATTGTCGAAACAATTAGGTAAGGTCGGGTATTACTCGGTAGGTACCTACTTAGATAAGTAACTCCAAGTGATTAAATCAGAAATCGGTCCCAGAAGATTAATAATGACGTCACATTTCTTTATACCTACTTCACCAATCATCAAAACAAAGGCAGCTAAGTTATTTATTTATTTTATTAGGCTCTTTGACAATGAGTACACTATGACATTTACAAAAAATCAATCTAAACTTAAGTTTAAACGACTCATCACTTAAAGAAGGGCACTACACTGTGACCTTAGTGCGAGTTTTTTAATGTTCTCGATCGCGTGAGCGTATACGTCAATTTGTATAGGACACTTACGGGTGCACGCGACCGAGTCGCGCGACCACTGGGTGTGGCCTGCGAGCGACTGCGCGACCGCGACCATGTCGCGCCGGGAGCAGTGTGGTCTCGCGACACAGCCAAAAATACATGTAATGGTAGCGTTTCCCACATAGGAGGATGATAAGTTGGTTGAATTTAGACGAGATATTCACAAAAACCCACCACTTATGATATACCACTAGATATACCACTTATGGTATGATAAAAGATATTAGTAACTACGACAGGCTCGGCCGTCCCACATGTGGGACGTAGACTATTGTCTTATTTATTTATTTATGATATAATTTACTGTACACCTCTTAACAAGCACTCAAGTCAAGTCAAGTCACTATTGTCTTTTTATTTTGTGAGGCCTGACGGGTCGCCGGCCCCAGGCTAGGTCTAAGGTGAAGCGTGATTTGAGTATGGGGCCACGGCCCTCAAAATACAGTCCCGTTTTTATAGCAATTTTGGAAAATTGTGCATGTCTGGTGACATACTGATAGTACCACACATCTCTCAAACGGGACTAGGTTAAGATAATAATTCGTATGTCGATTGACAAAACATAGCGCTCATCCAAAATTTTAAGATCTTGTATGTAATAAATTATTAACAATGTTTAACAAATAAATTATTCTTATTCAAGAACCAATAGATTCGCATGCGCTGAGCGAGGCTATTGGTTCTTAACAAACACATCCCTCGCTGGGCATCCTCGCACATCTGTGGTGAAAACGCGGCCTTAAGCCGCCAGTGCGACCGCTTTAGTCGCACTTCCCTTTTTTACGTGTGGTAATAAAAAAAAAAAAAAAAAAAAATGAAAAAATGTTTATTTGTCCCAAAAGCAGTTACATGGATTATAAATGAGACGTCCCCAGTAAGTAGTTGATAATACTTGTGTTGGGGCTTATCTCGCTCTTTCCCAATTTTTAACAATATTGAGACTTGCACAAATTATTACAAAAAATTACCAAACTTTAAATTTAAGAAGAAAAATTAACAGTAAGTGACTTATAAACTAACTAGCAGCTCTTTGTGTAACTGTAATTGTATGCTTTTGCGAGACTGTATGTATATCTAGTTTTAAAACAGGGTTTGTATTGTTGTGTTTGTGTATGTGTTCGTGTATGTGTATGTGTATATATGATTGTGTGTGAGAAAGTGTAAGTTTTCCTTGAAGTGCCGTTGTGTTCGAAACAATTTATAGAGAAAACTCGGTTAATACTAACATTATTGATTAGGAGGGAGTAAAAAATTAACCAAGTCTAACCAAAACTTGCTCTGTTTCCTCGTATGTTAAGGTTTTAAGCCACTCAGTTATTACCTTTTTGCATACGTGTGAGACCTCATGGTGGATCCTTAATTTTTTGTTTAATTGATTGTAAATGTAGGCTGATTGGGTTGCATACTGACGCCGAGCAAAAGCTGTTTTGACCCCCGGGGAGTAAGCCACTATATCCTTTCGTCTTTTCTCCTGTCTGTCTTTGTTAAATGGAGTAGATTTATGTAAGTACAGGGTCGTAACTAAAAAATATAGTTTTCTTACTGTAAGTAAACCACTGATTCTATATAGATCAACTGTGGGGTATCTATATGGCTTATAGTACATTACTTTTATGAGTGACCTTTGGGCTCTTTCCAACTCAAGGAATTTAGTTTTAGTGGCTCCTCCCCAGACTGGTAAACAGTATGCAATAACTGATTGCGTGAGCGCAATATAGATACTATTTAAT
Organism: Lacanobia oleracea; assembly: GCA_950371165.1. NCBI lineage: Eukaryota > Metazoa > Arthropoda > Insecta > Lepidoptera > Noctuidae > Lacanobia > Lacanobia oleracea. The sequence goes on from OX493405.1 coordinate 3,544,221, forward strand.
GTTTTCTGGGGCATCACATCTATTAGATTTTTAAAAATCCATATAAACTTTCGCATCCGTGACGCAACAATCTCAATGTGCGAATGCCAAGATAAACACTCGTCAACTACTCCCAAGTTACATGTTTAATGGCTTGACAGTTACAATTTTGGTCACTGCGGTTCGTGCACGTGTGGATTTGAATTCTAAAATTATGGCCTGGTTTGGACCTTTTGCTAGGAGAAAAACAAATATAGTTAGTTTTAGGAACACTAAGGGTTAGTAGATTGGCTTTGAGCCATCTATCTATAGCAGCCAATCCTTGTTCGGCATTATTGCAAACGGCTTCCCATGTGTCCCCAAAGTAAACAATGGCTGTGTCATCCGCGTAAGAGAAGATTTTCCCCCCACTGTTTCGTAGGTTACAGAGTTCATTAATATACACCAGAAACAGTGGTGGGCCGAGGACTGACCCTTGCGGGACACCGAAAGCGATGATTTCCTCCTCACTATATGATTCCCCAATTCTGACTTGCTGTCTCCTACCTTGGAGGTAACTATCAAAGAGGGACAGACCTTTACCTCTTATCCCTATAGCCTCAAGTCTCTGCACAAGGATAGGGACAGATACGGTGTCAAAAGCCTTTTTCAGATCTAGAAACACCGTAACGCATTTGTAACCCTTATCAACCCTATCAGTGATTTCAGATGTTAACGCAATGACCGCATCCTGAGTTGAACGTCCCTGTCTAAAACCGTATTGTGATTCGGAAATAATGTTGTACTTATTTAAATAACTTACTAGTCTTTTATTAATTATTTTTTCTATTATTTTCGAAAGGGATGATAAGACAGATATCGGCCGATAATTATTGACATCGCTCTTGTCCCCATCCTTGTGCACAGGCGTAATTATGGCACGTTTTAGAGCGTCAGGAAATATGCCCGTTTCGAAACACAGATTAGTCAACTGACTAATAAGAGGAACAACAAGATCTCGAGATAATTTTAGGAAACTCACAGGTATGCGATCCCACCCTGAAGCACTACCTGAGTCAATCGACGCGAGTACGCTATCCACCTCTGCCGGATCTGTCTCCAGCAACACGAACGAATTAATTTGAGATAGTGAACTTAAGTTAGCGACAGGTCTAGATGCTTGTCCAGTTAGGGTTATTATGTCTTCCGCAAGTGTTTTTCCAATAGTTACGAAGAATTGGTTTACACGGTTTAACGAGTCGAGGGGATGTGGTGTGATATGTAGTAATCCTCATGGATGTCATCCATCTTAGGGCAGACGGAGGGTCTGTCAGACTACTACTGACTAAAACCACACGATTTTCCCCCTCGTCACTTTTGGCTGGGGTGCGGGGACACGTTCGCATTCTCCACAATCACCCCGGCATTGACAGTTTGCGCTTGCAAACCCCATCTCGGGAAAGGGTAGGAGTGAGCTTCTCCTGACCCTTTCACCTGTGAGAGATCCTCGGAAACACCATGCGACAGCAACTCGGGCCTGCGTGCTTGGACGACGGACTTCCCTAAGACCGTCACCCCCAAGGGCCCCAAACCACTAGTCGCACTGACTCAGAACTTACTTGCTGAATTCTCAGAAAGCATCAAATTACAATCAAAGATTTTCCCTTATTTACAGAGTCTTGAATAACAACAAGTAACAACAAATTGGATTGCTAATCTCGTTAAGTAATACGTTGCCTCAATATTGTGGAGAAGATATTTTTCTTGTAAAGAAATCGTTAATCTCTGTCTAAAGATATCTGCGCAACAAATAACAAAATTCGCCGAAACATTTTCCTTATGAAGCACACACCTATTACGTTATGTGCCGGTTTCTGAATAGATAATTTGGAATTGAAACATGTCAAACCCTGCATTAGATAACGCTTACACAATAACGCTGACAATAAGAACAAATTCTTATTTCAGAAATTGGGCGTATGTTGGCTAGTTAAAATAGGTAAGTACTGTTTCGTCTATTCATAGGGGGCGTAGCTCATGTGGAACTCCTTGGTTGAATTGGCCAGTCGATAAAGCTTTGTAAGGTTTAATTGTGAAGATAGAATAGGATTCAAATAAACTAGAACAAGCTAAAAATGGATTTGTTTTAGAATGATGGTGATGTATTAGCTTTGATCTGAGCAAGTGCTCCAATAGTTATCCAATCGTTGTTTAAGTTATACCTACTTAGTTTCCAAGGCCTCAAGTCTGCTATTACAATAGTGTCAGAATGCTCTATCACTGATTTCATAATTGTTGATTTTGACAAGTTTGGTAATCTACTAATATAAAAGCGTCATTATGACTTTCCAATGGTCAACCACTGACACTCCATTGAAAGAAATGGCATAGCATGGTAATCTCGTACGTAATTACAAATTAATAAATAATATGTAAAATATATATTTAAAAGAAATCTGGCATAACTTAATGTTCAAAAGTAGTCGTTTTTCGAAAATAATTTCTACTAACGGGTTTTATAATAATGGCAATACGAAAATGTCTTTCTACCACGATTTTATTACGAGACCATTGACCGACCAGTGATCGACGATTATGAATTAGCACATTACGAACTTTTAGCAAAATGACAATGGGATCGTGTTAGTTATCGTGTGCCCAGGGGTGCTGCAGCGGTAGTAACCTGCAGCATCATAATACCTACCTTATCTACTAGGTAGGTATGTAGATAGAGATACCTACAATAAATTACCAGGAAAACACATACACAGGGAAGTAGCAAGCAGCAATCAAAGACTTTCAAATAGTAGACAGATTTGCCAAACACAATAAAAGCTAATGGCAAAACTTTTAACTTGTTTCCAATCCCATTTTCCGGGGCGAAGAGCGCGGCCGACTTAAGTAGGTAAGTAGGTTTTATGATTCCTATTAAAAATGCCGTTTTCCCGAATCTAAAAGGAAGTTAGGAGGAAAAACATACAAAGCAGCGATTTTAAAATATTCCATGTTTGAATAACGTAAAATAATTATTTACTTTATGAACCAACTTTTCTTTAACACAAAGTTTTTTTATCGAAGTAATGTTCTTGATACTTAATAACTTCACTTTATATAGCTTTCAAAAGTTTTCAAGTCAACACACATGGAAAACTTGACAATTTTCTTTCTACGTCAGACATTAATGTGATTATCTGTGGAAGAACAAGCTATCTATTTTCCCTGATAATAATGGCAGACTCTGTAAAATATCTTAAGAGATTACAAAATCTCGGAAAATGTTAAATTGAACATTTGTTCTACAATGTTACGAATGAAAATTCGGTACTTAATTTTCTCTCCGTTTGGCGTCGAAATTGTGAATTGGCATAAACTGGCGACCAATTAGAGCACAGGTCTAAAATTTATCCGTTATGGTGTGATATTAAAATTGCAAATATCCCCTAATGAGAGGCACCACCAATACTAAATGATGGGTCGGTATTGGTGGCTGTGCCTACCTACATGGCACACGTTTACTCCATAGAATGAATGGGCAGAATTTCCCTTATATAAGGAGGAGCTCGTGGCTAGATAATAACAGCCGCACGGGTCGATCTTTAAGGTTAATCAACGCTTGCCAAGGTTGGTCTGTGGATGGGTGACCATCTTAACATACCGAGTTTCCTCCGTGCCTCGGAAAACACGTTAAGCTCTTGGTCCCGGCTGTCATTTGTAGATCTTTGGCAGTCGTTACGGATAGTCAGAAGCCAGTTAATCTGACTCCAGACTTGTCATGAAGTACTGGGTTACCCAGTTAATGGGTTGTGGAGGTCTGGTAGGCAGCCGCTCCGCGTAAAATACTGGTATTCAGCTAAATCCGGCTTGACTGGAAGCCGACCCCAATATAGTTGGGAAAAGGCTAGACAGATGATTGTGAATTTCCTTTATAGAAACAAAAAACCAGCCCAACCAAATAAAAAAACTTCAGCTGGTAAGCACCAATGCAAATACCATTACAATTTATTATCCAGAATAAATATTTATTCTGGTTCTACGATGTGTTTTTATTACTTTAGTAACCTTTCCAATATTCCGCGAAAATATCTGAATCGTATTCAAACAGATTAATTTATAATTCTTTTGAACTGCGAATACTACGACGAATCTGATTTTTTCCGAGAAATCGTCAGTAAAACGATTTTTATGAAAATTCCGGCAGTCACTCAACGTTAAAAGCATGAAAGTGAAAAAGAGTTTCCATATTTATACTATTAGATAAAATCCAGTTACTTTTGTGGGCACGTACGGTTTTCATATTTTTATTTTTGATTGTAACTGAAAAGACTGCTGTTGCTAGCTATCATTATTTATCCAATACGCACAAATTGCTATTTGGGTCCAATACGTATATACCTATGTCTAAGACAACATTAATGAACGGGCAGATATTAGGGCGTTCATACCCCCGTCATACCATTCGATCCTAACCTGTCCGTGCCGGGGTGCTCTAAGCTAGTGGACTGCGACAAATAGCTAATATGTCTTGAATGATGAAAAATCGTGAATAATACCTAAGTTTTACAACCAAACAGTAGAATTTGCCCTGAAATCCCGACGCCCTTTAGGTAAACCACTTATCTGGTAGCAAAGTGAGAAAACAAAGTTAGAACATTTCCAGCCAGTTCCATTAAAACATTTTGCACATCCTGGGTGGCCGTACTAACTATTAAAATGGAAAATTTCGTTACCCCCTTTCAACATTCGACGTAGGCTGTTCAATTTGATAACAGTTACTGACGTACGATTTTATATGGAACGAAGTTTAATTCCTGTAACCGAAGCACGGTAAACACAATTAAAAGTTTTGAACTCAACGTGCAGCCTTGCGGTTAAAAAGACCGAAAACCGAAAAATATATTCTTAAATTATACATAGAATTATTTCTAGCTAAGAACTTTTAGTCAGAGTCTAGTTTCTGTTTCACTAGCGTATTCCTTATGCTTTTAGGAGAATGATGCTATTTTTCTTCATAAAACTGATACACTACGGCAGGGAAAATGTGAAAGTGTACTAAGAAATAATGCATAACGGAAAAACGAGGCTAAAGGGGCCGAAAAAAGAGGTCACACGTACCTCTTTAAACGGGATCATGTGGAGAGCATCTCTTGGGCTCAATGTAGGTACTAAATAAACTATTTTATTGGCTACAGACTCCTGTATAGGTATACATATTGGCTGCCATGTTAAATATCTCTTCACTACCCTTGGCTGCCTGGTAGCGAATGCCTAGAGCAATTAGTCCGCCTTTGTTCCTAGGTACTCAGGTGCATGAAGTCTATTTAAATAGATAGTAATGTAGACTAACTTACTTTGCCACTCAGAAAATTATGTTTTTGTACTAAGTTTTGAATTCACTTGGAACCTATACCTACCTACATAACAATCAATCAAAAACCACGTTAGAATTAAAAGGAGAATCAAGAAAACAATTCCTTATTAAAAGACAGTATGATAACTATGATGTCCACTAGTCCAGTCTCGGGCCCTCAAAATAATAGTAGATAATCAAAACAACCATTGGATATGTCATATGGATATTTAAGTAAAACAACGTCGACCTCGAGCCCAACCGGATACCCAACCACGGGATTATTTCCACAGAAACGTCTTATTTTCTCATCCCAAACTACCGTCAGGTGTGCCTTTTACCGGAAAATCTCTCCCTAATAAAAATAATGTAGTTTTTCTATTGAAATATATTCGTGCGCGACTTCCAGATATTTTCTGAGGGTAGGTAGCAATATATTTCGTTGTTATTGAAATGTTTTCAGAGTTAATTCAGAGCGGAGGAAAATGGAGATCCATTTTATTTTCAATTTGAAAACGTTACGCGTCATTGGTAAAAGGTTGAAGTCTGGAATTTTAAATCAACGTTATACTTTATTTATAAATTCGTAGTTAGGCTGGCTTTTTATTAATCTTTCACTTACCGGGACGGTCGTCAAATAAACCATGTCAGAGGCCCTTGAGGCAGTTTAGAAACTGACACCAGGGTGTGTGGGGATGTTAGACCTTACTGCCCACACGATAAGAAGGGGACTTACCGAGACTGTTAAGTCATAATACCTACGTTAAATAGGTGCGTAGGGTTCTTATCTAGAAAAACTAAATTAGATAGGTAGGTTTGCTCCACGCGCGTTTGATGACTTCCCATCATTAAAAAAAAGGTAGCCTACCTAAAACAACTGCCCTTGTGAGTACGTCGGTCTGTTACCAACTCTAAAAGTCAAAAAGCTGTTCAACTGCATTTCGGAACTAGGCAAATCAAACTTGCAAAAATTTACTGCAGACAGTTTAATTTCAACTTCAGCAAGTAGCAAGCAAACATAAGAGGAAAACAGAACTTTAAGTTGCGGGAAGCAATAGGGTGTTGCTAAACTATGTACCTATTTGAATTAATAAAAAACATTTGGTTCACATGTTTATTCTCTTGCAGACAGATGTGACGATTCTTCAAAAATTCATAAAAATATTGTAGCCTACAAAAATCTATCAAAACGCGTTGTCGCACTGTCGCATCCCTTCTGTCTGTGGAAACCTTCATGTTCTCATTCACAATATAGGCGAAGAGGACGATCATCCTTTCACAGGAAAACCACGTACGATGAAACACGATTACTCTCAGAAGTTTCCTTCGACATGTGTTATTGATACCACGCAAAAACTCCAGCAATAACATATTAGATTTGTGGGTGACAGCCCGTGTGATGCGAAGAAATAAATACAAATAGATCGGTTACCCTTTTTACCCTCTCAATATTGTGGAAAGATTATTACGGCCTTTTGAATTCAATGGTAAATAATAACCTTTTATCAAATTGGTAGATACGTAGCTAGATAGATACTGCGGTAAGTGGGTAGGTTCTGTAGACTCAACAGATGATTTAAAAACCGGTCAGGTGCGAATTAGACTCTGACACGAAGGGTTCCGTACACAAAGGGTAACCAACGGAACCCTATTACTAAGCCTCCACTGTCCGTCCGTTCGTCCGTCTATCTGTCAGCGGGCTGTATCTCAAGAACTGTAATAGGTAGACAATTGAAAAAATAAAAATTAATGTGTGTGGTACGGAACTCTTCGTGTGCGAGTCTGACTCGCACTTGGCCGAATTTTTTATTTGCTGCTAGAGCGGCAAACACGCTGAAACTCTGGCAATAACAAATTAGATTTGTGGGTGACAGCCCGTGTGATGCGAAGAAATAAACACAAATAGATCGGTTACCCTTTTTACCCTCTCAATATTGTGGAAAGAATATTACGGCCTTTTGAATGTGGGTAGGTTCTGTAGACTCAACAGATGATTTAAAACTGGTCAAGTGCGACTCAGACCTAACACGAAGGGTTCCGTACCATTAACCGAAGAAAACACGTTTCTAGTATGTCCTCCTTCAAATTTTCAGTTTAATTTTATTATTTGTTTTAAAGCGGCGAGAAATACACACTGAAAATGTCAACTATCTACCTATTATGGTTCTTGAGATACAGCTCGCTGACAGATAGACGGACGGTCAGTGGAGACTTGTAATAGGGTCCCGTTGGCGACCTTTCGGGTAGGTACGGTACCCTAGAAGGAAGAAACGTCAATAGACTTTTTACTTTTCCTTGAAATTGTTGAAGTTTCAAAGAGTTCGAAGAATTTTGAAACATTTACATATAATTTTCCAAGAAACTCCCACAGAGTGGATACTTGGATAGAAGAAGAAAGAAAGAAAGAAATAAAACCCAAAACTAACAATAAGCAGTAGGTATTGAGTGAGTGAGTACCGTATGGTGTCGGCCGGTGCCGTAAATGAATAATACCAACCCATCACTTCCCGTGGGTGTCGTAAGAGGCGACTAAGGGACTCGCCAGAGAATGGGCAGCAGCGATCTCTGTAAAACTCAACACCATGCACTGCGATCGCCAACCCTTCTGCCAAGCGTGGCGATTATGGCAAACCCCATCTTGGGGGAGGCCTATGTCCAGCAGTGGCCATCTCTCGGCTGATATGAAGATTGAGTGAGTACCTAAGTAAGTGGGTAGGCAAATAGGTACTTGGACACAACACAAAGGTAAAGCAACTATGTTGGTTATATTGATAAACGTAGGTGGGTATTTTTTCCGCGGTTTTCCTCCCATTTTGCGTGTCAAACTTCAAGAGCATAAAACCGATAATTTCCGGATTTCCCACTATCCGTGTTCTAACAATGTTTCAAGCAGCTATTAGCCAGAATTGAAATACAAAACTTCGCTTGTCTGTTGGTGTGAGCTCACGCCAATTTCCTGCCATGCTATCAATTTCCCGTTCTCCTGTCGGAGTCGCTCATCGAATGTATTGTTCAACATTGTTAGGTACGTTGTTCGCTGTTATTATGAACATCCTGGACAGGGGTTTACCAATTTATTTTTAGCAAAAACCAAAAAGCAGACAGTGCACTGCGCATTCAATACAACAATGCCTTCATCGCTGTTGAGGCTTCCGTCTTACTGCCAGGGATGTCCGCTGACGCGCACACTGATGATTATTTCGCGATCATGCGCAAAAAAAGTGGCATCAGTGGTGCGCAGGGTGAGGAGAAGCAGCAATAGCATTCTGAAGGTTTTTGCTGACAGGTTAGAAGGGCCTACAATGGATAGGTTTATCAAGTTACATGTCAGAAATGGGACTTGTAAATCTTCCTATATGTAAGTGGGTGCTGTGTTTTTGTACTCATGTGTGCATCTGTGTTACTACTTAACATAGTTTTTAAGTTTGTTAGGTAATACTAACACGCTATGGGCCTTCGACGGCTGAAAATAAACGATATTTTTTTTAAGCAACTACTTGTCAGGCTTGATTGGAATAGGCAGAAAGGATATTGTTTACCGTTTCGTGTTAGTCAAAGGTCGTTTGGAACTTTTTAAAGAAAAACGTGATCATTTTTTTTGAGTTTTACTCGAATATTCACGAGCCTGTAGTATTACAGTATTACATTAACCTATCTAAAGCCGTTGATTAAATTGAATCACTATAACAAAAGCGAAACCAATTAGTAGGTAATATTCAAATTAGGCCAGTAGGAATCAATTAATTGGAGGCTCTCAGCGTTGAATTGTATTCGATGCAAACAATGAAACGGCAAGCCTTTACATATAGCCTACCTAGGAGCAAGGCCGCGGGTTTTAATTAAAGCTACCTCGGCCGGCTTCCCTCTTGAAAAATGCTTGCTTTCCCCTCCACCTCCCTTTTTCATAACATTATGAGGTTTAAGTGTATCTCCGTGGGTTCTAAGGATGTCAGAAGTGGGGTCCCGTGTAAATTTAATTTGTGTAGGAGCGAGGGCTGTTACTTAAAACTTTACATAGGTTCCTATATGCCTACGATACATTGGCGATAGTAACATAGTTATTAGATTGAACGACAAAGTTTGCAGGGGAAAAGGACTCAAAGTGCTGAAACTATGTCAAACCTTGTTTTCCGTTCGCGTCGAAAATGTAGGTACCTATCTAATTCGTTTACCCCTAGAAGAACTTTTGACTAGGTACTCGAATTCCACTTTCCTAACTTATCCTTGATAAATTATAAATAACTAGTTGACCCGCGCAACTTCTTTTGCGTTACAATTTTCATTACTGCTCCGCTCCTATTGGTCTTAGCGTGATGTTATATAGCCTATAGCCTTCCTCGATAAACACTGAAATATTTTTTCAAATCGGACCAGTAGGTAGTTCCTGAGATTAGCGCGTTCAAGCAAACAAACAAACTCTTCAGCTTTATATATTAGTATAGATACCTATACCTACTAAGCAAGTATACATATAGGTACCCCAACCTGCTTATCTGTTGGTAGGTACCTAAGTAAGTAAGTACTAACAAAGTTACGTGGATCTAACTTAGTTAGAGCCATCTCGCTCGGAAAATAAAATCGCTCGACATTAAAGTCGTACTTAATCGTCGTTTTTCCTGACCCACGACACGACACGACTTAAAACTGATCAAACATTTTTATGAAAATGTAATTCCATTGCCCCAAATTTAGGCCTACCTACATAAACGAAACATTACGCCTAAAGCTGCCAGCTAGTCAATTCTGTAAATAATCGTTTCGATATCGAGCTTCACCTGAGTGACAAACCTCACAAAGTGAGCTTTATTGCACACAACATAAGGGTCTTACGTTTGGCGTAATTTGATACTCACCGCGGATTTCGCTGTCGAGACACGAAAATGTTATTACAGAATAGCGGTACAGTAGTGCTATTCTGTAACAACGTTTTCGTGTCTCGACTGCGGAATCCGAGGTGAGTATAAACATAAGACCTTTAGGTTGTGTGCAATAAAGTTCACTTTGTGAGGTTTGTCACTCAGGTGAAGCTCGATATCGAAATGGTTACTTACAGAATAGACTAGCAGCCGGTCGATTCTGTAAACATGTCGAAGTGAAGGCGTGGGTGAAGTGATCACGAAGTGAGCTGTCAAACCATACAAAAAAGATGGAATGACAGCTCACTTGTCGTTCACTCCACCTTAGTGATCACCGTGAGATGTCGACAGAATAGACCGGCTGTTCATTGACGCGGAGCGAGGCAGCGGTGAGGAGAAACGGAAAAAATTAAACCAATGGAAAACCTAGGCGTTGCTGGCCTTCCTTGAGGAGTTGGGGTGAATCGAATGACACATTTGTCCCACTGCACCTGCACGCAAAATACGCGCTTAGTCGTGGAGTTGCAGAAACCAACCCGATTTACATTACATTTTATTACATTACAACCATTTGAAATGCATAAAATCTCCGCACCACGTGAGTCACTGAGTGTTCATATAATTCAAGTGGTTAAATTTTCTCCGTTTCTCTGCTGCGCTGCCTTGCTCCGCGCAAATGGACAGGCAGCCTAAATCCCCAAGTGAACGAGCAGAAAATACTTTGTCACTCGTTATGTAAACTGTCACAAAATATGAAGCCAACATCTAATATTTGTCAACCCTAATCATCATACCCTCTTCGGTCACTGACAACATTTGCGTCGAGTAGGTATTCATGCTAACAGCATCAATGGACGGCGTCGGAACATAATTTCATTTTCCTTCGGGTCAATTGATCTGAGATATTCGTAAGTGGCCTATAGTGAATTGGGGGCAAAAGTGATTGCCTATTTATAGATAAAGGAATTCTAATAATAAATAGTATGTGATATTCCGACTTGAACATAGTAGGTAAGTAGGTAGGTAGGTACCTAGGTGGTTGCGGAATATGTTCGAAAGAGTCACCGCGGCCTTGGGGGGCGGAGGAGTAGAATACGCCCGCAACTAAACCCGAAACTATTGACTCCTGGCTTAGAGCGTAGCCCCCCTGGAACGCAATGGGCACTAGGAGGAACACGGATGGGATCAAGTCAGGTCTGACGCTCCCTTCTGCTCCGCCCAGAGCGGGAGGAGTCATTTGATGATTCCCCATCAAAAAAAGATAAACCTAGGTAGGTTACGGTAAGGTACCTACATTCTGAACTTTGAATAATGGAGGGAATTTTTGAATGGGGAACAGGGGAATAATGGAAGGAACTGGAAGTTGATTTTCCACATCGTGATAGCATGACGTTGAATACATATATAAAAATCTTCCGTTACTGATGAGTGATGAGTTACTGCCCCTGTGACCGACAAAACGCACAGCTGAAACTACCGCTTATAGAAAGTTGAAATTTGGCATGTAGGTTCCTTGTGTGTGTGGTGTATCTAGGTGACTAAGAGAGTTTCCCGAAATTCCTACGGGATATGCGTGTACGAAGTCGCGGGCAAAGCTAGACTATTTACCAATAGAAAGGCACGTTATGTATGAGTGTCATGGGCTACCTATATTAAACCGAAAAAAAAAACAGCTACTTTATTATAATATATCAATCCATACTAATATTATAGAGAAAGTCTGTTACCTCTTCGTGTTAACGGCTGAAGGGGTTTGGATAAAATTTGGTAGACGTAGATTGAACCTTGGAGAAGGACCCCGACCTTTGTATTTTGCGAAGCCGCTTGCAGAAACTATTACGTTCTAGGGGACTGATATCAGTAAAACAGGCACGTTGATAACTGATTGGAGGGTACCAACAGTATAGCTAGTACCTCAAGGGGGTATCTCTTCAAAGTGAGAATGAACAGGCTCCTTCTGGGTAGGCTCGCTCCATCATAGAATTTGTCTCTGTCATTTCTGACATAGACTAGAGTCAAGAGCAAACCCATAAATATAAATAATAAAAAAAATTGTTCAAGAGTGTAGGCTGAGCTGTACATGGTCAGCTAAACACACTCATCGAATTAATTTAGTCCGTCCGTCAAATCGATAAAAAATTATGGAGATAAAGCGCATCGAAGTTCATAAGTGGATCACAAGACGTTACGCGAGTTTTTTTGAAGTGAAAACTTCTTTAGCGGCGTTGTGCACTATTTTTGTGATGGGTAAAAAATGTTAAACTCGCGTCGAAAATGTGTAAGTGGTCACATGTCCTGCAAACTTCAGCAATAGGCACGCGTTTGACCACTATCTCACCTGATGGTAAGCGATGATGTTTTCAACGGTTTCGTCTTAATTTTTTGTTAACGTGATGAAAATAATACTTTTGAAATCTATCCGACTAAATATATCGCAACAGCTAATCCATCTTCACATCTCTACCACCACTACTTCATACAACTACAGCCAAGGTTTTCACGAATGACACTAATTGCTAATGTGTTACTTTCAGGATCAGGCTGACGGCTCGACCACGCCGCGCGAGGACAAGTCCAGAGGCCACTCTCCCGCCCCGAGTGAAGGTAGGTAATGTGTCACCCCTTTCTACATTCTAACATAATATTCAAAGTGAGTTTGTTACGCTTTCACGGCTAAATTGATTAACCAATTGATGAATTTTGATACCAAGGGATGAGATCCTGAAGACAGTTTTAGGCGGAGTTTTGCAAAAACCTACATAAACGCGAGCGCAATCGCGACCAAATGCTGGTTTTATTATAAGCGCATGATAATTGTTACTATTGAGTTCAAAATTGCTTCACACTCACTTAGTCTTCACCTTCAGTCTCAAAATAGATACCTGTGTACATATTAAACACAGGTATGTTTCGTCACGCAGCACTGCAGTGTCACTGTATACCAGTATATGCTGTAATTACCATACCAGTATATGCTGAAGACTGCCATTGTACGTCATGGCTCATAGGACTCCATTCACAAAACCAGAGCACATAATAATGTGCCCTCTAAACAACTGCTTTGAAAATCTGTTTGAAGTTGAGAAGAGTAACTCTATTTAGGAACCAGGCTATATCCATTACTAAAGGGTTATAAACCTCCCAACATTAATGAAAACCTGTGGTTATGTTCCAGACGTGGAGCATGGCAGTGAGAGGTGATGGTCGGCCAGCACTCTGCTCGACCGGCTGGCGCAGCGCGGCTTCGCAGCAGACACGCGGCTGGCACTTCCTCCTACAGGTAATCAAATATGACGCTAGATACATCTGTGACGTACTTACAATGTCAATTGTTTACCAATGTGAACATCCAACCTTGCGAGACGTCAAACTCTCCGTTGCAGCAGCGGAGTGACTAGGGTTAGATAAAAAAACCAGCGCTGGGCACGCCACAATAGGGAAAATGCATGAAAAACATATTTATCATCTATACAGTTTATCTAAAAACGTTTATACAAAAAATACAACCGACTTCCAAAAACAAAACACTACAAGGTACAAAATAACCTCGAAAGAAAGAAAAGAACTTTAATTTCGGAAGTCGGTGTTTTTGGTTACTTTTTCGTTTTTTGACACCGACTTTTTTATTTTTCACTTTTTAGTGTTACCTACCTGCGTACCCTTAACAGCGTACCGGTGCAATGTTATTTTAAGAACTGGTGTAAACACTAAAAAAACTTGCGATTTCAGCAATCCCGATCCCTTTGCTATCATTTATTGAAGAGTTCCGTTGCCTACCTCCGAAGTTCTTAGTCAGATCTTCACCAAATTAAAACGGAACTAGTCCAGGAAAATACTTTTCCAAACAATAAAGAATCATCCAAATCGGCTGACAATTGGCGAAAATATCGCTGAACAAACATTTTTCATGGGATCTCATCATCAAATCCTAATTTTTTACCTCCATTATCAGCTCAGCAACATGAGATGATGATTATCAGGCACAAATATCTTAGTTGCGTTAGAAGTTGTGCCTATAAAATTTGAGGGTTGCCCTCGATTTTTATGGGATCCCATCATCAGATTCTGACATGATGACAATGGGACCAATCGAGAATCGTGATTCTTGTTTCAGATGAATCAAGAATTTTTCAAATCGGTTCATAAATGACGGAGTTATGAGGTAACAAATAAAAAAAAATACATACAATAATTAGTGTCTATTTGTGTGTAAATGTGTATGTTAAAATGAAATTTGTGTGTCATGAAACTGCGGAGATATTCAAGTTTCCGCTGCGCTGACGTTTGGCTATTTGATGAAAATCATATAAAACGGTTTAGTGCGGAGTTGATTTTTTTTACACACGTTGCTTTAAAGGCGAATGCCCATTTGAGGCCCTCAGTGGACAATAGACTAGAGAAAAAATACTTTATGCATTAATTTTGCCATAAAAAAATATGTGTTTACTTTCTTCCAAATGAGCACCACTACAATCTACAACAATTCCTTAAAAAAAGTAATTTTAATGAACAAACAAGAAGTTTTTTGATTTTGACGCTGGCAAAATGTTGCCAGAGTCAAAATCATACATAAATCAATCGATTTGAATCGAGTTATAAACATTTACAATAACCTTAACGATATACCCACGGGACTTTACTGGTATTGTAATTTAAAATCGACCTAAAACATAACTTAAATAGAAGCTAATAATTTTTTTAACCAGTTTACTGGTTAAAAAAAGAATAAGACAAATAAATCAACAATCGGTTACTTAAAAAAGTAATCGATGAATTGATTTAATGTTTATATATTTTCGTGAAAGTGACAACACTGAATTTAATATGACAGTTCTGACTACTGACACTTCGCTTGTTGCTTACGCTCAATGTGGATGTGTTTTGATTTTTCTTCGATTTCTTTTACTGCGACCTGGCTTTGTTTTATGAACTTGACTCGGATTTTGTCAATAATACATGAAAGAATGGATATCCATAATACGTTAGGAGATTATGTAAATGAATATAATTTAAATCGCAGGAGGGCACAATTTGTTAATATTACCGTTGGCTCTGACAATTTAAATGACTTCCCACAATTAACAATGGATGAATTAATAGTAATTGCATGTGGTACCTACCAAATAAAACAAGCTAGGTCATATATTATGGAGAACATATCAGAGCCAAAGGTATGTATAGTATTGAAATATGCAGCGAACAAAATAGCAACCTACCAAGCGAATTAATCAATGAAAGCTGATGGCTATTGCGTGCCAAAATACAAAGTAGACATATAAGTCGTAAGGTATATTTTGGGTACATTAAAATAAATAATAACTATGCTGGCAGAGAGGCAATTGATGCATACTATTGTAATTGCATAATAGGAAAACGCACGGTAGGTTGTTGTGCACATACCATGACTGTGCTTTGGTATATAGGCTGGGCAAGATATGAATCGAATATATGCCCTAATTGTTTACGACAATGAAGATAATATAGACATTTAAAATATTAAATGTTTCTTTTATGCCCTAATTACTACAATTGGATAAAAATATATTAGAAACCCCTTCCTATCATAATATCAATAATCAAGCATTGAAAAACAAATTATTCTTGAATTATCTCAGTTCTACACTTTTTCGTATAGAAAATTAACCTCAAAACATTTTTGTTTAATTTATATTTCTAAAATAGTGGCGTCAATTTGAATATATTTTATAGATTTCCAATACTATCAAGATTTAAAAAAGCTCCATATATAGTCATATTTGATGTCCATCTTGGGCCTGGGATACTATGGAGACTAGGCATTCCCCTTTGTGTGTAATGTTTGCGAAAACAGAATTTGGAAAAAGCATACCGTTCAAAGATACGAGTACCTACTTATATCCGTAAAAGTAAAATAAGGTTATTAGTTCCTAGTACTTAAAATAGGCATTCTACAGCCCAACTTATGTCGTTCATTTGTACCTTGTAAGGGTCTACAATGTCCTGCCAACGCCAAGTTTCAATTATGTGCTCTTTGTAATTAAAGAGCAATGGCATAATTTACTAGGAAAGAACAACTATGTTCTATGACATCCGATTGTAGGACTATTTAAGAGAAAAGCAAAATAAAACGTATTCCAATATTTAGTGTATTAATGCAACTATTCACATATTAAATTTCAGCTCTTTACACTGAATAATGAAAGAGATATCAATAAAAATACCAGAACCACCACAAAACATAATCCGACCAAGTTTGAATGGCTATTATGAGGCGCCCGTTTAGTATTAGAGCTTACGTTCTAAAATTTCTAGTGTAGTACCTTATTGGTACAGATGGGCACACAATTCTTGAACAAGTTAGATATTAATAAACTTATGAAATAAACGAAAATAATTGCATCAACTGATGGACAGCGGAGGCTTAGTAATAAGGTTCCGTTGGTTGCTATTCGGGTACGGAACCCTAAAAAACCAAAGTTATTTCTAAAAATAACAAAACTACATATTTTCTATACGTAAACATTTCTCATTATCAAAAGATATATTTGTACGAACCAAATTAGCGCAGCGTTCCGTCCATTCTAGATAGAGCCGCCTCGCTACGAAAAATGTACATAGGAGGTACCTAAAAGAGTACCTATTTAATTTGGCGGGATAGTTGTGACTCTAAGCTATCCGCTTTTTGTCCTGCCTCGGACATTGAACTCTCGTGTCTTGCGCTTTCGTTTGCGCTTATGCATACTGCATAGAAACTAGGTGCGCTCGGTATATACAGAGTTGATACGACAGAGGGGCATTAAATTAAACTACGTATACTATACGTGTTCGTACAAAAACAAAAAGCGCCATAAATGAGAAAATATTTTTTTCAAACAAACTAAATGGCTTGCAAATCCGAATAAAACGCAACCACACTTTGTAAAAAAATGATTATGAAAATGAACCTTAGATACCGCTAGGTAACAAAGCGGCAAAGTCGCGCGCGCGCTGGAGCGCGGTGTGCGGTATCTCGTGTGCTCGGCGGGGGCCGGGCCGGGGTGGCGGCCAGCGACTTAGGCCTCCGCTCGCACTGGCTTTTATGTTAGGTAACATTTCGAAGTACGCGCACAAAAACAAACACACTAAATTTTTAAATTTTCGATGTGTCCTCCATTCACATTGATGCACAAATTATACCGACGGAGAATATTGTTATTTATTTTTCTAATTAGATCACTGTCCGTCGCTAAGCACTTTAATTTGTGAACTGCTAAAATAATCCTATTTTTTAACTCATCAATTGTATTTACCTCTCGAGGCATACACTTCACCCTTAATGTAACCCCACAAAAAGAAATCCATGGGAGTGAGGTCCGGAGATACTAATACTAAATAATAATAATCCCAAGTTACGTGTCCTATCACCATAAAAAACAGTCAATCACTAAAAAAAACACTAATACTAAATAATAATAATCCCAAATTACGTGTCCTCTCACAATAACAAAATAAAATCACAATTGTTTGCGCGCGAATTCCACAAACCGTACGTTCCGAAACGACAGCGTCGGTGCGTGGTCGGTGCACTGAATAGAGGCCCCACTTACCGATCGCAAAAAAAACAAGGATGCAACAAACTGACCTATTTCTGTTTCTGTCAAATGCGCTACGTGTATCGCTTTCGTAGTGAAAGTGCAAGTGTGTGTGTATTCATTGCTTCCTTGTTTGCATTGCCAATTTTTAGTGAATGTCCTTCGACATGCGTCAGAGCGGCAACAACGCATCGTAGATTCATCGTTGTAAGGTGCATGACCTATGCTTAGACGATAATCAGCTGTTAGAAAAGATACATCGTGTTCAAACCGTGCAAAAACTTTAAAAATCATTTGCGACTAAACTACTGCTCCTAATTAATTTATTTTTGGTACAGAGCTTGAAAATGGTACCTAGTATAGGCAGTTTAAAGGAAAGCCCCTCTGTCGTATCAACGTTGTATATAACTCGGTATAGGAATGACAAAAGTTGGTATCTTCTTAGCGCGCGCTTCCTGTTTTGTTTTGTTTGTCAGCAAAGGACAACGTGCGTATCTATGCGCTGTTTATTTTGCCATCGTAATGGTACGAGTATGGGAGTGCATGGGGTCTGTTACCATCTTAAGACCCAAGCCAACCTCACCTGCTAGCGGTGCACCCTGCTGTCCAACGGACGAGGCTCTGGCGAACCTGGTTTCCCTCTCGTAGGGTTGTGGGGATCAGACGGCTGGTCGCCGCACGTAAAACCAACTTCAGCCAAATATTAAAATGGACAAGAAGTTGAAAACGGGTACTCGGGCTAGGGCGTCGCCGCATAACGACGCGCAGGCACATCGCCCTAAACCTGCGATAAGTGGGCTAGGGCTACCGTGTCGAGTACGGGCACGGCTAAAGAGGATAGTACCCAAGAAGAAGTTCCGCTTTGCCACCTGGAACATTGGCTCCCTAACCGGACGTTGCCGAGAACTCGCGGACGTACTTGCGAAGCGTCGGGTTCAGTGCGCCTTCCTTCAGGAGACGCGCTGGAAGGGAAATAAGTCACGTGACATCGGGCAGGGGTACCGGCTAGTGTACACCGGATCACCAACGGGCAGGGGCGGAGTGGCCGTGGTGCTGTCTAAGGACCTTCAGGATGGACTCCTTGAAGTAGACCGATGCAGCGACCGGTTGATGCGAGTTAGGGTGCTGATCGAAGGGTCGGTAACGAACCTAATCAGCGCCTATGCTCCTCAAACTGGTTGCTGTGAGTCTGAAAAGGAGGCCTTCTGGGATGAGTTCGAGGACGTACTACGCGCTATTCCGAATTCCGAAGGCGTTTTGGTTGGGGGGGATCTCAACGGTCACGTAGGTCAGTTTGCTGGAGAGTACGGACGTGTTCACGGTGGTTTTGGATATGGCCAGCTAAATGCAGAGGGAGTCAGTATACTCAGCACCTGCGCTTTGTCTGACCTAGCCATCGCGAACACGTTCTTTCAGAAGAAGCCCCAGCATCTTATTACGTACCGTAGTGGTGCCTACTCAACCCAAATAGATTACCTGCTGGTGCGACGGTGCCACATTGGCAAGGTTACCAACTGCAAAGTCATCCCAGGTGAAAGCCTAACGGCTCAACACCGCCTCCTTGTCCTGGACTTTGCGGTTGTACCGAAAAAGAAAGTGACCGAAAAACGCAAACCCCGCACAAAGTGGTGGTTGCTTGATGGTCCTAGGCAGTCGGACTTCATCGCGGAGGTCGAGCATCTCGAGATCAGTGCCTCGCATGAGTCCGCTCAAGAGATCTGGAGTAGGATCCATTCAGCAATCACCGATGCGGGTAAGCGCGTCCTTGGCACTTCTCGTGGTGGCCGCACCATAGAAAAGGAGACGTGGTGGTGGGATGACGGGGTGCAGGAGGCGACTCGGAAGAAGAAGGTTTTATTTAAACAGTGGCAAGGGTCCAACTCTCCGGATGACAGAGAGGCATATGGAGCGGCTAAGCGCGCTTGCAAAAAAGCTGTAGCCAGAGCCCGCAGCAAAAGTCTGGCGCCCTTGTACGACAAGCTGGAAACTGCGGAGGGGCAAAAGCTTATTTTTAAGCTGGCGCGTGCCCGGGAGAAAGCTACACGGGACATTAGCAAATGTCTCTGTGTAAGGGACGCCCAGGGTAAGCTGCTCTACGATGCCCCCTCTGTTAAGGAGAGATGGTGTACATACTTCGCGGAGCTGTCTAACAAACAGCATCCCCATAACCTTCCTCCCGAACCGCCTCCTAACCTTGGACTTATTTTCCCTATTTCCCCCGACGAAACCCGCATTGCTCTTCGCCACATGAAGAACCGGAAAGCGGTCGGGCCTGACAATGTGCCAATTGAAGTGTGGAAGGCGATGGGCCCACATGGCGTGGACCTTCTGACGGATCTTTTTAACCGCATCCTGATCACCAAGGAAATGCCGAACCAGTGGCGATTTAGCCTGATTATCCCTGTATACAAAGGCAAAGGTAGCGTACAGGATTATGTGCCACACCATGAAGCTCTTCGAGCGCATCATTGACACACGGCTCCGTAGCGAGTGTACTGTCTCTGAGTGTCAATATGGCTTCCGGGCGGGTAACAGCACCATGGACGCAGTGTTTGCCTTACGGAATCTGGCTGAGGCTTACAGAGAGAGAAGGAGAGCTTTGCATATGGCCTTTTTAGACCTGCAGAAGGCCTTCGACTGTATACCTCGGCAGTCCATCTGGTGGGCACTGCGCTTCAAAGGCGTTCCCGAGGCCTATATTGACATTATCAGAGACATGTACCGCGATTCCGTGTCCTCTGTCCAGACCGCTGTTGGCGAATCGAATGGCTTCCCAATATCTGTTGGCGTTCACCAAGGCTCGGCTCTTAGCCCGTTCTTGTTTAACGTAGTGCTCGATGTAGTTACGGCAAACATCCAAGATAAGCCCCCATGGCTAATGATGTATGCCGATGACATCGCCCTCGTTAATCAGAACAAAACCCATCTTGAGCGCTAAGTCAACATTTGGAAGGACACGCTTGAAAACGGTGGTCTGAGACTAAATGTGGCGAAGACTGAGTACATGTCCTGTGGCGGCACGGATTCAAATAGGTTCATCCGAAAAGGTTCGGACCTGATCAGAAAGTCCGATACGTTCAGGTACCTTGGATCCGTGCTGCATGAGTCTGGCAACGTGGACGACGATGTCCAAGCACGTATAGGCGCGGCTTGGGCGAAGTGGCGCGAGGTAACGGGCGTTGTATGCGACCGCGAAATGCCTCCGAAGCTCAAGGGGCAGATATATAAATGCATCATACGGCCTGTCCTACTGTACGGCGGTGAATGTTGGCCAGCAATAAGCAGACACACCCAGGAGCTTCGCGTCACGGAGATGAAGATGCTGAGGTGGATGAGTGGCGTAACGCGATCCGATCGCATACGCAACTCTTTCATCAGAGGTAGTCTTGGTGTCCGTGACGTGGGGGAAAAACTGCAAGAGTGGCGTCTGCGATGGTATGGCCACATCATGCGCCGCCCTATGGAGTACGTTGGTCGGGGATGCATGAATATGGCTGTTCTTGGGGCTAGGTCCCGTGGTCGCCCTCGCAAGCGCTGGTTGGACGTCGTTAATTCCGACATGAGAGCCAATGGCCTAACTGAGAAGGATGTTCAAGATCGGGCAAAGTGGAGGAAGCTAAGTAGGAAGGCGGACCCTGGCAATAGCCGGGATTAACGCCAGGTAGAAGAAGAATGGTACGAGTATGTACTTATTGGACTCCTAAGTGACTGTGACATGCTCTAAGTGGCTGTGACAGTAAAATAAAAACTTTTTTACAAAAAATAGAACCGACTTCCAAAAACAAAACACTACAAGGTACAAAATAACTTCGGAAGAAAGAAAAAAAAACTTTAATTTCTGAAGTCGGTGTTTTTGATTATTTTTTCGTTTTTTGACACCGGCTTCCGAAATTAAAGTTTTATTTCTTTGTTTTTGGAAGTCGGTTGTATTTTTTGTAAAAAAAAAATATTTTTCACTTTTTGGTACTTGCGTACTCATTAACAGCGTACCGGCGCAATGTTATATTAAGAACTGGTGTAAACACTAAAAAAAATGCGATTTCAGCAATCCCGATCGCTTTGCTATCATTTATTGAAGAGTTCCGTTGCCTACCTCCGAAGTTCTTCGTCAGATCTTCACCAAATTGGAAAATACTCTTTCAAACAAAAAAAGAATCATCCAAATCAGCTGATAATTGGCTAAAGTATCGCTCAACAAACATTTTTCATGGGATCTCATCATCAGATCTTAATTTATACCTTCCATCATCAGCTCAGCAACATGAGATGATGATTACCAGGCACAAATATCTGAATTGCGTTAGAAAGTTCATGAAAAACATTGTATGTGCCTCTAAAATTTGAGGGTTGCCCTCGATTTTTGTGGGATCCCATCATCAGATGCTGACATGGTGACAATGGGACCAATCGAGAAGTATACCCTTTCAGATAAAACAAAAAATTTTCAAATCGGTACATAAATGACGGAGTTATGAAGTAACAAACAAAGAAAAAAAAAAGAAATACAACCGAATTGAGAACCTCCTCCTTTTTTTGAAATCGGTTAAAAATGGCGATAAGTATTGATAATTTAGACCCCTAACAAAGACTTTGAAGACCTACTAGAGACCGAACCTAAACACCTAACGAACACGACTGTCTTCGAAAATCGTGTGAAGGTCGTTCTCCAGCAGAAAATCTTAAAACCGCAATTCAGAAAAACGCGTCATCAGTGCAACGCCATCTATCGACCAAGTAAGTAAACTAACAAAATGTTTAGCATTGGAAGACGTTAAATAAGAAGTATGACAACATTAAGGTATTAAAATGTTCACTTTTATTTTGCTACGTAAAAAAGTTTCACAAATAACTCAACACTGCGTAAATGAATCTGAATCTGAATGTGTTTTAGGGTAATATTCATGTTTTCATGCATTTTACTTTTCTCAATAGATGGTGCTTTGCCCAATCACAAATATCTCAATACATTAGGAAGTTTCCTACTAAACTTAAAAATTCAATATATTTTGATTTGTGGATCGGTTGTTATGATAAAATACCGATAAGGTGTAAAAATGTTCAATTTTATTTTGCCACGTATTAAAAGTTTCACACATAACTCAACAATTTGTTTTGGTGTTTTGTACATGCGTTCGTGCATTTCATCTTTTTCAATAGATGGCGCTGTAATCAGAATACATGAGGAACAGAATACATTAGGAAGTTTCTTACAAAACTTAAAAATTCAGTATCTTTTGATTTTGTGGGTCGTTTTTGATGAAATAAACGCTAAATGTTACTCGGATTACCCCTTAACCCATTCGTTGCTACCAACGTACCATTTGCGTTGATCGAGATAACTACGTCATGCCACCAACGTACCATATGCATTGAGTGTACTATAGGACGTTTATTGGCATTACATAAAAATGATAGAAAATTATTAAAATATTTGGCAACATTCACGGCTAGAAACATATTTTAAATGTGGAAATACTGTTGGTTTTTGCTTCGAACTGTCATTCTTGTTTTGGTAAGGAAAAAACGGTTGGTGATGTGAAGGACTGTTTTAATTTTTGAATAACTGAAGTTTTATTAAGGTGGATGCTCCAGGGTAGCCCGCGAAATTCAAGTACCTATTTTTATGTTTTTTGCAATTTGCCGGTCAGTGTGAAGCTGTATGTGGACCAAATGCGATCCGCGACCGTAACGCGTATTTATCTAAAGAATTATAACCATTTTAATCATCAATATAGCCCTCTAAGTTCATGTAGTTCGAAAGAATCAATATTTCAGAAATAATCATTCTTTCGAACTTCATGAACAAAGAGGGCAATATTATTTTGTGTTAAAAATTTTTTTTTGTAATATTGAATGAATATGTTATCTACTCGTATATATGACTCCTAAATTGATGGATATTTATTTGTTTCAGTAGCGTGACACCGAGACAATGTTGGTCGATAATGTTTATTTTGTAATAATAAACATATCTTCATTAATTCATTTATATCATTTTTGTTTTGTCATAATTTCAACCTATTTATCCACTATAATATTGTTTACTTACCTGCAATCCATTAAAATCGTCGATTCTGCATGACCTTTGGAAATTCGTCCAGACGTTTTTCATGCATAAACGGCTGGACGAATTTGGATGAAATTTGGCGGTTGTTTAGCGGATGGCCAAGTGTACTTGTTAGAAACTATCAAATAATATTGTATTCTGTAAGCGTCGGCATTATACGTTCACAACATGTTTTCGTAAATGTTTCGGCAGTGCAAACGTACGGTAACAAACACACACAATGTTTCGCATTTATAATATTAGTAGGAGTAGTAGGAAATATTAATATTAAACTATAAATAAACATAGATTATATGAATAAAGATTACACCGGCAAGTATATTGACATATCGGGCATCAACAGTCTCCCAGAACATGTTGCATAATACTATCCACACGTCAACGCAAACGGTGTGTTCAATGGCACTTACGATTTAAATTCTTTTACCAGTGCCACCAACGCATTTGTTGCGTTTACCATTTTTGGGTGGTTTTTTTTTATTTAGGATTTTTTTTTTAATTTAAAAACACATCTAATTACGTATTTTCTATTGTAATCATCAAAAATATTAAGTGGCACCCAGGTGATGTTCTTAAAATTTAAGTGGCAATGAATGGGTTAATATTTTTAAGTAGATATCTAGTTTTTGAATCCAATCTGTGGTTTATGCGTGATGCTCCCTCGAACGCACGCACAAACAGATAAACAGACAAACTGACAAAAAATTCAAAAATAGCATATTTTCTTTTGTATCTTTTTCCTAACTTTTCTATGTAATTTTTGTGCAAAAATATTCAATGTACAGACACGGTTGGTCTACGATTTTATTATATGTATAGATTACGCTTCTGGGCTTTGTGAAACAAAAATCGTGATTGAAATCTTACTGGTTCAAGAGAAAATGAAAATCTTGTTTTTTGTCGATCTTCCCAACTGAGAGATCATTATTTTGAATAAACCAAAACTTATAGGTAGATAGATACATCAGAAATTGTAAAAATGTACTAAAATTTGACGAACCAGTCGTCCCTGTAAGTGTTATACTTAAAAATATAAATCAATTTTTGCAATTCTTAAGGAAAACGTTGAGTAGGGTGGGTAGACATACTTTTTTATTTTGTCCGATTTTTTTTTCGACTACCTGACCTATTCATGCTAACATTGTGTATATTCATTGCAATTTGCGAAGCTGGCGTTGTGCAGTGCATTTAATGCAAGTTTTCTTAATAGTGTTGTGCTATAATTAATAATAACATAATCAATGTTTCCGTTTAGTGATAGTGAATAACAATGTAAGTATCTTATTCAATATTCAAACCGTCATTATCATTAGTACATTTTTGTCACACTAATGTTTTATTAAATGTGGTACATATTAAAAAGGACGTGACTACGTTTTTTTAACATAAGAAATTGTGGAAATAAGGAAGCAGAGACAGTTAACCTTACTTAGGTTTTTTTGGTATTATCCTTTGTCTGATACATTTTTGATATACAAGGTGTAAAATTTTAATGAACCTTGTACTGAAGGACAAAAGACTAACTAATCGAAACTGTAGGCTTTGAAACGAATCAAAATTTTGTTTAGCAGCTTTCACAAATCCTCTACAATTAATTAAAATGCAAATTATAAACACATAGGCAGTATATTCTTGGATACGCGTTATGGCTTTTTCTTCAGTTGTCCAGATTGAGAGATCCAGTTAATGAGTTCTAACTTTCTTTGTTTAGGTTTCACAAATTTTATACCTTGCCATGTAGTTTTCACAATTATTTCTTAAATCCTCTTATAAATTTCGAAAAACTGCCAATCCCAAGATTGGCAGTTTTTCGAAAAGATCTCTCAATCCACACGCACACGTACGAAATTTTAGAACGTTAGCTCTAATACTAAACGGGCGCCTCATAATAGCCATTCAAACTTGGTCGGATTATGTTTTGTGGTGGTTCTGGTATTTTTAGGGGAAAGTGGTCACCCTTCGTACACTTTTTACATTTTATTTTTTTTCTCCGTGATTTATTGTTATAATTAGGTAGTTTCTGCACCAAAATGTAACAAATGTTGTAGTTTGTAACAAAATAGTCTGAAACTATTATGCCGAAAGGTTAGTTATATTTTTCAACGATAAGATATTTGTGCGAATGTACCCCACGTGTGGGGTACTTTCGTACAGTAGGTAACATTTGGTTTTTGTGCTGTTTGAACGATAACGTAATTTTTATATTATCCCAATTCTTATATTTATCTTTACCCTCTTCTAATTTTGCAGAAGAAATAAAAAAAACATGTTATGTTTAATAAAACAAGTACATTATGAAATCTGAACTAAATAAAAGGTTTCCAATCGATATAAATAAAAAGTGCTGTAATTATTGCATGCCTATAACAAATTTTAAAAGATAGGTACAGTATTATATAATAAAAATCTTAATTTGATGTATTGGTGGTAAATAATATCTAAAAGGGAACATTCTTAAGCGTACGAATGCACCCCCTGTATGTATGTCCGAATGTACCCCAGGTCTTCCACCAAATTAAATTAAAACTTTGTACAAATTCTAATTTAGTATAAAAAAATATAACAACAAAAACTCAAACTGAACAATATTAACTTTAATTAACCATCACTATTTTGTCAAAAACATAAAAATTGTACCTACAACTGCGAATTAAACTTCAGTAAAAAAAATACTCAAAGCGCGTGAAAACACGTTATGTCTTTTCAACTCACACAGAGTAACGCCACAGTCACGATACTCCACTAGCAACGTGGCGGCCGTTATGTCTACGCACACATGCAAAGGCGTGTTTGTGTGCCCTTTAGTTTTTCTGATTTTCTAATTGTACGAATGTGCCCCGCGTCCAAAGGGTGACCGCTTTCCCCTATTGATATCTCTTTAATTATTCAGTGTACCTAATGAGCTGAAATTTAATATGTGAATAGTTGCATTAATACACTAAATATTGGAATATGTTTTATTTTGCTTTTCTCTTAAATAGTCCTACAATCGGATGCCATAAAACATAGTGGTTCTTTACTAGTTAATTATGCCACTGCTATTTAATTATAAAGAGCACATAATTGAAACTTGGCAGGACATTGTAGACCCTTACTAGGTACAAATGAACGACATAAGTTAGGCTCTAGAATCCCTATTTTAAGTACTAGGACCTAATAAACTTATTTTACTGATATATCTTCTGAACGGTATGCTTTATTCAAATTCTGTTGTCGCAAACATTACACACAAATTCATAGAAACGTGTGTAAAAAAAAAAAGAAAAACTGTTTTTGTTGAATAACTCCCTAATGGTTGGATGCACATATCTGATTAACTGAAAAAAACGTCATTTTCCGCCAGGATGACGAACACAGCGGGAAGAGTCATTTGATGATTTCCCATCATAAAAAAAGGATTAGATAAAAACATCTCTTCTACACATACAAACCTTTTTCAAAGGGAGTAGACAGAAACGAACCTGGTCTTGGAGCCCTAAATCCTCACGCACGTAGATTCGCCTTGTCATGAAGGTTCATGGAGTTAATAAGTATGTATCTCGGTGTACCCTTGTTTCGCAGACAGAAATTTCATAGAATATCGTTTCGCAGAAAATGTTTCACATAATATTTGGTTGTTGTAATTTTATGTCATAAGTATATTATTATTTCAAAGACTATTTACTTGAATGAAACCTATCTCACAGAAACACAATTCAATGAATTGCATGATCACATTTTTTTTATTTAACCAACTTATCAAACAGTAGAATTATGATTTAACGAATATTGTTTGTGCGGTGTTTTTTTCCACAGTATTTTATACTTCAGTGAAATGTAATTATAATTAAATATAATTGTTTTATAATATGTCCATGGCATACTTTTAAGAATAATATTCGGAATAATTTAACTAGGTACACATATTGCCATTTTTATAAAATAGCATTTAACCAAAATAAAATACTATCTTAAAAAATCAACGTGTGCTAAAAAAAATTTTGACAGAAATGAATCGCTGTAAAACCGACCTCACGTAGTCTTGTCTGCCCTACCCCTAGAGTGTAATTTAAGCCCGTGTAGGCGCGGAGGGGCGAGGCGGCCTGCGAGCTGAGGAGCAGGTGTTATAACACCACCGCAGCTTCGGCTTGCTGGCCGGCTCCACCGGCCAGCCTCAGCCTCGGTGGCGAGCGTGATTACCATCTGCGACGATAAGGTCGCGTGGCATCGCCGGAGCCCCGCAGCGCCGGAGCCGTGACAGAAACCATGCCTGCTGCATGTTGCATGCTTGCCTGCATACTGTGTTGCTTGCTTGCATTCTGCATGTTGCCAGCTCGTTTGCGTGCTGCATGCTTGCTTGCTTGCATACTGCATGCTTGCTTGCATTATGCATGTTGCATGCTCGGTTATGTGCTGTATGCTTGCTTACTTACATGCTGTATGCCGTTTGCTTACTGCATGCTTGCTGTATGCTTCCTGCATGCTAGCTGTATGCTTGCTGCATTAATGTTTATGCTTGATGGTTTTGTATTTTATTCCCATCGCCATTTGCCACCATTGCCACTTCGCGGGGTTCTGTCGAGCGGGCCCGAATGAAAAGTTTTACTTGAGTAGAATTTACCCGAATTTTTTTTTTGTGACTGCGATGTTGTAATTTTATAGAAGCATTTTGTCTAACGTTTAGAAACTGTCAGTTGATGAAATGTTTTTCTTGGTAACAAGTTTTATGTTACCTACTCATTATGCAGATAAGGAATATTTGATTTGTAATTCTATGATATCATAAATATCGAAACAAAGTTTATTTGTAACAAAAATCTATGATTTAAATATATTCAAAGTAAGTATTCTGCGTATTGATTATTCTATGAAATGATAATACGAGAAAAGATTTATGTGAAACGAAATTCTATGAAACTATCTTCTATAAAACAACGTACAACCATGTATCTCGGTACTTTTTTTTTAAATTAGGACTGGGCTTGCTGTTGACGACCACAATCACGCTTGATGGAAAGCGATAGATGAGGTCTATGATGGAGCGAGCGTGTCCAGAAGATACCCGTGTACTTACTATAGGTCTTACTTGGGTGAATCTAAGTATTTCGACATTTGCCCTGAAGAATTATTTCGAGCAGTATTTCTGTAATTTTTGTTTTTCCCATGCAAAAAAAAAACAAAGGAGTGATGAACTATTCGAAAGATTTTGCTTTTCCAGTTCCTAAACCCCCTTGTTTGGTGTTCCAGGCTGCGCCCGCTACCGCGAGCTGTGCTACCGCGCGGCGCACGCGCATCTGCCGGAGGGCGCGGCGCCGCGCGCGTGCGACTGCGCCAACTGCTCGGCGCGGCGCCACTCCGCCAACGCGCCGTGAGACGCGGCCCGCGCGGCCACCACGCCCGCCCTAACGCGCCCTATACCCGCCCTCACGAGCCCCATACCCGCCCTCACGAGCCCCATACCCGCCCTCACGCGCCCCATACCCGCCCTCACGCGCCCCATACCCGCCCTCACGAGCCCCATACCCGCCCTCACGCGCCCCATACCCGCCCTCACGAGCCCCATACCCACCCTCACGCGCCCCATACCCGCCCTCACGCGCCCCATACCCGCCCTCACGAGCCCCATACCCGCCCTCACGCGCCCCATACCCGCCCTCACGCGCCCCATACCCGCCCTCACGAGCCCCATACCCGCGCTGCCCAGCGAGTTCACGAGGCGTAACTAACTTCGGCTCAAGCTCATGGACAATATTCTAGTTTTTAGATGCTATTTGAATATTATATTTTCATTATATCTGTGTTTAAAAAAAATGCGTATTTACAGTTTTTGTCATTAATGAGTATGCTTTTGTCGTTTCTTGATGTAATATCTAAGGATTATATTCTTCAGACAGCATTATACCACCTGATACGTAAGGGTAAGGGTCTTCCAAAGCTCCGTAAGATTCGATGCTCGTGGTCACAGCATCCTTGAGACTAGAAGGCGCATTTTTCTTCTTCTTTAGATTAAGCAATTTTTCTCTCAACATTGTTGTAATTATTCCAAAAAAATGGTGTTTTGAAGTTTTATTCCTAAATGTGTGTAAACCCTTGCATTTTCCCCAGAACAAACTGTAGAGGAGTAACCAATATGGCCTATCTCAAAAATGTCAATGTGACACCTATGTACAACGATTTTGCAATTCAAACAGCTTAACTACTACCTAGTACCTAAATGTATCATAAGTTCAATTCGGGGCCTTTCTCTACGAAGGAACAATGTAGTCAATTCCAACTATAAGCACTTAGCGTCATTTGATGTAAATATTCGCTTCTGTCCTAGTGCCTTACCCGATCCGCTTATGAATTTGAATCAGCCATTATCCAAAATATTAATGCACATTATAGAATTCATGCAATGTAGGATTATATTCCAACATTTGAAAATATGCACATCCAAAATCGCTTTTGTAATTAAGGAAAGAAGCGCTTCGCAAGCGTTAATATTTAATTTAAAGGTTTATATAAATATTGTGTAAAAATTTGTCTGTCCATTGGAGATAAGATTAAAATAACTCTAGTGTAAGCTTTGTAATAAAATAATGTGGAAATTAAATTTACACAATTTATTTAGACGATTCTCAACATATGAATTTCCGTAACACTAATTTATCATAAAGAACACGTTTAGTATAAAATCTAAGCCAAAATATTAACTTATGTGTAGGTGGCTATCATTATCTCTATGGTCCAGAGTATTGAACTGCTAAACTATATTTATAATTCATGTGTGCTAAAAGTATCATGACCTCTTAATTTTAGAGCCTAACATTAATATTAGATTTTAAATCTAGACGTAATTTCTAAATTAAAACCATCAGACCTAATGTAATAACTGTCCATCGGTGTAACTTTAAACGATTTATAATAATTATAATAATGTACATTAACTTCCTATTTTATTTATATTACATCGCTAAAATTAAAACATTAATTTTAATTACATACATTTTTAACTTCTGATCTATTCTCGATTGTACTTACCCGATGTCATTAAATTTTAATCGTACATTATTTAAATATTATTAACAAGGCCTACTTATTCGAGTTATAAAATGTATTTAAAATGATTCAAAAATAAAAATATGATTATCAAAATCGTACCGTCTATCAATTTAATATATTTGTATTCGTGTTACGAAACATTTACAGCTAAACAGTTACAGTAGGAGGATAGCTAGACAGTCTTGTCCGTAAATTTAAATAAAACTTAAAGTTATTAGTATTTTTATTAAGTTTAAACAAAAATACACGTTTCAAGAGAGAACAGTATCAACACAACTTTTTGAGGCCGAACGGCGCGGGTGTTTAAAATTCCAACCTCATCATAAAGTTATCTCTTCCATTCATCAAAAACAAATTTCATTATATTTGACACGTAGGTAGTAGTACCTACGTGTGTGGATGTTTTCGAATTTAATCATAGTTTACAGTGCAGCCAATTTAACATAAAAGTTAGTCAACTGCGGAATGAATAGCAGGAAACTCACAAAAAAACGGTTTTCTCGGTTTCCATAATTCCAATGTTCAAAATTGTAGAGCGTAAAATTTGCAATTTAAGTTAGAGATAGAGGGCGAAGAGCGCGCATCGCTCAGCCATACTGTAATATGTTTACTCATTGTTAGTAATATTTTAATGATTTCTTAACTTTAAGCAAGGTATTATTCACCGAGATTCACGGTTGACAATATATTACAGTATGGCTGAGCGCTGCACGCTCTCCGCCCTCTATACTTATGAGGTGGCGTACATAAGGTGTATACGAGTTCCCAGCTTATAATTCCGAGGTGAAACCCTAACTTGACCGCAGCACTATAAGGTGTAAACATGATTTCTTTGAAGTCACAAACAATTTTTAACCATATTGTATGGTTGGTTATTCTATCTATCATCTAAAGGATTAGAAAAATACGTCAATTTATTTCTGTTTCTAACAAAGTGAAAAAAGCTCTTTCGGACATCGCCCGCGGTGGTATAGGTTCTCAATCATGCCTAAAAGTAGTTCAACTGAGGATTTCCATATTATGTTAAGAGACGAGGTTCCTTATGGAGCAATCGTCGATTAAATATTATCTATTTTACAATGGTGGTAGAAACATTAAACCTATTTTCTTAATAGATTAAAATAATTCCCAAAACTTACATAGAAAGGTGGAGCAATTTTTTTTTTAAATGTGTTACTGGCAGGGTAAATGCGGGACAGATACAATACTTGTATATTTTAATTCCTTATCGTAAGGCCAAGGCTTCCAGTCAAACAGTGTAACCTAAGATGCTTAAAGGATCAGATTTTGGGAACGATTGCTATGTTAAATAAAATGATCGTAACTCGGAGAATGATACAACAACTGAGAATTTTCAGTTTAAAAAGCTCACTGGATCGACGACGCGTCGAATCAGTCCACACTACACAAATATTTCCAAAATAAAAAAACTAATCTACTAACTTAATACCTTGGAAAATGCACTAAAAGGGACGCCTCTTATTAAATTCTTAGAATCTAGTTGTCGTCAAGTCAATGACGTAAGACACACTTCACGCTACTCTAGTAGAATGCATGTCAATATTAGAGGTCAAAGAAATGCATGTCAAAAGTAAATTTTATCAAAAACTAAATCGATCAAGCAACAGGCGTTCCCATTAGACGTTTTCCAATAAAAACAATTTACAAACTCAATGATTGCGTTCGTAGAAAAAGAGATAATAATAGTATTTTACAAGTAAATGTACGACAATGTTTGTTAATAAACGGAGTCTCGCATAAGGTGGGTTGTTAGCCTAATTTGTATATTACATAAAACTTAAAAACTTTATAGCAGAAAGCTGCGAGTGACTTAGGTATTATTTATGTCAGTGTATAAAGCGAGTTAAAATTAAATCAGTCCGCACTATCTTAACGACATCTAGTGACGGTCTAGGACAGATGCGCTTACAAATAAATTGTAATAATCTATGCGAGAAAAAATAACGTTCTAAACCTATCTATAATAAGGTATACTATAGTACCGGAATGCAAGTAAAAAAAAAACCTCGTAGACTAACAAACATTGACAAGTGTAACGTAAGTTACCAGGCACTTATGAGTGCGAGTTCGCGCAGCTCATTCGTTAACGCCGATAGGGATGGTAGGAGGAAGCGGAGGCAGCGCCGCCCGACGCCGACCCGTGGTAGCTGCGCTTCGACGACCGCTGGTAGCCATCACCGGAGCCACCAGTGTATTCATAGTCATCACCTGCCCATACAAAACTACAATTACTATCATAACCAACATTATAAAACTATTTCAAAGCAACATTCAAAAGCCACTCTACTGTACTTGATAAACCAAATTAATTTGATTGAAATATTTGTTAAGAAATAATAAAATGGAACTTACCGCACCACGCACCACTATCCCACACACCAAGGGTTGAGTATGGTTATCAAATTCAACTTAGGTTTAGGACAAAAAGGTGTTTTGTGATCAACCTTGTTGTAGAAAAATATTTAATTCTATGTTAGATCACCCTCCGAAGAGTTAAGCGATCACAG
This sequence comes from Lacanobia oleracea, assembly GCA_950371165.1. Classification (NCBI taxonomy): domain Eukaryota; kingdom Metazoa; phylum Arthropoda; class Insecta; order Lepidoptera; family Noctuidae; genus Lacanobia; species Lacanobia oleracea. The sequence goes on from OX493405.1 coordinate 3,577,550, forward strand.
AGCAGAACCCTTGTATCCTATGGCCTATACCTAATTCTACAGATTCAATGCCTCCAAATATCAATTCTAATTCTTTCATAAGTCAATTCAACAATTAATATTTAATGAATTTCTGAATAATGTATATACGTATTTGATGGCTACATAGCTAGTGGAGGATGTCACGGGAAAGCAAAGTGAAAACCTGAGGCAGACGCAGATACGTCCGACACATTGCAAAAAGACGGCTGTGGCGACACCATGCCTCCGCAATACATCATGGGGACCTGTTGAATTCTCACTTTACATTGCATGTTTAAAAACCTTAGTTCTTAAATGGGAAATCATACGAGAATATTATTAATACGTAATAAGTTTCAGAAGTCGTGTTTTGGGATAAATAATCAAGCTTTCGTCACACGGCATTTGGCTGATAGAATTTTATCATATACAGCGACAACTCAGCCCAAATAAAAACAATAAAATAAAAAAATATTGATCGTTTACGCTTATATGAACATGGGCGAGGTCAACAAACAATATAAAAATACTACTTATTTTAAATGAAAGTAGCAATATTTAAAACGGAAATGATTGTCTGTACAATACGCCATCTAGCGAAACTAAGTAGAGCTTATTGGTAGACGACAGAACAAAAAAAAACGTAATTTAATTTACTCCATTGATCTTACTGAGGGGTTCAGGTATGGTAGTATCTGCGAAGTGCCGTATGATACGAGCTTTATAAAATTTGTGGGACTAATCAGGGATGACTCGGGGTCGTTTAGGAAGTGTGTGGAAAGCCTGCGATTAGCAGTAGTTATAGATAAGGGTTGTTTATGGACCTGTAGGGGCTCTACGACGTCGGACATCTGTGGAACGTTCACATACTGGGCACAGCCTGCATGACCGCTCACGCCATCGCCGTCTGCCGTGAATTGCTAGTCAGGTTATTTTGTTTCGAAGCTATTTGTATATTTTAATTTCAAGATTGGACAAGTTTTTAGAGTTTATAACTCATGTTTTTAATTTTTATCTGAGATTAGTAACAGAATATGTACTTTTTTAAATTATGTTTTTAGATCATTAGAACAAGACTAGCGCATACTGCCTTAACATTTAAGTATTAAGTATGTTTGTTGTGTTTATCTTTTAAGCATATTCATTGCATTGTAAATATTAACACATGTTTGTAAAGTCTACATAAATAGGATAAAATATAGAATGAAAGAAAGTATAAAAGGAAAGATATATGTAGCAGGTGCAATCATACGTTACCGTGAGTTAGTGTTATGTGCAGAAAGTGTAAGCATACTATAAATGTATACTTGTCAGTATAATAATGACAATATAATTAATGGAAACGGCAATTTCTATACTTTCATGTTTTCTCGGTTGCCGTTCGTGTAAGACTATTATGAATGCTCTACTAATTGTGTTTCTTGACTATCATGTCACGATATAAAACCAAAAATTATGATATTTGTTTAAAACCTGCCTGGAGGGATTATTACTACGGGGTAGGGGGTGTGTGAGCGAACATTAAAAATGCCATTTTATTTTGAAATTTTTGATTTCTTTTAATTATCTACGTTTTATAATGTCCTTAAAGTAGATATATATTTCATCATAAGATATCTCAAATATTTGCAGTGGTAATATTAATATTTTATTAATCAACCAGTAGTAATTACTTAATCCATTAAGATAGAAGAAGCTTAATAATAGGAAACTACGACAAAAGTGTTTATTTCTTTCCATTACATTATAAACTACATACTTATGTTACCAGTTAAATCTAACACTAAATATATATACCCAAAATACCTAATATGAATAATGCATAATTTCTACTCCGAAAGACCTCAGTGTTATATAGTGTGATAGCACTTATTACATCAATAAATCATCGCGTACAAGCTTCTCGTCTTACTTTAGTGCTTCGGTTAAATTTAATAATTAAAACCGTAATTAACTAATTATCATTAGGTAATCATCGTAAAAAAGAAACAATAAGGACGCACGTGTAAAGTCTATCATAATTTTCTTTTTTATACGAACATAAAGTAACTTATGAAGGGCGCGCGCGACTGCGCCTTCGACGCCGCCCGCGCCCCGCTAGCTTCACCAAATGTCAGTTAGGGCTAAGTATAGTAGATTACACATTACAAGATTACAACAAATCTAGATAATAGTCTTACAATTGTAACATGCTTAGTTTGTGGCTAGGTCGCGGTCGCCGCTTCCGATTAATTACATTTTAGGAAATTAATACAAGTGTGTATAAATACAGCGCCGCCCCGTAATGGGCCGGTGTAAATTAAACTTATATAGGTACTGTTGTAAGTAAACATTACTTTAAATATTGTACATCAGTCGATAGTTCACCTAACAATTTTGTTTCTAATCGATCGAGAATTATGTACTTTTATTTACTATAAGAAAACAATAGTTTAAAAAATAATCAACATCATTTTTTTTTAATTAAAACAGAAATAAATAACAACTTGCCCTAGGTTTTATAATAATTAATGTTATAATTAACTGTAAAGCCCGTGAAATTTATTTTACTCGGGATCAATAATTACATTTATATTAAATTCTAGTATAAATATGAGGTTTTATATTTAATAATACCTGCATTGTTTTTAAAATAAGTTTCGAAAAGACTACAGTTAAGACGGACGCTGGTGTCGTCCCTGATATACATTATTTTAAATGCAAATGAATTAATTTTATAAGACGAGTAAACAGTGAACTTAAAATGAGTCGACTGCTAATCTAACGTTTAACACTAGGGGTCTTGTATAATTAGTCAATTACGATCATAAATTTATTAATGAATACTAGCCCGCCGCAACGCGCGCCCGCCCGCGCGCCGCGCCGGGCTCGGTGCTGCTAACGTTACTTTTATCATTATACCAAAATACACTTTTACACAAAACATTGTTTCCTTTATATACTACTGAATAAACATACACATATAAAAACCGCGTACACTATAATATAAAGTAATACAAACAAGAGTCGAAAGGTTAACTACGCAACATTACTACAGTTAAGCCATGATTAAAAATATTATTTCGTAAACATTATTTTAAGATACAGCTGCATATCTATGTCGATATTACAGAGTGTAATATTAAAATGCAAAGGATGCACGTGCGTCGCTCGCGGCGGAGCGCACGAGAGTGCGTACGAGCGCACGAGAGTGCGTACGAGCGCTCGAGAGTGCGTACGAGCGCACGAGCGTAAGTGCGGGCGCCGCGGGGGAGGGGGGGCGCGCGGGCGGCCGGCGCGCTTCAACCGCACATTTGACAGACGAGCCTCTAACGAGTCTTATCGTACTTGTATTTTGCTAACTATTTTTAATTAATAAATTCATCCAATATTTAATGCTCTTCTCCTATATAATAATAATTAAAACCCATATAAATAGTCTCAATTGATTTTTTCACAATAATTTGCACTAAGTTTAATGTTGAGTAAATCTAAAATTTCTAATACATATTATACTTTATTTAAATAAATTATATTCTTTATGTTAATAAGAAGATTGCCACGATGGTTCATTACAAACTAAGTTCTTAAATTGTTCCAAAGGTTTGTGAGTGCGGGACAGAGCCCGTGTCCACCTTAGTGCTAATTGTTATCACTGAAAATAACGTAATTATAAATCATCTTCTATATTCACTTAACTTTTTGTAAGGCATCGTTTCCTAATATTAAAACAGATGTGAACAATTTCGTTCGTATCATCGGTGGATGTACATTAAACCTACAGTAACTATTAAATCGTAACCGAAAGAATGGAACATAATGGTATGCGAACTGAACATGCGCGGGAGCCGGCTGTGGCGGGTTAGTGCGAACAAATGCTGCGAGTAAGCGATACGAGACAGTGAGACCGAAACGAACGAACCACTACCTATGCTGATACGATAAAATTAACCAGGAATGAATCGAGACAAAATTAACCTAACTAACATAGGAACGAAGAGTAACGAAGCGGTACAAAGCGGCACATCTACACGTAACCTAATGGGCAGTCAGGCGCCGACCTCGATTAGTTTATATTATTTCATTATATTGTTATAAGGTACGAGTTTCACTTTCCTACATACTGATTGAGTCTCAGTCGAGTCTGTAATGTTATATATTTTAAGAGCTATAAGAAATGTATGCGCGTTAACTATGAACATCACAATGTAAAAGGCTTCTTCACTATGTTTTACCGTTAAATTTGGGACATCGCACCCCTCGCCCCGAACCGCTAGTCACTTATAAAATTTGCTTACACCTCACAATATTCCTCAATAGATAAATTATACTTTACTTATGGAGCGATCTTAAATAACCCTATTCTAAACGATCAAATTATGCATTCAATGTAATCATCAACAATTCGTCTATTAAAAACATTTATCAACAAATGTTACCGATCTATCAGTTAACTTAAAGGAAGGCCCGGCGACGCGCGGCGCCGGACGTCTATCGGTAGGGCCGTAAACTCTAAGATAATTACAACAAAGCGCGGCGGACGCGGGCCGAGCCTGCCGCGCGGACGCAGCTCCCCGCGATTCATTACTTAGCTTATCACTAAAATTTTAATCAGTCGATCGGTCAAACGATTGAGCGATATAGTACAGTAAAGGACTAACATTAAATTTAATCTAACAATGTTATTTTAAATTATAACTCACTTTGTAACGGGGCGCAGCGCCCGCGCGGCTCGCACCGCGTCGGGTATATATTATGATACGACTAACATAGCGGCCGTAGCGGCCGGCGAAAGCTCTATACAGTTTTAAAAATATTTGGCAATCACATAAATTAAAACTTTAAAACTATGTGACGAGAGAATCGATTAAAATTATGCTTTACACACAAGTAAGTATATATATGTACAAATGTATGGAGAGGGCGCGAGGGGTGCGGCGAGCGAGTCGTCACGTACCGAACTATATCCTAAATGCTTGAGCTTCATTACTTAACACATACGACAATATCGTTTGCTCGTTAACAATTTGGCAGGTAAATTTAATTCATTAAAGTATAAATTCCATATAATAATAGTATCAACTTAAAATTGCGATAAAAAACTAAAATGCATTTAAGAAAACAAATTAAAATTACGAATATTTATACAGAATTGTTCCCTTTTTCAATAACGGGAATAATTAAAATATTAAAATCACGTTCAGTCACTATGTTTTGTTTAATATTAACACATAATTATCTCATTATATGCCTACCGTTTTCCTAAGTCTAGTGTGTGGTAAATAACCAAAATTCTAACATTAATCATACATACCGATATATATACGAAATATTTATACAAGTTATTAGCTTAAGTTAAGTTCTTTTAGGTCATTTTCCCTAAATTGGCCTTGTTTAACAGTGTCTGTCAAATGTGCGTCACGCGCGAGCCGCGGCGAGCGGGCGGCGGCGCGCCTCGCCTCTAGCGCGGCGCCCACACGTGCTCGACGTTATTAAAAGAAATCACTATAGAAAACCGACAAAAATATTAAACATTCGAAATGTGTAAAGAAAAATAAATCTTTCACAAAAAACCCACATCCAAATAGAATATTAAAAGCAAAGTTAATTAAAAAACTGTGTACACAAGTACACGCATATGACAGCATCGTTTAGCTTTAGAAGAGGGGTCGCGAAAACTTCTGGGCGAGTCGAGTCAGAGCCGCGATGCCTCCTCGAGTCGCGACGGTAATACGAGTATCATTCCTTCGTAGTGGCGTTCAGAGACGGCAGAGTGCCTAAAGTTGCGACAAAGTGTGGGACTACCTTACTAAAATTAGTAGACAAAAGACTTTTAACACCTAATAGTTTTGAATGTTATTTATTGTTAAACTATTTTATATTTTTACTTATTAAAATTATCGCTTACTTACGCGTGTGGGTTTGTGTTAATGTAGTCATCGGTGACTTTAATTATACGACGGCCTTTATTTAGGCTTTAGATTATCGTATGCAATTAATTTAAATTTATCCATTAAACTTTAGTCAGTTTTTATAAATATTAATTTGTTGCATTGTATTCATATTCTATTTTTTCACGAATAATGTGGTTTTGTTCGTGAAATCAAAAAACACACAAACTACAAATCTATCACCTAATGGGAAGTTTAACAGAGGTATATGAAATCGTCGCGTCATTAATATGGGCGCATACCTTAAAACCGTTATATACTAGCTATCCCTATTCCATTTAGTCGTTATAAATTATATCGACCAAGTTAGAATCGATAGATGGAGTCGATCGAATGCAACCGTTGTTGGAGTGACAACCGTTCGAGCACGCACTTGTCGATCAAACGTCAAGCGGAATGGCTACATCTACTGTAAACACAATCGTGTCTCAAGCGTCAAGGTACTAATGCTACTGGTACAAGTGCGTACTAGAAGGTGGGTCAAAGTCTGCGTGTGCGGTTATCGCAGCGTAACAAACTACAGAACTCACTCTACCTACCTCTACGTACCTTTAGTTAATAAAATAAGAATAGTGTATATCAACGTGTGAGCGATACGGCTGTAGTTAACCACACTGCGGTCGTGTATGTGCGCGGAGCAGACGACAATGCTACTCATACGGTTTTTACCTCAGAATCTATGTCACCCTGGTATATTTGCAGGGGATAAGATTCATGAGTTATCGAATGAACGTGGCGCGAGTTTGACGACTGATTATAATGTTTGTAGTGCGTCGTCAGGCTTGTGCTTGTCGTCGGCTCGTGGCGCGTGTGGTAGGTGTACGTGTGGTGAGGCGTGGTAGTGTGGTAGTGTGGTGGTGTGGTCGCGTGGTACGTCGGTGGCGCCTACGCGGCGGGCCACTCCTTGTTAAACTCGTTGGCGGTGAAGTGTTTGGGCGCGTGATGCGGATGGTGCACACCTGGCGGCTGCGCGGGCGCGGCGCCGTGGTACTCGGGCGCGCTGTACCGCGACGCGCCGCCGTACGACGAGCCCTACCAGTCCGCACGGTTAGCGCCGGACGCATCGAGCTGAAGCCTGAGCGGGTACCGCTACTGCGCGTGTCTACGTGCTCTACTCGGTATAAAAATATAGCTCTCTCGAGTCTAAACTGAGCCGAGCTTCAGCTGCGATGCGTCCTTGAACCGTCATGGAGCATAAAATGAGAGGACTCCATGATTTGTTTAAACTGATCGTTATATTTATTTAATGAAAAAAAAAAGAAATGGGCCGCATTCGCAAATGCTCCATGACATTATTTGATTAACATAATTTTGTAAATAATGTACTCTGGTTACATTTAACAGAATAGACGAATTCTCATCTCTGAACACTTAAAGTACAGCTCTTAATATTATTTTTATCGATAAAATTAACTATTAATGAACCTGTAACAATATGAGAAAATCCAAATTTTACTAATTTGTACTTTAAATGCCAATTTACAAGTGTTGAGATGAAACAAGGCGATTGAATCATCTCGCACGGCTACAAAATGCAATATATTATATGAATATCGAACGGAACTAAGGGTAAGCTTATAAACTAGTGCGGTGCGATGCCTTTATGATGAGCGCGCGTTATCGTCGCAACAACCGACCGTCCATAGTGAGAAATCCCCAGTGTTTCGCGACATTCCCTCATCCGATACCCGCCCTTATCTCTAATTGTCTTTCTGGAGGAGCCACTCTTGTGGGCCCTGATCGACCAACTGGAAAAGAAGAACAAGACAATAAAGTCCCACTCGCCACAATTCAACGGGATCTTTAGCAGATTATGTAAGTAGCGCAGCGCGTGAAGATGGACCGGGCGAAAGCGTGTGACTATCCCCAAGGGCGAGATGAAAGTTTAGGCGAAGGAGGACGGGAGGGGAGGCGGGAAGGAACCGTGGAGGTCGGTGATGAGAGACCTTCAGCGAAACTCGATAACAACACTAATCTTCTTGATTTTTCACTATGGATAGCGGTGCGACTGTCACCTAGCCACGAGAGGCCCGTGAACAGCGCCGCGTCTACGCTCAATAGTACCGCAGCATAGCTCGTAAAATCAAAAAGACATCGCACATTAATCTCGCCACTGAAAACATGCAGATAAGTGGGCTTCGTCGTCGCCGCGATGACATTATCGTGATATAAACAAGCATTTCGAACACAGCACACGGATGCAGGGGTGGCAAACTAATGGCTCTATACTATCAACTCATGCTGCATTTAGCCGCGATTCCTTTGTTCGCGCTCGTAGAGCAATGTTTTCGCTGAATATCACTCGCTCACCAGTACGTTCGGTCATTCATTCTCAAATCGCAAACAACTCTAATGCAAGTACAACCAAATTGAGCTATGCAGAAGTACGGAGTTTCTTATGCATTCAATCAACACACGCGTACAAACATTCTCTATTGACACTGGGTATAATAATGTCGGATGGTCATTCATGCTGTCGGGCACACCGTTACCACGCCATACTAATACGAACGTAGATGCAGGATAGAAAACAAAGTGTAAAGCGTAGGAACAGGAGTGTGGGAAGGAAGGATGCAAGCCCTGAGGTGATGAGCAAATTATACTATATATACGATGGTCAACTTGGCTGTACTTTTGTGTAACTATCGTCCAAAGCTGTTAAAAAGTTATGGACGACGATCATCAACACAAAACTGTACCTTGGATTTAGTAATAATTAAATTTATAAAAGATTGGGAACATGATAAAAAATAAAATAAAAATAGCGCAAGGAAAAGGATCCAAGGTATAGTTAAAAATATTGTTTGCGATTTCGATATTGGATGATGGAATGCAAAAGGTAGGCAAACAAAAAACGCATGTCATCCAATATCTAGTTCACACAGCACGGCAGCCGCCGAGGCCGCGCGCGGCGTCGGCGCTCGCCGCTACATCTCCATCGACAATATTGTTAAACTAATTCACGCGACCCACTGACACAGCTACCATTATTTGTCATTGTATCTTGTTGAAAAGCTTGTTTTTACGGGATATTGACCAAACAGAAAAATTTACGAACTTGGCGTTCATTTATTTAGAACATCGAATCTTTGATTATTTTTAATTTGACCAAAAATGGCCTGTAAGCTTAGGGTTCCATACATAGGTTTTATGGAAATTTCAATAATATGTTAAAAGATAATAAAGTGAAAATTTCAAACTAAATAAGCAGAAACAAGGAACAAACCCGCATAAACAAGCCTATGTTACTTACTGAATCACGGCACTGTGTCAATGTGGGTACGGCAAATATGTGGCAAAAGCATGAACTGAGATGGAAAAACACATTTTTATATCGTTACAAATCGACTGCACGCAGTAAACAAGTCATTAATATGATTTTATAGCAAATACTTCTACTGATTTTCTTGTCAAATATCTAGCGTTTAAAAGACTAAAAGTATGCATAAAAATGTATTTCTTTACCTCGAAATGTCCACCCAAATTGCAATGTTGTGTTATAGCAGCTACTATACCATCACCGGAGCTATATAGCCTAAAATTCTAAATGATTCATGCTAGGTAAAACGCAGAAGGCACGAAAAACGATGCAAGATGTGTTTATAAAAACAAATCTATGCCAGAAGAAAAATTTCGCATTTATCTCCTGGCTTAGTAGATAAGTTGCAGAATGTTCGGTCAATGACCGTGCCTCGCCGGCTGATCTTTGATTTGTTTGGCGATTCTTGCATTATAAACACAACTTTTATCATGTTATATTATATGGGAAAGCCGAATCAGAACTGAAATATTTGGAATAATATAACAGTGCCTCTGTAAGTACCACTCGATCTCACATTTCATTACAAACAGTATACAGTAGGTTATCAAGATATACATAATGGTCGTACATTAGCATAATTGCTTCCATAAACCAGTATAATTCGGCTGTGATTCGGAACATGTCAAATTAAAATGTTCTCAAAATAACAAAACTAGAATGAGCTGAGTAAATGAGATACTGGCTTCTAGATTATATGATCAAGAATTTTAAGACATTATAATATAAAATCGTTGAAAATATATTCGACTCGCTTAGTAACATTGAAAATGGAAACTGATCAAAACGCCATAATCGGCGGATATCTAAAAATATCTGAAGTATTCGTAGTTTACCGGCTTTAACGGTACTTTCGCCAGTATCGCAAGTACGTAAGCAGATAATTTAGTTTAACAATATTTGATGGTCAAGAGAGCCGAGCGTGTTCGATGGTGAGTCACAGAAGGGACGATCGGTTCACGCTCGCTCGCTCGGTCGCAAGTCGGTGAGGTCGGTGAGGTCGGTGAGGTCTACTCGGCGTGTTGGGTGAGGTATTGTTGCGGGTGTACCTGGTCCTGCTGGTAGGCGGGCGGGTACTGCTGGTACGTGGAGTAGTCCGCCGACGACGACTTGGACAGCGCCGCCGACGACAGCGCGCCGGACAGCGCCGGGCCGCCCGCGCCGCCGCCGCCGCCGCCGCCGCGCCCGTACATCTCGCCGCCCTCCGACAGCGGCACGTACGAGCCTGACGGACATTCACTTATACACGACCGCTCGACAAAGGCGAGAGGAACTCTTCTACCCTGAGACCTCGTTCGCAGAGCGACGATCGGCGGGTCTAAAAAGGCCACTTTAGCAGAATCGGAAAGCACATCACGCTACCCGTCACTGTTCAATTTTCCCAATCAACCTTGAACCTAATTCATTAGCGATAAAGATGAAAACAAAATTTGACTAAACGGTTAGTCAAATTTTATTTTATGATTCTAATATGATCCTCCTGTGGCCTTTTTAGCCCCCCAGAGCTATAATTTACGGAATAATTCGGAATCACATATCTCAGTTTATTCTCAATCAATTTACATAGTCCTTGCATTCGACTTCCATTTCAACCGGATGCAGCTAACTATGCCTTGTAAAATACCTACGTATTATAGAGTACAAGGAACTACTGACTCTATATACAGAAGTTTGTAAAGGTCAGATTCACAAACCTCTGCTATAAATACAAAGACATTTTGAAAATGTGATCCCGAAATTACTCAGAAAATATCGAACTGTTCATAACCGGTGTATGGGACATATTACTGCATTTGAACAATCATTGAAAGAATCACAGAAATAATACAATTACAGGCTTACATCATCAATGTGTCCTAGATAACAGCAATCATTACAGATTAGAATGTATGTAAAATGATGATTTAAACTATCATAACGTCCACACACAAAGTTGTTGCATTTGGTAAAAGCCTACCCTATCACACTAGGTTGTAGCTGTGCCTAATAACAGAGATTTGTCGCAAACCTTGTAGACTCTCTCGTCCATAGAAACAAGGAGTATATGCTAATTTGCTTGGTTTTGTCCCACAAACATCTGAACGTACCAGAAGTAAAGTTACTGAAGGCACTGCCTGGATGTGGATATGCATGCTAGCATGGTTTACTTATGTCTAAAATAAGACATAACAGGACTAAGCAAAAATAATCTAAAGTTGACAAAGCAATATCCGTGTTATCTCTGAATAAAACCACGCCCTAAACAATACGTGTTTTCTATGAGCTAAACTAAAACTACAAATTCAGCTGCTGCTTCGTATCTTTATTTTTTATGTACACAAATAGGTACAAAATATAATGCGACAGCTTATGTACAAAGGCGAACTTAACCTACAATTTTCTTACGCGTCCTATAAAAGTATATCGCTTTTTCTCAGCCAAGTTACTTTTTCGCCCTGTCTGATTTCAGTCATGGTATAACATGGCAGTGACTAGTCGACACAGGATATATTTTAGTGAAGAATTGTGTGCTAACACAGGTGTACACTCTTCCATCCTTGTCGAACGTGCATGGCGTTTTCTATGCCATCTAGTGATGATATTCGAAACTTTGAGGCTCCTGCACGCTCCCACGAAGTAGACTGTCATCTAATGTTGCAATTTCAAAATATATAGTTAAAATATACTTGACAATGACACTTCTGTGCTGCCACCACCTGCAGTTCCAGCACGTTCCCTACGGGATGGCAAATTTGACAAGACAGAAGAATCCTAGCGAGTGTCGTTCCCTAGCCCCGTGTATGGTTCCAGTACTCACCGGAGCCGGTAGAGTTGGAGTTCTGCGGCATGTTCCAGTTGGTCCAGCTGCCGCCAGCCGACGCGCCCGCCGGCGCAGAGCTGTAGTTAGCTGTACACACCAATAACATCACATTAATCACCAGGACTTGCACTAAATGCGGAGGTAACTCGGCCTATTAGTGGACTGCGATAGGCTCGATCGACAAGTTTCGGTTATGTGTTCTTAGAAAACATGTCGATGTGACTACTGGGTTACAATTACCACATTACTGACTTTACGAAAACTGGTTACAATTACAACAATAGTTGTTATCTTTAATAATATTTATTGTTATGTGTTTGTGTGAAGACAGCAAGTTGCGAGTGTTTGCAACTACTTTTGGTTTGTCTTCTTCCAATTTAAATTAAAACAGTTCCTTATTAGTAATTACACCAGTTAATTTGTAATTGAACTGTTGCAAACCTTGTAGACTCTCTTGCCCATAGGAACAAGGAGTATATGCTAATTTGCGTGTTAATGTCCCACAAACATCTGAACGTACCAGCAGTAATTTAAATGAAGGCACTGCCTGGATGTGGATAGTCTGAATTCTAAGATTTTTATATTTTTTTGGGACTTGTTGCCTACCCTCCACTGAACATGATTACTTGTTTACATCAATTTATATGTTAGAGGTGTGTACTGACCATAGCTTCCGTAGCTCTGCGCAGGCGGTTGCGTGAACTTGTTCAAACTTATGGTTAAGGTTCATACTTATAATTATAATCAGCAGCCATTCGCAGTCCACTAGTGGACATAGGTTTCCGAAGGAGTCTGGTTATTGAAGACACTGCTGCCCGTTGATAGCTACTACAAACTGCGTAATGCTAAACATGCTTTCAATATTACTAACAAATGTTCGGAAGTAGTAGATGTCTCATACCGGCCTAGCATACACAGAAGTCACAATTTGAAAAAGTGTGTGAATTTTGATGAATTTTCCATACGAAAATTGGCAATATCTTGTTGTTCAGAAGTCTTGTTACTGTAGCACAGTGCAGAGCCTGTTTGTGATAATAAACAGAATCACGCGTCACAAGGGACGCCTTTGTCCAGCCATAGACGTCTTTCAGCTGATATGATGACGCGTCACAAGCCGTTATGGTGTACGCTAAGCCTGGACGTGACCGACACTTTCTCTAGGTGTAGACTCGTCCCGCAGTTCCATATGCAGGCTGGTCGCTGGCTATCATTACTGGTGCTAAACGAGGCGCAGTACATGTGGGGTGTACGTACCGTAGCTGCCGTAGCCCTGCGCGGGCGGCTGAGTGTGCTGCGTGTAGTTGTTAGTGGCGGGCCAGGCCGGCGCGTGCGGCGGCGCCTGCGGGGCGGGCGGAGCGCCCCAGCCCTGGTAGTTGCCCGGGCCGGCACCCGCGCCTGCAGCGCCGTAGCCAGCGTACGACGTCTGTCCGGGGGAAGTACCCCAGCCCTGGTACCTGGATGAAGAACAACTCGCTCTGTTACTCCAGTTCAACGAAAGAGTGTTGTTCAAGTATGTAGTCATCATATTTGTTTAATAATTATGTCCATCGAAATCTTTTGCGAGTATGAAAATGAAAGGCACGTAAACTGACAGTTTGTCCTTTAAGCAGACACATTATACTGTGCCATGAACCAAATGGATCAATGTACAGAACGAGGTTCAATTCAAAGGACAAGAATTAGGTATGTATTCTAGGGATTCAATGCTTCATACTAAAGACATCTGTAACATTTCCATATCAAAACAAGTTCTCACCCCTGCATAATGTTGGGCCCAGCCATTGGCATGTTGATCGGCGGGCCGCCCATCTGGCCGTTATGGCCCTGGATCATGTTGATGGGCGCAGCGGCAGGCGGCCCCCACTGGCCGGCCTGGGGCGCGTCGCCCGGGGCGCTGAGGGCGCCGCCGCCCATGCCGCTGGCGCCCGAGCCCAGCTTGCCGGAACCGTCGCGGGGCTCTGCACGCTTGATCTCCACCTGCTTACGTGTTTTGGGTTAAAGAAAATCTAGTTGTCAACTTACCATTTTGTTTGATCTTAAGATTATAAAACTCTAAGTAAAAACCCAGACCTGGCAGGAAAGGCTAGTAAAAGTTCAGCGAGAGTATTCTAGGACGATTCTCCGCCACGTATCTTGATTTAAAGATATTCGTTTAATGTTTTAGTTAAAAATCGTGATTCAAAGTGATTCAGAATCAAAACTACAGCAATAACCTTAGCGCTATGTACTCAACATTTAAAAAAATCACCCGCTTACAGAAACGAAATTATTGCACAATATAACATGTGGAATGATTGCACTCTTTTGTGTCGCAATCAACTGGAATCTTCTCAATAAACGGAGTGTGACTTGCATTTATATTACCTATTTATCTATTTATTCTCATATATCGCGGTATATTTTAAAACGCACACGGAAAGTTACACGTTTCTTAAATTTCCGAAGTCGTTCACCCGGAAAAGATTAAAAACATGCGTCACACGCGCTTATGAGAATATGATGACACAGACTAACGCGATTTGTTGCTATGTCAGTACCAATAAAATTTACCTATTCTATGAGGTGTTTATAAATAAAATCTACACTGTAATTTGAAACCTATAAGGAAAACAGTGCTAAGTTTTATCAGAGTAATTTGTTTTGAAAAGTAACTGATTACTTCATCATAATAATATTGCACAAGTATTTCAAGAATTTAACTATTCTATTCATTTACTCAGTGAAGCTCAGTTTGTTTCACGAAACATAGCTACGAAAATATTTGGCAAACAGCTGATGTTTTCAAATCACGTACAAAAATAGTTACATTACCTGTTTTCCGTTGAGGTTGATGAAGTGCTCCTGAGTGACTCTCTCAACGGAGATCTCGTCCTCGAACGACAGGAAACCGAAGCCTAGAACAATCGTGTTTGTTTTTATATTGTGAAAAGTAGAAAAAAGTTTCAAACATCAAGACATTAGCAAATCAGACATGTTCTTGCAAAAATATTTTAGCACACCAACATCAAAAGTTAAACCCTGAGATAATATTAATGCAAATAGCTTTACTTGATAATGAATGGAATGCTTGCTTTTGTCAACATTCTCATAATACAGCTCCGCCTCTTGGTCCATTCTTTCCTTATTTTATGAAGCAATTTCTCGTGATGAAGCGAACTAATAAAAAGATGTGTTGAACGTAGTTGTGCCAACAACCCTCAGATCACAACCGGTCGCACAAATTACATAAGTCGTAAATTGTTTGTCGCCCCGAAGGGTGACACCTTTCACTGAGCTCACAATTGAGGTCATATCATTTCGATTGCGATAACCCTAGCTCGAGTTACATTTGGAAAGCAAAACGATTCTTTAGCAAAACCGTTCGTAACTTGTGAACATTTGTTTTGCACCAGTTCAAATAGTATTGTCTCAGATTTCTAAGTGTGTTTCTAAGTTCCCTTTCAATAGGGTGAAGAAATAACCCCCATATAACGTGACAGTAATCATTCCCTGAATGTTATGTTATCTCTGAGTACTTGATTATTTATTGAGTACCTGACCTAATCCTTTATCTGTAGAAGTATTCCTATCAGATACAATGTGTGTTAAACGGTTGTTTCAGGTAACCTGTCGCAAACCTTGTAGACTCTGTTGCTCATGGGAACAAAGAGTATATGCTAATTTGCGTGTCAATGTCCCACGAACGCTTGAACGCACCGACAGTATTACCACTAACGGCGCTGCCTGGATGTGGATATTAGAAGTATTTAGAAGCTTTTACATAAATATTATAATAATATCTGTATAAGATGGATACTCATTACTCTGTAAGCATGAAAATAAAATGTAGAATATTTTAGTAGTTTTCATTAAAAAAAAAAAAAAAACATACAACAAGCAAATTGACCATCTTCAGTAAAAAAACACTGTTAAGTTCACAGGACCTGTTTCCTCTATTTTTAAATAAATCGGAATCATTGAATCAAATCCAATCAACAGTACAGTAACATAGAATGTAAAATAGAACTAGATTTATAACAAACTTTCTCCCATAAAGCGGCCCTCGAGGCTTTGCAATGTCATTATCATTTGGTCCTTAATAGTGTGAAGTTATGACTCGAACATTAATAAAATGAACTGATTTGCATAATGTTGTTTACCGGCGTTATGCACGCACGTCCTCTCACCTCGACAGCAAGCTGCGATGAAGAAGTCACACATGAAACTCTTCCGTTGTAATACTTATCTAGGAGTTTTACAAAGCGTTTGACTATGAGTCTATGACACACTTACCACGAGACTTCTTCTTCTCTTGGTCGTACATGATGACAACTTCCATAACCTTGCCGTAGCGCCCGAAGAACACACGCAAATCAGTCTCAGTCACGTTGGACGGAAGCCCCCCGAGGAATACCTTCGGGTATCCGCCACCGCGTTTCGGCTTCTGCAGCGTGCGAGGGTTGCACGGCTTCGGGTCGATGGTCCTATCGAACAATTGGAATTTTAAAACCATGTCTATATTTTTTGAGGTTATCAAGATGGCCGCCGATGGCCGCCATTTTGAAGTGTGATTTGTTGTTTTATATTTGAGGTGAGGATCCACACTGGCAGGAAAAACATTCGGAGAAAAGTTTGTTGTGTTTTCGTTAGGTACGGTTGGCTAAAAATAACACACGAAGTCAACTTGGAATACATAACATAACAAGCTCTGTTACTTGACCAAAAGCTAAGTAATAAATAACATTGATAAGATTCTTTGTTTTGTTTTTCAGGAAACAAATTGAAAAATGTTGAACTTTCCATATAATTTGGCGAATTATTGTAATAAACAAAATAACGATCAATGTTAATTTTCCTTGAATTAATAAAGAAAATGTGATATTTGCGTACCTACTAACTCTTAACAAATAATCTTATTAATTAAATTTTTTCGTGCTTCGATAGGTAGGTACATTTTTAAAACAATGGTCATACTATTATTAATAGAAAAAACATACGTCCAGGTTGCAAACAAGGACTTATTTAATTTTTAACTTTTAATAATACTTAGGAGATAAACATTGAGGTCAACACTTCTTAATTTTAGCGGGCGGGAATAAGACTAGCAATAGGAAGGAAATCAACACCTTTAAACTGAAATGGATCGCGGAATAATGATTGTACTTAGCTCTCCTAATCTAAGTTTGTTCGAGTAAGATCTCAATCAATCACAATAAAATATCTGCAACATTAACGCAAAAACATCAATATTGGCAGTTATGGATGGGACGTACTTTCTATTCGCAAGAGGAATGCCTTATTTCATTTGAGCCGATTTTCAGAACAATTAGATAGCACCTATTAGACAGATAGCATAATATTGGGTGCGGAATCCGTTCGAAAGAGGCATCGTACCCTGGAACGCAAAGGGCATTAGGAGGAACACGGATGGGTTTTAGTCAGTAAGAATCTGACACTCCTTTCCGCTCCGCCCAGAGCGGAAGGAGTCATTTGATGATTTCCCATCCTTAAAAAAATAGCGTAATATTGCATTTTTCAATCGTCAGATAGACTGTATCTGGTCAATAAAGGCCCTAACTGGGGAATAAATCTATCTGCCTCTTTGACGGACAGATAAGCGTCTATTCAATAGATATAACTAGATCCATAGACATTAAGTTTGAGGTTATTTCTTCTTTATTCAAAGTAATACATAAATTATACAAATTTTCGAAACTTGTCGATCTGGCAATTGAAGAAGAGGCTTTATTAGCTTTCCCTGATCTATATCTATACTAAGCTATACTAATATGTAAAGCTGAAGAGTTTGTTTGTTTGCTTGAACGCACTCTCAGGAACTACTGGTCAGATTTGAAAAATTCTTTCAGTGTTAGATACCCCATTAATCGAGGAAGACCATATATCATCACTCTAAGACCAATAGGAGCGGAGAAGACGAAGATGCGCGGGTCAACTAGTACTTTTATATATAAAGCTGAGTTTGTTTGTTTGCTTGAACGCGCTAATCTCAGGAACTTCTGGTCCGATTTGAAAGTTATTTCAGTATTAAGATAGCCGATTTATCGAGGAAGGCCATATATCATCACTCTAAGACCAATAGGAGCGAAGAAGACGAAGATGCGCGGGTAACTAGTAAGGGATCCAAGTAGTATTTACAATAAATAAGTGATCTAAATAGGTAGGGTACCTATACCTTCCTACAGCGCGCTCTCTTTTCTTTAATTCCATTTTTATAAAAATAATAGCAAGTCACTGACAATAAAGCAAACTAACAAAAGCACACCCCACACACGAAAAAAAAAGGTGCACGGCATGCACCATGAAAAAAAGGTTGTTTTAAACGACAAAAAAAGACGAAACATTTGCTATCCTCTTCTAACTCATATTACACCGTATACGTGCTTCACGCTCCCACAATATTACTGTGCAGTTGGCAACTAAAATCCACAGATGACTCTCGCTTGCTATCTGGCCATTAAAAAACAACAATTTTATTCGTCCTTTTAACAGTCAGTTAATTCGCTAGTTAGTTATTTGTTCAGTTATTCGATTTTTGAACAATCGGCTATTAGTTTGACTGATTTTACTCACTGTATTCCATCAAGTCTCGACAAAACATAAAAATTGGAACTCAATAACTCGGGAGGTATAAACTTTTATTTCAATCTCTCTCGAGCAAGAAATTGCGACTACTCAACTCATTCATCCTTTGCATTTTCCCAGCCTATTGTCAGTTCACTATAACAGAGATGAACAGACACACAATAGTACAGCAGCTTTCATATTATTATGTATCTATCTATATGTACAACTGTTCTGGGTTTAAAGTTTCCTTTCTATCCCACGCATCCCTAAGGGACTGTTTTCGGAAAGTTACTTTACAATAATTTTTCCGTAAAGAATGCCGTATGATAACTAGGGGATCTTATTCTACGAATAAAATCCCCTAGTTATCATTTTACGATGCCCAGTGAATGGAATATACAGTAATTTTATTTAGCCGGGGATCATAGGGCTTTGTTTGAGACTAAATCCAGGAAAACAGAACCACGCCAAGGTAACGGGTGTGGCCGCGTTCGCCCGGTGACACGTGTTCGCAGGGGTGTTTCTTACTTGTAGCCCCGCTACAAATTTATGAAATCATAGTACATAAGTACATTTTTATCGTCAAAATAAAATAAAACTGGTGCATTCGACTCAAATTCCTATTGTTACTATTGACCCCGTTTTCAAATAAAAGTAAATTAATGTCGACGTCTGTTGAATGTATAATTCATTAATGGTAGGTGATTATTAGTGACTGATAGTGATAACTGGTAGAAAAATTCCATAGAATGGCACGGTACAATAAAATAATAATGTCATGTATTCTTACAATGATGTGGCAAAATAAATGGACATTCCACATTAATTTATTTGAAGTATTGTTACGAATGTGTCCTCGGAATTCAGATCAATTCAAAAAGCGTGTTAGTGTATGACATTTAAGTGTAAGTATTTATGTTTTGTGAGTGTGCGTTGCATTGATATCAAGCGGATCGCCACTATTGTACGGGTAGGTAGGTACCGCTTCTTTCTAGTGCCAATTGAACCCTATCCGTCTTCATCTGTTGTGCAGCTGGTGTTTAACTCATTTGTATTCTGTTCATGGACTAGCATTTTTAATATTCATAGTTTGACGCTAAATGAAATAAAATATTATGTAATTGTAATATGAAACTGAATGTTATAAATTATTGTAATGTTCACATTTTATTGAATATTTTTTAAGTTTGTTACCCTCTGCTGAACAACTATCTTGTCCTCATATTTGATCAGATGTGACAACTTTTATTATCAAGTAAACTTACGATGTTTTAATGATAAAACTATTTATAATAGAAATACTTATAACTTCTGCTGTCGATAATGTTATAATTACACCACTAATTTACGCTTTAAAAATCTTTGCGATAATATAGTCAACGAAATAGAAGCCCACTTTAGTGAACAGTGGGAAGTTTCGGGATTAAAATAACCGTGGATTAGTCCGGTCAATACCGAAGCTACGGTTGACACAAAAAGCTATATTTTTAAACTATACAACAATCCAAGATTTAAAAAATCTACTAGAAGTAAAACGCCCACAGGAGTTGAATCAGAGTTTCTTCATTTACGAATCTGGAGCCTGTATTCACCCCCAGCCGGCCATAACTCTACTTTGTTTTATGCAAACCATGTCTACAGTGTGATTTATTCATCCTGTTCTCCCCTTGCGAGTTCCATACACCGGCTCCTACTTTGTTGAGCACTAACTTACAAAAACTTAAGTTTACTAGCAGATGGAAGATAAACAAGAATGCTTCAAAATCAGCTGTAATTTGTGAAGATTGATTTGATAATTAACTAATTGATCAACTCTAAATGCCGTCTTTCTTGTTTATTATACTTGTTAGTAAAAGAAAGCCACATAATTAGCTAAGTCTTTACACAAACAAGACTCGGCGCCGTTATGACTCCGTTGCCTGCACTCTTATTTATAATCATAGTGATAATAAGTGCAAAGAACCTTGTAGACTCTCTTGCCCATAGGAACAAGGAGTATATGCTAATTTGCGTGTTAATGTCCCACAAACATCTGAACGTACCAGCAGTAATGTCACTGAGGGCACTGCCTGGATGTGGATAGTACAAGGAGCCCATATTCCGCCAGAGCTGGTCATAAAGACCTCGTTCTATTATTGTTTTGATATCACGTCAATACTCCCGCGACCCACCCTCCGCCCGAGTTTCGGTTTTCGCCTGCCGAAATATTTTACCCTAGTTTTAGTTGGAAATTATTTTATAACGTAAAAGCGTGTCCTGTAAGGATACAGGCAAGGAATTTTCATTTAACTATTAAAATAGTTTCAGCAGAATAGATTTAAACGTTGGAGTAGCGTAACATTAAAATTATACACGTAACATTTTTATTTATAAGTTCGTGAATAATGCATCGATTTTTTGCCGTCAGTCGGTAATTTAAATTTCCAATTTCACGTTTTGGTTTCCACGTAGTTTTACTGAGATCTATCATTCGCGTGATCAAGTAAACAAGAGACTACAGTACGAAGGACTAATTTGTTTATCTGAATGACTGAATATAATATTGCAAATTTCTTTTGAATTATTGACCTTGATGATCTATAAATAAGAAACATACAATAAGAACCATAACACGCCCCACGTGCAGAAGCGACTTGCATCAACTAACTACAATTAATTCTACGACTATAGTACAATACTCATGTGACATTATTAGTGGGCGATTTATTTCAGAGTGCGGTGCAAAATGCTTGTCTCTACATACTTTTAATTACTACGATGGCACGTAATTCCAACAGCATAAAAATCTCTTTAATCGACAAGATTTTTATTTCAAGGAAACTATGACGATGTACGGCTTGAGTCATAAAATTAGTGATTGAAACGTTCGGATACCATTTCCTATACCAAGTAATGTGGTTACAGCTAGATACTATACTAGTAAATATTGAAAAAGCTATTATATGGCTGAAGTCCATAGTCCAAAGTGCTTGACGATCCATTAAATCAACGAGGCCTTCCAAAAACAGTGATATTTTCTAAATAATTTCCCTAATGGCGCTCATGCATGAGGCGAAACGCGACCTAATGTCAATTAACTTTGACCGCCAAAATTTCTCAATACTCGCATTTTTATCTTATACATTCTCATGTACAATTTATTAACGAAAATAGTTTTAGAATTCCGTAGGAGGGGTCTATTTCTGTGCTACATTGATTTAACCTTTCAACATAGCCTAATCAGAGCCGAATAAAAATTAAAAATGTATACGTTGACAGGTGAACCAACGTCTGTTTGAGTAAGGCCATACATACAGTTTATTTCTGTTTCAAGAATTGGGTCACAATTATTTGTGGATGCAACATTGTGTCTTTTTAGAAAGATTTCTCGTTATATTACGGTGATAGATGATCTTATCATGAGAATTTGTCAGTTCATGACATGATTTATTATAGAACATTGGCTCGGGCGAGGTCAAAACAAGATGTTTTTATTTATTCAGAAAACATTTTGATATTTTTTCCTACCCAAAAATAATGAAATCTGAAAACATTTGTGAAACTAAAGAAAACGTAAAAAAATCCACTATTGATATTTTTACCATGCCGCCTTCGCCGCGCAGGTACCTAACACAGATAACAATTGTATGGAAAAGTAGAAACAATGTAACAAAAACTTGCCGTAACAAATTGACGCTATTCACAAGAGTAACGGTATCTTCTTGTGTCTAGTATTACTAATAGACCTAACCTAATCTCCGAACAAGACTATTGAAGCTCGATATTTTTAACCTAATGTTTTTATTGGCAAATGATTCTAACATTGACTTTTGACGAGTGATTGTAGGGAAGATTTACAAAGAAATTCCTACTGATGACATCATCGTCACCATTCACGGCTTAAATTACGGACCGCTAAGTACCTTTCACTTACTCTAAATATCTGTCTTGTGCTTCCATCTTACTTATATTTGGCCTAGCAAAAATAACAAGAATTACGACGCCTCCCGCCCGCTTTTTCAACAGAGTGTTCCTACAAAGTACACATAGTAGTTTTGTTTGTCCTTACCTGCCATCAAGCTGATGGGGTCCATTCTGCAGCACCACGTTGACGAGCGCCGGCTCCGCGAAGGTGACGAAGCCGAAGCCCCTGGAGCGCCCCGACTCGCTGTTCTTCATCACCACGCAGTCGATCACATCGCCGTAACGCGAAAAGTAACGCTGCAAATTCTCTTGAGACGTCTCCCATGACAGACCACCGACGAACAGTTTTCTGGGTCAAAAGGATTTAAATACAGATATTTTATAGCACTTAGGAAATACTTATGCGAATTTAATCTAGGTTGGCTTGTCCACTACTGCCTACCACCCTAGATAAAATGACTTTGCGGTCTTTAACTCATAAAAGTTATTACAAAGTCAAGATTATTGAAATCAAGTAATGGCGATTGGCGTGTCAACATGTGTATTATTGGATCACGCGACTTTTTATTTACAAAAGGGGATCTAAGAACCTTTGTGGCATAGCCCCCGCCGCCATTTTGTTTTCCAAAGTTGCGGCGCGCGATCTAACACGCACATGGGAAGAGGACGCTAACAAAAAAAAAATGTAAGGAACTTGGTCCCCTAAACTATCTCTTTGCCAGCTCCCATAGAAAAAAAGTTCGAACCCGTTTTGCTACGAGTTAACGATCGTTGAAAGCCACTTGTCTAGGGCAGTTGATAGGTCAAGGCATATTCTACCACCCTGCTTTACCGAAACACAGCGTCAATTTAACGAAGCCCTAAAGCTCGAAAAGCGCTTGAAGCAGCGACAAAATATTAACATGGCAGCTCGAAATAAACTAAAGCGTAGTGAGAGTGACTTTAGTAATGAATTTTAATGACGCTAAGTCCTTGACAACCGGCGTTCGGACCGCCTGTGAAACTGTTACCGACACATTCGGGTTCTGGCTGTTTAAGCATTTAGAATTATGAATGACGCTTATTAAAATGTCCCTTTGTTTACTTTTGAAGTACACACTTCTTTTATGGGGTACTGTATTAAATTTTATAATAAAATACCAGTTGATATTCTCGAACTGAATGAGAGAAAATTTAAAGCATGCATAAAACGCACACTATGTAGACAAGCGTATTATAAACTGGAAGATTATATCCTCGATAAAAACGCTTGGCTAAATGCTGGTCCTGCTCCACAGTCACAGCTGCTTAGGTCCACTTTTTAGGTTTCTATGTTTTTATATTTGGAAGAGATGCTCGCTCCTTTTAGAGGTTCTTACATTATTTCGTTTATTTATTCTTATATACATACAAATTATATTATTATATTAATTACTTATTTATTCTTTTTGATGTAAGATCTTAATCGTTCTCTTTATTAATTTATTTTTCATTATTTGGTCAAAGACAACCATAGTTTTGTGTAAAGTAGAAGCATATTTTTCAAATTTTGTAAATGTGAGTACCATGAAACCATTTACATTTTATGTGAGTAGTTATAGTTTTACTTGTTGGACATGAACGAGCATGGTGGTTGAGAGCATGTCATGCTCACTCAAATGTCTCGCTGATGGCGGCGCGTGGGTTTGATCATTCGGTTCCCTTCGAAATGGTTGAGCTGAAGGGTGCCGATACACGCGTCATGTTCGTGAACAGGCGCCGTCGGTTGAGACTGGTCATCTCTTAACTGCCATTGGCTTATTTTAATCTTTATATTTAAAATTCTTATAATAAGCCCTTTTTTTTTCCTTTGCATTGTCCTCACATGCAGAAGCAACAAGTATATGTAACTTGAAATTTTGTAAAACCAGAACATGATTTAAAAGAGTGTCCGTGGAGTTTCTTGCACGTTCTTCTCCATAGAGATCTACGCTTTGGAACGTGCAAATAGCTTCCATGTTTTTGACTGACCGACCTTGACGTTTCAAAAGTGCCTGTGAATGGTTTATTTGAAATAAAATGATTTGAATTTGAATTTGAATATTTGATATTTCTCAAGTCCCGAAATTTACATAAAAATTTAGGTCATGAAATTGTTGTTGAGTTTTTTGTTTAAGCATTTATGTCGAGGTTCTGTAATCTGTAGAATAAAACATACAATGCCTGAATTCCCACTTAAAGCTTCTTATCTATAGGTCAGGAGTTAGTGCACCGTATGACATCATGAAGTGTTTTTACTATCAATTTTGTATAAGGTAAACTGTGGAAAACTATTTCTAGGTTTATCCCAAGCCGTTTGTGGGTTGCTAACCAGCTTGGTAGATTATAAGAATGAAATATGTCGGAGACTCATCCATGCTGAATAAGAAGAGTGGTTGACGCTCCTTTACAGAAGAAAGTTCAAATCGTTTCATGATTGTTTCTTTCTTACCTTGATTCCATCTCTGAGCAGTTTACTATTGTCCCCTTAGCATTAATTACATAAGTTTTTTTTTATTATTTGTGATGGGTTTGCTCTCGACTCTAGTCTAGGTCAGAGATGACAGAGACAAGAAACATTCCAAAATTATGACTTGCTACTATGCATTCAACTTATTTTATTTCATTCAATTACAAGATTACTAGAGTAAATGACCTAAAAACCTACTTGGTTGTTGCTATCAACAATAAATTTATTCCAATAGCCATTTTGTTTGCGATAAGGACAGCTTTAGTACTTGGAAGACCACAATTGTTGTTTTTAATTATTTGAATGGTAAACTATTCATTATGAATGTATATTTATGTGAGACAGATATTGTGTTAGTAAAGTTCACTGGGGTAAAGTATTTAGATTAAACTGTTTTCAAGGTTTTCTGGGAACTATAAGTGTTCTGTCCAAGTATTGCACAAGCCAAACAGTGTTTTAATTTATGTGCATTTAAAACCTAACAAGACTTAGATTATAATTTAAATACTACTAATTTAGGCTGAGTTGTATCATAACAGCATAATTTGATTAAAAATGCTTGTTTAATCCTACAAAAATTTATTAATGTGGAATGTTTAGAGCAATTTTGCTCTAATCATTCCACATTAATATTATTACTTTTACCAAGAAAACAAAAATAATATTAAATCAAGCCATGTAAGAAACTTGTGCTTAATGTGGTATGATGGAGTCATCATTTTTTCAAGTGAAAATTTGATCAACTCGAGTATTCAAGTCAATAAGTGGCTTTTGCAATTGATAACTTACAAAATGAGTCACAGACCACCGAAATTCAACCATTTAAATACACATGGAAGTTGTAATCAGCAGTTTTATCTAATCAATGCTATTCTACATTGTCAGACAGTAGTCATTTTGAGTTTTACTTGAACTAACCTCTGAACATTCATCGAGTAACAATTTAGTAGTTACTAAGCACATTTACCATGATTGGTGAAAGTAACCATTCACTTTTCTTGGGTCATACTTTTACATCTACATGAATTCTACATAACAGATCTCTGCATACTTTATTTTTAATCACAACTTTATGCTATTTCATTAGCATTTTAGATTACTTGTAAAAATGCAAGTGAAGAAAGCAGAGAAGTGAAGATGTTAGGAAATAATTACCTAGTTGAAAGTAAATTATTAGCATTTATTATTATTTACTCACACCTTTGTAACTAAAAATAAAATGTGTTGTCAATAGACATCTTTTCCTGATCTACGATTATGATGAATAAGGATGTGATCCTCTAACAATACATGTCATTCTGTTAATTAGGTAGTTGAGTCCACGGTATTGTTTTACCATTAGGTTCATCTACAGCGACCGCCCTAAGCGTGTTTACGCGAAAAATACCATGCAGCTAAGCAAGCACCGAGGAAATCTGTATATGAACAAAATTTGACGACGCCAGAACCATATGCAAATGAATCAGCACGTTTCGCGTCTTGTAGGTAAACGAGATCGCGCTACGCGGCACTTCGAACATTGATCTAATAACCTCATTAACAACTCACAACTCAAAAATCTCCATATTTTCCATAAAATATGACGCTAGCAATACCCTAGCGCGAAATCACCGATAAGAGAAAGCAACGATTAGTCACAGAAAGGTTAATTTTACATATTGCGACGTTTCCACATCAACAGCTTTCGAAGTTGAAGTACAGTTATATAAACTGAGTCCACGAAAATTTTGACAATGAAATGCAACAACAATCAGAGAAAATATAGCATGGGAAAGTAATAGCTGCCATGATCGAACCACGCAAGTCGCACGGCGAGGCTTGGGGTCGGTGCCCGCAAGCCGGTATAAAGTAAAAGGCTAATTGAAATTTTGCAGCTCGCATCTATGTCATTTCACGTTTATTATCATAAAATAACGTTATCTTAACAAAATTCATACTTTCTGGGAACAAAGTTGAGTACGTAACGCTATCACACAAGCCCTGCTGGCTATCCGTGAAATGCGACACACCAAGCGAACATGCCAGTTTGACCTATTATAGTTGGCACGTCGTGGACAGCCTTAAACCACACCAAAAATATGTGAAAACAAACTCACCCCTTCTCATCATCGTCCATGTCTGGATTCATACGCATAACTTACTACTAATTAAAAATAATGGTTGGCACCGGTAAAGACAACCAAACCACACAAGCACAGACCCACACGAATGATTATGGCCGACCAACTATATCCGCTTTCTCAAAAAAAGTCATGGAAAGGGGAAGTGGTCAATACGAAGTCTTGCCAATATATTTTTAGTAAAAATCACCGAATCTGCCAAATATTTATTTTTCAAACATATTTTTTTCAAGAAAAATGATTTAATTAATATTAAAAAATGATATAGTGACTGCTATTCTACGAAATTAAAATTAAAAGTATTAAAACATGCAGTATTTAACAAAAAACGTACGCCGGCCACCAGGTGGCAGCACAACGTAAAATGTTGCCATAGAAAATAAATACCAAAGACTGAAAAAAAATAGTAACATAAAAAAAGTTGTAGTTGTTGAGTAGATATTATTATGATTACATGAGTGTTAAAAAAATTAAAAACAGTAACGCCATCTGAGTTTTAAACAGTAAGAATTTGACTGGGTCGCAGAGAAAGTATTATTCACAATCCGGCTCTACATAAAACGCTCAAGTCCACCAAAAACATTGTCCGTGAGACTAATTTGAAGAAACGCTTTAGTTAGGATTTTAGGTATGTATTATCTAAAGATTGCTATAATTCCAAATAAACTCATATAATTACATTAAAGTATCGGGTTTTGTTTTAGGCAATGAACTTTCATAGAGTTAGGCCAAGAGGAACGAGCCAAGAGGATCATCGGCAATGATAGGCTCATCGAGTCGAAGCTCCAAAGTCGGTTGCATCTTGGGGTGTCTGCGACTGAATTGCATAATTGAATTGCACCACGCCCGTTCCATCATCAGACCATAACACGCACGGCGATGCGCCTCCGGCATAATGGTGGACATCCCACCCACACGAGAAAAAACAGAAACGGAATGCATTCAGAGTGCGTACAGCTAAGGAGTGGAATTCCCTGCCAGAGTCTGTTTCCTGATAGCTACAACCTGAGAGTGAATAGGTTACTTCTAGGCAAATTTGTTCCATCTTGGACCGCATCATTGCTTACCATCAGATGAGATAGTGGTCAAACGTATGCCTATCAATAGAAAAAAATAATGTATGTTTTCTTTACCGACGTTATGAAAAGGCTATCAACACTTGAGTTGCATACTGTTTTGTAGACTTTGTATGTAAATCGGGCTGGTTTCCGCAACTCCACGACTAAGCGCGTATTTTGCGTGTTTTGTAGACTATATAATTATATAGATATATCTAATGACAAGTTGAAAATGCGACAAACATTATCGATACTTTGAAGAAGGAATGAAAATTTTCTTGAATTTAAACGCAGGATTTCGTTTTCATAGTTGTGGTTTGATGTATTTGGTTACTTAGGAAGGTACAGTGTATTAAAATTCACAATGAATAACTGGTATTGTCGCCACGGTGACAGGAATATCTTCTTGTAAAGTAAAGTGAAAAGGAAAAATCACTTGAATCTGTAAACAAAAATTTAGTAAATATTAAGTCTTTTTAAAGAGCATTTTTTCTTTTTATAAGCCTCTTGGGCACAAAAGGAACTTGTTTTAAGTTTTATGCCTTACTTACCCTAAAAATATATGAAATGTCAACCATAGGGTCTATCAAATTTAAGCTTGAAGGTATTAAATGAGGAATCTCCATGTTAAAGAAACAAATCTCGGCTATGTTCAAAGAAAATTTCTTGTATTCCGTTTTGCACATTTTTTTCTCCTCGTCTGCCCACCCTGACTGCACACTATATCGTACTTTCTGAAAAAAAACAACAGATCAGTAAAGAGCCGAAATTTATCAATTCTGAGGTCTTATTTGCACTTATAAAAACTCGTAAACAAACTAAAAGTAATCTAAAATATAATGGCGTCGAAAAATTCCTCCCCATCGTAACTGGTAATATTGCCAAAAGGCTAGCAACATTGCAACGCTGCAATGATATCCTTTGTCCAAAGCAAAAACCACATGTAAAAACCACAGGTAAAAACCAGCCCTTGGCCCCTTGGGCCCCGCGAAGGACATGTTCATTTACATTTAGATGGGATTTTAGGGTTCCGTGCCAAAATGGTAAAAAGGAACGCTTATGGTGTGACTAAGTCTGTCTGTCTGTCACAGCTGGATATTCGAAGTGGGGCTAGGGCATGTTGGGTATATTTGAAAGAGCGCTACTTGCATATTCTTAAACATTTTTTCTTTTATTTTAGGGCGCATGGTTTTCGACTTTTGACGAAAATGTAAAAAACTAGACCGTTTCTCCCCCCCCCCCCCTTATCTCAGAAGTTTGAATAGAGAAAAATCTGAAATTGTAATGTGTCAGAAGTTTGTGTAAAGATTACAGAAAAAATAAAATTATGACACTAAATAGCACACTTTTCCTGAAATAGTCAACGAAAATTATAAATATTAGTTCCACTAACGGCCAAGAGATGATAGGTACTGATCTAAAACTACAATATATACCGCAGCGTCAAAATTCTCTAACAAATATAAGCCTCGATGAAAATTTAAAAACATTTCACGTTTTATTTGATGGTATGGCACCCTCGGTGCGCAAGTCCAACTCGTTCTCGACCATTTTTTGTGTTGATCGATACTTTACCTGTAGCAATAAAACGTTGATTTTTCGTATCTTTACTTTCTTCTCATTAATAATTGTTATTTCGAAGGGAATGGTCTGTTTAGGTGCAAACGCCTTGTACGTTTTAATACAAATTGTGAATTTTCCCGAATTCCGAAACGTTTTCCGAAATTCGTTAAAAGAAGGCATCTGAAAATATTTATGATAAAAAGAAGTCGGTTAATAATAATATTCATAGAAGTAGCTTCATTCATGTCAACTAAAACAACGAGAATATTCCCAAATACCCACCAATAATTCTTCAATGTGATTTAAATTTATGTTTCCTGAAACATTGAAGGATGCCATTTTCTTTAGTTTATATGCGGGTTTGCTTTTTATTTTCACAGTATAAATTATCTTAGCAATCGAACTTTCGAAAGACGAAGGCAAATCTGCCGGCAATGCGAAGTGGAACGGGTATTGGTGAATACCGGCCGGTAATGTGCTGCCTGTAAAAAGAATAACTGTATAAGTATAGTATAATATATAAATAACTGTAAAAGCGATTAAAAAAGAGACGAGGATGAATACTATGACCTAGGTGTTGGCGGGTATATTTTTGGAATTATTAGTGTGTACCTATGCCTAGGAATTACAGATACTTATACACTACTCAACTCAATACCTCAATCATGACTTGATAGACAGGTGAGAGCTCGGATGAGAAAAAATATCTACATAAGGCTAATTTTTTTTTTTTTTAACATAAAGGCACGATTATTCTTCTCAAACTTACCATTGCAGTAATCTCTGAATATGTCCGTCATTAGCAAGCTAAGTACTTTTTTCTTCCCAGAATAAATTTTTATATACGGCATCGTTGCCATGGACCGGGTCCACGAAGCCTTGCAAGTTCCCGTAACTTTGAGATCAATACCTAAAACGTAAAAAACATCGTTATACTAGTTACAATGAGCCAAAAATAAGTTTCCGGTTAGCCGTTAACTCAAAAATTTTTTGACGTAATAAAATATTGAAAAAATTACTTTGAAATTTTTGGTCATTCTTCAGTTCCAATATAACAGTTCCAGTCACAATATCACCTGCATAAAAACTTCCAGTGGAATCACTATTAAAGTTTATGGTGCATGCCATAGCAAATCTAAATATTATTCAATAAGTATTACGTTCACTAACAACAAAATAATTTACTCGGCCTTCTACATAACATAATTATTATTGCTATCGGCGACTTGATAACCCCGATATTTCAGATAACAATGATGACAGAAGATAACGGCTCCCGAATCGGCGAAGATTAGTAGTCGCAGCAATTGATTGGATGTCGAGTTTGCGTGGCTACTTTCAAGACGATTGAGGTTGATTTGGAATAGAACATCTGTAAGTGAAAAAAAAATCGAGCAGTTTTTACCCGACTGCGAAAAAGTGAGGGTCATGTTTTTTGAGTGTATGTATGTATGTATTCTTTGGCACGCCCTAGAGCCTAAACGGCTCGATGGATTTGAGAGGGCTTGAGAGGTATCGTTAGATTTGTATTTACCGTAAGAGTGACACTGGGTATATCAAAAAACAAAATGGCGGATTTTGGCGCCAAATTCAAATGTTTGGCACGCTCTGCAGCTTGAACGGCTCGATGGATTTGAGCTTCAAAGGTGTCGTTAGCTTAGTACCTATTAATTGTGAATATGACACTATGTATATAAAAATTAGAATGACCGAGTTTTGGCGCCATATTATATTGGCCTTCAATAAAATTTTAATTTTCAAGATAAAGGGCTCGAGGAGACAATTCCAAAACTGTAACTCACTAAAATGTAGGAAAAAAGAAATTGACTTTGTCAAAAACTGTTCAATCACTGATCTGATGCCAACAACTGCATCAGACTGCTTGAAAAGCGACTTGTTTCGAATTTTTTAGTTGTTTTTAGCGGTTGGGTTTTTTGACAAAGTAATTTTTTATATCCTATGTGCCTTAGCCATATTTTTAAGCGGTGATCCTTCAAGTAAAAAAGAAATTCGATACAGTTAGTATAGTTTTCATTCTGGATAAAGATTATGTATTTTTTCATATAGGTTTATAAATAGTATCAGACCGACACTATTTATAAATCTATCGATAAAATCGTTTACACGCTTGCTGTGGCTTGGCAAGCGTCCACAAACGCAAGCGTGTGAACGGGGTGTTTGGCATGGCTTACGTGAGCTTGCCGCCGATCCAGACTAGTGTCGGTTTTTAAACACAGATCAAAGGAAATTTGCGGCAAGCGTTTGTACGCATTTACGTGTTGACGCGTGTTTAGTTTCGGTCTCAAGCTCGCACCAAACAGACTTTTTACGCTACGATCATCTAATGCCTTTAAACGAGCAATTGTATATATGAAATTTCGGACATATGCAGGGAAGGCAGGGGTTTTCGGGAGCTAAAAATCGATATATCTAGCTAGGTTTAATTTTTAGGGTTCGAAAAACAAATTGTCTGTCTGTCCGTCTGTCACAGCCAGTTTTCTCCGTATCTACTGGACCGATTCAGTTGAAATTTGGTACACATATGAACTTCTGTGACCCAAACACGGACGCGTTACCAAAATTATAAAATTTTTAGTACGGGTTCAAACTTTTAGGAGTCAAACAAGAAAAAAAAAGAAGTTTTACGTGCATAGGCGTATATGGGGGGAGCCCAGCCAGCGTAGGCCCCGGCTCTTACTAAATGCTGTTACTTACAACCTACATAAATAAGTTGATAAATTATCCGGGGTGCAATAAATAACTCTCAAGCTCACTTACTACTCTTAAGTGTAGAATACAAAACCGAGCGATGTGAGTCAAAAAAGTTTCTTCTATTTAAGTATAACAAATCAAACCTAATGAGATGGAGTGCCTAAAACTTCAAGCTCTCTTCGCTCGCTCTTGAACTTTGATTTCTCTGAGTTTCTTAACCTTTCCTGTATGAGGTAAAATATAATAATTGCCATTACTATCTAATATAAATAACTTTTGGCCTCAAAAATATCAAACCTATCCGACAAAGGGTATGAAAAATTTCATGCTCGCTTCGCTCGCTCTTGTATTCTACACTCTCAAAATTGTGGAGCTTTCCTACATCAGTCAACAAAATTACTTACTTATATCGTCCCGGGCCCCGGGATTGTGAAGAGAAACTTGGGTCTTCTGACTATGACTGACCTAAAATTCCACTTTTGATACACACCGCAACGATTTTTCTTATTGGGCGTCGCATTTCAAGTTGGGGGCCAGGCCTCCCCTGGAAAAACTCCCTAGATACGCCAATGATAACGTGTGACATATCAAATGGCACGGCTTTCTGTGAGGGTCTTAATTTTTTTTTTCATAATTTTAAAATAAATGATTTTGAAGTTATTCAAGAAATGAGCTAAAAAGTTTTGAAAAAATCGAGGCAATAGATCTTCAGCTAAAGATTACAGGAAAACCTATAAGAAGTCTATAGTGTTAAAATATTGTAGCGGCATTGATGATGATGGCCGCTACAAGAACAACCAACGGAGCAAAACATCGCAACAAAAAGAACCGCAACGTCATCTATCCAACTAGCAGCGAACTAAAATCCTGCGTTGCTCAAGCTCAGTTTACCGTGCGATTTGAACATATACATCAGCCGGAATATTAACTATCGGGGCAGTAGCCCGCCAGGCATAACAGCCGCCTGGTCAGAGGATTATCCTTTTCAATTGAGGTGTGCGGGACTTTACTCTCTGTTATGTGTACACCCTCCAAAATAACACGTTCAAAAAAATTAAATTCGTTCGAAAACCTTTGCTCGCGAGTCCGACTCGCACTTGGCCAGTTTTTAGAATACGTCGTAAAAAAAAACCATCATCCAGGTACTGAGTAGTACCTGGATGAGTAGTAGTCGAGCAGGTGAAGGCGAGCACCATACGTCCTGACTACACGGGCATGCAAACCACCGTGGTGAGCTGCCCAGTGACGGTGGCCAAGAACATATCAGAGGGCCGAAGACTCCTGGTGGGCTGGGTAACTGCTGGAACCCAGACCTCTGAAGTGCTTCCGCTACCAAGGGGCAACCACGTGGGAGTTCAGTGTACCTCGGAGGTAGACCCCAGCGGTCTTTGTTTCCGCTGTGGTCAACTCGGTCACAAGGCCGGCTGGTGTAACGTTGCCACGTGTGTGCGGATGCAGGGTGAGTCCGTGCTGGACATTTCGTGCGCCAGCCCTGCTCTGTCACCGCGTGTCATCGAATGGCTTATACTGGTTAACAGGCTGAAGGCCAAAAATACCGCCCCAGGACCCGACGGCTTACCTGACAGAGCCTGGGTCCTGGTGGAAGACGGGGAAACTGGTCCTCATTAAAAAGCCGGGGCCACCTGCGGACTCTCCGTCCGCATACCGACCCATCGTGCTGCTCGATGAGGTGGGCAAGCTCTTTGAAAGAGTAAATTGCAAACCGCCTCGTCGAGCACCTAGTGAGGGTGGGGCCGGAGCTGGTGGAGAACCAGTTCGGTTTCCACACGGACCGCTCGACGGTGGACGCCATCATGCGCGTGAGATTCCTCTCGACGGGGGACGCGGTTTCCCAGGTCGGGGTCGTCTTGACGGTGTCTCTAGACATTGCCAATGCTTTCAACACCCTGCCCTGGAGTTACATCCGTCGCGTAGTCGACGCTTACTTGAAGGACAGAGCCGTCATCTACCCCGGTCACCTGGGAGAGTGGAATCGGCGAGAGTTGTCGTGCGGTGTTCCACAGGGTTCCATTGTGGGGCCGCTCCTGTGGGATATCGGCTACGACTCATGGTGGTATGGAGGCAGTGACTGTCGCAACCCAGCGCTGGACACGCCCCAATCCAGGTAATTAGTCCCCTCTTTGAGGAGTGGCTGGAGCGGCGCCACGGCGTCCTCACCTTCCGCCTGACGCAGGTACTTATAGGACACGGTGGTTTCGGGAGATACCTGTTTCGGATTCGGCGGAAAGACACGCCCGGGTGTCAACACTGCGAGGATCGCCTGGAGGACATGGTGGAGCATATGGTAGAGGTCTGCCGTGCTTGGGCGGAGTCCTCGTCGAGGCGATCGGCGGCGGCGACCACTCGCGGTTCAGTCTATGGTCCGGAGCGAGGAGGCATGGGAAGCGGTCACCTCCTTCTGCGAAGCAGTAATGCTAGCGAAGGAGGAGGCCGAACGTGTGAGAGAGAGGGAAACCTCACGACCCAGCCGCTTCAACAGAAGAAGACGCCCCGGGCGTAGGGAGTCGCAGGGCGATTTCCGACCACCGTAGGCGTGGGCCTGCGAACGGCGATCATTGGGTGGCTCGCTGTCCGATCAGAACCAGGCCCGTATCGACAGCGCGCTGTGTTCCACGCGCGCCTCAAAGAGTTGTCAGCATGGGAGACGGAGCGCGCTAGGGCCAGTGACTGCTGGGGGGCGGAATCCGTTCGAAAGAGTCACCATACCCTGGAACGCAAAGGACATTAGGAGGAACACTGATGGGTTTTAGTCAGTAAGAGTCTGACACTCCTTTCCACTCCGCCCAGAGCGGAAGGGGCCATTTGATGATTTCCCATCCTTAAAAAAAGTTACTGAGTAGTAATTGGTCTTACGACGAGATTATGACCTTACTCGAGGCCTACACCTGCCTTGTGTGCCACTCTGCGCAGTGACGCAGTGAGCTTTTAGGCATTCTTTTTAGGTTTGTCTTTGAATCGTGACTGTAACTTTGGAGTAACATTATTTATTCTATTGATTTCATGAATATATCATGGACTGCAGATGTATAAGAATAATATAAATTATCGATTGTCGTTCCCGAACGAAAACTGCCGAATGACAATGACAGCTAAATGACATTTTGCATTATTGAAAATCGGAATTTCGTTCGTGGTACGTGATTTTTCCGATCGGTTCTGCGGCATGATTCGCATAATAACTGTTCGATCGTTTTGTTTAGTTGTGCATTGCATATTTTTATGAACAAATATTAGGGATAAGTGCGTTTTCAATAAGTTTATTTAATTTTATGCGTCCTAAATAAATTGTGCGAGGTTATGTTGTGCCCTTTGCCTTTTCAGGGTGAAAAGTGAGTTTGTTTTCTTTATTTCCGTGAAACTCTGTTAATTCTCTGTATATTTATGATTTTTTTGTATTTATGGTATTACGCAACACGCAGCGTTATAGTACTGCTAAAATTTAGTGGTAAGACATCTTTATGACTGTCTTCGCAAACAATTTGATTACACGAATCTTGTTTCGGTTTTTCTGCAAAGTCGCGAGTGTTGACCTCAATACAGACAAAACATATAGGTTCAAGTGATAGGTATGTTCGAATATTATCATATATGCAGCTGACGTGACGTAAAACTTATAAATCAGCCTTTTCTTCCAACTTGTTTATTCTGAAAATATGATAGCATCAAGTATACAACGTGTATAGAAATTTACAG
Source organism: Lacanobia oleracea (assembly GCA_950371165.1). NCBI lineage: Eukaryota > Metazoa > Arthropoda > Insecta > Lepidoptera > Noctuidae > Lacanobia > Lacanobia oleracea. The sequence continues at coordinate 3,613,700 of OX493405.1, forward strand.
CTACAGATAACGAAATAAAATGTGGTTTATTTAGTGTTGTTACAATACTTTGAGGAGATTTCATGTAGGTAGTAAAATGATAGAAAATCTGTAATTTTTCATCATCAGTTGGAAAATGTCCACTCAATGGAAAACTCAACCACTTAAAGAACATTTGCCTGAGCCTCATCTTAAGTCTGCAAAGACTTGTTTGAAGAGAATATTACCAAATGCCCACATCATAATAACAAAATACTGTGTAGCTTACATTTTCATGTACTGGTTTAATTCTAAACATTGGTCTGCTGAAACAGAATTATTGATATTGAGATAATCTATTGATCCATTGGGATGTCACAATTGACTTAAAGAAGCAAACAATTTGCCATTACTTACCTGTTTTATTAGCCCTACATTTACTCAATTTTAACATGTTTAGAATTGAAAATTATACTATTGTAAAACAGAATGAATGTTTGCACAAGTATCTATGTAGTTAATGCAAAGTATACCTGCTTACTATACAATATGATGAGGTTAGGTATTGTTATGTGTTTGCTCTTGACTCTAGTCTAGGTCAGAGATGACAGAGACAAAGTCTATGATGGAGCGAGCTTACCCAGAAGGAGCCTGTTCACTCTAACTTAGGCTCCTTTCAAGCTCAAGGGTAAGAGACTATGCTGGTGTGATGCAAGATAAAAACAAACCACAAAACTAAAAATAGAAAATGCTAGTATTTCTGCAGATCTTTTCATCAGCTTGTTTTTTGAGGTGCTCGTGGCTCAAGAATAACAGCCGCACAGATTGATCTTCAAGGTTAAGCAACACTTGCCAAGGTTGGTCTGTGGATGCGTGACCATCTAAACATACCGAGTTTTCTCCGTGCCTTGGAAAGCACATTAAGCTGTTGGTCCTGGCTGTCATTTGTAGAACTTTGGCAGTTGTTACAGATTGTCAGAAGCCAGTAAATCTGACTCCAGTCTTGTCAAGAAATACCGTGTTACCCATTTCATGGGTTGTGGCGGTCTGGTAGGCAGCTGCTTCACATAAAGTACTGGTACTCAGCTGAATCTGATTTGACTGGAAGCCGACCCCAATATAGTTGGGAAAAGGCTAGGCTAGGATGATGATGACTAAACAAATAGTTGATTTGCTAAACATTTTACATTTCAATCACATTATACAGAATGTGTTAAAACTTTAGTGGACTAGTTTTGAGATTAATGTGGGTAGTTGTCAAATTTTTTTGTAATAATAAAGTTGAACAATGTATGCAAGGTGAATAGCGGATGACATTGCTATAAAAACTGACCAATAATCAAATTTAAACAGTTATTATAATTGAGTACCAACCATTATTACCATCTTGTACCTTGACATTGGCAAGATCATCAAATGTTTGTTGATGGCCTTAAAAATTGAATTAAATTGACTATATAGTGGGAGGCGAGTTTTCTTCAGTTTTTTAAATGGATATAACAGAGATAAAAGTGATGAATGGTTTATTACAAACTCGCTGTTCCCCCCTGCCTTTGCTCTCCTCAACTGGCTACTGGTTTTTTTGGTAAAATTATTCTTGACTTTAAAAACTAAATAGTTTCACTAGCTTATCTTGGGACATTCATTTCTTTAAAACAAGAAATATCACATGCATTTCTACTTAAAATTATCCACTAATCCTCAGAATTTTTGTAGTGAAAACTTCTTTAGTGACGTTGTGCACTTTTTTTGATGGGTGCAAAATGTTAAATTCGATCAGGACGTAACCTGATCGAAAATTCGTAAGACGTAGGGAAAGAAGCACATATTCAAGTTTTCACTTCTGCCAGCACTCCCGGAGAAATCCTCATGGATGATCTGCGCCCTGGAGCGGGCAGAGAGGTCACAGAGACTCTTACTGACTAAAATCAACCTGGTGTTCCTTCTCTCACCTACGCGGGGATTGCGGGAACTAATGCGACTTCCGTAATCTCTGGCTGGTGCCGGTGCTGGTAGCCGGCCCACCACTGCGGGCCACCTCGGGTCAGCAGGGGAGTGAGGTGTTTGACTCCCACCGCGACGTCAAAGAGGGGGAGTGGCGCACGGAAACACCACGCGCCACCACCTCGGGTCCGGATGAATGGTCGGCGACGGACATCCCCAAGTCCTCCGCGGCCCTGGACCCAGTTAGGGGGGCCGGGAGAGGGCAGCGTATGCACTCCTCCGACGCCCGGTTCGCCTGCTGCGGACCGGGAGAGAGGTCGATATCTCCCTGGCAGTAGGCTAGGTCGTCTCAGCATTTGTTCTTGGAAAATAATTGTGTTAATAATCTCTTTCATAGGTAATCACCACAGCCATGGACCCGAACATATATGCTCTGGTCCTGGACACCTTGAACCGTGCCACTAGCCAGGACACGGAGGTGTTGAAGCCGGCTGAAAAGAAACTCCAAGAATGGGAGGTGGAACCTGGCTTTTATTCTGTTCTCTTGGTAAGTTCCATGATATCTACTGCACTTGTCAACTAAGATCCCAGAACTGCTTTGAATAGGGCTGTTGTGTAAATCGTCCACCATTTAAACAACTAAACACTGTGCATATTTGACTCGAAACTCAAACCACAAGATCGCCACACCGTTATACATTCATGGCGATTGTGAAGCGGAGAATGATGCGGTTACGCGAAGGTTATTGCTTTGTTTCTCTCAATAGCTTCTTATTTCCGAGTCGACAGTTAACTCCTTACATTATTTGGGCTCAGTTGGGGTTGGTACTCTATTGCAGCATTGGTAGTATACCTTTATTAAATCCCCCAAAGTACAGTACGTCTACCATGAGTTTTATCAGTCTAAACTCGCTAGCGACTGCAGTTAAAAAAATGTATGAAAACTTAAAAAAACAACAACCATTTTTTTTTTAGTTGTTAACTAAAGTTTTACTTGCAACTTGCTTGGTTAACAACTTAAACAAATAAAACAGAAACTAGTTTTTTAAAAGTTTTCATACATTTTTTGAACTGCAGTCGCTAGCGAGTATCTATATCTATACTAATATATAAAGCTGAAGAGTTTGTTTGTTTGTTTGCTTGAACGCGCTAATCTCAGGAACTACTAGTCCGATTTGAAAAATTATTTCAGTTTTAGTCCGTTTATTTATAAACACGCTGAAACCAATAGGAGCGGAGCAGGAGCAGACGAAGTTGCGCGGGTCAACTAGTAGATTGATAAAACTCATGGTAGACGTGTATCGGCACTTCGGCACTCCATCGTGTGGCTCATGTTCTGAACGAGGGCATCACACCCTCATTGTTGACCCAATTTCTAAAGCTGAAAATGTAAATATAAATCTAAATATTTCTAAACATTTTCACAGAACGTCCTATCAAACCATTCAATAGACGGCAACGTGCGATGGTTGGCGGTGATGTGCTTCAAGAACGGCGTGGACCGGTACTGGAGGAAGAACGCTCCTAACGCCATCTCTGATGAGGAGAAGATAAAGTTGAGGCAGGGTCTCCTCACAACCAGCATCCTGAGTGAGCCTGTCGCTCAGATAGCTACGCAGCTTGCCGTTTTAATTTCTAAGATTGCTAGGTAAGTTTTTAAATCTTTATTTAAACCGGTCGATGTGGTGGCACTATGTTCAGCAGTGGACGTTTTTCGGCTGCAATGATGAAACTTCATGCACCAAGATTTAAAGGTGGGCCTGAGATGTTATCCTTTGTGCCAGCCAGGATTATCATTTTCGTTGAGGTTTATTATGTTTTTGGCGCAAGACTATCTGTAAACCTCCTTTTCTAGAAGCTTGATGAAATCATTGGCTGACAACTCCTACTATTTCTGTTTTGATTGAAAAAGCTTTAAAAACTAGTGTTATTTTTATAGCTGTTGAACATAGCCATGATCTTTGCATTTGCATACATTGATTCAAACTTAATGTTGTTGTGACACCTTTTAAGTTGGTTTTTCACTGCACAGTAACCCACCCTTCACCCCTTTTTTTTTGTTTTGAAGAGCAGAACAGAGCTCTGCTCTTCTTTCAGAAACTGACACGCAGCTTCCAAGAAATATGAACATTTTCAACTACCAAAGGTTCTACATTGACTGCTTCATACCAATACACAGCTTAAACAGCTTTGTTTTCTGCCTACCAGGTTGGATTGCCCCACAAGCTGGCCTGACCTAGTACCAGAACTAATGGGTGCACTAAAAGCACCCCAGCCTCTGGTACAGCACAGGTCTCTCCTCATCTTTCACCATGTTGTGAAGGCATTGGCTTCTAAGAGACTAGTTGGGGATCGACGCACATTCCAGGTTTGTATCTTTTTTCATTGTTTCCTAAGTTGAAAATGTTGCCAGGGTTGCGGGATCTGTTCGGAATAGTCACCGCGGCCCTGGAATGCAAAGGGCATTAGGAGGAACATGGATGGGTTTTAGCCAGTAAGGGGCCGTCTCCACGAGCGAGAGAATCGCGGCGATAATATCGTCGTGAGGAGACATAGAGTTGTTATAAAAATACGTGGCACGACGATAATTCTCTCGCTTGTGGAGACGGCCCCTAAGAGTAATACTCCCTCCGCTCCGCCCAGAGCGGAAGAAGTCATTTGATGATTTTATTAATATGATAGAATCTGATGCATCAAATAGTATTCACAGTTTATTGAAGTCAACGTTGAAAAAAAAAAGCCAGACTTGAGTTAAAACACCACATTTTCAACTTTTATCTGTGAATGGGTATTTTACAAGTTTTTGAGTGATTCTCTTGTGGTGGTTGCCTGAGTATTGTCCATCATATCGCGGTTTCGCGGTATTATGATTAACCGCGGCGGGAAAAAACCAGTGCGGCCCCAGCCTAAAATCGATTTTAATCGATATCCACCAAGCTTAATGGACTAAGATCTCAGAACATCCAGACCTTACATATTGTTTCAGTATCAAAATGTGTGGGTGTAATGTAAGTATCTACTTTGAACGTACGCAATATGTATATATGTTAGAGCTACATAAAACCATTAACTTATTTCACTCACTAGCAGGTTTGCGTATGTTAACCTTTTGACAGTCACGGTCGGCTACAGCCGACAAACGAAACAGTGCTCAACACGCACAATATTGTAGCAAACAATATTTTTAAGTACAAAATAAATATACTAAATCAAGTTTTTTGTGATTACGTTACGAGTAATATATTTTTTTTTAATTTAAAAAATGTGGAATGAAAAGCAACGATTAATTGGTTTTCGATAAGATGTTGGAACTCGTATTTTTTTTTTTGGGTATTTGCGCTGAATTTGTGCTTGGTGTGGGAGGGACGCCAATGCGTTTACGCTCTGGCGGTCAAAAGGTTAAAAGGACATACTAACACCACTCTATCCCACACTTATTAGTGAGAAAATAAGTAATGTCTGAGGGCTCTGGGATCTTAATCAATTATGATGAAAAGGAAAAAATTAACCTGTGACTTATAAAAACTCCACAGGAGTTAACCAACACAGTATACTCCTTCATCCTGACGCTGTGGCACGAGAACACAGAAGTGTTCCTCCGCCACATCCAAGAAGGAGCTGCCACGGAACTGATCACCGAACACCTGGAGAAGGCACTCCTCTGCCTGAGGATACTGAGGAAACTCACCGTGTTCGGCTTCAAGAAGGCACATGAGAGCCAGGACGCTATGGCGTTCTTGAATGTCGTGTTTGACCGTGCCAAGACCAGTTTAGAATGCAGTGAGTTTAAAACTTTTTTACTTAAAATTATTGAGCTGAAATGTCATCTGTTTAGTACACAATATGTAACAAAAATTCGATGATTTCAATATGATATGCAGAAGCCTGTTTTCAAGGCAGGCTACATTTTTCTTATAAAAACCTTCCACAGCTAACTTTCTTCTTTTGCCTGATGGGGGCCATCCTTAGATGGTCTTAAGTGATAAGATAAATTAAGTATATGTAATAAGTGATGCCAAAACTGCGGAATTTGTTCGAAAAAGTCACCGCGACCCTGGAACGCTATGGGCACTAGGATGAACACGGATGGGTTTTAGTCAGTAAAGTCTGACACTCCCTCACGCTCCGCCATGAACGGGAAAAGTCATTTGATAATTTCCCAAAAAAAACACGTAAGAAGCCATGAGAGACGTTAGAATGGCGGTACGGAATATTAGTTATGCACGAGTCGTGTCACTCTCCAGTGGTCGTTGACGACGACAGCTCTGACGCTTCACGTTATCGTTTCGTCATTCAAGACTATTGGGTTTGCAAGTTTCGTTCGCCCACCGTACATTGGTGAGATCACCCTGCTGCATTTGCTTCTGTGCTCATGACTCGTGCCGGCTACTCATCATCATCTTCCTGACCTATCCCATGTTATTTGGGGTCGGCGCAACACGTTTTCTTTCTTCCATTTTGTCCTATCAGCCGTCATGCTATCACTAACTCCCATTTCTATCACATCGCTCTTCACACAATCCATCTCGTCTCTAGATTACTAAAACCCCAGACTGATGTCTGGGAGGAACTTTTATCCGAGTGGCAATGTAGGTGGGAAAATTCCATCAAAGGCTGTCACCTCCACCAATTTTTTCCATCTGTTCGTGAGCGGCTGGACAGGACATGGCTGGACGTGGATCACTGTGTTGCCCAATTTCTCACAGGTCATGGCAATTTTAAGAGTAAATTATTTTCCTTTAAGCTTGTGGCCTCGCCTTTATGTCAATGTTCTACAGCTGACCATGAATACGAACAATCCGCACATCACATCTTATGGGAGTGTAGTCTTTGGCAAACTGAACGCAATATTATGTTAGATAGTATTAAGGTTACATCTGGGGTAGTTTACTATATGGACCTTGTTGAAACCAGAACAAATTTCCGTGCGTTCAAGCGATTTTGCCATACCTATTACTGGAATCAAAAGTAGCTCACAATTTAGGACCCATTAGTTTAAGTGGTAAGATATAATCCGTGGTGCTTGGCAACTGGGCTTACCCCAGTTGTATTTGTCCCTTGGTGCCTATTGGCCTAGTTCTATTCTGTCTCCTGCTTGATACGGAGGGAAGTGGAAATTATATATATTTTTTTTCCTACTCCTCCGCTGTACTTTTCTGATTAATTTCGTTGCAGGATCCAAGACAGTTGAATCGTTTCTCCGGGACTCGTCGGGTTTCATTGGCTCGGCGTTTTTCTGGTGGTCGCCACTGTTGATTCTGGCTTTCAGGAGTTGCAGTAGTTGGGAATGTGTGGCGGGCTTGTCCCAAAAAAAAATCCATCTATCTATCTTTTCTTCGGCCTTCCTCTCCCTCTCCATGTATCCACATTTACATTCATAACCCCCGGCCGGCCCGGCTACTATACTACCATTTTACCAAAACACCCAAATATTCTTTCAGGAAAACTACTCAAAGGCAGAGGCATATACCCGCTGGAGCTCTGCGAAAAATTCATCATACATTTAACAAAAGTTGCTCTTGGAGTGTTGTGTGCCCAGCCATTCTCCTACGTGCCTCTAATCAGGCCTTCCTTGGAGTTCGCACTGTACTACTGCTTCACGGAGCAGGGTATGGCGCTCATATACGAGAGGTTCACGATACAGTGCCTGAATATCGTGAAGGGAATCCTCCAGTGCGTGGAGTATAAGCCGCCAAAGGGAATGGATCAGGTCAAGGAGCCATGTAAGTAGTAAAGTAGCTTTTAATTTTTATAAGAGCTTTATCATATGAAGGACCGATCAGCTGGGTGTACCTGTACATCTTTGTCATTGACTTTACAATTCTATTATGCATTCAAACAATTGTTTAGTACAATATAGAATAATGTGGCACTGTAATAAAATATTAGCCTAGGCCATAACTCAACAAGTCTGCAAGCTCTGCTCCCATGTCGATGGCTGCCTATGGTGCGCCGGCCGTACTTATTATTATGTTACCTTGTTGGTGCTGATGCCCTGATACTTGTTGTTGTCCTGGTACTTTGGTGCTTTGTCTTCTTTTTTAGAAAGGAAGAAAGTAACTCTTTGATCTTTGAAGATAGAGGTGATAGATGATAGTACTCTGCCATACAACACATTTATATGACATGTGTTACTCATTACTTCTTACCAAGTCCTGCTGCCCTGGTACTTTCTGACATACCTGCAGAGCATTGCTTATCTTGTATCTTTTACATTAACTCTATAAGCTTACTAAGCGAAGATGGCGGTGTTACACGCTTACACTCTGCATATGACATGTGTTACTCATTACTTCATACCAAGTCCTGCTGCCCTGGTATTTTCTGATAGCTTGCAGAGCATTGCTAATCTTCCTGTATCTTTTACAGTAACTCTTCAAGCTCACCAAGTAAAGATGGAAGTCCTCGACGCGAACACTCTCTGTCACATGTGTCGGCACCTGGTGTCTCACTACTTCCTGCTTAGTGCTGATGACCTGGCACTGTGGGATGCTGAGCCGGAGAGTTTTGCTACTGATGAGGCGGGTGAATCTTGGAAGTATAGCTTGAGGGTGAGTATTTCTATGGCATCATCTATATGTTTAAAAGGAAAACTGGCTGACATATCGAGCCGAAACTACAGGGACTAGGAACATTACATTTTGCTTAAGGTTTTCTTTTATGATGTAGGTGAGCGCTAACAAAAGATTTTTGGAAATTCAACCCTTAGGGGGTTAAAACTAAATGAGTGATGAATGAGATCAAGACATAAATTTAAGCACCTTTCAAACCCTTTTTATTTTTTTATCTTTCATTGCAGCCCTGCACAGAAGCGTTATTCATGGAACTGTTCCAATTCAGGAACGTGTTAGCTCCGGAACTGGTACGGTTACTGGCGACCCTGCAAACGCAACAGATATCCCCTGACGATCTGCCTGGTATATTGAAGAAGGATGCAGTTTATAACGCTGTTGGATTGGCGGCCTTTGATTTGTATGACGATGTGAGTATAATGTGTTTTGAGTGATTTTATCTTGTCTTTGATGCTTAACATATGGCAAAAATAAATAAATAAATATCATGATAAATAGCTTTTGCCCGAGACTTCGCACGCGCATATTCAATATTCCCGTTCCTGTAGGAATTCTCTTGAATCACTGTCTATTGACGAAAACCGCATTAAAATCCGATGCTTAGTTTAAAAGATGTAAACATACAAACAGAAAGAGCAATTTTGTTTTACCTATAACTTCTATACATACTATATATTATAAAGAGGTAAAGTTTGTGAGGTTGTAGGGGGTAATCTCTGGATCTGCTGAACCGTTTTTGAATTTTTTTTACCAATAGAAAGCTACGTTATTTGTGAGTGTCATAAACTATATATATCTACCCGAAAAATACTGCCCTACGAAGTGGGCACGGGTCAGCCAAAACTATGTAAAGATAAAGATATTTTAAGATGCAGCCACAAAAAGAGTCCAAAATCATATTGTGGTACTTTAATGTCCCAAAAGCTTCCATCGGCCTAAGCTCCTAAGTTTTTAGTTCAATCTGGGCTCTGTTTAATAAACATTACAATCCGACAATTTTGTAAATAATTGACAAATTTGTTAAATTATATGACAAGTGCTGTTCAATAAACCTTACAATTATGTAAGAATTTTACAAGGAAAATCCTTACAAATATTTCCATTAAAAGTGCTGTTTAATAAAAGTTTACTTGTGCAGAAAACGCCTGTAGATTTAGATGATAATATTGTACCTACAAATTTGTAATAGTAAGTTAGAAATTACATAAAATTTAAGTTTTTGTAGAAGATTCTTAAATCGAGAGTAGATTTCATCTTAGAATTTAAAATGTTTAAAAATTGGTTTTAGCATTTGATTTACAGAATACTTTTCTATGTTTAGGGTTCCGTACCCAAGGGGTAATCAACGGAACCCTATTATTAAGCCTCCGCAGTCCGTCCGTTTGTTTATATGCGGGCTGTATCTCAAGAACCATAATAGGTAGACAATTGAAATTTTCACGTGCCACTACAGCAACAAATAGTAAAAAAAAATGAAAAATTAAAGGGGGCTCTCATACAAGAAACTTGTTTATGGTACGGAAACTTTTGTGTGAGTATCTGACTCGAACTTGGCCGGTTTTTTTTATTGAAAACGAAAGTCATGGAGCACTATATCAAATGTCTAATATTCATCATCACTACCTACAGGAGCTCGTGGCTAAATAATAACAGCCGCACGGGTCGATCTTTAAGGTTAAGCTACGCTTGCCAATGTTGGTCTGTGGATGGGTGACCATCTTAATATACCGAGTTTCCTCCGTGCCTCGGAAAGCACGTTAAGCCGTTGGTCCCGGCTGTCATTTGTAGATCTTTGGCAGTCGTTACGGATTGTCAGAAGCCAGTAAATCTGACTCCAGTCTTGCCAAGAAGTACCGTGTTACCCAGTTAATGGGTTGTGGAGGTCTGGTGGGCAGCCGCTCCACGTAAAACACTGGTGTTCAGCTGAATCCGGTTTGACTGGAAGCCGACCCCAATATAGTTGGGAAAAGGCTAGGCAGATGATGACTACCTACAGTCACTACACACTTTCACTACTAGTTGTTAGAACCATTTTTAATTAAATTTCTTCACTTAATGAATTGAGATACCAAATAGTAAAGTTCTGACACAAGGTGAGTCCACCTGTCAGAATTGCTCTACAATTTACAAAATATGTAAACTTGTAATTACAATTTTGCGTTCAATAAAACAGCTTTTCTTACAAATATGTAAATTGTCACCTGTAAAGAGAAAATGTTTATTAAACAGCAATATGTAAAATTGTAGCTAAAATTTTACATTTTTATAAGTTTTCCTCCATTGTAAATTTGTAAGTTGTATTCTTTACTAAACAGAAACTTGTAGACTTGTAACTTGTAAAATACAATTACAATTTGTAACGTTTATTAAACAGGGCCCTGCTTCTGTTTTCCTCTAGGTTGACTTCGACGAATGGTTCACGAATGTACTGAGTCAAGAGTTAAAAATCAAAGACAACAACTACAGAATAATACGAAGAAGAGTTTGTCAACTTATTGGTAAGCAACTTAGACAAAAATCTCCCTTAACCAACTATTGAAACACATCGATAATTTCTTATTGTCGCTGTCCATGTCAGGTCAATGGTGCGGTGTTCGGGCATCACAGTCACTCCGGCCAGCAATGTATGCGTCATTGTTGGAGCCTCTCAGTAGTGCGGACGAGGACGCGGCTGTCAAGCTAGCAGCGGCGGAAGCCTTGAGGAGCACCATAGATGACTTCAACTTTGACGTGGAACAGTTCGCGCCGTACGCTCCGCATGCGATCGCTGCGCTTTATGAACTCCTGGTACGTGATTTTAGAAGTAGGGTGTGATGATATTTCAAACAAAATGTATTGTATGACGTATGGCTTTGAAGTTAGCATGTTAGAAAAACTTGATAATAACGAAAGTCGCTACTTCAGTAAGGCGCCTTTTGACCTCCACGTCGGCTATAGCCGACAAATGAAAAAGTGCCCAACACGCCACCGTCGGCTATAGCCGATGATAATATAAATATATTAAATCAAGTTTTCTGTGATTACGTTTTATTTAAAAAACTATGGAACGAAAAGCAATGATTAATTGGTTAACAATAAGATGTTGGAATCCCTATTTTTTTTAATAAGGATTTGCGTTGAATTTGTGGCTTGGCGTGAGAGGGACGTCGTCGATGCGTTTATACTCTGGTGGTCAATAGATTAATGTCACATTCCGAAAAGGAACATGTGATTTCCCAAATAAAATAAGACGCGCGCCATGCTCCGTGTTCCGCACTGCAAGCGCAATGCAACGCAATCCTTGCGTTTTATGTACTCCTGGTAATTTACGACGATGCCGATGTTCGGCGATGCCCTTGATGGTTAAAGCTACATGAGCTTTGCTGCAAAATCAAGACAATATGAACTTGAACTAACATAGTCTCCTTCTGGGGCGGTCAGGTAAAATATAGTATCTTCATAAACATTTGATTCCAGGTGGAATCGGAAGAATGCGACACGAAGATGCACGTGCTGCACGTGGTGTCGTACGTGATGGAGCGCTGCGGCGCGCGGGTGGCGCGCGGCGGCGGCGCGGGCGCGCTGTTCGCGTACCTGCCGCAGCTGTGGGCGCACGCGGCGCACGCGGCGCACAACATGCTGCGCGCGGCGGCGCTGGCGGCGCTCGTGCATCTGCTCAAGGTATTCCTTAGCTTGGGGACGTGCACGGCGTTAGCTATGCCATTAGTATTGCATATTTGAATCTTTAAGGTTATGAATACTATACTGAAATTTCCTTCAGATACATATGCATGAAAAATGGTAATTTTCTCAAACGTGCTTGGAAATTTTACCATTATTTTGACAACCTTCTTCGAGATAAATCGAAATTGCTATACTGGCCAAATAAATTTCATAGTAAACTCATATCTGTCGTGTAATTTAAAAATGAAACGGTCTTTTACTCCTAAACATGACAGCCAAGGGAGGTAAAAAAAAATGCTCATAGTCCAGTCATTATAGTAAGTTCACCTCGGAATTCGAGATCCCCAGCTGTAAGTCTGTAAATACTTGTATATTGACACCCTAAAGTTTTCTTAAAACCTACATATGGTAGGGTGTACGCAACTATTAAATTTCAAGGTCAAAGTTCACAAAAATCGTTTTTTTGCGCCATACCTGGGGTTCCAAATCATGCCCTAACCAAATTTGAACTTGATAATATACACGTTTGAAATGTTGATGAGCTGCACTTGTTGGTGGAATATTTGAAAGCTGCACAGGTTTATTAAGTTTTGTAGACTTGACGTAATGCATATAACGAAGATGATCGAGACTTTTCACAGATTTCGGAGCATTATAGACTGCCAATAAGGTTTGAGTTCCACTCTCTAATAATCTCTGGGCCGAACAATTTTCTTCCTCAAATGCTGCAGCTAGTTCATCCAAATTTGTCAGTTTCTCAAAAACTTTTAAAAATATTTTTTTTCCCTTATTAAAAATTTTCATATATTTATAATCATTGATTTATCGATAGTTCATCAACTATATATGGCGCGTTTTCGACCGGAGGCACCGCTTGACCTGAAGTGATGCTGTGACCGCGCGCCCTCCGCCCTCTATCTCGAAAACGGTTCACCGCATGAAAAATTTTTTTAAACAAATTTGTAGACAATTTTGTATTCTACAATATTGATAATAAATAGAAATAGAAAAAAACCCATAGGAAATGAGATATTTACAAAAAAAGCGCAAAAAAACGATTTTTGTGACCTTTGACCTTGAAATTTAATAGTTGCGTACACCCTAGCATATGTAGGTTTTGAGACAACTTTTAGGGTGTCAATATACAAGTATTTACAGACTTACAGCTGGGGATCTCGAATTCCGAGATTCTTACCTAATTTAAGCTTAAATTACTGGACTATTATGTTTGTGTTCATTTGTTTCACGCGGGAAAATTTTTTGTTGATCGTTGTTCGTCATTCATTTGAAAAGTATTAAATTTGTATTATAGTTTCCGCGCATTATTTGAGAAAAGTAACGTTGACTTCATCTGACTTGGTAAAAATGTACCAAATTTACCAAGCCAGATGACGTCACGTGTGTTTTCAACTCGCTGTAACCTCTTTATTTTTGATTACGTGAAAAAAGAAAAAATACGTTATAACACGTATTTTTTGAAAATTTATCAGATTAATTAGATTTTTTTAGTAAAAATATATATACAGAGTTGATACGACAGAGGGGCATTAAATTAAACTACGTATACTATACGTGTTCAGTATTAATTCGATACGGTACAAAAACAAAAAGCGCCATAAATGAGAAAATATTTTTTTCAAACAAACTAAATGGCTTGCAAATCCGAATAAAACGCAACCACCCTTTGTAAAAAAATGACACTGACCTTAGATACCGCTAGGTAACAAAGCGGCGACGTCGCGCGCGCGCCGGAGCGCGGTGTGCGGTATCTCGTGTGCTCGGTGGGGGCCGGGCCGGGGTGGCGGCCGGCGACTTAGGCCTCCGCTCGCACTGGCTTTTATGTTAGGTAACGTTTCGAAGTACGCGCACAAAAACAAACACACTAAATATTTAACTTTTCGATGTGTCCTCCATTCACATTGATGCACAAATTATACCGACGGAGAATATTGTTATTTATTTTTCTAATTAGATCACTGTCCGTCGCTAAGCACTTTAATTTGTGAAATGCTAAAATAATCCTATTTTTTAACTCATCAATTGTATTTACCTCTGAGGCATACACTTCACCCTCAAAAAGAAATCCATGGGAGTGAGGTCCGGAGATACTAATACTAAATAATAATAATCCTAAGTTACGTGTCCTATCACCATAAAAAACAGTCAATCACAAAAAAAACACTAATACTTAATAATAATAATCCCAAGTTACGTGTCCTCTCACAATAACAAAATAAAATTACAATTGTTTGCGCGCGAATTCCACAAACTGTACGTTCCGAAAAACAAGCGTCGGCGCACTGAGGGACTTACCGATCGCAAAAAACAAGGATGCAACAAACTGACCTATCTCTATTTCTTTCGCTCGCTTTATGTTAGTCGCTTTCGTAGTGAAAGTGCAAGTGTGTGTGTATTGATTGCTTCCTTGTTTGCATTGCCAATTTTTAGTGAATGTCCTTCGAAATGCGTCAGAGCGGCAACAACGCATTGTAGATTTATCGTTGTAAGGTGCATGACCTATGCTTAGACGATAATCAGCTGTTAGAAAAGATACATCGTGTTCAAACCGTGCAAAAACTTTAAAAATCATTTGCGACTAAACTACTGCTCCTAATTAATTTATTTTTGGTACAGAGCTTGAAAATGGTACCTAGTATAGGCAGTTTAAAGGAAAGCCCCTCTGTCGTATCAACGTTGTATATAATGGTGTATTTGATTGATTTAAAAGAGTGTCCGTGGAGTTTCCTGCAAGTTCTTCTTCAGAGATGTACTCTTCGGTATCTGCGAATAGCTTCACCTCTTTGACTGAGCGACCATGACAATAGGGTATTTTGCAAAAAAAAAAAAAAAATTTCGTTACGTGACGTCATGTGGCTTGGTAAAATTGTATCAAATTTACCAAGCCACATGATGTCACGCGTGTCTTTAACTCGCTGTATCCTCCTAATTTTTGGTTTACGTGAAAAAATAAATAAGTGTTCAACATTTTTTGACAATCTTTCTGACGGATTAATTTCATTTTGTAAAATACCCTAATCAAAAGTGCCTGCTAATGGTATAATTCAAATAATTATTTAAGTTTGAGTTTACCCAACACAACTTTCAATAAATTTATTTGCCAAAAATACCCTCTGCGTACATCTTGTTCCCGAATGTAACCCACGCTCTCATCCGCAGGCACTGGGCGAATGTCCACCGAACATCCGACCCTGGATCCTGAGCGTGGTGAACGAGTCCAGCAAGCTGTCGGAGGCGGCGCACGTGTACCTGCTGGAGGACGCCCTGGAGCTGTGGCTGGCCGTGCTGGAGACCTCGCAGGCGGCCGACCCGCCCACCTTGCAGCTGGCGGACAACCTCTACCCGATACTAGGTACGCAGGGTAGGCACTGCTCTCATCATAAGAGGTAGCGGGGCCGTTCATGTATTACTATGCTTATTTTTGATAGTTGACCTGCGCAACTTCGTCTACGCCGCTCCTATTGGCCTTAGCGTGATGTTATATAGCCTATAGCCATCCTCGACGAAATAATTTTTCAAATAGGACCAGTAATTCCAAACTCTTCAGCTTTATATATTAGTATAGATGACATGGGGGACGGGGGGGACGAGGCTTAAATGGTGATTACGTCACCAATATTTACTTCCTTTTTTGTTTGCAAAACTTTTTAGATTTTATTTTAGCATAATTATGGCTAGTTAGTTGTTTTTACTCTCACGCGATGTTCAGTAAGAAATAACAGAAGTGGGGATTAGGTCTCGTGCGAGTTAAAACTGTACCAATGCTTACTTAAGCATAAGAGGGGGGGGGGGGTAAAAGCTTTGGTTACTATGTTAAAAAAAACTAAAATTCTGCTTACGTAATTCTTGAACGGCGCCTGAGTTCCAACCTTGGGTTATTGGGTTATTTTATAGGTTACATAATTAATAGGTGTGGATGCGATAGCTGAACTCCTACTTCTAACTCTTGGTAGCTGAAATAAAACTGATATCTGATGAAATATTTTGTAGAAATACGATGTAACCGTTCATACTCTATGTGATCCTTGGCGTCTGTTTTAGCAACTCTGAATGCGATGTACAATATAGAATGTTTGTGAGAATTACACAGCAGAACTTGCTTGATTATCATTAAACAATTATCTTTCACTAATTAGAGCAACAAAACTCGAAAGTAATAGTTACAATAAAATTGACTTACGAACTATAGGGAGCGTGCAGAAAGGTGGCAGCACAGAAATGTCACTGTCAAGTATGTTTCAAATATAAAATTCGAAATAACTACGCTAGATGGCACAGTCTTCTTCGCGCACGTTCCCCTAAACTGAGTGTGCTGGTACCACAGATGGCAGCACAGTAGCGTTAATGTCAAGTATTCTGACCATTAAAACTTCGAATATGCGACACTAGATGGTATAGTCAACGCCGTGCACGGTCCCCATATTAGTAAAACAATATGAAAATAGTACAAACACAGTTAGTGCCATCATTAATGCAAGATCATGAGCCCAGCCGGAACCTTGCAGCATCAGTTCACAAACACTTCTCCAAATCATCATCATCATCATATCAGCCGAAAGACGTCCACTGCTGAACATAGGCCTCCTTGCGCTTGTCGCCATAACACCCGGCCCTGCGCGTCTCGCATCCATCGTCTACCCGCGACCCTCAGCAGGTCACCGCTCCACCTTGTGTCTCGGCCGCGCCAGCGTGGCGTCTCCCGGCACGCGGTCGCCACTCCAGAACTTTCCGGCCCCATCGACCATCTGTTCTGCGAGCAATGTGTCCTGCCCACTGCCACTTTAGTTTGGCGATCCTTCGGACTATGTCGGTAACCTTGGTTTTCTTGCGGATATCATTATTCCTGATCCGATCACGCAAGGAAACTCCAAGCAATACGCTCTCCATTGCCCTTTCAGTGAGTTGAAGCCTTCTGATGAGGCCCATTGTCTGCGACCATCTCCAAATACTGTATGTTTCTCATGAAAGACATTCCAAAGAAAACTATGATCCTTTAATTAAGCCCCAACTCTATGAAGAAATCTACCAAATCTTTGCAGAACAATCATCTGAACACCTTCGGATAGTAGTGTACATAATGCAAGCCTACACGCTGCTCTGCCCTGAGGAGTTCCTGTCAGGCCCCGGAGCCAAGTGCATGGCTCTGTTGGAGGACATGCTGAGCGACATGCGGACCGAGGGCGTTATCACTGTGCTGAAGATGGCGGAGATCTGCATCAGCGTGAGCTTCCCTGAGAGGAACGCCTTCTTAGGAGTTAAGGTCATTTGGCCGATTCTTATTAGGGTTATACAGTGAGTACTATTTAATTAAATTTTTGTTTTATGATAGTTGACCAGGCAATTAATGTAAATGGAAAAACAAAAACAGTGTTTTGGAACAGACAAATTCATAGAGAAATCCTCCTCTACACAGCGCTTTTTATATAGAAACTTGTTCTATCACCATGCCTATGTATTTCTGTTGCTAAGCCACGTTACGGCGTTGCCGTGTTTAATTGAAGAATATGGTTGCCGATGTTAATACTAACACAAGTGTTGTATCAGCATTAACTCTTTGTAATGCATCTATGATGCTTCTTCAGATTCCATAGGTAGCTGTGACCACATTATTGAGTTGGAGCCTGTGTTACTTTATCATATAGGATACAATTTAAAATATATCCACACGCTTTTATTATTACCGCCCGCACCGCGCCTTGAAAGAACACTTGAGCTGGCCAAATGTGGTAATAACTTCAAAAAGAACAAGAGGCCAACATATTCGTACTGATGGAGTAACAACTTCAGAAATCACTGTACATAGTTGTCACAGCTAACCTCACGTCCCCCCCCCAGCTGCGTGCTGGAAGGCGACGACCTGCCGATGGTGCTGTCGGTGCAGCTGAGCGTGGTGGCGCGCGTCATCCTGCGCTCGCCGGAGCTGTTCTACAAGGCCGTGGGCGAGGCGGCCGGCGGCGCCGCCGACTGCGACGGCGACCCCGCCAAGGTGCTCGCCAGGTTCCTGCACGTGTGGACCGAGAAGATGAATCTGGTTACGCAAGTCGAGAGGTGGAAGGTTGTCGGTGAGTACTTGATCGTTCATCAATAATTCACTTAAACAAAAGATGTAACTGTATTTATACTTGCACGCCGAAATGAAAGGCACAATAACAGAACAATTTTGTACATTTTACCAACCTTCTGGTGGTTTGCCGTATCGTGTCGGCCGGTGCCATATGGTGCCATAAAAGAATAATACCATCCCATCACTTCCCGTGGGTGTCGTAAGAGGCAACTAAAGGACTTGCCAGAAAATGAGCAACAGCAAAACACAACACCATGCACTCCGATCGCCAACCCGCCTGCCAAGCGTGGCGATTATAGCATCCTTCCCTTTTGGGGGAGGCCTATGTCCAGCAGTGGACATAGTGGTGGTGGTTTTCGGCTGATATGATGATGAGAATTACCACCTTCTGTAACTTATTTAAGCACATTTTTTTTTTGACGTGACATGATCGAAGGTTTAGCGAGACAGCCAGCCAGTATTTTAATCACCTACTCTTACACAGATTAGGAAACGTGTCTGTCTGCTTTTAGGGCTCTAAACATTGTATACTGCTGGGTTGGTTGCTATGATGAAAATGAATACGAAAACGTATAAAAGCTATACACAAAGTTAGGCATAATTATATTGTGAAGATCTCTTACAACTGACTGGCATGACAATGTTGTGATATGGTTGTACGTTGTTTTTTAGAAGATAGTTTCATAGAATTTCGTTTCATAGAATTTCGTTTCACATAATTTTTTTCTCGTATTATCATTTCATAGAATAATCAAAACGCAGAATACTTACTTTGAATAAATTTAAATCATAGATTTTTGTTACAAATAAAATTTGTTTCGATATTTATGATATCATAGAATTACAAATCAAATATTCTTTATCCGCATAATGAGTAGTTAACAAAAAACTTGTTACCAAGAAAAACATTTCATCAACTGATAGTTTCTAAACGTTTGACAAAATGCATAACCCTCCTATAAAATTACAACATCGCAGTCACAAAAAAAAATGCGGGTAAATACTACTCAAGTAAAACTTTTCATTCGGGCCCGCTCGACGGAACCCCGCGAACCGGCAATGGTGGCAAATGGCGATGAGAATAAAAGACAAAACTATGCAAACAAGCATAACCATTAATCCAGCAAGCATACAGCTAGCATGCAGGAAGCATACAGCAAGCAAACAACATGCAGCATGTAAGTAAGCAAGCATACAGCACATAAACGAGCATGCAACATGCGTAATGCAAGCAAACATGCAGTATGCAAGCGACCATGCAATATGCAGAATGCAAGCAAGCATGCAACATGAATGCAGCAAGCATGCAGCAATCATGCGGCATGCAGCAAGCATGCGGCTTGCAACATGCAGCAAGCAAGCAAGCAAGCAAGCATGCAAGCAAGCAAGCATGCAGCATGCAAACGAGCAGGCAACATGCAGAATGCAAGCAACCAACACAGTATGCAGGCAAGCATGCAACATGCAGCAGGCACGGTTTCTGTCACGACTCCGGCGCTGCGGTGCTCCGGCGATCCCACGCGAATTATCGTCGCAGATGGTTATAACACCTGCTCCTCAGCTCGCGGACCGCCTCGCCCCTCCGCGCCTACGCGGGGGTTTAAATTATACCATCTACACTCTAGGGGTAGGGCAGACAAGACTACGTGGGGTCGGTTTTACAGCGATTTATTTCTGTCACAAATTTTTTTAGCAAACATGTAGATTTTTTAAGATCATAATATTTTATTTTGGTTAAATAATATTTTATAAAAATGGCAATATGTGTAGTTAAATTCTGCCATCTTAAAAGTATGAACAATAATATTTAATTATAATTACATTTCACTGAAGTATAAATTACTGTGGAAAACAACACCGCACAAACAATATTCGTTAAAAATTAATTCTACTGTTTGCTAAGATTGTTAAATAAAAAAATGTGATCATGGAATACATTTAATTGTGTTTCTGTGAAATAGGTTTCATTCAAGTAAATAGTCTTTGAAATAATAATATTTGACATAAAATTACAACAACCAAATATTATGTGAAACATTTTCTGCGAAACGATATTCTATTAAATTTCTGTCTACGAAACAAGGGTACACCGTTGTGATATTTTGTATCATACTACCTTTTGCCCGCGACTTCCTACGCTCATATTCCGTTTTTTCCCGTTTCCGTGGGAATTTCGGGAAAACCTGTCTTAGTGTTCTTCTTACACTCACCAATGAACGAACCTACATGCCACATTTTAGTTTTGTATGACCAGTAGTTTGGGCTCGTTCGGTAACGGTAGATTTTTTTTAGGATGATTGATTTTGATTTTCAATTTTAATAGAATAAAAGATATTGAAAACTAACGCGTATGCATAAAAACCGCTAATTACAAAGCTACCTTCCTTTCCTTTGTAGATCAATTCTTAATCAATGATTATTCGCTACAGGTCTAGGATTAGCAGCCCTGCTGACGACACAGAACGCGACGGTGTTGCAGCGCTTCCCCGCGATACTGCTCAACTTGGCAGAAGTACTGAACGACGTCATGAAGGCGGAAGACAACGGCGCTTACGTTGAGTAAGTCTTTGTTTTTTAATAACAGGTGCGTTTGTTTGTAGTGTTCGCACCGTAAACGTCATTGATGTTGCGTGCGCAGTGCCACGTTGCTACCAACGGTACTCATATTCCATAATTATTCGGATTATTAACGTATCTATGATGACGTAAAAGATTCAAATGCGATGAAGACATAACGCTAATCAATAAATAAATGACAAATGGGTATGAATAATATAAAATTAAAATTCTTAGCAAAACAATAAATATTTTGATTTGAAATGACAACCTGGAAATCATTAAGTCAAGAGTGAATAGGTTACTTCTAGGCAAGCGTGCTCCGTCTTCGATCACACCATCGCTTACCATCAGGTATGATAATGGTCAAACGCGTGCCTAGCAATAGTATCAAAAAAGAATGGCCAGTACTGCAGAACGGCAATTTCATAGGTAAAGACTTGGTAAAGACCTGTTACTCGTATTACTCATATCTCAGCCCGACGGGAAAAGGATTCTTAACAATATTAACTTTTGAATTTTGATTGGTATCATTGTAGAAGAAAGCTCTGTTCAAAATTTTTCCAGAGTTTATAATCATCCCAAAAGATATTCTATGATCTTGTACAGTTTGTAATAATCTAATAATTTATTGTTAATTTGCTATGTAGTTTGGGCTCAGTAGGTTATCCACGTTTATAGCGGCATCAGTAGTGCTTTTCGGTAAAAATCTCAACAAGAAAACTTAAGCGAGGTTTGGGGCTGTCAACTCCCAATATCAGTTCGAATAACAGCTCACTGTTAACCCGTCAGGCATCGAGCACGGAAGATAATGAGGGCTACCGTTTGCAGTTGGCGCCATTGTCGAGTAAGGTTCTTAATCATACCATTAAAAGTTGTTATTACGCGCATGTGAACAAAGTCAAGCGGTTTTAGGAAAATATTCACAAACATCAAAATAAACAAGTAAATAAACTCGCGTCAATAGCCAACCAACAGTGAAATTTGACAATTAAAACCTCACACTACACTAGCGCCTCAGCTCGTGGCTAAATAATAACAGCCGCACGGGTCGATCTTTAAGGTTAAGCAACGCTTGCCAAGGTTGGTCTGTCGATGGGTGACTATCTTAATATACCGAGTTTCCTCCGTGCCTCGGAAAGCACGTTAAGCCGTTGGTCCCGGCTGTCATTTGTAGATCTTTGGCAGTCGTTACGGATTGTCAGAAGCCAGTAAATCTGACTCCAGTCTTGCCAAGAAGTACCGTGTGGAGGTCTGGTAGGCAGCCGCTCCACGTAAAACACTGGTATTCAGCTGAATCCGGTTTGACTGGAAGCCGACCCCAATATAGTTGGGAAAAGGCTAGGCAGATAGCCTACACTAGCGCCTCTAGCGGCGAATCCAAACACGATAGCCCTCATTGTAAGACAATGCGATTTGGCTCCAATCGGGCCTTACGGTCCTTGACTCGCTTCACTTTCGACGGCAAGATTTTTATCAAATCGACCGACAGCGACGTTCATGAAGTATTCAATGGGGCAGGTGTATAGTAAGTATACTTGGACACTCCAATAAGTGGTTCATATTTTGCACACTGAACTCAAGTTTCATGTTAGACGAATCTATAAAAACTTTTTTGCAAAAAAATACAACTGACTTCCAAAAAATCAGGGTTTAAAAAAGATATTTTTGAAACCCTCACAGTAAGCCCTTTCATTTGATATCGATATTGTTCATCAAACTTTTTTTTTAATATTTTCTAGTTTGACCCCCAAAAGTGTAATAAAAATTTAATTATACCAAATAAATATGATAAATATTGTACCAAATTTCAACAGAATCGGTCCAGTAGATCCGTAGAAAACTGGTTGTGACAGACGGACAGA
Source organism: Lacanobia oleracea (assembly GCA_950371165.1). NCBI lineage: Eukaryota > Metazoa > Arthropoda > Insecta > Lepidoptera > Noctuidae > Lacanobia > Lacanobia oleracea. Next base: position 3,636,340 of record OX493405.1, read on the forward strand.
CAGACACATGAGTGATCCTATAAGGGTTCCGCTTTTTGTTCGGACCCCTAATAACAAAACACTAAAAATACTCGTATATGGCGTTTTTGGTTGTTTTTTTTTTGTTTTTTTGCCAAAAACTTCCGAAATTAAAGTTATTTTATACTATGTAGTGTTTTGTTTTTTGAAGGTCGGTTGTATTTTTTTGTAAAAGTTTTTATTTTTCACTTTTAGTTTTTTTTTTCACGTTTTGAACTATTCACATGTGCTTACCCCTATACAGCGTACCGGCGTGATGTTATGTTATGAACTGGTGTAAACAATAGATAGGCATGTGATTTGAGCAATCCCGGTCCATTTGCTATAATTTATTGAGGAGTTCCGTTGCCTATCTCCAAATTTCTTCATCAGATCTTCACCAAAATGAAAAACTACCCAAATCGCTTCAAGTGTGCCTATTAAAATTTGAAGAGTTCCCTCTATTTCTTCAGGATCTCATCATTAGATCCTAACTTGATGATCATGGGACCACCTGTGTCCCTTTCAAACAACAAAAAAAACCCTGCTTTGTCGAAAACTATCTAGTGCGAATCTCTCAACTTTAGAGCGCTAGTCTTGGCATCAGTATAAAGTTCTTTTATGTATAATAACCGGCACGAGTCGTGTGTACACCCTCCATTGGTCGTTGACGACGACAGCTCTGACGCTTCCCGTTATTGGTCAATCAATGCTCATCGACTCTTGGGCTTGCAAGTTTCTTGCACCCACCGTAATGTACGGGGTGTGAGATCACTCTTTTTTTAAGGATGGGAAATCACTAAATGACTCCTCCCGTTCTGGGCGGAGCAGAAGGCATTGTCAGACTCTTACTGAATAAAACCCATCCGTGTTCCTCCTAGTGCCCTTTGCGTTCCTGGGCCGCGGTGACTCTTTCGAACAAATTCCTGGCAGGAGTGAGATCACCTTGCTTCATTCATGTGTGCTCACGACTCGTGCCAGTTAGTATAACGTCGTGTATGTTGTCGCAGCGCCCTGCTGGCGCCCCCGGGCTCCAGGCCGGCGTCCCCCCTGGAGGGGCGCGGCGGCGCGGCGCGCTGGGGCGACGCCAGCGGTGCGGCCGGCGACACCCCGCATGAACTGCGGCGACGCAACCTCGTAGCCACGCACCCTGCGCACACTATTGATCTCAGAGCTGTCACACATCACCAGGTAGGCTATACTACACTAAAATATAAATACTAGGTTTTAAGTATTGGTCTGAAATCTGAAGTTCAATTGGCGCAAGCTATCCATTATATCGGGCGGCGATCCGGATTCGGGTTCCCTTTATCTGGCAGAATCCTGATGAATATTTAATATAGATAATATAATTATTGTTTGACCGAATTGACAATGGCATATTTTATCAAATATGGTCTTAAACAGTGAATATGCGCTACAAAAGTTAGTGATGAAAAACGAATCTCTACAAAACCGCGTCCACGCGGCCACGTAGTCATTGCCATTTATTACACTCTAGGAGTAGGGTAGACAAGCCCTACTCTTAGAGTGTAATTTAAGCACGCGTAGGTGCGGAAGGGCTAGGCGGCCCGCAAGATGAAGAAGCCGAAGCTGCGGTACACAGTTAACTGTTTTGTTGAGTGATTATACATGCAGAGTGATAATTAGATAATGAATGAAACTAAATACATTGCTACTTATTCTAATAGTCTTATTAGTAAGCTTCTTAAGCCTGCTAGATTGTGTGATTGGATCGCAGATTCCTGAGGGGTCGGTCTATCCGAGTGGTCATAGATGGCTGCTCGTCAGGGCTGCTGGATATTAATGCCGGGGTTCCTCAGGGGTCGGTGCTTTCGGCAACACTGTTCTTGCAATATATTTATGATCTGCTTAAACCTGGTACCTTTGGGTACGCAGACGACAGCACTGTTGCTGAGAGATACGTGTCCGACGCACAAGTTTGTGGGTCGGAGATCTGGTCTCTCCGGGATGATTGAGCGGTTGAACGTGTCCATACAGGCTGTCTCTGAACGGGTTGATGCCAATCTGGTCAAGTTCAATACTGCTAAGACCCAAGCGTTTATTTTTTCCGCCGAAAGGAGCCAATTCCACCCAACTCCATCTTTTCGAGGTGCAACCGTGCTGATAACCGACAAACTTGAGCTTCTTGGGTTTACATTAAAATCTACCCTCAATTCTGGCCCTGTCATAGATGCAAAAGCTCAAGCGGCTGCAAAAAAGTTGGGGATCCTAGCAAAGGTGAGACGGTACTTCACGCCGGAACAGCTGCTCAAACTTTATCAAGCGTAAGTTCGATCGTGTATGCAGTAGTGCCGGATCTGCCAGATACCAGCTTGATGCCCTTGAGTCAATTGAGAAACGAGCCAAGAGGATCATCGGCAATTATAGGCTCGTCGAGTCGGAGCTCCAAAGTCTTGAGCATCGACTACGAGTTGCTAGCCTGTCGGTTTTCTACCGGTTGCATTTTGGGGAATGTGCCACGGAATTGCATAATTTAATTCCGCCAAGCCTGTTCCAACATCGGACCACAAGACGAACGGCGATGCGCCACCGGTACATGGTGGACATCTCACCCACACGCACAAAACGTTTTGGGAACATATTTATAGTGGGTACAGCTAAGGAGTCTGGAGTCTTTGTCTCTGTCATCTCTGACATAGACTAGAGTCAAGAGCAAACCCATAACAAACAAAAACAAAGGAGTGGAATTCTCTGCCGGAGTCTGTGTTTCCCGATAGCTACAACCTAGGAGTCTTGTAAGTCAAAAGTGAATGGGTTACTTTCAGGCAAGCGTACTCCATCTTCGACCACATCATCGCTTACCATCAGGCGAGATAGTGGTCAAACGCGTGCCCATCAATAATAAAAATTAAATATTTATACGCGGTTTTCAACCAATCATATTCAGCAAGTTGTCTTAAACTCGGTGAAAAGCAAAAATAAACTATATTTATAAAGCAACGATATCCAATTTCAGCTGGAGACCCTGAAGAACCAAGTTGGAGCAGAGACCTTCGAGCGTCTAGTACAGTCGACAGATCGAGAAACACTGCAACAAATACGAGAATACATACCTCTCTGAATGTAACATAGGCTTATCAAATATTGTATTGTATGGTATAATATGGTTCGTTTCGTGTAAGTTTGTCGCTCTGAAGTAGACTACAAATGACTGCGCAGAACGTGACTGACTTGTGTGGCCGATGTCTTATGACTGGTACGAAACTTTACATATTTTTTGACGTCACTGACGGACGACGTGACGGTGACGTGACTGATGTGTGCGCACGGACCATAAAAAAGCAGCGTGCTATGTCATGTGCATAGGAAAGCCTGGTTTCAGAGCGGCAAACTTACGTGGCGTGTACTTGTACCGTTGGTGTTAGAATGAATGATGAAGTACTGTTGAGTTTACAATGGGTTTAGGCCGAGCCGTTTGCTCACGAGCTAAGGTAATTTTAACAAGAGCTAAGATTTGCTGCTTGTTAAAATGTTGTAGCGACTTCAAGAGTTAAGGAGCATTCACACACTAAATCAAATAACTAAGGAATGGTCAAACAAAGGCAAATCCCGCTCGTCAAGCGGTATGCATCTGTACGTCGATTTTTTAAAATTTATCAGTAAGGATGCCGTTATTCGCGACAATGAGGGTATTCAGAAAAAAATACGCTACCAGTTGGCAGAGGCGAGAGGTCTTCTTCCTTGAAAAAGTGACTTTGACGTAAACATGACGTTTATGTTAATTCAATAAATGACAGAAAACATTAACGTTTGACAGCTACCTGGACCTGACGCCTCAGCGCTGTCACCTGGTGCTTTTATCAGGAAACCCTCATTAGAGCACCTCCGTACAAGTAAGCTGACAAAATAAGCGGCTCAAGCGGCAAGCGAATTTCTTCCCACATTCCGCGCAGGATTCGCTTGAGTTTGACTAGAGCGTTATGCTTTAAAAGATCGTGTGTAATTTGATAATAACTGTCACTCCATGACTCCAGTCTTAAGATCCTCATTCTAACACCATCAGTACAGATTTATAATTATTGTAACTATGCTTTTCTATCCCATCGTGTCGACATGACCTCGACAGAGCTACTATTTATATTTGTACATTTTGAAAAACTTATGCTAAAGTATTTAAAGTTGAATTTCGCTTCTATATGTCAACGAATATATCATCTTTATTTAACGAATAGTTTGGCTTTTAATTATAGAATTCGATTTGATGTTCTTTTGTTGTTAAATGACGTTTGGCCTATCACTTCTCGCTCGCACACAGTATGTTTAAGCGAGACGCAAGATTATAATTGGAAAATAGTCTCATTAGGCTACTCTCGGTTATTAGAACTTTGATAAAGCATCTAATTAATGAATTTGCTGTGAAATCATATGAGAGCTGCTATGATTGGACACTCATCAACCATTCTTATGAAGAAATGCGATTTCCAGACATTTTTGAAAATGATTCCAAAAACCGGAGTCAAGTTGACATCTTGCATTTCATATTCAAAATATCATTGACATACAGCTATATAGCTATTAATACTAAAAATAAATATGTTCTATGTATGTATTCAATCTAACATTCAAATTATATTTAGTTTTTTTTTCCATAGCTCGTTTGGGGCCGTTCTAGTATTACGTAAGCTGAATTTAGGCATTTTTAATCCCCCCACCCTCCCCTTGTCAACGTAATCAAAGCTCTTACCCCTCCCTCCTATGCTTACGTAAGCGTTGTTACTCGCGCGAGACCTGTTTCCCCCACTTATTATCCCCATTTTATTACTTACTAAACATCGCGTGAGAGTAAAAACAACTAAGTAGCCATAATTATATCAAGTTAAAATCTATGATTTGGAAGCAAAACACGTGTATACAAAATTTCAGCTCAAGAGGTTGACGATATCTGCTTCAAAATTGAATAGCAAGATTACACCCGAATTGCAAGTTAAATAAAGTCTTTTAAAAAGGAAGTAAATATTGCTGACGTAATCACCATTTAAACCCTCCCCGTCCCCCAAGCCATTAAAAATAAGCATGGTAAAGACCTCCCCACCCCCCCTCCCCCGGTGGTGCTTATGTAAAACTTGAACGGCCCTTTTACAGTATGTGTGTGATTTATTTAATTCATTTCCATTTTCAGTTTCAAATGAGCCTTATCATAATAATATTTGATCATGAATATGTGTATAATATGTGATATACTCGTAATTACTATATCCTATACTTTACTAGATTTAATATAGATGTCATGTACTGGTATTCTGTGTATCTCGTTTTATATTTTATTTTTTAGTTATATTTTTGTTTTACGTTTATAAATAAACAAAGCATTTTTTTTTAGTTAAGAGCAACGGCAATATAAAAAATATTGGTGAACATACAAGAAAAAAAAAATACATTATTTAGAACATAAAACCTCCTTTTTCAAGTTAGTGGAAAGCCGAATGAAATAAACTGTCGGATTTTACCAAAAACAGTTTCAGATTAATGTAAAAAGCAAACCATTGAAAATAAAAATAACCGAATTGCATAATTGCATAAAACGAGGTAACAACAGAATGCTAACAGCTAGAAACATAGATTATATTGCACACACTACTAACTTACAACGACCTTAGTGTTACTTTAACAATTCTTAATGGGAATATGCTGGTAAACAATCATGAAATTATTTTTTAAATGCCTTCATCAACGGTAAAGTTATAAAGGTTAAAAGATTACAATTAGAAAGAGAAGTCCGATATGAACTATGACGCCTGTACAGCTGCCATAGATAACAGCGGTTTCGCGAGAGGGACAGATATATTTGTTTAAAATAATTATATCTTGTTTGTTTATCGAGCAATTTTGATTTTATTTTCACTGTTCGTTTATATTTTTGTATATTTTTAGATAAACAGATTAGACACTAAATATTTTTTTTCATGCATATTCCCTACTCTGTGACATAAGAGAACGATTGAACGCTACTACGCAAATGAATATCAATCACTAATCTGAAATTATACTGCTGAAATCGATAAATTTATCCTTGTCCAATCATTGAAGTATATCTAAAACACGATGAACGAAAATATTAACAAGAAATTGTAATCGATTACAAATGATGAGACTTGGTTGGTGGATGGTTGGGTTTGACAAGTTCTCAATTGAGAAACAGTGTGTTAGCGATATCAGCGCGTATTAAATTATTAAAAAAACACTAAAGTGAGTGTTCACGAACATTTAAAAAACATGCCTAAAAAGAAAGTGGCGTTAAAAATAAAACTTCTTTATTGCCTTTAAAATAAATAAAAATGTCTAAAATAAATATAACGAAAACTAACCGATAGAAATGTTTAATCTAAAGTCGAAATTGTTTTGCTAAGCTTAAGAAAGTGTGTGTATACGATTTTGTTTAATAATTTAGGAGAAGGATTCGTATTAATTTGTAACATTTCTTTTAGAAATAACTTTTCCAATTGTTATGAAATAGTACGTAGGTTTAGATTCTAGAACGAAAATTATAGTAACATTTGACTCCTCGCGCTTTTGGCGGAGTTTAATTATTTTTTTTCGTTTTAATTTGGCCCGTTAATCCTTCCAGAAACCGGATGTAAGAAGTACTATTTTGTATTATTGTGAAAATATGGTGTATATTATTTCTTTGATAAAAATAATAAATTAAAAAGTCTGTCTGGATTTTTTTTCTTGATTTATACCACTCTTGAATCAGAAATATGCACCCTATTTTCCTGAATTCTTTTATTAAAGCAACCAAAATATCATCGTAATAATACGAATCCTTAGGACATGGTTACATTACATGTAAAAGCAAACAAATACTGTCTAAAGTGCTAATTTCGTGGCAGAAAATTCAGTTATATTTGTCTTACATTGAATGTAACCCAGTACCGTTAATTGTAAAGCATGTATGTACTATGTACGAACACGATTCCATGTGTGTGATTGTAACATATAAATATATAATAATAATATACTGATGCATATTTTTTTAACGCTCGTATGTGTATTCTTAGCTTGTATGATATACGGGAGTTACCTGTATAACTAGTGATTTCATTGCACTGAAATAATATTGTATTTATGTATTGAGGAGATTTTTAACGTGTTAGTCTATGGATCATCATCATCATCTGCCTGGTCCTTGTTCCCAACTATATTGGGGTCGGCTTCCAGTCAAACCGGAATCAGCTGAATACCAGTATTTTACGTGGAGCGGCTGCCTACCAGACCTCCACAACCCATTAACTGAGTAATACGGCAGTTCTTGGCTAGACTGGTGTCAGATTTAGTGTCTTCTGACAATCCGTAACGACTATGTATCTCTGTTAGTCTATGATGGGGTTTTAAATGATTGACTGGACCGATATGTTGTGCATGTACTGATTTTTCAAAAATCCCCTAATGCAGTTTTATTTTTCATCAAAATCTAGCTCAAGACTCCTTTAAGTACCTTTATGTTTCGGATTTGTCCATCAACGTCTTAATTGAAAATTCACACAATACAAAGTAGTTTCAATTATTTTTTTAATGATGGTTAATCATCAAATGACTCCTCCCGCTCTGGGTACAGCAGGAGGGAGTGTCAGACTCTTGCTGACTAAAACCCATCCATGTTCCTCCATACCCTTTGCGTTTCAGGGCCGCGGCGACTTTTTCGAACAAATTCCACAACCCTGGCTGACATCTCCAAGCTGCTTATGCCATGACTGAAAACTGCTAGAGCAGTTTATCAAGCAGCACAATTAAAAAAAAAAATATTCGAGATGGTATTTGTCAGTCACAAAAGCACTGTTTGCAACTAGAATGTTGTTTTGTACCTATAACATCATGCTGAGTTATTAAGATAATAAAAAAAAAATACGATTTCTATTCCGTAGACCAAACACGTTAAAATCTCCGCCTAGCAACATCTTAGTTCGCTCTTTAGTAAACCAATGAAAATAATTTGTTTTATAGAACTAAATAATAAGTAGATATTACGGTAAAGCCATCTGTCCTTCTAATACAAACTAGTTACGCTCTTATTGTAACAGATATAGAGTTTATAATTGTCAGACGGATGAAGCTAGCCTGAATATCTGAAGTAACATGTTGTTAATATTTACCTATCTTTAACTCCTATTGAAGTCTGTGTTCCTGGTATATTTAATTTTTATTTGTGTTATTTTTACAACAACAAATATATGAAATGGCAGTTTTTATGATAAGGTAATGAAACACTAATTATTACACAGAAAAACCTCACAGAATTTGTCAAAAAAAAAAAAAGAATTTGATTTCTTTTCGTTTCAGACAGAATTTGTAACCTTTTCTCGACGGAATATTTCTCGTAGAGTACCTAGCAGGTTTATTATTTTAGAACTTGTCAAATTATTTTTGGTCATCAATATACAGCAGTGATAGTTCTGTAAAGAAATAACCGTGTGTACTAAGGTGAAGTGAACATAAGGTGAACTGTATGAATCCAGTCAAGGTAAAATAACAGTTCACTTCAAGCTCGCTCCCACCTCTAACTGTGAAGTGTTTACACTATATACCGGTAGTTCCCTTTTCTGATTGTATATTATATTTACTACCTAGGACACAGACATACTGTTAGTCGGAACGAATCTATTCAAAATTACCTCCCTCTCCTTAGTGTAGGCCTTCCAGGACGTCTCGACGACTGAGTACTACTAGTACTAGCTACTACTACCACTAGTACCTATTCTAGTGTAGGAATGACGCAACTATTCTATTGTTAGATCTAACGCAAATTATAGACGAAATAAATTGTTTTACAATGCGATACTGGCGTATTATTTATACCTACCTACTTAAAAAAGGGGCAAATACAAAATGAGATAGTTCCTCCCCCATCTATTCAGCTGATCTATTTTTACAAGGTTAAGTAATATATTAAATTTCTTAACGTCACACCACCTACTCACGAACAAAACACATAAAATCAGGATACTCCTCAAACGACGACTGTCGAGTTCAGACCATGACAATGGTCTGAATAATCACCAACCATCACTAGCGCTCCTATTTACGCTTCGAGTAATTGACAATTATTGAGTCCCGATTCTGAGGAGTTCTTAAAATCCTTCATTTAAAACCAATAGTAAGAAAAACGGTAAACTAGGATGGTCAACAAAAAGTTATAAGAAGGTAAGTGTACCTACCGAAAACGGCCAGAGGGTAGAGCCTCTCTTGTCTAGAGTTGTCTAGAGACAAGTTGGATTCCTGTTGCGTGGTGAAGGCGATTGTCGCAACGTCAAAAATGTATGACATTGAAAAACGTGAACAATGGGATCACATTTTGCTAATCTCGTTGGCCCTAACTCACTAGGACTCCATGGTTGCGGCCACCGGTCGCAACAGCAACATGTATGCAGTTTATAAAGGGCTGGTATCATGCTCAGCTTGGTTGCGCAACTAAGTTGCCGGCAACCATATCACCCGCTGTTTGTTCAACTGTTTCTAGCTTGGTAGCTCAAGACACCACGGGAGCGCGACTGGTTACGCCACTATGGTGCCTAGTGAGATAGGGCCCTTATATTTGGTATTTCGACAAAAATGACAATCCAATATGCCGTGGATTGACATTTTTTCTAGAGCATCACAGGCGATCGACAATGTGCCATTCTGTCAACGATATACTGTGCTTAGGCGATCTTCGAAACGTCAAAAATGTACCTATGAGATTGGCAAACGTTGTCGAAATATAGGTATGATTTACGCCGTCGAAATGTCACAAATTCTACATCGACTATCAAAGTTCTCCGCGCGATTTGCAGTTAAGCATATGCTTATGCTCAGCAGTGGGCGAAGTAGGGTTGGGGAAGATGATGATGACGATGATGACGATTTAGTAGGTACAACAGCCCAACATAGATCATCCTACTGTTGACCACCAGACAACACCCGTCTGATTAGAGGAGGTTGCGGAACTTCCCACCATGTGTGCGTTCTGCATACCTTTAAACTGGTGACCCCTGTATAATATATTATCGTTAAGGTTGTTGGACCGATGACCTGGTGAAGGTCGCGGGTAGCCGATGGATGCGAGACGCGCAAGACCGGTCGTTGTGGCGACGCTTGGGGGAGGTCTATGTCCAGCAGTGGAAGCCTTTTGGCTGTTATTATGATGAAGGTTGAACACAAAGTCGCTTCAGTGTAAAGCCCGCTGAACACTTTACTAAAGTCACGGTCAGTGGTCTCTGTTGTCGAACTTAAACTGCTAAACTGAATGCAAACTCATTAATTTAAATGTAATCCATTGAAAGTTTCTCGATAACACAGAGTGGCGGTAACAGCTATAATTTAATAATTCTAATGGCTATTATTACTAGTATCATAACGATATCGACGGTGAAGTTATGGTTTTGTCTTGATAGGGATTTAAGGCATAATATAGAGCTATAGGAGAAAATTTTAATAATTAATTTTGATGTTGGTTGGCAAACTTTATCATTAGGTACAGCCAAGGTGGCCCACGTGCCGATATAGGGTCGTGCGAGGCCGATATAGGGCCGAAAAATCTGTAATAAAAAATGTCCGTGTGGGATCTGTACTAATTTTCGTCTTTTTCACTTTCGTCCACGTGAAAGTGAAATATTGTCCTAATGTTGTAATCCAGACCAACATCTACCTGTGTGCTTAATTGCTTCACAAACATGTAAATAAATGACCTTCATTTAAGTGCACAAGTACCTATGCTAGCATTTATTGTAAGGTTAGATCGGACCGCACGTTTTTGTGACGCCACAAATTGGCCTGTTGTTACGGACGTCTTAGCTAAGTTAGGATTTAAGTAATGTTATATGTGTGTAAATAAATGATCCCGATAGATTTAAGTAAACTGATAAGCTAGATAGCTGAAAAGTATGTTGTAATGTTATTTAGGTTGATATTAATGGTATTTAGGTGATATTAATGTTACTGAGTGTTTTAGACTAAAGTATGACCACGTGCTATTTAAGGACAAAATTACCACGTGTAATTTACCATTGTAAAAGGGCACAGAGCGCGAGCAAGTCCAAACATGTGCGGGGTGCAAACAAACGACGCGCTCACGCTGCGCTCCGATTGGCCGACGGCAAACCAAGCCGCGCTCTGCGCCCCCTTCTACCTGGGTTAGCCCACGCTAACCCGGCCTTGTATAAAACAAGTGTGGCTTGCTGCGCGGGTCTCTTCCCCTATCAACACTCGTCACGCAAACATTCAGCAGCAAGCCAGTCCCGAGGCAACCAGAAATAAATTAAGAACAGTCAAGCTCGGAGTTTTACTCAAAAATATACAGTCCACCTTGTCACCTGTAATTGGCCCGCTTCGTCTGAAGCCAACTCATGAACTCACCAAACAGTCGGCTATCATCGGGAGCAGTCGTGTGCGAAATCCCGTGTTTCTTCTAAGGCGAACGCAACGCGTGTAACAAAACGTTCCGAGGGCCCTATCTTTACTACCTATTTAAATCTATGTGTGATTGTAAGAAATTACAGGAAAGTCAAGTCCTTTTATTAATTTAAGCACGAAAACTTATGTAACTAGGACTTGCAACATAAGGGCTTTACGAAAGAGGTGCAAGCGTTACGTTTCCACTTACTAGAGAAGTGCGGCAAGTATCTAGATGACGTAGGTAATGCCAATTTATTGAAAACGGAAACGACTAAACGTCGGTGTGGATCACAAATGCAGATTGTTATGTGTTTTCATCAGTGAATAAGCACACAAAGTTACTAACGCTAACATCTACAGACCTACCTGATTTGTAGACTGTAAGTTGTACGAAATTACCTTTGGATTTGCCAATGTGAGACAAGACAAAAATCTAAATTGATGACCTTACATCGGCATTGGCGCGAGACCTTAGTAAAGGACACACGTGCCCCTTAAAATAAAAAGAAAACCGAAAACCTTACGCCCTTCAAAGACTTCAAAGCAACTTCAACTAAAATACCTAACCTCCCAGATTTGTTGCGTTTTATAGGTCTCTAGGATCTTGAGAAAAATCTTCTCGCTCCAAACTAGCTTAGTTTATACGCTCGGCGGGGCCTGGAGCCTCGTCGAGTGCTACCCGCCTAATGGGGATGCATTTTAAAGGCAGAACTACATGGAGGTTGGCAGCGGGCCACGAATCCCAAGTCGTGGAAATCAGGACTTGGCGAAAATTGATTCTGTGTTAGCTGATTAAAGTAGATAGTGTACGCTGGGGTTTATTGATTCTTTTCGGCTGTGTTTTGGTTAATTTTGTGTTGGGTTTCGTCGGTGTTTGAGCATCTGAGATTCGTGTTTGATAACTGAAGGCTAATTTTTTGACAAAATTCGCATTCGCATCTCAATCATAATATCTGTCGAAATTACTACTAATTTCCCTGAATTTCGACACATTGTGATTATGATGCGAATGCGAACGTTGCCTGAAAATAGTAAAATTGGTCCTCTTATGGTAATTCTCATATTTTAATGCGCATTCGCATCGCAATCGTAAACTTAATTAAACACTTCTAATTTCCCTAAGCGAAATCAATGCCAAATACTTGTCAAAACAAGTATTTGGCATTGATTTCGCTTAAAGAATATAATTGAATACTCTTTATATACTACTCTGTCAAGAAAGTACCGGAAAAAGATCAATAATACACAAAATGTCTGTTATTCATCCAAATTTATTTTATCACCTTCAAAGTATGCTCCTTTAGAAACGATACACTTGCGCCAACGAATAATCCATTCATCAAAACATTTTTTAAACGCTGCTTGCGATCGATTGAAAACGGGTGCCACAAAGTGGTAATTTGAGTTTAGGAAAACGAAAAAAAGTTAGCAGGAGCCATATCTGGTGAATATGGTGGTTGCTGGATGGTATTTGTTGAGTGTTTGGTTAAAAATTCGTTCACAATGATAGCCTTGTGCGAAGGCGTATTGTCGTGGTGCAAAATCCAAGAATTTTCTTTCCACAAATCTGGCCTTTTTCGTCGAATTTGCTCTCTTAAACGCCGCATAACGCTCAAATAATATTCTTTATTTACCGTTAGACCTTCCGGTAAGAATTCAGAGTGCACAACACCGCGACAGTCAACATGACTTTGACTTTTGATCGACTTTGGCGTGGTTTTTTCGGTTTCGGTTCAGTTGGAAGGCGCCACTCCGAAGCTTGTTGACTAGTTTGCATGTCAAACTCGTAAACCCACGTCTCGTCACCAGTAACAATGCGTTTCATGAATGTTGGGTCCGAACTGACTCGTTCTAGCATGTCCTCAGCGACTTTCATGCGATTGAGTTTTTGGAGAAAATTCAGATCTTTTGGGACTAGCCGAGCAGCAACATGTTTCATACCCAAATGATTAGTTAAAATGGTACGGTCGTGAGATACAGAAAGTTCGGCGGCTATCTCTCTCAGAGTTGAATGGGGATTTTCAGTCACTATTTCCTTCACTTTTGCGATGTTAACTTCAGTTGCAGACGTTGACGGCCTACCAGAGCGAGGCAAATCTTCCATCACATCTCGACCGCTTTTGAACGCTTTGAATCACTCATAAGCACGAGTTTTTGATAAAGTCGATTCACCGTAAGCCTTCTGTAACATTTTCAGTGACTCCGAACACGAAATTCCATTGGCGATGCAAAATTTAAGTCAAACTCTTTGTTCGATATTTTTGTCCATTATGAAATTCGCAATACACACTATATATGATATTACTAAAACCAGCACTGTATTTAATATAAATAACAGATGCAACTCAAACTCCGCGCCAAAATGGAAAACAGTTGTGCCAATCTAACAACTACAAAAAACAAAAATTTGAATTTGGAACCATAAACAAATCATCCATTCCCGATACTTTTTTGACTGAATGTATATGTACACCATATAAGTTACAGGAAAAAAGAAAAAGAAGAAATTGGCAAAAAAAAAAATTATTTTAGAATTAGATAGTCCAGGCAAATTAAGGGTTTCACCTCGGAATGAGAGATAGTCGGTTATAAAGTTGTATTAACCTTTATTTAGGCACCCCAAAGCTTGTCTCAAAACCTACTTATCTTAGGGTGTCAAAATAAAGGTTTATACAAGTTTATACCCGACTATCTCTCATTTCGAGATTCTTACCTAATTTTGACTAATTTGCCTGGACTATAGAACGCTAGAATTACGAAAACTAGCCTTCTGTGTAAGGCTGAGCCTTGTTGTTGCCTTAGAAACGCTGTATTGGTATAAAAGCTGTTGGTGAAGCATTAAAAATAAATAACGCACTCACAGACACTAGATCCTGATTTCTGATTTAAGAATGTGAAGCAGATTTTTTGTCACATTCGATTTGCGCAAATAAACGCTTTTCCTTTCTAAAAACTCTTGCATCTTGTGCATCAAACATGCACGCTTGTATGTTTTACAGAAACTAAATTTGTATACCAGCGACATATTTTCAGTATGTTGGAAAACAATTTACGTAATCTCGTAAGTAGTTCTAAGTAGAATATGACTTTCCAAGTTAAAACAATTCTATTTTCATGTCTGTCCGTCTGTCTATATGCGGAAGGCACCGCTGCCTAAGTTTTCTAGAGTAACTTTAGATTACTTCATCTTTGTTCCATATGAATTTATTTTATCTGTCGTTTTCGCACTTAATTCTTATGGTGGACCAAAGTGCGTGGGCCATTGTGGTCATCATTCAGACTAGCTTATCTCCCTCTGGAAGCAGATTAGGGCTTCTAGTTTGTTCAGGATGAATTCGGTGATCCGAGGGTTTGTTTCGGAATTACGATAAAACCTGTGCAATCAACAAATGTGCAAAACCATTTCCTCCGCCTCCATGTATGAATTTATCCTATTGTACGTTTTAAAAATTGTTTTAATTTTTAAATGAGCTGTGTACTGTTTTACACCTTATTTGCCTTTATAATATTAGCCTACATGCGACTGCTGAGCGGTTGCCTAGGGAGTCCTGTTGATTTCTTCAGCAGCATTTTTTTAGTGTCAACTCCCCTTTAACATCTACGAGTACCTTTGTCATTCGAGAAAACCAAGTGCCATGTTGTTTTGAGCATCACAAATATATAAATTATACCAAAGAACAATAATCTCATTGGCTCTTGGACCCATTCTTCCAAGACAATGACAAGACTGCTCAATTTACGGTAAACTTTTATTCTAAAGTTAACAGCTAGGCAGTTTAACGGTCTCCTCATTATTTTCACGTGTAGAACAATCAAAAACTCGTTGGCTTATCACGTGAGCGAGAGCAACCTTAGCTGGTGTTATCACGAGCTGGGTGTTAGCCAACCACTGCAACTTATCTGGGTGGAAACAATGACTGTGTTAAGAATATTTGTGAGAAAGTCTGTAAAAGTAAAGGCGTTTTGAATTCCTAAATGAAAATGGATTCATTTATTGAAGAACCAATTAGGAAACTTTTGATTATTTAAGGGTCACCATCGACTAGAAAAGAAAATGAAGAGTTTCGTTGAAGAAATCTTTCTGCATGTTTCTGTGTGACTCGGATAAGTTTCAAATTAATAGTCAATATCTAGCATAAAACGTAAGTAAATCCTATTCTTGATAATTTTACATGTGTGTTTTACATGAGACCCAGGTTTCTCCCAACTCGTTCCTCGTTCGGCGTCGTTATTTATAAAAACTTGTGTATATAGTTCAAGTTTTTTAAGGTTTATTTACCAACAGCTTCGGGCAGACATAGCTAGGTGCCTATGTTTTCCTTATACCATGTGCGACTTAACGTAAAATTCCCCTACAAAAACTCACACAGCTCACATCACGAGTTTTGTCGCGAAACTCCGATCCGGTCAGCATAGAGCCGATGAATAATAACAACATATTTATCAGAACCGCTCGCATTTATCACCAAATGATATTTATTTCAAGGGTTCGTTACGCGCCGGCTAATTGCCGCGTCCCCGGACCGGCTTCCGTCCATAAATTATTATGTGGCACAAGTAGTGGGGGGTTAGCGTGTAGTGGATTGACTTCTGATCTTCAACTTCAGCCCGTTATGTTCTCCTGGTAGCCTCGTGGCTTGTCACGAGAAGATTGAACTGAAAAACGACCGGTGTGTCTGATCTGAACGACTGACGTTGAATCTGGCTGTAATAGTGAAAAATCTGGTCTGCCTTCCATGTTCTTACTTCAGTTAGTAGTATTTTTTTTTTATTTGCCAGGCTTCAAAAGTTTTATATCAGTGCAGATACTGTTGACGGAAATGGCGCCTGTAGAAGCGCTATGCTACTCTTTAATAAATTTTACTAAGCATTTTGTTGGTTGGATTCCAACACCTTAATTTCAACACCTAGTACCTACGTCTTGACTATAGTTGTAGAATGAAGCAGCTGTTTTGGAAGCAGGCTTTGATTCCAAATATTTCTACCAGGGATTATGAGCTCGTTTAAAATCGCGGTCTTCTATAAATCCGCTTTATCCACATCTTATGGCACACGCCCCCGCGACAGCTCCAGGCTCTCGTGTTGCCGACGCCATTAGTTTTGTTTCTTGCAGACTACTCCCGGATAACCGGGACTTTCTCAAGAATAAATTAGTTAATGAACCGGAGGAATATTACTCTACTGGTTGCGCAGTGGTTATTTGATAAAGGTGTTGTTATTTATGCTCCGTTGGACCCATGTTATACTTATATTACAGCCGCCTGGCTTGAGTAACTCAATCATTTTGGCGTACGGCGTGTGTAATCGGCGGCGAGATTAACCTTCAGCCGTGTTCTGTTATCCTGGTACTTTGTTCGCTGTTAACCTGCGGATTACCATGCTAAAGTTTTTTATATAATGTTGATGAAATAATAAATTAGATCTTTTTATAGAGTCAAGCGTGAACTTAATAGTGCTAGGTGTTATAATAAGACCTATTATTTATAAGTACTTATTATTTGTTACCTACATGTTACAGGTGTTACTCGGGTGAGGTGGGGCTAGTCAAAATTTGCGACCTTTCAACCGCATGATCATATCAATCTCAATTTAAAAGAACCTAATTAATGAAAAAGTATCTATATTGGTTTTCATTATGGTTAATTATTAGATGAATCAATTTAGCTCAGCTTTTCTGGATTGTTCAAATCACTAATCCCACAGAATAGATCAGTTCTTTGTAACAAAAGTTAAATTGAAACAGAACCAAGTTTTACGTATAATTTCCGTTGATTGTTTAAATTTTATTTTCACGTCGTCGTCGTTTCAACTCTTTTGTGGCCTCGACCGTAACTCGTAAACTTGTTTTTATTCGAATGAAAGGAAGTACACAAAATATTTGTGGGCCTACCTACGGTGGGTTAGTAGTATATATGTTTAGTTTTTCTTTTAAAGTAAAGAGAAATATCAAAAGGCTTGCTAGAAAAGATTTCCTATAAAAATAAAACTGAACTTCGTTCTCGTACAACTTCAGTTTTTAAAAGACGCAATTCAAGTTAGTCTTTTAAATGTTTAAGGAGCAGTCTACTGTTAAAAATAAATTAAACCTTTAATAGGACTGAAAGGTTTTACTTGCAATACTGATGTAAATGAGTAATTATTATTTTTAAGTTTCTGGTCTGACGTTAAAAGGAAAGTCGGGAGATTAACTTTTGATTCGGTTGTTGGCAAGACCTTTTCACCTTTAGCTAAGGTTTTGTCAGATCCATTTTCCAGTTGAATGTTATCCATCTGTCTTCATTATTATCTTTAGCCCTTGTCAACTCACTGTTGAAAATAAACTTTCTACCTTTTCATCATTTTGTGGTATAACATGACACTCTTTATTTATGCATAATTATTTATTTCGTCACTTGTTCATTTGAACTTCAAATGCTTTTTAGAGGACAAGCTACTCCATTTAATTACTAAAAAAAACCAATTCAAAATTTAAACAACCCCTGACAAACATACCTACTCTGTAAAGTAAAAAATAATATAATTTTATTCAGTTACGATTATTTTTCCCCAAGCGTCGTCGCATCAGACGGACACAGATTCACACGTCAAACTGATAATGCACCTCTTTTTGTTGGAAGTTAAAAATAAACAACGAAGCACGACTTACCGTATTAACAGAACTGAAATACTGACCATCTTTTTATGTAAAACAAGAAAAATAAAATATTTGATCCAATATACTCTATAATATCTAGTTACGAATATTTTGGCTCAAGCGTCGGATAGGTACAGCAGTGCGATTCTGTAAATATTTCAAAGTGAAGGCTTGGGTGAAGTGGTCACGAAGTGAGCTGTCAATCCATGTTATCAAAATGGAATGACAGCTCATTTTGTGATCACTTCGCCCAAACGTTCACTTCGACATGTTTGCAGAATCGACCGATAGGTACACACGTCGGACTTATATCACCCCTCTTTTTTGTCAGGGGTTAAAAATGAGCCACGAAGCACAACTGGCCGTATCAACGGAAATTGCAATCAGACCATCTCTTTATGTAAAACAACAAGAAAAATAATTAAAAAGGCGTATAGAACAGCCGAAAGCCTTCTCTCAGTAATTACATTGCCCCTTCCTTGACGCTAAGATTTCACGACGGGGTGATTTAAAAATAAAAGGCTCCCAAGTTGCCTCTTCCAGGTCTATTTAGTTATCAACAAAATTGTCTAGTGTAGGTAATAAGTTTTGTTTGTTTAAAAATAAGCGGGTTTGTGCCTCGAGGTGGAGACTGGACGTCATCAAGATGTTGAGCTGTGCGGTGTGATGAGCGGCGTTGAGATCGCTGAAACTTTAAATTATTGCTAATTAGAAATAGCTGGAAGCCATAAGCTGCGTAACAGTGGGATGAAATGAGCTGACAGATGCACTATCAGCAGCAGAGTGGGGCGATTGTGAATGACAATTAATTAGTTATGAGAAAAGGATTTGACTAGAAGACATGTAGGTTCCTTGAAGTGTAGGGGAGCACTAAAAGAGGGTTTCCCGAAATTCCTATGGAACGGCAAAAAACCGGGATATGCGCGTACGAAGTCACGGGAAAAAGTTAGTAATTAATAACATTGTTATTAAAACTATAACTCACATTAGAAACATGCCTTTAGACCACTCCTCATTATCCTTTGACTGTCTATCATTTATTCGACGTCAAAAGGTGGAATATAACTTTTAATTTAATCTATCTTGTCTTGTTTTTTCTTAGAAAAATATGCTACTTAATATTATTACGACCAAATCGCTGCCTCCTTCTCTCAGGTCTCCCCATAAGTTGTATTTGCGTTTTTTCTTTGCTGCAAAACTTCTGTTTGCGAAGTTATCTTGCTAAGATTTGGTCCTTCAAGCAAGTAATCAGATTTCATGTTCTCAGCATCTAAATTGTGAGACGTTGGTCTTTCATTATTTTTGTATAGGGAAAGGATTTCATTGTGTTATGCGTTTTTTGGTCGGTTATGGATCTAATCTAAGTCCTTCTAATTTTGGAACCGCACAATGGCGTTTAAGATCTACCGAGATGGTTTAAATTTCAGTAAGAAAATACGAATACGTTCTGCGGAATTTAAAATTTAAATTAACTGGTATTTTCTGAGAAGTACAAAGTTTAATTTTGTCACTATTTTTTAAAGTGCGCTCGACATTGCGTCATGTTTCGTCTCGGAGTCATCTGACCATTGCCAGGTACTGCCAGTCATTGCTGTCTCCGAGATCCCACAAAATTCCAGTTGAACTCCAACGTCAGTCCCCTCATTCTGGATTGGATACTTTTCAGTTACGTGCAATGAGGCATTTAAAAAAATCCCAAATGCCTTTTTCTTATTTTTATTTTATTTTGTTGGGATGAGCCATTACCAGCTTTTATCATAGTGATGGGCTAGCTTGTCATCTCGTCTGATGGAAAGATGTGGATGAGATCTACGATGGATCGAGCAAAATTATCATAAATTCAGTCACACGTAGAAACTTAACAACTTCTTTCACAAGCCATTGAAAAAAGAACGACGAAACAATACAGTAGAACAAACCAAAATAACAATTCTACACTATTAAATAAAAATCAATTTAGTACACATCAAAACAAAATACACGTTTCGCAACGAACTACGCAGCATTTTCCATGACTCTTATCTGTAAGCTGTCAGTGGCAACAATACAGGTGAATAAGGGAACGTTCCCATTAAGTATTGACGCCATGACGTCGCGCGTCATGCGTCAGGCTCCAATCAGGGTTACCATATCTCGAGATTTGTCCTGAAATGTCAGGATTTTAAGTAAGCTCCCGGTTTCCGAGTCGAATTTTGAAAAACTCAGATGATCTGTTTTTTTTTTTTAAAGAAAGCTATAATCAACATGAAACCATTATCTGCTGCAGTTAATATAATAAATTAATGTAATTAATATCAAAATACATAAAACATGTTTTAACATTTTTTATTAACTGAAAAATGTTTGCGGTGAAATCACAGGACTTTTCATCTCATCGCAACAAATCGTATATCACCCAGGGTCATGGAAATCAGGCTTTTGGCTTGACTTTAAAATATACTCATTTGCCTAGCCTTTTCCCAACTACATTGGAGTCTGCTTCCAGTCAAACCGGCTTCCAGTCAAACCAGATTCCACACAACCCATTAACTGGGTAACACGGTACATCTTGGCAAGACTGGAGTCAGATTTACTGGCTTCTGACTATCCGTAACGACTGCCAAAGATTTACAAATGACAGCCGGGACCAACGGCTTAACTTGCTTTCTGAGACACGGAGGAAACTCGGTATGTTAAGATGGTCACCCATCCACAGAACAACCTTGGCAAGCATTGCTTAACCTTCAAGATCGACCCGTGCGGCTGTTATTATTTAGCCACGAGCTCCTCACTCACTACTCTTTTTTTTTTTAAATACAACTAACTTTAAAAAAAACTGGCCAAGTGCGAATCGGACTCGAGTGCAAAGGGTTCCGAACGAATTTCTTTTGTTTTGGTATTAAAATATACTAATCGTTATCTTCCACTTCGTGCACTGCCTAGCCAGCCTCATCTTTGCGGAATTTGTTCGAAAGAGTCACCGAGGTGCTGGAAAGCAAAGGGCAGTTAGAGGAACACGTATGGGTTTTAGTCAATAAGAGGCTGACACTCCTTTCAGGAGTCATTTCATGATTTCCCATCCAAATACCTCTTTTTTTATTTGGTAATGGGCTTGCTGTTGACCACAATCACGCCTGATGGAAAGCGATAATGAGGTCTATGATGGACCGAGCGTGCCCAGAAGATGCCTGTTCACTCTTGATTTGAAGGCAGACGGGTTATATGTGGACGGGAACACAGATGCTGGCAGAGAGTTTCATACTTTAGCTATGCGTATAATAAATGTGGAAGAGAAGCGCTGGGTAGTTCTAGTCGTGATATCGCCCAAGTACGGATGGTATTCCGGTGGTAAAAGGGCGATGGTGGGATCAGATCGTGGAGTTCCTGCGCACACTTCCCAAAACCCAGTCTGTAGAAGACCGACAGGCAGGCAACATTTCGCCGATGACCTAGGCTGTGAAGCTGAGCCACCAACGTCTCGTCACCTATAAACCTTTTTGCTCTGCGTTCAACCGAGGTTCAACCTCATCCAGGTTCCGTTTCGCAACCTTTCCCCATTCCACCACCGGGCGCTGATCACCTCTTTTTCTAGTCTTTGGATGCCACTGGGTCAAAGCCTGACTAATTCTACCACACCTTGCCAGGTGTCCTTTCCAGGTCCATTTGAATTACATAATTTGTTTTCTCATGTCGAAAACCTCCGTACGTCTTCGACGCTCGAACTGGTAACCCTAGTACCAATTAAATAGGAGTAACAAATCAGCGGTGGTGACGCGTACCTTCTGTGTCGCCCTTCATTTGTGTGAGCTGCTGTCAAATATTGTGGTAAGGTTAAGGCGCAGTGGATGAGAAGATTATTTTGTGTGTCTTTCTTTAATCGTCATAATGTTTTATTCGCCTTATTTTAATCATTCGTGTCGATGCTACGAGAAGTTTACAAGAACAACTCATGAAAAGAGTATCTGATTTTGCCCCAACAAGGTTTGACTTTGTGGTATACTAAGAGGCGTCTTTTGACGGCTCTCACCATTCGTAAACCGACACCAGTATGGCAGTATGAGATGAGCAATCAGTATTATTAGGCTTCTATATCATCACATTCAACTCTTATAAAGACGGCCTCATATATTCTTGAATATTTATTTCAGCGGAAAAAGTAACTAAACAGCTCAAACTCCCAAACGCATCAAACCGCTTTAATTCGCAAAAATATTTTCAATCCACGAATCTGAATTTTAAATTCATTTCAGCAGCTACCCCTTAACACGCGATTCCTTCGGGGGGAATTGGTGGGCACAATCTAACGTGTTACTGGGAGCCATGTCTCACACCAGCGTGCATTGACGGCTTTGTATGTAGGTAGGGGTAGTACTTTGAATTTCTTGGGCATGGTTGGGGTTCATAGAAAGTTTTGTTCCATGCTACTTTGTTTAATGTTCGCTTATTCGGAAATGTAATCCGCGCCATACACGTTCAAATAATTTGATCAAACAGGCTGGTTCAAACTGTTTGATAAAATTATTTGAACGTGTATGGCGATATTTAATACGAACTTTTGTATTACTTTATGCCATTTGAGGACTCTATTTTAATAAAATTTGATAAAAAAGTGGTACCACCACTAAACCCACGTTACACTAGTGCTATGGATGGAGATGCACAGGTCCAGTCAAAGCTAGTAGATGAAGCCTGTAACCAGATGTAGACGACATTTCAGGCTCACTATTCTATGGATGCTATTATCTCTATTATCATTTGTTTGTAGCCTTTTAATAAGTTACAGTTGAACCTTCATTATCATCATCATATCAGCGGAAAGACGTCCACTGATGGACATAGGCCCCCCAAAGCGTCGCCACAACGACCGGTCCTGCGCGTCTCGCATCCATTGGTTACCCGCAGTTGAACCTTATGATCGTTAAATTCACTCCATTGATTTTTTAAATTACAACGTGTAACACAGTAATCGCAATACCTCTTAAGGGATCATTGTGCTCATCATTATGACCAACTTTTACTACCGGATCAACCTCGAACTCGCGAAAAAAAATCAGCTGTTCAGAATGTTTTGTCCAGTTTTGCGCACGAAAATATAAGGAGGACTCGATTTTTTTTCGCGATTACAGTGTTGTTCCCATAGACAAAGTTGTAAATAATGATGAGTATAACGGTCCCTTAATGAGGAGCTCGTGGCTAAATAATAACAGCCGCACGGGTCTATCTTTAAGGTTAAGCAACGCTTGCCAAGGTTGGTCTGTAGATGGGTGACCATCTTAATATACCGAGTTTCCTCCGTGCCTCGGAAAGCACGTTAAGCCATTTGTCCCGGCTGTCATTTGTAGATCTTTGGCAGTCGTTACGGATTGTCAGAAGCCAGTAAATCTGACTCCAGTCTTGCCAAGAAGTACCGTGTTACCCAGTTAATGAGTTGTGGAGGTCTGGTAGGCAGCCGCTCCACGTAAAACACTGGTATTCAGCTGAATTCGGTTTTACTGGAAGCCGACCCCAATATAGTTGGGAGAAGGCTAGGCAGATGATAACGATCCCTTAATAAATATTGCGTTTACTCTGTTCTACGTTGTAGATTATGATTGGATATTCGTTTCTAGTTAAAGAAATACCCACGTACAGTCTGTGACCAACAGTCAAGTGGGTTAGATAATGTTGGTCACAGACCTTACCTAACCCTAAAAAGTAAGAAACCAAGAATTCCATAATCCTGGCAATAACCACGAAACATAAAAAGTAATGAGTGGTGGTGTCGTTAATTACCTCTCGCGGATCTACTCGGCTGGAGCGGCGGCGTGACGTCACTTCTCTGCGGAGCCAATGAGCTTAAGTTCGTACTTTGTGGTCACAGGGATACTACTCTATGGAAGTGGCTGTGTAATTTGCCATTTCAATGTTTTAAGGGTTCCGAACACCCGTAACAAACGGAATCCCTTATAGCAGGGGTGTCCAAACTAGATGGGACCCAGGGCCAATAAAAATGACTAAATACATTGGTGGGCCGCAAAATATTTATAAAAATAAAATACTGGTAATAATAATATCGTTATTTATTATCTACTTTTTCATTAATTTGTCTTACAATTCTGTCAACATCAACCTCAATATTAGTAGTAGCTAGGCGCAGTGCATGTTTAAGTGAAGTATCTGTCAATGAAGACCTGTATTTCGATTTAATAAGCTTCATTGTTGAATATGCTCTCTCACAAAGGTAGGTACTGCCCATCATCGAGCCCAATTTTTTCCCGAAATTTGACAGTTTCGGGGGGTTCAGCGAGAAGCTTAAAAAAATCAAGTCCTGTTTCAGTTCTGCCCTTGTAAAAGGGGTCCGATTGCAGATCACACAGTTCCAGTTGATAATCAATCTTCACACTCTCAACTGCGATCGTTAATGGACGAGTGAAGAGTGCTATATCACTCTAAATTTTTTTTAAATCTGCAAAACGCCGTTCAAATTCGATGATTATTTCGTCCATGTATTTAAGGTGCTCCAAAAACTTACATTCTTCAAAATTTTTCATCTCTAAATAATGTTCTTTACAACTTGGAAAAAAAGAAAAATCATTTTGTTGTAGAGACGTTTTGAACAATTTTAGTTTACTTCTGAATCCATTCACATTTCCGTACATGTTGGCTATATTGTGGTTTTTGCCTTGCAATTTTAAATTTAATTCATTCAAGTGTCGCGTCATATCAGTTAAAAACGCAAGATCAGCCAGAAACTGAGGATCTTGCATTTTATCTTGTAGTTCGGAAGTGTCAGATGATATTTAATTTTTTAGAAATAAAGGTATTTCTTTTCGTAAGGCGAAAAAGCGTTGCAAGCACTGTCCAGCACTTAGCCATCTGATTTCTGAATGCAATAGTAAATCTCCATAGGCTGCATCGATTTCACTTAAAAAGGCCCTAAATGTTCTATGTGTCAATGCCCTGTTTCCACCTCTAATCAAATTGGTTATCCTTATAACAAGTTTCATAGCATTCATTTGACGCAAAGATTTTCCACACAAGGCTTCTTGATGTATGATACAATGCAACAACGGGCAATCAATGTCATTTTGTATTAGAAGTCCCGCGAATCCTATCACTGTCCCGGTCATAGCTTTTGCCCCATCGGTCACAATACAAGAACACTTACGAAATCCTCCATATTCTACTACAGTTTTGTTAACTGCTTCAAATATATCACTGCCTTTAGTTGTTCCATGAATTGGTATTAAATCCAGCATTTCTTCCGTGATTGTAAAATCTTTCGAAATGCAACGTATGAAGATTATTAATTGACTGACATCGGTCTGGTCGGTACTTTCATCCAAACATATTGAATAGTACTCGCAATCTACAAAGCAATCACATAAACTTTTCTAAATAAATTCAGTCAAAAAAGTATCGGGAATGGATGATTGGTTTATGGTTCCAAATTCAAATTTTTGTTTTTTTGTAGTTGTTAGATTGGCACAACTGTTTTCCATTTTGGCGCGGAGTATGAGTTGCATCTGTTATTTATATTAAATACAGTGCTGGTTTTAGTAATATCATATATAGTGTGTATTGCGAATTTCATAATGGACAAAAATATCGAACAAAGAGTTTGTCTTAAATTTTGCATCGCCAATGGAATTTCGTGTTCGGAGTCACTGAAAATGTTACAGAAGGCTTACGGTGAATCGACTTTATCAAAAACTCGTGCTTATGAGTGGTTCAAAGCGTTCAAAAGCGGTCGAGATGTGATGGAAGATTTGCCTCGCTCTGGTAGGCCGTCAACGTCTGCAACTGAAGTTAACATCGCAAAAGTGAAGGAAATAGTGACTGAAAATCCCCATTCAACTCAGAGAGAGATAGCCGCCGAACTTTCTGTATCTCACGAGTCGATCCGTACCATTTTAACTAATCATTTGGGTATGAAACATGTTGCTGCTCGGCTAGTCCCAAAAGATCTGAATTTTCTCCAAAAACTCAATCGCATGAAAGTCGCTGAGGACATGCTAGAACGAGTCAGTTCGGACCCAACATTCATGAAACGCATTGTTACTGGTGACGAGACGTGGGTTTACGAGTTTGACATGCAAACTAGTCAACAAGCTTCGGAGTGGCGCCTTCCAACTGAACCGAAACCGAAAAAACCACGCCAAAGTCGATCAAAAGTCAAAGTCATGTTGACTGTTTTCTTTGACTATCGCGGTGTTGTGCACTCTCAATTCTTACCAGAAGGTCTAACGGTAAATAGAGAATATTATTTGAGCGTTATGCGGCGTTTAAGAGAGCAAATTCTACGAAAAAGGCCAGATTTGTGGAAAGAAAATTCTTGGATTTTGCACCACGACAATGCGCCTTCGCACAAGGCTATCATTGTGAACGAATTTTTAACCAAACACTCAACAAATACCATCCAGCAACCACCATATTCACCAGATATGGCTCCTGCTGACTTTTTTCTTTTTCCTAAACTCAAATTACCACTTCGTGGCACCCGTTTTCAATCGATAGAAGACATAAAGGAGAATTCGCGGCGAGAACTGAACTCAATTCCGGAAGCAGCGTTTAAAAAATGTTTTGATGAATGGATTATTCGTTGGCGCAAGTGTATCGTTTCTAAAGGAGCATACTTTTAAGGTGATAAAATAAATTTGGATGAATAACAGACATTTTGTGTATTATTGATCTTTTCCCGGTACTTTCTTGACAGAGTAGTATAATTACCCATGTCCTCTATTCGTCGCGCCTCCGTTTGATGAGATAATGCAACAGATTCAAACTTTTCCGCTAACTTCAGCTGCGTGAAGCGTTTAGCCATTTCAACTGCGTATTTTTTTATTAAAACTCCATCACTAAATGGTTTTTTAGCTCTTAAGCTTACAATTAGCCAATTGTAATGAAACTTCATATGAGGCAGCCAAGCTTTGTTCATTCTCAGTACTTACTTACTTTTGAAAACATACTTGTTTGCTCTATTAGTTTTTTTTTGTACTCAGCCACCATAACTTTTCTTGCTTCACCGACATGTTTTTTATACTTTTCTTCATGTAAAGAAGTATAGTGTCGTTTAACATTATATTCTTTACTTACAGATAAAACTTGCATACAAATCAAATACTGAATTTTATTGTTATTGTTGGAGATAAAGTAGTCTAACTCCCATTTCGCATTGAATGTTTGGTTTTCTTCACTTAACTTCCTCTTCTTTGCAGACATGATGAGATTAAAAGTTCAATATATCTACTTAAACACAAAGCGACAACAAACTTTAAAATAACGTAAAAGTCTTTAATAACTTGAGAGTAACCTTGCGTAATCAAAACTTTCGTCGCGTTGAATGACAGGTGATTAACAATGTCCAATGAACGATGCGCGGTAGATACCTATTTTGCGTTCGGGGAATTCCCCGAATTCTCGAGTGAATAGTGATGTGTGCGACGTGATCGAACATACCCAAAACATTTGAATTTCGTCGCGATAAAAATAATTTGCTCATTAATGTATTTAAACAAAGAAGATAAAAAGTATCTACGGGCCGCAATAGGCCGCGTGCGGCCCGCGGGCTATGGTTTGGACAGCCCTGCCTTATAGGATCACTCGGTTGTCTGTCTGTATGTCCGTCTGTCACAGCCAGTTCTTAAAAATTCAAAATGTTACTAGGGCATGTTACTAGGGGGTATCATACAAAAGATAGGTATTTGCATGGTTTTCGACTTTTGACGAAAAATTAAAAATAATTACCATTCCCCCTTATCTCCGAAGTTTGCATAGAGATAAATCTGAAATTGTTCTATGTGATAGTAGTTTATGTAAAGATTACAGGAAAAATGAAACTATATCTCTAAATAGCACACTTTTTTAGAAATTATTAATAAAAATTACATAGGTTACACTATGTGTCAAGAGATGGCGCTGATCTTAAACTGCAATGTACACCGCAGTGTTAAATTTCTCTGACGACTAAAGGCCTCGTCGATAACAATGAATAACATTTCACGCGCGAGTCTGACTCGCTCTTGACCGGTTTTAAAACCTTCCGGGAGTATGTTTCCTTGTAAAAACATCTGCCATTCACGCGGCAGAAGCCAGTAATCAAAATAAGTATTCATTACGTGTGTAAAATGTAAAGATTTCTCGTTCTTAGCATCCTACTTTCCGAAACTTTTTTGCCAGCAGTTTAACTGGTTTTTGTACAACTCACTTCGCTCAATTTCATTTAACATTTTTCTTAAATTTTCTGTACTGGTGGCTCCATTTGTACTGACCACTTATGGGGTAATTTTTAGGGGTTTTGTAAATACCTAACCTCTTGTCGCTTCCAGCAGCTCTAGTCCTTGTGTTGTTGATTAACGAAAGCGAACAAAGTTAGATCAATAGTTGTAGCTATATGTTGTAGTTGTTATTTACTAGGCTGGCGGTGTTCAGGTAAACTTTTAATTGCCACTGTTCGGGTCGTTTTGGCGGGTCATTGGGGACCAACTGTTGTGATAGGGAAATGTAGCGTTCATTAGAAATTTTGAAAAGGTTTTAGTTTTGAATCGGGGGTTTGATTTGTATGCAGGAATAATACATGGAGATTTAAAGTTAGGCAGCGCAACTTGAACAGATAGCCACATCATAGATCATGTGCGAAAATGAAACATGTCAAAATAATTTAAACATGTTTTTCAAAGACGTCATGATATTTTTGGTGGTATATCCACACATATTTATTTCTTACTCATAAAACTTTGCAAGTCCTATCCCTAATTTGATGCATTATTGATCATTAAATCTGCTGTGATCTCCATAAACATTCGAAAACTGAGTGTCGATCTCAGACTATATTTCGGCTTCCAGTCAAACCGGATTCAGCTGAGTACCAGTATTTTACGAGGAGCGGCTGCCTACCAGACCTCCACAACCTATTAACTGGGTAACACGGTACTTCATGGCAAGACTGGAGTCAGATTATCTGGCTTCTGACTATCCGTAACGTCTGCCAAAGATCTACAAATGACAGCCGGGACTAACGGCTTAACGTGCTTTCCGAGGCACGGAGGAAACTCGGTGTGTGTGTGGTCGGTGGATTTTAAACATTCATCAAATTGACATTTTATTAATGTTGCTTCCTCTAACTTTTGTTTAAGAACAGTCTCCGTCCTTCTAGGATAACTTAGTTTTTTCAAACTGTGTTCTATATTTTTTAATTGGTCATATAACAGGCCAAGGTCATTTGCCATTACCTTTAATAAAGAATTTTCCACATGGAAATTGATTATTCTATGATTTCATTACAATACACGTAAAAAATACTAATAATAAGCTATTAGACAAATAAACCAGAAACTCCACTCATAACCGTAACGTTACTTTTCGTGTTTCACTTGAATAGATTACAACTCACTACACTTTTCACTATTATTTTCAATCACTTACTGCGGTTTCTGGCCTCTGACACCCGCTTCCTGGCGAGTCTCCTGGCGCTGCTGACGGCACTCGTAACAAACACGAGTCTCCGGGTGCGGTCGACGGAACGAACGTGACAGGTTTTGTGCGAAAACCTCATTCCTTATCCACGAATGGTGATAATTTCGGTACAGTTTTTACACTGCATAAAGTCCGGCGATTCCGAGCAAGGTGCAAATAATAAACATTACGATACTAATGTTTGATAGGTGATATTCCTGTGCAGAAGCCGAATTTGATCCTCCCGATGCACTCTGCGATATAAAAACGTCCTCTTTTTCTACATTTGATCCGCACATTTTAGTCATCAAATTAAAATATCACTGTTCATTAATCAAGTTACGCGACCGAACTCGGCACCCGTCTCAAATGGCAGGGTCGCCATGTAAGGTTGTCGATCCAGGATGATGATTTAAACAAGTGCCTTCATTGGAATCTCGTTTATTACTGCCAAGATTATAGAATACGCACACATATTTCTTACACACTACAATACTTCTTGGCAAGACTGGAGTCAGATTTACTGGCTTCTGACTATCGTTACTTATGCGTAAAGCTTAAAGATCGACTCGTGCGACTGCTTAAGCCACCACTCCTCAAACCAAGATCTTATATAAAAACTAACACCCCAAGTTAAATAAACATAACTTTCCAACGCCCTAACATCAGTGTTAAC
The DNA here is from genome assembly GCA_950371165.1 of Lacanobia oleracea. Classification (NCBI taxonomy): domain Eukaryota; kingdom Metazoa; phylum Arthropoda; class Insecta; order Lepidoptera; family Noctuidae; genus Lacanobia; species Lacanobia oleracea. The sequence continues at coordinate 3,666,450 of OX493405.1, forward strand.
GTGCTTCGGAACACAATATACCTCCCGTGTGAGGGCCAGTTCCCTCCCTGATCCCAACTTATCAGCCCATTGCTGATTCTCGTCACGACGCACGATTTATCCGTGTGTATCGATATGGGGCCTGACCCCTTATGGGAGGCTAGTTTTGGGGGCAGTGAGGTATGGGGACATCGGATATAATGGTGAGAGTTTGTGTTTCAGGTAATCAGATTTAATTGAGATTCTGTAATCAATACGTTAAGGGTTCTTGGTGATGGGTTGTTGTCATGCAGGAGAAAATGCGTGCAAGAGTGGTCAAACGCGTGCCTATCAACTGGAAAAAAAAGAGTTGTTAGATAAAGTTATCGTGGTCCTGGACTGGGACGCAAAAGGCATTTCATGATTTCCCATAAAAGAGTCGATTGCAGAACAAGGGCTAAGCTAAGATAGACTGAGCTTAGTTCGCATAGCTGAGGTAATTTTTCTGACCGCAAACTATGTAAATAAAGCTTTGTAAGTTTGAAAGAATAGCAATATAAGTAAATTAAGATGTATCTACTATTTTAAAAACGTGTGGAAAAAATAAAGTTTTTTTATTTTTAAAATATGACCTACGTTTAACGTACTTTATCTTTATCTACTTTGGAAATATGGTAACCTTATTGGTAATTATATTTTCGAGCCGTTTGGGGTTGAAACCCTCGGGCCGTGGGGCCCTAGTGCTCACAGCCTTTTCAAAGAAATTTCGAAACGGCTGGTTGACACTTCCCGTCACCCAAGAGCTGGCTTTTACTTTGGGCAAAGATTAAGCATTGCCATTCAACGTGGCAATGCCGCCAGTCTCTTGGGCACATTACCAGCTGACAGCGTTGAGGATGAATTTTTTGATGCTATATTTTAGTTTGTTTTTAGTTTAGTGTATTTGTTAGTTTTAGTAACTTATTTTACCTTACAATAATAAGATCGACAATAATGGTTCATGATAACTTTATCTTGTTCTGCAACGGTACCTATCTTTTTTTTATTTATTTTTTATTGATGATGGGTTTGCTCTTGTCTCTAGTCTATGTGAGAGATGACAGAGACAAAGTCTACGATGGAGCGAGCTTACCCAGAAGGAGCCTGTTCACTCTATCTTTCTTTATAATATGCCAATGTTCAGGTAATTCATGTGACATCCCTCAAAGAACACTGAGATGATCTATTTTAGATGCACTTTACAACTTCAACAACACAGAAATAGCAACACAGTTGAGCACAGACAGTTGGATTCAAGCCAAAAACTTAATCAAAATAATGAAAAACGAAACGAAATAAAGAATTAACACGATTACGCTCGCAATGAAAATAATTTTCAATACGCGAAACGATTTCCTTTCAAAGTTAACACAGTTGATTGGTTGGCTATCGGGAAAATGTTGAAAATGACAGGCGAATGATTTCGTATTATTAATCCGTCAACAGCCTGCAGTTTTTTCCAATAAGGTTAATGTACAAGCGGCCTAAAGCTATTTGGGAGGCAATCAGCCGTAAGCGATGCTTGTCAAACACCGAACATAGCTTTCCCATAGGATTTTTAGCTTATGTTTTGGTGTTTGCCAATATTTATGTACGTATAAGTTATTTTAAAACAATCATTAGTCGTAAGTGAGTTGTCCGATGGAGGATAAGCCTGGTGATCTGATACAGGTCAAAGACTACAATAGTATACGGGCTAATACAGGTTTTACCTACAACATACACCAGTCTCGAAATCATTTGCCTAGCTTTTTAACCGACTTCAAAAAAAAAAAAAATTCAACCGAATTGAGAACCTCCTCGGTTCTCAATTCGGTTGTATTTTTTTTTTTATGTTTGTTACCTCATAACTCCGTCATTTATGAACCGATTTGAAAAATTCTTGTTTCATCTGAAAGGGTATACTTCTCGATTGGTCCCATTGTCACCAAGTCAGAATCTGATGATGGGATCCTATGAAAATCGAGGGCAACCCTCAAATTTTATAGGCACATACAATGTTTTTCATTAACTTTCAAACGCAATTCAGATATTGTGCCTGGTAATCATCATCTCATGTTGCTGAGTGGAAGGTATAAATTAGGATCTGATGATGAGATCCCATGAAATATGTTTGTTCAGCGATATTTTCGCCAATTGTCAGCCGATTTGGATGATTCTTTTTTTTGTGTAGAAGAGTATTTTCAATTTGGTGAAGATCGGACGAAGAACGAGGTAGGCAACGGACGGGACTCTTCAATAAATGATAGCAAATGGATCGGGATTGCTGAAATTGCATGTTTTTCTAGCGTTTACACCAGTTCTTAACATAACATTGCGCCGGTACGCTGTTAATAGGTACGCAGGTAGGTACCACTAAAAAACCTCGGTTTTTGGTTACTTTTTCGTTTTCTGACACCGACTTCCGAAATTAAAGTTCTTTTCTTTCTTCCGAGGTTATTTTTTACCTTGTAGTGTTTTGTTTTTGGAAGTCGGTTGTATTTTTTGTAAAAAAGTTTTCCCAAATATATTGGGGTCGGCTTCCAGTCAAGCCGGATTTAGCTGAATACCAGTATTTTACGAGGAGCAGCTGCTTACCAGACCTCCACAACCCATTAACTGGGTAACATGGTACTTTATGGCAAGACTGGAGTCAGATTTCCTGGCTTCTGACAATCCGTAACGACTGCCAAAGATCTACAAATGACAGCCGGGACCAACGGCTTGACGTGCTTTCCGAGGCACGGAGGAAACTCGGTATGTTAAGATAGTCACCCATCCACAGACCAACCTTGCTTAATCTTGAAGATCGACCCGTGCGGCTGTTATTATTTAATACACCAGTCTCGTAATATGTGCTATAAAATGACTTTGTACTGTGTATTTGAATATGAGAAACAATATATTATTATTATTATTTGTGATGTTAACAATAAATTTTAATTATTGTTGTTGCACTCCCTTTTTAGGGTTCTGTATGCAAAGGGTAACCAACGGAGCCCTATTACTGAGTTTCCGTTGTCCGTTTGTCTGTCGGTCAGCGGGCTGTATCTCAAGAACCGTAATAGGTAGACAGTTAAAAATTTGAAAGTGTGTATTTCTATTGCCGCTTAACAAATTTTTAAAAATAAATGGGGCTCCCATGCAAGAAATGTGTTTTTTTTGTGGTTATAGTACGGAACTCTTCGTGTGAGAGTCCGACTCGCACTTGGCGGGCAAAATTAGAATAACACTGTTTTCGATAGATGAAATACTTTCCTTATTGTTTCAACTAAGAGAATGAGGCAGTTATGTTAGCGTTTACAAATAAAATATCTTACCGTTTTTTTTTATCTTTATTTATTAAAGGGATTTTTGTACACTTAAAAAAATAATCTTACCTATTTACTTAATTTAGTCAGGTTTAACACATTAAAAAAGTTGGAAATACTAATGTTATATCAGTTAACTGACATTACATGGCTTATAACGTAAGATCAATAAACATAAGCGCCACAACCCGTTACATATTTGCGTCACATAATTTATTAACCCCCAAGCACCATTCACGTCGCGTCACGTTGTCACGGCGTCATCACGTCACGGCGACACGGCGTCACGTCGTCAGTCCGGATGACCGGGCGGCTTTAACGACCCAAACTTAGAGTTGCGAGCGCCAAACATTTATTATTTAAAACACAATCGCGACCTAGCCCCTACTAACGGATTGAAGACAGTTTATTGTGTTCAGAGTGAAATGTCGCTGCGGACTGTACTTGAACACATTGTGGATGGTTCCTTGATGTCAACTGCCCATTTCTTGAATAAGAGTTCAGAAGTTATCGAAGATCGCGAGTAGTCTTCGAGAAATGCTCCAAATTTTCTTCGTCAGATCTGAACATGACACTTAGTTTAGTTTTTTGTCTCAGTATTAGATCATCATCATCATCTGCCTAGCCTTTTCCCAACTACATTACGAGTCAAACCGGATTCAACTAAATACCAGTGTTTTACGTGGAGCGGCTACCTACCAGACCTCCACAACCCATTAACTGGGTAACAGGTTACATCTTGGCAAGACTGAAGTCAGATTTACTGGCTTCCGACAATCCGTAATGACTGCCAAAGGTCTACAAATGACAGCCGGGACCAACGGCTTAACGTGCTTTCCGAGGCACGGAGGAAACTCGTTATGATAAGATGGTCACCCATACACAGACCAACCTTGGCAAGCGTTGCTTAACCTTCAACATCGACCCGTGCAGCTGTTATTATTTAGCCACGAGTTCCTCCGTCAGTCTCAGTGTTAGAGATCAGAGGCAATATTTGTATTTGTAAGGAGCGTCCCCATTCATATCGTAGTCGTAAACTGTATTAGAAACAACCTATTATCCTAATTTTTGTCAAGTTTTTGACCGTTTTTGACAGTTTGTCAGAATGAACGATAACATTAAAGAGAAACAAAAGAGTTGACGTTTTTGTTTCGAAATGTCTGTTCAAATCGACGGATTACACTGTACGGCTAAGTTCCTGCCAAGAATTGCGCTTGAAATGTACTTATTCTTGGATTTGGTAGTTAGATTTTAGGAAATGATTGACTTCTTTGGTTCTTTGCTAATACTATAGAGTTTCCTTATAAAGGTTACGTCAATGAGATTATAAATAACTAGCTGACCCGTGCCCACTTCGTTGGGCGGTATTATTGGGTTAATATATAGCCTATCATCATCTGCCTAGCCTTTTCCCAACTATATTGGGGTCGGTTAATATATAGCCTATGACACTCACAAATAACGTGGCTTTCTATTGGTAAAATAATTTAAATCAGTTCAGTAGATCCAGAGATTACCCCCTACAACCTCACAACCTCACGAACTTTACCTCTTCATAATATTAGTATAGAAGTATAGATAACATCACGTAATATCTTATTTGGTGGCAAACTATAACAGCGTATGGAAACTTTGAAGCTTATCGCATCATACGTTCATAAATTTTACTACAAGATAAAAAGGTACGTTGTAATTTATTTTAAGATAAGAAGAGATGTCAAGGTATACCTATACATTTATTCATTAAGACTTCATGCAACACAAAAATGTAAAGGCGGACTGAAGAGTCCATGAATTCTCTATCAGTCTACTAAGTGTGGTTAAGAGACACGATGTCATCCATTCTTCGTCTCTATCTGAAAAGTCTTCACAGATTTTACGACTTTATATCGCAACTAGCTGTTGCCCGCGGCTTCGTACGCTAATATCCCGATCCCGTAGGGTTTTGGGAAATCCTCTCTTAGTGCTCCTCTTGGGAAGGGATGCTACAAAGCCAAATTTCAACTTCCTACGACCAGTAGTTTCGGCTGTGCGTTGTCTGTCAGTCACTCACTCAGTTACGGAAGAATTTCATATATGAATAACTAGCACTTCGATCGCAACTTCGTCCGCGCTGCAATTTAAGGAACCCTAATTTTTTTCTACACAATTATGTACTAAAACTTTCCTCGAAAACCACTCTATCCATTGGTAAACACAGCATGAAAATGCGCAGGAGTTTTTGAGTTTATCGCAAACATACCGACAGACGCGGCGAAGGACTTTCTAGAAATTTTCATTTCTTTAGAATTTCCTTAAATCCAACCAAATCAAGAATAAGAAACTTTCACGCGCAAGTAAGGAAGAATTGTATATATTAGGATTGGATGTACTTCTAGTAAGTTAGTGAATGCTATCATTAATCACCGCGGTACCGTTCGGACGTGTTGTCGTTAAACAAGCCCCCATGGTAGGGTCACATTCCAGGGAACAAATTTCACAAACAACAGGCACCCCAAACTTTGTTGTTATTAATTAAGAGTTATACTAAAAATAGTTAAACCGTTTATTGGGGAATTTTTCATGTCCTTGTTTGTTATATTTTTACAGATTTTGATGCTTGACGCTGGTAGTTTAGTTGCTATTATTTAATGAAAACTAGCCAGTATTTTCGCTACTGAAAAAAAACGACCCTTTTTTACAAAAGCACCAAGGAATATTTTTAAGAGTCGATTCGTATGGTGGTCTATCTTGTCCCATTACGAGTATTGTTTTATTACTTAGCTGTAAAAATCTCTAAGTTAGTTTGGTCTTTTGTGAATTTGTGTGGTTGATAAAGCAATCATGTTTTAACAAAGAATCATCAATTTTTAGGATTCCGGACCCAAAAGGGTAACCCTATTACTAAGCCACTGTTGTCCGTCCGTCCGTCCATCCGTCTGTCCGTCAGCGGGGTATCTCAAGAACCGTAATAGGTAGATAATTGAAATTTTCACAGATTGTATATTTCTATTGCCGCTATAACAAAAAATAATAAAAATTAAGGTAGTATGGAACCCTTTGTGTGCGAGTCCGACTCGCACTTGGCCGCTTTTTGTTTACCACGAACAAAGCCGCTGGAAAAAAGAGTAGCCCTATGAAAATAATTCCCACATTATTTCCAAGACATCTATTATCTATTATACTTTATCTATACTAATAATAGGTCTTTACCTATGAAATTGCCGTTTTGTATGAAAAAATCTAAACGAATTTTTTTCATGTATTTTTTATTTGTATTAATCGAAGTAATCACCCATGCAATCAATGCATCTTTGCCAACGCAGTGGCAGTTTATTGATGCCCTTCTTAAAGAAATCAGCTGGACGGGAGGCAACAAATTCTTCAAAGGCATTTTGTACTGCCTCTCAGGTATTGAATTTTTTTCCCGCCAAGAAGTTATCCAAATTCTGGAAAAAGTAGTCGGTAGGCGCAAGGTTTGGTGAGTAGGGCGGATGACGGAGAGCTTCCAACCCCAGTTCTTGCAACTTGGAGACCGTCTGCTGTGCAGTATGAGGTCGCGCGTTGTCGTGCAAGAGCAGCGGAGACGAGCGATTGACCAATGCTGGTTGGAGATGTGCCAGCTTCTCCATCATTGTGTTCAGTTCTTCACAGTACACATCTGCAGTAATGTTCACCCCGTTTGGTAAGAAGCTGTGATGAATCACACCGGCGCTAGACCACCAAACAGTGACCATCACTTTTCTAGGGGTAAGTTTTCGTTTAGGGCATTGTTTAGGTGCTGAACCAGGATCCAACCAACTTGCTGAGCGCTTGCGGTTATCAAACAGAATCCATTTTTCATCGCAGGTAACAATGCGGTTCAAAATTCCTTCATTTGTGTGTCTGTTGAGCAGTGCAAGGCACGTCTCGACGCGTACTTCGCGCTGGCGATCATTGAGTTCGTGGGGCACCCATTTGTCAAGCTTTTTTACCTTGCCAATTTGACGCAAATGGACCAATATTGTTTTGACGCTAACGTCGAAAGCTGCTGCTAATTCAGCCGTAGATTGTGTATCATCAGCTTCCACAATCGCCTTTAATTCGTCATTGTCGACCAAAGTCTTCGGACGACCGCGAGGTTCATTTTTCAGGTCGAAATTTCCAGAACGGAAGCAAGCAAACCAATAACAGGTGGTGCGTTGGTTTGTAGTGTTAGCTCCGTAAACGTCGTTGATGTTGCGTGCCGCTTGTGCCGCGTTGCTGCCACAACGGTATTCATATTCCATAATTACTCGAATTTTTAACGTATCCATGATGACGAAAAAGATTGAAATGCGATGAAAAATGAACATGTTTTTAAAATAAAATTAATTTGAAATTAGAATTCTTAGCCAAACAAAAATTATTTTGATTTGAAATGGCCAGTACTGCAGAACGGCAATTTCATAGGTAAAGACCTAATATATAAAGATGAACAGTTTGTTTGTTTGTTTGTTTGATTGAACGCGCTAATTCAGGAACTTCTGGTCCGATTTGAAAAATTATTTCAGTGTTAGATAGCCCATTTATCGAGAAAGACTAAGGTTGTATATTATCACGCTATGACCAATAGGAGCGGAGTAGAAGAAGTTGCGCGGGTCAACTAGTTGAAATATAAGTTCATTGAATAAAACTACACTTAACACGTAGGTGTTACGAAATCCCTTTGTAATACCAATTAGTACTCTGTAATGGGATCCAGACCCGAGCGTATCGCCTTTCAAGCCTGGCTCATTGATAACAGCATTACACCTCACGTTTTCGGTTCGAACGCTGGAATTAGATAAGCTATGATAAAGACAACTAGCATTATCCCACCTGTGGATATCATAGAAAGGAATTTGGTCCTTTATTAACTGTATCTGGGGTCCTTAGAAAAACTGCAAGTGAGTTATGATTTGTTATCGAAATTATCTTTTAAGTTGTTGATCAACCACGCAGGCCCAGTGCGAATACAAAGATGTCACATGTCTACGGATTTTTAGTTTATTTCACCATTTTGGGAGAAGTGGTCATGAAACGAATCATACAAGGTTAGGCCCCTGTCTGGGTTCGAACGTACTTTTAAATCAGTGATTTAAAAATAAAACTATCCAAGAAAAGGGAAGAAGAATAGTTACCACAGGTGTCTACCTGTGGTAACTAACTATTCTAGACTAGCCGGAAGACGCAACGTTGGAAGGCCTTCCACTAGGTGGACCGATGATCTGGTGAAGGTCGCGGGTAGTCGATGGATGCGAGACGCGCAGGTCCGGTCGTTGTGGCGTCGCTTGTGGGAGGCCTATGTCTAGCAGTGGATGTCTTTCGGTTGATATGATGATGATACAGAGACTATAGATACGGGAGTCAAGCAAGTCGGTCTCTTCTTCACTTGTTTTGGTAAGAGCATTTTAGAAGAGCTCATCGTCATCTTCCTGCTCTTGTCCCCATTACTTCTGGTTCACGTAATATGATTTCTATTTTCAAACTCCTGAGACAATCGTGACACTATCATTGACTCGCATTAATTCATATAATTCCTTACACCATCCATCACTCCTTTGAATTATCAAAAAGATAAGCGAATTAACTCTAGAATACTTGAGCAAAGGTTTCAAAACAGTTATAAAAATTCTCACTCACCAGACTGTGTAAACGTTCTTTCTACCTAAAACTAACATAAATATTAACTTTAAAAATTCTCTAAATGGTATTCTTAGGAATTGGCAGACAAAGTTTGAACGGCCGCTTAAACCAAGATTTTATTTTCATCTGTAATGCGTTTTTTGTAAACTAAAACTATTACATTTTACTATCGGATCGGAATATTGGAAGCGAGCCAGCGCCGTGTGGAATCATTTTTCTAAGATGGCTCAAGTTATTCTTAATATTTTGCCTCGTAAGATGTAGTGGGGGATAACATTTGGTAGTTTTGGTCCGGGGCGAATACTAGACAATTTTGTGCTTTTATTTATTTATTTCTGAATCAGTGTCATTCTGTTTAGCCCTTTTCCACCTAGAGAAAGGAGTCGATTTCCAGTGTAACCGAATGCAGCTGAGTACCAGCTACTGCCTATCTAACCTCTGAAACCCAGTAACTGGCTAACCACCCCTTTGCGAGATTAGGATCAGAGTGCCAGTTCAGCGAGATGGACGCATGACATTGTTGCCATCGCAGGAAAAACCTGGATGAGGCTGGTGCAGGAGCGTGAGGATTGGCACCAGAAAAGAGAGGCCTATGCTCTGCAGTGGGCGAAGTCAGGTTGTGGATGATGATGCCAGTTCTACTAATTTTAAAGCATCGTTCGCATTCCCATCTCAGTCGCAATCTGTCCAAAAAGCCTGAACTTCCATACGAGTACATAGATTGTGATCGAGATGCATATACGAACTTTGCTTAAAAATTTTCCTTCTTGCCGTAAGTTACGACTGTCAAAGATGTTCATATGACTGGCAGGATGATCAACAGATTAACGTGTTTCCCGAGAGCGGTGGAATCTTAATATGTAATAGTTTGGTTCATTACCAGGACAACAGAACACGTACGGAATACCTTATTAAAACAAAAAGATTGTCCGTCAAAACTATGCACATTCCCATTCAATTAAATTAAATTTTATTACCCAGACATTCCATCTATTCGTCGCATATTTCACTCACTATAACTTGCAAAGAATCGTAAAACTGATCGCATATTCAGTGTTCAATAAAAGTGATGGTACGGTGTGACGTCAAAGTATCAATAATACCGAAATGGGAATTTTAAAATATTACACTGTATCGAATAAAGAGGAGTTTGTGGGGTAATAAAGTGTCGCGGCGAATGTTTTAGAATTTATGCGTATTATTATGTGATGCCATTATTTTAGCCTGTGGATGTCAACTTGAAAAAAAAAAAATTGGGTTGAGTCTACGGTGCTACAGCAACTCGTAGCACGTGCGTAGCGAGTGTGCGTAGTGAGGGTGCGTAGCAAGTATGCGTAGCGAGGGTGCGTAGCAAGTGTGCGTAGCGAGTGTGCATAGCGAGTGTGCGTAGCATGTGTACGTAGCGGGTGTGCGTAGCGAGGGTGCGTAGCGAGTGTGCGTAGACAGGTAATGCGTAGGCGGTCTCTAACTAGCTTAGAAGGAAGGCTATGTTTTTCGAAAGTGTGAATTTTATTTGAGAACTAGCTTCTGTAAGCCCTTTCGCTAACTTGAAACTCGAAAAGATAGTAAAGGAACCTACTCCCGGGTTAAAAAGTATCCAAATCCATTAAGACGAAACAGACAAAGTAACTTACGCATTCATTTATCAGAGGAAGACCACGAGATCAAATACAACCTATAATAAGTAATCACAAAAGACTACTGTATCTACATACCTACCCTACTCGAGCAAGGCGACACTTGGAAAGGCCCAAATGAAAAGATCTCCTTTACAAAATGCGACTACAAAGAAAAGTGACACAATCCCAAATAGGTACAAAAGCGTCAGAGAAAAGGCAATAGAGTAATTACGCTTGACACAAAACTTTAGTTGCAATTGAAGAAGGGAAGTGCCGGCGCTCGTTTGCCACTTCCTTCCGCTAGGGGGCGCTTCGCTACAGTCCGAAAAAAGTATCGATACTTTTATCGTGACTTGAGTTTGATGCTCGATACTATTAGAGTTGCTGTGACGTCTGTTCTTGGAGATGTCGAGTTTTGGGTTGGTAAATGTTGATATTTTTACTATAGTTGATTATTAATAAAACAAGCTCTTTTGCAAAAATGCGTATATTTGTGGTGGTGTAGAAAACCAGGGAAGAGAGAAAAACAAATCAATAACCTAATCATCTCATTGTTTTTTTATATTCCTGTAAATAAATATCGTTACGTTCGTTTATTTAAAAAACAATCAATACACACATAAAATAGAAAATAAAACTCCTGACTATAATATATTAATTATTTTTTATATCTTCTAATATATAAAAATCTCGAGTGTTTGTTACCGAACTCCTCCAAAAAAGCTCGAGCTCTGAGAATAGGTCGGAGGCTATTTTTTTTAGGTTCCTTGGGGAGTGTAGCTCTCGTTCTCCCCAAGGAACCCGCGAGAGAGGATTTCGCGAAATTTCTAGGGGAACGGGAAAAAATTGGATGCGCGTGCGAAGTCTTCATTCTCAACTCCAAATAGTGAGAAAGGAACTGTTTGTTTGTATGTTAGTGTTATAGATTATACTATTAACTATAGGTACATAGGGATTAATATAGGGTGAAAAATCATAAGATTGGGAAAGACTGCCAACTCGAAATAAAAAGACATAAGGGGATGATGATTGGATAAAGTATTGACATAACGTACTTAGGTATGGAGAAGTTTTAAAAACAATTTTTTGTATGGTGAGCAAACTATCGATATTTTTGAGTTGATTCCATATCCCTACTACTAACTAAAATGTGCTATAATAACGAACGGGAAATATATAGGGCTGTGTGTGATAGAAGGAATTTTATGTGCGCCTGGTACGCCTACAGTTTTTGTTTATGTATGTATTCCTAACGGCTCATGTCGACCTAGTACCTCGGATTAGATAACATTTTATTGGTTGTTTTTATGTCGTGTGTACAAGAATTATTTGAAGGGTATGCTTTTGTGGTCTTTTACTATTTTGGAAAGGGATGTGTTGCTAAGAATTAACAGGTTCAGTAAAAATAGGGTCATGTGGCACTTATTTAATGCCTAACTCCGTCACCCAACCTTTTTTAAATTAATTAAGAAAGTTCAGTGCATTTTTAAATTAATGAAAACGCAAAAGGTGTGCCGATGACCTGGTGAAGGTCGCGGGTAGCCGATGGATGCTAGACGCACAGTGTCCGGTTGTTGTGACGTCACTTGGGGGAGGCCTACGTCCAGCAGTGGACGTCTTTCGGCTAATATGATGAAGATGAGTGCACCCAAAACATGAAATTATTTAACTCATGTCTGCTCCTATTATATAAAATTACTCTTAAAACATGCTATTTAGTATAAACAGAATATCATCTCTCAGTTCTATTTGACAAGCCCTCGACGCAATTCAAAAGAGAATTTCATTCATATCTGCATACTATGCAATCCCAGTCAACTTGTTGAGCAAAATATTTTTCAATATGAAACGAGCGTTACGCATTACCCGGATTGAATTCCAATTGAAAACGATTCGGAATATGTCAGACAATCCAGCAGTAAATATGCTTATTGTATATGCACTCGCATTTTTATTATTCGTATTTTCTAGAGTGCATTTTGAGTGGTTAGTCTGAGTATCGTAAAGCCTGGATTTTGTGTATTTTATTTAAAGACAACTCTGCTACCGATAAAAGCAGGAAAACTGTTTCCTTTGCATGTAGTTATTTTGCTCCTGTATTTTCTAATGTCGGTAACCTTGGTTCTCTTGCGGATATATTCATTCCTGAAACTTCTAGCATTGCCCTCTCCATTGTATTCATAAGTCATCGTTGCAACACGCACTGGTCCCTCCCACAAGGTGGACCAATGAGCATGATGGGTCACGGGTAGCCGATGGATGCGAGACGCCCATGGACCTGTTGTTGTGGCGACATGCGCAGGGAGGCCTATGTCCAGGCGTGGACGTTTTTTGGCTGATATTATGATGATGATGATTTTAGAATGATGTTTCTGACTGATCAACAGAAACAGAATGCGCCAAACGTATTACGAGAATCGTCACTATGCTTTTTTAATAGGGTGCATTAAAAGAGCATTGTGACGATTCTTGTAGTACGTAGGTACAATTTAACACAATTATGTACCAATTTGAAACTTTTTAAGTTAGTAAGCAACTAAGATGACACATTTTAGATCAACGGTAGAATAATACGTGCCTATTCAAAAAATCTCGTAATACAAACGACACCTCAAAAATTACATCCTCTTCCTAAATTATCCGCGTAAATTCCTTTCAAGAGTGCTTAGAGGCGGCTAGATTTCTTAGACACAGGGCGGTATTCAGGCATTCAGTGTAAATCTTGTGAGCGCGGGAATGCGGGCCTGTGTCGACGCGACGCCATGACAGTTTTGCAATTAGGCGTCCCGCAAAATGGCGGCGGCGCGAAATTATCGCGCTAGTCGTAATGCTACGTGCAGACTTTGGGAAGGATTTCAACCAATATTGCGATGTAATTTCGAGTTATATTGGTTTCCACTATATTGGTTAATTTACATGAAATTAATTTAGTGTTGGTTTAGGTTTGACTTAATACATTGCAGGGTGTTTTAATAAAACATTTTCAGCTCATGGCTCTTGATATGGTAACATTAAATGAAAACGATAATTTGTAGCTGTAAACAGTTAGTCATCCACGTATACGTCATAAGAAAAAATAGGAAATATGCATAAAAAAACATTACAAAAATATAATACCAACAGAGAAAATATAATTAAAATTACTCAAAAAACAAACTAGATATAATTATTTTAAACAAATATCGCTGTTTTATATGGCAGCTGTATACCTAGACGTCATGGATTTTGACGTCAAAGTCCATATCGGACTACTCTTTCTAATTGTAATCTTTAAAGCTTTACCTATAACTTCATCACTGATTAAGGTATTTAAAAAATAGTTTCATGATTGTTAATAAGAGCTAATAAGTATTTCATTTTGCAAATAAAAATCGCATGCATGTACCCTATTTTCTCCAAACATGTGACACAAACACTGCCTAATATTGGACAACGTGTAGACCCGCCACATTCACAGTGACTTGTAACTAAGTTCAGCTGAAGTATCAGCCGACTGATTAAGTGACTTGCATTAGCAGTGCGGCTGATTTTGTCAAAGCAAATCGCCTGCCAAATATTTACTTACTTTGAGAACTAAGTTTAAGTTAAATTGTGTTGAGCGTTAGACGCCTGTTTAATATCGACACCGTTTCTTCTCACAGTAGAAACTGTTGGTACGTAAGGAAACGATTAGATTTATATAAAGGTAGCATTTTATCCGACGAAAGAAAACCGAGGATTCTATTACACGATGATAAACTTTAAAGATCGGGTCCAGACTCAATCTCAACCGTTTTTTAACCCCCAAAATCCTAAAAGCGTAAAAATGTAAATTACATTTGCTTGGTTCACAAGAGGTTCGCAATAGGCGTAAATTGCTCCTTATTCGTTCCAAGTCGATCCCGTTTCGTGGCTAATGGCATCAGAGTGTAGGTAAATACTGGGTAAATATATACTGCGGGCTTTTACCGTATTTGAATAAGATCTGCCGCGTTCCGATCGACGTGTTGCGAATAGTTTTTGGGAGATCTTCGTTTTGATGGTGTCCTGGTACCTCGTCACTAATATTTTTGTCTATGTAGGAAACTCGTTTCGTTTCTTCAACATTTGTAAAATAATATTACTTTAATTTACTCATCATCTGCCCACCCTTTACCCAACTTAGTTGGGGTTGGCTTCTAGTCCAACCAGATGTGGCAACTGTTTATATGATCTCCATACCCTAGTTTTTATTTAGTTAGTTAGATACTCGTCTCTCACTTTATCGCCCTTTTTAGGGTTCCGTACCTTAAAAGGTAAAATAAGATACCTTATAAGATCGCTCTCTTGTCCTCTGTTTTCTCAGGAACGGGTGGACCTAGCTATTTGAAATTTATACCAGATACTGAGGTCTATACTCCCTATTAGGTGAATAATAATTAAAGTACAAGTTCCTGAGTCAACGCGATTAAAATATATAGTATAGGCTTTTAGATTGTTGCGAACACTTGTAAGTACCAAATTAACTATAATTTTTTATTTTTTGGAATTTTTAATACATGAAATGAAGTTCAGGTAAATATAATGTGTCCAGCAGGTAGGATGACGATGCAAGGATAAAATTATTTTGGTTATTTTAACTTGAATCGCCTCTTGTAACTCACCTACAAAGAAAACTTCAACAGTCATGTAAACTTCTGTAAACAGCAATTAGCCCATTAATTGACTAAATCAATCCCAATGAAACCCGTGAATGGTCGAGGTGGCTGTTTAGAAACGGTCACAATATCGGGTTGGCTTTACCGTGTCTTTGGCGGTTCGTGAGACCGCACCGATGGTCGACGTCACCTCGTCGACAATACGGCTTGCGGTCACATGACTGACGCACTTAACTGAAGTTGAGACTTTGAGAGAGCGAGGGCAGAAGTTTTGGGTGCGGAATTCAATGATAGGAATCGAGAGAACTTCAATTATGTTAGTTATGTATGAGAAGTAATTAAATAAATATAGGTTTCGTAGTTTTTTTCTTGATTAGGTAAAATATTATCTATTTTTTATTAGCAGTTTCCAACGGCAACGCTATAACCCTTCACCGTGTCTTTGAAGGTCCGTGAGACCGCAGCGATGGTCGACATCGCCTCGGCAGTGATACCTACGGCTTCCTTGCGGCCACACGACTGACGCACTAGACTGGAGTTGAGAGGGCGAGGGCATTCGTTTTGATTGTGGAATATAATGATTGGAGTAGTGCTTAATTTTATAATGTCAGAACCAAGTCCACCTTTGTACCTGTGTGTTGCATGAACTATTGAATAAACATTACGTACGAAAACTGTTAAAAATAAAAACCGGCCAAGTGCGAGTGAGTCTCGCCCATCGAGGTACAAAGTAGGTACTTTAAATAAAGAATATTTTTTTATGATTTAATTACAAATGTATAGTTTTCAGACTTTTTCCTGTACTTGTAGTCTATGAAGGTTTAGAATTTCAAAGTTTTAGATCAACGGGAAATACCCTATACATTTTGATTACCTTGAGAGTGTCGAAATATACATTCAGTCAAAAAAGTATCGGGAATGGATGATTTGTTTATGGTTCCAAATTCAAATTTTTGTTTTTTTGTAGTTGTTAGATTGGCACAACTGTTTTCCATTTTGGCGCGGAGTTTGAGTTGCATCTGTTATTTATATTAAATACAGTGCTGGTTTTAGTAATATCATATATAGTGTGTATTGCGAATTTCATAATGGACAAAAATATCGAACAAAGAGTTTGTCTTAAATTTTGCATCGCCAATGGAATTTCGTGTTCGGAGTCACTGAAAATGTTACAGAAGGCTTACGGTGAATCGACTTTATCAAAAACTCGTGCTTATGAGTGGTTCAAAGCGTTCAAAAGCGGTCGAGATGTGATGGAAGATTTGCCTCGCTCTGGTAGGCCGTCAACGTCTGCAACTGAAGTTAACATCGCAAAAGTGAAGGAAATAGTGACTGAAAATCCCCATTCAACTCTGAGAGAGATAGCCGCCGAACTTTCTGTATCTCACGAGTCGATCCGTACCATTTTAACTAATCATTTGGGTATGAAACATGTTGCTGCTCGGCTAGTCCCAAAAGATCTGAATTTTCTCCAAAAACTCAATCGCATGAAAGTCGCTGAGGACATGCTAGAACGAGTCAGTTCGGACCCAACATTCATGAAACGCATTGTTACTGGTGACGAGACGTGGGTTTACGAGTTTGACATGCAAACTAGTAAACAAGCTTCGGAGTGGCGCCTTCCAACTGAACCGAAACCGTAAAAACCACGCCAAAGTCGATCAAAAGTCAAAGTCATGTTGACTGTTTTCTTTGACTATCGCGGTGTTGTGCACTCTGAATTCTTACCGGAATGTCTAACGGTAAATAAAGAATATTATTTGAGCGTTATGCGGCGTTTAAGAGAGCAAATTCGACGAAAAAGGCCAGATTTGTGGAAAGAAAATTCTTGGATTTTGCACCACGACAATGCGCCTTCGCACAAGGCTATCATTGTGAACGAATTTTTAACCAAACACTCAACAAATACCATCCAGCAACCACCATATTCACCAGATATGGCTCCTGCTGACTTTTTTTCGTTTTCCTAAACTCAAATTACCACTTCGTGGCACCCGTTTTCAATCGATAGAAGACATAAAGGAGAATTCGCGGCGAGAACTGAACTCAATTCCGGAAGCAGCGTTTAAAAAATGTTTTGTTGAATGGATTATTCGTTGGCGCAAGTGTATCGTTTCTAAAGGAGCATACTTTGAAGGTGATAAAATAAATGTGGATGAATAACAGAGATTTTGTGTATTATTGATCTTTTCCCGGTACTTTCTTGACAGAGTAGTACGTTCTTTTTTATCACAGCTTCAAAGGACCGCAGACCTGAGTATATGGTTTTAATTTCAACTTGATACCTCAACGCAATAAATGGTCTTTACAGACAGACGGACGGATAACAAAGTGATCCTAAAAGAGTTCCGTTTTTTCCTTTTGAGGTACGGAACCCTAAAAATGTGGGGTGCGTGTAACACTATTGTAGTTTTGCTTGCGTAGATTAAAAGTTACTAGTTATTAATTAAGGTTGGTTGGCTTAATCGAATCAGTTCTTTCAGAGAAAAATTCCTACAATCTAACAAACAATTAACTTATCTTGAATCTCATTTTAAATATATTTATACAATTAGAATAGAATAAATAATTTACCTTGTAACCAACGTAATTGTTCAATGAATGAACATCATAATATGGCCACTAAAGATTTGCTAGGCTACCTACTAGAAAAAGTACCCAAAGGAGAATAATTGTCAAACACTGTACGACTATAATAATTCGTAATATACGAAAACATACATTAAAAATAAAATTATCACTTTACGGCTCAGTGACTTGAGATTAAAACAAAGGAGAGTCTTCTTTATAACTGCAGCGCGAATATAAACGATGGTATGAATCGGTTTAATTGTAGTAACTAAACTCATAAAGTGTCCCAAAGTGCGTACTGCGTCCACAAATTTCTAGAATTTCCGGAACATTTTGCTGAGAAGCGGTTTTAATGCAAATGCTGGGCCGGATATGTGTTTTTTCGAGCTAATTGGGTTTAAGTTTGGCATAAGGTGGACAGATGTCCTGGTGAAGGTCGGCGGGTAGCCGATGGATGCGAGACGCACGGGACCGGTTATTGTGGTGTCACTTGGGGGAGGCCTATATCCAGCAGTGGACATTATTCGGTTGAGATGATGATGTGTACTAGTTTCAGTGTTTCGAAGTCGGAAAACTTAAAACATGGCTTGTAAACTGTTGATTATGTAGTTACTTTGGGAAGCCGACCCCAACATAGTTGGGACTTTTCCCAACTATGTCGGGGTCGGCTGTGCCTACAGTGTTGCCTAGCCTTTGACTGCCTGATAATTTCGGGTTTGTCCATGATAATTGCGTGATGACTATAATTTTGTCGTCATCACCATAATTTCAGCCCGAACTCACCCCCTGCACAGGTGGTACAGGCCTTCCCTGTCT
Organism: Lacanobia oleracea; assembly: GCA_950371165.1. Classification (NCBI taxonomy): domain Eukaryota; kingdom Metazoa; phylum Arthropoda; class Insecta; order Lepidoptera; family Noctuidae; genus Lacanobia; species Lacanobia oleracea. The sequence goes on from OX493405.1 coordinate 3,684,984, forward strand.
TTCCGGTTCAGTAATCCTCAGCAGGTGTTTTCCACGACTTTTACGAAATCTTTTTTTTTATAGATAGGCACGCGCTTGACCACCATCTCACCTGATGGTAAGCGATGATGTGGTCGAAGATGGAGCACGCTTGCCTAGAAGTAACCTATTCACTCTTGACTTTAAGACTCCCAGGTTGTAGCTATCAGGAAACACAGACTCCGGCAGGGAATTCCACTCCTTAGCTGTACGCATTATGAATGTGTTCCCAAAACGTTTTGTGCGTGTGGGTGGGATGTCCACCATGTACCGGTGGCGCATCGCCGTTCGTTAATCGGACCAATGAAGCGCTTTTAGAGTAGGTATTCTGTTCTTAAGTCTATTTTCTCGAACAAAACCTTCATTGTCAATCAAAAAAATTATTGTCAATCGCGCGTTATCTATGTATGATCATCTGTATGAGGTTTCAACAGTCAATCGCATCTGTTGGATGTTTTTTTTCCAGAAACCGGCCGTAAAGTATTTCTTAATTATATTTTAACACAGGTTTAATAACTGAATGAGTTTTATTTGAAAAAATTCTACAATAAAATGTGAGTTTCAATGAACAAAAATAAACAGTTTATCTTCAATAGTTTCCATAGTGTGGCAAAGCCATTGGGCTGGATTTGTTGCATTCAAAACACAGTTCTGCGGCGTTGTGCTACTAAGGTATTCGCAGTTTGAGCTAAACTTGCAGCCGTAAAGTGAAACTTGGTCTAAGGTATAAGAGAAGGCAAGAACTTAGTAAAATAATATGGAAGAAATTCAAGGTGCTGGTGGTCTGATTCCTACCTCTTCTTTTTTAGGGTTCCATACCCAACAGAACCCTATTACTAAGCTTCCGCTGTCCGTCCGTCCTTCCGTCCATCCGTTTGTCTGCGGGCTTTTTCACAGATTGTGTATTTTTGTTGCCGCTATAACAACAAATAATAAAAATTAAAGTTTTTGGTAAGGAGCCCTTCGTATGCGAGTGCGACTCGCACTTGGCCGGTTTTTACAATATTATTAAAAGAATCTATCGCACTGGTTTCACCGTTTCAATTTAATCAGCCAGTTCACAAAAAAATCCCCCAAATTATCGTATTTTAGGCACCACGCTACTAAGAGTATCGCCAGTCCGGGGGCTATGTCTTCAATATACCTGGTAACTTTACAAGAGGTAGGGAGTCTGCAATCCTACTCCTCTTACGGATACTCTATTACGGATGTTCTGATACTTGAAACTATTTTGAGTCTGCACGAGGGTAAATAGGGCTGAGTACAGGCACAGGCTTTTAAAAGTCAGCCTTAACCCCAGGGAACCTGAAGACCTCGTTGAGACTCGTAAAGACCAGGAAAACATGGCCCTCGATGGAGGATGAAGCCAATTTACAAAAGCGGGTCGTATTTCTCATTAGTGAAGGTCGTGCTTCCGCCTAATTAAAGTAATTTTGAGTCTGCGATAGTTGTCCGCTATCCTCTCCTACCTTGTTGCCCTGGTACACATCTGTCAGGTGGCACAACGTGAATGTTGCGGCACTCGACTGGTAATGAGGTTCACATCGCACGCTATTGATATTTGTTACGTTTCTATTGAGCCACGGGGGAAAATAGAAGTTGTGTAACGGCTTTTGCAAAAGTCAGCCTTAAGGTTAATCCATGCATATTCGGGCCGTGCCGTGGTGCCTTACGTCCCGGACGTATCCCTGACTGACTCGTATGCATCGAAATTTTTTAGAGGTCAGTGCGATTCTGTGAACATGTCGAAGTGAAGGCTTGGGTGGAGTGATTCCGAAGTGAGCTGTTAATCCAAGTAATCAAGATGGAATGACAGCTCATTTAGTGATCACTTCACCCAAGCCTTCGAAGAATCGACTGGCTGAAAGACCACGGCCATTTCACGTTCCGGGCACGGCCGGATATGTGTGAATTAACCTTTAATCGCTGAAAGAATTGAAGAACACATTGAGATTACATATATGTAGGTACTAGGGCAGCATGGCTTATAAGAGAGGGGGACTAAACTCAAAGGGGAGTGGAACAAGAGAGCTAGTGTTGATGAAGCTTATTTGCATTGCATAAGGAATAACTACATAAATTAGATACGGGGTTGAGGTAAGGAGTCACTCTGTAGCAGCAACTATATACCGCCACATTCGAACTACAAAAATAGTCCTGACTTAGTGTGACACTAAGCCTACGCCACGCAATAGGAGGCTGAACACCAACCATCGGGCAGTGGCCAACCAGACACAAAACCTGTCTGATCGGAGTCTTTTCTATGGAGGCATATTACATCTTATTGCAGTTGGGCAGCCTGAAGGCGAAAACCCACCGCAACGCACGGAGAGGCTACGCACGTGCGCCTTGCATGAAAATGTACCCACGGACACGCTAAGCATCAATTGATGTCATTGGCATACGCGTGGCTTGCTCGGACATGGCGCCCACGTAGCTCAACGCTGTCAACGGCATGCACGCTGTGCACGAGATACACGCTATACACGAATAATTAACCCACGACTATGTCAAAACCATATTCTTGCCAAAAAAACGTGCGTAGCCTCTTCGTGTGCCCCGGTGGGCCACGCTACAGTTGTATATAGTCGTGGGCGTGTAGCGTGTACTGCAGTGGATACGTAAACCCACGTTGTCAAACAAATGAACTCACGCAGCTAAAATGCGCGGCGTGGCCGTGTATAGCGTGAACCGCGGTGGGTTTGCGCTTTGAAGAATAGCCAAACTGAATTGGCAGTAGGCAATCTTCTGCAAGCAATGTGCCCCATTTCTTGCAGAAGATTGCTTGAAGAAACTTAACAGACAGATTGTGTTGCTGGGGAGTTTGTTGGCCACTTCTTCTCCACAGCTAAAACACTAGGAAGTCGTGACGGGCGGGTGTTTTTGGGGGACTGTCTTTATGCAAAACTTAGACGTTCAAAAAGTGCTGGCAATCAGCCTTATTGGATAAACGATTTTTGATTTTGATTTTTAAACAGACGGTCGATAAGGCTGACAAGTTCTAGAGTGGCGGCTGCCTACTGGAAGACGCAGCGTTGATTGGCCTCTCACAAGGTGGACCGATGACTGGATGCGAGACGCAAATGACCAGTTGTTGTGGACATCTTTCAACTGATATTATGATGATTATGACAGTTGGGTAAAGGCTAGGCAGGATGATGACTTGCATAAAGAATATCCTGAACGTGTCTTTGACGAAGAAAACAAATTTTTTAGCGGTGCTGCAAAGACATTAGGAACTTATTATATTGGGATGGGATGATAAAGTAAATGCAACATTCAAGTCTATACCAGTGCTATTGTCATGCCAGTGATCTTCGTTTTTCGAGTCGATGGTTAACTCCTTGGATTTTTTGGTCCCATTAGATGGCTACGTTAATTGCAGTGAAGTTGGCATTCATTAAATTTCCCATGATACAGGTGCATAAGCCCTTGGGGCACTGCAACGTGAGGCTCATGTTCTGAACAGGAGCACCTCACTCATATTAAGTATCCGATGGGTCTATGAAACCCCATTTCCCCATTTCATGATAGTGCTGACTATCCTTCCCAGCCGGTACAAATTTGTACCAGTTGCATCACTCGTTTATGCGCCCGCTGCCTGAGAGGACAAAATATTACCAAATTATAATTGTGTATTCTTCGCACGAAAACGCTTTACAGATATCCCTATAACACATAGTTCTTGGAAATCTCAGTAGCTACAGTAAACAATCAGATCAACCCACGTCATCAATACCTAGAACAGACAGGCGGCATTCTCAGGATTGAGGAGCGTGCGGTCTGGTATACCTCGCAGTACAGCCGAGCGGTAGGTACGTGCCAACAACTTGATTATGACAAGACCACATCAAACGTCCTGCGTTCCTAGTACCTATCAACGCGAGCGTCTTTGACGTTAGCTTTGACAAAAGCTTACTATGTATCTTCATTTATGTAGGATGTACAAGATAAATCCACAAATACAATAGTATACCGCTGCTAATTTGATTGACATTTCTCAAACTACTAAAAAGAAAAGTCGCAGTTTTTATTTTATTTTGATAAATCATTATGAGCAGGGCTGCAAAAATTTAATAGAGATTTCCATTCCGATCCGAGCCGGGGTGCCTATTAAAATTAGCGATAGATTTTTTAAAAGGGTGATTTTTTTTAAAGGTTGGTTTTTATTACGTCCGAGGTTATACTCAATATCACCCAAATCGGGGCTTTTACAGGTTTTGTCCGGGGTCGGCAAATTATGTGATGGCAGCCCTATTGTGAGCGTCAGAAGAACTCATTGAATAAGACGTCACTCGCAAGTCATCATCATCATCTGCCTAGCCTTTTCCCAACTATATTGGGGTCGGCTTCCAGTCAAACCGGATTCAGCAGAATACCTGTGTTTTACGTGGAGCGGCTGCCTGCCAGACCTCCACAACCCATTAACTGGGTAACACGGTACATCTTGGCAAGACTGGAGTCAGATTTACTGGCTTCTGACAATCCGTAACGACTGCCAAAGATGTACAAATGACAGCCGTGACCAACGGCTTAACGTGCTTTCCGAGGCACGGAGGAAACTCGGTAAGTTAAGATGGTCACCTATCCACAGACCAACCTTGGCAAGCTTTGCTTAAGCCGCACGGGTCAATCATCAATGATTGACCCGTGCGGCTGTTTTTATCTAGTCACTCGCAAGTCATACATATTGAATTTGCGACATCTATTACAAACGAAATGTTGAGTGACAAGGATAGAAGAATAAAGCTAGAGACAAACTGGTGTCACGGACGCAATGTATGCAACGCATTATGATATGTGGACTATTGGTTTTGTATGAAAAATTATGCAATAGAGACACACTTATCGTATGCAACACAACATACGATACGATACAAAAGCGTTGCATACGTTGCGTACGTGGGACCAGTTTGTCTCTAGCTTAACTTCGAAAGCATGTTAAACTTCTCTTTTTAACCGACTTCTTCAAAAAGGAGGAGGTTCTATGTTCGCCTGGATGTATCTTTTTTTTATTTTTTTTTTATTTTTGTTCACCTATTTCTCCGCCAATTGTGTACCGATTTTAAAAATTCTTTTTTATTCGCAAGCCTATACTCCGGAGGTGGTTCCATTGTCCCCGAGCCAGGTAATCATCATCTTATGTTGCTGAGCTGATGATGGAAGGTATAAGTCAGGATCTGATGATGGGATCCCTTGTAAAATGTTTGTTCAGCGATATTTTCGCCAATTGTTAACCGATTTGGATGATTGTTGATTGATGGTGTTCAAAAACGAAATAACCAAAAACACCGACTTCCGAAATTAAAGTTATTTTATACTTTGTAGTGTTTTGTTTTTGGAAGTCGGTTTTATTTTTAATGCTCTATAATTTGTAAAAGTGAAGTACCAAAATAAATAGTATTGTGGTACTTAACGCCTTTTACAGATATTTGATAGTAGTCGAATCCCTAGTTTTTATTGGCATTCGTATTTTAATGTTAATTTACCAGCCTACCAGAAGAGCCGAGATTGGGATGCCACGATGTGACAAATGTGGTCATACTTACCCATGGAACTCACAGATTGCCCAATAGGCCGTAGGGCTTTTTTTTTTAAAGGCGTTAGTTAAATAGACACTGTGTCTATTTGTGTCTTAATTTTTTTTTTGACTTTCCAAACTTCATCATCTGCCTAGCCTTTTCCCAACTATATTGAGGTCATTGCCAAACCAGATACAGCTGAATACCAGACCCTCCAATTATCAATTTACGGAAGAGTACGTAAATACTAGGTATTTCTGTCACAAAGCCAATAGGCCTCTATAAGAAATACCTAGTCCTTATACTGTCAATTTACTGTCCCAGTAAAGTGTACAATATTGGACGACACAGTTATAAAACTACGCATCGTTTACGTGCACACCGCATGCGCCATAATACATTAGTATTCCTTCCCCATTCGACGCAGATAAATATCCGATAACAGCCTATTAGTGTCCTATTACACTCGTTATTGAACTAACATTATGTCCTTTCAAATTCCTATACAAAACACATTGGCCCACTAAAATTATAAATCTGGAAGTTTGTATGTTTATTCGTCAACCAGGCCTCAAGGATAGAACAAAGGGCCTAGCACGAATATTTTGACGTATAGTAACGTAAACGTAAGTAAATTATTATTATATATTTTATTGTACACCTCATAACAAGCACAGTAAAAACGCTTATAAAACTAGTGTACAATGGGCGGTCTTATCGCACAGGGCAATCTCTTACAGATAACCTTTGGATGGACTGAACTAAAGAAGTTAGATTTAGGGCGGTCAGTGTACAAACATCATAAATAATATTAATAGAGAGACATACATAATAATATAAAACAAATACATACAATATTAAGTAATATACTAATAAATATCAAATATATAACAGGGAAAGGAGACAAAACGTTATAGTGAGAGGTAATGTTCCTTCACCAATTTTTTAAACGTTGGTAGCGTTTGAGCGCGCCTCACATCTATTGGTAATGCATTCTACAAACGAGCTGCTTGAATAGTGAAAGATTTGTCAAAGAAGGATGTGGAATGCATACGAATACTTAATTTAAGATTTTCCGATGATCTCAAAGACCTAGAATGCGTGTCACAGAGAAACTGAAATCGTTCTTTAAGATAAAAAGGAGTATAAGGATTAAAGAGCACATTATAAGGCAAAGAAATTATGAAAAAAATAAAAAAAAAATGTGAAAAACTACAACCCCATAGTATTTTGGTTTCAAATGGGAAATTTATGGGACATACACAATTTAACTATGTCATTGAAAAATATGAATATAGTATCTAATTCAAATAAATATTATGTGCGAAACGAGTATCGTAGCTATGGTAAAATTTAACGTTACGTTAATATACTACTCTGTCAAGAAAGTACCGGGAAAAGATCAATAATACACAAAATGTCACAAAACTTTAGAGATCGGGTCCAGACTCAATCTCAACCGTTTTTTAACCTCCAAAATCCTAAAAGCGTAAAAATGTAAATTACATTTGCTTGGTTCACAAGAGGTTCGCAATAGGCGTAAATTGCTCCTTATTCGTTCCAAGTCGATCCCGTTTCGTGGCTAATGGCATCAGAGTGTAGGTAAATACTGGGTAAATATATACTGCGGGCTTTTACCGTATTTGAATAAGATCTGCCGCGTTCCGATCGACGTGTTGCGAATAGTTTTTGGGAGATCTCCGATGGTGTCCTGGTACCTCGTCACTAAAATTTTTGTCTATGTAGGAAACTCGTTTCGTTTCTTCAACATTTGTAAAATAATATTACTTTAATTTACTCATCATCTGCCCACCCTTTACCCAACTTAGTTGGGGTTGGCTTCTAGTCCAACCAGATGTGGCAACTGTTTATATGATCTCCATACCCTAGTTTTTATTTAGTTAGTTAGATACTCGTCTCTCACTTTATCGCCCTTTTTAGGGTTCCGTACCTTAAAAGGTAAAATAAGATACCTTATAAGATCACTCTCTTGTCCTCTGTTTTCTCAGGAACGGGTGGACCTAGCTATTTGAAATTTATACCAGATACTGAAGTCTATACTCCCTATTAGGTGAATAATAATTAAAGTACAAGTTCCTGAGTCAACGCGATTAAAATATATAGTATATGCTTTTAGATTGTTGCGAACACTTGTAAGTACCAAATTAACTTTAATTTTTTATTTTTTGGAATTTTTAATACATGAAATGAAGTTCAGGTAAATATAATGTGTCCAGCAGGTAGGATGACGATGCAAGGATAAAATTATTTTGGTTATTTTTACTTGAATCGCCTCTTGTAACTCACCTACAAAGAAAACTTCAACAGTCATGTAAACTTCTGTAAACAGCAATTAGCCCATTAATTGACTAAATCAATCCCAATGAAACCCGTGAATGGTCGAGGTGGCTGTTTAGAAACGGTACACTTTCGGGTTGGCTTCATGTCTTTGGCGGTTCGTGAGACCGCACCGATGGTCGACGTCGCCTCGTCGACAATACGGCTTGCGGTCACATGACTGACGCACTTGACTGGAGTTGAGAGAGCGAGGGCAGAAGTTTTGGGTGCGGAATTCAATGATAGGAATCGAGAGAACTTCAATTATGTTAGTTATGTACGAGAAGTATTTAAAAAAATATAGTTTTCGTAGTTTTTTTCTTGATTAGGTAAAATATTATCTATTTTTTTATTAGCAGTTTCCAACGGCAACGCTATAACCCTTCACCGTGTCTTTGACGGTCCGTGAGACCGCAGCGATGGTCGACATCGCCTCGGCAATGATACCTACGGCTTGCTTGCGGCCACACGACTGACGCGCTTTACTGGAGTTGAGAGGGCGAGGGCATTCGTTTTGATTGTGGAATTTAATGATTGGTACTCCAATCATTAAATTCCACAATCGCAGTCTTAATTTTATAATGTCAGAACCAAGTCCACCTTTGTACCTGTGTGTTGCATGAACTTTTGAATAAACATTACGTACGAAAACTGTTAAAAATAAAAACCGGCCAAGTGCGAGTGGATCTCGCCCATCGAGGGTTCCGTACAAAGTAGGTACTTTGAATGAAGAATATTTTTTATGATTTAATAACAAATGTATAGTTTTCAGACTTTTTCCTGTACTTGTAGTCTATGAAGGTTTAGATTTTCAAAGATCTAGGTCAGAGGGAAATACCCTATACATTTTTATTACCTTGAGGGTGTCGAAATATACGTTCTTTTTTATCACAGCTTCAAGGGACCGCAGACCTGAGTATATGGTTTTAATTTCAACTTGATACCTCAACGCAATAAAGGGTCTTCACAGACAGACGGACGGATAACAAAGTGATCCTAAAAGAGTTCCGTTTTTTCCTTTTGAGGTACGGAACCCTAAAAATGTGGGGTGTGTGTAACACTATTGTAGTTTTGCTTGCGTAGATTAAAAGTTACTAGTTATTAATTAAGGTTGTTTGGCTTAATCGAATCAGTTCTTTCAGAGAAAAATTCCTACAATCTAACAAACAATTAACTTATCTTGAATCTCATTTTAAATATCTTTATACAATTAGAATAGAAGAAATAATTTACCTTGTAACCAACGTAATTGTTCAATGAATGAACATCATAATATGGCCACTTAAGATTTGCTAGGCTACCTACTAGAAAAAGTACCCAAAGGAGAATAATTGTCAAGCACTGTACGACTATAATAATTCGTAATATACAAAAACATACATTAAAAATAAAATTATCACTTTACGGCTCAGTGACTTGAGATTAAAACAAAGGAGAGTCTTCTTCATAACTGCAGCGCGAATATAAACGATGGTATGAATCGGTTTAATTGTAACTAAACTCATAAAGTGTCCCAAAGTGCGTACTGCGTCCACAAATTTCTAGAATTTCCGGAACATTTTGCTGAGAAGCGGTTTTAATGCAAATCAACGCGGCTATAGTGACCGTGTTGTAAAGCTGGGCTGGATTAATATGTGTTTTTTCGAGCTAATTGGGTTTTAGTTTGGCATAAGGTGGACTGATGTCCTGGTGAGGGTCGGCGGGTAGCCGATGGATGCGAGACGCACGGGACCGGTTATTGTGGTGACACTTGGGGGAGGCCTATATCCAGCAGTGGACGTTATTCGGTTGAGATGATGATGTGTTCTAGTTTCAGCGTTTCGAAGTCGGAAAACTTAAAACATGGCTTGTAAACTGTTAATTCAATTCAAAGCATTTTATTTCAAATAAACCATTCACAGGCACTTTTGAAGCGTCAAGGTCGGTCAGTCAAAAACATGGAAGCTATTTGCACGTTCCAACGCGTAGATCTCTATGGAGAAGAACGTGCAAGAAACTCCACGGACACTCTTTTAAATTATGTTCCGTTTTACAAAATTCCAAGTTACATATACCTGTTGCTTCTGCATGTGAGGACAATGCAAAGGAAAAAAAAGGGCTTATTATAAGAATTTAAAATATAAAGATTAATATGAGTCAATGGCAGTTAAGACATGACCAGTCTCATCCGACGGCGCCCGTTCATGAACATGACGCGTGTATCGGCACCATTCAGCTCAACCATTTCGAGGGGAACCGAATGATCCAACCCACGCGCCGCCATCAGCGAGATATTGAGTGAGCATGACATGCTCTCAACCACCATGCTCGTTCATGTCCAAGAAGTAAAACTATAACTAATCACATAAAAATGTTAATGGCTTCATGGTACTCACATTTACAAAATTTGAAAAATATGCTTCTACTTTACACAAAACTATGGTTGTCGATGACCAAATAATGAAAAATAAATTAATAAAGACAACGATTAAGTTCTTACATCAAAAATAATAAATAAGTAATTATAATAATATAGTATATAATTATTATAACAATAATATATAAAAAAAAGAGAGCGAGCATCTCTTCCAAATATAAAAACCTAAAAAGTGGACCTAAGCAGCTGTGACTGTGGAGCAGGACCAGCATTTAGCCAAGCGTTTTTATCGAGGATATAATCTTCCAGTTTATAATACGCTTGTCTACATAGTGTGCGTTTTATGCATGCTTTAAATTTTCTCTCATTCAGTTCGAGAATATCAACTGGTATTTTATTATAAAATTTAACACAGTACCCCATAAAAGAAGTGTGTACTTTGGCCAATCTGAATCGGGGTTGATCTAATTTGTTCCTATTTCTAGTATTAAAATTATGCCTGTCACTAATCTTGCTAAAAAGATGAAGATTTTACCGAACATACATAATATTTTCGTAAATGTATTGACAAGGTACCGTCATGATGTTGATATCCTTAAACAGTTCTCTTAGAGAATCACGCCGACGGAGATTGTAAATGGCTCTGATGGCTCTTTTCTGCAGGATAAATATAGACTCGATATCTGCAGCACGTCCCCATAATAAGATACCGTAAGACATGATACTATGAAAGTAACTAATAAATTGACGGATTTTTCTGACAGCGTATGCTGCTGAACTTAACCTTCCCGCAAGAGATGTTAAATGAGGACCCCATTGTAGCCTTGAGTCAAGCGTAATCCCCAGGAAAACCGTGTTTTCGACGAATTCAAGTTTCTCCTTGTTCAATACTATGTCGCAATCATTTCCTTTAACGTTCAGTAAGGCAAATCTGATGCATTTAGTTTTTTTCCCATTTAATACTAAATTATTAGCAGTAAACCAATTTTGGACCTACTGTAGGGCGTTATTTACGTCGTCAAGATTTATGGAATCTATCTATCTTAAAAATTAAGGACGTATCGTCAGCAAATAATACCATATGAGGTTGATTTTTTGTTGATTATGTAGTTACTTTGGGAAGCCGACCCCAACATAGTTGGGACTTTTCCCAACTATGTCGGGGTCGGCTGTGCCTACAGTGTTGCCTAGCCTTTGACTGACTGATAATTTCGGGTTTGTCCATGATAATTGCGTGATGACTATAATTTTGTCGTCATCACCATAATTTCAGCCCGAACTCACCCCCTGCACAGGTGGTACAGGCCTTCCCTGTCTTTCCGGTTCAGTAATCCTCAGCAGGTGTTTTCCACGACTTTTACGAAATCTTTTTTTTTATAGATAGGCACGCGCTTGACCACCATCTCACCTGATGGTAAGCGATGATGTGGTCGAAGATGGAGCACGCTTGCCTAGAAGTAACCTATTCACTCTTGACTTTAAGACTCCCATGTTGTAGCTATCAGGAAACACAGACTCCGGCAGGGAATTCCACTCCTTAGCTGTACGCATTATGAATGTGTTCCCAAAACGTTTTGTGCGTGTGGGTGGGATGTCCACCATATACCGGTGGCGCATCGCCGTTCGTTCATCGGACCTATGAAGTGCTTTTAGAGTAGGTATTCTGTTCTTAAGTCTATTTTCTCGAACAAAATTTTTATTATCAATCAAAAAAATTATTGTCAATCGCGCGTTATCTACGTATGATCATCTGTATGAGTTTTCAACAGTCAATCGCATCTGTCGGATGTTTTTTTTTCCAGAAACCGGCCGTAAAGTATTTCTTAATTATATTTTAACACAGGTTTAATAACTGAATGACTTTTATTTGAAAAATTTCTACAGTAAAATGTGAGTTTCAATTAACAAAAATAAACAGTTTGTCTTCAATAGTTTCCATAGTGTGGCAAACCCATTGGGCTGGATTTGTTGCATTCAAAACACAGTTCTGCGGCGTTGTACTACTAAGGTATTCGCAGTTTGAGCTAAACTTGCAGCCGTAAAGTGAAACTTGGTCTAAGGTATAAGAGAAGGCAAGAACTTAGTAAAATAATATGGAAGAAATTCAAGGTGCTGGTGGTCTGATTCCTACCTCTTCTTTTTTAGGGTTCCATACCCAACAGAACCCTATTACTAAGCTTCCGCTGTCCGTCCGTCCTTCCGTCCATCCGTCTGTCTGCGGGCTTTTTCACAGATTGTGTATTTTTATTGCCGCTATAACAACAAATAATAAAAAATAAAGTGTTTGGTAAGGAGCCCTTCGTATGCGAGTGCGACTCGCACTTGGCCGGTTTTTACAATATTATTTAAAGAAACTATCGCACTGGTTTCACCGTTTCAATTTAATCAGCCAGTTCACAAAAAAATCCCCGAAATTATCGTATTTTAGGCACCACGCTACTAAGAGTATTGCCAGGGGCGATACACACGTTTACGATATACCTGGTAACTTTACAAGAGGTAGGGAGTCTGCAATCCTACTCCTCTTACGGATACTCTATTACGGATGTTCTGATACTTGAAACTATTTTGAGTCTGCACGAGGGTAAACAGGGTCACAGGGGACACAGGCTTTTAAAAGTCAGCCTTAACCCCAGGGAACCTGAAGACCTCGTTGAGACTCGTAAAGACCAGGAAAACATGGCCCTCGATGGAGGATGAAGCCAATTTACAAAAGAGGGTCGTATTACTCATTAGTGAAGGTCGTGCTTCCGCCTAATTAAAGTAATTTTGAGTCTGCGATAGTTGTCCGCTATCCTCTCCTACCTTGTTGCCCTGGTACACATCTGTCAGGTGGCACAACGTGAATGTTGCGGCACTCGACTGGTAATGAGGTTCACATCGCACGCTATTGATATTTGTTACGTTTCTATTGAGCCACGGGGGAAAATAGAAGTTGTGTAACGGCTTTTGCAAAAGTCAGCCTTAAGGTTAATCCATGCATATTCGGGCTGTGCCGTGGTGCCTTACGTCCCGGACGAATCCCTGACTGACTCTTATGCATCGAAATTTTTTTGAGGTCAGTACGATTCTGTGAACATGTCGAAGTGAAGGCTTGGGTGGAGTGATCCCGAAGTGAGCTGTTAATCCAAGTAATCAAGATGGAATGACAGCTCATTTAGTGATCACTTCACCCAAGCCTTCGAAGAATCGACTGGCTGAAAGACCACGACCATTTCACGTCCCGGGCACGGCCGGATATGTGTGAATTAACCTTTAATCGCTGAAAGAATTGAAGACCTCCTTGAGATTACATATATGTAGGTACTAGGGCAGCATGGCTTATAAGAGAGGGGGACTAAACTCAAAGAATTTGATGAAGCTTATTTGCATTGCATAAGGAATAACTACATAAATTAGATACGGGGTTGAGGTAAGGAGTCACTCTGTAGCAGCAACTATATACCGCCACATTCGAACTACAAAAATAGTCCTGACTTAGTGTGACACTAATCCTACGCCACGCAATAGGAGGCTGAACACCAACCATCGGGCAGTTGCCAACCTCGGAGCCTTTTCTATGGAGGCATATTACATCTTATTACAGTTGGGCAGCCTGAAGGCGAAAACCCACCGCAACGCACGGAGAGGCTACGCACGTGCGCCTTGCATGAAAATGTACCCACGGACACGCTAAGCATCAATTGATGTCATTGGCATACGCGTGGCTTGCTCGGACATGGCGCCCACGTAGCTCAACGCTGTCAACGGCATGCACGCTGTGCACGAGATACACGCTATACACGAATAATTAACCCACGACTATGTCAAAACCATATTCTTGCCAAAAAAACGTGCGTAGCCTCTTCGTGTGCCCCGGTGGGCCACGCTACAGTTGTACATAGTCGTGGGCGTGTAGCGTGTACTGCAGTGGATACGTAGACCCACGTTGTCAAACAAATGAACTCACGCAGCTAAAATGCGCGGCGTGGCCGTGTATAGCGTGAACCGCGGTGGGTTTGCGTTTTGAAGAATAGCCAAACTGAATTGGCAGTAGGCAATCTTCTGCAAGCAATGTGCCCCATTTCTTGCAGAAGATTGCTTGAAGAAACTTAACAGACAGATTGTGTTGCTGGGGAGTTTGTTGGCCACTTCTTCTCCACAGCTAAAACACTAGGAAGTCGTGACGGGCGGGTGTTTTTGGGGGACTGTCTTTATGCAAAACTTAGTCGTTCAAAAAGTGCTGGCAATCAGCCTTATTGGATAAACGATTTTTGATTTTGATTTTTAAACAGATGGTCGATAAGGCTGACAAGTTCTAGAGTGGCGGCTGCCTACCGGAAGACGCAGCGTTGATTGGCCTCTCACAAGGTTGACCGATGACTGGATGCGAGACGCAAATGACCAGTTGTTGTGGACATCTTTCAACTGATATTATGATGATTATGACAGTTGGGTAAAGGCTGGGCAGGATGATGACTTGCATAAAGAATACCCTGAACGTGTCTTTGACGAAGAAAACAAAATTTTTAGCGGTGCTGCAAAGACATTAGGAACTTATTATGTTGGGATGGGATGATAAAGTAAATGCAACATTCAAGTCTATACCAGTGCTATTGTCATGCCAGTGATCTTCGTTTTTCGAGTCGATGGTTAACTCCTTGGATTTTTTGGTCCCATTAGATGGCTACGTTAATTGCAGTGAAGTTGGCATTCATTAAATTTCCCATGGTACAGGTGCATAAGCCCTTGGGGCACTGCAACGTGAGGCTCATGTTCTGAACAGGAGCACCTCACTCATATTAAGTATCCGATGGGTCTATGAAACCCCATTTCCCCATTTCATGATAGTGCTGACTATCCTTCCCAGCCGGTACAAATTTGTACCAGTTGCATCACTCGTTTATGCGCCCGCTGCCTGAGAGGACAAAATATTACCAAATTATAATTGTGTATTCTTCGCACGAAAACGCTTTACAGATATCCCTATAAAACATAGTTCTTGGAAATCTCAGTAGCTACAGTAAACAATCAGATCAACCCACGTCATCAATACCTAGAACAGACAGGCGGCATTCTCAGGATTGAGGAGCGTGCGGTCTGGTATACCTCGCAGTACAGCCGAGCGGTAGGTACGTGCCAACAACTTGATTATGACAAGACCACATCAAACGTCCTGCGTTCCTAGTACCTATCAACGCGAGCGTCTTTGACGTTAGCTTTGACAAAAGCTTACTATGTATCTTCATTTATGTAGGATGTACAAGATAAATCCACAAATACAATAGTATACCGCTGCTAATTTGATTGACATTTCTCAAACTACTAAAAAGAAAAGTCGCAGTTTTTATTTTATTTTGATAAATCATTAGTGAGTAGGGCTGCAAAAATTTAATAGAGATTTCCATTCCGATCCGAGCCGGGGTGCCTATTAAAATTAGCGATAGATTTTTTAAAAAGGTGATTTTTTTTAAAGGTTGGTTTTTTATTGCGTCCGGGGTTATACTCAATATCACCCAAATCGGGGCTTTTACAGGTTTTGTCCGGGGTCGGCAAATTATGTGATGGCAGCCCTATTGTGAGCGTCAGAAGAACTCATTGAATAAGACGTCACTCGCAAGTCATCATCATCATTTGCCTAGCCTTTTCCCAACTATATTGGGGTGGGCTTCCAGTCAAACCGGATTCTGCAGAATACCTGTGTTTTACATGGAGCGGCTGCCTGCCAGACCTCCACAACCCATTAACTGCGTAACACGGTACATCTTGACAAGATTGGAGTCAGATTTACTGGCTTCTGACAATCCGTAACGACTGCCAAAGATGTACAAATGACAGCTGGGACCAACGGCTTAACGTGCTTTCCGAGGCACGGAGTAAACTCGGTAAGTTAAGATGGTCACCTATCCACAGACCAACCTTGGCAAGCGTTGCTTAACCTTGATGATTGACCAGTGCGGCTGTTTTTATCTAGTCACTCGCAAGTCATACATATTGAATTTTCGACATCTATTACAAACGAAATGTTGCGTGACAAGGATAGAAGAATAAAGCTAGAGACAAACTGGTGTCACGTACGCAATGTATGCAACGCATTATGATATCTGGACTATTGGTTTTGTATGAAAAATTATGCAATAGAGACACACTTATCGTATGCAACACAACATACGATACGATACAAAAGCGTTGCATACGTTGCGTACGTGGGACCAGTTTGTCTCTAGCTTAACTTCGAAAGCATGTTAAACTTCTCTTTTTAACCGACTTCTTCAAAAAGGAGGAGGTTCTATGTTCGCCTGGATGTATCTTTTTTTATTTTTTTTTATTTTTGTTCACCGATTTCTCCGCCAATTTTGGACCGATTTTAAAAATTCTTTTTTATTCGAAAGCCTATACTCCGGAGGTGGTTCCATTGTCCCCGAGCCAGGTAATCATCATCTTATGTTGCTGAGCTGATGATGGAAGGTATAAGTCAGGATCTGATGATGGGATCCCTTGTAAAATGTTTGTTCAGCGATATTTTCGCCAATTGTTAACCGATTTGGATGATTGTTGATTGATGGTGTTCAAAAACGAAATAACCAAAAACACCGACTTCCGAAATTAACTTTATACTTTGTAGTGTTTTGTTTTTGGAAGTCGGTTTTATTTTTAATGCTCTAAAATTTGTAAAAGTGAAGTACCAAAATAAATAGTATTGTGGTACTTAACGCCTTTTACAGATATTTGATAGTAGTCGACTACGTACCTAGTTTTTAATGGCATTCGTATTTTAATGTTAATTTACCAGCCTACCAGAAGAGCCGAGATTGGGATGCCACGATGTGACAAATGTGGTCATATTTACTCATGAAACTCACAGATTGCCCAATAGACCGTAAGGCGGTTTTTTTAAAGTCGTTATTTAAATAGACACTGTGCCTATTTGTCAGTCTTAATTTTTTTTTTGACTTTCCAAACATCATCGTCTGCCTAGCCTTTTTGCAACTATATTGAGGTTATTGCCAAACCAGATTCAGCTTAATACCAGACCCTCCAATTATCAATTTACGGAAGAGTACGTAAATACTAGGTATTTCTGCCACAAAGCCAATAGGCCTCTATAGGAAATACCTTATACTGTCAGTTTACTGTCCCAGTAAAGTGTACAATATTGGACGGCACAGTTATAAAACTACGCATCGTTTACGTGCACACCGCATGCGCCATAATACATTAGTATTCCTTCCCCATTCGACGCAGATAAATATCCGATAACAGCCTATTAGTGTCCTATTACAGTCGTTATTGAACTAACATTATGTCCTTTCAAATTCCTATACAAAACACATTGGCCTACTAAGATTATAAATGTGGAAGTTTGTATGTTTATTCGTCAACCAGGCCTCAAGGATAGAACAAAGGGCCTAGCACGAATATTTTGACGTATAGTAACGTAAACGTAAGTAAATTATTATTATATATTTTATTGTACACCTCATAACAAGCACAGTAAAAACGCTTATAAAACTAGTGTACAATGGGCGGTCTTATCGCACAGGGCAATCTCTTACAGATAACCTTTGGATGGACTGAACTAAAGAAGTTAGATTTAGGGCGGTCAGTGTACAAACATCATAAATAATATTAATAGAGAGACATACATAATAATATAAAACAAATACATACAATATTAAGTAATATACTAATAAATATCAAATATATAACAGGGAAAGGAGACAAAACGTTATAGTAAGAGGTAATGTTCCTTCACCAATTTTTTAAACGTTGGTAGCGTTTGAGCGCGCCTCACATCTATTGGTAATGCATTCTACAAACGAGCTGCTTGAATAGTGAAAGATTTGTCAAAGAAGGATGTGGAATGCATACGAATACTTAATTTAAGATTTTCCGATGATCTCAAAGACCTAGAATGCGTGTCACAGAGAAACTGAAATCGTTCTTTAAGATAAAAAAGAGTATAAGGATTAAAGAGCACATTATAAAGCAAAGAAAGTATGAAAAAAAAATAAAAAAAAAAAAATGTGAAAAACTACAACCCCATAGTATTTTGGTTTCAAATGGGAAATTTATGGGACATACACAATTTAACTATGTCATTGAAAAATATGAATATAGTATGTAATTCAAATAAATATTATGTGCGAAACGAGTATTCGTAGCTATGGTAAAATTTAACGTTACGTTACTATACTACTCTGTCAAGAAAGTACCGGGAAAAGATCAATAATACACAAAATGTCTGTTATTCATCCAAATTTATTTTATCACCTTCAAAGTATGCTCCTTTAGAAACGATACACTTGCGCCAACGAATAATCCATTCAACAAAACATTTTTTAAACGCTGCTTCCGGAATTGAGTTCAGTTCTCGCCGCGAATTCTCCTTTATGTCTTCTATCGATTGAAAACGGGTGCCACGAAGTGGTAATTTGAGTTTAGGAAAAAGAAAAAAGTCAGCAGGAGCCATATCTGGTGAATATGGTGGTTGCTGGATGGTATTTGTTGAGTGTTTGGTTAAAAATTCGTTCACAATGATAGCCTTGTGCGAAGGCGCATTGCCGTGGTGCAAAATCCAAGAATTTTCTTTCCACAAATCTGGCCTTTTTCGTCGAATTTGCTCTCTTAAACGCCGCATAACGCTCAAATAATATTCTTTATTTACCGTTAGACCTTCCGGTAAGAATTCAGAGTGCACAACACCGCGATAGTCAAAGAAAACAGTCAACATGACTTTGACTTTTGATCGACTTTGGCGTGGTTTTTTCGGTTTCGGTTCAGTTGGAAGGCGCCACTCCGAAGCTTGTTGACTAGTTTGCATGTCAAACTCGTAAACCCACGTCTCGTCACCAGTAACAATGCGTTTCATGAATGTTGGGTCCGAACTGACTCGTTCTAGCATGTCCTCAGCGACTTTAATGCGATTGAGTTTTTGGAGAAAATTCAGATCTTTTGGGACTAGCCGAGCAGCAACTTGTTTCATACCCAAATGATTAGTTAAAATGGTACGGATCGACTCGTGAGATACAGAAAGTTCGGCGGCTATCTCTCTCAGAGTTGAATGGGGATTTTCAGTCACTATTTCCTTCACTTTTGCGATGTTAACTTCAGTTGCAGACGTTGACGGCCTACCAGAGCGAGGCAAATCTTCCATCACATCTCGACCGCTTTTGTACGCTTTGAACCACTCATAAGCACGAGTTTTTGATAAAGTCGATTCACCGTAAGCCTTCTGTAACATTTTCAGTGACTCCGAACACGAAATTCCATTGGCGATGCAAAATTTAAAACAAACTCTTTGTTCGATATTTTTGTCCATTATGAAATTCGCAATACACACTATATATGATATTACTAAAACCAGCACTGTATTTAATATAAATAACAGATGCAACTCAAACTCCGCGCCAAAATGGAAAACAGTTGTGCCAATCTAACAACTACAAAAAAACAAAAATTTTAATTTGGAACCATAAACAAATCATCCATTCCCGATACTTTTTTGACTGAATGTACGTCAAAAATATTCGTGCTACGCACTCAGCTGTACGATTGCATAAAACATCTTTCATCGTGTAAGCTCAGGTGAAGTGAACGTGTATGTTCTGTCAATCCAAATAAACAAGATGAAATTACTGCCGGTCGATTCTGTAAAGATGCTGAAGTGAAGGCTTGGGTGATAACGAAGTGAGTTGTCATTCCATCTCGATTACCTGGATTGACAGCTCACTTCGTGATCACTTCACCCAAGCATTCTTTTCGACATGTTTACTGAATCGACCGGCACTCCATGCTCGCCCCACCTTAGTTTATACGTGTAATGTTGACGTAATAGACGGGCTGATTTGAATGACGTTTGGAACGCGCGTAGTCTATGTCCTATAGTACTACACAAGATTATTACCCCAGTAGCAGGGGCATAGTTACCTCTGTATCAGCCCTATCTATATCTATATCTTCTATCTATGCTTCTGTACTAACATATAAAGCTGAAGAATTTGTTTGTTTGTTGCTTGAACGCGCTAATTTCTGGTCTGATTTGAAAAATTCTTTCAGTGTTTTATAGCCCATTTATCGAGGACGGCTATTGGCTATAAGTATATCATCACGCTAAGAACAATAAATGCGGAGCAGACGAAGTTGCGCTGTTCAACTAGTCAATGACCGGACTAGGAGAACGGCAAGGACAAGGACAAGGCCATAGACCTGTGGACGTAAAGCTTTGTACATTCAGTTCCGCCGGTTTCCGTTATAGTCACCAGATGGCGCTTATTCAGTTTCAATACAAATTGACGTTCACGCTAACGCGATCGAAATCGTTAATAACATTGTGATAAGGCTTCCAGTCCTTTCTTGTAAATTTTGTAAACCGTCAATAGTTTTCCGTAGTTCGGCTCTAGTTTAAGGGACTAAGTTACAGCATAACGAGGTTAACGGCAACATGTTAACTAGGTATCAGGAATTAGTGTTATGTTAATATCAAGTTTCAGTTTTGTCATATTTTCTTGTAAAAATTGTTCTTCATAGACGTCGAAACGTAATGCGTGAATAACGTAATTAACGTAAGGCGTGACTGGAAGCCGACCCCAATATAGTTGGGAAAAGGCTAGGCAGATGAGATGAGACGTCGAAACGTATTTGATTTTTCGATGCCTCTTAGTACTTCAGATACTCTTCGAAGCAAATCCCACTTCAATGCTGAAGCTTTAAAAAGAAACTATGAAAAAATCTCATCAAGCCCCAATATGTAAAACGAGAAAGAATGCCAGCATCCCCAGAATTTCATTAGAAAACGGAGTCACTAATTACTTCGGCACTCCAATCGAGACGCGCTCGGGAAAGGGCCAATTCATCGGATTCTAATTAGAAAAAACTTATTCTGATCTGCTACGGAAGTTTCGGCATCATTGTTTTAGTCGCATTCATTCTCACTGTTTTATTGCTTATGCCATTATCGTTCTTATTTCAATGGCAATAAGGAAGTTTCAGGTGGGAAGGTTTTATTGGCTCCAATTTGAAACGAGCTGAGATAAAGTCAAAGTTAGTAAGTTTAAGGTTTACTGCGTAATCGAGTGGTGGTTTCAGTTGATTTATTGTTTTAATCAATCAGCAATGAGTGTTCATTAAATTTTATACCTAAGTAGCTTTCCAACTGAGGTGTAAGTAAAGGCACATGATAATGAGACACCTCTAATGTGCATAGGTATGCTTTGTTTTATGGTGCCCTGGTAAGTATTGCTGTTATCCCTTAGGCTGCAATGGCCACTTTGCCTGGTTGTTTAACAACCAATATCCAATAAATTTGATTTACAATTGTGGAGAAAATATAGAAAGAAGGAAGCACCGCAAAAAATCATCTGCCATAAACAACAAAATGGTTATTCACCATTCTACACACACTGTCTAATTCATCGGCTTTGGTATTCCAAAGCCAATGAATAAGACGATCTTTAGAAGCTGAGGTCTATCAGCAGACGTAAGAACGAGATAAAAGATTCTGGACAAAGACAAGCACGTATTTAACTCGACAACGTAGTACAGCTACATACTTTCCATTTTTCTAGTCAACTGTGCGTGCTCCTTGAATACGCGATGAGGGTGGAAGGGGGTCATAAAGCTAGTTACACATGCAATGGTCTAAACAAGCTGGCTTTGCGGCAGATCAACTGTGCTTGCTTACTTGTGAACGAGCCTTAGATCTTGTTGGAATCGTGGATGTGGTATTGATTTGGAAGACAGAATATAATGATTTATTATTTGAGAAATTTGCTGGAACTCACACTTTTTTATAATAATAATTTATAATAACGGATCAAAGACAGGCAGGACAGAATTGGAGTTGAAGTTTATTCCAATGACCTCAACATCACAGGATCCAGACCGCTAGGAAAGTTCAACACCATCTACCAGGCGGAATGCGTGGGCATTATCCAAGCGTCCATGCCATAGAAGCCAGAGGAGTCAAGGATACTCGTATTTGTATGCTCACACCAATACCTAGGGAAGAATTAGACTACCTCGGAACTCATACAAGCATGCCACAATGCGCTAGAACGCATCACGCGGTGACCAACCGCGAAACTGTGACGCTGCAGTGGATAAGAGAAACACAGCGGATTACTAGAAAATGACGCGGCCTATGATCTGGCCAAGAGGGCACCTGTATCACCCAAATATACAAGCGGAACGCTGGTGGGCCTCGGTACCAGGCTGCAGGCAGTCAAGGAGACTATGCCATACCTAGGAAGAAAACTAATCAGGTGCCTTCTGCGACAGGATATAGGGGTAGCTAACGAAAGGTGGCGGGGACCATCACTGGGCAGTGCTCGCTGAACAAACATTTCCACGCGATAGGTATAATAGGTAGTCCTCTCTGCAGAGCATGCATGGAGGAGGGGGAAACGGTACCGCACGCGCTCCTTGAGTGCACAGACGGCATCGAAATACGAAGGCAAACAATAGGGACTCCGGATATCTATGAGCACATATATCCTGAACACACTAGGAAGACTGATCTGCTTCTGGTTGGAACGATGGTCGCCATGGCTCAAGAACAGTGGTCCAACATCAGGACTCAGTGCGGAAACCAAAACCCGAATAGAGATAGATAGGGTGTTTTGCTGCTTAGCCTGTGACAATTTATGGATCTTTGATGCAGACCCACTATCTAAACATCATCACAACGATTATAATCAATATAAAAACTGTACCGGACGGGCATGATCGACTGGAACGGGGGTGTGATGGGGTAGGTCTATCCTTCTTCTAATCCTCCGATGTGAACTGTGTCCACCCGACTGCGTCCAGCCGCGCTGACGTCCTGTAGGTACCGGGGGTACTGAGGTTCCTCGTACCACGCGTACAACGTTCTTCTATCTTGCTATTTACTTGCTGTCTTCGGGGTAGATTGGGGTGAGGGATGAATGCTTACCAGGGTTAAATAATATGCAGGAATTTGACAACACTGCAGCTAATGGTTTAAGAGAAAGTTCGCGAGTACTTTGATTCTAGTTATAAATTCTATATTTCTTCTGCCGGTGACTACGAATTGCCATTTCTTGTCTATTTACTAACTTACTAGGTTACTTTACTGTAACGAGGCCCAAACACCACTAACTGCTTCAGTTTATTTTAACTGTTAATTTTAACTATAGTTCTACTACATTCCTGGCTATATCTAGGTCTATTCTAGGTCTGGACAGGGGTTGTTGCACCTCTCTGTAAATACCCCGAAATTCCCCGTCGAACGGAGTGAAAATCAACCCTTCAACCCTGCCCACTAGTGGCTTGTTGCATTTGACTGTCCAAACTGTCTACAAGTGTGAACTTGCCTACTATTAAGGGTTGACTTCCCGAAAAACTGTGCCCCATGGGCTACCAAACTATCTGTAATAGGGTAGGTGCATCATCGCTCTATATCCAGATACACAACTTTTGAAGCCACCCCTCTATGGGTGGAAGTACTATAAGGTCAGGAAACCGGGGGAAAAAAATCTGTGTTTCTATATTTTCCTAATTTGCGGCTTTATGCCTCGTCTGACCATTAAGATGTGAATATATCTGGATAGGGCTCAGTGCCAGGTTTCCAGTGCCTATTATTTGAAGCCTATATACCTAGATTTTCTGTATGTCTAGTAAATGAAGGTGTCTGTAAATGGTGGTTTTTTGCTATCCACCCCATTACCTTTGAGTAACTGTCCTCTGTAGGTATGTGTGAAATGTTCAATACCTGTGTACCTTCATTACCTTTGACTTTTACCAACCATACCTTTTAGGGGTTACCAGGAATGTGTAGGGGAAATGTGTAGCCCTACCTATCTATTTACTTTAATGAAAATAAGTTCCCCAAGAACATCTTATGTGTCCGGGGGAAAACGACAAAATATATGTTTTTAATAAATTACATAGCCATGAAACTATAACTATGAAAGCACATAAGCTCTTAACTATCAAATACATAAGCTTTTAACTATACATGGGCTTTATGTACGCGAGTTATACAATACTAAACGCTTCGTCGCGAACAAAAACTTTTAAAAATAAATTAGTACTGTTTTTACAGTTTACGACTGCAATGCGAGTGCGAACGAATCTTTAAAAATACGAGGATTACCCCCCTTGCTTCCTCAATTAAAGGGATTTCCATGACGATACAAATTACAGTCAAATAAACATCACCCTTTTCTCTTGCCGTTATTTCATAAATATACGAACAGATTTTTTTTGACTTTTACAAAAAACCACCGAATCTACAACTCCATTGTTTTACATTTTCATACATCATCAAAAGCAAGCAGAACACGTACTGGCCGTTTGTTTTCATACGCGGACCACTTTCGGGCCGCGTCCGAATTGTTCTCGACAATATGGCCGCGTCCTCACGAGGAAACCTCGGACGGTTGCCTAGAAATATTGGATTAATATAGGTATTTGTTGTTGATATTTTTAGACAGTCGTTTCTTTTTAAGTACAAAAAAATACTGAATTATATTTTTAAATTTCACTTGCACTAAAATGAATTTGGCACTTTTTTTGCAGAATGCGTGTTGTGGGAATTCTTACTAAGTTGATAGCGTTTGTGTCGTTCTATCACTCAACTATCATGAAATGGTTTCAGCGTCCCATTATCGCTCATTTGACAAGGTCGACTTATCTCAAAATTGATGATATTTTAGTTAATTACAGCTGTGTTAAAAAATAGCGCTCCGTTTCCAGTAATAACGTATTTTTTAAAGTCTATAGTAAGAGAGAGAGAGAGAGAGAGTGCAGATAATCACAGAAAAAATACGTTTTTTTGTTGAGTTATATTATAGCTGAGAAAAAATTACAGCCATGACGTAGTATAGGTAGCTAAAAGTCCCAACTAAAGGGCATATGAACGAGACGAATTTATTAGAGCCCAAATTTCGCCATTCTAGCTCCGGAATCCCAAAGTCCACACGTGACCCCAATCAGACAAGTTGAAAGGCACCTTTCATTGCCTTTTTAATGTCACAAACAACAAATATGTAACCAATGAGGAAGTTTCTAAGTCGGCCGCAGTCAAAAAGACATCGAATCTAAGTTGGGAGGCGAATGGAGAAAAACTGGAATCTATATTTGATGAGGCAAGTCTGTAAGTTATTCATATCTTGCCGATTGAGGAATAATTCTCGTGGGTCAGTTACAGTACACTCTGCTATGGCGTGCATCCCCTTGTTTTATGTGAGTTTCTTTTTATTGGGTTTATTGGGTGTGAAAAAATGAGTGAGTTTTTTTATAGATCTGCAGATATTTGGTTTTGGATGCCGTCCCGTATTACAAGTCACAAAAAGTGACAAATCTGTGGTTCTTTAATCAAAGTCGTTAAGTCGCGGTGAAACTTGGGACGGCTATTGTCTTTAAGATTTATTGTAAATCGAAAACAGGAAACAAAACTGGCCAAGTGCGAGTCGGACTCGCGTGCAAAGGGTTTTGAACCAAATACATTTTTAACATGTTATTTTAACACTACAGACTTCTTATAGGTTTTTCTGTAATCTTTAAGTATAACTATTATCAGCTTTTTTTTAAAGTTTTAGGTTCAGCAGTTTCTGAGATGAGGGGGGAGAATTGACATTTTTGGTCTAATTTCTTGAATATTTTCAAAACTATTTTCATTTGATATGTCACACGATACAGTTTGAAAATTTTTTTAAAATTTTCGACCATACTAAAAAAATATTTATTTACGTAACGCGTTCATGTTTGGATCACAAAAGTTCATATGTATACTAAATTTCAACAGAATCGGTCTTGTAGATCCGGAGAAAACTGACTGTGACACACGGATAGACAGACACCCGAGTGATCCTATAAATGTTCCGTTTTTTACGGATGTTCGGAACCCTAAAAACAAGTTTTTTTAGAGGGGTGTTAAAATAGGGTGGCTTTGCGATTAACAGTAAAACGGATTTTGTATGATCAAGCTGCAGTTACATTGCTCTCTTGAATAGCCAAAACCAAAACCTGGAAAAGTGCAACAAAAACGCAGTGATCTGCTTAATGTTTATTTTATTTTGTTATTGCATAGTGATTGGACATCTCACGTGTAAATACGTGACCAATCCTTGTTTTTTTAGGATGGGAAATCATCAAATGACTCCTCCCGCTCTGGGTGAAGCAGGAGGGAGTGTCAGACTCTTACTGACTAACACCCATCCGTGTTCTTCCTAGTGCCCTAGCGGGCCCCGACGTGACCAATCCTACAGTGTAAAATTACCGGCATCATTAACAAAAGCTTTCACGATTAACAACATCCAATAAAATGTCTGAGGTGTTATAACTGAATTAGACCTTTTGTTCTTCTTTAACCGACTTCTTCAAAAAGGAGGAGGTTCTATGTTCGGCTATATGTATTTTTGTTATTATGTATGTTCACCGATTTCTCCGCCAATTCTGGACCGATTTAAAAAATTCTTTTTTTATTCAAAAGCCTATACTCCTGAGGTGGTCCCATTGTCACCAAGTTCGAATCTGATGATGGGATCCCATGAAAATTGAGGGAAAACCTCAAATTTTAAAAGCACATACAACATTTTTCTTAAACTTTCTAACACAATTCGGATATTTGTGCCTGGTCATCATCACCTCATGTTGCTGAGCTGATGATGGAAGGTATAAGTTAGTTAAGTCAGTATCTGATGATGGGATCCCATGAAAAATGTTTGTTCAGCGATATTTTCGCCAATTGTTATCTGATTTGGATGATTCTTTTTTTTTGGAAGAGTATTTTCTCGGACTGGTCCCATTTAAATTTAGTGAAGATCTGATGAAAAACTTCTGAAGTAGGCAACGGAACTCTTCAATAAATGATAGCAACTGGATCAGGATTTCTGAAATCGCATGTCTGTTGATTGTTTACACCAGTTCATAACATAACTTCACGCCGGCACGCTGTGCTTGTGGTTTCACTTTTTAGTTGTACCTGCGTATCAATAAAAAGTGTAAAATAATAAGTCGGTGTTCAAAAACAAAATAACCAAAAACACCGACTTCCAAAATTAAAATATTTTTTTACTTTGTGGTGTTTTGTTTTTGGAAGTCTGTTTTTTATTTGTAAAAAAAGTTTTTTTATTTTACATTAAGCAATCGTTAGGTAATCATCATTATAATCTGCCTAGCCTTTTTCCCAACTATATTGGGGTCGGCTCCCAGTCAAATCGGATTCGGCTGAATACCAGTACTTTACGTGGAGTGGCTGCCTTTTTTTTTTTTTTTTTTTTTTTTAAGGATGGGAAATCATCAAATGACTCCTCCCGCTCTGGGTGAAGCAAGAGGGAGTGTCAGACTCTTACTGACTAAAACCCATTCGTGTTCCTCCTGGTGCCCTTTGTGTTCCAAGGCTACGGCACCTCTTTCGAACAGATTCCGCAGCCCCAGCAGGCACCTGCCCTAGCGGGCCCCGTCTTCCACGCTGACATCTCTTTGAGGCGCGCTGGGATCGCAGCGCGCCGCCGACCCGGGTGGAGCGGCTGCCTACCACACAATAATTCATTAGGTAATCATTAGATAATAATCAATTCTTGTTATTAATTTAGATACACGGCACAGTGGTCAGACTGGCCAGTCATCGATAAATTATTCATATTACGTATTTAGTTCGTGAGGTTTCACGATACTAATGTTTATAGCAATTATGGCAAAAGTTTTTTTTTTTATTTTATGATAACGGTTTATAAATTCTGCCAAAGCAGAATATTTCAAAAATATTATTGACTCGTTTGAGTGTTCCCCTCAACTGAATTTTTTAGTAAAAGGCGAAAGATTTATGCATTTTGAAGGGAAACCAGAGTTAAGAGCTTATTTTTTTTTGGTCACTCGCAGTTACAAAAAGTTGTGATGTTTGTAGGTGCGACTGCAAAGTGGTGGGTGGACTATCAATTCCGGACAAGTTGCAACCACTTAACTACTTGACCGGAATTGATAGTTAACTGAGAATTTTTTTTTTTTTGTCGATGGCCACTCGCAGTTTCAACCCTAGAGGGTTGTCAACTACTGAACCGGACTTGCCTGTGTGGGCCTCAAGAATTTAAGGCCCCCAGCCGAGGCTAGTTAACTGCATACGAGTCGCCCGAGACTATAAGTATATACTCTCGGGCGACTCGTACGCAGTTAACTCGCTCGCGCAGTTATCGCGCTTCAGAAACGAGCATCAATTGTATAGCGCCATCTATCAATTCACGTGGAAACTGTTGATACCTATTAATCGATCAATATTCTGATCGTGTGTCATTATTTTAACAGGTATCATAGTTATATACCTACTATAAGATAATGCAGTTAAAATGATATCAGTATTTAAAAAAAACTCATTTTTTACGTCGCTATATTTTCGCATTTTTTTAATAGAATAGAATAGAATACTCATTATTATGTATACCAAACAAAATAATAATATAATGATGTACCAAACTACATCTACGTATAAAATTATTCACACATTGTTCTCAATAAAATAAAACCCGGAATAGGTACTGAATCCATTAAACATTCCAATACTTCTGGTATATTACCATAGGTACAGTACAGGAAACTGTTAAGTCCCTTTATTTAAAGACTAGTTGACCCGCACAACTTCGTCTGCTCCGCTCCTATTGGTCTTAGCGTGATGATATATAGCCTATATATAGCCTTCCTCGATAAATGGGCTATCTAACACTGAAATAATTTTTCAAATCGGACCAGTAGTTCCTGACGAGGAGTTCGTGGCTAGATAATAACAGCCACACGGGTCGATCTTCAAGGTTAAGCGACTCTTGCCAAGGTTGGTCTGTGGATGGGTGACCATCTTAACATACCAAGTTTCCTCCGTGCCTCGGAAAGCACGTTAAGCCGTTGGTCCCGGCTGTCATTTGTAGATCTTTGTCAGTCGTTACGGATTGTCAGAAGCCAGGAAATCTGACTCCAGTCTTGCCATAAAGTACAGTGTTACCCAGTTAATGGTTTGTGGAGGTCTGGTAAGCAGCTGCTCCTCGTAAAATACTGGTATTCAGCTAAATCCGGCTTGACTGGAAGCCGACCTCATTGTAGTTGGGAAAAGGCTAGGCAGATGATGGACCAGTATTTCCTGAGATAAGCGCGTTCAA
Organism: Lacanobia oleracea; assembly: GCA_950371165.1. Taxonomy (NCBI): domain Eukaryota; kingdom Metazoa; phylum Arthropoda; class Insecta; order Lepidoptera; family Noctuidae; genus Lacanobia; species Lacanobia oleracea. The sequence continues at coordinate 3,714,305 of OX493405.1, forward strand.
GCAAGCAAACAAACAAACAAACAAAAAAGCAACAACAAATTTATATATTAGTATGCAAGATCAAGCCCAGTAGTAATGCATTTGTAAATTAAGAGAAATACGTTCAACAACAACACTTATCTTTTCTTAATAAAAATTACAATGACGAATAAAATGGATGAATTTACTGCCTCTTAAGACAGGTTGAGTCGTAAAAAATATATTTCTCAGTCATATACGAGTCAGTTATTGAGAAGGACATGTGCATATAGTTCTTGTGCATATATATTAATTCATTTCTACCCATTCGTGACAAAAATGTGTGCTATAAGGTTTAAATCTGTGATATTTATTTTAAGTGTGATCGGTAAGAATATTTGGTAAGTGTTTGTGAGATTATAATTATATTAGTGTTGTGGTGATTAATGGTAATTTAATTTATTTCAGTGATAACGATTCAAGTTACTATTGGCCAACAGAATGAGACAATACTCTCTCAGGTAAATATTTATTTTTTAAATTATATTGGTAATATATGTATGAAAATAGGTAAGGTTTGCTGGGAGAAAATATAACTTATGAACTTGGTTTTTTTTTAAAGAAAATTTCCTTACACTAGGATTTCTCCTGTATCGTGGGTGCGTTTACAAAGATACAATTTCACATACACAAACAGCCAGACCCGGAAAAACTATCTGTAGGCCAAACAAATATTTGTTTCGTGCGGGATTCGAACCCGCGACACGCAACTCAGCAGTCAATGGCTCAACCACTGCGCCAACCGTGTCGTCAGTCACTATGACAGTCCGCAGTGTTATTATGACTTGGTTTCTATAGAATTAAGAATTCTAGATATTTGTTGACTAAATAACGAATGATTTCTGCTGTTTAAAGTTGGAAAACGGTGGCCTGGAAACGTGTGCATATTATGACGATTACAATTCTTCTAACTTTTTGAAACGTTATATCACAGCAACAGTGGCTCTTAGGAAAAAAAATATTTGGTCATTTTTTATCTAATCTACAATTTTGTCTCAACTAATTTAAAAAAAAAAACTTACCGTTTAGCTGAAAATCACGTTTGTTACCTTTGACCCCGAATATTTTTTCCAGGTGTCGGATCGATGAAGACTTTTTAGATTTCATTTATGATGGTGTTTTGAACAATCCTACCAATTTTGAGCAGGGTGCGAATTAGTGTAACCTCGGATGTCTAAATTGACCGGACTAGTCCGTTATCATAGTGAAGTCCTACAAGATATGTGTCCTTAGTACTATATAATATCCTAACGTATCTGTTCCAGCCTCCAGGGACTATACCACCCCCACCTCTTGTTTCTCTGGTTCCGCGTCCGTATCAAGAAGCTCCAATAGATCCAAATAGCCCTTGCGCGCCGTACAACCCACCTGTTCCGGACTTCAGGGCTCCTGGTAGAAGAGTCAGCGAAGTCAGTAAGTAAACTTGTTCTGTTATGGTATGATTTACATCACCACTCCTTTTTCTGGTTTCTCTTCCGTATCAAGAAGCTTCAATAAACCCCAATGGTTGCGAGCCGTTCAATTCACCTGTTTCGGCCTCAGGGCTCCTGGTAGAAGAGTCAGCGATGTCAGTAAGTAAACTTGTTCAGTTATTATAAGTATGATGTTTACAAGAAATTCCAATAGATCAAAATAGTCCTTACGCGCCATACAATCCACCTGTTCCAGACTTCAGGGCTCCTGGTAGAAGGATCAGGGAAGTCAGTAAGTAAACTGCTTTGGTTATTTGTGATCCCCAGCTTGGAAGATGCCTCATATCATGTCTTCCCATGGTCATCGAAAAACCAAGAAGTACGTCCACATCGCAAAAAAATTACAAATTATAACTTAGGTCCGGTTTCTGGGGGGCTACTCTCTAAGCCCGAAGTCCGTAGTTTCGGGCTTATTTGTGGGCGTATTCTACTCCGTATCACCTGCGGACTCATGATTAGTCCCAATCCCGAACTAAGAATCAACACGATTTGACAGGAACTGACAAATCGTGTTGTCATTACTTAATTAATTCTTAGTGGTTACGTGATACGGAGTCCATGATAAGAACATGTCAAACCCTAATTAAATGCCAAAGTTTAACAGGCAGGCCACAATCGAATCTGAAAAATACTCAATTTCAAATTCATATTATATAATAACTCATGTTTTCCAATTCTACAGATTCGCATTCGGTTTAAAGAACTTTATTTCTCATTAAGACAATCGTCACTTACGTAAAAACCACATTAACTTACTATTAATTACTAGTTGACCCGCGCAAGTTCGTCTTTGTCACAATTTTCGTTACTGCTCCGCTGCTATTGGTCTTAGCGTGATGATATATAGCCTATAACCTTCCTCAATAAATGGGCTATTAACACTGAAAGAATTTTCAAATCGGACCATGAGTTCCTGAGATTAGCGCGTTCAAGCAAACAAACAAACAAACTCTTCAGCTTTATTGTATATTAGTATAGATAGATATAGATGTTACAACAGTGCGGGTAGAAGAAAAAAAAATAACAAAAACTAGATGTTGTCAACAAAATTAGAAGCGAGTTCACTGTGTTCACTGCATTCCTGAGATAAGGCGGTGGTACAAGTTAAACGTTGTTGCCGTTTTAATCGAAGTAAACACACCACAATTGGTATAGTGTTTCGTCGTTATAATTTTTTTTTTTTTAATATGTTGAGTGAAATCGCATGTTAGTGTCAAAAAAGCCTCAATTTCCACACATCTTTGACAGATTGAGACTGAATTGCAAATGCGAAGGTAGCCTAAAAATTAGTAAAATTGGCATTTCGTAATCTTGGGTTGGTCGAGTATCTTGTCAACATTACCGAAAACGACGACTAAAATAATATCCGCACCATATCAGATTATTTGGAAATAATAAACAAATATCACAAGTTCCCAGCATGGTGATAAAATAGTTGTAAATCTAAATATTATGTTTGGGAAATACCAATGTAAATAAATACAATGTAATTACAGTTTTGAGCCGTTTGGGTCGAAACGCTAGGGTCATGGGGTCCGAGTGCGCGTCTCCTTTTAAAGGACATTTCTCGCCGACTGGTCGACACTTTGCGTGAACAGAGGGCTGGCTCGTTCTATGCTCAAAGAGTTAGCATTGCCATTTAACGTGGCAATGCTGCCAGTCTTCTGGGCACGTTTCCGGATGACAGCGATGCGGAGGACTTTTTAGAGGCCTGATCGTATTTGGTTTTGTATATTCATAATGTATATAGTTATTTTTATTAGTTATTTTGGAATATATTACCAGTTTTCAAAATAAATGACGTTTGAATAAATACATATTACACACGATTCAGATCACATTCTGATGTTAATAAGCGATGCGTGAGCATGACATTGTGTGAACTTTAAAAAAAAACTTAGGTTTGCAAAGTTCACACAATATACACAATAATAAAAAACCGGCCTAGTGCGAGTCGGACTCGCGCACGAAGGGTTCCGTACCATAAACCATATTTTTATGTATATTTGAGTTGATTGAATGAAAGGTAAATTGCGGTTTCCGATTTATGTCATATTAAAAAAAACTACTTACTAGGTCTCGTTCAAACAAATTTTCAGTGAAAGTTTGCATGGTAATGTACATCATATATTTTTTTTTAGTTTTGTATTTCTCTTATTTTAGAAGTTACAGGGGGGGGGACACTTTTTACCACTGGAAGTTTCTCTCGCGCAAACTATCAATTTAGAAAAAAATATATTAGAAACCTCAATACCATTTTTGAAGACCTATCCATAAATATCCCCCCCCCACACGTACCGGTTTGATGAAAAAAAAAAAATTGAATTTCATTTTCAACAGTACCTACAGTACAGAAAAGTGGCTGTGACATACGGACGGACAGACAGACATACATGACGAATCCATGAGGGTTCCGTTTTTGCCATTTGGCTACGAAACCCTAATAACAGTTCTGCTCCAAACCAGAATTGTTTTTTTAGGGTTCCGTACCCAAAGGGTAACCAACGTAACCTATTGGATCTTGTCCGTCCGTTTGTCTGTCAGCTGGCTATATCTCAAGAACCGTAATAGGTAGACAGTTATTATATGTATAAAAACAAATAATAAAAATTAAATTTATTTAGAAATTTAAAGGATCTCTCATACAAGAAACGTGTTTATTCGTACTTCACTTGTGGGTAGACCTCAAAAACCGGCCAAGTGCGAGTCTATCTCGCACACGAAGGGTTCCGCACCATAAACCTTAGTTTTTATTATTTGTTGTTATAGCGGCAATAAATATACACAATCTGTGAAAATTTCAACTGTCTACCTATAACGGTTCTTGAAATGCCAGCTGACAGACAGACGGACGGACGGACAGCGGAGGCTTAGTAATAGGGTTACGTTGTATACTCTTTGGGTACGGAACCCTAAAAACTAAAGTGCACATCTCCTTATTAATTTTACGTATTTTATCTGTAAATGTACTGTTTTAATCCAAACTTCAATGTTGGAGTTTGGATCAACACATATTAGTCCAATAACGAAGTGTGAGTGTTATCTTTAATAGAAAATGAAATCAGTAAAAATCTAAAAACTAATCATAACAGCTAAAAGTTTCAACAAATAACCGTAAACTTGAAGATATCTTATCTATACTAATATAAAAGCTGAAGAGTTTGTTTGTTTGTTTACTTGAACGCGCTAATCTCAGGAACTACTGGTCCGATTTGAAAAATTCTTTTAGTGTTAGATAGCCCATTATCGAGGAAGGCTATAAGCTATATATCATCACGCTCAGACCAATAGGAGCGGAGCAGTAATGAAAATTGTGACGCAGACGAAGTTGCGCGGGTCATCTAGTCATATCATGTAATTGTGTTTAAAAGTGAAGTAAAGTGTGGTATTGATGTGTGACTGACAATGGCATGGACACTATCAGGTATTTTAGTTTTGATTACATAAAAAATAGCAAAATATCAGAATCAGTCGGTCACTGGTTCAAAAAATCTACCTAAGGGTTTATAGGTGGCCGACTTGGGGAGCACCCCAGCTTGGCCTATTTGAATCTCAAAGCTAAGGCATCTAGCAAAGATCTGTTTTCTCCCAAAGATGAATGATCATTTCTGACCCAGAGCCCGACCCAGTTGAGATCTATCGTAGTTTTTTTTTGTCATCTAAAGTAAGTAGTATCTAAGTAGTCAAAAATATGTATTTTTTTTTTCGATTTCAATAATGTCTTACGCATACTAATATGACCTTGAATATGTTTTCTGACGAAGTGTCGAAAAGTTATTTTACATCCCTACATTCTTACAAGTATGCTGGTCGTGTTTGTGCTCATTTAAATCCTTTGATGACCACTATTTATTATTGAAATCCTTTTGATGAGCAATATTGCTGTTGGGAACAAGAATCTGATGATGAAAACCACAAAATCCTATAGGTACCCATCGTGTTTGGACTCGAATTAATTATACGGGGCGGTACTATTCATTGTAGCTGGTAACAATAATCTGATGATGGAAGCCATTAAGGTGTGTCGCGGCTCATTTAATTGACTACTACTATACCCATCCTATTCCTATTATATAGGGCTCATTTGAATTTTTCTGATGAGCTAAAACTCACATCGTTGTTCTACACACCAGCTGCAATGTATAATTCCATTGCAACTGGTAACAACGATTTGATGATAGAAACCATAAGGGTGAGCAGTGGTTCACTTAGTTGACTACTCTTATGCTCGTCGTGTTCGGGCTCATATGTTACGTACGGGGCGGTACTATTCACTGTAGCTGTTAACAACAATCTGATGATGAAAGCCATAATGGCGTGTAGCGGTTCTCTTAATTGACTTATACCAATCGTATTTGAGCTTATTTGAATCTTTCTGATAAGCATTATCCATTGAAGTTGGTAACAACGATCTGATGATGGAAACCATACAGGCGATTTCCTAGTTAACTACTCATTTGAATTTTGCCAACAAGTACTATTTACTACTTTATATATTTAGTACTGTATTTCAGCTGGTACCAAGGTTCTCATGATGGGGAGACAGAAACGCCTAAGGCGAGCCAACTAAGAGATCCAGTAGGATCTTTTAGTATGTCCTGTAATCATTAATCTATCCATTTAAACTGAAATACTAACTGCCCGCACTTTGCTCACTTTACAAGTATTTTCATGGGTTTACATTTTTACTTATAATGTCAGTTATCTGCTAATGAAAGTTCCGTCAATATTGATCGAGCCGTTTCGGAGAGACCGCATAAAACGATAGTTTTAGGCAGACAGACAGACAAAGTTTTACAAATTGTGATTTTGTCATAAGAATCGCATACATTACCTTTATATTTTCGTATGTCTTTAGTAAAAGAACTGTTATATTGGGAAACAAACATACACTCCAATTTTATTTATTTGTGTTGGTTAAATTATAGAATTTGTCACAGTATTTTTGTCAGTTTTAACGGTCTTACTTTCTGGTCTCCATCATCAGATTTTTGTCAGTTTTAACGGTCTTACTTTCTGGTCTCCATCATCAGATTTTTGTCAGTTTTAACGGTCTTACTTTCTGGTCTCCATCATCAGATCCTTGTTTCCAACAACAATTAATAGTGCCCGTCAAAGGGTTTTAAATGAGACAAAGTACGATGGTTATACTATAAGCGTATAAGCCAACTAAGAATTTCACTATCCACCTTTCTGATCTCCACCATTACGTCATTGTTCCCAACCACAATCAATATAGTGCTTATCAGACGGATTCAAGTGAGTCCAACTACGATGATTACGCTAGCGGGAGTGTACGAAAAATAGCTTTTCTGTACTTCGCTTGAATGAACACTCAAAACCATATATTTATGCGTTCGCCAACGAATTCGAAAAAAAAAACTGTTTTTCTCCCATATTTCAGACGACAAACAAAACGTAAATGGGATAAGTGCGATTTCTGTTGGAATTTTTCGGCAAGTCACTGATTTATTCGAGTCTTAGTATAGGAGACATAAAAAGTTCAATTTTTAAGATATTGTCCAAGAGTGATATTTAAGAGTTCATGAAAAATTGCTAAGAAAGAAACATTTCAACTGCATTTCTTAACTTCATAACGTAACAAGGTATCAGTCACCGAGATTCACGGTTGACCTTATATAACAGTAGGGCTGAGTGCTGCGCGCTCCTGCATGAAATAATGTTCGTCTCAAAAATTGTTGCAAAAAGGCTCTACAATTTTGATCATAGGTCCATCACTGGAGCAATAGAAACCAAGTTAGGTAATCGCAAAAAACCGAGTTTTGTGACATTTGACCTTCAACAAGTTACAACGCAGCAGACACGAGATTTTATGAGACTTTTGACACAACATTTAGAAGGCTGAAGTGAAGAGGTGTATACGAGTTTCCAGCATATATATCCTTTCTGGTCTCCACCATCAGATCCCCAACAACAACGTCCACCTGTCTGTTTCTCTGTTAGTAGGCTGTATAACATGACGGTTCTGAGCGGCATCAGACTGAAAATTTCAACTATTACGGTTAAATAGTTAGACAGTTGAAATTTTCAGTCTGATGTCGCTATAACAAAAAATAATAAAAAATAATTAAAGATATAAATTGGGGCCGTTGGTCCCGGCTGTCATTTGTAGATCTTTGGCAGTCGTTACGGGTTGTCAGAAGCCAGTAAAATCTGACTCCAGTCTTGCCATGAAGTACCGTGTTACCCAGTTAATGGGTTGTGGAGGTCTGGTAGGCAGCCGCTCCACGTAAAACACTGGTATTCAGCTGAATCTGGTTTGACTGGAAGCCGACCCCAATATAGATGGGAAAAGGCTAGGCAGATGGATATAAATTGGGGCTCACCTACTAGAAATAGGAACGTGTTTTTTTTGGCGTTTTATGCTCGATCTTAATAATCGCAACAGAAATACTATTGAAATGCTCACAGTGTTTGTATTACTATAATATTCGCAAAAAAAAATATTTAAAATTTAAAAGAATTGTTTTTCCGAGTACTATGCTTGATTTTAACGGCATGATAGTGGATTACTAATACATAATAGTGATGGTACGGAACCCTTCATGCACGAGTCCGACTTGCACTTGGCCGGTTTTTAATTATAATCATCGCCAAATAACCAGATTTCTTGAACTTGGCATTTGTTTCTGTTGCACCGCAAATTATGCGGTCTCTGATATTATAAAAATTACTTAAAAAAGAACAATCAAAATAAAAATGAACCATGTCTACTCCGTGACATATTTGTCATTATTTTTCATATTGTATTGGAAATTGGGCTGATGTCTCTAATTCCATGTCTAAGAGCGTATTTTACAGTATTTGTGAGTTTATGCAGCGTAAAATTCTTGAGGAGCTCGCGGCTAAATAATAACAGCTGAACAGCGAGTCTAAAAAGGCCACTTTAGCAGAATCATAGTACCGTAATATAACGACACAACAATCTGTCAAACAACTTTATCGCTATTAAAAAAAAAAAAACAATTGTTAATTGAATAATGTTACTAAACGACAGATGAATTTCTGAATGATAAATTAATGTAAACTTATTTATTTAACCATAGAAACATTTGAATATTGTGACATAATGTAATTTATTGTTATGTATTTATGCATTGACTGTAGAAATTACTCCATATTGTGACATTTATAATTTTTATTTATTTATCATTATTTTGACATTTGATCTGTAATGAGATTATAGATCAAATGTCAAAATGAAATAAAATAAAAACAAAACAGTCAATACTCAATAGTGACTGTTTTGTTTTTATCTTTTTTCGCATGCAATTATATTTGTACGCTTTTTAGCATAACATAGCGGACTATGAACAAATTTAAGAACTGTATTTACTACCTGTACCTATGTTACTCAAATAAAAATGATTGTATCTCGTCACAATGGAAGCTGAACCCAGTACTGTCGGGAAAGAGCTAGGCAGATTGATTCTGCCAGGGTTGTGGATTTTGTTCGAAAGAGTCTGTTCAGCCCTCGAACATAAAGCGCATTAGGAGGAACACGGATGGGTTTTAGTCAGTAAGAGTCTGACACTCTCCCTCCTTCTGCGCCCAGAGCGGAAGGAGTCACTTGTAGGGGAAATTACCCTTTAAAAAAAGGCAGATATAATGGGAAATAAATTCTTGGTATTAAACGTATTGATCTATCTTTTCAAATATTACGAATGTTTCAGAATGTTACGAGTATATCTGGCAAGTCAAACTTCGAGATGTAAAAGCGAAAAGGCAAGAAAAATGTAAGTTGGTAAATAACATCTATTTTAATACATATAAATCCGCAAACCCACCGCGGCGGGGCCACGCACGTGTGTTAGGCTTCGCTTTGCAAGAAAATGTATGTGATTGAGTCCACTCAACCCACGGACACGCTACTCGTACGCATCAATTGACGTCATTGGGACATGCACGTGGCTTGCTCGAATATGGCGCTCACATAACGCTATACCTACTGTGCATGCGGTACACACTATATGCGAATATTAACCCACGACTATGCACAGTTTTGAGATACGCCTTGTAGAACGGAGGCATGTGTAATGCATTGGAAATGTAATGACCCACGTTGACAAACAAATAAATCCTCGCAGCTAAAATGCACCAAGCGCCGTGGTTGGTCTGCGCTTTAACACAGGACAAACGATTGTCCATGTTTTGAGAAGATTCTTAAACAATTAAGGGTATCCTAATAATCATATCACATACTTTTCCAGGTCGTCAAATTATGCCAGTGCCTGGTATCATAGGAGGTCGTAATACAAAACAAGGAGAGTTCCCAAATATGGTGAGAGTTGGCTATTCATGCTTTTTATCAGACGGCCAAACCAAAAGGGTTATGAATTTAGCCGTCTATGTATGTACTATATTTACATATGTATGTATTATAACTATTGAGTTGATTTATGTGTTCATTCGATTTGTTAGTTATTTCGTTTGACTAAGGCACCACCAAGTCTGCGAGGCTAAAGTGTGATTGGGGTGGGTCAGACTTAAAGGATGCCTCAAGACCTATGAGCCAGCCTGAGGGCGAGCGTAACCGAGACAGGTCAAAGTGGCGCTGGCTCGTTCCTGTCGGATTGGCTGGAAAAGGCAAACCACAAAGAACATTGGAAGGCTGTGGGAGAGACTTTGCCCAGTATTTGGACATTATAGGTTAATTAAAAAAGCAAGGCACCAACCAACCTTGAGTCCGCCCTGCTATCGTCGAAAGATCACCCCGAGAAGACTATTCTTTCTTCAGCGTATCGCCACGTAACCCACACATAATCACAGAATAGAGTTCACATACGATTATTTTGAAAAAAATTGAGGCTGCGTTTCCTGGTGAGCGCGATACAATTACGTCGATGAAAGTGTGTCGTTGACGTTTTTTCCTTCAGTATCACCCGTCAAATCGTCGAATAATATCACCTCCCACACGGTGCTATTATTCGACGATTCGACAGGTGAGACACGTCTTCTTTCACACTCAAAACTTTCCCACTTGTGAAGTTCACCCACTTCAGTAACAACTTTCTTCTTTATTCTACCAGGATCGCATAACTCAAAAAGCTATTGTTGAAACACAGAAGATTGCCAGTACTTATTCCCAGTTCCAAATATCAGGAATTGTTACTTTGATCTTGATTTCTTTTTCTAATTTCTATTGCATCTACCAGGGCGCCATAGGCTGGAAGCTGGTCATCGGCACATGGAAGTTCATGTGTGGCAGTAGTCTCATCAGTTCCAAGTTCGTCCTGACAGCTGCTCACTGCTCCAGTGCATCTAATCGGGATACCACCATTGCTGATACTGTTCCCAAGATCGTGAGATTGGGTAGTACGAATATTGTTGACTTTGTAACTCATATTTTCTCTTCAGCAGTTCTAATGTCATTTGCGGTGTTTGTAAAATAATATGTTTTCTAAGTCCTACGACATCGCGGCAGATCCAGTTGAAAATAGCGGAACGAGCTTGAAGCCTATCGACACGATTGACCCCTAGTAGTCCAAAGCTGGAAGGAATGGAAAATGGACTGGGCTTTGCCCAGAACAGGCTAAACATATTTTAGTATAGGTGACTTAAGAACATGGCCTAATTCATGGGCCTATTCCCAGCAGTAGACGTATACATACCATAAAATCCCGTCATCATGGTTCAAACGCCTGATAGGATTCATTACTTGATGGCTCGTAATTTGTAAAGCCTTATCTGAATACTTCACTTTTATAGTACAATTGCTGAAATAAAATTTATCACAGCTCTGAGGCAGAGGATAAAATGATACCATTTATAGATCCATAAAATGTTGAAGACCAGACTGTTTTTTTAAATAAAAAAACTTTTTGCTTCACGTCTTTATTGCGGATCGATAGGCAAAAAGCGCATAGCAAAGGAGTGCAACTCTCTACCTGCGTCTATGATTCCGAACACAGTCAACCCATCTCTTTAAAGTTAGAGTGAACAGGCTTCTTCTGGGTAAGCTCGCTCCATCGTACACTTTGTCTCTGTCACCTCTGATATAGACTAGAGTCAAAAGCAAACCCATCTCAATATAACGTGTAGCAGAAAGGGATATAGTCCTCATAATGATGATTAAATAAATTATTCACAGTGATGCAACCACGTATAAAATCGCGAAAATAAACCTCAGCTGTTCAGTACATTTCGTCGAGGTAAGCCCACATTAATGTATGGGGCAGGCGGTTTTTTCGCGATTTCGTCGTTGGTCCTAAGATAAAAGCTTTTTTGATCGAAGTTTATTTTTATTCTCTGCAACACAGGGACAGCGAAACGGGGTTACCCCCTATTCCAAGGTGTTTTAATATGTGAAGTGTACTCTGTTGATGACGCTGTCTATATTTACCAAACTGTAAAACAAATTTACCTAACATCTGGGGCCACGGGAGTGCCCCTGTCTAGACGAGCCAAAGAAAGCGGGCATTACCCCTTTTCTAGAAGCGCTTTGTCGAATTTCTTGTAGTGTTGACCTGGATAACAACTAGCCTGCTTCAGAATAAGATGGTAAGTTGGGGGACTAACCCAATTTACTTAGGTAGTTTAATTTGTCTATTTGATTACTCTAGGACAAAAACGGCATCGCAGCTTTCGACGTGAACATCATCAAAGTGATCGTGCACCCCAACTTCAAGTCTCCGAAGCAGTACTTCGACATTGCACTTATGGAACTGGAACAGCAGATCCTGTTCTCTGCAGACATACAGCCTGCTTGTCTGTGGACCAGGCATGACGTGTTCAGTGAACGGGCTGATGTCACTGGCTGGGGCGTTGTGGAGTCTGGTAAGGAGCTAAGGATTTTTTGTCTGTTAACTACAGGTTGCATTGAAATCCAGTACAGAAGATTAATTTGCGGATTTTATTTTACGAATTGTATACGTGTAGTTTAGTTACAAATATTACGTTGGTCACAGAAAACAACGAGTGTTGTAGTGATCATTGGATCACTAAAACCGGTGACAAGTTTTCTCTATATTACTGACAAAAAAACCATACGCACAAAGACCAAGTATTATGACTACGTTGAGTACCTAGTTTTCGCTATTTCTGATAGTTCCGGATTTGGCCATCCACACCTTTTTGAAAAATTCACTCTGTATAGTGGTAGGATCGTAAATAAAGCATTTGTGAAATAGTGAAGGAATATGAATTCCTCAGTCTTCCTTCACTTTTAGTAAATAATGCTTTCTAATAAACGAATTATTGTTTTTTTATTACGATTTTTGACATAACGCCATTGGTTGGTTAGTGGTCAACGGACAGATAAACGACCGATAAAGTATCTCAGAAACCGGGCACTGCACATTAACTCCTAAATGTTCCCTCCTACAGGTAGTCTAACGACATCTCCTGAACTCCTGACAGCAGAAGTGGACATCATAGACTCTGATAAATGCAACAGCCTGCTCCAAAGATCTTGCAACAGGAACTGGTGTGGACTTAAAGAGCATCAGCTCTGCGCTGGCAAGCTGCAAGGAGGAGTGGATGCTTGTCAGGTAATCTGGTGGTGATTTATTAAGTAACAGGAGAACATAGAAGTTAGGAGGTCGAGGTTATGGGTTTTGGTTGAAATGACCGTTGATAGGTAGCAGCAGGGCACTTGCTAGAAAAATATTTTCTGAAAGTAGTGCAACCGTTATTCTCCGGGAAATCCATGGGGAAAGATATTCTGGAACTGTAATTTAGTTGTACCTACGGTAAGCTTTTGATTTGTATGTGCTACTAGAAGACGAATTCATCTTATTATTGTGCACGTACCGATGGGATTTTCCATCGGCAAAAATGATGAAGTTTTCCTAAAAGTGCTTCTCTCTCTTCCAAAAATTTTGCTCATGATGTATATAAACCACCATAACTGTGCAAGATGTTGTGCAAAATTTCATGCTCCCTAAACCCATAAGTTTATGAATAATTTTGGATTTTACTTTGGATTTGGTCATCCTAGATAAATTATGGGAAAATTCCGTTCAAGAGCCGCTTAATGATAGGCCCATATTAAACATGTTTCTCTCTCTTCAGGGTGATTCCGGAGGGCCGCTTCAAGTGAAGATCCCCCTTCCAATCTCGACACAGGGCTGCATGAACTACGTGGTCGGCATCACCTCTTTCGGCATAGGCTGCGGATTGCCGGGACTACCAGGAGTGTATACAAGAGTAGCCAGTTTTCTTGACTGGATCGAGAGCCATGTGTGGCGGGACAATGTTAATTAAAATGTTGCGTATAATAATAAAGATAGTGTCAACAGGTCGCCACTGTTGATTCTGGATTTCAGAAGTTGCAGTAGTTGCGATTAGTGCTTGTCCCAATAAAAAAGTTGACGAGCTTGCCCCAATAAGAAAAAGGTTAATTTTCACTTGTGTGTGTAAAATGTGATGGAATTGTTATATTCTTTTCTTTTTATTTGAGTTTTGTTTTAAGCATCTATCAGAATTGATAACTATGATTATTTTTGTGTGAGATAGTAAAATGTTCTGTTGTATCATAAAATTCAACAGTCTAATTGCACACTAAAGACATGAGTAGTTAAAATGTCTTAATTTAAATAAAATTAATTACTTCTAAAAAAGTTTTTAATTGATTCAGATATTAAGATAATTTTGCTGTTAGATTGACTAACATATTATTTATTAAATTTCTTTCAAGAGACAGTAATAGTCGTGTACGTGATTTGTTTGTTAAGTTAATAAACATTTGTTCAAGATGAAATATTGTTGTGTGATTATTTTATTCTACTTTATGGGTAAGCCCTTTGTGTTTAAACTCAAATTCACGTATATGTGGTGTGTTCTTTATTAAAATGTATTTTAACCGAAAGACGCAACATTGGAAGGCCTCCCTCCCACAAGGTGGACCGATGACCAGGGCCCCAAGTCTGCTATTTTTTATAAATTCGACATTCCAACACGATCCCATAGTCATTTTGCTAAAAGTAATGGTCGATCACTGGTCGGTCAATGGTCTCGTAATAAAGACATTGCCATTATTATAAAACTCGTTAGTAAACATGATTTGATACTAAATTTGAACATTAAGTGATGCCAGATTTATTTTACATATTATTATATTCATTTGTCATTATGTACGAAATTACCATGCTATGCCATTTCAAACAAAAATTATGAAATCAATGATAGACCATTCTGACACTATTGTAATAGCAGACTTGAGGCCCTGGTGAAGATCGCGGGTAGCCGATGGATGCGAGACGCGCAAGATCGGTCGTAGTGGCGACGCTGGGAGACCTATGTCCAGCAGTGGACGTCTTTCGGCTGATATGATGATGATTTTAAGTGTGTTAATTTACTGAAAACGTTACAGTTATCGTTGCTGGACAGTCGGAACTTTCAAAGGATCTTGAGGTAAAGTAATGTTCGCCATTTGTTTTTTGTCAAAATAAATTATTTAGTGTTGATAATAGAATATCTATTCATAAAACGTGTAACGGATAAACGCAATATCTCTTAAGGGGGTCATTAATCTCATCATTCTTCATTATTTACTTTCAGTATGAGATCAACACTGAAATCCCGAAACTTGCAGAAAACCAAAATAAATAATATTTTCATTCTGCAACTTCTTATGCGAGTCGTCCTAAATGGGCCGTAGGCATGTGGGACGAGTTGATGCTCTGACTACATTACTCGGTTTTTTCTTTTTATCATAGAGTTTTGTGTATCTCTTACAGGTCACTTCTATCCAAACCGCACCTGCTACACCAACAAAAGTCACTTTTACTAACACCACTGAACCACCTACGTCTCCCGCGGAAAATGAGTCTCCAGCTACAGAAACTAAAACTCCTGCACCAACTAATCTCCTAGCTACAACTCCTACCATTTCCCGGACGACGACAGAACCTCCTGTTACTACAACTGGAATACCATATTGGAAAGCTAAGACACCGCAGCCTAAGTCACCTGGGTCTTTAATGTTAATCCCAAAGCATCAACAAAATTCTCCAAAAGAAATACTTTATGATCTTTGTGCACCATTCAAAAGACCACCTACGCCAGACTTCAGAGCGCCTGGTAGACGGATAAGCGAAATCAGTAAGTGATAAAGCGATGTTTGTTTATGTTTGGGCTATTATTTCAACTATAAAACCTAACTAATACTGTACGAAAGTTTGTCTGTTTCTCATCTATTCACTCTTTTGGAGAATTAGATGAAACTTCACACATAGCAAGACAAGACAGAATCATTTTTATCCCAGAAATATGTTACCTTCGGATAATTTTCGATTTTTAGCAGCTAGTTATATTATAACTATTTAGTTCCTCCATAGAGAAACGAAAAAATGGCTGACGTGAAATAATCTGGTCAATAGTGCTTTTTCTGAAAATAGTATTTCAATTATGTTTTAGAATGCTTCGACTATATTTGGGACATGAGAGTTCGAAATGATGAAGCAGAACATGATAAAGAGTGTAAGTTGAATGATAATGTTGTCCTTAGATTCGTTCTTTTCTGTTTATTAATCGAAAAACTGGTTTAATTTTGCTTGATTTTTATTTTTGCTTTTGTTTTATTTTGCTTGATTTTTTAGTTTTTTTTTATAATTTTATTGTTTTTCTGTTCTTTTTTTATTTTGTTAAATTTTGATTAATTTTTTTAAAGCTTTGTTTCAGTTTTAATTTTATTTAGTATTAGTTCATTTTTAATTATTTCCTTTTTTTATTTTCTTCATTTGAAACTCCTTTGAAACATAAAGTGTACCTATATTTAATTTTTTGTAAAAAAATGTAAGAAGATTTTCTGTAACAAATATTTCTTGAAATAAAGAATTTATTATTATTATAATTTTAGGTAAACAATTTAGAACGAGAGGACCGATGGCCTTATATATCATTGGAGGTCGCTATACCTTTGCTGGAGACTACCCTAACATGGTAAAATTTATGCTATAGAAAAAATTTGGTGAAACTGAAATGAAATCGAAATCATTTCGAAAAAAAAACACTACGTTAAATAATCGTGTGTACTAAACTTTTAACCTTTCTAATTACCAGGGTGCCATAGGATGGAAAGCGGTTATTGGAACATGGAAGTTCATGTGTGGGGGTACGTTGATCAGTCACAACTTCGTTCTAACGGCTGCCCACTGCTCTAGAGCATCAGAACGAGATACCACCATTGCTGATGTTATTCCCAAGATAGTGAGACTAGGAGATAAGAATATTCAGGATACAGTACGTATGAAACAACGTTTCTTAAAGATTCATGAGATGTCTATAAAGCTGCTCTTCAAAATTCTGGCAAATAAGAATCTGGTTGTAATAATTTATTTTAAATTTCTCCAGGAAAAGGATATTTATGATACGAAAATTATCAGGATAATAAACCACCCGAAGTACAAATCTCCGAGGAAGTACTTTGACATAGCCCTGATGGAGGTGGATCGTATCGTGAAATTCACCAAGGACATCCAACCTGCTTGTTTGTGGACTAAGGATAGCATAACCAAGTATGGTGATCACGCACAGGTCACCGGATGGGGCGTTGTGGAGTCAGGTTGGTAGTTCTTCGCTTGTGTAAAAATCGAGCAATGAAAGTGCATGAAATCACATGTATCACTGAAAATGTAGTACTGTGGCGGCGCGATATCGCCACAAAAATAATCGTAGCACAATCTATACCGCAACAAAAATAATCATAGCACAATCTATACCGCATCAAAAATAATCGTAGTACAATCTATACCGCAACAAAAAATAAAGCAGCAACATCTATATCGCCAGTAACGAACTACGTCAAAGAAATTCTGTATCGCGGTATCAGTTTTCTGTGTGATTAGAACATAATTATAACAGCGCAAATATCCACTATCTGGCAGTTGCCCGCTAGACACTACAACCGTCTGGTCGGAGGGTTCAGTGAAGGTTAGCGGGCCTTCCTATACCGCACACCTCTGTAGTACACTTGAGTCTTGCTACTCTCTTGGAACCTTACGATAATGATGACAGTCTTTTAGCCTTGTCGTTGACAGCAATTGCCTTATATTTTTCTTCTTCTTCTTCGCTGGCACGACAGTTGATTCGATTTGGGTGGCCTAAAACATTGCTTTATCTCGACATCTTTTATCTTTTTTTTGTCATCAATATGTATAATGCCTTACAGGTTCCCAGAAAATGTCTCCAGAGCTTCTGGCAGCGACAGTGGACATCATCGACTTCAACAAATGCAACAAACTGCTTAATAAATCATGCAACAGGAACTGGTGTGGTTTGCAGCCGGATCAGCTGTGCGCCGGGAAGTTAGGTGGAGGAGTTGATGCTTGTCAGGTAAGTTAGTGGCAGTACCGCTTTGTATTCATGTTTGCCTGGTACTTTTTAAGTTTGTGGTTATTGTATTTTCACTATTTTTTTCTCTGGATTGTTATAGAAAAATATCTCTATTTCCTTTTAATGCTTTTTAATTTATCTATCAAATTGCTTTTATAGTTTCGTAACCTAGTCGCAAACCTCTTGTAAGCCAAAATATTAATTCCATTGCAGGTGAACCAGTCAGTTTTGTGTGAGCGATTTCTGGCTACCTGGTTCAGTTCTGCTGGCGATGTTTTCTTTCATAGTGTTTTAATTAATTTCATTTTCAGGGTGATTCCGGAGGCCCTCTCCAAGTAAAGATTCCACTGCCAATCAAGTCTAGTCAAGGAACCATGAACTATGTCCTCGGAATAACGTCATTCGGCGTCGGCTGTGCATTACCAGGATTACCAGGGGTCTACACCAAGGTGTCCAGTTTTATTGACTGGATCGAAGGTATTGTGTGGCCAAGCGAAAATGGATCAGCTTCAATGACAAATGGAACAGCTTTTGTCACCAACGGAGCAGCTCCTGTGAGAAATGGAACAGTTCCTGTGACGAATGGAGTAGCTCCTTTGACAAATGGAACAGTTCCTGTGACGAATGGAGCAGCTCCTTTGACAAATGGAACAGCTCTTGTGACAAAAGATCCGGCTTATTTGGACAGAATAGTTTTCATATAAGTTTGAAATCACCAACTCGCTTGGAGTAAACATAGTGCCATCTCTGTATGACATTTTGCCCTAAAGTGGAACAGTTATATGCTGGAATTATTACTACTGTTAAAAATTGATATTATTTAAAACTTGTTTTTAATTGAAAGCTTTTATTTAACTTGCAATTTATATATGTTTGTTCGGGTGGAATCTGGCAATTCAATTTTGAAGCAGATATCTTCAACCGATTGAGCTGTATTTTTGTATACACGTTTAGTTTGGATGACAATACACGATAAGCTATGTAACATCGTTCTAAATCCTATATGGCGGACCATCCAAGATGGCGGAATGGTTATTTTTTATGCATTTCTACAGCATGGGTATGAAATGAAAGAACTTGTTGAGAGTAACTCGAAAAATAATGTGACGTCATTCTCAATCCAATATGGCGAAACATCCAAGATGGCGGAATAATTATTTTAATGCACTTCTACATAATGGGTATCGTAAGGGCTTATTGAGAGTAACAAGAAATAAGTAAAAATAAATTAGAAGGAAAAAGATTAAAAAAAAGCTTTTATTTAAATGCTTCAAAAAGAAGAAAATAAAATTTTCCTTTAAAAGTGATCATAAAAGCTTGTAGCGAGGTTTGCGTAAGTACCTATAAGTATTGAATTAATCATACATAACTCTCTCTCTCTCTCTATTCTGGTTCCATTCTATTCTGTTTTGTTATTTTTTGTTTTATTCTGTTCTGTTCTATTCAGTTCCATTCTGTTTTATTCTATTCTGTTCTATTTAGTTCTATTCTGTTTTATTCTATTCAGTTCTATTCTGTTTTATTCTATTCGGTTCTATTCAGTTCTATTCTGTTTTATTCTATTCTGTTCTATTCAGTACTATTCTGTTTTATTCTCTTCTGTTCAATTCTTTGCGGTTCCATTCTATTCTGTTCAATTCTTTGCGGTTCCTTTCTATTCTGTTTTGTGATTTTATATTCTATTCTGTTCTATTCTATTCTATTCTATTCTATTCTATTCTATTCTATTCTATTCTATTCTATTCTATTCTATTCTATTCTATTCTATTCTATTCTATTCTATTCTATTCTATTCTATTCTATTCTATTCTATTCTATTCTATTCTATTCTATTCTATTCTATTCTATTCTATTCTATTCTATTCTATTCTATTCTATTCTATTCTATTCTATTCTATTCTATTCTATTCTATTCTATTCTATTCTATTCTATTCTATTCTATTCTATTCTATTCTATTCTATTCTATTCTATTCTATTCTATTCTATTCTATTCTATTCTATTCTATTCTATTCTATTCTATTCTATTCTATTCTATTCTATTCTATTCTATTCTATTCTATTCTATTCTATTCTATTCTATTCTATTCTATTCTATTCTATTCTATTCTATTCTATTCTATTCTATTCTATTCTATTCTATTCTATTCTATTCTATTCTATTCTATTCTATTCTATTCTATTCTATTCTATTCTATTCTATTCTATTCTATTCTATTCTATTCTATTCTATTCTATTCTATTCTATTCTATTCTATTCTATTCTATTCTATTCTATTCTATTCTATTCTATTCTATTCTATTCTATTCTATTCTATTCTATTCTATTCTATTCTATTCTATTCTATTCTATTCTATTCTATTCTATTCTATTCTATTCTATTCTATTCTATTCTATTCTATTCTATTCTATTCTATTCTATTCTATTCTATTCTATTCTATTCTATTCTATTCTATTCTATTCTATTCTATTCTATTCTATTCTATTCTATTCTATTCTATTCTATTCTATTCTATTCTATTCTATTCTATTCTATTCTATTCTATTCTATTCTATTCTATTCTATTCTATTCTATTCTATTCTATTCTATTCTATTCTATTCTATTCTATTCTATTCTATTCCATTCCATTCCGTTCCGTTCCGTTCCGTTCCATTCCATTTCATTCCATTCTATTCTATTCTCCATGAATAGCTGCAATTCTATTGAATGGTCTTGAAAGTTGGTAAATGATTCGGACATTAACATAATTTTACTTTTAGATAAACTGACTTATTACAATCGAATAAAACTTTGTAGAGACAGAAAAAAGGTCATGAAATTATGTATGATTGGCATTATATTATATATGTATGACACATTAAATGATCTTTCATTTGTTAAACAAATAAACGTTTATACAGCATGAAAAGTTTTTGTGTGATTATTTTTATCTACTTTATAGATCTAGATCTTTTTTTCTACTTTTTCTACTCTGAAGTAAAACTACAGTTTACGTGTATGCGTCTATAAGTTATTGAAATCGACTACAATTTTCACAATTTGACTTGGTTACAGATTCAAAGAATTGTAAGGTAAATTAATTTTATTCTTTTTTCCGGTTATGATTTACCTCGTACTGATCAGCTGTGAGCCAGCAAGTTAGGTGTCAGGTAAATTAGTAGCCGTACCGTTGCTTTGTGTTCATGCTTGCCTGGTACTTTTTATGTTAGTGGATGTTGTAATTTCAAAAATTTTCTCTGGATTATCATAGAAATAAATACGCCTCCATTTTCTTTTAATGAGTACTTTTATTTATCTACCAAATTGCTGTTATTTTGCTTTTCTAGCCTGGAAAAACTCAAAACTTCTTGCAAACTAAAAACCTGATTTTATAGCAGGAGAACCAGGAATTCATGACAATATTTGCTTTTTCTGTTTTAAAAACTTCAGGCTTTCGGCAGGTTCAGTTCTGCTGACGATGTTATCTTTCATAGTGTGTTAATGTATTTCTTTTTCAGGGTGATTTTGGAGGCCTCCTTCAAGTAAAGATTCTGCAATTATTAGCAATTATCATTAGTATAATTATATGTGTGTAACCACACCTTATTTAGGGATAGCCTTAGCTAATCCTAAATAAGGTGTGGTTACTTAGTAAGCATTATGTTTAGACCGTGTACGCTCAGTCTATGTCAGCACACAATAAATAGAGACGGTACAAAGTGCAAAATGTCATTCATTTACCACGACACTTCATGGCGACCCTGCCATTCAAGGTCAAATCGCGAGTGATTTTCGGAAATTAATTAAAAAACAATTTTGATCATTAAATATGATCAAAATCATTAAATATGATCAAAATTGTTTTTTAATAAATCGGACATAACATAAAAATATGTGGGCTTACATTTCAAATCATGTGTCAATCTACTAAAACGACCGATCGGCAGTAAAGGAACCATGCACTACGTCCTCGGAATAACGTCATTCGGCTCGGCTGTGCATTACCAGGATTACCAGTGGTCTACACCAAGGTGTCCAGCTTTATTAACTGGATCGAGGAAATTGTGTGGCCTAGCGAGAATGGATCAGCTTCTATGACAAATGAAACAGCTCCTGTGGCAAATGGAACACCTCCTTTGTCAAACGGAACACCTCCTGTAACACATGAAACAGCTCCTTTGACAAATGGGTCAGCTCAGGATTTGGATAGATTTGTTTTCATATAAATTTGAAATTGCCAACACCTTTGACTTCAAGGGAGTTGGTGATTTTTCCAAGGCAGTATGTTTACTCAAAAATACTGCCTTCTCTGTATGACATTTTGCTCTAAAGTGGAACAGTGAATGAAGAGGCTGCAATGATTTTATTTTGGCATTGTTGTTGTTTCTTGGAAATTTTATTATATCTAACAGTTTTGTTAACATGTGAAAGTAAAAAGCCAAATAAATTGAAGTTGTGAAATAAAACATATCGTTTAATTTCATATTATCAGTTTCTAGGGCTTTGGAAGTATTGCCATAAGTTCTGCAAAGGGAACGCAACCTACAAGAAACTTTCTAAAAATGTAGTAAATTAAGTAAAATATTTAGACGGTGGCCTTTTCATCATCTGCCTAGCCTTTTCCCAACTATGTTGGGGTCGGCTTCCAGTCAAACCGGATTCAGCTGAATACCAGTGTTTTACGTGGCTAAGACGTTTTAAGACGGTGGCCTTGTATGCTGGTCAAATACATTAAAACAACTACGAAAGTACCGATTGGCCACAGAATTTTTAAATTTTAGTTTTAAGTTTACGTTGATTCAATGTGATAATATACCCAAAATGGGCTGTTCATGGTTGTCATGTAAACAAAATCCCATAAAAACAAAACCTTTCATAAAACAACTTAAGCTCAAGTTAAGCTACGTCATTCTCTTTCATCTAACTTAGCCTAACTTAGTTTAACTTGTCCCTAATAGCCAACGTGCGACGCATTTCTTTTAAAAGAACCGACAAGTAAGTTAAGCGTTCTTTCAAGTGTACCCGGTAATTTGTCAGTACCGGGATAGTGCGAGAAAATACCGGGAAAGTAACGGGACACTAGTGCAATATTCAGGGGCAATGTTTCAACGGGTTCCGATAGATAGCTTCGAAACGTTGTTTGTTTTGGTGATTTGTATCTACTCGTGGGAGCTGCAAAACAAATTGCAATAAATAAAGTAGTAATTGCTTTTGTATTATTTCTGCAATAGAAGTCGATCGGTTGTTTTGCTATTCTTTTCTAGTTTGTTATTTGTTTCATGATTTTGTCGAACTGTAATCTTTTTAATTAATTTTATGAGGAGTTAAGATTTTTGAGATCAATGCTTGATGAATCAATCGTTGATCAGCGCTGTGTTATTTATTTTAAATTTAGCAGTCTATGCTGAGATAGGGACCTTTTGGCCTCGCACAGACTAAATTATTATTTATTAAATTATTATTAACTAAATTATTATTAATTAAGTAATAGACTACTGTTAGTTTTAATTAATTTTACATCTGTCTGTTTTGTGCGAGTCCCAAATAAACATTTTTCTTGCTTTCTATCTACAAAACAAAAATGCTTAGACGAATCTTACGAAGATTTTGTACAAGTCTGAATTGTATAGGATTAGGGATTAGGATTAAAATGTGCTATCGAAATATGAGGTGGCACAAATCTGCATCATTTTGAGCTTCGGGTAATCGCTATACAGGGTTATTTATAAAACACCAACAACGACTTAGGCAGTGAAAGTACACATGATTATAAACAACATTTACTTTGAGAAAACCCCGAAATCTCGAAAAAAATATCAGCTGTTTCATATAAAATCTTTTTTACAAAAATTACAACCGACTACCAAAAACAAAAACACCACAAGGTACAAAATAACTTCGGAAGAAAGAAAAGAACTTTAATTTCGGAAGTCGGTGTTTTTGGTTACTTTTTCGTTTTTTTGACACCGACTTCCGAAATTAAAGTTCTTTTCTTTCTTCCGAAGTTATTTTGTACCTTGTAGTGTTTTGTTTTTGGAAGTCGGTTGTATTTTTTGTAAAAAAGCGCAATGTTATGTTAAGAACTAATGTAAACACTAAAAAACCATGCAATTTCAGCAATCCCGATCCATTTGCTATCATTTATCTAAGAGTTCCGTCCGTTGCCTACCTCGTTCATCATCAGATTTTCACCAAATTGAAAATACTTTTCTAAACAAAAAATAATCATCCAAATCGGCTGACAATTGGCGAAAATATCGCTGAACAAACATATTTCATCGGATCTCATCATCAGATCCTAATTTATACCTTCCATCATCAGCTCAGTAACATGAGATGATGATTACCAGGAACAAATATCTGAATTGCATTAGAAAGTTAATGAAAAACATTGTATGTGCCTATAAAATTTGAGGGTTGCCCTCGATTTTCATGGGATCCCATCATCAAATTCTGACTTGGTGACAATGTGACCAATCGAGAAGTATACTCTTTCAGATGAAACAAGAATTTTTCAAATCGGTTCATAAATGACGGAGTTATGAGGTAACAAACATAAAAAAACGAATTGAGAACCACCTCCTTTTTAGGAAGTCGGTTAAAAATGCAATATTTAGTCAATGAAACAGCTGATATTTTTTTCGATATTTCGGGGATTTTTCAAAGTAAAAGTTGTTTATAGTCATGTGTACTTTCACTGCATAAGAGGTTGTTGGTGTTTTACTAATAACCCTGTATATTGTTGATAAATTGTTCCCTATGCGGACCATAATTTTTCAAATACTACTCATGCCATGTTTATTCCAATTTGATCAAACATCCTGTAAATGGCCCGCATTACCAAAGCTCTAAATAATTAAAATATAAGCACACTAAACAAAACAAAGAAAGAAAACTTCCACAATCATAAAACAAAACACGACCAACACAACATTTTGAATCAAGAACGCAACGCAACTAAAAATAATTAAAGTTTAAATTCTTAACCCACCGCAGCTGCCTGCAATTGCATTACATCTCTTCTCTACTGCAGGTTTAATAAAATCCCGTTCTCACACTGCGTGCTGCGGACAGCATCTTGATTTAAGTCCCGCTTGGATAAAGAAAACGTACTGTTTTATGGCCACACTAAGGCACTTGTCTCACCGGCGACGATCAGCGAGAAGCGAGTAAAGCTTAGAACTGGATGCGAGTTGGCGAGCAGCGAGAAGCGAGAGTATAGTTCCGATAGATTGGTCGCTCGGCTATAAGCGAGTGCTATTGTGCGACGGGCGATTACTCGCACCACTCGCTCCGGCCCGCACTATAGGTAGGAATGACCATTGGTTGGTGAGTTCTGACCGCCGAGCGAGTATTATCTTTGATAGCTCTTGTCGCTGCAACCAACTAGTTGTAAGACCAGCGGCAGTATGAACAGTCAGCTATCGACTATAAATGTATGTGTTTCTTTTACTCACACAAGGCCTATATCTTTTGTTCCTTTTCTCTGCGAGAAAATAGTCGATAGCAAATCGCTTCCTCGTCGGCGGTGGGACAAGTGCTTAAAGGGTTGTTTAGTCCTTTACTGTCGATGGTTAAGTGCGGGCAAATAAACTCTTTATTTATAATCTGCCGGCTTTATTCTGCAATTATTTTATAGTTCATTTTATTGAGCAATTGCTTTGGATTGAAGGGTTATTTTAGTAGACTTTGATTTAATTAGAATTTGTTAATAACCATCATGTTTTCTATGCTTAAAGATTGTCACTGTTATGGTTAAAGATATTAGAAAACTGTCGTTACACGTTTGCTTCGTCCATCTGTTAGACGTATTGTATTTAGTGGACTATTACAAATTCTAAGTAATAAAATCTATAAATCGCCATCTAATGGCGCGTTTAGGCACATTAAGACAGTCACCAAGTCACGGCATTCGGTTAAGTGGTCGGTTTACCGGATTTTTGACCGTATACAGCCGAACAATGAGAGGCGCGTGGAAATCAGCCGTGTTCAGTCACCGAAAACTGGCTCCTTCTGGGTAGACTCGCTCCATCGTAGACTTTGTCTCTGTCATCTCTGACATAGACTAGAGTCAAGAGCAAACCCATTACAAATAAAAAAAAAAAACGGTTGTGGTCGAATACGGGTTACCAAAAACCCGTTTACAGTAATCGGTGACCGAATACGGGCTGCAACCGACCTAATGAGCTAATGAATGATACTTAATTAATGAAACCTAATGAATGTAAATGAGCCATATGAGACTAGCATGGAAAATGCTCGAGACCAGCTATTCTATTCTGTAAATAACCATTTCGATATCGAGATTCACCTGAGTGACAAACCTCACAGAGTGAGCTTTATTGCACACAACATAAGGCGACGTAATTTGATATTCACCTCGAATTCCGCTGTCGAAATACGAAAATGTTGTTACAGAATAGGCGTACTGCTGTTTCTCTACATTGACCATGCCAAAACTATACACATTGAAGTTTGTTTTTTTTGTGTTTATACCTAGTTTCTTTTTAATAAAGAGGAAACTCAAGAAGCGAACCCTACAAGTCCATGAATAATTAAATTATATAAAATCAATTGATGATGAGGTAAAGACACGTTCATGGTACTAAAAATAAACGAAAGGTCATAATTAAATATTTTGATTCGCAGATAAATTAAATTTTTGGGAAAATTAATACGTATACCAGAATTACCAGGAAAATTAGAAGAAAAGCGAATAATTATGAAAATTACACGTGATATGCCGCTGCCAAAATAAACGAACTCTAAATAAATAAACGTTTAATTAAATTCAATTGAACATAAAAACCCAAAATACCAGGCAAACAGCAAATATAAGAAGAGGTAAATTAAAAATAGCGTTGTAGAAAGGAACGGGTATTAGTGACCCTATTATGGGTATGTCAGGGTCACGACAGCGTCCCGGAAATTTGGGACACACAGCAGACATGGGAAAGATGGGGACGAGTGATTGTCGCCCTATATTATGATATTAATGGAATTGGGGAAATAATGGACGAAATTCTTGCTTAATTTGCTGTATTATTGACTCAACGGTCTTCAATTTTGTTATGATATTTTAGGTTTTACGCTGTTTCTGTAATATGTTAAGAGTTTTGACTATAAGCATGAGCACAGAACTCATTTACGCCACCGTCTTTTAAGCGTGTATTGACGTAAACATTGACTGTAGCTTAAAACGACTATAAATCACACGCACACACATAAAACACAAAGTGCTGAGACATTCTATGCTAATATTTCAGCATCAAGTCAAAACGCTAACCTTTTTTCTTACACCTCAAGACATATTGATGGAAAACACCAAAAAGTTCAAACATGGTGACAGTTTCCTTTTACAAATTAACGAGTTCTCCCGCCATTATGACGTCACCTGACATGCCTGTCCAATCAGAGGATCCCAATGAAAAATGGCTGCCAACATTAATACGGAAAGTTTTCTTGATAAATGGGCGCGTAATAAGAAAGGAATTGGATATGAATTCGTAAAAATGTTATGGTTGAAGAGCAAATTGATTTTTTATATTCAATTTTATTGGCATTAGTGAGTTCAAACTCCATTTTGTCAAGGGACCCAACGGTTTCTATCTAATATGTATTCGGGGGCCGTCAGTTGCAAAGTCTCAGCTATTAGACATTTTAGTTTGAATTTTGTTGGAAGTTTTAGCCGTGAGCCGTGATTTAGTTCACGTTACCTCTCGTCGGCTGGGCCTGATCGCTAGTTTATATGGAAATTAGAGGACTTTTAGGGGTTAAGATAAATATGAGTTAAAGTTCCTAGCCTCGTTTGTACAAACAATTTATGGCGTCTAGGAGAATTTATGTGCCTATTTGCTACAAAAAGATTTTTACATGCTTACCCACTGAGTTTCATGTGATCTTTTGTCAAAATATGAGGTTCTGTACCTACTCTTAAATTACTATAACGCGCATTCTCAATTCTTTGATCTTAAATTGTATTATAACGCATTCTCAACTTTATTCCAATGACAAATCTTTGTATTATTTAAATAACGAACGGTTTTCAATTCTAGGTACCTTTATCTCCGGCAAAACACATTTCATCCCAGATAAAACATTTTCTAAAGCGTAACCCTCCTTTGACACAACGTATTACACTTCAGAACGACAAAAGGATAGTTCCTATCGAACACATCGCACGTATATCGACTAAAATAATCTTGTTCCTCCTCTAAAGGCCCTCTGAACAAAACAGTCACTACTCTAAGTGCATTTTATTCGTCAGACCCTTTGAGAAAGTCCTGAAACAGCGACCACTTTGTTAGACCCCTCTAAGCAGGGTCTACGAGATATTTCGTCATATTTTGTGTAGATGAGAGAAAGATCTTTTTACTCTGGATGGTTCCTAGTACACAGTCGTTCGCGAGAATTGGTTAAAATTCAATTATTCGTCCCATTATTCGCGTGCTCAAAGTTTGGAGTAGGGCCGGACCACTTAGGACGTTTCGTTCATGTCGAGTGCCTTGCTCTGATTCGGTTTAATCTAACTTTAATACAGGCTTTTATGCTATAAGTTGTACGACAGAAGAACGGAAGGTTAAGTATCTATGTATAGGATAAAAAGATCTACAAATGTGTCCCTCAGGTTCAAGGGTTACTTTTCTCAAGTGACTTTGCCTCTTTACTTCGAGAATCTTTCACGCCGTCACAAAAATAGTTTGTAAATAATATTTATTTCAATTCCTATGGTAACGTCATATGTATGTAATATTTCCTATATTCACGCTATATTCCCTCAGGCATGTATAACAGTCACACGCGTGGATTCATTTTGTCACTTACAATTTTCCTCTCCAAAGATACAGGAGGCTCTGAGGCGTTCTGAACTCCTGGTACACCATACATAAGAAGGCATTACAACATACACTCAATATAACATAAATTCAAAATGTTAAAGAGACTTTTTTGACTACTTATAATTAAATAGAAATGTAGAAAATTAAATATACCTAGCTTAGAAGATTTTTTACTACATACGATAGATGTAGAAATATATTAATCTGGCTTTTGCTAGCGGCTTTGCCCGCGCGGACCCTAGGGAGCATACTCCCGGGATAAAATGTAGCCTATGTCCCCCCCCCTTCTCAGGCTCTAGACTATCTTTGGACCAAATTTCATTCAAATCGGTTCAGTAGTTTTGGCGTGAAAGCGCGGCAGACAGACAGAGTTACTTTTGCATTTATAATATTAGTAACGACAAAGAAAGAAACATGCAACAGATGACCTCCCTCCCACACACTTAACAACAGTCAATTGCTTAGGTCTAGTTAATTATCTCATCGCTTAACTCAATAGCCGTAGTCAAAATAACATAATAATAATATTCACTTATTACGTAAACGCCGGCTTTATAAACAGCCCGCCAACTAGGCGGCTTGAGTGCCGAACTTACACAAAAGACTTGAAGTTTTGACTCAAATACCAACTTGGGATCTTAGCGTCGGAAGCAGCGGATCTGTAGTCTTGTCGCGAGTCGGGGCTGTACTCGGTTTTAATAGAATGTTCGTAGTAGGTAAATATACTTAAGAAAATAAAGATATTTTTGTAAAGAAAGCTCTCGGTTTGGTTTTTTCCTACACAATCGGAGTTGTGTTTATACTCAAATACTTGCTTAAACGTAAATATTAGTTCGGAATATGAGAGTCTGAAGATTGAAAGAATTATTGAAGGATTTGATGATACTTCACGAACTTTTTCTCTTTAATGTAATTTTTTTTCTTTCTTATTTGGATTACAAATGGTTGGTGCTTTATTTTGATCGTAGAATTGAGACGTGGGAATGAAGAACTGGAGGAGAATAAGTGGGAAGATAAAAAATAGAATAGAAATGGTAACCTTGTCTATTATAATTAAAGTCACGTTTGCGTTTGAGCTCATTTGTGTCTTGTTTAACATTCTTTCCAAAACAACGAATTATCTCCTCATATATTCCGAATTCTTCTTCCACAATCCCTAGAGTACTCAAGCTTAAAACACGTACTTACTTACCAGGCGCCCATGACAGATCAAGACGCACATTCACATAATCATAATTCATCTTGGCATACAGGTCTGCAACCCTCTTCATAGATTATGAAAGCCGGGTAGGTGCGAAGCCATTGCTCCATAATATGCCTAAGCCAGAAAAATGTTTTCTGCAGCAAGTGTCTGTGAAGCAAGGGTTCGACCGAACTATTTTATTTGACGTCGAGCTGTCTGCCAGTCAGTAAGACAGATGGGGTTTAACCCCATCGAGCATTAAGCATAGCCGCTTTAAAGCCTATATGGTGGATTCCCCGTTTTCTTACAAAAATGATCAATTCAATCAATGGATAGGCAATCAATTGACAGCAATCGCAAGAGGATTTTTTTTTTTTTTCTACTCCTCCGCTGTACTTTTCTGATTGATTTCGTTGCGGGATCCAAGACAGTTGAATCGTTTCTCCGGGACTCGTTGGGCTTCATTGGCTTAGCGCTTTTCTTTGATTCTGGCTTTCAGGAGTTGCAGTGGTTGGGAATGTGTGCCAGCCGGGCCTGACCGCAATTGCGCGCTTGCGGTACCCGTTGTATGCACTGTGCGTTTTCTCTGCGGAAAATACACAATTTTTCCGTTCTATTTATCTTTATTTTTCCTAAGTTCTCGCTTCTACACAATCTTAGTCTATGCCCTCTTTTACGATTAACCTCGTCTCTGGTAATTATTTTCCGAGGGTGTCGCACCACAGAATTATCAATGTTCCCCGCGTTACTCCTCTTATGCGGCCTTTCATATAGACTTGTAAGGGAATTATTGAACCCGTAGATGTGGTGTTAAGATGGTGGAAGTAAAGGTTCGGTATTGATTTTTTGATTGAATGTTGGAATTAAATAAAATATCAGCTCCTTGTCACGTATTCGAAGAAACATTTTCAATAAAACGTTTGTTTTTATTCGTAGGTATTGAAAAGCGATGGACTGATCCAAAGTGGACTGATGACTTGGTGAGGGTCGAGGGTAGCCGATGGATGCGAGACGCACAGGACCGATTGTTGTGGAAACACGCGCAGGGAGACCTATGTCTTTGTTTATGGATAGGAAATTATCATCATACTCCTCTCGCTCTGGGCGAAGCAGAAGAGCTTCACTTATGTGTATCATATTATAATAATAAGCGAAGGCCCAATATTAAAAAAGAAATACGAGTGAAGACATCTACTCTTCCTTGTACTAAAATAAAACACTAAATCTTGATTTCATTTGTCACTTTAGTGACACAAGATGACAGAAACCAACTCAGCGTCTCCATCAGACATTACAAATATTAACTTGTCACTAAATAAAAGCCCTCTATGTTTCTTGCAAGTCAGTTACTTCTATAGAAAAAGGTTGTTATATTCCTCGGAGAGGCTCAAATAGCCTCATTTTGTTGCGAGAGGGATTAACGAGCTGCCGCCGAGAAAAAAAAAGAAATATGACGTCACTTGACGCCTAGCCATAATCAGCCTGTACTTTATCGCACAGTTTGAAGGATTCTTTAGATATTGTTTTTCTTATTACATTTTTCTCCCTGAAATATTTTCGGCCCAGCAATATTTCTAAGGTTAAACTTTTTGTCTGATTAGCGCAATCTTACCGTGCCTTAAATTGCGCTGAATAATTACGGCGAGTTAAGTTCGGTGTGCGATATTAAAATTTTGGCGAGGTGCCTTAATAACATTGAGTTTTGAATGGCTGAGATTTGTTTTCCCGCTTCATTCTGTTATGGGGCTAAAATTATTATAATTAGAACCTAATTGGGTAGAGATATTTGAAATTTCACAGAGTGTGAATTTTATTGGCGCTATAACAACAAACAATCTTGAAGATATTACTTTACCACTATAATTACTTTGAATGCATCTTGAGCGGCTATTGTATATAACTTCGTTCCTTGAGAGAGGCCATGGTAGAGCGGACAAATTTGACCTTAAGCCTTGTCTCCCAGTGGGGTGATGACAATCTGGTCACTTTTAACGCCACCAAAACACAGGCGTGTCTTTTTACCGCAAAAAGAAGTCGTTTTGACCAAACTCCTACTTTTCGGGGTGCATTTGTTCTTGTGACTGATCTCCTAAGCATGGAGTTGACATCTAGTCTCAACTTCGGCGCCACCATCGAGGGCTGGGCATCCTAAATAGGGTGAAGCGATACTTCAGGCCTGGACAGCCTTGCCATACAACGTGGCAATGTCGCCAGTCTTTTGGGCTCACTTCGAGTGGACAGCGATGCGGACGAATTTTTTGACGCATTATTTTAGTCAGAATTTCTTATTTTAAGTGTATATATTTTGACGCATTATTTTAGTTAGGATTTCTTATTTTAAGTGTATATATTTTAAGTGTATATATTTTAAGTGTATATATTTTAAGTGTATATATTTTGTTTTAATAAATATTGTTATTCTTCTATTTAAGCTATATTAGCAAAAAATCCTTTTCAATTTGCGGAAATAACTTACTGAACACAAAACTTCAAAAATATTTGGTTTATAAAAACCAATAAAATATCACAAGGTGAGGTTAGTTTAATAAAGTTCTAAAAACCAGACCTCGAATCTAATATTACTTGAAATATAACCATTGCGAGTGTCCTCCGAATTCAAGTGAGACGTATATTTTTCTAAAACTTTACTTAATTCCGTCTCAGAACTTTATGTAAAGAACTTGGGCGATAATATTCCAAAGTTCTTTAGATTTTGCGTACTTTACTTTGAAACTTGTGTTGCAGCCTCTTAAATTGTTTTCGTATGTTTCAAAACGTTGAGATAATTATATTGAAATTAAAGTTAACTGTGAAGTTTGAACAGTGTTTTGTTTACATTGTCTTCCCCAGAATTAAACCTGGTGTTTTTAATTCATCCTTTGTCGTAACTTCTTGTCTCTATTAAGATCTTGCGCCCAAATGACTCTTTTCTCGAGGGCGTCGTTAGGCCACTTTAGAGATTTATCAAGGGGTTGTGTAGCCATCTAGCAGTAGCAGTATTCTTAGCCACACTTATGATACATTTCTCCAGTAACACTATTATCAAAAGCTTTGTTTCATTCACTGTTGAGTTTAAGCCTCCCTTAGTGTCATGTTTGCCAGGTCTAAGCGACTCTCATTGAGAAAATTACCACACAAAAAAGCACTTGCAACAGCAAGTACTTTTGTATAAATTCCTGGTAATTTTCAAGGTTTTGTAGGTGAATGATGAATCAACGGCTACCCTCCCGCTGTCCATTCGTTTGTTCGTGAGCGGGCTGTATTAAAAGATAGACAGTTGAAATTTGTCACAGAATTTAGTAGTTCGACTACCACTTTATTATAGTTTCGGATTATATTATGGTAACCTTCATGTGCGAGTCCAAATCGTGCTTGGCCTGTTTTAATTTCATAAAAACCATCAAATTTAATTTTAGGATTCACAACTGACTTCACTTCCCTAAAAATAAATGACAATAAACTTCTATTAAATATAATTCAGAGTTTGTAGGAAAAAATAATGTTTACAACAAAAGTTCTTTACCCTTTTTATCATTTATTTGTAAGAAATAGACATTGCTGTATATTTATCTACTTTGTAATTATAGTTATTGTTTTGTTTTTATGTGTGTTTTAAACAAACCGACGCATGAGGCTTCACTCATTAAAAGTATTAATCGAATTTCCCATACACCATAATGACGCTTTTATATTAGTAGATTACGAAACTTGTCAAAATTAACAATTATGAAATCAATGATAGACCATTTTAACACTATCGTAATAGCAGACTCGACTCGACAGATAAAAATATCGGCAACAAGCCTCGGTGAGACTCGCACTAACCTGGGCTTCAAGGTTAGGTTAGGTTAGGTTCGCGAATCTCACCGAGGCTTGTTGCCAATACTTTTTTTATAATTTCTGGTCATTCTGTAACTAAAATATCATTTATCATCAATTGTCAGCGGGCTGTATTTCTCAGAATGGGTATTTCTATTTAAATGACTAAAGTGCCTCTACGAGTTGGCTTCGGCTCCTCGTAGGCCTACCAAAGGACCGGGACCCCAGAGTCCCGAGATTGTCAAAGACATAAGATTAAGGTGAATGCTCCAGGGTAGCCCGCGAAATTCAAATATTTTTATGTTTTTTTGCAATTTGCCGGTCAGTGTGAAGCTGTATGTGGACCAAATGCGATCTGCGACCGTAACGCGTATTTATCTAAAGAATTATAACCATTTTAATCATCAATATAGCCCTCTAAGTTCATGTTTTTCGAAAGAATGATTATTTCTGAAATATTAATTCTTTCGAACTACATGAACTTCCACCTTAAAAGAAACGTGTTTTTTCAGTTTATGTTAGGGTGCAAACCTTCGTGTCGAGTCCGACTCGCGCTTGGCTGGTTTTAATTTCATAAAAATTATCAATATTTGATGATTAAAATTATCAATGTTTGATGATTTTTGGATTCACAACTGACTTCGCTTTCCTAAAATACATGTCAATAAAATTCTATTAAAAGTATTAATCGAATTTCCCATACACCTGCGTTCAGAGTCGCAATAAAGAGAAAAACTTGCCACCATTACGGATATTGATAATGTCTATAAGGGCGCCATAATGGACGGTTTTGTTCAAGCCCAATGTTCTATGCGTGACTGCTTCCATGTTCATAATTTTGTCATCTGAATTACTTGAGTGGCCATTATGATGGGTGCCGTGGTGAAATTCGAATTAAATACTGCTTTTTTGACATAACAACTTATTATTATTTTGACATTATAACGTAGGTACCTAACACTATTTTGACATTAAAATATTTTTGACATATATCATAATTTATAAAGTTGCTAAATAATTGTAATCAGTGTAAGTGTCTTGTCTTCTAAGTTGTCTTCTAGGTATTTTTTGATTTTCTGTAATTATAATTTATTTCAATGTTATGGAAATATTTGTACGCCGCTAATTACGGCTTAACATGAGTGGACTTAAACTTTTTAATATCTTACATGCTCCTGTATGTATACAATGTTAAAACAAATAAAGAAATCTTTTATCTTATCTTTGTGATATTTTTTTAACCGACTTCCAAGAAAGGAGGAGGTTTCAATTCGGCGGGTATTTTCAAGTCATGGTGGAAAGACGTCAGCATACTAGACGGGGCCGTTAGCATAATAGACGGGGCCCTCTGGGGCCAGTGCCAGCCAGGGTTGCGGAATTTGTTCGAAAGAGTTACCGCGGCCCTGGAATGCAAAGGGCACTAGGAGGAACACGGATTGGCTTTAGTCAGTAAGAGTCTGATACTCCCTTCCGCGCAACGTTTAATCAATATAGATATAAATAAATAGGCAATATTTTGTAAAACAAAAAAACATAAATGTTGTTCATTGACGTACTTTTTTCCAGTTTCCACCTCATACCTCAAACTATATACCTACCAGGAGCGCATAAAACGAAAGGTACTTCACCCAACCACCCAGTATCACCGCTAAGCCCCTCCCGTTGAATGCCAGTACAGTCGACAAGCGAAATTAACAGCAGCCGGACATGGCTGTCGACCCATGTCAGGGAGCGCAATCCAAACGATATTGCGCTCACCTATTTATTTATACCGCATACTTACTGTAGCTGCGTGCGATTCGCTTTTGTTGTCGCTTGTTACCTTTTGAAA
The DNA here is from genome assembly GCA_950371165.1 of Lacanobia oleracea. Classification (NCBI taxonomy): domain Eukaryota; kingdom Metazoa; phylum Arthropoda; class Insecta; order Lepidoptera; family Noctuidae; genus Lacanobia; species Lacanobia oleracea. The sequence goes on from OX493405.1 coordinate 3,749,746, forward strand.
CGGTTACATGTTTTGGAATGGGATGTTGGCGAGGAATGTCTTTGAGATGTTGAATTTTTTCTTGGAAAATGTCGATTGAAGAGGTTTTTGACTTTTCCAAGGTTGTAATAATAATATGTAGTACCTAACTTAACGGATTTACAGATTAGGATGAAACGAAAAAAAAAAAAACTAATGGTAGAGAAGAAATAAATTCATTCCATTCTACTTTGTAGAATTTAAACCATTTTGTACTTCCTAAATACCGTTTAAATTCAATTCTAAATGTAAGTTTTAGTTAAATGCTTTCAAATATAATATCGGAAAAACACGCAATCAATAACCACTCGATTGATGCCTATATAGTGCGAGCATGAATATACAAGCGAACTAATTAATGCTTACCTACTGCTGCAACTGGCTTTAGAGATACCAGGCTAGCATAAGTGTAGTGTAGCCTGCTGTTTGTGTGTAATGGTTGTATTGTAAGGTTTGTTGATAAGTAAATTCAGTCAAACCTGGCTAATATAACTTTGAAGAAGCTGGAAGATCATGCAATTATATTTATGTCCGATACAAGCGAACTGATGCGTTATTGCTGCAAGTAGCTTTTAAAATACCAAGGTAGCATAGGTATACTGTAGTTACACCTGATTTAGCTTGAAGAAGCTGGAAGATCATGCATAAATAATTATGTCCGATACAAGCTTCGATCATTAATAGTACTATTATTGATCGAAGGATACAAGTAAACTGATGCGTTATTGCTGCTACTGGCTTTGAAGATACCAGGGTAGTAAAGGTATTGCCGGGGTTGCGAAATCCGTTTGAAAGTGTCGCCGCGGCCCTGGAACGCAAAGGGCATTAGGAGGAACACGGATGGGTTTTAGTCAGTAAGAGTCTGACACTCCCTTCTGCTCCACCCAAAGCGGGAGGAGTCATTTGATCATTTCTCATCCATAAAAAAGAGTAGCATAGGTATAGTATAGCCTACTGTTTGTGTGGTAAGGTTGGTTGATATTCAGTCAAATCTGGCTGAATTTGAAGAAACTGGAAGATCATGTCCGATACAAGCAAACTAATGCGTTACTCCTGCAACTGGATTTTAAAATACCAGGGTAGCACAGGTATAACGTAGCCTGCTGTTTGTGTGTAATGGTCATGAATGAGGTGTCATTCGATTTGGAAGAGCATGTACCTAGATGATTTACGAAAAAAAATAAAAAAACGAACGAAAAAATTGCAAAAGTTATAAACATTTTGCTGAAAAACGAAAGAAGAGTTTGGTCTTTTGCATATATCTCATAATCTGATCAATATTTTTGAAATCTAATAAAAGATTCGAAAAGGGGAGGAAATTTCGTAAGAAAAAGTTTTGACTTTCGGAATTACAATCCATACAACCAAGATAGAATGACAGTTCACTTCATGCACTCTCCACCTCAAGAATAGACCGGCACTATTAATCCAAAGAAAAAGATGGTAGTTCAAGATGCATGTGATGATCATGAAATCTATACTAATACTAGCTGACTCAGCAAACGTTATTTTGCCATATACCTAAAAAAAGTACCCTACGACTTATTCTCAGACCTATCAAATATACACAAAAAATTTCATAAAAATCCATCGAGCCGTTTTGGACGAGTTCGATAACAAATACTGTGACACGAGATTTTTATACATTATAATAATAATAATAATCTGTGGCTCGGCTGTCAAGCCAACTGACGTAAGGAATTTTTCATCCCGTATTTTTATCGATTTCAATTTAAAAAAACCATAGAAACAATGCATTTTATACCGAACACATCAAGAAAAAAAAAATAGAACCACACGAAATTAAAAACAACTCACTAAATGGAAAAAAAAATGACAATATGGAAATAAAATGTTGACACGACGCCGAGCACGACTACAAGCCGCACCAACACCATCTTCGGGTTCGTCGCCGAGCTCCGCCTCGCAGCCGCCGGGACCTGCGCCAGCCGCGAGTCCAGAGATTCCGGTAGCTGCAGTTGCGTCGAGCTCGAGCGACGAATACTTCTCGCCGCCGACGACACCACCACCTGCGCGTCGGCGCGGACGAGGCCGACCACCGGCCAGCTTAGGACCTCGAGGCCCACCGGTCTCTGATAGGGTCCCCGCTATCGGTGGAAGTGTGCAGCGTATGAAATGGACTCAAGCCATAAATGAGAACGTAATACGCTCATACTTTGGGGCTACAGAGGGGGGAACTAACCTGACTGCGTACCGTGGTCGGATGCTCTCTCTGTTTCAGGTACTTGAACCAGCTGTCAGCGTATCGGCCCAACGACTGTCGGATCAGGTGCGCGTCATCCAGCGTAACCGTATGTTGGATGATAGTGTGCTTGATCGCCTCCGAACTGAAATGTGTAGCCATGTCATTGCTCCTCCGTCGCAGACTGTGGCACCAGCATCGTCAACCCAATTGCCCAGCCACGCTGACGAGGAGAGTAATGACAGGGTTACAAACGTAAGTACCCATTGCAATAACGAATTGAGGAGTGCTTTGGAGTGTGCTATTCGGGAATACCGCTACATGCCGCCTGAACTTAGACCACGCTTACCTCGTTTGCCCATGCATAACAAGAACAGGGCGCTGGTGGCTGCTCTGGATTCGCAGTTGTCAAGCTATTTTGATAACTGTGATAACCTCACCGATGCACATTCGATTATGTACTGCGCGGCTGTAGCGGCATGTCGTGTAGCTCATGTCAAAATAAAAATAACCAATGACAGAGCTACACGACCAAAACCAGCCGTACCAGCTTGGCAGTGCAGGATCGAGCGTCGTATTGGTGAGGCCAGAGCGCTAATCGGCAAACTGATCTGCTTCAGGGAGGGCAACACACGCCCTAGAGTGATGCGCTTTGTGAGACGGGCGTTTTCGGGGACTGATGTCAATCCCCGAGATTATATATCTCGTGTCACAGAGCGCATCGACTTCCTGAAGCAGAAGGTGTATGCATGGGCAAGCCGTATTCGTAGGTACAGGCGGCGAGTGGAACGATACACCCAGAATCGCACATTCCGAAGTAACGAAAGGTGGGTATATAGGGATTGGGAGCGACCGGACCAAGGTGTGACTGACACGCGCTTGCCGGATGATGATGCTATGTGTTCATTCTGGCGCAGCATCTGGTCGGTTCCTGTCAGTCATACTGAGGGTGACTGGACTCGGGAGGTCGAGCGTGTGTGCGATCCGATACCAGAAATGGGGGCAATTTCCATCAGCCCCCAAGATGTAGCTTGTGCAGTCCGTCCGTTGCCTAACTGGAAATCTCCAGGGCCGGACGGGCTGCACAATTTCTGGATTAAATGGTTTACGAGATCGCACGCTTGCTTGGCGTCTCAATTCCAGTCTGCCTTAGAGTCTGGGTCGCTACCCCAGTTCCTAACTACAGGAATAACCCACCTGCTCCATAAATCAGGTAGTACTGCGGAACCTAAAAATTATAGACCGATCACGTGTTTGCCGACGGTCTATAAAGTTCTTACATCCATTTTGAGGGCAAAGATTAATAGTCATATTAACAACAACAACATCATGTCTGCCTCTCAGAATGGATGTAGGAATGGGTCCCGCGGTACTAAGGAGCTACTCCTTATTGATATGGCCATTAGCCAACAGGTTCGGCGTTCCCGAAAGGATCTGTCGACATGCTGGATAGACTATAAGAAGGCCTATGACTCGGTGCCTCATACATGGCTCATGAGGGTGCTAGAATTGTATAAAGTTGATGCAACGCTACGCACCTTCCTGATGTCGTGTATGGGGCAATGGAGGACAGTCCTTCGCTATCCAGGATGTCGAAATATCCAGAGGAATATCGAATCGGTAAGGATCGAGCGGGGTATATTTCAGGGCGATAGTTTGAGTCCACTTTGGTTTTGTCTAGCCTTGAATCCTCTTAGCACACTGCTAGAGAATTCAGGGCTAGGCTATCGGTTGAAGAGAGGTGGTCAGGTTATATCTCACCTCCTTTACATGGATGATCTGAAACTCTTTGCCCCCACTAATCTGCAACTGATGGAGCTACTGAAAGTAACTGAAACATTCAGTAACGCCATCAGGATGGAATTTGGTGTGGACAAATGTGCGGTCATGCATGTAAAGCGTGGAGAGATTATGGAATCCGTGGGAACTCAACTCTCGGATTCCATAAACCTGAGATCCCTCTCTCCAACTGAAACTTACAAGTATTTGGGTATGTCGGAAGCGTTAGGTATCAATGTTACTGACATGAAGCAATCGTTGAAGGAGCGCTTCTTTGGCCGCCTGAAGAAGGTATTTAATAGTCTTCTATCGGGCGGAAACAAGGTGCGCGCCTTCAACGGTTGGGTCATGCCAGTATTGATGTACCTACTCTTTCGGCGTACTCAAATGGACTCAAACGGAACTTGACGCCCTGGATAGGCGGGTCCGTACACTGCTTACTGCGTATCGAATGCATCACCCACGATCGTCGGTAATGAGACTGTATATCCCGCGAAAGTGTGGAGGTCGAGGATTTTTAAATGCTAAGACTCTCCACAATCGCGAGATATGCAGTCTTAGGGAATATTTCCTAGCTGTCGACGTGGGTATGCATCGAAATGTAGTGGCGGTGGACAAGGGACTCACTCCGCTCTCCTTGGCAAATGAGAACTGGCGCAAACCTGCAGTGCTTGACACTAACGATCGCAGGGCGGTATGGCAGAGTAAGGAGCTTCACGGACGCTTTTTCCGGGCCCTACATGGGCCTGACGTAGACCAACTAGCGTCCGTAGCCTGGCTGCGTTTCGGTGATCTTTTTGGAGAAACCGAAGGTTTTGTTTGTGCAATTATGGACGAAGTTATCATGACGAATAACTACCGGAGATTTATTGTGAAAGACGGCACGGTCGACATATGTCGGGCATGTCACCGTTCGGGAGAATCAATTCGCCACATTGTCTCTGGTTGTTCTCGTCTAGCTAACGGAGAATACTTGCATAGGCACAACCTTGTAGCCAGGATTATCCATCAGCAACTTGCTCTGAAATACTCTCTTGTGGAGTCGGAGGTGCCATACTATAGGTATGCGCCCGACCCAGTTCTCGATAATGGCAATATCACATTGTACTGGGATCGGTCCATCATCACTGACAGGACTATTGTTGCCAATAAGCCTGATATAGTGGTGGTGGACCGAATTGTGAGGCGTGCAATGATTGTAGACATAACCGTCCCGCATGACGAGAACCTCGTGAAAGCCGAGAAAGACAAACAAATCAAGTATATTGACTTGGCTCGCGAGGTTGTCGACATGTGGGAAGTGGACTCCGCAATCATTGTACCGATAGTCGTATCGGCCAATGGCTTAATAGCCACGAGCCTCGACCAACACCTTAGGAGGCTCTCGTTGGGCAGCTGGATCAAGGGCTTGATTCAGAAAGCGGTACTTCTGGACACGGCTCGCATTGTCAGGAGGTTCCTATCTCTGGAGCCCTGACCACCGGTAGCTTGGACCCTGTTCCCGATATCGGTGGGCTACTATTTTTATATTTTTAAATGTTTTTATTTTTCTAATGTATATATTGTTTAAAAATGTTTAAAAATATCTAAATATGTAAAGAAAATAAATAAAGGAAATAATAATAAGAATTGTGAGGCGTGCAATGATTGTAGACATAACCGTCCCGCATGACGAGAACCTCGTGAAAGCCGAGAAAGATAAACAAATCAAGTATATTGACTTGGCTCGCGAGGTTGTCGACATGTGGGAAGTGGACTCCGCAATCATTGTACCTATAGTCGTGTCGGCCAATGGCTTAATAGCCACGAGCCTCGACCAACACCTTAGGAGGCTCTCGTTGGGCAGCTGGATCAAGGGCTTGATTCAGAAAGCGGTACTTCTGGACACGGCTCGCATTGTCAGGAGGTTCCTTTCTCTGGAGCCCTGACCACCGGTAGCTTGGACCCTGTTCCCGATATCGGTGGGCTACTATTTTTATATTTTTAAATGTTTTTTTTTATGTATATATTGTATAAAAATATTTAACAATTTAGAAATAAGCCAAAATGATGAATAAAGGAAATAATAATAATAATATAATAATATTCCACACAACTATCACATTAGATAGATTATAAAGAGGTAAAATTTATAAGTTTGTGAGGTTGTATTTTGAAAATTCTTTTACCAATAGAAAGCCTTGTCATTTGTAAATATCGTAGGCTATATATATTCACCCGAAAAATAACGGCCAACGAAGTGGGCACGGGTCAGTTAGTAATGTTATACTATGTATTTTGAACTGTAGCTTATACCTAATTATCAGATATGTGTTTACAGAATCGACTGGCAGTAAAGCTACCTTACCACCAGTCGATTCTGTAAACAAGTCGAAGTGAAGGCTAGGGTGAAGAGATCACGAAGTGAGTTGTCATTCCATCTTGATTACATTGATCAGCAGTAATCCATTTATGTCAAAATCCGAACATTATCAGTATAGGGTACGGTGCATTGATTTGATCAGCAATGCTACCTACGTTTAAATTCAAAAGGGTTAGTTACGAAAGAATCCTTGTGAATATAAGAATTCATTTAAGTTTTTAATTATCTCGGAAAGTTTAAAAGCCAATATTGCATACTGCTAAGAATCTTAAAATAAAAAATTAAAAGCAAAGCTAATAACCGAAACGCAAGCCATAACACAAGAAATACACATGAATCAAATTGATTAATCTTTACACATATAACTTACATCTTGCCTACATCTACGGACCAATGGATCCAGTGTACCGAGACCTCCCGTCGTTCTTAATCTTAACAAAATTTCGACCAATGCGAGTATGATGGAGTAATTAAGAGGTCTAATTTGGTGGTCAGGCCGCAGCCGCAGTTTTCTCGATTAGTTCCTAATGGGCTGGAAGGAAAGATTAAAGTTTGTGACGGCTCTTGGATAGCAAAATTCTTGGGACATGTGTAGGTCTGTGAAAGATGGTTTTCATTTGTTTTAGAGATATTATTTGGTTTTAAGCTTCGAGATTATCATGAGCCTGCCAGAGTTGCGGAATTTGTTCTCAAGAGTCACCGCGGTCCTGGAACGCAAAGGGATTGGGAGGAACACGGATGCGTTTTAGTCAGTAAGAGTCTGACACTCCCTTCCGCTCCGCCCAGATCGGAAGGAGTCTTATGACGACATCCCATTAAAAAAAAAGGAGTTACCATAATGTGATGATAAATCTACTGTTTGAAATAATTTGGATTTTGGTATCTCAGTATTTATAAAAACTGGTCAAGGTCGAGTCGGAATCGCATACGAAGGGTTCCATACCATTAGAAGACTTTGCTTCTTTCCAAATTTTATGGTTCTATATACAGGTGAACCTTAAAAGTTTTGTGAGTATTGAAAAATGTGGCCTTGTCAAACATTGTGCGCGTGACCAACTCACACTTCACCGGTTTTTATTAATACGATAGAGCAAAAACAGCTCGGAGGAGCTCGTGGCTAAAGAATTACAGCCGCACAGATCGATCTTCAAGGTTAAGCAACGCTTGCCAAGGTTGGTCTGTGGATGGGTGACCATCTTAACATACCGAGTTTCCTCCGTGCCTCGGAAAGCACGTTAAGCTGTTGGTCCCGGCTGTCATTTGTAGATATTTGGCAGTCGTTACGGATAGTCAGAAGCTAGTTAATCTGACTCCAGTCTTGCCAAGAAATTGCCATTTAATGGGTTGTGGAGGTCTGGTAGGCAGCCGCTTCACGTAAAATACAGGTATTCAG